>OY292318.1:6510687-7939258 GCA_958496155.1 Sisyra nigra
AATGTTTCAAAAATTTTCATTATTAATTTATCGATGTTATCGGATGTTAAATTAAAAATCATATTTTCCTGTAGAAATTGTAATTTTTAATTAAACGTTTTTGGAATGATTATGTTAAAACGTAATTTCACGAACTTTAGGGAAAGCTTTTTTAACACACGATTCCTGCAGGATAAGTACAATTGTTATGCCATCTTTTGAAAATCGTGCATTATTCTAACATACGAATTAATAATCTATATTTTTCTCTAACCTTTCAACTACCCTACTGCAAAAAATCATGTCAATCTTTTCCTCTATGACAAACAAAAACATATCTATCCCACAGGAGTAGTACATTTCTGGATAAAAAAGAGATCAGGCCTTCTTGAGGATAATGCGCTAGAACTCTATTTCACGTACTTTAACGAAACTTCTATTAAATACATGGTTCCTGTAAGATACAATTGTCTTGTTATCCCACGGGAAGAGTACAATTATGTCGATTTTTTGCTCTATGAAAAATAAAAACGTATCTAGCCCACGGGTCTATACATTTTTCCTGGATAAAAGGTAGACCAATCTTTCTTGAGGAAAATTCCTTAAAACGCTTATCCATGAACTTTTACGAAACTCTTTTTAATTACTCAGTTCCTGAAGGATACCATTCTTATCCTATCCTACGAGAACCGTGCTATATTCTGACACAAAAGGTAGCCTATATTTATTCTCTGACTCTTAATTAAACACCTCATTGTAAGAAACTATGGTAATGTTTTGCTCTGTGAAAAATAAAAACATACCTATCCTACGGGAACCGCACATTTTTCCTGCATAAAAATAAGACTGTAGGATAAGAAAGTTATTTTTTGCCTTGAGGACATTATGAGTTATAACTATAAATATACTCTATTATAATCAGCTAAAAACGTTTAGTTTCAGCATGATTTTTTTTTAAACCAGTTTTTCTATTTTCTTGTTGAAATGAGAAATTTTTCCGAAATAAAACGTATTGTGAATAATAATTCACATATTTAGCTATCATCATACTCAAATATCACCAATATTCATTTGCAAATAAAAACGTATAATTTATGCATAATTTTTGTTCCAACCCGTTTTTTAATATCCCGGATAAATAAGACATTTTCCCGTTATAAAAAGTATTCTTTTTTATGAGTTAGATTGTCATTTATCATCATACCAAATTTCATTAAAATTCGTATTTATTTGGGTAGGAATTAATAATATGTTTCTAAAAACAATTTCGCAAATATTGATTTATTTTTGGAACAACTTTAATAACCATTAAAAGGGTTATATCGGGCTAACCTTCAAAGATAGATATATGTCGCCGCGGACTTTTTCTTACAACTTAATAAAAGGAACAATTTTGCTTTATATGATTTTTGCGTAACTTTAACCGTTTACGCAGGGCAGGCAAGAAACGCTCTCAAAAGGAAAAAATTTTCCTGGTTTTTACAACATTTTCCACTGATGCTCTGCTGCTATTAGTTGTAAAGTGATGTTGTATATTCTAAAGCCTTTGTCGATAATTAAGCTATCCAACACAAAAATAATTTTTTAATTCGAACCAGTAGTTCCTGAGATTAGCGCGTTTAACCAAACAATCAAACTCTTCAATTTTATATATTAGTATAGATAGATATCAAAATATATATAATATAATATATTATATTATATATTATATATTTTATAATATATAATTATAATATATTATATTATATATATCTTATATTATATAATATAAACAAAAGCTCTAAATTAAGAGTTTTTTATTTTATGTCCACAAAATAATTTTTGGGTCGATTTCATGTCTTAAGAACATTTTTTTTCGTTTTTTTATAAATCTTAAAATAATTTTTTAAAAAATGTTTCTAAGGTCTTCAAATTGAAGACAAATTGTCAATAAGGCCCTATAGATGAGCATTCATTCCGCTTACAATTAGTGTAACCCTGAAGGAAAGACTGACGGGATTCACATTCCTGTCAAGTAATCATGCCGTTCCATCACATCGGGATTCATAATCCTCTCGTGGCCACTAACGAGAAATAGCAATCCGTAAGGACTGTTCACTGAATATGCAACCGACGGGAAAGATTGTTCGTGTATGGACTCTTTTCTCTCATAAAAAATAATTATAAGTATTTAAAAATAAGTAAGAATACTATTATTAAGACAGCGGTAATCTTCAAAATCACTTATCCAATTTCAAAAATCAAACTAAAAGAGATAGCTGCCCCTTCTTGTACCCCCTTCAGTTTTGCATGCATAAATGACTTAAAACTTACTTGTGAACTAGTAATTCCTTTCTTTTGATTTGTAAGAATGAACCACTCAACATTTTCACTGTATGGAGGAGTTGTTAATGATCCGGGATATTCGTAATATCCAAGATTGTTTGAATTAACGAAAAATTGAAGAGGCATCGGTGGTATATCGATTGACGATGCTGCTTTACTCACGGACGATATAGCTTTGGCCAAAGGAGCAAACCAAGAGGTTGCACTGCTACTTTTCTTCACCAACTAAAATCAGTTTTAATTTAACATCATCAATTTCTAAAGAGATTTATTTAAAAAAAAATCTTACAGAATATAAAGAACCGAGAACAACGATTCCATTTGTCTCATTGAGTGCATCTTGAAAATTATTCAAATCGCTTTTCATGAAAACCGCGTGTGATTCGGATGCATATGGCTTTTCGGAGAATATATGTTCACTACCCCAAAATTTAGTTGCACCCCAATGAAAGTGTATCTGAACAAATTTATATGATTGTCCTAAGCTTCCACCTGATATTGTTGGAATGTTGGAATCATCCCAGTCACCTGTCAATTGTATAGTATGTCCTGTGTTGGTTGCAGTTAGTTGCGATGGTATTGAATCGAAATTTTTAAGCTCAATCGGAGGCCCAGTGAGCTTTTTTGCAGTGCGAGGATTAATGTCAATGGGTGATTGGCGTGAATCGTCTAAAATTGAATTATTATTTATATAGGCATATACAAATAAAACAATTAAGAGGGTATTCTAGTCTAGGATGAAAAAATCGAAAAAAATTTTTTTTTATAATCCAATAATTTATATATTCAAAAATATCTCCCTAAAAGGATTTTACAAAATTCAAATTATTTTCGAAGTTATAGCCGTTTTAGTGTCGTGGCAACTCGACCGGTTGAGGCTTAACGTATAACTTTACACGCGTTTTTCTCAAAACTACTTTTTTCGATGCGGTAGCCACAATATCTCAAGTTCTAATCAGTCGATTTACTTGAAATTTGGCATGAATATTCTTTAAATATCTCTCTATCGCATGAACCAACAAAAAATGAAAACTTTAAATTTGTAATATTTTTTAAAAATTCGACAAAGTTAAAAAATGAGTGAAAAAATCGACCTTTATTTTTGAGTAGCCGCCATTTTATAAAAAAAAAATTTTTTTTTTAGTTTTGAAGGTTCATGCGATAGCGACATTTGTACTTATCAAGAATCCATCATTGTTTTATTTTTCAAATGACCACAAGGGTAGAAATCATGGCGACGAGGACACGGTCTTTTTTTTCCCCTCTACTTCAAAGACGCATAACTCGATGAAAATTTTTTTTTGTTTTGAAATTAATTTTGTGGACTCTCTGAATATGAATAAGCAAATGATAAAAAAATGGATAGTGAAAATATCATATGCTTTTTTTATCAATTGCCAAAAAACGCTCGAAATTCGGGCCTCTAGACTTTTCAACCCCCTTAAGTTAATCATCAACTCAAAGGATTCAGTATTATGTGTTAGTTAAAAAAAAGTTGACACATATTTGACTTAAAGTAACTCACAACAAAAAAAAAAAAAATTACCATCACCGTGAACAAAACCACGATTGAAACTAATTAAATATATAATTAACAATATTACATTTAAGGAAGAACAAAATCGCGACATTTTCACTCCTTATATTTAAACAGCGATTTAAACTTCAAACAAATATTTTCTGGCTTATATTTATAATCAATTTTATTTATTTGAATAATTTTTCTTGGGTGGAAAAATTTTTCGTATAATTGCAACTATATGTCAACGTGATATGTCTACCTACTCTTTAATAGACAGGAAAATTTACAAAATATGACAGCAAAAGTCAATTATAGATTAGAAAGACATGTTCAAGTCCAATGCATTAGAGTGGAATGTAAAAAGTTTTCTAGAAAAAGCCTCCTTAAGTATAGGTCATCATCGTGGGTGTGAAATTTACAATTCTTATATGAAATCTTAAAAACTGAGATCGATCAGGCATTGTTTTGGAAATCATCCAAAAATACTAACAAGGAACATCTTCCAGATAGAATTTTTCAATTTTGTTCACTTAAGATGTAATTTTCTTCATCGTAACCGAAGTGACGGAAAATCTTTTGGACGTGATAAGATATTTAAGTTTAAAGTTCTCAACATGTATATCGAAGTTTATAACTATAAGCCTAAAAACTTGCTTTCCATCCTGTCAAAAATATTGAGAAGAACTATGTATAAATTAATCCCACCTATCCTGTAAGAAAAGTACATAATATCACCATATTGTCACAAGTCTAAGAATGTGCCGCCACGTGTCAAAGGGAGTGCCGACATTTTATGACTCTGGGGGTGGTGTAACCTGCTCTCACCCGTGGGTACTCGAACTAATCACCAGCCAAAGGAGGAGCACTGTTATCACAGGATGGGGAGAAATTTTATGAAATTCCTAGAACTCGAGAATATTCATTCTTTAAGAACTTTGTCTTCGAGACCACCTAGCACAAAGAATTAACCAATAGAATGGAAATTTCTAGCACACGAATAATAGGAGAGAACCTCCTCAAAACTGAACAAACTTATATAAAAAGAGGTTCGTTTGAACGAAGAAGCCAGTCTGAAAAAGTGATCAGAGTGAAATAAATCTTCAACCAGTGTTAAAATAAAAAGTGAAAGTGATCAGTGCTTAAATTAATAGTGAACATTGTGAAATTAAGTGAAACTGAAAATGAGCTAAAATCATTGATCTTTCTAGGTGCAAGCCAAGGTTTTAACAGGGCAAGCCGCGAAAGACTACTAAATAAGGTCCAAGAAATGTTCGCCTCTTCATACCTCAAAACTTGTTAGATCCTTTTAACAAAGCAGCAAACTTTATCTTAAATATGGCGAAAAATACACGAAATGTAATTTTAAAATCATTTAAGAATTAATCATTTTAGACAAATTGTGTCTTTCAAAATCCTATTATATGGGATTCTCAGTGCTAAACAAATAATTAACACTAGGACTTTTAATGTAAAATAATTGAAGCACTGGCAAGTGGAGACGTACTCCAAGAATAAGCAATCAAAAAATATCGACATAAAATTTCATCGACTTTCTGTTGATCACTGATAGAACAGGGTAAATAATTTTTGAACAGAAAAAAAATTATAGTAGGTTTTATCCTATTACAAAGGAAGAGAATATAACAAAAATGAAAGGAAAAATAAATTACGGTTGATCTGAGGTGGGGAAGTGGAAAAAAAAGGGGAGAGGGGTAAGGGTAGAAACGTCTTTTCTCGATTTTCGACAAAACTACAAGTCCTATGGAAAAAGTTAAATGGCAAAGTTGTCGATAATAAAAAGATCTACAACTTTTCTTCTTCCACTTTTTTCACATAACCTCAAAATTATTTTGAAAAATTCCAATAACCAAGTTTTCTGATTTTTTTTATGTTTTAGAAAGACAAAATTTACCCTTTAATGTCCTAAACACACTGTAATTTTTTTAATCTAAAATATAAATTTTTTCACCTTATAAAGACTTAATATCGCAAAAGCACTCTAATAATAATAATATATATATAAAAATGTTAAATGTTATCAGAAAACGCAATAATTAAAGTGTACATTTTACAATTGTATCATGTAGGTACAATTTTGAGCAGTTTATTAAAGTTTACACTTAAATTATTGCATTTTCTGAGAACATTAAACATTGTGATGTATATATTTTTTGCACTATCAGAAAGTCAAGGTTTTAACAAACAACAAGATTACCGACTTTTTAAAAAAATCAGATGTTTTGACGTGAGAATTTTCGATTAGGGTGCTTTTTCAATATTAAGTCAAAATAAAATGAAAAAATTAATATTTTAAATCAATAAAATTACAGTGTGTTTGGGACCTAAAAAGATAAGTTTTCATCAAAGTTCGTGTAAAAAATTTTTTTTTTTTGTGAAAGATAGAGATTAAAAACTAAAAACATAGTGATTTGAATTTTTGACATAAATTTTGAAGTTTTGTGAAAAAAGTGTTAGCACAAAATTTGTAGATTTTCTTATTATCTACAACTTTGCTATTAAAATTTTATTTCCAAAGGACTTGTAGTTTTCTGGAAAATCGAGATAAACTGTTTCTACTCCAAAAAAAAAAAAACTCTTTTCCACTTCCCCATCTCAGATCGACCGTAATTTATTTTTCTTTTCATTTTTGTTATGTTTTCTTCCTTTTCCAATGGGTTTCATTCTACTATAATTTTTTTTACTTTTTCCCATTTTCAAAGGCTTAAAGCTCTGGTCTATGAATTATTTATAAGAGCATAGACTTTTTGAAGAAAAAATTTTTTTGATCTGATTTCTGATTCTGATTTGTATCTATTAGATGATATCTTAAAATTAAGCTCTTTAGAAGTTATTAAAGAATTTGGAAAGTTGTGGCTCTCAAATTCCTCTCATAGGAAACTAAGGTGCCAAAAAAATGGCTCTCAAAAGGAGCAAAATTTTTGAAGCACCAGTATTGGGAAATATCCTCAATGAATTTGCCATCGACAACTTCTAAATTTTTGGCAAGAAAAATCACTGAACCATATACAGTCCACCGATTATTTCGGTGATTGAATATTTACTCTTTTTTTTTATTTAAATTTACACACACGTTGCGGGCTCCTCAGTGAATTTATATTTGATTGTTCAGTTATTTTAGAATCATTTTTATTTCACGCTATAATCCTGACTTTTGTCAGCCTCTCGTGAGAATTTAAAATGCCGGAAAATAGCTTACAAAAGGGCCTTCAGAGCAAAATTTTCGATAAAATGGCATAAGGAAACCTCCCCAATGTATTTGAAATCAAAATAAAACAATTTCAAAACTTGACGATTTTTAAGAAAAATCACTGAATAGTGCACTGAATTATCGAACGAAAATTTCGTTCACAATTTGCACACACGTTTGGGAACTCTTATTTCAAGCAAATTCTGGTTTACGTAAGCCTCTTATGAGAATTTGAAGTGCTGGGAAATAAATTACAAAAGGGCCTTCAGAGCGAAATATTCGATCCGCTGGCATTGGTTACTATTGCCAATTAATTTGCAATTGGAAAAATTGAACCTTAAATTTTGTCGATTTTCCACAAAAATCACTGAGTTAAGTATATCTATCGATGTCCATTATGTCCATCAGTGATTTGGGGAAAAACATTTTTTCGCACGGATTTTGTTTAAACTCTGCATACGCGTTGAGAGCTCCTTAGAGGATACTAATTATTGATTGTTAAACTTTTCCTAGAATCATTTATATTTCAAGCAAATCCGGACTTTGGTTAACCTTTCATGATAATTTAAAGACTCAAAAAATGGGTTACAAAGGGTTACAAGCGACTTTAAAATTTGTTGATTTTTTACAAAAATTCATGAACTATAGTTTTATTGTTAATACGCGTAAAACTTTGTGGATTTTTTAAACTAGAAATAATTTTTCTGATTTAAAAATGTACCTTGTTATATTTTTATATATTATTTTTTACATTATATTTATTTGTATATTATTATTGTTCGTCTAATTTTAAATAATTACTTATTTATTTTATATAAACGATATTAAAATTTAATAAATATTTTGTTTTTTTAAGTATCTTTATTTTGTTTTATTACTAGAACTATTCCTATTTTTCAGATATTCAGATTTTCATTTTCAATGAAAGCTTAGGCACTTTTATTGTACATATAAGATACCTCGGTTGCCTATACTAGGCATTAAATATTGTAAACATGAAAGTTACGAATATCTCGGAAAAGACCAAAAAAACAAAATCGGCTGCACTAACTTTTTTGATTTGCAGTTCTGACTATCTTTTTTATGAGCTTAATCAGGATCATCAATAATAAAGTTTTGATTGAACTTTTTACTGTAACTCATTGAATTAAAACATTGAATTTATATCAAAAAATAAAATTTTTTCTATTTTTTATGTAGAAGTTAAAACGTAATATTATTAGTTCTATTGTAGTCATGTGGGATTTCCGTCGACTGGCCATTGAAGGTCTTGAGTTCGAATCCTGGTTCCGGCGGTTATGTGTTTTTTTCCTTTCTGTTTTGCTGATATTGATGTATTTCTGTCCATTCGTTACAGTGTTGACGTTTCGGCTTTAATCGAATGTTTATTTTTCGTCCTTCGAGACATAATCGATAAGTTTCGAAGAGTGGTGATAAACGATCAAAACCCATTTTATTCATTTTATACCCAATTCAGACAACATGATTTTTATTAATAATTTTGGAAAAATTGAAATCGGAAAATTCGAGGGAAATTTTCCGATTTTCCAAAATGGGAAAGTGAGACGTGGGCCATGCTGAAATGTCCAGGGGATCTCCACATTTTAATTTTTTTTGCGACCCCGCGTCAAAACCGCACTAAAATCTGAGGATTTTCTGAGATAGTGGCAAAATTGGCACCTTAACATCAACTTAGTAGCAATTTTAACGTCAAATATTTTGTTAGCTATCAATTGTACGTTAACGAAAGTAGGTTCGTTGGAATAAGTATGAATTACTTTATCGATTAAAACCCAGAACGTACCAGAAAAGCGTTGATTTTGAAGCGGCTACCGCTAAAAAATGCTACGACTTTACTGACTCCGTTCGCGATTAAACTTGGACTCAAGATTGAGAATTAAATAAAATCGCTGACGCTGACAGCGAATTTTCCATTATTTCTATCAATTCCGAGTTTATCATAATTTTCAATTATACAAATTCTTAAAAAATGTTTTGTATAGGCAACCATAATAACAGTTAAGTATAATACAATTGCCTAAATAAACAATATATGAAATTTTATAGAAATTGAAAACTACGATTCTCTCGTTAAGGATAAAAAAATTTGAGAATCGACTGTTACTACTTTTTCGATTTTATCATCCTCTATTTATATTTCGAGTTTCATCGCGAGCATAGCCAGAAAAGTTTAAAAATTTTGCTGCGGTAGTCGCTTCAAAATCGACGTGCATCTGGCCGTTGATTCGAAAAATTTTAAAAATCAAAAAATAAAACTATTCTATTTAAGCTTTAGCGAAATTTTGTTGGTGTCAATCGATAGGGTTATTAACGTTTATTACAAAAAGTGCCAATTTGGCCACTTTTGTAGGAATTCTTCAGATATTGGTGCGGTTTTGATGCGGCGCCGCAGTAAAAAAATAAAAAATGCCAAATCAAATTTCGGTGATCGCTTAGAAATTTCAACGTGATTTACGACCCGTTTTCCCGTTTTGGAAAATTAGAAATTTTTTAATCAAATTTTAATTTTAAAAAATTATTAAAAAGAACAAAAAATGGGCGCTGTAATCAATCGTTCTTTACCAGGTTCTTCGAAACTTATCGATTAAGTCCCGAAGGACGAAGGAAAAACAGCGAACATTAGCGAAATATACAGGAAAAAAACCAAACCACCGCCGGAACCAGGATTTGAACTCGAGAATTTTTGCATGCCAGCCGTCGGTAATCCCACATTACCACAAGATAACTGAGAATATTACTTCGTTACTGCTGTATAAAGTGAAATATGAGTTTGAAAAAAAAAATAATGAAAAGTTTCAAGTTCAGTTTGAAATTTGATTTATAGACCTTTATTGGTCATACCAAAAGTGTTAAAACACGTAGAACCAATTTTTTTTCAAAATTGGTATTTGTGAATCGATTCGAAGTTTTGGTTATTAGCGACCGTCGAATCCAAAAACCCAGAAAAAACATCTTAGGCTTTCATTGGGATTCGAACTTAGGACCACTGGCGTACAAGGCAACTATTTAGTCCACCACGCACGCCACTAAGTGACCTGAAACGTTTTAATCGTATATTAATAGTATTTACACAACCAAAATAACATGTTTGCACTACAGATTGCCTACACTAAACTTTTTACCGTTTTTGTCCTGAAATTAACAAGCATTTTGTAAATAAAAAATCAATTAAATAAGGAAATTTAAATTTATTTTAATAAAACAATTGAGTACAAGATACATTAAAAGTTAAAAAATGTTTAAAAACTAAATACTAAGTGATATTCAATTAACATTCGATTTAATTTTACCTCCTTAAGTCAGGTTACCAAAGCAAGTATTGAATCCTAAAATGCAATAATTTATCTTCAGGATTTTCTTAAATAAAAGGTGTTTTCAAAGAAAATTAAAATTTTCTACGACCTATTTTCAAATGGAATAGAAATCGTTTTGTATTAGATACATGACAATATCACCTAGTGAGGGCTTTTCACTTTTTATCTGTGACTGCGATGAGTTAGACCGTCGTGAACTTCGTGGATGCGGTGAGCCCAGCCGTTGTAGAGCTGCCGCCGCAATGATTCGAGTCGTCTTAGAGATCAGAGCTGCGGTGAGTCGAGTCGTCATGAAGCTGTGCCCACGACGAATCGAGCTGTCAAGAGACTGGGACTTCGATGGGTCACGTCCGACGACAAGCTTGGTCAGGATATCAAGTATTGGAGGTGGGAAGTGGAGCCGGTTGACAGGCGTTCCTTTTCCATTATTACGGTCACCAATATGTAACGAATTGGTTGTGTCCGAGAGATGAACCTGGGTGGAAAGCTGCTTGCTTCTGGATGCTCAAGTAGATTGTAAAGTATTTAGTTCGCTTAAAACGAAATTCTGTTGATTTGTAATAATATTCTGGTCTTAACCAAATTTAAGTTATCATGATTACAATTAAATTTATTTATTTTTTTTTGGTCTTTGCTAAGTCGCTTTAACATCTAAGGTCATATCACGACTGTCTAAACACAGAGACTTTCTGTTGGTCAGTTATATCTTAGATCTAGGATTCAACGGGGATCGAACCCACAACCACTGCGTCAATAGGTGGTAGTAATTAAATTTATTTATTTACTTAGTATAAAAAATCGGTTTATTTTGATATACCTAATTATTATCCATTTATACTATCTAACTGTATTGAGGACGTTTTATATTTTTTTTTCAACAGAATCAATTGTTATAAACTTGAAAATAAATTGTTAAGGATTTTACTTACCATCACGAAGTACTTTCGCAGATCGCATTAATCCTAGAATGAAATAAAAAAACCGTCCAATTTAAATCCAAATATTAACCAGAGCGCAAATTTCTTACCCCCATTAACATAAACAAACGTACAACTGGAATTAATAAAAAATATTAACGAGAGCACCAAGAGATTAAAATAATTTCGTGACATTTTCTTTCGTTAAATAAATACGTTTAAGAGCTCCCTTTCAAAAAATACTTACTTATAGTTTTTTATTAAATTTCATTTAACTAGTTTATCTTAACTATTTATGTTTAGTGAAAAAATATTTTCTTTAATTTAAAGGTATTATGTAATAATGCAACGTGCTAAATAGCTTAATAATGATTATCATTTGAGTTATTTTTATATTTAGTCATTTTGAGTTTTTTAATAATTAAGTGACCTCGTTAGCTAAAATGAGAATCCTTACAGTGTCCTAGTTTGCGATTTTGTGCTAGAGCTGTATCAATATGATTGAGTTATAATTTCAAGTAAAAGCAGAAAAGTAAGAAGATCTAAAAATGTCCCATTTTTCATATGATCGTTAAAGGCTCTGGCCCAATAGCCATAAGAAAAGTGCCCCAGGCGGTTTTTGAAAAATGCTTCCGTGTGCTGATTCCTCTTCATGAAAAACTTATTGTCGCACAATTTTTACCCGCTACCCCCACTTGTATTGGAGTTACGGGGGAAACTACCCCAGACGTTAAGATTTTTTTTTTCTAGAAAACTATTGAAGATTTTTTTCATGAAATTCAAACTGTACTTAGATATGAATAAAACGCATAAGATATATTTTTTTCAGAATTTTTGTAAATTTATAAACGATGAAAATTATTATTTTTATTTTTTGAGGGTGGTTTTTTACATTATCGTTTAAAGTGACACCTTTTTTTAAAAATGCGAATAGTGCGTTTATTATTCATCTTTCATTTAAAAAAAGTCGTTTTAAGAAATTAGTTGTCGCTCACCACCAAAATGAGGGCATCCAGGGACAGGTTTGTAATAGACAGCGCATTTTGTAAATGCATTTATTGCTTTATGACTTGTATATATATGCCATAATATGGTTTTCGTCAAGAAAAAAGGTCCTGAGAGAAAAATTAATTTTTGAAATTTCATATAGGCCTAATAACAATATAGTGCAGGAATCTTTTATCCATTCTTTTACTTACTAATAATAAATTCAAAGAAAGTTTGATAAATAATACCTACTCGTAATTATTTTGTATTATAGATTACCTGCATACATACTCAAATATTGTTAGTATTATTATTTGAATCAAGTAATATTTTATTTGTTATAACTTAAAATAATTAGTAGAGTATTAATTTAGAATTTGTATACTTACGGAGGAAGCAAAAACATTTCGATTTGTAACAAGTGCGTTGGGTTGTCGAATCTGTACATGGTACGATCGGTCAATAAAACAGTATTTGGCATAAAGATTTAAGGAACAAATTGTTATTTTCGGTTTAAACAATGTGCAAGATAGCTGGATCTTTGCACTATAGGTTTGGGAAAAGACTTAGGTAAATCAGAAGTTGTTATG
The DNA here is from genome assembly GCA_958496155.1 of Sisyra nigra. Lineage (NCBI taxonomy): Eukaryota > Metazoa > Arthropoda > Insecta > Neuroptera > Sisyridae > Sisyra > Sisyra nigra. Next base: position 6,523,551 of record OY292318.1, read on the forward strand.
GCGGATAAAATAATTTTTTATATGAAGGAACGTCAATAAGAATTTTAACTGATGTAAAAAAACGTTTTCAATGATAAATTCTACGAGATTCCCAGAACTACTGAAGAAGATCTTAAAATAATATTCAGCGACACTTATCAATTGGCGCAAGCAGTTTGTTATCTTTCCAAAATAATAACTAATGCAGGCTTAAGCCTACAATATTTAAAACATTTTAGAACAATTATAAGAGGAAGAGTGCAATCGAAAGCATTTCAATAGAAAAACCAAATTACTTTCTTGAATATGAACCTTATGATAATATAAAACTAAAAAAGTTATGCAGGTGTTAAAAAACACGTACTTATATGTGATTGTGATAATGGAAATAGAATTGGTGGCTGTTTTGTACCTGTGCTGCAGCGGTTATATACTCCTACTATTTATTACATGGTCTTTATAAATCAAAACGTAAAAAACGTAAGCCAGCAGAAATAATGAATAAACTTCAATCGAAGCCCAAAAATATATAGACAATTACGTATATAGAAGCAGAATCCTATAGCGACTAAGCAAAGGTCAAATTCAAATTCTAAATTATTATTTCCAATAAATTATGATTGTAATTATTTTTGGTTATAACAAATAATAAAAATATAACTTGATTCAAATAATAATACTAACAATATTTGAGTATGGATGTAGGTAATCTGAGATGGAAAATAATTACAAGAAGGTATTATTAATCAAACTTTCTTTGAATTTATTATTAGTAAAAGAATGGATAAAAGATCCCTGCAATATATTGTTAATAGGCCTATAAAAAATTTCAAAAATTAATTTCTCTCTCAGGACCTTTTTTCTTGACGAAAACCATATTATGGCATATACATATATACAAGTCATAAAGCAATAAATGCATTTACGAAATGCGCTGTCTATTACAAACCTGTCCCTGGATGACCTCATTTTGGTAGTGAGCGACAACTAATTTCTTAAAACGACTTTTTTTAAATGAAAGATGAATAATAAACGCACTATTCGCATTTTTAAAAAAAGGTGTCACTTTAAACGATAATGTAAAAAACCACCCTCAAAAAATAAAAATAATAATTTTCATCGTTTATAAATTTACAAAAATTCTGAAAAAAATATATCTTATGCGTTTTATCCATATCTAAGTACAGTTTGAATTTCATGAAAAAAATCTTCAATAGTTTTCTAGAAAAAAAAAATCTTAACGTCTGGGGTAGTTTCCCCCGTAACTCCAATACAAGTGGGGGTAGCGGGTAAAAATTGTGCGACAATAAGTTTTTCATGAAGAGGAATCAGCACACGGAAGCATTTTTCAAAAACCGCCTGGGGCACTTTTCTTATGGCTATTGGGCCAGAGCCTTTCAAAATAAAAATTATAAAAAAATGAAAAACCGACTTCAAAATAAATAAAAAATATTAAACAAAAATGCACTAAAAAGTAACAAAATAATTGCGTATCCTTGCAGTGTCTACAACTTACAAATGATTAGGATGATACGTTGTACAACTATTGTTATTTTTGGAGTTGGTGTCAGCCAAAAAAATAAATATTAATGTTAATTTGTAGAAAGGTTTAATAGTTGGTTATTATTTTTTAGTTTAAAGGTCACTAGATATTGTTACAGTTCGAGTATATTGTTTAAAAGTTGGCTGACACCAACTCCAAAAATAACAATAGTTGCACATTGTATCATCTTAATAATTTGTAAGTTGTAGATACTGCATGGATACGCCATTATTTTGTTACTTTTTAGTGCATTTCTTGTTTAAGATTTTTTATTTATTTTGAAGTCGGTTTTTCATTTTTTTATAATTTTTATTTATTTCTAGATTTTTAGTGATCTGAAGTTTGATAACTGATTTTTTTTTCTTTGAACATGGGTAAACCTAGCGCCGTTAAACTTTAAAACTTACTACATAATCTCTTTTTGCCCTTGAGGGTTGAAATTTGTTGCTTTTAAATTTAATGATAGAACTAAGAGGAATACTCTTTCCAATAGAAAAAAGTCATCAAAATCCGATGAATCAGTTAAACGTCACTATTTCATCTCTATTTTCATCCTTAGGGGGTGGATTATTTTCTTCAACTTGAAATGTGAATATTTTAAAGGTACGAGGTAAGTAATAGAAACATAATTATCGAAATCGGGTTAGCAATAATAGAATAATTTATTATTTCATCCCTAATTTTTAACCCCCTATGAGGGGTGGAGTTTCTTTAACAAATAATGGGTACGAGATTAATTTAAAATTATGTACTACCAATAAAAAAAGAATTATCAAAATCGAGCTATCCAATAAGAAGTTAGTATTTCATCCCTTAGTTTTCAACCCCTTAAAATTGAACGATTTCCTTCAAATTAAAATGGGACCACACAGAAAGCACCAGCTTTCAATTAAAGAAAGAATTTTCAAAATCGAGCTATCCCATAAGAAGTTAGTATTTCATCCTTTAGTTTTCAACCCCTTAGAAGTGAACGATTTCCTTAAAATTAAAATGGGACCATTTGGAAAGCACCAGCTTTCAATTAAAAAAAGAACCATCAAAATCGCTTTACCCAGTCGGAAATGCTGAGAATTTGCAAAAAGTTCTAATTTTTTAGTGTTTTCTTTATTTATGAAAGTTTCTGATTTACACCCTAAAAAGTTGGAAACTTGAAAAAAAAATTTTTGACTCTTTTTTTTTTTGTTTTGCCTGTAGCCTTATTTTATTTTTCAATAAAAGACCTCAATAAATAAAAATGATAACAAAATGATAAAAACGACTTCAAAATAAATAAAAAATCTTTAACATAAAATTTACTTAAAAGTAAAAATATCTGCTGCGAAGCGTCACAGTACTTACTCTTTTACTTTTATTAATGAAACTCGCTGTTGGTTAAAAGAAATCTAAGCACTTTATAACTATACATATAAACAGGACTATAATATGCATACAACATATAAATTCCCAAGCTTCACCCCAGAATCGTACTTCTTCGAATTTTCCCAGGAAAAAGTTTCAAATAAAAGTTGTAGCCATTAATGTGTCTAAGAACTATAGTAAGTTTAAAGAAAATCGTTGGAGGCGTTTTCAAAAAACTAAAAAATCTCAACAACTCTTAGAATAAAGTGAAGCTTTCGCTTAACCGATTTCAACCAAAAGCTTCGCGGCACAACTAGGTATAATATGGAGGTCAAATTCCAAGTGTGGTGAAATTCGGATAAAGCTTTCGATACGATACGACTGTCACATACGCACACACAGACAGACATTTTTCTTAAGACCACTTTTTTGGACTTTTTGGACCTCAAAACATATATTTCCGGTGAAAGTTTGTATTCTAAAATTCGACCCGATTACAATACTTCCTTTACTATATAGTATTAAAAGAAAGTAAAATTTTTTTTTAGGAAAAAATAAAGTGAATATTATTTACAAAAAGTTTGCATTTTTATGTTTTTTATCTATTTCTGAAAGTTTCTGGTTTACGCCTTAAAGAGTTGTAAAATTTAAAAAAAAAATTAACTCTAATTTTTTTAAAATTTTTTATCTGTAATACCTCCTCTTTTCATTTTACAATAAAGCCCTCAAAAAGAAGTTAATGAGCATTAAATTGTCTTTGAAATAATGCTAATTTAATAAATTTATTTTTAATTACCTACTTAATCAAAAGTTCCAATACCATTGTCGCTCTTTTACGTGAAAAATTTCCTAATCGGGTGATTTTTTGAAGAGGGGATTGCTATAAATTGACCACCAAGATCTTGTGATCTAACATCTTTACGTGCTTTTCTTTGGAGTCATGTGAAAGATAAGGCTTATGCCAATGCGTTTTGCATTCGATTCAAGACCTCAAAGATGGAATTCGTTAAGCTATCGAAAACATACAGCCAAATGTGCGAATTGGTAATTGAAAAAATATGACCCTGCAAGCGTAGCCGAGTCGGCCATTTAGCTGATATTTTTTTTTTTTTTATTAAAAATAGCACACCCTCCTCTTTATAATAAAATAAACATCCAATGATTTCCCTTAATAATATTTTATTTTTTAAAGATATCAAAATAAAACGTTATTATGTTTTATAATACGACTTAATATCAGCAAATATTTAAAATATAGGCAAACCAAGTTACACTGTTGTTGTACAGTGTATCGCCTTAGGATCGCGTTAGTGAACATGTTTTCAATGTACGTAAATATTTTAACTGATAATTGCAGATAATTTAAAAGCTTCGGAAATATTTTTAAAAAGAAAGACTTGAAAAGAATAGGGCGCATAGACCCCAATCAATTTTTAAAATCATAAGTTAAGTTTCTACTATAGTTTCAACATTTTCCCAAGCTCTTCCATCTTGACTAAGGTCTTTACAATTTTAAATTTTTAAGGGACGCAATATTTTAGACTAGGAGCACTGTGTGCTGAATTCCTAATAAACGAATAAAAAAAACTTATACACCTCATTGGGAGTTTAAACTTTTAAGGCTTTTAAGTATGTCAAACGTTAACGTGTCAAACGTAAATTACGGGTAATAATCCATTGAAATATGACTGAACTACAAATAGTGAGATTTTATTGTGGTTTTTTTTTTATAAGTACTTAACAATTTTTGCAAATTTTGCAAAAATTAATTATAACTTAACTAATCAGTATTATTACCAGATTATTAGATTCAATCGTTTATAGTATTACTAGCTGATACCCGCTCGCTTCGCTGAGTGTATCTAAATTTACTTGATTGATTTAAAGATTCCCTACGTCCATAGCGAAATATAAAAATTAATCTATTTTGACAGAAAAAAATGATAGATACTTTCAGACTATAGATCCAAAGAAAGTTCATCAAAATTCTCAAAACTACTTTTCAAGAAAGAGTTGTTTACTGTCCCACATCAGCTTCTAAACGATTTTTAGTAAAAAAATAACGATATTCCTTCCTTTAGGACTTGAAAATTTTTCATACCAAACTACATTTAAAACCGAACAGCTATTTTAGGGGGCATCCATTAATTGCGCGAGGCGTTTTTTGCGATTTTTGAAATCCCATCCCCTTCCCTCTGGTAAAATGTCATGAGATTTGGCATATATCATTCCCCCAACCCGCAATCTAATGTGATATTTTACGAAACAAAAAAATACGTGATATTTGCGAGACCATTTTTAAGATAAATGGTATTTAATACGTTTAGATCTGAGGTATCTTTAACAAAACTTCATTAAAATTAGTTCCGTTAAGTAATTGTTAATTATTTAAAAATTTAGTATATTATTTTAATTCGTTTATTTCTAACTAGCTGATACCCGCTCGCTTTGCTGAGTGTATCTAAATTTAACTGATTGATTAAAAGATTCTCTGCGTTCATAGCGAAATATAAAAATTAATCTATTTTGACAGAACAAAATGATATACTTTCAGACTTTAGATCCAAAGAAAGTTAATCAAAATTCGTAAAACTACTTTTCAAGAAAGAGATGTAAGCTGTCTCACATCAGCTTCTATACGATTTTAAGTAACAAGTACCTGTACTCCTTCCTGTAGGACTTGAACATCTTTCATACCAATTGTTATTTAAAACCGTACAGTTATTTTAGGGGGCATACATTAATAACGCGAGGCATTTTGTATTTTTTGATATCCTATCCCCTCCCCTCTGGTAAGATATGGCATACCTCTTTCCCCTAACCAGCAATCTAATGTGATATTTTTTCAAAACGTTTGTTTTCATAAAAAAATACGTAATATTTGCGAGCCCTTCCCTTTCTCCAAAGTAAGATTAGATGAGATTCGGCTCAACCCCATCGGCCCCTCAAAGCCTCACGTAATTAATGGATGTTCCCTTAAAAGAATAGATTAATTGCTATCCTACCGGATCTTTAGCAAAACTTCATTAAAATTCATTCCGTTAAGTAATTGTTAAATTTTGAAATTTTTAGTTTATTATTTTAATATGTTTATTTCTAATTAATATCTTCGACAATAAACAATAAAAATATTCAAATATTTTAAAAATTTTCATTAATAATTTTATCGGGTGTTAAATTGAAATTCATAATATTTATATTCCAGTAAAAATTTTCAATTTTTTAATTTCAACTTTGTAAAGTTTTCTTTCGTTATTGTGTAAAATTGGAAGAAAATGCGTTAAAATTCTATTTCACGAACTTTACCGACATTTTTTAAATGTACGGTTCCTGTAGGATATAATTGTTTTGTCATCCCATGGGAAACATGCATTATTTTAGCGTTAAAAGTAAGCTATATCATTCTCCCCCAAATTACCACATTGCAAAAATCATACCAATCTTTAACTTTGTGATAAACAAAAAACATATCTATCCCACGGGAATAGTACATCTCTCCTGAGTAAAAAGTAGATCAAATCTTCTTAAGGAAAATGAGTTAAGACTCTATTTTGTGGATTTTAACGAAACTGCTTTGAAATACTCGGTTCCTATAGAATAAATACTTGTTTTGCTATCCCATGGGAACCGTTCATTTTTCCGGTGTAGGAAGTAACCTATATCATTCTCTGACCCCTAAACTACCACATTACAAAAAAGGAACTTAATCTTTTGCTCTGTAAAAAACAAAAAAATATCTATCCCACGGGAACCGTACATTTTTTCTGGATATAAAATATACCATATGTTGAACCGGATTATAATCTATATCTATGCTAAATTTCATCCAGATCCATGCAGTACTTTTTGAGTGAAACAAACATCCATACATTTCACGTTTATAATATAAGTAAGATGATTTAACCAAAATTTGTATTTTTAGATTCGGTTAATAACTTCGAGATATTTTTTATTTGTGAATAATTCGACACAAAGACAAGTAAACAATAGCAAAATGAACTATTTTAATTATATGGTTTAATTTCCGGTGGTTTCACATCCTCTATTTAAATATTATTTACATTTTTAACGAGACCATAGATTACACGAAGGATAGTTAAGATTTTTTTAAAATTTAAACTTTTTCTTTTTAACAAAATATTCATTTGAATATTGCAGTATTTATCTATACTAATGGATTTCATATTCATATTTCATTTAGTTAACTACCACGATAAGAGTGCACCGCGTTGATACATTATATTATATACAAAGGATTTATTGGTCTACATTGGTGCTATACATAGCCTTTACTTACGAGTATTTACTTTAGTTCAGATCTACTCATCCGTATAGTAACTAATCGTAAGACATGAAAATGTTGCGGTATTTTTCCAATATTAAAATCACATTGTTATTGATATTTTGTACTGATTTCAGTAACAGTTTTATTCATGGTAATTATCTAAAATTTTGTTGGTATTTTGTATTTGAAATTTCTTTATATTTAATTTTAGATTTTAATCCTTGGTTATTGAAATCTACGAAACATCGCATTCCTTTTGGTAAGTTTAAAATATTATTGTTACAAATCACATAATTAATGAACAACAAAACCATTTAAAATAATTTAAAACTTAATGACAACATTTAAACACCGTAATTATTCAAATAAGATAACACCTTAACTAATTACAGACATCGACGTTTCTGGACAACACCAATCGCCAATCAATATCGATTCAAGGGGCGCAAAATGGTTTCATGGACATGCATTACATTTTAGGAACTTCCAATCAATTCCATCGCAACTAATTGCAACCAACACAGGTCATAGTTTACAGGTCTCAGGTGAATGGGACCAATCCAAAATTCCAACTGTATCCAGCCAAGGATGGGACCAACCATATAAATTTGTTCAGCTGCACTTTCATTGGGGTAAAAAAAATTCTCTAGGAAGTGAACATACAATCGATCACGACTCATATCCGGCCGAGTTACATGTCGTTTTTATGAAACAACATTTGGACAACTTTCAAAATGCAACCAAAGAGAGAAATGGAATTGTTGTTTTGGGTTATTTGTTAGATGTACGTTGGTGATGGAACGAAAATTAAATGATTACACGTGAAATTGTTTTTAGTTATCTCCAAAAGCTCATACTAAATGGATGGAGCCTATATCCAAGGCGATACCTTTAATAAGGACAGCATCAGCGTCGGTTAATATCACGCATTTACCGCTTCAGGCTTTTATGGATCCATATTGTCATGAATTTTATACTTATAAAGGATCATTAACGACTCCTCCATATAGTGAAAATGTTCAATGGTTTATTCCTTTGGATGATAACAAAGCAATTTCATTTTCACAGGTAAGTATTTAATAATTTTTGTTTGATTAGTTTTTATATCTTGAACAATTCTAAAGTTTTATAAACGAGTTATTATGAAGATACTAGCTGAAACCCGCTCGCTTTGCTGAGTGTCTCTAAATTTAACTCATTAATTAAAAGATTTCCTCCGTTCATAGCGAAATATAAAAATTAATCTATTTTGACAGAAAAAAATGATAGATACTTTCAGACTTTAGATCCAAAAAAAGTTCATCAAAATTCGTAAAACTACTTTTCAAGAAAGAGATGTAAGCATGTAAGCACAGCAGCTTCTATACGATTTTAAGTAACAAGTACCTGTACTCCTTCCTGTAGGACTTGAAAATCTTTCATACCAAATGTCATTTAAAACCCTACAGATATTTTAGGGGACATCCATTAATTGCGCGAGGCGTTTTTTGCGATTTTTGAAATCCCATCCCCTCCCTTCTGGTAAGATGTCATGAGATTTGGCATATATCATTCCCCCAACCCGCAATTTAATGTGATATTTTTCAAAACAAAAAAATACGTGATATTTGCGAGACCATTTTTAGGATAAATGGTATTCAATACGTTTAGATATGAGGTATCTTTAACAAAACTTCATTAAAATTAGTTCCGTTAAGTAATTGTTAATTATTTAAAAATTTAGTATATTATTTTAAGTTGTTTATTTCTAACTAGCTGATACCCGCTCGCTTTGCTGAGTGTATCTAAATTTAACTGATTGATTAAAAGATTCTCTGCGTTCATAGCGAAATATACAAATTAATCTATTTTGACAGAACAAAATGATATACTTTCAGACTTTAGATCCAATGAAAGTTAATCAAAATTCGTAAAACTACTTTTCAAGAAAGAGATGTAAGCTGTCTCACATCAGCTTCTATACGATTTTAAGTAACAAGTACCTGTACTCCTTCCTTTAGGACTTGAAAATCTTTCAAACCAAATGTCATTTAAAACCGTACAGCTATTTTAAGAGGCATCCATTAATTGCGTTTTTTGTGATTTTTAAAATCCCATCCCCTCCTCTCTGGTAAGATGTCTTGAGATTTGACATACACTCCCGGCCATTTGATTATAGCCACCTGAATATTTTTGAATTTCTCAGTAAATAATAATCCTATTTCATTATTTTTTCTTTTGAAACTAATGTTACTTTCACCTTTCCATCGCCTGTTAACAAGGATTAAAAAGGATAATAAATAAAGGGGGGAGATTTAATTTTTATGTTTTTCGTGTTTTGCAAGTCGGTCATTTGATTATAGCCACTAGTTTATTAGAAGTGTTCAAGACGACTAGGCTCAAAAAAAAAAGTAAATTGTTTTAATTATTGTGTGAGGGTAGTTATTCTTTAATTTGCGACAGTTATTATTTTGTTTGGATCGCTATGGGTCGTAAAAAGACTCTGACCGAAAAAGAAAAGGGTCAAATAATTGCATGGTATTCCGAAAATGTTTCAAACCGTGAAATCGGTAAAAGAATTGGAAGACAAAATTCAACAATAGCAGCTTTTTTAAAAAACCCAGAAAATTATGGAAAAAATCGAAAAGGGCGCATTCCAACTGCCTTAACCAGGCGGCAACGACGCGCGATTTTACGCGAAGCGTCGAATTCGATGGCAACTGCGACTGCTATTCGTGCAAAATTAGGTGTTTCTGCCAGTATACGAACAGTGAGACGGATAATACAAAAGTGCTCCTATTTAAAAAGGAAAAAATTACAAAAAAAACCAAAACTATTACGACGACATAAAACTGCGCGAGTGGAGTTTGCAATGAAATATTTTGGATGGAAGGAAGAGTGGTAAAAGGTGATATTTTCTGATGAAAAAAAGTTTAATTTAGATGGGCCTGATGGGTTTCAGTATTATTTCCATGATGTTAGAAAAGAAGAACTAATTTTAAGTCGTCGCCATTCATCATATGGTTCTGTAATGGTATGGGCTGCCATATCGTATTATGGTGCAATTAATTTGGTGGTGTTAGAAGGCAGACAATCATCCATTGAATACATCAAACTATTAGAAGTAGAAAAAATTAATTTTGACGAGATGTTTCAAGGACGACCTTGGATTTTTCAACAGGATAATGCTGCCATCCATACCGGAAAACGAGTGAAAGAGTGGTTCCGAGAACATGATATTGTATATTTAGATTGGCCAGCCCTGTCTCCTGATTTCAATATTATAGAGAACGTGTGGGGGTGGCTTTCTAGGAAAATTTATGCAGAAGGACGCCAATTTGACAGCAAAGCCGAGCTAATTTTGGCGATTGAAGGAGCTTTTGAAGCGATCCCAAATACTATTATAGAAAATTTGTATTTATCTATCCCAAATAGACTTAGAGAGGTTATAATTAAGAAAGGCGCATGTACTAAATATTAAGTGATTATACAATTATGTAGAATAAATAAATAATTAGTATTTTACAAATAAACGACTATTTTCATTAGTGGCTATAATCAAATGACCGACTTGCAATACACGAAAAACATAAAAATTAAGTCTCTCCCCTTTATTTATTATCCTTTTTAATCTTTGTTAACAGGTAATAGAAAGGTGAAAGTAACATTAGTTTCAAAAAAAAGAATTACGAAATAGGATTATTATTTACCGAGAAATTCAAAAATATTCAGGTGGCTATAATCAAATGGCCGGGAGTGTATATCATTCCCCCAACCCGCAGTCTAATGTGATATTTTTCAAAACAAAAAAATACGTGATATTTAGGAGACCTTCCCTTTCCCCAAAGTAAGATTAGATGAGATTCGGCTCGACCCCATCGGCCCCTGAACGCCTCACGTAATTAATGGATGTTCCCTTAAAAGAATAGATTAGTAGCTATCCTACAGGATCTTTAGCAAAACTTCATTAAAATTCGTTCCGTTAAGTAATTGTTACATTTTGAAATTTTTAGTTTATTATTTTAATACGTTTATTTATAATTAATATCTTCGACAATGAACAATAAAAAAATTCAAATATTTAAAAAAATTTCATTAATAATTTTATTGGGTGTTAAATTGAAATTCATAATATTTATATTCCAGTAAAAATTTTCAATTTTTTAATTTTAACTTTGTAGAGATTTCTTTCGTTATTGTGTAAAATTAGAAGAAAATGCGTTAAAATTCTATTTCACGAACTTTACCGAAACTTTTTAAATGTACGGTTCCTGTAGAATATAATTGTTTTGCCATCCCATGGGAACCATGCATTATTTTAGCCTTAAAAGTAAGCTATATCATTCTCCCCCAAACTACCACATTGCAAAAATCATATCAATCTTTAACTCTGCGATAAACCAAAAACGTATCTATCCCACGGGAATAGTACATCTCTCCTGAGTAAAATATAGATTAAATCTTCTTAAGGAAAATTAGTTAAGACTCTACGTGGATTTTAAAGAAGCTGCTTTTAAATACACGGTTCTTATAGAATACATACTTGGTTTACTATCCCATGGAAACCGTTTATTATTTCGGTATGAAAAGTAATCCATATAATTTTCTGACCCCTAAACTACCACAATACAAAAGAGGAAGTTAATCTTTAATTTTGTCGTGAGGAAGAATTGTTATATTGTTTTAGTTTTCCTTAGCAACATCAAAAATAATAACAGTTAGTCTAATATAATTTGTCAATGTAAAAACATCTACTTCTCAATTCTTTAAATACATTATATCAAATATACAACAATTTATATACAACACTTTTGTTCTGTAAAAAACAAAAAAAATATCTATCCCACGGGAACCGTACACTTTTTCTGGATATAAAGTATACTATATGTTAAACCGGATTATAATCTATATCTATGCCAAATTTCATCCAGATTCATTCAGTACTTTTTGAGTGAAAGAGCAACAAACATCCATACAAACTTTCGCGTTTATAATATAAGTAAAATTTCGCCCAAATCATAACGGTTTTACTATAAACTACTAGAACTAAATTTTACTTTAAAACAAATTAAACTAAAATGAAAGATTAAAATTTAAATCCTTAAACAAATAACGATTGCTTTTTGATCGTTCTACTAACTTTCAAGCATTTTAGAGACGTTTATTGCTCTGACTTAGTGAGTGAAAGTTCCGACAAGAATTTTATACAAGACTCGAATGACGACCTTATTAGATTAATTTTATCACCTGATCAAGTCCAAATCGGGAAATCCAAACAAGAAACCTGATCAGGATGTACCTAACAGAAATGACTCACTGGTCTTTATTAGGATTACCTTATACGGTTCCGATCTTCTATTATCTTATATCCTCCTGTTACATTTTCATAATTTTAAATTTTAACATAGGAATATTTGCAATCAAGAAAAGGTCGACATTGAAATAAATGCAACCAACAATTTGCTTTGGCATCATTACGGTTTAAGTGGCATATTATCATAATAAATCGTTTGGGAAAACATTAGAATTATCGAGGAAGTCAAGATATAAGAACTGAGCTTAGTTTTGACATACATTCTGCTCATAATTGATACGATCCTTTGTTTAAGCTTGAAGAGTTCCGTACATTGTTGGATGAAGATAATAATCCCATTTCATCAAACCGACGCGAACTACAAGATTTACATGGTCGTAAAATATACTTCTCACCACAATAATGCTTAAAAAGTAAAAAATTAAATTTCGCTGACATTGGACTTAATTATTATATTACACAAATACCACTCACTAAATTCACAACACAAATTATAAATTAAAGTAAGATATATGTAAAAATCACAAAACGAAAAATCCAAATTTGCTAATCTCCATGTGGAGGTACAAAATTAACAATTTGGGTTTTTTGTTTTGTGATTTTTAATTTTTTTTTTACTTTAATTTATAATTTGTGTTGTGAATTTTAGTTAGTCTTAAAAAATACTTCAAATTGCATTTGTTTTGTATTTAAATGTAATGAGAAATAAAATCTTTTAATTTTTATTTTCAATAGTTCTTAGTGCCTTACTCGTAATTAAACACGAGTTTTAATATTGTCACGTCCTTAAGAAGCTGTGGGCGAAGCATAAGTTTGTGTGGGCTGAAACCTCTTTTTTTAGACCTTCTTATATTTTAACTGACAGCAGATAAATAGGTCCCAGCTAGAGGTTTTAGAATGGTATAATGTAAAAAAAATTAAAGTAGGATGAAGCCCATTAGAAAAGAAAGAGAATATAACAAAAATGAAAGGAAAAATAAATTACGGTCGATCTATGGTGGGGAAGTGGAAAATGAGGTGTATTTAAGGGTAGAAACGATTTATCTCGACTTCCGACAAAACTACAAGTCCTATGGAAAAAAGTTAAAGGTCAAAGTTTTAGGTTATATAAAGATCTACAACTTTATACTTACACTTTTTTTTACATAACCTTAAAATTTATGTGAAAAATACCAATAATCAATTCTTAGCAATTTGTTAATATTTAAACATAAATTATTGCATTTTCTGGGAACATTTAACATTGTAATGTATATTTTTTTACATCATCAGAAAGTAGAGATTTCAAGGAACAAAAAGCCTATCAACTTTTTTAAAAAAGTAAATATTTTGACGTGAGAATTTTTGATTGAAAATTAGGGTGCTTTTTCAATATTAAGTAAAAATAAGGTAAAAAAATAAATATTTTAAATCAACAAAATTACAGTGTGTTTGAAACATAAAGAGGTAAGTTTTGACCAAATTATATGAAAAAACTTTTTTTTTTTTGTAAAAGATAAAAATTAAAAACCAAAAACTTGGTTATTTGAATTTTTCACATACATTTTTAGGTTATGTGAAAAAAGTGTAAGCACAAAAGTTGTAGATCTTCTTATTGCCTAAAACTTTACCATTTAATTTTTTTTTCATAGGACTTGTAGTTTTGTCGGAAATCGAGAAAAATCGTTTCTACCTTTAAAAACACCCCCCTTTTCAAACTTTCCCACCTCAGATCGACCGTAATTTATTTTTCCTTTTATTTTTGTTATATTTAAAAATCATCATATTTGGACATCGAACTACGGAAAGACGCTCTAGAAACCATCCACTCTATGTACCCAAGGTCAGAAGTTCTACACATCTATACAGATGGTTCATCCATCCCAGGATCCGGAAAAACTAGTGCTGGTTACTACAGCGATATATTTGAAGGACGCGTCAAAGTTGGAGAACCTCTCAGCTGTTTTGATAGGGAAGTAGAGGCAGTTTTACTAACTATTTCTAAACTTCACGAAATTAAGACCTATCATAAAACTGATTTTTTCATGATTCTCAAGCCGCGATAATAGCACTATTCTCTAACTACCCCACCGATTGAGTTCGTACCAACAAATGTGAGCCGCCTTGGGCAGTCTCGCTAAAACAGGTTGGCACCTGTCACTACAATGGATTCCCAGTCATGTTGGTATCTTGGGAAATAAAAAACCAGATGAGCTCGCAAATTCTGGCACCGCTCTAAATCAACCGCCAAGCCTTATGTCTTTAACACAAGCTCAGAGCCACTCCGCAAGCACTATCAACTGGTATTCCTACAATATTCAAAAAAATAAGGCGCAAGGAAAACAATGGGAATCCTTACTGGAATCTTTTATCTCTCGACTTCTCCCCCGCTAGGTGCCAGTCGCAGTTTTCCGAACTACCACGGGGCACGACTACCTATGCGAGCATTTGCACCATGATGGAATCCTACCGACTCCAATCTGTTCCCTCTACAAAGAGGAACCCATGAATACCATGCATCTTGGAAACTGTCCTGCACTTGCAGACGTCAAAAAGAACAACGAAAACAACCATAACCAACTAGCCTCCAATCTCTATTGGACGGCGCGGTACCGAATGACAGAAATATCAAGCGTGGGCGTTGAATAAGAAGAAGACCTGAAAAAGCTTTTATCAAAATAGCTACTACTTATCAACTTTGTTGCCCTCGTTACTAAAACACATTAAAAAAAAATTCTCCAATTTGACAGGTCTTTAAAAATTTTTTGTATCCTACAATCAGTAATATTAACTTAATTAAAAAGAAAATGAAATAAAAGAATAGGGATTATAAAATCTGCAAAAAAAAATTATTTTTAAGTTTTAAATGATAGAAGTACAGTACATAAAACAGTATTAAAGCATGTCTCAGTTAATTATACATCAAGAGGATGATTCAATATCATCTACAGTGGTTATGGGTAACCGTGCCAATCGAAACATGCAAACGGCACTTTCTATACTGCCAAATGTTACTCAACATCGGTACACCGATGGTGACAGAACCAACATTCCGATACAAACATCGCTGACTATTCTTCCCGACCAATCCAACACTGAAATTCTACCTCTATTTTCTCTCAAACCAGAAGAACGGACCATTGTACTATGGAAAAAACGATCGCAGGGTGACGGATTGCCAGAGCCTCAAGATATTTTGGATACTTACAACTATCAGCAGCTGCTTGACGAGTGCTCCAACGAGCACGAAAGAGCAATGACTCTCGCCATCGCATCAGCTATTGATACCCTTTCGAGGCAGCTTTTAAATCTGAAAAATGTCTACGAACATTTCCTCGAATCAAACCTTAAAGATATCGAAAAACCTGATAAAACTGAAGAAGAAATTGATGAAAATATGGAAGAAATCGAAGGAAGTGCTACCGAAGAAAAACCAAGAAAAATATCTGTTAAGATTACCGATATTACTATCAGTTGCTTCAACTTGGAAAAATTAACTTTTGACGCCGATGAATTTCCAATGGATCGAACGTTTGATCCCATTGAACAGTTATATGTACCAGCTCGTAATATCACGACGTTTCGAGAAACGTTTCCAATGCCAAGAAATACATCGATGGTCGCAATGTTTGAAAAAGAGCTTGACAATGATACTCAAGATGACTTAAACTCGTCAATTGTTGAGGAATCACATCCTCGAGTAATGTTAGACACAGACATTGGTAGACCAGTTCCTTTCTGTCCCCTGTGTATTTGTGAGCATGAAATTCAACCTCAATGTCCTGGAGGTTGTAACTATTTTGAAATCTGGGGTACAATGCCACTAAACAATCCTTCTGATCAACTTCCATTTGTTGATTCATTTTGTCCTCCACGAGCAATGTTC
Source organism: Sisyra nigra (assembly GCA_958496155.1). Classification (NCBI taxonomy): domain Eukaryota; kingdom Metazoa; phylum Arthropoda; class Insecta; order Neuroptera; family Sisyridae; genus Sisyra; species Sisyra nigra. The sequence goes on from OY292318.1 coordinate 6,539,854, forward strand.
GATTATGACCTCCTAGGAATGACACCTCCATTGTCGTTACGGGATCGAATTGTACGACCTGGTGGTGCGATGTTAGATGTTGATTTGACTGAAGTAGAACTTCCAATTTTGTGCACATGCGGACGAGCTGAAGATCCTGAATTAGAATGCAATTGTGAAGTAGAAAAACTTTTATTAAATTCATGGAGTGTTCAAGAGCTAGTTTGTGATATTTGTCTGGATGATACTCGCAATCAAGATGTCCAAGCTATGTTTGATACTGATTTATCGCGAGAACCAGAAGAAAATAAATCATTATCAGATCGAAGTACGAGTACTGGTAAAAGATTCTCAAACGAAACGGAATCTCTTGCATCAAAAGCCGAACAAGCACCAGAAATTATTTCAAACAAAATTGAAACTACTTCCAACAAACTTGAAACTGCTTCCAACCAACTTGAAACTACTTTCTGCAAATCTACTTCAAACCAAATGGAAGAATCTGCATCAGCCAAATTTGTACCAGATGTAATTCTAGAGGAAGCTGAAATTTCTATTCCTGAAGAACCTGAATTTATTTATGATGTCGAGTTGTTGACAGATTCGGAAATTGCACCCATGTGGGATACCGATTTGGGTCGTCTGCCCGTTCCGTTTCAAGATACTGATGACACCGATTCAATTGATTCGGTTAAAAATGATCGAGCCATGTTCGATTTTGATCTGTTAGGTGCATCACGCCCCGAACCACCTTTTGAACTTCGACGAGTCAAACAAGGAGGTGCAATGTTCGACGTTGACATCGGCAATACCCCTGATCTGGGAAATCCGTGTTTCTGTGTCTTACACATGCTTCCCAGTTGCATTTGTGGTTGTGCGTTTGAACACCTCTATGATCAATTTGGTATTGGTTTACCTGAAGATGAGGATGAAAATCTATGCGCCGAAGACGTGTTTCATATTGAACGACCGATGTTTGATTATGATCTATTAGGAGGAAAGCGACCTCCGGTCGATCCAAAATCTAAATTTATTGTTAGTGGTGGTGCGATGTTTGACTTTCATTTATTGTATGAGGGAGACTTTGAGTTTGTTGAGGTACCATTTAATGAAAATATGCATAGTACAAATCAAGAAAATCTTCAGGCTGTTGCAATGTATGATTATAATCTTTATGGTGGAATTTTACCAAAATCAGAAGTGGAATCTAAACAAGACACTGAAGAAACTGGAGAAACTGTTTCTGGAGGAGCTATGTTCGATAGTGACTTGGTTCAGAATGTTGAAGTTGATGAAAATGCTCCAATTCAATTTTCAGAAGAAGATGAAGGTCGTCCCATGTACGATTATGATTTATCAAGTCTACAAAAGACTAGTAATAAAGAAGCAGCAAAAGAAGTCAAAGAAGAAGAAAAGGTAGTTAAAGAAGAACACTTAGTAACTCCAATGTTTGATCTTGACTTGAATTTCGAAATAAAAGACGAAGGTGAAGGTAAAGAAGAACAAATCTTAAGAGATTATGACGAAAATCAATCAGATACCGATGAAGTAATGCATGACTATAATTTATCCGGATGGATCGAGACTCCTCCACCACCTTATATTTATAAGAAAAAAATCGAGTTGTCCAATCCGATGTTCGACACGAATCTCGGTAAAAATATCGCCACAACTTCTTTGTGTACATGTGATGAAAGTTGGAGTGAAGAATGTCCATGTGGATGCAAATATTATGAGTTTTACAAGGAAGTCCAAGCGAAGCAAAAAGCTGAAAATCCAAAACCTCAGAAGACGTCTTCAAATATTTCAAACTTCAATGAAAGGGCGATGTTTGATTTCGATTTACACGGAGGACTTCAATCAGTTGGGGAATCCACGAAAATTTCCGATGCAGTTTATGACCCCGATCAAGAATATGTAGGACTTGGAAAAGTCTGCAACCCTTGCATGTATGATACTGATTTGGGACATTTGGTAAGTCCGGAAGAACGAACGGATTATCTCGAATATTTCGGCGATGAAGTAGAAAAGTTTCCTGATGGTGATGATTATATAAAACCCAAAGAAGTTTATTCGGATGATCGAGTTATGTTCGACTATCACTTATATGGTGGAAAAAGACCAAAATCAGAATCGGTTCAGAGACGCGTTGTAGTTGGAGCTGCAATGTATGACACTGACTTGGAGCATTACGAACCAACAGAAAATGAAGATCTAGCAGTAGTCGATGTAGAAATGCTCCCAGTGAAAGTTGGTCTTCGTGGAATGTTTGATTATGACTTAAAAGGTGCGACTGTTAAATTAGGCTCCATGGATACTTCGGTAGACGAAAGAATAGACTGTGGATGCACACAATGCGAATCCCCCATGAAAAGTGAAGAAAATCTAATCGAAAAGGAAGCCCAAATATCCTCAGAACCAAATCAAATGAATGATACTACCAATCTAAAAGATGTTTCAGAAAAACAACTTCCTGCACAAACAACATGCAATGAGGTACCTAAAAAGGTTGTAATAATCAAAGAACCACTTGTTGAAAATAAAAAATGCATCAACGAAAGCGCACAAAGAATGATTCCGAATAAAATCCAATTTGTTGATCGTTCGAATCAATGTCAATGTCAAAAAGATGATAAGTCAAAAATATTCATTCCAGGAGACGTTAAATGTTTGTGTAAGAATGTCTATGTCGAACGAAAACCAAAAAGACAAAATGGACCAAGTGAGAAGTCACTCACTAAATCTCAAAATCAAGAATCCTCAAGTTATTACAGTAAAAGTCTATTACAGAAACCAAGTCGGTCTCCTGCTGTACAAAGAGGAAATTTTTATGGTGGAGTTTCAATTTCAGGATCGCATAAATACATTTCTGGTTCAAATCAAGGCAACTACGAAATTCCAGCTAAAGCGAGCAAAATAAGTTATAAATCAATGTCACAGCAACGACCAATTTCTACAGGTTTCGAAAATTTCGATGATATAACTTTGAAATATACCGAAAAGAGTCGAAGACAACAAGGTGTTGTGCAGGTAATTGAGGATTCTCGATCTGGAAACAAGCAAGGCTCGTTTATTTCAACCACTTCCGCTCATACGCATCACACTGTCGAAACACATTCATCGATCACGATCAGACTTCAACCCTCCAGGTCTATGACTCGCCGAAGACGATACCCTCAATCGTCTACCTCAATTAACCAAGTTCCTTCAGTTTATCAAAGTGACGTCTCTCATCGCTTCGCTCCATTTCTTACCGGACCTCTAATGTCACAAGTCCCTAAAATACCTAGTCAAGGTCCCCAGGATGTGACAGTTGTCTTGGCACAACACAGACCTCATAGAGGGGGTCATCGACATAAAACCACGGAAAGGTCTCATCAACTCAATCTAGCGAAATCTAGTAAGCGACCTGCATTTTCACCTAAAACTTCTGAGTTTCGTACAGGGAGGGAACCTAACAAAGAAATGCCGATATTTATTCCGGGATGCACAGCAGTGACCAGTGATCCCAATGATTTTCCTTTTTTAAAATAAAAATAGTAAAAGTTTTTGTATTTCGAAACTAGAATAATTATTTTATTTGTGTTAACTTGTAGAATTATTTCCGTTCCGGTTCATCTGATTCATCATACTTGTAAAATACTAAAGATTGATCAGAACTTTCAGTTTTAACACAATCACGCCGTATTACACCGGATTCGAAAATATGGTACTGGATTCGACCGTGACTGACGAAATGACGCACAGAATTTTCCGTTACTGATATCGTTTTCCATTGTAAATTCACTTTGTCTTTTTTGGATCGATAGATCTTCCTGGCTTCGTGTTCAATCGCGACTGAGTCGATATGTTGAAGCATTTCATTAAATTCAGGTTTATTGTCTTCAAGACCAAACACAATCACTGTTTGTGCGCTTTTATGACGCCGAAGGTTTAATTTTTTTTCACCAAAGCTTTTCGTATGATAAGCACTTAGAGATGTTTGTGTCCCTTGCGTGACAGGATAACGGTTCTTGTTTGGTTTGTTCATTTCGTAAGAAAAGCCTCGGTTAACACCATTTTGCAATATTTTTTTAATTTTATATCATTTTCTCACAATTTTCCCAGGAACGTTTCGTGTCAAAAATGACATTTAAATTATTATCATTTTGGTTGTTTATAAGTAAAATTCAAAATTTCAAATTCAATGGCAGAAGAAGAAAACACGAAACCAGAAGACCCAGTTCCAGAGAGTTCCGAAAATGAACCAGAAACCGTTCCAACCGAATCAGATAGCAAGACAAGTATCGATAGTAAGACGAGTACTGATGGAAAATCCGATCAGAAAAGCGATTCGGAATACGCGGACGCCCAAGAAGTTATTGAGAAACCATCCAAACAATCTCTCAAATCCAATCTGTCATACAGTTCAAATTTGGTACACATATTAGACGTGAACCCGGCATCGACACAAACTGATCTCACTTTTCCACCACCCAACATTTATAAGAAATCAAACACTCCAATTGAAATCGATATTCAAACATCCATTACCTGTTTACCGACAGATTCTGATTCGGCAATTTTGAAAAATCTAATCGAACCATCAAAATCGCATCTTGGATACTCACTGAAAGATATCCGAAAAACAGAAACGACCAAATCGTTTCTGCCTCCAATTGATTTAAATGAAAGTGAAGCAAGTCTTACAGAAAGTGGTAATAATGTTAGAGTCTTAGAATTGTGTAAAACACCTCTAGAAAAAAAATTGATACTTACAATAAATCATCTGGCTAATGAAATGCATTCACTGAAAATGATCCATGAGCAATTTTTACCTCCCGACTGTAAAGAATCTAACACTAAAATAATTACGGATCATATTGAGGATATTGGGGTTAAACCAATGTATGACACAGATCTTTCAGCGTCAGTTCCTAAAATTCCCTCCGATACATTCGATTCTCAGTATATCAAACCTGAGTTTTACAGTTTTCCAATGTATGATGTTGACTTATCTTCGTGTGGTGAAGGAAACAACCACATTTGTAACGTTCACTGTCGCGTTCTCTACCAAAAGATCCACGGCGACAAACCAAAATATCCTCCAATTGAAAAACCGGTAATAGAATCTAAGATTTCAGATACTTCTGTTTATGAAGAAGCTCAGTCTGAAGCACCGTTTGATGTGATTCCCTTCAGTACGGATATCGATGAAAGTGGAGCAGAAGAGAGTTTAACAGAATCCACGCTAGAGGCTGTAACATTACAACCAGAAGTAACTGAAAGTGAAGTGACTCAGGCGCCAGAAATGACAGAAAGTGAAGTAACTGAAGCACCAGAAATTACTGAAAGTGAAGTAACTCCTTTAACAGAAGCGACCGAAAGTGAAGCAACTGAAGCTCCAGAAATTACTGAAAGTGAAGTAACTCTGACCGACACAGAAGCAACACCACAAACAGAAACAACCGAAAATGAAATGACTAACACTTCTGAAGCACTTAACCCATCTGAAGAGACTGAAACATTACAATCTTCAGAGAAAACAGAAGAAACATAAAAATCTGATGTACAAAATGAAGAATAATATATATTTTTTTTCTTTTAACTTGAACCAATACTTTAGTTCAACCAAAAGACCTTTAAATCTCAAGATAACGTTACATTTTTTATCATAAAGGTTTAATTTCCCAGTTAGAATCCTCATCCCTCCTCAGACATTTGTACATTTTCAAAGCTCTAAATTCCAAAGCCCATATATCTGTAAAGTTAAGCATGTCGTCGAATTCTGGTTGGTTTTGTTCAAGACCGAAAATGATCACAGTTTGGACACTTTGATGACGTCGAATCGTTAAGGATCGCTCGCCCGTTTCAGAATTTTCGGAATTGTATACGCTTAAAGTTGTTTGTAGCTCATGATCAAGGGGAAATCGATTTTTCTTGTAAATTTTCTCTGGCATTCTTACAATAATTTGTATTTTTTATTTTTCAACAATTAATTTTTATAAAACTGTAAAAACATATTTTGATGATTTGAATAATTTTTTTTTTTTGACATTTTAACATCATTTGAAGTTGTCAATAGCATACTTTAAATATATGCTGCGTGGCGTCACAGTACTTTCTTATACTTTCATGTATGAAACTCGCTGTTGGTTAAAAGAACTATAAGCACTTAATAACTATATGTAATGGTGGGGGTGGATACCCACGTTTATTTACATTAATATATACAATTAAATAGGCCAGCGCTGGCCAAGAACAAATAGAATTTCTTAAAGGTTATGGTAGATTTCCGTCAGGACACATGCGAGAGACAATACTGCAAAATCGGAATTTCCAGTCGCCACAACACTCCCCTCCTAGTGACGATGGTCACGATTGTCGTCGGGCCGTAAGACTTTGGGCTGCTGGAGCCGTCGCGGAGCAGGGGCCGCTGGGACGAGCTGCTGGGCTCGAGTCCGTAAAACGACGCGGGACGAGTATGGAGTAGCTCAACCGAAGACCAGGATGTGGTGGGGGTGGATACCAACGTTTATTTACATATATTTTATATACAAATTACATAGACTAGCGCTGGCCCCGAACAAATAGAATTTCTTAAAGGTTATGGTAGATTTCCGTCAGGACACATGCGAGAGACAATACTGCAAAATCGGAATTTCCAGTCGCCATATATATATATATATATACAAGGAACAGTAATGTATGTAGCATGTATATAGGCATATATAGGTACGAATTCCCACTCTTAACCCCAGAACTGTCATTATTTTCCAAGAAAGTTAAAAAAAAAATTTGGAGGCATTAGTTGATTAATCCGTCTAAGACCTCCTTGGCACCACGCTAACCTTACTCTCCCCCTCCTTGGTCGCAGTGATAAAAGAAAGAAATATCCTAGGACCCGCAAAACGGAAAAAAACAATGCGTCTAAGAAGTATAGCAAGTTTAAAGAGAATCGTTGAATCTGTTATCGAAAAAATTTAAAATGGTTCCGGTCAACCGATTTTAACCGAAAGCTTCGCGTCACAACTAGATGTAATTGAGATTAGAAACTAGATGTAATATGAAGGCTAAATTCCAAGTTTGGTGAAATTAAGATAAAACACACACAGATTCACAGACACACAAACATTACACACAGAAATGTTTCTAAAAACCACTTATTTTGGAGTCAGAGGACCTCGAAACATGTATTTCCGGTAAGAACTCGAAATCAAAAATTCGAGCAATTTAGCGATCGAGCGATACTTCTTTTACTATATAGTAATAAAAGAAAGTAATATGTATAGGTACAGCCTATATGTATATATACGAATTCCCATCCTTAATCCCAGAATCGTTCTGAATTCTGATATGAATTTTCTGAGGATAAATATTGAAATAAAAGTTGTTGTCATCAATGAGTCTAAGAACTATAGAAGATTTAAAGAAACTCGTTGGAGTTGTTTTTGAAAAATTTTGAAAAAGCTCAAAAACTCCTAGAATAAAGCGGAGCTTTCGGTTAACCGATTTCAACCAAAAGCTTCGCGGCACAACTAGATGTAATATGCAGGCTAAATTCCAAGTGTGACGAAATTCAGATAAAGTTTTCGATACGATATGGCTGTCACACACAGACATACCCCCCCCCCACACACACATCTTTCTAAAAACTACTATTTTGGACTCAGGGAACCTCAAAAAATGTATTTCCGAGAAAGCTCGAATTCGAAAATTCGACCCGATTATAATTATAATTTAAATTATTTATTTCCTTTTATTATATGTAAAAAAAGTAAAATTTGAAAAAAAAAATTAATGGAAGTAGAAATGGTTCAAAAAAATTAGAAGTTACATTTAAAGTTATTTTTAGCCGAATTCAAAAAAAAGGAGGTTCTCAATTCAACTGTATTTTTTTTTAATGTTTGTTACCTCAAAACTTTTGACTGGGTGAACCGATTTTGATGATTCTTTTTTTATTTGAAAGCTGGTGCTTTCCATGTGGTCCCATTTTAGTTTGAAAGAAATCGTTCACTTCTAAAGGGTTGAAAACTAAGGGATGAAATATTAACTTCTTATTGGATAGCTCGATTTTTATAATTTTCATTTTTTTGGTAGAACATAACTAAATTAATCTAATTTCCATTTTTATAAAAAAACTCCACTCATAAGGGGTTGAAAATTAGGGATGAAATAATAAATTTTTCCTGGCTAACCCAATTTCGATAATTTTTTTTTCTATTACGTATATCGTACTTTTAAATTGTTCACATTTCAATTTGAAGAAAAAATCCACCCCCTAAGGATGAAAAAAGGGGATGAAATAGTGACGTTTAACTCAATCATAGAATTTTGATGTTTTTAACCGACTTCAAAAAAAGGAGGAGGTTCTCAATTCGACTGTATTTTTTTTTTTTTTTTTATGTTTGTTACCTCAGCATTTCCGACTAGGTGAAGCGATTTTGATGATTCTTTTTTATTTGAAAGCTGGCGCTTTCCGAATGGTCCCATTTTAATTTGAAGGAAATCGTTTTTTTCTAAGGGGTTGAAAACTAAGGGATGAAATATTAACTTCTTATTGGATAGCTCGATTTCGATAATTCTTTTTTTATTTGAAAACTAGTGCTTCTCTTGTGTTCCTATTTTAATTTGAAGGAAATCTTTCACTTCTAAAGGGTTGAAAACTAAGGGATGAAACATTAACTTCTAATTGAATAGCTCGATTTTGATAGTTCTTTTTTATTTGAAAGCTGGTGCTTTTCGTGGGGTCCAGTTTTAATTTGATGGAAATCTTCCACTTCTAAAGGATTGAAAACTAAAGGATGAAATATTAACTTCTTATTGGATAGCTCGATTTTGATAATTCTTTTTTTATTTGTAGAACACAACTTTAAATTAATCTCCTATCCGTTTTAAAAAAAAAAACTCCACTCATAAAATAGGGGATGAAATAGTGAAATTTAACCGAATTTTGATAATTTTTTTTTCTGTTGGAAAGAGTAATCCACTTAGTTTTGTTTTTACATTTAAAAGCAAAAAATTTCAACCCTTAAGAGCAAAAAGGGATGATGTAGTAACTTTTAATATTAAACGGCGCTGCCTCATATGAGCAGCGCGTTTGGAAGGTTAACCATTTTCAAGAAAATAAAATCAGTTATCAAACTTCAGATCACTAAAACGCGAGAAATAAATAAATATTATAAAAAAATGAAAAACCGACTTCAAAATATATAAAAATTCTTAAACAAGAAATGCACTAAAAAGTAACAAAATAATGGCATATCCTTGCAGTATCTACAACTTACAAATTATTAGAATGATACAATGTAAAACTATTGTTATTTTTGGAGTTGGTGTCAGTCAAGAAATACGACTATATTGGTACTTAGCAAAAAACGAGAATACTTTATGAAAATTATTTTTCAAATAAACTTTAAAACAATATACTCGTACTGTAACAATATCTAGCGACCTTTAAACTACAAAATACCAATTACCAACTAAACCTTTTTACAATTTTTACAAAATACCATTAATATTTATTTTCTTGACTGACACCAACTCCAAAAATAACAATAGTTGTACATTGTATCATTCTAATAATTTGTAAGTTGTAGATACTGTAAGGATACGCCATTATTTTGTTATTTTTAGTGCATTTCTTGTTTAAGAATTTTGATATATTTTGAAGTCGGTTTTTCATTTTTTTATAATATTTATTTATTTTTTTATTGGAAAGAGTATTCCACTTAGTTCTTTCATTACATTTAAAAGCAAAAATTTCAATCCTTAAGAGCAAAAAGGGATAAAGTAGTAACTTTTAACATTTAACGACGCTGCTTCATGTGAGCAGCGCGTTTACTAGGTTTACCCATATTCAAAGAAATAACATCAGTTATCAAACTTCAGATCACTAAAAATCGAGAAATAAATAAAAATTACAACAAAATGAAAAACCGATTTCAAAATAAATAAAAAATCTTAAACAAAAAATGTACTAAAAAAATAATTGCGTATCCTTGTAATATCTACAACTAACTAATTATTAGGATGATATAATGTACAACTATTGCTATTTTTGGAGTTGATGTAAGTATCAATATAGTCTTATTTCCTTGGCTGACACCAACATTAACATTGGTCATTAAAATTATATTAACGTGATTTTGCGCAAAGTTTGCATGAAATTTACCCGTTTTACCTAAAAAGGGTATCCCCTTCTTATTCCATAATTTTTCAAAGAAACAACATTAAAAGATATAAACACATTTATAGTTTAAAATTTGTACAATCTATTAATTGTAAATGTAAAAATGATTAAAATTAAGATAAATCTGTGTCAAACATAGCACCTCCAGGAATTTTAGGGACTGTCATTCTATCTTTTGGGGGAACTTGTTTTTCCAAATCGTAGTCAAACATCGCTTTCGGATCGTTTTTCGCATTTCCTTTACCATCTGATTCACGAGTTCTGTTAGTGGTTTTACTATCAAAATTAGGCGTTATTGAAACTGTTTTCTTAGTGTAATTCATTGTAAAAAAATCTAGAACATAAAAAGTTATTAATGTTCATATTCAAATAGGTTCTCATACATTCAGAAACTTACAAAACTGAAAATTGGGACAAAAATTTATTTTGAAAAAAATAATCTTGAAGTTTGATAAATAAAATGTTTTGTATATAAATTTTTGTTTTGACCTAATTTTTTTGAGAGAGAGCTTTGGATTTGGTTTAATCAAAATTTAAAAAAAAAGTATTAAAAATTAATCAATGATGAAAAGTTCAAGAAAATTTCAATCAAAGAACGTTGAATGCCAAACGGTTTTAAGCGTATACAAATTAAAAGGATCACTTAAAAAGCCTCGACCTCGACTACTTCGTCATTCTGAATGTCAAACTGTAATAGTCTTTGGCCTCGAGGATAATAAACCAGAATTTGATGAAGAGCTTAATCACGTCGACTGGAATGTAATAAAATGTAACGATAGCCTCTATCCGAGTGAAGTGACCGAAATCATCATAAAAACCAAAGAAAGTTCATCAATTGGCACTTCAAAGATTCAAGAAAATAAACTGGAATGGATTGATAAGCTTAAAGCTGAATCGTTTTATATAATAGAACTCCAAATTCAGATTCAATTTGTTCAAAACTTCTATAAAAAAATGGAAATTTATTCGAAGACCAACCAAGTGATAATAAATGAACTAATATTTAAGTTTACCATCCAAGCTACAGTTGTTATAATTCCAAAACTAGAAGTGAAAAAGCTTAAACCTTCTCTATGGCCATCAATTGAAAAATTCGAAGTTCTAGAAAAACTAATTGAGATATCCCGGTTTCCAAATAGCCCTCCTTGGCTGACAATTTCAAAGCTTGAAATTCAAGAAAAATATCCTGTGAAACCTAGAGTGAAAGTGTTGGTTCGCTTTTCAAAATGCAAGCTTTCTTGGATTGAAAAAGTAACTTCAATTAAAAGCTTTTCGTGTCTAAGACCTAAGTCGAAATCAGAGACAAGATCTAATAAAAAAGTCAAAAAGCATCCAATTTCAAAATCTGTCACACATTTTAAACGTACATCCAATAATTTTGAAGAAATCGACTTTTTAATTCGACCCAAAACGACTCCCCTATCAAAACGCCAGCCAATCGAAACTAAAACCGAATTCATAACTTCGAATAAATTTTCTAATTCTGATTTGATAAATACTAAAAAAATTATGTTAAAAAAATTGGATCTTTCAAACTCATGGGATACCACAAATTTAGTTTCAACTCACTCTCAATCTTCTACTTCAATATTCACTGATCAGACTTTTTCAAAACTATGTGAATGTTCAAAATTAGGTTCAGTTTTTCGTTTGAAGTTAATTTTATCAGAGCTCATTGCTAAATCTCAACTTAAACCACAAGCAGTTAATAAAAATTATTCAGAACTAAGTTTGATTTGTGAAATGAAACAGAAAGAAAATTGTCTAAGTGAAAATTATGAACTTGAAAAACCGATGCTCGATTTAAGAACAGGTTTAAATAAACAGATGGATGTTAGAACCAGTGATTCACTTTTGGAATCGAAATTGGGACTTAAATGGAAATCGGAAATGGAATATTGGAAGCTCACCAATTTTTGGGGGAAAACTAGTTTGAGTTTAACCACGATTCACTATAACCAATAAATACATGAAATGAATAGATTTTGTTTTTCGAAACTTTTTTTTTTTGATTTGGTCTTACATTTATTTTTTGTTTTCAGAAATATTTTTCGTTCTCTGACACTTCCGGTTATACCGGAAGTCGATACTATAATCGTTATTTCAAATAGCATGCCCCTATTTTTTAACATAACTCGATTGAATTAATAATTCTGAGCATCTTTTACAATAACAACACCTCATCTAATCCTTAAAGTTTTCAAGTAAATATATTTTTTGTGGAAATTTTGCAGCAAACGGACGTCTTAAAGGTCCGTAACTTCCACATTAAATTGTGTAGGATGCTCGACTTCGATCACTTATTACTATTTCCCTATTAAGTTTATATGGTTATCAACTAGGGTTTGCAAACCGGTTAAAACCGGTTTTTAAAAACCGGTTTTTTTAGTAAAAATCAAAAACCGAAAACCCGGATTTTCAATCAAAATAATCAGGTATTTTTTTAACAGTACAACTATCCTCCGATTTACACGGTAGGTACTCGTTTTACACGATTTCGTTTGTACACGGTTCATAAACTAATGAAATTCAGAAAATTTCGGAATATTCTAGTGATGGAACTGAGATTATACCAATCAATAAGAAAAAGCTGATAGTTCCTCAAAGTGATAGCGAATAAATTTCGAACATACCTGAATTTGTTAAGTTTCAGTAGGTAGGTACTTTTTGAAAAAACTTTTGTTTCTATTTTTGTTTTCATTTTTAGAATAAGTTCACTACGACATCACGCAATTTTTTGGGCAAACTATACCTAGTTTAAAGTTTCTGGATATGTTTTACTTTTGTTCCATTTGAATAAATGACTTAATTGCGCAGTTTTTTTTTCGTTTTACACGGTTTTATATATAGGAAAAACAAATATTTCATTTAACACGGATTTGTCTGGAACCTATCTTCAGTGTAAATCGGGGGATAGGTTTATTTAATATTATTTAACATGAATTTTACAAAAGAAAACACAATATAAAAATAAATTTAACAGGAAATTTTAATGTTATAAATGTAAAATTTCTGTTTTGTTATTTCTCTTTTGTATGAGTATACTCGAATTTTTTTTTTTACGTTCGTAGTTCGTACCGTAAAAAATAACAAAATCGAAAATAATAAAATAATGTTTGTAGTTCGTAATATATGTTGAAATATTAGTGTAAGTAAAATTACTCTTTAAAGATTTTTTTATTTTTTTAACTTTAAAGTTTTGTAACTGAAGTTCAATTAAAAATTAAAAAAAAGATCTTTAGTAAATGTTTTTGTTTGTGAATTAATGCAATAAGGGTGGGTGATTTTATTATAGATTTAATTTTCGTAAAAACCCAGTTTTTTAACCGGTTAACCGGGTTTAAGATTGGAAAAAAACCGAAAAACCGGTTTTAACATAAATACGGTTTTTTGCAAACCCTATTATCAACACGTTATCCCTCCATTCAGTGGATGACAAACTAAGTGCCTCTTAAGACCTCCCTCTATGTTTAACCAATAATGTAGTTAAATAAAACCTACCTGAAAACAGGTTAGGTGTCAGTTTTTCGAATCACAATTCTTTGAAACACAATTTTTCGAAAAATTAATAATAAATAATTTTAGGGACCGAAATAATTAGAATAAATTTAGTTTTATTTGCCAGTTTACACAAAACAAATGTAATTGAAAAAAAAAACTTTTATTTAGTAAATACAATTTAATATTTTTTTTGGGCATTTTAACATATATTTACTAAACAAAAAAACCTTGGAATTTACCTTTGTAAATAGGTACCTATAAGTTATAGTTTACAGATTGTTCATTTTTGGTAAGATTAGCGTGGCGCTTAGAGAATTTGAAATCGCCCAACGTTATGCTTTTGTGTACCATAGAAATCGATAAATTTTGACGTCAGCATGAGGCTTAAGCAAGCCACTTGCAAAATTCAAGGTATGAGTAACTATGGGAACTAAGATGGTCCAATTTGAATACTCAATATTTTTTATTTACGAACACGTTTTCAATATTAAACTTCCATTGAGTGATAATAATTTCCAATTATTTTGTAATTCAAAGGATACATATTTTATAAACATCACAAATAACACAAAATTTTAGGAATAAAACACAGTAAACACCATAAAATTAATGAAATTCTAACGAGTTTGAACTCAAGTAATATAGAAAATATAATAGGCAAAATAAACAAACCTTAGATACCACGTATTTTAAAGATGACTATAGATTTTAAAAATATTTTATAAATTTAAAATGCTCTAATAATGCAGGATCTGTATCCATAAAGATTTTCAATGAATTCTAAAAACTCATAGATATTTGCAGCATAATTTTTATGTCAAAACATTTAATTTTGTGTAAAACTTTATGGTGTCAGGAAGTGCACATTCAGTCAAATAATGAAATTCGGATGACTACAATTTCTTTTGTTGGGGGCTCCGCCAAACCCCTGCCAGGGGGCCCCCTTGGACCCAAGGGGTGCTCACTTTCAAGGTTATTACTTTTCTCTGACGTCATTGGATTAAGATTTCTGACAGAACCATTAGATATCTGCTATAATTGGTTCTTATCACTACTATTGTTCTTATTGCGCAAGGTTCTTATTACGCTCTATAGTTTGAAATTTCATTTCGTTTCATTTTGCTCAGTTAAAGTTCAAAATAAAACTTTTTTTATACACTTTATTTTATTTTAAACTTTTTTAGCAATATTGTTTATATTCTTTTTTATTTGTAATCTTTCTAGGTTTATCTAGTTAAAAAAGGTGGGCTTCTTTTCACAAAAAAAAAATAAGTTTCACTATGTTAATAGTTAATTTTTATGAACATAATAAATATTAATTTGATTTTTCTTTATTACTTTATTTAAATTGGATAATGATGATATATCATATCAAAACACTGGTTTGTTACTGACGCGGGAATTCAAAATTTATAGCTCAGTAAAATATAGATTCTAGAAGAATTAATATGTCTTCATCATTCAATTAAAATAAAATAACAGAGAAAAATCAAATTAACATTTATTGTGTTCATAAATATTAATTATTGACATATTGAAATTTAAATTTGTTGTTCAAAGGATTTAATATAACCTAAATAAAAAGCATATTTTATTAAATATAGTAGTGCCAACCAAATGCAGTCACCAGGTAAAATCTCCCACAAATCAACGATAGCTAATGGCCTTTAACGCCTCTACTGGCTTCTACCAGAAACATTAATCCGGTGACGTCATTTTCAGAGATCAAAGAAACGCCGCCTAGTCAAGTGAGCATACCTTATGTATCTAATAACCTTGCCTTGGACCCCTTTGGCATTTGTAGTAGGAAGTTGTTAAATGAATTTATATGAATTAACTTAAAATAAATGACAGTTCCCATAGTTACGTCTTAATTGACATATTTATCAAAATCATTTCCCATAAGAAAAATGCGTCTTGAAATCCGGTTATTATCGAAAACAAAGCAAAAACTCGCAAATTAGCACTCTTCATTTTCGTTTTCTTTTGACTTGTTTTATCAGAAACCGTCGTCAATTCATGGTGCCACGCTAACCTTACTCTCCCCTTCATTTTAAGTACTACATTATCGCTATTTCCAGAACGAAAAGAGATACAGAAATTGTAAAAAGTGAAAAAAAAAGTTATATGTACTGACACATTTATGTACCTATTTCATTTACCCTACCCGTCGAGGTTGATTTACACTGATTTTTGTTCAAAAACACCAACTCTACCTGTAGAAGTTGATTTAGACTGCATTATTTCGAAAAATTGTGATTCGAAAAATTGTGTTTCGAAAAATTGTGATTTGAAAAACTGGTCGGACACCCTGAAAACATGGACAACTACTGTTGGCCATACAGCATAAAACTCGGTTATAAATTACGGATGTAACATTGAAATTTCATATTTTCAACGATAACTCGAAAATTCTCACACTTGGCAATAGGGATATGAATTATAAAAATGTGGGGAATTTTAAGAAGCAAACAAGGTAAAAAAAATTAGGCGATCCCATTTAAAACAATTGATATTTAGCACAATTAAGCAGGTGTTACTTTACGACGCACTTTAAGATACTTAGTAACAAAAATTGATTGTTTTTGATAATCTTGAGTGTAGCAGCATCTTTGTTACGGACCTTTTACGAGACGTCCGTTTGCTGCAAAATTTCCAATAAAAGTCTTTTTTTTCGATACCCTTAAGGATTAGATGAGACGTCTTGTTATTATGCAAGATGCTCAAAACTATTAATTCAATCGAGATATGTAAAAACAAATAAAGCATGCCATTTGAAATAACGATTTTAGTGTTGACTTTCGATATAACCAGAAACTAAAAATATTTCTGGAAAGTAGCTCCAATCCAGTTAGGCTATAATTTAAATTTTTAGATTTCTATTATTTCAGGTTCTCCTGAAACTTCTAATGACCGGTCACGCTGGGACACGCTGTATACTTGTTAACATTTTGCTTTTAAATTAAATTATTAGAATTTATTACGACTGATATTTTACGATATTATAAGATACCTCTTGTTACGTTTCTTGAAGAAAATATTTCATAAAAATTAGTTGGCTGTGATTCCAGGTAATAGCAAATTAGCATAATAAGCAATTCGAGAAGAATTGCGACCACCTGCGACAGGTCGAAAAATATTCCTAATGACACCGTAGTATAACTTATATTCCGTCCTTGGCCACTTGCATTAACGTGAGCGAAATTCAAATTAAAGCAAAGCTTGAAATCATATCCTGATAGAACCATTATCATTAATCAACCTACTAAACTAAAAGTATTTGACATTAGTATAAAAGAATTTTAGGAAAGAAACTTTTTACACTAATATTATATCATTATACTTACTGTGTATCGAAGTTAAATCCTCAGGATTTTCATTCCTATTTCTTGCAGGAATATTCCACAGATCTGTTTCACTTGTTAGTACTCGTAACTACAAAATTTGGTCTTTTACGCCAACACAACTTTTCTCCTAATATTGCCTAGGTCCATTGATCTTGTAATCAGCTTACATTATGTTCAATAATTGTTGATATTATCCTACGCTATTCCTCATTAAATATTGACCGCAAAAAAATTTAAACAAAAGGAATGATTTTGTGTGAAATTTACAATCAGATCCTTCCTGATTTTTAAATTACCTCAAAAAATTTTTTCGTAAGACAGTTCTCAAAAGGACAAACCACAACTACAAACCTTTTAATTTTTGGTAGAAAACATATACTTTGTAATTTTTGTGAATTTAACTTTCATGACAAGACCTTAGAACATAATTGGTGTTTAATTGTTATGGTTATCAGCGACTTTCGAATCCGAAAACCTATGAAAAAAATCTTCGGCTTTCATTGGGATCCGAACCCGGAACCACTTGGGTATAGGGCAACTATCTAGCCAACCACGTCACTAAGTAGTAAATGACCTGACCGACTGGCAGTTAGCACCCCCTTTTTCGAAATTGTGATTTTTTTTGTTTGCAATCGTTTGATGGTGAATGATGGTTCAATTTTATCGTTTGATGGTTCCTTGTTTATTTGTAAAAAAATAAAATAAAATTTGACCTTGAGGATTAACAGTTAGCACCCCATTTTTTAAATTTGTCAATTTTTTTATTACAGTTCGATTCGAAATCGTTTGATGGTGATTGATGGTTTATTAGTTATTGTTTATTATCAATATTTATTTAGTTATAATTAATTTTTTAATATTGTAACGGCAGTAACAATGCTAATTTCAAATAAACGCATACGCAAAGCATTGCAAGTTACGCGGTTCATTTGAATCTCGTTTAAAACAGCAGTAGCAATAAGAAGTTTCCTTTACTAATGTTTTTAGTAGTTTTTGAATAAAATATAGGCAATTGATTGTTTTTTATTATTAGGTAATGAATATTTCAGATACTAATACCTAATACTAATACTAAATACCTGCTCTTTGGGGATTATTTTGGTCATGGTGTTCTCCTAAAAATGCAATAGTTTAGTTGGAGTGCGTGGTTAAATGCAAATAAAATGGCAAGAATGATTGTTATTAGAATACCAATGTTCCTAATGTAATACTTCGTCCTAAGGTAATAATCGGGATATCAATTTAAATGTAAGGGAAATACTGAAACGAATATGAACCCAAGTTCATAAGCGTAAACGTTTATAAGCGTTTATTTTTATTTTGATATTAAAAATACAGTCCTTGCTTCCAAAAAATTTAAAAATGTGTCATTTTATAGATTTATAAGTCTATGAAAAAAAATTAATTTGTTTTTAACTACTCCTATTTAGTTTGTAATTTGTGGTTCAAAACCGACAACAAAAAAATTAAAAATTATGTACATTATAAAACAATAATTTTTGAATTTTTATAATATGTATTCTTATTATTATTATTGCTACTGCTGTTTTAAACGAGATTCAAATGAACCGCGTAACTTGCAATGCTTTGCGTATGCGTTTATTTGAAATTAGCATTGTTACTGCCGTTACAATATTAAAAAATTAATTATAACTAAATAAATATTGATAATAAACAATAACTAATAAACCATTAATCACCATCAAACGATTTCGAATCGAACTGTAATAAAAAAATTGACAAATTTTAAAAATGGGGTGCTAACTGTTAAATCCTCAAGATTAAAGTTTATTTTATTTTTTTACAAATAAACATCAAACGATAAAATTGAACCATCATTTACCATCAAACGATTGCAAACAAAAAAAATCACAATTTCGAAAAAGGGGGTGCTAACTGTCAGTCGGTAATGACCTGTTCTTTTATTTGTTATCTTTATACCAATTTGTAAAACAAAATATATCATTCAAATTTTTCGAATATTTCATTGTTTGAATTTTTCATTATAGTGCCATATGAAACAGTCAAAAGGTAATTATTAAAAACAAAACTTTTCACTGTTGTATTTTTTTTTTTGTAAAAATCCATACTTAAAGCCGTATTTTTGAAGCTTAAACCTTAAAGAATATGTCCTTTAGAGTTTAGAAGATTTTTCAAAATTTTAATTATTTTTGGAGCAAGAATGGTCGATTAAAACAAATGTAAGTATTAACTACCATTGTATGGCCACTGTACGCAACTTTGCCCGAAACTTTCAACGCGTTTTTCTCGAAACTACTTTTTTAACCGACTTCAAAAAAAGGAGGAGGTTCTCAATTCGACTGTATTTTTTTTGTTTTTTTGTTTGTTACCTCAGCATTTCCGACTGGGTGAAGCGATTTTGATGATTCGTTTTTTATTTAAAAGCTGGTGATTCCCGAATGGTTCCTTTTTAATAAGAAAGGAAATCGTTCACTTCTAAGGGGTTGAAAACTAGGGGATGAAATACTAACTTCTTATTGAATAGCTCGATTTTGAAAATTATTTTTTTATTTAAAAGCTAGTGCTTTTCGTGTGATTCCATTTTAATTTGAAGGAAAACGTTCACTTCTAAGGGATTTAAAACTAAGGGATGAAATACTAACTTCTTGTTGGATAGCTCGATTTCGATAATTTTTTTTTATTTGTAAAACACAACTTTAAATTAATCTCATATCAATTTTTTATGAAAAAAAAACTCCACTCATAAAGGGTTAAAAATTAGAGATGAAATAATATTATAAATTTTTCCTGGCTAACCCGATTTTGATAATTTTGTTTCTATTACGTACAACGTACCTTTAAATTGTTCACATTTCAATTTGAAGAAAAAATTCCACCCCTTAAGGATGAAAATAGGGGATGAAATAGTGACATTTAACCGAATTTTGATAAATTTTTTTCTCTTGGAAAGAGTAATCCACTTAGTTTTGTTATTACATTTAAAAGCAAAAAATTTCAACCCTTAAGGGCAAAAAGGGATGATGTAGTAACTTTTAATATTAGACGGCGCTGCCTCATATGAGCAGCGCGTTTGGAAGGTTAACCATTTTCAAGAAATTAAAATCAGTTATCAAACTTCAGATCACTAAAACGCGAGAAATAAATAAATATTATAAAAAAATGAAAAACGGACTTCAAAACATATAAAAATTCTTAAACAAAAAAAGGCACTAAAATGTAACAAAATAATGGCGTATCCTTGCAGTATCTACAACTTACAAATTATTAGGATGATACAATGTACAACTATTGTTATTTTTGGAGTTGGTGTCAGTCAAGAAAATAAATATTGATGGTAATTTGTAAAAATTGTAAAAAGGTTTAGTTGGTAATTGGTATTTTGTAGTTTAAAGGTCGCTGGATATTGTTACAGTTAAGGTATTCTCGTTTTTTGCTAAGTACCAATATAGTCGTATTTCCTTGGCTGACACCAACTCCAAAAATACGATAGTTGTACATTGTATCATCCTAATAATTTGTAAGTTGTAGATACTGCAAGGATACGCCATTATTTTGTTACTTTTTAGTGCATTTTTTGTTTTAGAATTTTTATATATTTTGAAGTCGGTTTTTCATTTTTTTATAATATTTATTTTTCAAGATGGTTGTCATGATATCTTCAGTTTTACTGAACCAATTTATTTGTTTAGTGTGAGCCTTCTCTATACATTACTCCAACTAAAACTATAACAAAATTTCAATTATTACTATTTTTTTTTACTGGAAAACTCAAAAAAAACTTTTCAAAAAATAACTTTTTATTTAATACAGCTGCTATTTTGCAAAATTTTTTTCTTTTATTTTTTCATAGTTTAGAGTTTAGACGATTGTAGCATTTGTTTGGATTTTAAAATTTTTGATTTTGGATTCTAGGGTACTAGGAAGGTTGCAATCGTGACAAACAAGGAGCGTCATTTTTTGAAACCCCCTATTTTATCACCCTGTAACATTTTGAATTTTCCCTTTGATGTTTTTTTATATATTCTTTAACACATTCTTCTAAAAATTATTAAATATTTGGTTAACAAATGGATGGTAAAAATATTATTTGGTTTTTCTTTTATTTCGCTTGAAAAATTACTACAATTCATTTCTCTAGACTAGAATACCCTGTTATAAGTGATTTTCTTGGACAAGGACATTGAATTAATAATTATTTAAATTACTTTTAATAATTAATAAATTTCAATTATAACAATAATCGGAAAAAAACGGTTGGTAAAAATTACATTCAAAATTTCCTCTATTGGTAATATTTAGTGAAAGATCAATAATTAAGTAGTGGAAGTGGTCCCTTACATGTAATTAAAAGTAATATAACAATGTATTGGTACATAATATAATATACTATAGGGATGTTACGGAACTTCGAGTCTGATTCCGATAAGTCGGAACTTTTGATTGTTATTTCATCTCCGACTGGAATTTAGCCTGCATATTACCTACATAAGCCTACATCTAGTTGTGCCGCGAAGCTTTTGGTTGAAATCGGTTGACCGAAAGCTCCACTTTATATTTTTTTTACAAAGCGAGCTTATTTCGTTATGACAACCAAAAAAAATAAACAATTCATAAAAACTAATGGCAATTTTGGAATAAATAATCAAAATTGTCTGTGAAATTATTCAACCGAAAAAAAAAATCGAAAAAAACCAAACCCTTAAAGAATAAGTATGTATTCTTATTCAAAAATATCGGTATAAATATAAAAAAAAATCTTAAAAAAAAATGAATTTTGAGACAAAATAACCATTAAATATTAGCACTTACCAATAAAATTAGTTCCTCATTCAAGTCAAATTTCATAAAATGTCAACGAGTGATAAAGGACAGGAAATTTCTACGGGTGAGGCACTAATTTTAACCATAATTACATTTTTGTTTTTCATACTTGGTTATCTATTTTCAGTACAACTAGTTTCTATTATTAAACGAAAACTTGCCAGAAGAACAATGCGATTGTTATCTAAAATGCCATACCCAG
Organism: Sisyra nigra; assembly: GCA_958496155.1. Classification (NCBI taxonomy): domain Eukaryota; kingdom Metazoa; phylum Arthropoda; class Insecta; order Neuroptera; family Sisyridae; genus Sisyra; species Sisyra nigra. Next base: position 6,561,857 of record OY292318.1, read on the forward strand.
AACTAGATCCCACAAACACTACTAAAGTAAAACAACATTATTCTACTTTTAATAACTCCAGTTTTAATACGGTAAGATTTGATTTTTATGGCTTTAACAATATCCATTTTTTTTTACTTTTTAAATTTTATGGGGAAATTCGATAGAGAATCCCTAGATATAAGACTAAAAATTCAGATTCAAGACCTACAGAATATTTCTGTGTGTAAGACAGTCGTGATATGACCATAGATGTTAAAGCGACTATAAATATCAAAAAGTTTAATCAATGTATTCTATTTATATTTTTAATATTACTTTTAGTATAATCCAAGTGTAACAAACCATTATAGCTATTTAGATGGTATAAAAACTAGTGAAGAAGCTTGGCGAACTTTTCAGGACAATAAAAACTCAACCCATCCATATAACGTAAGTTTGCGTAATTATTTTTAACAAACTATTTTTCTAATATCAACTTTTTAGTCTTTCGATGTCTTTACCAGACCGATTGACACACCACCAAGCTCACCACCAACGTATTCTTTTTCTGCCCCATACACCAGCCATTATATGGAGTACCTACAAAAGCGTGAACGCGACAAAAATAACGAGAAGTATCACAATAGAATTGGTTCGAAGACCTGTTCGTTTATTCCAATCAGTCAACCACTAAGTGAAGAACAAATCCAAGTAATCACACCCAGTTCGTCGAGGAGTGAAAATCGATCTACACCAAAACTGTGTCGAAAGAGCACGGAGAAAAAGCTAAGAGCCTCGTGCGATCAGGAAATCAACGAGTTGCAGCAGATGATAATTGAGATTAAACAAAAAGTTGCCAAAATCTACAATCCAGACTCGACACTTTTTCGCAAACTCTCTCAATGTGAACGGCATTGTTCGAAAAATACGCAGAAACGAGCGGCGTCGACGAGTAGTTATGAACATAATAGAAAGCGTTTGCCAAAAGTTACAGTTTCCGCATGAGAACTTACATACTTTTCTTTCTGGGTGGAAATTAATTAAATATTTTTGGTTGAAATAATTATACTAAAAAAAATGTTTTGTCTCAAATAAATACCTATCTTGAAGAATTGAAAACGTTTAGTTAATCCATCGAAAAAAGAGCTTATTTTGCAAAAGTTTGAGTGTCTAATTTTGATTTTTAAATTAGTTATTATTAATTAAAATTGGACACTCAAACTAATGCACATTTGTAATATTTATTTGTACCGATCCATATGCATTCAATGAATTTCAAATCTTATGAGGAGTTCGGCTTCATTTAGCTCGGACGGGCTCAGAGCGGAGGAGCGGCGGCACAGCATACGCCGATGGCAAATGCTGTGGGATGCTGCAGCAAAGGGTAGGTGGACGCACCATCTCATATTTCAGGTGGGAGTTTGGCTGAACCGAAGTCACGGTGAGGTTAACTTTCGGGCATACCTCCATCGCTTTAAGCACGATGATTCTCCAGAGTGCCCGTCCTGTCCCGAAGTTCCAGAAGATGTGGAACACGTGTTCTTCGAGTGTCCACGTTTTGGCTTGCTACGAAATGTGCTGGAAAAAGTGCTGAAACGTACAATTCAGCCGGACACATTAGTTGAAGCGATGCTGTCCTTGGAGGCTGCCTGGAACGCGGCCAGTACTTTCACAACGGGAGTCTTTAAGGACCTGCGATGCGCGGAAAGGAAGAAGGCTGGAGGAAGAGGAGGTTTTTAGTTGGTATTGTATCTGAGTCCGACATACCAGGCCGAACAGCGGAGCCTGATGATACGTAAAGGTATTTTCCTTCCTCTCTAAAAAAAAAACCCTTATAGGGTATACCTACCTACATAGAATTTCCAGTCAAACCTTCATCCACTCACAAGTAATCAAAACTATGGTAGTAAGTAAATATTAACTATGGATGTGTGGTGTGGTGGTCCAGGTGTCCAGCGGCTGGCCTGTCTTTGCATCACGGGGGCAATGAAAAGCACACCCAAGGCGGCCATGGAGACTACTGGATTTCCCTCCACTTCACCTGTCGATAGGGATGGAGACCAGGCTGAGCTCACATAGGTTGCAACTGAATAATGCTTGGTGGTCAACTCCGCACGAACATGCAGGGATAGTGGACGTCATCACCGGCCCCACCATGGGGATAGTAAACGACTGGATGCCCACTGTATATAGGTTCAAGTTCCCATACATGGTAACTGTAAGGCTATATATGGGGAGAAATACGGAACCAAATGATGAACTAATGTGTGTTATGGACGGAGCATCTGGCGCGGGAGTAATGGGAGGGGAGAACCAAGGGGGCGCATCGCAATGCTGCTTGAGGGTTCGATCACTATTTTCCAGGCGGAGGTCACGACCATTGCCATTTGCACCAGAGAGAACCTGGATATAGGCTATCGGAATAGGAACATACAGATTCTTTCTGAAAATCAGGCAGCGCTAAAAGCGATCGCCAATACAATGAGTAGGTCTAAGCTGGTGCTGGAGTATCGATAGCTCCTGGAGGACTTGGCAAAGCACAACCGAATCAAACTTGATTGGGTGCCGGGGCATAAGGGAGTTAAGGGAAATAAAGAAGCTGATGCTTGCACAAGGGCCGGTTCGATGACCCCACTCGTGGGCCCGGAGCCTGGAGTGGGGATCATCAAAACTGATGTCAAAAAGGCGATGAAAAGTCGACTGAAACGGCAGCAAAACAAATACTGGGAAGAAATTCCCGGTCAGAAGCTCAGCAAGAGAATGATGGGGAGAATTCGCCATTCGCTCACCGCTGAAGTCTTACGGCTGGTAAGGAACCAACTCAGGACAGTAACGGGACTGATAACCGGATACTGTAGACTGAGAAAGTGCAGACTTTTGGGTGTCTCAACAAGACCTCAATTGCAGATTGTGTGGGGATGGGAGGAAAACGCTACCCATGTCATTTTTGACTGTAAAGCTCTCACAAAGTAGAGCTCTCACATTTTTGACTGTAAAGCGACACCTGTATGGGAGAAATGACGCCCAAACAGGCACAAATCGCGCAAAAATCTTAGTACAGGGACTGCTTTTGCTAGGCAGAATGCTGAACCTGGAACAAACAAGAATCCTTGCACAACAGGGATATATGAGCAGAACATGAGTACAACAAGCCGAAGGCTACACTGCGGGAAGAACGAGCCCTAACCTGGTTTTCTGCTAAAGGAAAAAAAATATTAACGACTTTCTTTATTTTTTTGTCCAATTGAATAACGTCATTAAGATTTTTGGTGAGAAAAATTAAAAATTTTTGGATTGAGAACGTTGTTTATCTTGTAAACAATTTGTCATCTTGGATGCTGATTAACTGACATACTGGAAGCTAAACCATTGAAAATAGAACCATAAATTATTAAAGTATTGTTCTTTAGTAGACTATGATCCCTACTTAAGAAGGATTGTTCAAAATACCACCTCTAAGAAGTTGAAAAACGTTCTAGTTCTTTACGTTTTTTTTTTCTAAAATTCTATTCTTGCAATTATAAATCTTCATGTAAGGAACCTCTGCTTTTTTTATTTCCTAATTGATTCATTTAAGGGTTGAAAACAATTTCTTAATACTTTAAGAATATATTCAAAAAAATAGCTTTACTAGCTCATTTATTCATATAATATTGATTATCACATGATGGAGTTGTGACATTTTGCTTCCATCCTATCCATCCTATATTATCATATGAGCAATATATTTTTATATCCATATATCACAAGTATAATAATATAGGTATATAAATATGTATATATAAATTATATATTTCGAATCAGATGTGTTAAAAGGGTTAGGTGTCAGTTTTTCGAATCGCAATTCTTCGAATCACAATTTTTCGAATCACAATTTTTCGAATCACAATTTTTCGAATCACAATTTTTCGAATCACAATTTTTCGAATTACAATTTTTCGAAACACAATTTTTCGAATGCACAATTTTTCGAATGCACAATTTTTCGAAAAATTAATAATAAATAATTTTAGGGACTGAAATAATAAGGATAAATTTAGTTTTATTTGCCAGATTACACAAAACAAAATAAAAAAACCTAAAATAATTAATTGAATAAAACCTTTTATTTAGTAAATAAAATTCAACCAGTGGTTCTCAAAATATTTTACTACTTTTCGCAGAGACGACAACAATTAAAAAATCCCATAAAAGTCATATAATCAAGAGTAGTAACGTATTTGTTAAAATAAAATAAGTTTTTATTTAAAAAGCCCTACAAGATGGATGTACAACTTATAGATAAAAAATAACAAAAAACTTTTAATTCGAGGACATTTACAATATAAAGATAAAATAAACGAAGATAAAGCATCTTCTATTTCAAGATGTTGTAATGAAATGAACATTAAATGAACAAATATTTTCAAATAGTCGTTCTCAAACTATGGGACCCAAGTTTTTTATTTTAAATAGCATCTGACATATATTATATCATTTGATGGATCCAACATTTTGAGAACCACTGTTTGAATTTTATTTACTAAATAAAAGGTTTTATTTAATTACTTATTTTAGGTTTTTTTATTTTGTTTTGTGTAATCTGGCAAATAAAACTAAATTTATCCTTATTATTTCAGTCCCTAAAATTATTTATTATTAATTTTTCGAAAAATTGTTCTTTCGAAAAATTGTGCATTCGAAAAATTGTGCATTCGAAAAATTGTGTTTCGAAAAATTGTAATTCGAAAAATTGTGATTCGAAAAATTGTGATTCGAAAAATTGTGATTCGAAAAATTGTGATTCGAAAAATTGTGATTCGAAAAACTGGTCGGACACCGTTAAAAGATATTAAATGAAGCTTGGTCTCATTTATAGTATAAGGGAATAGTTTGCATCGATGTATGTTAAGTTGCCTATCAACATTTTATTATTTGTTGAACGCTTTTAATACTTGACTCTACACTTTACTTTTAAATGTACTTTAAATCTAATTAATGTAATTGAATAGTCTCACAAATATTTGAAATATACGTCAAATGATTTTATTCATGAAAGTGGGATATAAAAATATTAGGTTTGACTTTAGACTTCAAGATTCGGTTATACAAAGTTTGTTTCCAGATAATCGAATTTGGTTGAATCTTCATCTACCGACTTATTGATAGACTTTTACCATACTTTTTTTTACAAGTGCTGTATGTTGATTGAAGAAATAATCATGTGATGCTTTCATTAAAATGTATTACATTTTTGTTAGTTAAAGTCACACATATTCTAAATTATTAGAACACCTTAATTTAATAAGTTGTGGTGGTTTTATTTTTAAAAATATGATCTATAATGAGTTCATTTAATGGCACATTGGATATCTTGCTGGCATTTTATTGAATGCACAATATCCTTAATTCTCTCATCTGTTAATTGAAACTTCTTTTTTTAAGTTGTATAGCTTAAATAGTAATCTATACCAATAATAAGATTGAAGATTTTTACTACTTGAATACCTATAAGATAAAAACGTTCCATCTCTCCTGCGTGAGAGAACGAAAAACGGAATCATTTTTCCCAGCTAAGATTTTTATCTAATCTAAAAAATGTAAAGTGTTTTGTTGAATACTCTTTATTGCCTACATTTTCATATATTTAATACCAAAAAATAGATGCCATTTACATTGTAATTTTCCCCAAAAAACACAGGGTAATTACAAGGTTTGTCAAGGGTAAACTTGAAAACAGCTGAGCCGATTTCAATGGAATTTTCACAAAAAGTTATTAAATATTATAACTTACATTATAGGCTACTTTTTATTTTGAATAGTTTTCCCTGTCTGTTTGTTTGTTCTTGGCCAACTTGAAAACGGCTGATCCGATTTGGACGAGATTTTCACTACAAGTAGTAAATATTACAAAAAGTGCTTTAAAATACTTTTTATTCCGAAAAAATGTTTATTTTCTGAGAAAAAAGATAAAAACTGCGCAACGAAAAAATTACGAAAATTATAAAAATTAAAAACATAACGAAAATTATAACCATGATAGAAGTATAGCGATAGGTTAAATTCCGAGAAACCATAACTCCATTGTGAATTTACGGGTAGTTAATATATTATTAATAGTTCGGCTGAGTAAACGTTCGAATTGTCGAGGGAGGAGAAGGAAATCCTCTGCAGTAAATATGATTTCATTCATAAAAATAAATATCTTAATTCAAAAATGAGACCCGTAAGAATAAATAACAAAAACAAACAGTTCGACTTAAGTGATCCCAATTAGGAGTTTGATTAAGAGAGATGAAGCCATTAGGCAGAGCCCCCAGAACAAAAATAAATCCAGCCCAACTTATTTTTCAAGAAAAAATAGCAACTTAGATGTGACCATCGCGTTGTTTTTTTACCAAAAAACTATATATTCTTAATTTTCAATATAAGAATTCGTTGTCATAATCTTGAACCTCGAGAAATAGCAGACTTGCCGATAAGACATAATGGACTTAATACTATATCCTAGAATAATGAACCTAAGGCAACCAAACCTGATACCTTTGATCTTAGGATAACACATTAAATATTATTGATCTTAGAGAAGGTACACTTCCTAAAGGATAGCTACTAATCCATTCTACTAAAATTAATAAATGATTTCATATGACATTTGGTGTGAAACGTTCTCAAGGCTTAAAATTTTCTTAATATTTTACAATATTCAAAAAAACGTCAAGATCCTACCTATAAGATAGCTTATATCTGTTCCTGGAAATGTAGTTAAACGGATTTTCATGAACTTTCTATGAAATAAAGGTCTAGAAATATCTAATAATCTTTTTTTGTAAAAATAGCTTAATTTTTTATTTTGGGTAAAATTTTCTATTATTCAATCAGATTAATTTAGATACGCTCTGCGAAGCGGGCGGGTATCAGCTAGTCCTTAATATGGAGGGAGTCGTCTTAAGATCGTTAAGCAGTCCTGATTTAATTTTTAATGGCGAACTCTTTCAATGGTGATTGATTTTTAATTGTATAGAAGTACTTTCTGTGCCAAACATTGATTAATATTAGAGATCTAGATTTCTTTTTAACCGACTTCAAAAAAGGAGGAGGTTCTCAATTCGACTGTATTTTTTTAATGTTTGTTACCTCAGCATTTCCGACTGGGTAAAGCGATTTTGATGATTTTTTTTTATTTGAAAGCTGATGCTTCCCGTGTGGTCATAATTTAATTTAAAGGATATCGTTCACTTCTAAGGGGTTGAAAACTAAGGGATGAAATATTAACTTCTTATTGGATAGCTCGATTTTGAAAAAAACTTTTTTTATTTGAAAGCTGGTACTTTCCGTGTGGTCTTATTTTAATTTGGAGGAAATCGTTCACTTCTAAGGGGTTGAAAAATAAGGGATGATATATTAACTTCTTATTGGATAGCTCGATTTTGATAATTTTTTTTATATTGGTAGAACATAATTTTAAATTAATCTCATATTCATTTTTTATAAAAAAAAAAACTCCACTCATAAAGGGTTAAAAATTAGGGATGAAATAATAAATTTTTTTGGCTAACCCGATTTCGATAATTTTGTTTCTATAACGTACATCGTACCTTTAAATTGTTCACATTACAATTTAGAGAAACAAAATCCACCCTCTAAGGATGAAAATAGGGGATGAAATAGTGACATTTAACTGAATCATCGAATTTTGATATTTTTTTTTTCTATTAGAAAGAGTATTCCACTTAGTTTTGTTATTACATTTAGAAAGCAAAAAATTTCAACCCTTAAGGGCAAAAAGAGATGATGTAGTAACTTTTAATATTTAACGGCGCTGCCTCATATGAGCAGCGCGTTTAGAAGGTTTACCCATTTTCAAGAAAAAAAATCAGATAACAAACTTCAGATCACTAAAACGCGAGAAATAAATAAATATTATAAAAAAATGAAAAACCGACTTCAAAATAAATAAAAAATCTTAAACAAGAAATGCACTAAAAAGTAACAAAATAATGGCGTATCCTTGCAGTATCTGCAACTTACAAATTATTAGGATGATACAATCTACAACTATTGTTATTTTTGGAGTTGGTGTCAGCCAGGGAAATACGACTATATTAGTACTTAGCAATAAACGGGAAACCTTATGAAAATTATTTTTCTAATGAACTTTTAAACAATATACTCAAGCTGTAACAATCTCTAGCGACCTTTAAACTACAAAATACCAATAACTAACTAAACCTTTTTACAAACTACCATTAATATTTATTTTTTTGGCTGACACCAACTCCAAAAATAACAATAGTTGTACATTATCTTATTTTAATAATTTGCAAATTGTAGACACTGCAAGGATACGCCATTATTTTGTTACTTTTTAGTGCATTTCTTGTTTAAGATTTTTTATTTATTTTTAAGTCGGTTTTTCATTTTTTTATAATATTTATTTATAATTTTAACAAGATATAACTATAGGTATATAAATTATAGGACATCCTAGATAACACTGTGATAAAAGAGATTAATTTGTCCTTGTCGCAATAAATTCACACACTTATTGTTGATTTCAAATAAAAATATTTGATTTGAAAATTTTACTCCAAGTTTTTGATCTATCAATAGACAGCTATTATCTCAGCTATTTGTATTTAAATAACAATACCTTAATTCGTCCCGACTAGTCTAATATGTGGATGATATTCATATAATTTAAAAAAGAAAAAAATCTTGTAGATAAATAAAATAAGACGTGTCACCTATCAAGTGAGACTACCAATTTTCCAGATATACAAAGCTAAAGAAAGCGTTTCCATTGCCAAGTTAAAAAATCGTCACTAAAACTAATTTCTTAAATCTAATTATGAGATAGTCTAATTCTTCTGTCTTCTGATAGTCGAAGATGTGTTATAAAAATGGCCGCAATAACTCAAATCGAGAAATAAATGAGAAGACCCCGAAAAAAAAAATAAACGCCGCCAACTGGATCGTGAGATTGTGATTCATAATTTTTTCTGGCTGCATTTCATCAAATTGTGGCTTCCCAACGAAAAAAAATTTGTTTCTCCTTTTTTTTGTAGGTGCCACTCGATGGTACGCCTGGATTAATAATTAAAATTTCATCCAACAGTGCTATATGCATAATATTTTCATATTTCAAAACATTAAAATTGAGATATTTATGGGTTGATATTAAAAAAATGGCCGGAGAATGTAACGAAGCAGATTGAGAAACTCAGTTCGTGTGTGGGTCGCACTTATTTGGGATCTCAGAGGCCAGAAATTTAGCATCTAATTACTAAATGTAACTAATGAATGGATCGTGGCGATTTTTTTTTTTTTTATTTATTCACATTAGAAATTTTGATTCATATTTTTTAAGTAAATCAATGACTAATCGATTGAAAATTTAACATCGAAGATGTCTTTATATTAGGTTTCTTAAAAATTCCCATATGGAATGACCTGGTTTTTATCGTTTATTTCCGAATCGCTTGTTATCGATACTTTCAAGTCTTTAGCAAAAACTTTAAAATGATATTTCATGTCCTATAAATCAGAGCTGATTTTCAAAAAACCTTTTGGATCTATTTGAAAAAAAAAAGTCTTTGTCAAATCGGTGCCACACAGTCTGCTCTTGCCAAATTTACTTGCGACAACCCCGACTCAAATTACGCTTCCTCCCATTGTCGCTCTCTGGACTCGGTCCCTCTGACCGCATCATCGCTCCCACATTCCCGATATTTATTTTTGTTATGCGCCCATTTTACTTTTAACACCTAAACACATTTGGAGGCCATAAACGGAGGGAAAATCCGGGCGATTTTTATCTAAGTTTTGTTGTTTTTAACAAAATCGCAATTAATCTTCTCGGTTACTTGAAGAGAAGTGAAAAAAGGACGGCAAATGAAAGGAAAGAGAGACGAAAACAAAACATCCGAAAATCGTTAAGGACTCATTATCCCAAACTTGTAATCCTGGCAGGATGAAATGATCGATTGTATTTATTTTGCCGTCACAAATAGAAACAAAAATATTTTTTTTAGAGTTTGAATTAAAGAAAATATTGAATAAAGGGGTACGAAAATAATTAATGAGGGTCGTATAAAAATACAGGGAGATTTTTTTTTTTTTGATTCTAATGGGATTATTGATTGATTTATTTTGGAAGAGTTTCGTAATTTGTTGAAGTATGGTCTGATCCCGAAACCTCATTTTTTTCGTGACCTCGTCGGCATTAAATGTTTGATGTTTCGTCCAAAAGGGTTCAAGTGAGTAAAAATGTTAATTTGTTGTTTGACTTTACTTCAAAACGAAAGCGCCATAAAAACGTGTGCAAGACGCCTGTGGGATAAAAGGGACACCGCCATCATGCGATTCAGGTTGATCTAAATCTTGGTGGAATCAAAACGCGTCATTAACGCAGAGTTTTTCTGTCGTTTTGAAACGCATCTGGTCTGCAACCAAGTGCATAATTTCATGCAAGCATTTAAATGCATTCATTGCACACATTTTTTAAAGTTTAAATAAAATAATCGACTCGTGTGGTCGTGGAAGGATTATTTTTCTTTATATAAACACAGGTGAATATCATCACATACGAGTTATTATAACATTTTTTTATGAAAATTTATGACTGGCGCCAGATAAAATAAACATATTAATAGAGCTATAAAATGCTACTGCAATTTTATAAGATACTAGCTGATACCCGCTCACTTCGCTGAGAGTTTCTAAATTAAACTAATTGATTATAGAAACTTTCAATCCAAATATATACGTTCAGCCATTATGACAGAAAAAGATAAAATGTTATTTCAAGACCTTAATATATGTTAAACAATTTCTTCAGTAAGAGATATCACCTATCTCATAGGTACTATACACTTTTAAGAATAAAAACTACGTGTTTTCCTATAGCTAACAATAAGACTTGAGAGGCTTTTATACCAAATAACATTAGAAAGCGTTCAGCTATCTTAGCATTTAATAGTAAGCATTCAATTAGAATTAGTTAGCATTTTTAATAGTTATCCTACAGGAACCATTTTTAGGAGAATTAATAAGCAATGTGTTGTCTTAAGACCTTAGATATCTTTAACAATTTTTCATTGACATTCGTTCCGTAGTTTATGGTACAAAAAATTATTTATCTCACAGAGCCATCCACTTTTTCAAGTTATAGTATTTTTGGTATCCATCGCCTTATAAACGATCATTATATGAAAAATGACGTTTATTCTTCACCCTTCCCTTACGCGAGAGAAGGGTAGTGGACACCGCAATTAAACCAATATGGAGATAAGGACTCAGACAGTCACATCAACCGTATACAGGTGGTCCAAAGCAGAACCGTCAGACTCATAACAGGGTGCCCCTGGTATGTCAAGGGCTCAACACTGTAGAGCATTTTAAAAATTGAAATGGTATCGGAAGTCATCCAGCAGGACTACAGAAAACTGTACTCAACATTTGCCGAGCCTACGAATCCCACTATAAGCGCCCTTCCAGCAGCCAAAGAGCAAAGGAGGCTGAAGAGGAAACGGAATGTTGATTCCCTAGATTGAATAGAAATAGAAATATAATTTATTATATTATTTATTTTTTAATTTTAGTGATCTGAAGTTTGATGACTGATTTTATTTCTTTGAATATGGGTAAACCTACTAAACGCGCAGCTCATATGAGGCAGCGTCGTTAAATGTTAAAAATTACTACATCATTCTTTTGCCCTTAAGGGTTGAAAATTTTTTTTTTTTTAAATTTAATGATAGAACTAAGTGGAATACTTTTTCCGATAGACAAAAAAATTAAAATCCCATGATTCAGTTAAACGTCACTATTTCATTCCCTATTATCATCCTTAGGGGGTGGATTTTTTCATCAAATTGAAACCTGAATAATTTAAAGGTACGATGTACGTAATAAAAACAAAATTATCAAAATCGGGTTGGCCAGAAAAAATTTATTATTTCATCCCTAATTTTTAACCCCTTATGAGTGAAGTTTTTTTTTTTATAAAAAAATTGATATGAGATTAATTTAAAATTATCGTATGTTCTACCAATAAAAATTATCAAAATCGAGCTATTCAATAAGAAGTTAATATTTCATCCCTTAGTTTTCAACCCTTCAGAAGTGAAAGATTTCCTTCAAATTAAAATGGAACTACACGGGAAGCACCAGCTTTCAATTAAAAAGAAAATCATCACAATCGGTTCACCCAGTCGAAAGTTCTGAGGTAACAAACATAAAAAAAAACATACAGTCAAATTGAGAACCTTCTCCTTTTTTTGAAGTCGGTTAAAACAAAGTTGGGTCAATCACTGGATCGTACCCGGTACAAGCTCAACGTTAATTAGACGTATGGTCTACCACCACAGTGTTATCAGAACTGCATAGTTACCAAGCGACAAAAAAGTGGTTGCGTGTACTTATGTACGCGCGTGAGTAGTTATACTTCTTTGGCATTAAAAATTAGTTTTTATTAATTGCATTCAAATAATAAATTTTTAAAAACTGTTAAATAATATTTTATAATAATAATAATAATAATAATATATATATATATTTAAAGATATAATTATTAAAAATAAAATTAAGAGAATAGTATTTTAATTTATATCAATAAATAATATCCAAAGAAAGCTGTAAGACGTTTATAAAATTTGTCAGAATCATTTTTCTGATTAAAGCGAAGCTCCATAGAAATTGCGAAATAAAGTAATTAGCTACTTTTCAAAGTAAATGTCTTAATCTTATTCATGCCTTGTTTTGCTAAATTATTATTCTAAGATGGTTGAATCATTTCAGAATACCAGATTTCGTGATAACCAAGAATATGCATGGAATGCAGACATCATTTTCATCACTAAACTAGAAAAATGGTATAACAGCTACTGCAAAATTCGAGAAAGTAATAACTTATTTTTTAATAATATGTGTCATTTGTATGTATAATTATTTTTAATTTAAATATAAAAATGAATAAATAAGTAAATAAATAAAACAAAAATTTAAATTACGCGCGACAAGAAACCGAGTGTTTTTGCGGCCAACTTCGTTTTGTTAATTTTTGTCTCAAGATGGCCGCCAATCTAAAAATTTCACTCTCATCATTTTTTTATAACCCGCCTAAAGAAGTATAACTTCAAAAAAAAACTGATGAATTTTCTCGGGAATAAGAACAGAGGTCCAAATATCATTTTCGATTTTAAATCAAAAACCACTGAAACATTATTTGATTCAATTCACTTAGTTGTAACAGCATAATATGTGGATACTATTTTGCAAAATTCGATTAACATAACATCAATATATCTAACTATATTGAACAACAACAGTTAAGCGGACCTGTGTGCCCCACACTCCCCTATATTTTTTTATCTACGGTAGACCGAGGCGAATCGGATCAGTGGGTGAATCGGATCAAAATAAGAAATTTTTTGAATAACGCGTTGAAACAAAATCCTAGCGACTGGTGTCTTAGGACTCTCTGGTCCCCTACACTTTCTGCCCCAGGTAGTGTGATGCTCATCTAAGGTACGTACTTACTATTTCTTTGTGTCATTCTAAAAATTTGTGTTAAAACTTTGAATTATATCGTTTATATTGACTAGGAAGGGGGATTTTTTAGAACACATTTTAGTTTCTAAGCACAATATTAAAGGTTTATGTGTAAAATATTGATTTAAAACGTCTTTAATATAGGGCTATTCGGATCGCGTTATCGGGGGCGAATCGGATCACTTATTTAAAGTGTTTTATTTTATATTTGAAGTTAATGTTCATTTATTTATTTCATTTAGATGGTTCGCAGGTACAAAATAAAGATGAATACGGGAGAATGGTTTCAAGAAAAAATGAGAGAAGCCGCAAATACTGTAAATATACCGGCCAAAGAGTTAACCTTACGTCGGGCTACTGAGATTTACGAATTACCATACACGAGTTTATAAAGAAGAATCTCTTTCTCCAGAGGTGGCAATAAGACTCGTGGTGGACAGCCAGCATTAGATGAGAATGCCGAAAAGATATTAGCAGATTATTCTCCTAGAAAAAGATGCTAAGAAAAAAATTAAGACTGAAAAAAAAGCTGGGAAAAAGGAGAAAAAGACTGATGACAATGAAAATGTGAAGAAAAGAACGCCTGGAATAAAAATTAAAGGTTCATCTGCGAAGTAGAGAAATTGGCATTGTATCTACTGCTCAGAAAAATTCCTTCATCCGCCATCAGAGGATTCGATTCAGTGCCATGTAGGGGGAAGTTGGGTATTTGAGACCAGCGGCTAGTTAAAAACAGTTGAATTTTAATTATTTCTTTAGTCACGAAAATTTTTATTAGTGTTTGAATTGACAAGTGTGTGCTTTATCGTTCCTGACATAAAAATTTTTTTTAAATTGGCGTTTGCATACTGTCACGGTAAGTAAATAATTAAAATTTGATCTTTTGTTACAATTTTTGCCGTATGTAAAAATCATTGAAAAAATTATTTTTTTGACTTTTAGTGCGTATTTTTTGTTAGTATCTTTCATTTACAATTCATTTATTAGTTTTATGTGGTTATTTAAGTTAAATGAAGAAAATATTTTAAGTATCGAGCATTTTAATATGAATTGCCTAAATCGGGTAATTTGGAACGATTTTCGCGGGGTAAATGTGGACGTTTCTTATTAATATGTAAGAAATGAATTATTTTACAATTTTTTCGAAGAATTTTCTTATTTTAAACTCTGATGCAACGTTTCGTTTTGTTGACTTGTTGTTGTTGTTGTTGTTTAGTTTGATCAATTTGTTTGGATCAATTTTATTTTGTGCTGCTGTTTCCAATAATTATGATTGTTCTACGGCTACTACTACTACTACAACTGAGAAAACAATTTCTGTGGACGATCAACCGACAACATCACACAACCATAATCATGAACATCAAACCGATTTAACCATACACACTTTTCTTGCTCCGTTAACTCCTGTGCTCCTCTCTGACATAGCCAACGTGCCGATCATTCCTAAAATAGAAACTTCCCAACGAAGAAAAAGAAAACATTCTCAAATTTTACCCAGCACTCCCATAAGACATCAATTAGAGGAAAAACAAAAACGGCAAACTGCAAAGAAAAGTAAAAATATTCAACAACTGTCTTTAAGCAAGGCAGCAACAAAATACGGAGTACCAAAATCAACATTATTTCGACAAGTGCATCTAGAAGAATTTAAGAAACCGAAAAAGGACGACACCCTGCCTTCAATCATAGTCACGAAAATCAATTGGAAAAATACATCCTCGATTGTTGCGAGTCTTTTTACGGCATCACACCTAGATCACTACGAAAGATTGCCTTTACATTTGCTGAAGCCAACAAATTGAGCCATAAATTTAACCAAGAATCTCAGATGGCTGGTAAAGACTGGTACTATTCATTCATGTCTCGACATCCCTCCATCAGTCTACGAACTCCAGAAGCAACGTCACTTAACCGAATTCAAGCGTTCAATGCCACCGAAATTAAATTGTTTTTCGATCAACTAGAAGCCCTCCAACGCAAATACAATTTTCCTAGTCACCGTATATTCAACATTGATGAAACCGGTATCAACACTGTTCAACGTAATTTGAAAAAATTGGCGCCGAAAGGTTTGAAGCAAGTTGGAAAAGCGACAAGCGCTGAGCGCGGTATCACCACTACCGTTGTTTGTGCGATAAGTGCAAACGGTATATATGTACATACCTCCAATGTTTATCTTCAAACGAAGGCGTATGTGTGACCTGTTGCTGAATGGCGTTAATAACGATATGATTGGCACGGTTTCTGATTCTGGTTGGATAAATGAGTCCATATTCGTTGAATACCTGCAGCACTTCATTAATTTTGTTAAACCTACCGAGGACGAGCCAGTCTTGATAATACTAGATAATCATTAAAGTCACATTAGCTTGGGGGCATACACGCTTTTTCGAGAACACAACCTTCATGTTCTTTCCTTACCGCCTCATGTATCACATAAAATGCAACCGCTGGACTTAAATTTTTTCAGTGCACTGAAATGTGCATAAAGATTGAAAACAATCGACAGTGTGAGCTCTACATGGTTAACAATCCTGGCAAACGGATCACCCAATACAAAGTGGCCGAGCGGTTTACTAATGCGTACAACAAGACAGCCAACATAAGCAAAGCGATCAATGGTTTTAGAGTGGCTGGAATTCATCCCATCGATACGGACAAGTTTAACGAATGCTTCGCAAATATGCCTTTTATTGATAAATTTAACACTGCTGACAGTCATGACAGTCCACATACTACTTCCGTTCGTGATACTACTACAACTACTACTACAGCTGAGAAAACAATTCCTGTGGACGATCAACCGACAACATCACACAACCATAATCATGAACATCAAACCGATTTAACCATACACACTTTTCTTGCTCCGTTAACTCCTGTGCTCCTCTCTGACATAGCCAACGTGCCGATCATTCCTAAAATAGAAACTTCACAACGAAAAAAAAGAAAACATTCTCAAATTTTATCCAGCACTCCCATAAAACATCAATTAGAAGAAAAACAAAAACGGTAAACTGCAAAAAAAAAATAAAAATATTCAACAACAAAAAAGTACAACGAACCCACCATCAGTCAACAATACAGCGGTCGTTAGAAATTTGAAAACGGTGTTCGAGGAAAGTGACGGCGAAGACTATTATTGCATATTCTGCACAGAAAAATATGAATCACCCCCTAAAGAAGACTGGATTATGTGTACCAAATGTAAGAAGTGGGCCCATGACGCATGCACGAACGGTCAATACATGTGTAATAATTACGTCTGTGATTTGTGTGAAACATAGTTAATCATTAAAATTTATATTATATATATTATCATTACCCAATGGAGTTTCTATTTCCCCCGTGGATTGATTTCAATTACCCCACACACTACCGGGGAAATAGGAATGGCAATAGTTTTTATATTCTATATTTTTGTTATACTAATGTTAATTTAAAAAAGTTTTGTGATCAAATTATTAAAGTAGATAAGTTAAAATTTATGTTATAGCAAAAGTTTACTAAAATTGTTATTTTATCTATATATTAATACGTGAAGCAAAAATTTTAAACCCCTTTTACCGAATATTATACGAACGGAAGAGTATGAAATTTGGCACAATTGAAGTTTATATGGGGAAGTTGCGTTATGAGATAATATTTTTTTATAATAATGCCTCAAAATACCTTAAATTAATGAAAAAAGACGTCACACACACTACCACGCGTTTGACACACACAGACACACAATACACACAAATATGTAGATTTTTAAATCTCTCAGTTGTTCAGTTTGACCACAGACTTCAACCATATTTCAAATGTCATTATTTAAACAAAATATTGTGAGAGGAATTTAAATTTTGAAATTGTAATTATTGAAATTGAAGGAGACAAATTTAACCGATTATTTGATTATTGAGTAATATTATTAAAAATATATTTAAAAGATACGTATAACTTCAAATACACAACGTTTCAACCATTTTATTTGGGCTTCATCAGGTGTTTCTTGATTATTATATAACGTATAAATAATTCATACTATATTCTTTTGGCAAAAGCATTCAAATAAATTACACAAAAAATTAATTTAGGTAGGTAGGTACTATTTGAAAAAAAAAGCTTAGCTTAATTCAAAGTTTTAAACAGGACTTATACAGCCTATTTCCAGTTTTTTGTCTTTGGCTTTTAAATGAAAAAATCTAAACATAAAGGTACTTTTGTTTTACTTTTGAACGTAGGAAACTCACTTGAAATTACTTCTGATGTTTCATAGTCATATTTTTTTTTGTTTGTCTAAAAAATATTTCAGAATACTGTAATTTGAATTGACATACAACATTATAAAAAGAAAAATATCTGCTGCGTGGCGTCACAGTACTTTCTTTTACTTTCATTTATGAAACTCGCTGTTGGTTAAAAGAAATATATAAGCACCTTATAACTATACATAGCAGAACTATACGCATACAAGTATACAACATATATGTATTTATGAATTCCCAACCTTCACCCCAGAACCGTCCTTAATCGAATTTTCCCAAGAAAAAGTTTCAAATAAAAGTTTTAGCCATTAATAAGTCTAAGAACTATCATAAGCTTAAAGAAAATCCTTGCAGCCGTTTTCGAAAAAATTTGAAAAAGCTCAAAAACTCCGTAATAAAGTGGAGCTTTCGGTTAACCAATTTCAACTAAAAGCTTCACGACAAAACAAGATATAATATGAAGGAAAATTTCCAAGTTTGGTGAAATTCGGAAAACGTACGATATGGCTGTCACACACAGGCACACACAGCCATGTTTCTAAAAACTACTTTTTTGGACTCAGGGGACCTCAAAACATGTATGATATGAACGAATTGATATTTAGTTTTGAAATTTTTAGAGAATATTCTGAAAGAATTTTGTAAAAGATTTATGGAAGAAAAAAAATAAATATTTTGAAACCTCTACACCTATATCCTTCCTTAACTTAAAATAAATATTTTCAATCATTATATGATGCACTTTCTTTAAATGAACCTTGAAGAAAAAATTAGTCAAGAAATTATTTTCCAAACATTCGCAAATGCAATTCATTATCTGCTGTAGTTAGCTTAGTAACTAAAGTTTTTGAGGCAGTTACAAGTGAAGTGTACCCTTATAGGTATGTAAAAATTGTAACAAATTATGGTCGAATTTCGACCACTGGGTGACCTCTAGTTTTATTAATTAGGATAATTTAAAGTTTATTGTTCTCAAATACCCCACTTTCCCCTATGCGAAGAATGATGCCACGAATATGCCCGTATATATGTGATTCATGTGCTATTAAATAATTTTGATCTTTTTATTCATTATTATTGGTTATTAATGGTGCTGGAAAAATAACATGTAAATAAAAGAATTAAAAGATGGTTCAATTTGAAATAAATTATATTTTAGAAAATTCAAAAATAAACTATATAAATGAAATAATACATAATTTGTAGAATGATATGATTGTATAATAACTCAATATTATTATTAAATTAAATATGTTGACTTATAATAATAATTAGACGAAATATAATATTAGTTATCACATATTACATATATCACGCGGTTTTGCTATAAACGAAATGACAAATATATTCTATTCTTTTTTAGAAGAGGTATCATCTTTTGCTGAAAAGGGAAGTCGATGTTTTTTTGTTGTTGTAGATCGGGCGGTTGATGGCATTTTTGATCTATCTTTTAAAATTGTTCGCATAAAACGAGATGTATCCGCAGCTTTATGAACGTTGCATTCAATATTGAAGTTGATTTTCGGTGTTTCTTGAGCAACGATGTCCACTGGAATATTTGTTTTTTCATCATTGAACTCCCGAACCTTTTCTATGAGTGTTCTTTTCAGGCTGAGAATACGACCGATGTAGTTTTGGATATGTTTTTCGTATTGCTCGTTGTTTTCCAAATATTTTTGATGAATTAAATCAGGATCATCAATCGATATTTCCTTCTGGATGCTTATAATTTTTACAATTTGTTCGAGAATATCATTCGCTTCTTTTGTGTTTTGGAGCAGATTAATTTTTTCGTTTTTACCTAGAAAATCGTTCCAGGAACTGGAATACAACTGGATTTCTTTCGAATCTGCTTCTGTTATTATTGCACCTAAATTGCATACTTTTTCCAAATTACAATTTATTTCTTTTACTTTTTTAACTATAAAGTTAAAATCAATGCTTTCTTCAGTGTTATCCAGTAATAATGCTTTCTTTATATTTTGCAGCCTCTTCAATTCGGGAATCGTTTTTTCCCGTTTCAAATTGACTTCTTTTATTTGATTTTCCAGATTATCAATTTGCCGTTTCATTTCCATGGTTTCTAATTTTAACATTTCTTCTTCTTTTTTAGTTTGAGCTAGTAAAACTTTGCTGATATTTTTTTTTCGTTTAGAATCTTTGGTTGATGGAGGAAGCATAATTGGTTCATCGCTCTCGTTTAGACGGTGAAAAAGGACGAAATTGGTAAGCTCGAAGAAAAATTCAATTACTTGCGGCCCATATCCTGTGATCATAAACGATACTTGTATAGTTGGAATATTAGCATAGGAATGTTCCTTATTTATTTTGGCCACGTGCTCTCGAACAAACACGTAAAAACTTTTTTCAATTTTTAAATCATTATCGTGCATTTTCCATGGAATATTTTTTTTGGCATCAAATAAATTTAATGATGTTATTAAAAAATACGTGATGAAATTAAACGCTCTCTTGTTGGGCTTCAGAAACAAGTCCGGTTTTAGATAATCTTTTAGTGTTGTATTATTCCAAAACTTTGGATTATTAAAGTCATCACAAAGTAGTTCTAAGTTAGTAAGAACTAGTGGTTGTAATTGTTTATAATTAGTAGTCATTTTTCAAATTTATTTTTTGCCCGTTATAACCTTTATATTCTGTAAAAAAAATATTTTAAATATATATATATAATAAATTAAGTATTGATTTAAAATTCAAATAAATTAACATACTTACAATTACTTCTCATATACAATGGGTAAAAAATGAAATTACTTTAGATTATTTTTATTGCTTTTATCACGAGGTACAGATCAGTAATCGGAAGTCCGAACGGGCCAAAATTTTGCTCGCATTCTGACCCTTTGTTCGCCAGAGCGCGCTACGATTCAGAAGATACTCGTTGATACTCGTCAATACTCGTGTTTAAACAGCAGCGCAAAAAATATAATCTCTGTTTAGTGGCGGTAAACAAATACAATTATTTATACTTATTAAATAATTGTTACTCCACAATTTTACAGGAAAATTTCTAAAAAAAATTAAATACTTGTAAATTACTGTATATAAATTTATAACTATAAAATTATTATTAAATATTATAACTGCAATGTATAAGTAACATTTTTATTTATCATAGGTATTTATTGCAACACACCAATCAGCAATTTATCTACATTAAAAGGTTAATATGAGAACAATATTAATTTAAGTTAAAATTTATCTGCTGCGAGGCGTCACAGTACTTTCTTTCACTTTCATTTATGAAAATCGCTGTTGGTTAAAAGAAATATAAGCACTTTATAACTATACACATAAACAGAACTATTTGCATACAACCTAGATATAATATGTATGTACGAATTTCTAAGATTCACTCCAGAACCGTGCTTATTCGAATTTTCCCAGGAAACAGTTTCAAATAAAAGATGTAGCCACTAACGAGTCTAAGAACTATAGAAAATTTAAAGAAAATCGTTGGAGCCGTTTTCGAAAAAACTTGATAAAGCTCAAAAACTCCTAGAATAAAGTGGAGCTTTCGCTTAACCAATTTCAACCAAATTTTTTGCACTGAAGTTGCATTGACTATTGATCCTACAAGCAGAACTTATGACTATAACTTGTAGGCAATTTAATTAGCCTTAAATTAAGTGCAGAGCGGGGTCTGTTAGCCTTGCAGTTCTTCTAAAAATTAAAAAAACAAAAGGTAAAATCGTATTTTCCCAGAAATGCACCTAAACACTTGTTTGCTGCATGAAGTGATTTTTAAACATGTATGACCTCGGCTGGACTTATCCACATTGCCAGTCGGCAAGCTCCTACCCCCGCAGAGCCCCTAAAACCACTCTTCGGTAAATGCAAGAAGGGGTGCAGAGAGGTGGCTGCACTGGGCTGAAAGCAGGGCTTAGATGTTCTGCTTTGTGTGATACCTGCTCTGGGGAAATGTGCAAAACTGCAAAAAAGGTCTTCGATCCAAAAAAGGTCTAACACTGAAATTTTCAAAAAAACTGGCCTATTTTCAAAGGACCGTACCTCGGTAACTCATTAACGTGCAGAGCTCCGGTTGGGCTTAGCTTGTAACAAATTTAATGATCTTAAAAACGCACAGAATAGCTTTCGAAGAAAATTGCATGCATTAGGAGATACCGAGCACAATCTGAAACAAGTTCAAAAGTTTCACCGTTTTTCCTCTATAAAAATTTTTCTACAACTTTTTGAGAGTTGCAAACTTGAGAATACGTCATAGTCCTAATGGATCCAAACAATATAATTAAAATTCAGAGATACATCGTGTTTTGTTAATTTATTGTTGATTTTGACTGGCCTATGTAAAAAAAAAAAACAATCTACTATTCAGAAATAAGTTAACGAAAATACTTAAATCTATTTTAAAATTAATAAACAAAATAATTAATAGGTATTCTTCAACAATAACAGCGTGAATAAAATATTAATTAATAATAATAAAATAATTTTATTTAATTTTATAAAAATAAAATAAAGGGTTACCACCTATTGGCGCTGTGGTTAGAGCAATTGCTCTCTCTGCTTCATGCGTCAAGTGGTTCTGGGTTCGATCCCCGTTGAATCCTAGACTTAAGATTCTAGACCTAAGATATAACTACCAACAGAAATTCTCTATGTTTAGACAGTCGTGATATGACCTTAGATGTTAAGGCGACTTAAAGCACCAACAAAAATAAAATAAAGAACTTAATATCTGTTACTGAAAAACCATAATTAAAATAATTTAGATTTTTTTTCTATTCTTCTTGCTTCTAAATTTTATTTCTACAGTGTTTTTATTAAAGCACTTGACAAAGAAAATGCCACGCATTATTAAAAAAAAATAGCTTATGAATTATTTTTGTCAAATGTAGATCTTCTAATCACCTACAACTTTGCCATTTAACTTTTTTCCATAGGACTTGCAATTTAGTCGGAAATCGAGATAAACCATTTCTACCCTTACCCCCACCCCTTCTACTTCTCGACCCCAGATCGATCGTAATTTATTTTCCCTTTCATTTTTGTTATATTCTCTTCCTTTTTTAATGGGTTTTGTCCTACTATAATTTTTTTTGGGTTCAAAAATTATCGACCCTGGTCTACTATTCATAAACAGAGATATATACCCACTTTTAAGTATGAACTATTTAAGTTAACATATTTAATTTTAAGCGAACCAAGTCACGGGTATCACAAGTTACAATTTTAAAAACTCCGTTATACCATTTTGACGAGCACTAAAAAAGTTTAATTAAATTTGTCCACTGGTTATATACCAAAGGGTCTAGCCCAATAGCCATAAGGAAAGTGCCCCAGGCGGTTTTTGAAAAATGCTCCCGTGTGCTGATTTTTTATGAAAAACTTATTGTTACACAATTTTAACCCGCTACCCCCACTTGTATTGGAGTTACGGGGGAAACTACCCCAGACGTTAAAATTTTTTTTCTAGAAAACTTCAATAGTTAACAAATAAAAATATTACTTGATTCAAATAATAATACTAACAATATTTGAGTATGTATGCAGATAATCTAAGTTACAAAATAATTACGAGTAGGTATTGTTTATTAAACCTTCTTCGAATTTATTATTAGTATAAAGAATGGATAAAAGATTTTGGAAAAATCTTGGCAAAAAGAAAATGAAAACATTTCTAGTATTAATTTCTTTCTCAAGACTTTTTTTCTTGACGAAAAGCATATTATGGCATATATACAAGCCATAAAGCAATAAATGCATCGACTCGTGGCTGTTTATCACAAACCTGTCCCTAGAAGACCTCATTTTGATGGTGAGCGACAACTACATTTTAAAGCAACTTTTTTTTTAAATGAAAGATGGATAATAAATGCACTAATCGCATTTAAAAAAAATTCTGAAAAAAATATATATTATGCGTTTTATCCATATCTAAGTACAGTTTGAATTTCATGAAAAAATCTTCAATAATTTTCTAGAAAAAAAAATATTAACGTCTGGGGTAGTTTCCCCCGTAACTCCAATACAAGTGGGGGTAGCGGGTAAAAATTGCGGGACAATAAGATTTTCATAAAGAGGAATCAGCACACGGAAGAATTTTTCAAAAATACCTGGGGCACTTTCCTTGTGGCTATTGGGCTAGACCCTTTAAATCCGACTCTGTATAAGCAATCATGTTATAAACAATTAACATTTTCAATGCTCTTTAACACGACTAAGAGTAAAATGGCGGAATAGGCCTTTGGAAAAAGGTTCCTAGAAATGTTTTGAAACGTTAAATTTTGTCTTGTTATGGGATAATGAATTGTTAAAATTAAGAACTTGTTTTAATTTTTTTTTAACAACCACTGAATACATAAATCTGGAACTAATTGCGCTCCTGAAACAAACAACGAATCATCGTTAAAAACTCCCAAAGATCCGCCTCCGCTTGTTGAAAAGGTCAAATCCGATTGGATCTCTCGAGAACAAAACCAGAATGTAAATGAAACCGATCCTGAATTTCATTCAGAAACGCATCGGGATCGCAAGTCAGTGAGAACCAAATGTGGGAATTGTGTGTGAAAAGAATGGCCAACGAACACAGTGTCCAAAACAACACAACAATGATTTACCAAAAATTTTCCGCATATCCATCAGGACTTTTTGACAATACGGACTATCAAAATTGTGAAAAATTTTATGATCCAGCCGGAATTTATGGCACGGGTTATGTGTGGAAACCACCAGATGAAATTTATTTTCCGCATGAGTTTTCGATAAAAAATTTTTCGGAATCGTCGTCATCGGCGCCGCCATCACCTCATTCATTTCAACCCGATTGTTACGAATCTGGTGTTTTTTACAATCAAAGCTTGGATGAAAGCTTATTCGTCAACAACAATGTGCCGTCAGACTCGAAAATTAATCAATCAATCGATCAAGTGGAAAAAAGCGATGAGTTCACACAGTCGGACGACTCGTACACATTTTCGCCATCATTTCCAAGTGCCAACGGGAATAAATCCCGTAAAGAACGCACAGCATTTACGAAAAATCAAATTCGAGAATTGGAAAATGAATTCACCCACTCGAATTACTTAACGCGATTGCGGCGATATGAAATCGCCGTGGCATTGGATTTAACGGAGCGCCAGGTTAAAGTTTGGTTCCAAAACAGGAGAATGAAATGGAAACGTACAAAACCCACCTCGCCCAGAGGGAACATGGAAAAAGAGCGGAAAAAATAAAAATACACATTAAGTCTATTGTATATTTAAGTAATAAAAATTATCTAGATACAAATCATTTTTTGGATTTTTTCATCAATGGTGTACTATTTGTCTTGCTTTGATATTTAACCTTTTTAAACGATTTAACAACATTTTCCGAGTTCAAAATTTCCTTAATATTTTCCTTCACTGCCTCATTTTTCCTCTTGGAAATTTTCACAATTTTTTTACTAGATTTTTCAATTCCACCTTTTGTTTTTCTTAACATTTTTTTACCTTTCGCTTTAATTTTATCACTCGTTTTGACGTGTTTATTCGAAATGTATGGGATGTTAATTTCAATTTCATCGTCGTCACTTTCGGTGGCCACGGAGTCATCGTCTTTGATTTCGTCGAGTTCCATTTTACAATCGGGAAGTGGTTTGAAGGGATTATCGGACAGTTTAAAGTCAAAATCGACACCGATTTTTTTCAACTTATCCTTTAGTTTGTTCATGTTTTTCTCGGCTCGTTGCACTAGAGCTGGTAGTTTCAAAACGCTTTGATTTGTGTTTAGTTCCTTGATTTTCTTCGATCGATTCTTCTTTCGGGGATGATTCGTCTCGGACCACGATTGTCTGGTGAAGATGATTTTATCTTGTTTCGTCGGTGGAATATTTTCAACTGTAATCAAACAATCAACAAGTTAGGCCTAAATCTATTTATAGTTAGCGACAAAAATTATATCAATAGAATTTTTTAAAAGAATCCCTTCAAACTATAACAATACGTAAAACTTTCATATGGGTCGTTCTATAACAAATTGCACAAACAAAAATTTGAACTTGACATTTTAGAATCGTCCGAAATTTTTTTGATGTGTAACATCTTTCCACTCGATTCCCTAATTTGTGAGATTGCTTTTGTAAAATGGGACGGAAATCAGTGAAACGCGCGATTTTTGATTTTTTCCAAATTTAAAGAATAATTTAATATCTAGTCATATCCTTCAGATACTGCATATGGGTCGTTCTTTTACAAACCGCACAAAATCTGAGCAAATTTGAACTTGACATTTTAGAATCGCCTGAAAAATTTTTTACAGCTTCTATGCGTGAATATAACAACCCGTATTTTTGGATTTTTCTCAAAAAAATTTTCTTTTGAAACTATGCCCATTTAAATTTTCGATGATATTTGAATTTTCTCCAACATTTGCCTATTTGAAATTTTATATCTCCAGTTTTACTATTCGGATTTATGTCGGATTTTTTTAATTCTATACATACATTGTTACTTAAGGTTTGAAAGTATATTTAAAAAAAAAAAATTTGCATAAATTTTATAAACAATTGCAATTTAATTGTTTATAAGCTTATATCACCCCCTTACCCCAACTTGAATCGAAATAAAAAAATATCATTTTATTCCTTATTCTATCATCTACAAAACCCAGTTTCCAAAAAGTTGAGATCTCTCTTATTTTGGAAGATATTAAAAATTTTCGAGCGCAAGGTACCGAAACGCGCTCCGCGTGCGTTTAATTCCTAAGATCTCCAACGCTAGCACCTACTTTACATTTCTGAATGTTAACCATTTTGCGTTTGAGTATAAAAATGTTTGTTAGAAGAACTTCAAAATAGTTTTTCCATAACAAAACTAAACGTTAAAAAGCAAACTTCAATAGAAATACTTACTTCAAAAATGAATCATATAATATTTTGGAACGCAAGGAAATGTAATGAGTGCAGTTGCGATGTACGAAAATTATATATTTGTTTTAAACTTAAAAGTATTCAAAATATTAATTTTCATTTTATTATAATTGTTGTACATGTTGAAATATTTATATTGTATTTTGCAACTTTTAAAGTAATTGTATCATTTTCGTCTTGCAAAGAAAATATTTTTTAATCGGTATTATAGCATGAACTTTTAATGTCCCTTTGGCGGTTGTAGCTTTTCTAAATCGAACCTCTAATTTTCGTTTTCCTTCAAAATATTTAATACTGATTTTCATGTCTTACTAGTTTAATATTTTAAGTAATTATCAGATGAAAAGACCAGTTTTTTATTTTAGCAATTTATTTTCTTTTTACGCTACGTTTCGTCAGTGTAATTCCGACTTCATCAGGTATCTTGAAAATTGTTATATCAAATATAATAAAAATATATAATTTGAATATAAATTTAACAATACAAAATTTCAGATGTCAAATTTAATAATAATAATAATAAGAATAACACCGACGAAACATAGCGTAAATAAATTGTTAAAATAAAAAACTGGTCTTTTCATCTGATAATTACTTACTTAAAAAAAAACTTCAAAATATTCTTCTTTTGTGACATATTTTGAAGAAATATTAGGAAAAGGCTCATTTGCCCATTCAAATAATTGTTTTGGTGTTAGGATGGGATTGGAAGTTCTTTGAAGACTAGCTCTTGCTGTTAACCTTTTCAAAGTTCCTCCTAATCCATCACATGCGCCCTTACGATGAAAAGTTGAGAAAAAGTGTCACTCTGCAATAAGACCAAAATCTTCTTCATGGTAAGTAAGACTTACAATTTTTTTTTATATTGAGCACTAGACCCAGAAAAATATACGATCTTAGAAACCATTTTTAGTTCATTTTTCATAAAATCTAAATTCTAGTAAATTATTTTCATCGTTTTCCTCAATGGTATCATCATTTTAGTCAATAGTTGGATGAAAAAATTTTTTCGACGATGCTTCAGATACTCTTTTTATTTTTTTATCGGAATAACGCCTTTGGGAAATTTTTCTTCTGTGAATGGCAGAAGATCCAATAAAATTCAAATCCTGATTGAACGAATCAATTGCTGCAGATACTACAACTTCTTTTTCCTCAAAAGCTACATCGGAATTTGTTGGGAAACGTTCCATATCAACCTCATCACTTTCCAACGACCCAAAATCAATATTGTTCTTCTTAAAAAGATTTATAAATATTTAGGGACATAGATAATTCTGGTGAATTTTTTATAATTTTGTAAATTAAGTAAGTAAAAAAATTATTGTAAAAATTTACATCATTTTTACGTTTCGATGCATTTTTGCATTTTAACGTTTAGTTTTGTAATGGGAAAACTATTGTGAAGTTCTTCTAACAAACATTTTTATACTCAAACGCAAAATGGTTAACATTCAGAAATGTAAAGTAGATGCTAGAGCGTTGGAGATCTTAGGAATTAGACGCACGCGGAGCGCGTTTCGGTACCTTGCGCTCGAAAATATTTAATATCTTCCAAAATAAGAGAGATCCCAACTTTTTGTAAACTGGGTTTTGTAGATGATAAAATAAGGAATAAAATGATATTTTTTTTATTCGAATCAAGTTGGGGTAAGAGGGTGATATAAGCTTATAAACAATTAAATTGTAATTGTTTATAAAATTTATGCAAAAAATTGTTTTAAACAATATACTTTTAAACCTTAAGTAACAAAGTACAGAATAAAAAAAATCCGACATAAATCCGAATAGTAGAACTGGAGATATAAAATTTCAAATAGGCAAAAGTTGGAGAAAATTCAAATATCATCGAAAATTTAAATGGGCATAGTTTCAAAAGAAAATTTTTTTGAGCAAAATCCAAAAATACGGGTTGTTATATTCACGCATAGAAGCTGTAAAAAATTTTTCAGGCGATTCTAAAATGTCAAGTTCAAATTTGCTCAGATTTTGTGCGGTTTGTAAAAGAACGACCCATATCGAAAGAGTTTTTATTTTCAATCAAATGTTTCCTATTGAATGAGTTCAAACTCGTTATTGCTGTAGGTATTGTGGGGTTCATAAAAAAATTTTACTGATAAGTGTTAATTTGCATTTTTAAGCTAAGACGTAGTGTGTAATTTAATTGATAATCGTTAACTGCCGTTCTTAGAATAGTGAAGTTGTTCAAATGTTTCAAATGAAGTTTCCATAGTTACTCATTTATTGAATTTTTCACATGACTTGCTTAGGCATCATGCTGACGTCAAAACAAATCGGTTAAAATTTCGATTTTCGATTTTGGGATAATCGATACGAAATTTATCTTCCATTTAAACTTATGGGGACAAAAGCATAAAGTAAGGAAATTTCAAATACTCAAACGTTTAACTATAATCATACTCTGACATTGTGTGACTTATAGAAATGGATAAATCTAAAGCACAATATATGCGAGATTATCGGCAGAAAAAACGTGAGGAGAAATTTGAAAACTGGACAGGTAGCGCCAAAAAAAATTCACATAATTCGAGTCAGCGTACCTTCCGGGCACATGCAGCGAACTTAATTCTCTCACAGATCTCACCGGCTGACCCAACTATTGCCTTATCTAATTTGGTTGTCAGTCAGGAAACTGTACGGTTTTGTCCTACTCCGTCTACATCAACAGCGACTGCACGTAAAACAGGCTCTATAAAAATTCACCCGCACTCTGCCGATGTCGAACAAGAAAGAGTAGTTAGAGAAGATATTGAACAAATGGACTATATTGTAAATAACTCGTCTGTTCGTCAGTATCACGATTATCAAAAATTTTGAACAATAATTTTGGAGCAGTAAGGTTTGTGATCGTCTATGGTTTGAAAATAATATGAAAAGCCAACCTCCATTTGCAAGAAAACTAATATCAGCTGAATTTCCAAATTTCTCAATTTTGAAACTACTCGCTTAGATGTTACACATCATTAGCGACTACTGTAAGGCTCGCTGTTTTTTTACAGCTCCTTTACTAATTTAATGGACCCCTACTTTTTTTTTCAAAAAAAAAAAAAAAAAAAAAATTTCCTTTGAAAACTATGCTCATTTAAATTTTCGATGTTTTGCTGAATTTTCTCCAACCTTTGCCTATTTGAAATTTAATATCTCCAGTTCTACTATTCGGATTAATGTCGGGTTTATTTTATTCTACACTTTGTTACTTAAGGTTTCAAAGTGTATCAAATAAAAATTCCATAAATGGTTTGGTTCCTACGGCTTTTTCGATTTGTATTTGGGGGATCTATCTCAAAGGGTTTTCGAGATTTTTAATCTCAGAAGAAAAGGCGATTTTCCAGAGGAAAAATAAAATTAAAATATTTTTTTTCCATAAAAACAAGTAAGAAGAAAATTAATCCAATTAATAGCATTGATTGTTATATTATCAATTTTTTAAAGTAACTCTAAATCAGTAACTGCTATTAAGTAATAAAGAGGTTCTGAAAGTCCCGACCGATAGCGTTAACGACTATCATCTAAGCTAGCACTGATGTTGACCCTTCAAAAATTAAATATAGAGACTTTGAGACTTTTAAATAACATGGATAAAAAAATATTTTAGTTTTATTTTTCCTTTGGAAAAACGACTTTTCTTCTGCGATTTATTATGATAATATCAAAAAAATCTCTTGTAGTCCTAGAAATTGGAAAAAGGAATCACCATTCATAATATTAAATTTTACTATTGAAAAAAATAAAATAAAATCGAAAAATTGAAATTGAAAATTATTGCAAGTTAATTATTTATACGCTTATAAGTTATAACACCCCCTTACCCCAACTTGAATCGAATAAAAAAAATATCATTTTATTCCTTATTGTATTATCTACAAAATGCATTTCACAAAAAGGCACCCACTTTGAACGAAGCTTTCTGAATCTCTTTGAACGGTCGCCACTCTTCCACCACTCAAATGACGTCAGGTCAAGCCAGCCTTTCCAAGCTTGTAGCGGGCAAACTAGCCACTTTACGGAAATTAGTCACTGGACATTTTTTATGTAAAATATTATTTTCTACAACTTTTACTTGAAAATTGTTCACGAATTATGAGCCGTTTTCTATTTTTAAGGAAAATTAGAAAAAAACCCAATTTTTCCAAAAGTTCCTGGAAAATTGGAGAGCCGATTTTTTAATAGTTTCTTAGGAATGAACACATAAAAAAATCAGCTCTCCCGGACTAGGAATTCTAAAATAATTTGATTGGATCAAAAAAATGTCGTGTTTTAATTTTACACTGCTTTTGATGGTAAAAAATACCGTTCAAGCGAATTAATGGCTTGAAAAGTATTAGAAGGACTACACTCCATCAGAAACAACAATAAAACGTTGGTTAACTGACTTCAAACGTGGTCGTAGAGACACAGAGGATGCAGAACGCCGTGGACGTCGAAATGAGGCGGTAACACCAGAAAACATTTTTTTAAAAATCCACAAAACCGTTTTGAATGGGCAAAAGATAAATCGTTCTACAAAAGTTGTATTGAAATCGTAGAAAGGGGGGCTGGAATGATTTTGTGGCTCTTGATGGAGATTACGTTGATGAATAAAGCCAATTTTGAACAAAAAAACCGCATTTTCTTTGTTAGACTCGGGACTTTTGAGCCCATGTGTGTTAAGGAATAAAATGGTATTTTTAATTCGATTCAAGTTGGGTTAAGGGGGTGTTATAAGCGAATTAACAATTAAATTTCAATTGTTTATAAATTTATGGAAAATAAAACCTATGAAACCTTAAGTAACTAAGCGTGGAATAAAATAAGCCCGACATTATTCCAAATAGAAAAACTGGAGATATTAAATTTCAAATAGGCTAAGGTTGGAGAAAATTCAGCAAATCATCGAAAATTTAAATGGGCATAGTTTCGAAAGAAACATTTTTTTTAGAAAAATCCAAAAATTAGGGTCAATTAAATGTATGTAAGGAAGCTGTAAAAAATTTTTTAGGCGATTCTAAAATGTCAAGTGTCGAAATGCTGTGCGATTTGTTGAAGAATGACCCATATACGATAATTTTTTTTAAATATTCCCCACTTTAATAAAAAAATATGACAGATCCTGCAAATTTTATTGACACGACTAATATTTTAAAGTAAAAAAAATCACGATTTAATTTTTTAGACATTCAGTCATAAAGGGGTTATATTTACCTATGGTTAGAATTTTGAAAAAATCGATTTATATTTTATTTGGTTTTCACAATGAATATCAATATCAAGATTATACGCAAATTTGCAAAAACACTTTTCACTCTATGTCAAGTGCTTTTGACACTTTAAACTCGTTTTTCTCAAAACTGTGTTTTCGAAGTCGGTGTGCACGATTTCTCGAAAACTACTCAACCGATCAGCCTTGAATTTTAACACTTTATATTTTTTAGTAATTAATCGAAGGTTTTTTGTTATTATTTTTTTTTTTTTAACAATTTAAAGTCCAAAATTTATGTCCAAAATCGATTTTTGAGTTTGAGAAGACGCCATTTTGCCAAAAAAATTTTTTTTTGCTAATTCCTTCGATTAATTACAAGATTATACTATACTTTAACTAAAAAAAATTGTTTTTTTTATTTCAAATGATCCAGTCTAGAGATATCGTGCACATCGACTACTTTTTTTAGAGAAATTGGCTACAGAAGCTTAAAAAAATTTTTTTTTTTACTAACTAAATATGTTAGAGTACTAAAGTACTAAAAATATACAGATTTTCAAATTAATTAATTCAATAGTCTTTTCAGAAAAAAAAATCATGAAAAATCGTTTTTTTCAGCCTCCTAAATAATGTTGATGGGTAGGCAACCAATTATTCATCAATGCATAGCAATCATTAGTCTTTAAAAAAACGCTGAAAAACCGGCGAAAATTAATTTTCTTAGAAATGAGATTGATCTAGTGGATCTAGCTAGGTCTTAGCTAGATCAATTTTCCACCTCACATAAATCCCGTAAATTTTATTGCAATTGTTTTTAAGTACGCGATTGCATTAGGTGCATTTAGGTATTATACAAAATATTAAGTACTCTCAATAATATAATACGATTTAAATGACTTTAACTGGAGGCTAAGCTACGGAAGATTAAAACATAAAATTTGCACCTATTCCTAATAGGTCTGATTTATAAATTATCTCAAGTTCTTCTTCTGCTTAAAGGCTCAGGGTTATTGCGCTTTAAGTGTGAACTGTTTTAACTTATTTTTTAAAAATTTATGTGAACGAAGCCACGGATAATAACTAATATTTTTCTTAACATTAAAGACATCCTGGAAACAACTACTTCGAGCATTCATGGGTTGATTTCTTCCTAACTATTGGAACTAACCTTTAAGAATTTTCTTAAACATGAGATAGTTGTTCATCGTTTCAGCCGCGATTTCAGCGACCTTAGGCTCGGCAAATTCCACATAGCCAAAGGACTTGCTGCGACCTGTCTTTTCTGATCGATTCACTCTCACACGGGTCACACGTCCAAATTGACTGAAATACTGTTTAAGTTCTTTCTCGTAAAAGCCGTGCGGAATTCGTCCAATGTAAATAAGACCACGCTTTGGCGCTGGTGCTTTCGATTTTTTCGTAGCTTTTTTTGAAATGGTCGATGATTCTGTCCATTTTCCTTTCTAAAATCAAAACGATAATCATTAATGCCAATAACTATTTGACCAAGATATAAATATAACCTTACTTTGAGTAATTGTTTTATTTGTTTTGTCGCCTTTAATGATGATTCCTTAAGTCCAACTTTTGGAACGGTTGGAGCCATAATAAACACTGATTTTTAAAGTTTTTTAAATGTTTTATTTTCAATTAATTTCACAAATTTTCTTCTTGCTTTACGATCAGAAAAAGTCAAAGCACGTGGAAATATTTCAATTCAAATCGACATATGTCACTTACATGTGAGTGAAGAAGAAACATTATACACACATATTGCAGTGTAAGTGAAATAACCAATATTGTTTGTAACGTACGTCGGATCTATATTTCATTCGGACAGTTATGGTTGTGTACTTCGCTAAACATTTTCACTGATTAAATGTTAGATGTCCGTAGTAGAATTAGTCGAAGTTTGAGTTAATTTCAAATTTTGAATTAATGTTGTTATATAATTTAAATTTTGATATAATTGTAATATATTTTTATATAATCTGTTTTTTGTTTCATGAGAAAGCTTAAAAATAAATTATGGGGGTGAGGGTTAAAACTCAACAATCTCAATCAGTTATTTGCCAAGTGTAATTCGTAAAGCTTTGGATTTTCGTTAAGTTTATACGAAAGCTCCATTGTATAGTTATCAAATTAAAATCTGGCAGAACAAGGATATCATAATTATTAATTGTACAATAACTGTATGCTAAAGATTACCCATTTGTGTATTCATAAATATAGTAAATGATAAATGATTTAAGCTGTAAGGTGGGAGTGGTTACCCACATTTATTTACATATCAAATATACAGTTACATTGGCCAGAACTGGCCCCGTATAAATTGAATTGCTTAAGGTGTATAACGTCGTTTTGTCAGGGCAATTGCGAGAGGTATCTCCGCATCCTCCAATTCCATTTCTAGTCACCACATCACTCCCCGCCTAATGACTTGGTTACGATTATTGTCGTCGTAGGGCTGTGAGACTCTGGGCTGCTGTGATTAGAACCGTCGTGGAGCCGGTGCTGCTGTGGCTCTAGTCCGAAGACAACGTGGGATGGGTATGGAGTAGTACAACCGAATCCTAGGATGCCGCTACTCCATAGTTGAGTCATTCGTGAGGGGGCCCGATGTATGTGACGACTGTATGGCGTCCAAAATATGAGACAAAACTTGCAGGCTTAAGAAGAATGACCGTTCTACGCTGCTGCGTTGCGTGATGCAATTCGGGGTCACTAGAATGTAAGGTGGGAGTGGATGCCTACATTTATTTACATATTAAATATACAATTACATTGGTGAGAACTGGCCCCGTATAAATTGCATTGCTTAAGGTATATAACGTCGTTTCGTCAGGGCAGTTGCGAGAGGTATCGCTGCATCCTCCAATTCCATTTCCAGTCACCACAAAGCTTTGTAAACTCATCATTCTATCATGGATCAACTACCATGGAGATGATATTTCTATAATGAGTACTTCTTAGCAAGGATAACATTTGTTTCATACCATTGAAATTCAAAAATTTTAAAAGCTTTTACGTATTTAAGGAGAACACTTTCATGTTTCGTAACAAACTTCAAAGTCCGACGTCATGTTTTTTTTTTCCGAAATTTATTGTTCTGCCCGGAGCAGCAGCACTCCGCTAGACACAGGCTTGTTCGTTTCTCTCACTTTTTTTTTTCTGTCAGGAACAATAAAGTACACACTTGTCAATTCAAACACTAATAAAAATTTTTTTAAATAAAGAAATAATTAAAATTTAACTGTTTTTAACTAGCCGATGTTCTCAAATACCCAACTTTCCCCTATGTACAACCCTCATACTACGCTATCATTTATATTTTCCTAGGCTTCACAACACTTTAAATACGGATAATTTTGAATTGTCCTGTTAAACTAACTGTCCTCAACCAAATCCTTAGGGTATCTTCTGTTTAAAATCCTCGTTTCAGGTTTATGGACTTATTTGTGAGGGATTGCGTTAGTCAATCTTTCCGTGTCGACAGATGTTTCAAAGTGTCGCAAATTGTTGGGATATTCTATTCTCTGTGCAACTGGTTGTTTCATACAAACCCTGGAACCGTTGTCGCTATCCTTATTATCTTATTCTGTAGTGATTGAAGTCTTAGAGACGCTACTGCTCAGACTGGGCTAGCATACAACAGTATCGGTCTAACCAAGCTTTTGTACAGTAGTATAGCACATTCGACTCTAAGTGAGGATTTCCATGTTCCTGTTCATTATTGCAATTTACTGTAATTTTTTTTGGTATGTGTGTATACCAGCTCAGCCTGGTTCCAAGTTCACTCCAAGATAATTGTTTGATCTATCTGCCATTTTCGAGGTGTTACTGGTTATCTAAGGATTGTGGCGACTAGAAATGGAATTCGAACATGCAGTGATACCTCTCGTAACTGCCCCCAACGAAACGACGTTATATACCTTAAGCAATTCAATTTGTATGGGGCCAGTGCTGGCCAAAATAATTGTATATATTATATGTAAATAAAATGTGAGTAGCCACTCCCACCTTACAGGATAAACCTTTTTGCTTCATATTTACTCGAGTTTGGTTTAAGTTGCTATTGCTCCATTCAACTACACAAAGAATTAACGATTTCTTGGGCTCTGTTCCTTGTGATGTTGATGTTAGCATACTGTGTTATCACTGCTGTACCATTAGCATATATAGACAGCGTGTCTTTGACGTCCTCAGGTAAATAGCTGGTGTAGAAGTTGCATAGATAAGGTTGGTCCCAGAACAGAAGCTTGGGAGACTCCCCTGGCTTAATACCTCTTTCTGTTGATTTTGCTGTGTCAAATCTAACCTGGAAACTTCTCTCTTCCAAGAAAGAGATTAGTATTATGGTTATGTATTCTAGGATTGGCGAATTTTTAAGTTTGTGTATTAGCCCCTAATGCCATACTCGATCAAATGTCTGAGATATATCGATAAGAAAATCATGACAGTATGTTTATTCTCTTCGGAACTACGATTAATTGCTTCTGATAGGCGAAGCAAATTGGTTTTTTGGCAAAATATTGTTTGCTTCAATTGCCCATGATAGCCTTCTTTTAATACTTGATGGTGATTTTTTCGTTTTTTCGTTTTTTCGTGAAATTTTCGTTCAAATTTTGAATCTAACAATGAATAACCAGTATAATTAAACGTTTCGACCCTCTAAGGGAACGAAGTTGACTTCTCTTCTTAGGCCGCGTTCACACGGTTCAACTTCAGTTGATCAACAGTTCACAATCTTTTAGACCGTAGCGGGGTAAGCGACGCGAGAAGTGAAGCACAAGCGAGTCGAATTGGAAGCAAAATGAGCAGAATTGAAAGAAAACTGACCGGGGTCGACTTGATCAACAAAAGTTTGACTGAGTCAAACATTTTGTCGTTCATGTCGATCGAGTCGACCCCGGTCAGTTTTTTTTTCAATTCTGCTCAATTTGATTCCAATTCGACTCGTTTGTGCTTCACTTTTTGCGTCGCTTACCCCGCTACGGTCTAAAAGATTGTGAATTGTTGATCAACTGAAGCTGAATCGTGTGAACGCAACCTTAGCAACATCCTTTGCATGAACCAATCTTCAACTATTCCAACTTTAACTTTTAAAATCCAGATTTGTACAAACGTAATTTTTGATTCTTTGGCAGATCATTACATTCTTATATAGGTACTAAGATTTATCTAATACTAGCTGTTCCCCGCCCGCTTCGCTGAGCATATCTAAATTATACTGATTGAATAATGGAAACTTTCTTCCCATCAACAAAAAAAGACAGATTTTGATTCATAGAAAGTTTATGAAAATTTGATAAACCACTTTTCCAGGAAGATATTCTATACAGCTTTCTAGAAGAGCTATCTTATTGGTTCTATACGTTTTTATGAATATTATAAAATACCTATACTTGTGTTCCTTAAGTATAGCAATACAATTCGAAAATTTTGAATGTATTATATATTTAACTGAGTTTTTCGCCAAGTTCAAATTTTTCAATAGTTCAAAAAGTTGAGTACGTGGAGTAAATTTTGATTGTTTGAATATAATTTAACACGCGTACCTATTTCTAAACATTGTAGACATTCAAGATTAACAATGAAAGAATTTTCAATAGTTGAAAAATTTTCATTATTAATTTATTGATGTTATCGGATGTTAAATTAAAAATCATATTTTGCAGTAAGAATTGTCATTTTTATTTCAACTTTTTTGGAGTGATTGTGTTAAAACGCTATTTCACGAACTTTAGGGACAGCTTTTTTAAAAACACAATTCCTGTAGGATAAGTACAATTGTTATGCTATCTTTTGAGAACCGTGCATTATTCTAACATACGAATTAATAATCTATATTATTCTCTGACGTCTCAACTACCCTATTGCAAAAAATCATGTCAATCTGTTGCATTATGAACAACGAAAACATATCTATCCCACGGGAGTAGTACATTTTTCCTGGATATAAAAGAGATCAGACCTTCTTGAGGAAAATGCGCTAGAACTATATTTCACGTACTTTAACGAAACTTCTTTTAAATACACGGTTTCTGTAAGATACAATTGTCTTGTTTTAGTTCTCAATCTTATAATGATATACCTTTAGTTATATTGGTATAGAGTAGATCAAAGGTTCTCAAAGTTATTTGACCTCGTGTTAAATCTAATGGTTTACGAATTTCAAATCTCACGAACCACTAAAACTATTTTCTGAAGATTCAAGTCAATGCAAGCATTAAAATATTGTGGTATTATTCAGAGTAGCGTTTGTAAAGCTTGTGTTTTACATTGATCATACGCTATTGTAAACGTGGTAACATGAAATTTGAATGAAACCTTAAATTTTCTATCTTATTATGTTTTATCTTAATGCTTATTGTTACTTATACAGTGAACTTTGGTTGAACGTTTTTCTAGGAAAAGGTAAAAAATAAAATGTAGGTTACTAACAGGAAAATGTTATCACAATCAGGAAATCGGTGTAACGAAAACAATAAAAATTATACTTTAGAGGAGAATCTTTAATTGTAAGAAAACTTCAAATAAAAAGTTGATCATAAACAATTCAGTATACTTTAACAGTCAGTAAGCTTAATATTATTCGTGTATGAAATACATCAAATAAAAACAATTTATTTAATTTATTGCATGATATCTAAACATTTACAATATTTATTCCTTATTAATGCATAAATTCATACATAGTATTCATAAAATATAATTTCAAATGGAATAGTTATTTTTACAACTTATAATGAAAGCTTATAATTATTTTTTTAGTTACCAATTGGTTATTACTAACTTTGAATTAAGCTAATTTTTGAAACTTAGTACTTCTATCTTATTACATAATTCTTATTAGGTACGCCTTGAAAAAATAGTATTAAGAATAAATTAAAAAAATATATATATAAATATCGTTTGATGACCTAAAGGTATAAATTTAAAAAAAATGACTAGTTTCTTTAATTCGGCCATTAAATTAAAATGATAAATGTAACATCACGAGCTAATTTATCACATTAACCATAGAATATTGCAAGCCTTCTGTTTTAATCAAAATAGTTTAAGACAACAAATAACGTAGTATTGTCGTGTACTGGATATTTGTATCTTAGAGCTGTTTTTAAAAATTAATATTTTCAATGTTTCATTAATTACATTGATTGACATAAAAAGCTTTTTGATTACTGTAGTATAAAATGTGTTTGTAGTCCTTTGAAAAGTTGCATTTAGGGTTGCAACGTCAAGAGGGGGTTAGTGTTAGGGATGTTAAAAAATAATCGATTTTTATTTAAATCGATTATTATTTTCTAATAATCGATTTTCATAGTAATATTAATCGATTTTTAAATAATCGATTATATAAATTACGCGTTTAAATCGATTTTCATAAACAGCGCAAATTTAAATGCAAACTAGCTGTAACGGTTTTTTTCATTCTTGTCATTCAAATATAATAGACATTCATTCAAATGTTTGATTGTTAAATTTAAAATTCATTATTCAAAGATTGAAATCGAAAATAGTTTTTGAGGCAGTAAGGTTGTAATTTTATTAGGATCATTTCATCATTTCATTTTTATTATAATAAAACGTTTAATGCAAAGTAGTTTAAAGCAACTAAAATTTTAAATAATAGAAAAAATAGATTTTTTCACATAAATTGATTTTTTTTAATTACAATCGATTTTTGACAAATCGATTAATATTGAATAAAGAAAAATTGATTTTTATTTAATCGATTCTTTTCCATTAATCTCACATCCCTAGTTAGTGTCCAGTTAAATCCAAGTTGGTGGAGTTGCAACCCTTGTCCCGTGGCCATAATCTTGACAAAAAAACGAATGATTTTACTTTCTTTTACTACTATATAGATAATAAAGGAAGTATTGTAATCGGGTCGAATTTTCGAATTCGAGCTTTCACCGGAAATACATGTTTTGAAGTCCTCTGAGTCCAAAAAAGTGGTTTTTAAAAAAAATGTTTGTGTGTGTGTGTGTGTGTGTGTGTGTGACAGCCATATCGTATCGAAAACTTTATCCGAACTTCACCAAACTTGGAATCTGGCCTCCATATTATACCTAGTTGTGCCGCGAAGCTTTTGGTTGAAATCGGTTAACCGAAAGCTCTACTTTACTCCACGTAAAACCAAAAGTAACAAAGTTATTAATAAATATTTGGTGCGAGGCGTCAAACTACTTTCTTTTAATTTCATTTATGAAAATACTCGCTGTTAGTTAAAAGAAATGTAAGCGCTTTGTAACTATACATATAAACAGCTAAAACTATATGCATACAACCTATAGGGCTATATGTATATAAACGAATTCCCGACCTTCATCCCAGAACCGCCCTTATTCGAATTTTCTCAGGAAAAAGTTTCAAATAAAAGTTGTAGCCATTAATGAGTCTAACAACTATAGAAAGTTTAAAGAAAATCGTTGGAGCCGTTTTCGAAAAAAATTGAAAAAGCTCAAAAACGCCAAGAGTAGGTAAAGTAGAGCTTTCGGTTAACCGATTTCAACCAAAAGGCACTATTAGGTGTAATACGGAGGCCAGATTCCAAGTTTAGTGAAATTCGGATAAAGCTTTCGATATGATATGGCTGTCACACAGAGACACACACACAGACATTTTTTTAAAAACCTCTTTTTTGAACTCAGGGGACCTCAAAACATGTATTTCCGGTGAAAGCTCGATTTCGAAAATTTGATCCGAATACAATACTTCCTTTACTATCTATATCAGTGATGGCGAACCTTTTTGAGAAGTGGGTCAAATTTTTTTTTTTTAATTTTAGCCCGTGGGTCACTTAGTCAGTGGTGTCACTTTGAAAGAGGGGGGGGGGGGTAAAATGGTACCAATAATTTGGAAACACCGAAAATTTGTTAACAGAAAAACTTGACAGTTGATCTTTTTTTTATCCACTTTAGTTGATCCGAAAGATTTTCGTTTTTTTTTTTTGTTTTAAGACTTTTATTTTACCAAGTGAAAAACAAAAAATAAAGGTCGACGTCAAAAAATTTTATAATTTTTTATTAATTTTTATAATTTTATTAACTTTTATAAGATAAAAAATATGTTTATAAAAATCAACGCGTGGGTCATTTAAAAAGCTTTCGTGGGTCAGTGCCTGACCCGCGGATCATAGGTTCACCACCACTGATCTATATAGTAGTAAAAGAAAGTAAAAATCAGAAATACATCATGATTTGCGAATTTATTATTGATTTTGACTAGCCTATATATTAGGTTATAGTAGATTTAGATGGTAGGAAAAGGACAGTACAAAAACTGTATGCTTTAAAGTTTTGACTTATGTTCGACAATCATCGTTTTGTAATCGTTTTTTTTTTCGCGTAATAGAAATTTTAGAAATTCAAAAATATCTGCATATGCATTTGTCGTATAAATCGACGATTTTAATCCAATTAAGATGAACTTGTTTTTCGACCTTGGTCAAATCTTCACCGAAGAAATGAGAAGTTTTGATTCATATTTTGAAACATTTTTGAATAATACATTTTATTTGGATCATTCCATTTAATAAAAATCAACTTTTCAAGGGGAGTTCTCGCAGATTTTTTCCTAAATCTTATCAAGTAATTGTCAGCATTATAATAATGACTGGAAATGTTGTATTTATTTTCTCTACAATGAAAATTAACTTATAGAAAATGCAGTCGATTGTTAATTTAAGAGGAAAATTTAAAGTTCAACACATGAAAATCTCCAAGATATCTTCAAGCTCAATATTCTAAAATTTAAAGTAAAACTTCGTTTATTACAACCCGTAACCTAAATTTTTTTTCTCTCCGAAGCTAATAAAGATAACGGAACAAATTTTTCAAAATAACATTTAAATTAATGAAATATATATTCTGTATTTTTTTTTTCTGCTTACAACAAAATAACAAAATATTTAAGTGGTAAAAACATTAATGAAATATTTAGCGGGCTGTTTTCATACCTCCCTCATAGTTGACACCCACCAAAAAAATATATTTTATGCAACTATCAGGTAACTACTTATCGCAAAAATTTCGAGAAAATCAATTTGGTAGAACATACTTTTAAAAAATAAATACCGCACTAGTTCTATTAAAAAAACAACAAATTTAATAATAATTTTTTTTTAAAATTCTGTAAAATGTTTTATATTATGAAAATCAAATTTTTAACCATATTAGGTATATAAAAAATAAACCCTTTCATTTAATCAATCGTTATCACTGGCACTTTCAATCTATATATTGTAACAATAGCGTTCGATTGAATATATTTGTTAGTATTTCTATAGGCCTAACAATTTTCTACATCTTGCATTTGAGACAAGTTTTGAGTTGTAATAATCAAGTTATACTATTTGAACAGATAAAATAATTAAAAAATCAATTTAAAAAATGTGCAATATTTTTGAGTCACTTTAAGGACACCTCCCCTCTTGCCAAAGCAGAAGAACTAATTAATAAATATAGTATAAAATTAGGCGATCCAGCTCCGGTCAATATAATGAACGATACATAAAGCCAACTCCCCTCCGCCACCCTTCGACTAATGGGTCAAAATCTATCAAAATCATCATATTTGGACATCGAACTACGGAAAGCCTCTCTAGAAACGATCCATTCCATGTACCCAAGGTCAGAATTTCTACACATCTATACAGATGGTTCATCCATTCCAGGATCCGGAAAAACTGGTGCTGGTTACTACAGCGATATATTTGAAGGATGCGCCGCAGTTGGAGAACCTCTCAGCTGTTTTGATAGGGAAGTAGAGGCAGTTTTACTAACTATTTCTAAACTTCACGAAATTAAGACCTATCATAAAGCTGTTTTTTTTCATTGATTCTCAAGCCGCGATAATAGCACTATTCTCTAACTACCCCACCGATTGAGTTCGTACCAACAAATGTGATCCGCCTTGGGCAGTCTCGCTAAAACAGGTTGGCACCTGTCACTACAATGGATTCCCAGTCATGTTGGTATCTTGGGAAATAAAAAACCAGATGAGCTCGCAAATTCTGGCACCGCTCTAAATCAACCGCCAAGCCTTATGTCTTTAACACAAGCTCAGAGCCACATCGCAAGCACTGTCAACTGGCATACCTACAATATTCAAAAAAATGAAGCGCAAAGAAAAAAATGGGAATTCTTACTGGAATCTCCTATCTCACGACTTCTCCCCCGTCAAGTGTCAGTCGCAGTTTTCCGAACTACCACGGAGTACGACTACCTATGCAAACACTTGCACCGCATTGGAATCCTACCGACTCCAATCTGTTCCCTCTGCAATGAGGAACCCATGAATGCCATGCATCTTGGCAATTGTCCTGCACTTACAGACGTCATAGAGAACAACGAAAACGACCAAAACCAACTAATCTCCAACCTCTATTGGACGGCGCGGCACCGAATGACAGAAATGTCAAGCGTGGGCGTTGGATAAGAAGAAGAAGAAGACTTTAAGGATAACAAATCTACCTATAAGTTAAG
The DNA here is from genome assembly GCA_958496155.1 of Sisyra nigra. Classification (NCBI taxonomy): domain Eukaryota; kingdom Metazoa; phylum Arthropoda; class Insecta; order Neuroptera; family Sisyridae; genus Sisyra; species Sisyra nigra. The sequence continues at coordinate 6,605,192 of OY292318.1, forward strand.
TTGCAGTAAATGACTCATGAGTAAAAAATAATAATGAAATAGTAAAAAAAGTCAAACGCATTGAATTCAAAAAAAAAATATCATGTGAATGAACTATTGTATATATATACAGCCTATATGCATATGGATATACGAATTCCAAACCTTCACCCCAGAGCCGCCCTTATTCAAATTTTCGAAAGTTGTAGCCACTAATGAGTCTAAAAACTATAGAAAGTTTAAAGAAAATCGTTGGAGCCATTTTCAAAAAAAATTAAAAAAGCTCAAAAACCCCTAGAATAAAGTGGAGCTTTCGGTTTTCCGATTTCAACCAAAAGCTTTGCGGCACAACTAGGTATAATAGAGAGGTCAAATACCACGTTTGGTGAAATTCGGATAAAGCTTTCGATACGATATGGCTGTCACACACAGACACACGCACACAGACATGTATTTCACAAATACAATTCACAAAAATTCACAAAACAAGTTATGAATTTAAGCAAAATTAAATGTAAAAATTCACAAACCGAAAAATCCAAATTGTTAATTTTGTATCTCCAGATACGTATTTCAAACGCCATGCGTTCGTCATCAGTGGATCAAATTGAAGTGTCTTCGAGAACAATTTCGTGCTGATTCACAAAATAGTCCCGAATTGACCTCAATTTATAGGTCCTTTCGATCCCTTTCTCTTTTACAATCGCTGCAGCTGGGGGTGCAATCCTTTCGTCCATTCTCTTCTTACCCTTTCCCAAAACGCCGAATAAGGCCGAATCCTGAATCGGTCCTTTCTCCCAGTTTAAAACTTTCCCTTTTCTTTTATAAATTTCAATGCTTTCGATGGCATCCAATCTCTTGTTCTGTTGAACATTTTTCAGAAGTTTTACTTCGGCTAACTTGTGGCCTGTTTCAACATTATGTTCCGCTACACAAGATTTTTCCGTTCTGGAATATTTTATATTTGCCAGATGCTCCTTGTATCTAGTTCCTATTTTTCTTCTGGTTTGTCCGATATAGCTTTTCTCGCATTCCATACACGCAATTTGATAAATACCTGATCTTTGAAGATCAGGTATTTTATCCTTGCAACTCAGGAAAATATCCTTTAGTTTAGCTGTCGTGTATCCTGCCTTTATATCGTATTGTTTCAAAATGTTTGAAATTTCACTCAAAAGCTTCGCTGCACAACTAGGTATAATAGGGAAGTCAAATACCAAGTTTGGTGAAATTCGGATAAAGCTTTCGATACGATATGGCTGTCACACACAGACACACACACAGACACACACAGACATGTTTCTAAAAACCACTTTTTTGGACTCAGGGGACCTCAAAACATGTATTTCCGGTGAAAGCTCGGATTCGAAAATTCGACCCGATTACAATACTTCCTTTACTATGTATATAGTAGTAAAAGAAAGTAATAGATAAAAATTTGGAAACAATTTTTTTTTAAAATTGTTATAATGGTTTTAGTGATCATTTTACAAAAAAAATTTCATTCGATTTTTTACAAGATGATGGCCACTGGACAAGGGTTGCAACTCCACAAACTCGGATGTAACTTACACTACCCCTTTTTGACTGAAAATTAAAATGCGTTCTCTGACAGTTACCTGCATAGTACCTGCTATGCACTTGTAATGGTGGGCGTGGTTACCCACCTTTTATTTACATAAATATATATACAAATACATATGCCAGCGCTGGCCAAGAGCAGATCACATCATAAAGGTATATCATATATTTTTCCCAAGTCAGCTGCGAGAGATAAACACCGATTTTCAGCCGCCAATTTCCAGCCGCCACATCACTCCCCTCCTAGTGACGATGGTCACGATTGTCGTCGGGCCGTGAGACTCTAGGCTGCTGGGGCCGTCGTGGAGCAGAGACCGCTTGGACGAGCTGCTGGGCTCGAGTCCGTAAGACGACGCGGGACGAGTATGGAGTAGCTCAACCGAAGATCAGGATGCAGCTACTCCACCGTTGAGTTCCCTGGTGAGGGGCCGGATGTATGTGGCGTACTGGAGGTGTCCATAGATGAGACGAACTGGCAGGTCCACGCAGAATGACTGGTCCTCGCTGTTGTTGCGTGTTTAGATCACGTCGGGGTCACCAGAATGTAATGGTGGGCGTGGTTACCCACCTTTTATTTACATAAATATATATACAATAACATATGCCAGCGCTGGCCAAGAGCAGATCACATCATAAAGGTATATCATATATTTTTCCCAAGTCAGCTGCGAGAGATAAACACCGATTTTCAGCCGCCAATTTCCAGCCGCCACACACTTAATGATGTTACAATATCAAAACAGGAAAATTATTTCTCAATGTAGAAACAAGACCCAGAAAACTAATTTGTCCATATTCTCAAGACTACTCTTAATTAATAAAGTGGCATTAAATAAATGGTTCAAATTTAAAGGAAAATTTAACGAACAATAAATCAATTACTTGTCTACATAGATTTAAGTATTATTTTTTGCTTATTGACCTTAACTCACTTAAAAGGTACATTTTGGGTCATATTGCTCTATGAACGACTAGATTTAAATATTTTGCTTTTACATTAAATCTTATTATAAAGAAGAGAAAGACTTTGGTTTTGGAGGAGTTGGGACATATTATAAATATTACTTCATGAACCAATGCAAATATTTGGTGGATTCAAATGTGGGTAAGGATTTGAAAAGTATGAATTGGATTGGGAAGAGAGAACGTTTTTGGTCTTGGATCATTTACAAGTGATTTGTTGATTTTTTTTTTCTTTTTATTAAAAGTATGTGGTATTGGTTATTGACGACTGTCAGTTGCGATATGGCTGGTTGTTGAGTTGAGATAATTGGACCAATTCAGTTCTTGCGTTTGTGCTACCACCAGCTGCTGTAAACCTGAACAAATAAAAAAGATTGTTATAATAAAAAGTTTATCTATAAGCTTCAAAATATAGACAAGAATTTCGGTATAACATTAATAAGTATGAAAGGCGACTCTCGTTTATTAAAAACTTTGATTAAGCCCCTAGAAATTTTTTTTATATCTTAAATTAAAATAAAACATTTTAGAACTTTCGCTAAAGAAGCGATTATTTGAAACTCCATCTTTTAGTGGCTCGAAGAGAAAATTGAGATTTTTTAAATTTTTTAAGTCTAATATCAAAATTTTTAACTTTTTCAAATATCAAATTTAAAATAACGAATTTCCATACAAATCTTAAGAACTACCACTTTTTTGTTTCTTAGTTTGTTCATTTAAGGGTTGAAAATAACTCTCAAGAAAATCTCTAAGGAAATGAATTGCCCTTATTGACTTAATTATCAATATAATGTAGATATTGTTTATGAAGATTTACTGGACTAGGTAGGTACTACAAAAAGAAGAGGCGGAACTGGCATTAAGCTGGGTGTCCTTTCTATCAGCTGTGAAAATTGTTTGCTTGAAAATTTAAGGGTACATAATTTTTGAATTCTCCTAATTAGCCGAATCCTCGGCTAGGGTTTGTTGCGAGACCAAAAATCGAAAGTCTAACGTCTCATGATCGGAATGGGAGACTTTGCAACGTTAAGCCTAGTATTAACTAGTATAGACATGTTGCGCGATTTTTCCTGAGACAATTATAGCGTATGTCTATAGACCGTCTAGAGACGCCTCGTCTAGCGCCGATAATACGATATCAATTTTTCAGTCTCATCTTTGCAGAAAGCGTTTGACAGGCTATGGCACGTAGGGCTGTTGCGCAAGATCAGAATGACACTCCCAGAGCCGTTTGTGTGTATCCTCCAATCCTATCTAGATGATCGAAAAATATACTCTATACTATCTTCACGACCAACGCCCCAATCACCGAGGAAATAACCCTTCGCAGACGATACCGCACTACTAGCCATCTACGACTGTCCCAGCATGGCCTCCAAGAAGGTCCAGTCTGCACTAAACGAACTCCAGCTGTGGTTCTGTAAGTGGAGGAGCACCATCAACGAGACCAAGTCTGTCCACGTGATATTCATCACAAGAAGGGACCCCTGTCCTCCTCTCTCACTAAATGGCCATGAAATACCCCGGACTATGGTCGGCCAAGTACCTTGGAATGCACCTGGATAGACGTCTCACCTGGTCTAAACACATCCTCCACAAACGCAACTAACTGAATATCACTACTCGAAAACTGTGGTGGCTACTGAAAAGAAAGTCCCAATTGTCCCTGGACAGCAAACTAACAATATACAAGTCCATACTTAAACCCATTTGGACATACGGAATGCAGCTGTGGGGAGCCGCCAGTAACTCCAATGTGGACAAGATTCAGCGCTTTCAGTCTAACACTTTGAGAACAATAACTGACGCCCCTTGGTATGTCTCCAACCACGCCATCTATCGGGACCTCAAAGAGGCTACAGCAAGGAGATAGCCAGATACAGTCAAAAATACTTGCAGGGACCGAACGAACACCCCAACCATCTGGCTGTCAACCTCCTAGATAATTCCGACCACCATCGAAGACTGAATCGCGTCTCATTACTGGAGTTACCCTTTAGAGAACCACTAACACCTTAAGGTACCCTTTCTAGGGTGCGGTCTTTCCCACCTGTACATTGATCATATTTGCTTAATGTCCAAGGACAGACTGCAAATTAATAAAGCGGAAAAAAAATCTTTGCAGTCTACTATGGAAGACAAAATTAACGGAGCTAGTCATGACTCGCCTCTAGACAATAGTGAGGTCCGCACTGTCAAAATGTTGCGGACAATGTCTAACGTGGTATGCTGTCTCCTAAAGTCTCCCATTCCAATCAGGAGACGTTAGACCTGCCATTTTTGGTCTCGGAACAGGCCGTAGACGTGGATTCGTCTATAGACATTCGTCTACGGAGATAACCTGATACCAAGATCGTGAAACATGTCTACTAATGAGTACTAGGCCCAAGACATTTTGACAGTGTTGACGTCACTATTGTATAGAGGCGAGTCATGTACAGCTCCGTTTATTTTGTTCTCCATGGTGGACTGCGAAAATGAAACTGAGAAATTCACATTGTAGTGTGGACACTAGACGAGACAAAGAAAAGTGTCTCTAGACGGTCTATGGAGCGTGTCTATAGACCATCTCTAAACAGGTCTCTAGGAAAATCGCGCAACATGCCTACTAGTAAGTACTTGGCTTTATACTTGAACTGTGGTTACATAGGATAACCATTAGCTTTTTCACTACGCCTTTAATTAAAATAATCGTAGTAAATAATTAAATTGATTTACCTGAATACATAGGTGCTTGATCTTGAAACTGACGTTGGTCTCCTCCTGAACATACCATGTCGTTGCAAACAGCTAGCACATCCAAAAATGTTATGAAACTCCTTCCGAAACTTGCCTTAAAACAGAAACAAAATCAAATAATCTACATCTTTAATAAAAAAATAAAATACAAACTAATTAAATCGATTAAAAATTAATTTTTAAATCATTTTTATTATTAAAAAAAAATTTTTTAAACAACAATATTATAATTTTTATATTATATCATACACGGCTATTATGCATATTCTCTAGTTACAGACATTTTTCGTAAATTTTCATGAAAATATTAAAAAATAAATTGGTACAACATACATTAAGCTCATTTATAGAATGTTTTCACGTACTTATATATAAATATTTGATTTAAATACTTATAAATTATATCATTTTTAAATATTGGTACATTAAGCTAAGTGTAATTAAGTAAATAGAGTTCATTTTGAACTAGCTGAAAAAGGTACACATGGGGTACATTAAATTTTTCGTAGATATTACACTAAAATTATTTAATATAAATTTATAAATAGTTTTCTTTTCAACACCGCAACAAAGACAATTTTTTGTGTCTTGTTTAAATTTAAAACGAGCGTTTTAATTCCCCATTTTTTATATGAATATTTCATGTAAAATATAGAAATAGGTACTTAGTAAAATATGTACCTATATTTTCGTTAAAACCTAAGTGTGCTGAAACATTGGAAGCCAATTGTGGGTATCCTATTTTCGATATTGATGTAAATCCTTGTTTTTCTTAAGTGGTCACAAATAGGGGTTTTCATCCCTCGCTTGATTACACAGTGATAGGAAAAGAAGGAAAGAAATCCTTTAAATGGTTTCTTGAGAAAATTAAAAGTGTTTCAAGTGTCTTAAAAGGGTTTCAATGTATTTGCACACTACATAGCTTAATTTTTATATTATTTATAATATATTGACATCACAACAATTTGATTATGACACTATTTTTAAAGAACAACGATTGAATTGAAGAATTCAAATAATTTTTTTTATTTATTTTTTATTGATAATAAAAAGACGATGTAACAATGGTCCCATTGAGTATACGTGAAAAATAAAATTTTGGAAATAACTTAACCAATTTTAAGATGATTTTTCTTTGTAAGTTAGAAATTGTAGAACTTGCAGGAAAAATATTAATGTTTTAGGTCCAAAAATTATAACTGTTTAGTATAAAAATTTTAAATGACTTTAACTAATTTATTATTAATTTTATCATTTCCATTTCATTAATGTTAACAGGTCTTGTTTTCATTATAACTTGTGGGGCTTTTGATAAGATTTTAGGCTTACTATAAGTATAGATAATTATATTTTTGAGTTTTTTACCAATGTTCAATTCGATTTCGCTTACATAAGAAGCATTTAAAAAGGGGTGTTCATTGAAATGTTGAAGTTTTAGAGAATTTTTTGAAAACTTAAAGTGGTTTAGAAACAAAATACAAATTTGAGTTCTCTTAGTGGAACTATTTTTTTTGTGTTTTAAGTCGCTTTAACATCTAAGGTCATATAACGACTGTCTAAACACAGAGAATTTCTGTTGGTCAATTATTTCTTAGGTCTATGATTTTAAGTCTAGGATTCAACGGGGATCGAACCCAGAACCACTTGACGCATGAAGCGGAGAGAGCAAGTGCTCTAACCACAGCGCCAATAGGTGGTTAGACTTACTTAAAAATAGACTTACTGTTTCTTTTAACAAATCAACACAGATTTTAAATCCTCAAGTGGATCCTCAAGTTAATTTTTCTATATGTTTTCTGGACCAATTTATTTACAATTTTCGTTTGAATCATTGTTCTTTACAAATATTCCCTTGTGAAACGTTTCAAATTGTGAAACATTTCATAAATAAATATTGTTTAAATAATTTATAATATTACAATACTTTATTATTAAATACTTAGGAATTTAGGATGCAATATTCTTTTAAATACTAAATACCTAATTAATTCGTAATACTTATGGTTCATAATTTTTTTAGATACTAGAACAAATAAATTATACAAATCAAAAAGTTAAAAAAATAGGAACATAATTTCGGATGATACAAGATCCACTAAATGTGATTTAATTTGGCATTTTCAAGTTTGAAAATTTATTAAAAATATATAAAAATCCGACAGCTTCTTAAAATTCGAAAAGCATAATAACTGGAATGTTTAAAGTAGATATTGATCAAGAAAATCGATAAATGCATATATTAAAAATCTTTGAACTTATTTTTTATTATGATTGGAAAATGGTTTATTTTTTCAATAAGTTTAATTTTGATCGCAAATCAATTGCCTATATTTTTATGTTTTTAAATGCAATCAAATATATGCTCCTTCAAATAAAATAACATTCAAACAATTCTTTTATTATGATTTTATTTGATTTTACAAATGAAAACATTGAGTTGGAGTTAGTTTAATAAAAATTATAGTGTAAGCATATCCTTATAAACGGGAAATCAATCGTAGGACGAAGATGGATTTTACTCTCTAGTAATAGAAGCTCATAGAAGCTTTTTATCTGCAGTTCGCAGGTTGTACAATAAAAGAGCAATAGTTATACCTCCGTATACTTTTTAGTTGTAAAGGGTGAAAGGTAATAATTATAGACAGATTGTAAGAATTATAAGGATTCAATAATTAATTGTTCATCGTTTTGTGGAGCAAAAATCATAATAAAAGGAGTAGAAACCTTATTTTTCGGGCGTTTGGCCACTCTAGAATCTTCGAAAAATATTTTTTTTAAGTATAACCTCTTTGCACGCACTGGACTTGGGTAGTAAATTGGTTACAGAAGCGTTACGAAAAATGTGATCTGGCTAGATGATCAAAGTTGAGAGGGGATATATACGTTGGTCAAGACAGAAAGTGAGTGAGAGTTACGTTCGCAGGGGAAAGTGGGGTATTTGAGAACAATAAACTTTAAATTATCCTAACTAATAAAATAAAATAACAACTTTAGTAAACTTGCTATAACATAAACTTTAATTTATCTACTTTAATAATTTGATCACAAAACTTTTTTAAATTAACATTAGAATAACAAAAATATAGAATATAAAAACTATTGCCATTCCTATTTCCCCGGTAGTGTGTGGGGTAATTAAAATCAATCCACGAGGAAAATAGAAACTGCATTGGGTAATGATAATATATATAATATAAATTTTAATGATTAACTATGTTTCACACAAATCACAGACGTAATTATTGCACATGTATTGACCGTTCGTGCATGCGTCATGGGCCCATTTCTTACATTTGGTACACATAATCCAGTCTTCATTAGGGGGCGATTCATATTTTTCCGTGCAGAATATGCAATAATAGTCCACGCCGTCACTTTCCTCGAACACCGTTTTCAAATTTCTAACGACCGCTGTATTGTAGACTGATGGTGGGTTCGTTGTACTTCTTCGTTGTTGAATATTTTTATTTTTCTTTGCAGTTTGCCGTTTTTGTTTTTCCTCTAATTGATGTCTTATGGGAGTGCTGGATAAAATTTGAGAATGTTTTCTTTTTCTTCGTTGTGAAGTTTCTATTTTAGGAATGATCGGCACGTTGGCTAAGTCAGAGAGAAGCACAGGAGTTAACGGAGCAAGAAAAGTGTGTATGGTTAAATCGGTTTGATGTTCATGATTATGGTTGTGTGATGTTGTTGGTTGATCGTCCACAGGAATTGTTTTCTCAGTTGTAGTAGTAGTAGTAGCAGCCGTAGAACAATCATAATTATTGGAAACAACAGCACAAAATAAAATTGATCCAAAAAAATTGATCAAACTAAACAACAACAAGTCAACAAAACGAAACGTTGCATCAGAGTTTAAAATAAGAAAATTCTTCGAAAAAATTGTAAAATAATTCATTTCTTACATATTAATAAGAAACGTCCACATTTACCCCGCGAAAATCGTTCCAACTTACCCGATTTAGGCAATTCATATTAAAATGCTCGATGCTTAAAATATTTTCTTCATTTAACTTAAATAGCCACATAAAATTAATAAATGAATTGTAAATGAAAGATAATAAAAAAAAAATACGCACTATAGGTCAAAAAAATAATTTTTTCAAAGATTTTTACATACGGCAAAAATTGTAACAAAACGCCAATTTAAATATTTTTTTCTGTCAGGAACGATAAAGCACACACTTGTCAATTCAAACACTTATAAAATTTTTTTTTAATAAAGAAATAATTAAAATTTAACTGTTTTTAATTAGCCGCTGTTCTCAAATACCCAACTTTCCCCTATATCTAAAACAGTTAGTCGGGAACATAACTCAGACAATTTTAAACCGATTCACTTGAAATTGTGAATTTATTTTGAAAAATACTTTAACTATGGAAGTACGTAGGATTTTTTGTTATACACTAGTTCATTTGATATTAACAATGATCTGATGACTTTTGTAGGTTTTTATTTCCCATTCCACTTTAAGCCATTTGAGGCAAAATTATTAATTTAATATTAGTACTTCCATAGTAGTTATTATAAAGAATCAAAAAATTCTTAAAATTCAAAAACTACAGCAGCTGTTTGTCCGGTCATGGACTATAAACGGAGACGTCATCACAAAAATGCTGCACAAATCAAAATTTTGAAATTAATCGCTTCAAATAATTATTTTATATAGTAACTGATATGTATAAAAAATACTCTTTATTGGAATCTCGATTTATTTTGTAGTTCAGTAGAGTCGCACTAGTTCGATACTATTAGAAGCTTAGGGGTGCCGGATTATTGAAATGTTCGGATTATTGGATTGTATAGAATAATTCATAATATCTTATATATAAGCAGCTAAAGTTTGTGTCCGTTTGTCGCCGATATCTTATTAGTTTCTTGTGTAACAGTGCCAGCCAATGGAGTGAAGTTGCCACGGAATTCAAATAGTCCATATACACTGATACCATGCACGCAATTATCATTGTTAATCATTAATAATAATTATAAGATTGTTTATTAACCACAATTTATAATATCTAGAACAGCAGTCAATTTTGTTAACTGCCGGGTTTTATTGGTGTAAATAAAATAAAAGATTCGTAAGTGCGGAACAAGGGTAGGTGGTGGAGGGAGGCGTGAGAGGAGGATACCGGATTAATGGAGGTACCGGACCACTGATGAGCCGGATTAGTGAGACTCTACTGTACTTCTAAAAAAAATCCTAAAAAAGCCTTTTTTTAGGCTCTAGAGTGGCCTAACCTCTTATTTTATATTGATAGATGAAACGGATAGCAGTTTAACCGGATACCGGATATTCGGCCGCCGAACATCCAGCGGAACGTTAAAAGTCGAATTAGAAGCTCGTTTTAATTTGATAAGTCAAGACTCAAACTATTTGATTGCAACGTACCTAGACCCGAGAATCAAAACAAACTACTTGGGGGAACTTGATGCTGAAAGAGCGTTCCAGGAGATTCTATTGGATTATTAAAAAATGTCTTGTGAAGAGTCCTCCCGTAGCAGTTCATCTTCAAAACCGGCTAAAAAAGTAGAAAAGAAGAGGTTGAGTCAGCTGTATCTTGTAAAGCTCATGACACGTTTTGGGTTTGCTTTGGTGAGGTAGCAAATGAAGAAAGTGAAGAAAGAAACGCGATAGCTTGATTTTTATCTTAAGTCAGTGCGAATTGATCGCAATTCTGATCCTTATGGTGGGCAGCTAAACAATACCCAAATTTAACAAAATTTGCCAAAATCTTTCAGCACTTTGCAGCAGTGTGTATAGCAAACGATTTTTTTCTGAAATTGGCCTTATTTACGAAGACAAGCAAAACCGCTAGCTACCTGTTAATGCAGAGAAATTAATATCCATTCCCCATAATTTGCCCTTAAGTACAGTATGAGTACTAATTAATTTTCTAAGTTGTAGACTTCCTTGTGATTACTGATTGTATTTCTTAAGTGATACTAAGTTATAATAAGTGATACTAAGTAATACTAAGTAATACTAAGTGATACTAAGTTATACTAAAGTGATACTTTCTTAAGCCATAACTAAATAAAGCAATTATTTGCCTAAAAATATTTTTTTGTAAATCCTTCATTCGGCAGGATAGGCGCTAATTATCTGGTATTTGGTCGGATAAGCCAAATTCCGGATAGCTATAGGATATCCGTTTCTTCTCTAGTTATTTAACTTTTAGAGTATTTATAAATGGTTTTGACAAAAGGTTTCTTGTAATAAATTATTTAAAAAATTGAGCCTTTTGAAATAAAAATACAGTATAACGTACTCACAGTATGTTTCATTGGGTTTCATTTAAGTTTTGAAATTTTTGAATTAAACAGTCTTTTGAACAGTACCTAGTAAAAGAGGTTATTTATTCTTAAAGATAAGTTTAAGTTAACCTTTAGTTGATTCAGTATAAACACAACTGAACAAGGATTCTGAAAGTGCATTTTGCATAAATTCAGAAGCTCATTACTACATTATTATTTTAATTCCAATAAGATACGACCTTAGGGTTGCCAACTCAAACTTTATGCTGCAAATTTATCACTTACAATAATTGTTTATCTACCACTGTTGTTATCATATTATATATCTGTTCCAATGGTAATTTGCTTTGGTTAAATAGGTAAATATACTTACTTAATTTTAGAAATAGGTAACTTTAATTTTACTAATTAATTACTAAAAAAATGAAAATTGTTCAAAATAAATTAGGCTTACAAATTCGATTGATTTTTGAGAAACGATAAAACTTTTTCTACAATAATTATGTATATCACACTTATTTTCATTTTTCCAATTAAATTTACAAGATTATAAAACTATACAACTAACAGATTTAGGGGTAGTTTTCAGTGAAAACAACCGGATTTGGTTCGTTCTTTTCCTGTATTTCAATAATCGTTTGATGCTTTTTATCGTGCCTGCAGCTGATTTGTTGCGTCGTGTGAAAATTCCTCTTCACTTCGCGGTAAATTGATTTTTCATTTGGCGCCATAATCACGGCCTCCTGCGTTTTTCTGCGACTTGCAATTAGCGCCAGTTCTTGCATTTTATACTCGTCCTGGTCGATGGAATCTTGCGGCTGCTCGCTCAGATTGAAATCGGTCTGTCGCTGCACTGCGTTGCGTTTGGTGAGCGTGTGATGCGTCATATGCGTCAAGTGATAGTCATTGTTGCGATCTTGGTGCTTGCAACAGTAACATTTGACAAACGCGCGGCGGAATTCCCGACGAAATTTGCCTGCAAAACAAAAAATTCAATTGCATTTCCGTGCATTTAACATTCAGCCTAATATTTATAGTGTATTTAGGTCTAGTGTTGATCTGTGCTTTTTGTATTAGCTAAGGCCTTTTTGAACAAGCAGTTATTCAAGTAGCAATTCTAATTATTAAACATCAGACTTACCTGCATGAAAATGAAGATGCCAATAAATGCCAAATGTAAAATGCAGAAATCACTTAACTTCATTTTTGAAAACTAAATTTTTCGTAATTAAAAAGAGAAAAAAATAGAAGTTACAAAAAGGCCTTAGTGTGAAAAAGAGATGAGAGAGAGAGAGAGAGAGAAAAAAAATGAAGCAGCATTGGCTTCATTGAAAACTGAGAGAAAATAAAATTTACATAGGACAAGTTTGTAAGATTAAAAAACTTTTTAAATGAAATCTTAAAGTAATTGAGATTTCTTAAATAAATAATTTGATAGAAATATTATTAAAAAATATAAAGAAAGTTTAGTTTAGTTCTTGTTTCTTGGTTTGTATTAAGTGTTGAATTGGATTCATACACAAGCACTAAAGGCGTATACGTACAGTATATTTGTATTTATGTATGTGTTGTTTCCCTTAACATAGATGGGAGCTTTTTCATTCCACCTTAAATGTTTTTCAAGTCAAGTAGCTGGATATTTTTTAAAAAAAATCATGCTTGATATTTAACTTGAGAAATCAACACTTGACTTGATTTGGAGTTTGAGTATTGATTTTGACTTGATTGTACGTAAATTTGGAGCAAGTATTTTTAAAATCGAGATTACTAGTTTAAAAATCAAGTCAAGCAGTAAATTCTTACCCTATTATTTATCTATTATTGCAGAGGGACATTTTGCAGGTTGGAGGTTTATTATGAGAATATTTGCTTTTAGTATGCAGTGAAAAAAGTTTAAGAAAAATGTTTTGTCCTCTAATAGTTCAATCATTTTGTAGTTTTACCTGGGCAGCTTTTCGGGAGTTTTAAAAATTGGTAATTTTCTAGATTTCGATGTACTCTTTCCGAATTTCAACTTTTACACTTCGTATTTTTGCCTCTCGTGCTGCCGTATTGGAAAATTCCACCTATAACACTGTTTCTTGATAATATCACCTTTCTGACTCTTTTAAAGACAAAAACATTTCTGTAGAAAATGAAAGTAAAAATAATGTTTAACAATTGAAAAAACCGATCAACTGGTCAAAATTGGCGCCTCATCAGACCTCATAAGACCTGGACCTTTTTGTAGAATCACAAAAAGTAAGATCAAAAACGCTTTTCTGGCTTAGAAGACCATAACCAAGGCCTCGCACTGGAGGAATACTCCGGGGCAAAGATAAGCTAATAAATTCATAAAGTACTCCAAGAAAAGAACTCATGACATATTGTCACTCGGCAAAAGGGACGTTAGGCTTCTAAAAAGCCTCTATACAGGCCACTGTACCCTAAATTACCACTTTCACAAGATCGGTAAGGCCGACACCAACATATGCTATCGCTGCTGGAAAGTGGCAGAAACGGTGGAACACATTTTGTGCTTATGTGAGACATCTTTCAAAAGAAGACTGCAGCATCTCGGAAAGACGGACATAATTTAGCGACTTAGTTTAGCGAGATAGCAATGGCAACCCCTAGGCAGGTGCTGGTTTTCTTTAAAACCCTGATGCTCTCCTAGTTAAAGAAGGGGGTCACATCAAAATAAACCTCCTTGATCGCGGTGATAAAGGAAAGGAATAACGAATATATAGGAATATATAGGAATAATGTATAAACCTTTTTTCGTAAAAACAACAGCTTTAGCGTACGAGCGCCGGAAAATTTGATACATCTACGGTTACCCGTGACATTACAACACATATATATTTAAAATTGAATTGCACAGGTAGCGTAGATGTATAAAAGTTTGCGGCGCTCGTACGCCAAAATTGCTGATTTTACAAAAAAAAAAAAAAAAAATAGTAGGTAATAACATAAATTGTAGAAAATTTTAATCTACTTTCATTTTGTACTGAAATGCTTTTGTTGTAAAACGAGTCAGGAAGAAGATTTTTTCAAGAAACAGTGATAAAGGCGGCATTTTCCAATAAGGCAGCGCGAACAGCAAAGATACGAAGTGGTAAAGTTGAAATTCGGAAAGATCAAAGAGCACATCGAAATCTATAAAATTACCAATTTTTAAAACTCCCAGGAAACTTTACAGGTAACCTCCTATTCTAGAAACAAATGACTACTATAAAAGAAAAAAAATATAAAATTGTTGAACCTTGAAAAATATACAAAAAAAAAAACCTAAATTGGTTACCTAATTGATGCTAATTCGTGGTTATGTATAAATCCTGTATCCATTTGTATCTCTTTATTTCATATTCTATTTTGTGCTTTTTTATATTAAGGGTTTTGAAGCATATAATTTAAGCTTTCTTTTGAAAGTATAAAAGATATGTGGTTTGATATATCTCGTGGTTATCTGATAGAATCAAAATGTTATGCTAATGAAATAATTATTGACTTCATAGTAATGTAATGTCAAAAGTATCGTTATTTGAATCGAGGATATGATCCACGAGGTTTCCTGTTTTCTGGAACCTCAGGACAATTCAGGTTCTTCATTGTTGGAACTTAACACAATTCAGCATATTTAAAACTACAAAATTTGTATTTGTATTTGCATTGAAAAATTTCTATTTTCCCATAATATTTCTATTTGTCAGGCCCATTTTGATAGTTCTGTAGAGTCCTTGATACTTAAAGTTTAAAATTAATAATTTTTTTCATCATGAACTTCAGTCTTTCATCGACTTTTATCTTTTGTTGACGGCAGTGTCATTACTGAAGCCATCTGGAGTGTTCATACACTAGAATGATCGGTTTTTGTGGGTCTTCTGATTGTATATACCTAATTCTTTAAGGTAAGTTGGGCAGAGAACGTATCCAATAAAACAGTATTTCGAAGAGAAGAAAAAAAGGGAGCTTTATGAAAAACTTTAAAAGTAGAAAAGAACCCAATTATGGACATGAAGTAAAAGTTATTGAAAGAAAGATAAGAGGGGAAGACCTCGTATTGCCTAAATGAAGTAGATAATGTTTAATACAGATATAAGATCCTAATACGAATTAAAGAAGAAGGTTGAAAAAAGAAAAAAATGATCCAAACTAGCCTAAAGAAGAGGGTCCCAATTGTCAATGGACCCTTTTGTAAAAACCCGACTTGTCGTATGGCCACACTCCTCTTTTAACGGATCTACAGTTAGCCTTTTTACTGCAAAGATTTAAAAAAGATCCGCTAGGGGCAGCACCAGTGGCGGGGTACATATGTTTTGAATTCTCTATTGACAACAACGTCAAACGTATAGAATTATAATGGAATTAACGGAAGATGATGTACCTGGAGCGAAATTGAAATTTGCAAAAAAGCAAGATCATCTTGTCCGGGATTTAAAACGATGGCTTGCATGTCGTGGCTTAACCGTATCAGGTAATAAAAATGTCCTAGTTGAAAGGTTAGTTGATTCATAAATTTTCTCATCATTGTGTTGTTGAAAATTTTATTATTTTAAACAAACTAAGTTGATTTTTTTTTGTATATTTGAGAATTGAAGAATGCATTGCAAACGGTAATGATAAAAAAATTTTTGTTGGAATTGATGATGGTAAATGTCTAGCGGATAAACAGCAACGCATGAAATTACTCAACCCAACTCTACCAAGTTCAACATCATGCAGATTTCCTGCTACAAACTGGGCAAATTTTCCATCCCAAGCTAATTCTCGTTCGTTCTACTATGCTATAATATTATGTAGTAAATTAAGTAACTATGCTTAATTTTACACCATCCTGCTTGTATCGACTTACAGACTTACAATTAGCGAATGCACAATGTTTTGTAGGCATGACAATTTTTTTTTAATTTTTGACCACAATATTTATTTATTCTAATATTAATAATTATTAATATTAATATTTGACGTTTGACGTTTTTGTCAATAAAGAATTCAAAACATATGTACCCCGCCACCGGTGCTGCCCCTAGTGGATCTTTTTCAAATCTTCCCAGGAAAAAGGCTAATTAAGACCCTTCACTTGACTTGATTTGGCGTTTGCGTATTGATGTTTAACTTGATTTTACGTAAAGGCTCTAGCCCAATAGCCATAAGAAAAGTGCCCCAGGCGGTTTTTGAAAAATGCTTCCGTGAGCTGATTCCTCTTTATGAAAAACTTATTGTCGCACAATTTTAACCCGCTACCCCCACTTGTATTGGAGTGACGGGGGAAACTACCCCAGACGGTAATTTTTTTTCTAGAAAACTATTGAAGATGTTTTCATGAAATTCAAACTGTACGTAGATATGGATAAAACGCATAATATATATTTTTTTCAAAATTTGTGTAAATCTATAAATGATGAAAAATATTATTTTTATTTTTTGAGGGTGGTTTTTTACATCAACCTTTAAAGTGACACCTTTTTTTTTTAAATGCGATTAGGGCATTTATTATCCATCTTTCATTTTAAAAAAGTCGCTTTAAGAAATTATTTGTCGCTCACCACCAAAATGAGGTCATCCAGCGACAGGTTTGTAATAGACAGCGCATTTCGTAAATGCATTTATTGCTTTATGGCTTGTAAATATGCCATAATATGGTTTTCGTCAAGAAAAAAGGTCCTGAGATAGAAATTAATTTTTGAAAATTTTTATAGGCCTATTAACAATATAGTGTAGGGATCTTTTATCCATTCTTTTACTAATAATAAATTCAAAGAAAGTTTGATAAATAATACCTACTTGTAATTATTTTCCATCTCAGATTACCTACGTACATACTCAAATATTGTTAGTATTATTATTTGAATCAAGTCATATTTTTATTTGTTATAACTAAAAATAATTAGTAGAGTATTAATTTAGAATTTTTATAGTTAAGGAGGAAGCAAAAACATCTCGATTTGTAACAAGTGCGTTGGGTTGTCGAATCTGTACATGGTACGATCGGTCAATAAAATAAAAATAATATTTTTCATCATTTATAGATTTACACAAATTTTGAAAAAAATATATATTATGCGTTTTATCCATATCTACGTACAGTTTGAATTTCATGAAAACATCTTCAATAGTTTTCTAGAAAAAAAATTACCGTCTGGGGTAGTTTCCCCCGTCACTCCAATACAAGTGGGGGTAGCGGGTTAAAATTGTGCGACAATAAGTTTTTCATAAAGAGGAATCAGCTCACGGAAGCATTTTTCAAAAACCGCCTGGGGCACTTTTCTTATGGCTATTGGGCTAGAGCCTTTGGATCAAGTATTTGGATAATTTGGATATTTGGATAAATTTGAATCAACCCTTTTTATATATAAACTCTTTTGAATTTTTTTAACACTAAGATTTTTATGGGATGACATTAAGTATTTTTTAGAGAAGTTTATTTTATCAAATTTTCAAATGAAAATAATAAAAAAAAATTAAATTAAATAATTTAAGCTGGAAAAGAAAACTTTTGGCTGATATTCGTTTTAACAATTACTAAATCAGACAGTTTCTGTAAGGCTAACTAAAAATGACAGATTTATTGTACTTAAAACTTAAAAGTAACAGCTACTTAAATTGATTTATGGATATATAAATATCTATTGTAGTCAACTTACCACTCATAAAATTGTAAATAATTGGATTAACTGCACTATTTGCATAAAACAGCCAATGGCTGAAGAGCGCCAAAGATCTGTAGAAATCAGTCGGAGGAATAATCATCAGAATACTAAAGGAAAAAAAAATAAAAAATGTAATTGAAAAGTTTTTTTTTTTTTTTGATTTTTTACTTACTGGGCTAGTGATAAGACGTGCACTGGCAATTGGCATACGGCAAACATAGCCATGACAGTGAGCAGCATTTTGACGGCCTTTCGCCGCGACCGCAGCTGACTTTCGGTGGTCGAATTGGCGTTCATCACAAAGGTGCTGCGGCGCGACGCCCGTCCATTTCCGTTCACTCCAGCCGCTGTGGGCGCGGGACTCATTCCTGCGGGCGCACGACACCCCCGCGACACTCGACTCGAACCGCCACCGCCACATCCTGTGAAAAAGTCACCAAATTCAATATAGAAAATCAAAAAAGATAATTCAAACAGATACACGCAGTATTCACGGAAAATTATCAAATATATAAATCTTATTTCCACACTAATTAAAAACGGGAGACCCGCGAACGCACCGTTTTAAACATTTCATTTCCTTTTGATAAATATTTATATTTCAACGCGATGTTTGAATTTATATAAAGGAAACCAACGTGAATATTTCATTCAGACATTTTAAGAAGAAATTTAGCGCCTTTCATTTTATTGATTTAACTCATTATTATCATATCATAAACAGTTTGTACCATTGAAATGTATTATAAATTCTTTTCAATGATGTACCCACATTTTGGTCTAGGGAAGGAAGTTAACCTTTAAAGAAGTACTCGATAAATAACTTGCCAATTGACGAATAATTTCTGTTAGCATTGATTCATCAAAGTAAACAAAATAACTTTGAATTAATCAAAAGACTATTTTGATAATCAGGTGATATTTGAAGGTGTAATAATTTACGATTTTGTCATGAAAATGTAAGGTGTAGGTATACAAAAGTCAGCAAAATAGAATCTATAATATAAATAAAATGATAGCTGTTTTCCAACGTTCGCTTTTAATATATAAAAAAAAAAAGAATTATCACGATATCTTCATTAAAAGCAAAGCAATTCAAATTATAAAAATTGCGATTTTTACAAGCCAAACGCGTATACTTTCGTTGTTCTTTCGTCGCTTTGATAGAGTGGGGCAAACGGTTTAATGCGCACGAGCTGCAGAGAGAATGTTTCTCCTTCCACTGCCTACTGATTATTACATATTTGAGCCGCTCAGTGCACACATAGATTAACCCCGTAATGGAAAATGTTGAGTAAATTGATAAAATAGACTTTTCAAATACATTGTCTCTTATGGAAAAGCTAAAAAGCAAATTGTCATTTAGAGCTGTTATTACTTATTATTAGAAATTTTTTTTCCGATATATAAAGTTAGGAGTCAACCAAGTGTTTTGACATGAAAATTTGTAAAAGTTGAAAAAGTGGAGTTAATCGATGTGTGCACTGACCGGGTAATTTTAGCGTAGACTTAATTGTTAATGCAGTTCAGCGAGATATTAGATTAATATATTATATTTCAAAAATGTTATCCACTTAAATTTCCAACACAAATTATAAATTAAAGTAAAAATAAATGTAAAAATCACAAAACGAAAAAATCCAAATTGTTAATTTTGTAGTGTGAGTCAGCACGAAATTGTCCTCGAAGAAATACGTATCTGGAGATGCAAAATTAACAATTTGGATTTTTCGTTTTATGATTTTTACATTTATTTTTACTTTAATTTATAATTTGTGAAATATAATAATTAATTCCAAAGTCAGCGAAATTTAATTTTTTAGATTAATACAGTTTTTTTTTTATTCTTTTTAGCATTTTTTATATTTTACTGTCAATACAAATTCAAAATACATTTTTAAGTTACAACCGTTACAATAATCAAATAACATTTCAACGCTCCCTTTTATTACTGCATATATTTTTTAACCAAAAAGAGTTAACTTGGCGAAATTAAAGTTTTTTTTAATTGCTCCTTAAATGCTCTTTCCGAAACCGCAATTGCTCCAGGTGTATAGTTAATAGTCAATTAATGTATACATTTTTAAAAAATGTCCAATCTCAAGAGTTAAAATCGCTATAAAACCCAAAATAATTTTTAATTGAAAATTTTTTTTAAACTCCCTATCTGCTCTTTTCATTACGCAAATAATTGCTCAAATTTTTTCTATATTTTTAATAATTAATACAGGGTTTCCAAGGCTACTTTGACATCGTCCAATGCTACTTTGACAAATTAAAAATTTAAAAAAAAAATAATTTAATAGAGTATATAGTTTAGATCGTTTAGATTTTCTAAGATTGTAAATACAATAAAAAATAAAATTTTTTTAATTTGTCAAAGTAGCATTGGACGATGTCAAAGTAGCCTTGGAAATCCTGTAATTATTTGTAACTCTTTATACATGTATTGTTGTAATATGACGTCATCAACTGCCGTTGGATTTTGTAAACATGAATAGTTTAAAAATTGAATTACTAATTCAAAACTATACACCTGAAGCAATTGCGGATCCGAAAAGAGCATTAAAACAAAGTGATTATTTTCGATTATACAACAATTTTTATTTTT
This sequence comes from Sisyra nigra, assembly GCA_958496155.1. NCBI lineage: Eukaryota > Metazoa > Arthropoda > Insecta > Neuroptera > Sisyridae > Sisyra > Sisyra nigra. Next base: position 6,625,956 of record OY292318.1, read on the forward strand.
TAATTTACAAATTTTTGAAAAATTAAATATTAATTAACTAATAACTATACACTTGGAGCAATAGCGGATTCTGCAGGAGCAATTTGTTGGCATATAGTTAAAAATGTTCTACGCTTAGTTCTTTCTGGTTATTTTTAAAGTAAAACTTTTTATACATCGTCTCAAATTTTTTGCCCTGTCTTTAGCATGTCGCTAAATGTAACACATTCTCGGCAGGAAATCGGCAAGTGTTCGGCAGAGCTCGTATATAAATTATTAGCTATATACCAAGTCGTTTTCCCAGGCCTGTTGCGTGAGCTATTACTGAATGTAATGAGCTAATTTCCTCTCCATGACAACGTTTTATTAAATTATAAGTTGTCATTAATTGTTAATCATATTTGTATTGGTATTTGTATTTTGATCAGTGTATTGATATAAATTATGTTGTTCACTTGATCGTGATAGAGAAAGATACAGCTTATGAGAATAGTGCAAAAATATCCGACGGTGATGTTACAATAGATAACAACAGGCAGATGATAGATTTAACAATAATCAACAAATTCAATAATGAAAATAACATTCGAGTATTAACATCAATAATAGAAATTTAAAAATAATTGCAACGGTGCGCGTTACGTCAGACAGCGAATTCGTGCCACATACCTTTCTTTCTATTTTTTTTCGATACCCTAAATCAAATAATTTTTCGAAAATTTTTAGTTACTTAAATGCCTAAAATCCGAAAAAAAGTTTCATTTGCATCACTGCACACCTGAAGAAATTGCGGATTTGGAAAGAGCATTTACGGAACAATTGTTTGAAAAAAAAAGTGATAAATTTGAATTATATAGCAATTTTTATTTTTGAATTTACAAATTTTTGAAAAATAAGTTATTGATTAACTAATAACTATACACTTGGAGCAATAGCGGATTCTTCAGGAGCATTTTTTTGGCATATACATAGTTAAAAATGTTCTACGCTAAGTTCTTGACGGTTATTTTTAATAAATTTGTTTTTTTTAAATGTTTTTCCTCTGTAAATTAAATATGTTCTTAACATAATAATCTACGCAGACGATGTCGCGGGTATCAGCTAGTATTTAATAAAGATTTTTTAATAATATGACAACTTTTAAGTAAGCGCCAACATTTCCACATTGATGAATTATAACGTACCTAACCACCCCAAGATTTTTTGAGGCTATCAAATAAAATCCACAACTGATTATTTTCAGGACCCCCTCATCAAATACTAACTATATTGATATTTGTTTTTCAATCGGTGTAATTAAAACAAACATATTTTACATATATTTGCTCGACAAAGATAATATAAACCGAATTACTTTCAACTGCGTGAATAATATAATGAAATAATGAAAAGCCATTTAAAGTATAACAATAAATGTTTATTTAGGCATTTCACATTCCAATTTCTCTATAACAATATAACGATGATACGAAATAAAATTTGTAAAAATCTATTGGAATTTAAAGTTTTTATGCAAATTTAAACCACGAATTTATAACCTTATAAGTTAAAATAGTTTCACTTATCGGAAGAAAACTGTAACAGTACGGCTATAAATAATAAGGTTGGGCATGAAATAATAGAAACGACCCTTACCATAGATAAGTTGTAACTATTTTCTAACTCAGAATCAAAGTTAGGATAACAAACCATAACAACTGACCTTCGTAACAAGAAACTATGGAACTTTCTAAGTGTCTTATTAGAGTGGTCGCGTTACGAGTGAAATGTATATTTTATGTGTATGATAAATAAATTAACATAATTTATTTATATAAAATTAATGAAGGTAATGCTATTAGTTAGGGGAAGTTAATTACGAAGTTTATTCGATATTTGAAATACGTATCTGAAGGTATCTCATAGGTTATGTGTGAGTGGATCTGTTTGTTAAGATAAAAATTAACCCATTAAAACAACGTTTTTAAGACTCTCTCTATAATTTAAATGTGTAAGTAAGTATTAAAGGTAACGCAGCATTTCTCCACAGGGAAGGGTGACCATACTGAATTTTTAAAAAAAGTTAAATTTAGTACATTCCTCCGAGCTTAATAATAAGCTCAAAAATCCATTGAATAAAGGGGAGCTTCCGGTTAATCGATTTCAACCAAAAGCTTCCAAAAGGCAAAATTTCAAGTTTGGTGAAATTCGGATATGATATAATATCGCTGTTACACACACACACACACACACACACACACACAGTCATCTTTAAAAAAAACTACTTTTCGAAATTTCGACCCGATTACAATACTATACCCATACGTTTACTATACAGTAGTAACCGAAAGTAAAACTCGAATTTTTGCAAATTCTAACATGTATATAACCCCTTAAGAGCTACCAACATAAATAAACTGAAAAAATAACAAAGCTTCTTCGATTATTTTGGCATGCTAACTAGGATAGATATAGGTAAGCCAACAAGGCTATGGAAAAACAAAAACCACTGTCCCTCCATCTTCTGGACTAAGCCTTTGATAAGGTATGGCATGATGGCTTGTTCTACAAAATAAAAAAAAATGTCTACCCGCCTACATCAAGATAATGAAGTCTTACGTAGCAAACCGCCAGCTCAGAGTGAAACTAAACGACAAAACCTTCAATTTTTATCCAATTAAGTCAGATGTTCCACAGGGTAGTGTTCTGGGTCCTGTATTGTATCTGCTATTCACTGCTAACCTACCAACAACCAGCAAAAGTATTACAGGTACATTCGCTAATAATACAGCGATAATAGCTGCCCATGAGGATCGCAGTGGCTCACCTGCAACATCACCTTAATCTGGTCGGATCATGAACAGAAAAGTGGAAGATCCGTATAAACGAAACCAAATCAATGCTGGTAAATTTTACTTTTAGAAAAGAAAATTTTCCAGCAGTTACACTGAAAGGCGTGAAAATCAATGAGTGTGAATCGGTGAAATACCTCGGACTCCACCTCGACAAAAGATGCACCTGGAGACTATATATAATCGAAAAACGCACCCAAGTCCTGCAACGATTTAAACAATTGTACACTACAAAAAACTATCAAATCATAGCTATCCACCCTCCACTGGACACTAGAATGGACAAACGATTAAAAAAAAGCTACCACAAGAACAGGTAAAATGAGATCCTAATGCAAACTAGGAGGATGTGCCAATGTGAACACCTTCACATGTCAAATTAGTCACCACCTGATTAGCTTATAGTATTAACCTATTGTATTGGTTGCTAATATCTATTTTATATAAAAAGTGGTTGCGTGTACTTCTTTGGCATCATTAATATTAGTTTTTATTAATTGCATTCAAATAATCAATTTTAAAAAAATTGTAAATTAATATTTAATATTTAATAATAATAATAATATATGTATTTAAAAATATAATTACTAAAAATAAAATAAAAAGAATAATATTATAATTTATATCAATAAATAATATCCAAAGGAAGCTGCCAGACGTTTATAAAATTTGTCAGGCTCATTTTTCTGGTTAACAATTAAAAATAACAATTTGTTAAAAGTAACAATTTCTGGTTAAAAACGTCATTTTCATCACAACTACTGCAAAATTCGAGAAAAGTAATAACTTATTTTTTAATAATATGTGTCATTTGTATATATAAATATTTTCTAAATAAAATATAAAAAATATATTTAAAGAATTAATTATTTTTAATTTAAATAAAAAAATAAAAGTAAATAAATAAGTAAATAAATAAAACAAAACTTCAAACTACGCGCGCCAAGTTAAAAGAAACCGAGTGGTTTTGCGGCCAACTTCATCTTTTTAATTTGTGATGATAAAAAAGAACGCTACTAAATAGCCTAAAAGTAATAGGTATTACATAAAGCACGTTTTTTTCCGAGTATGTGTAGTAAATTTGTATTTTTATGACCATTTATTGGCTGAAATACTGTAAAAAATAAACAAATAAAATTCAAGGAAAGTAGAAAGACGTTTATAAAATTTGTCAGGATCATTTTTCTGGTTAACAATTCATGCATGCCATGAAAGCAAAGCTCCATAGAAATTGTAAAATAAAGTAAGTAGCTACTTTTCAAAGTAAATGTCTTAATCTTATTCATGCCTTGTTTTGCTAAATTATTATTCTAAGATGGTTAAATCATTTCAGAATGCCAGATTTCGTGATAACCAAGATTGTGCATGGGATGCAGACGTCATTTTCATCACTAAACTAGAAAAATGGTATAACAGCTACTGCAAAATTCGAAAAAAAGTAATAACTTATTGTTTATATATAATTATTTTTAATTTAAATATAAAAATAAATAAATAAGTAAATAAATAAAACAAAAATTGTAATTACGCGCGACAAGAAACCGGATGTTTTTGCGGCCAACTTCATTTTGTTAATTTTTGTCTCAAGATGGCCGCCCATCTAAAAATTTTACTTTCATCATTTTTTCATAAGAAGTATAAAGAAGTATAACTTCAATAAAAAAAAACTTCTACTACCTTCAAACCTATAAAGACTTAATCGTCAAATTAACAAAGGAACAAGTGCAAAGTTACTTCCTACCAAGTGTGCCACAAAAACCCAAAAAATTGTCGTGTCAATTATCTTGGCATACCAAATTCATTTGTATACCAAAATAAATAAATATTATAAAAAATGAAAAACCGACTTCAAAATATATAAAAATTCTTAAATAAAAAATGCACTAAAAAGTAACAAAATAATGTCGTATCCTTGCAGTATCTACAACTTACAAATTATTAGGATGATACAATGTACAACTATTGTTATTTTTGGAGTTGGTGTCAGCCAAGGAAATACGACTATATTGGTACTTATCAAAAAACGAGAATACCTTATGAAAATTATTTTTCAATTGAATTTTTAAACAATATACTCGAACTGTAACAATATCTAGCGACCTTTAAAATACAAAATACCAATACCAACTAAACCTTTTTAAAATTTTTACAAATTACTATTAATATTTATTTTATTGACTGACACCAACTCCAAAAATAACAATAGTTGTACATTGTATCATCCTAATAATTTGTAAGTTGTAGATACTGCAAGGATACGCCATTATTTTGTTACTTTTTAGTGCATTTTTTATTTAAGAATTTTTATATATTTTGAAGTCGGTTTTTCATTTTTTTATAATATTTATTTATTTCTCGCGTTTTAGTGATCTGAAGTTTGATAACTGATTTTATTTTTTTGAAAAAGGTTAACCTTCCAAACGCGCTGTTCATATGAGGCAGCGCCGTTTAATATTAAAAGTTACTACATCATCCTTTTTTGCCCTTGGTTGAAATATTTTGCTTTTAAATGTAAAAACAAAACTAAGTGGATTACTCTTCCCAACAGAAAAAAAATTATCAAAATTCGGTTAAATGTCACTATTTCATCCCCAATTTTCATTCTTAAGGGGTGGATTTTTTTCTTCAAATTGAAATGTGAACAATTTAAAGGTACGTTGTACGTAATAGAAACAAAACTATCAAAATCGGGTTAGCCAGGAAAAATTTATAATATTATTTTATCTCTAATTTTTAACCCCTTATGAGTGGAGTTTTTTTTTTTAAATGGATAGGAGATTATTTTAAAGTTGTGTTCTACAAATAAAAACAGAATTATCAAAATCGAGCTATCCAATAAGAAGTTAGTATTTCATCCCTTAGTTTTCAACCCCTTAGAAATGGAAGATTTCCCTCAAATTAAAACTGGACCCCACGAAAAGCACCAGCTTTCAAATAAAAAAAGAATTATTAAAATCGAGCTATCCAATAAGAAGTTAATATTTCATCCCTTAGTTTTCAACCCTTTAGAAGTGAAAGATGTTCCTCAAATTAAAATGGGAACACATGAGAAGCACTAGCTTTCAAATAAAAAAAGAATTATCGAAATCGAGCCATCTAATAAGAAGTTAGTGTTTCATCCCTTAGTTTTCAACCCCTTAGAAGTGAACGATTTCCTTCAAATTAAAATTGAGCCACACGAAAAGTACTGGCTTTCAAATAAAAAAATAATTTTCAAAATCGAGCCATCAAATAAGAAGTTAGTATTTCATCCCTTAGTTTTCAACTCCTTAGAAGTGAACGATTTCCTTCAAACTAAAATGGGACCATTCGGGAAGCACCAGCTTTCAAATAAAAAGAGAATCATCAAAATCGCTTCACCCAGTCGGAAATGCTGAGGTAACAAACATAAAAAAAAAAAAATACAGTCGAATTGAGAACCTCTTCCTTTTTTTGAAGTCGGTTAAAAAATTGTGGTAAATTAAAATATGTTATTGTTTAATTTATACAAAGATCTCTAATGTATTGTGATCAATTTTTATGACTGATTCCAAAGATAAAAAAAGGATACATTCAAGCTGTTGGAAATAGGACGAAATAAATTCGTTGTGACGTTCCAAGAAAGGTTGAAGATTTTTCAGCAAGATAATGCCTTACTGCCTTACAGGACGATGCAATAAGAACACCAAAATGAGATAACAAAAGTTTAAGATGGGCATACCATTTCTTCGAGTTTGAATATTATTGAAAATGGCTTTGGAGTGAGATTTACGAATAAACTTCTTGGAATATAGACTTAGTCTATATAGTCTATAACGACCCTTTTTAAATCTTGTTAACACAGGCAATGTGACAGTAATTTTAGTTTTAGAGAAAAATTTAACGAAATTAATGAATTCATGCGAAATTCAAAGTGGCTACATTTAAGTGATCAAGAATAGCTTTATATCGACTACCTTTAAGCTTTTACTGTACTGATATAACATAAATATCTATAAAAGGATGATTGATGTCCGTTGATATCAAGGTAAACGTATAATTTAATATATTATGATAAAAAGATTTAAATTTGGCGTTATTTTTATGATACACCCATTCAACGTCGCTATAAATCTTAACTAACTAAACAAGCATTTCAATATTCATAAGATTATCCGATTACTCAATTCCAATAAGAAGCATATACTTTAAATTATGTTAACACCCATAACGTGATGTATTGATTCAACGAGTAGACGAACAATTTAATAATATACAGACTTCGGTGAAAGTTTTTATAATTAACATAAGAAAATGTAGACTTAATATAAAGCTAATATATTGTATAAGCTGTTCCTTTTTTTAAACCTGAAAAAAAGGGAAAATTATTTTGAAAAAGGCTTATATCAAAACGCAGGTGTTTTAGTTTTCCATCAGTTTTTCACTGCCATCGCCTGACAACTTTTGCACCACCATTAAAAACATGGCACGTGACATGAAAATGTAAACACAGAAAGGCTTTTACACCCCTTGTCGACAATGTCCCATTTGTTATCAGGACAATTTTCCAACAATTTACAACAATAATTTTCGAATTTCTTATTTCGGTCTCGTATTCATTTTGCCATTTGACCGTCGATACTATTTCATTAAAATCGATTATTTGTCGAATATTTATTACGCAAATAAATTAATCGACTTAAGCAAGGTGTAATTTATCATGGCTTTTATTCTAGAGGGTCGTAGCGGGATTATAAACGCCGCCGAGAATCAACGATTACAGGGTACATACTATATCGGTATACAAATTGAACGAGTGGTTCGATTTTTTTCATTTTCGATAATTTAATGGCTTTGATTTATTGGTTATATGGATATTAATAAATTTTCGAACCTTTTTATTAGTTTAATTCAAAGAAGGTTCAGTCTAGAACCAATTTGTTATATAAGTAATTACAGCTTACACTTAAAAGTCAAGGTCATGAAATTTCAAATCATTTTTGATAAGTAACCTAATATAATTTTTTATCTCTCAAAGCTTTAATTAATTCAAATGTATTTGATTCCAAACGTAAAACTGAAAGAAAAAAGCTTTCAATTAAAAAAATAATTTCTTAACCAAACAAAGTTTGATTCACCAAGTCAACATAAGGCTGTAAAGTGTTTACTCAACATTTTGATAAATTGCCTACAAATTTTATTAGTATAAAGTGTAATACACCAAAAAACAGTGAAATTTTTTTGACAACCCTTAATTAATAATAGGTGCGCTTGTATTTTCCTAGGCCACAATGACAAAAAGTAATTAACGTGCCTGTTTACTGACACTAATGAATTTTCCTGAAATACACAAGTCAACTTATATATATACAAGAACCAAAATCAGCCCTTTTCTTTATAAGATCATAATATTCATATTTACTAATCCACCACCCCATTATCTTTTTTCTTACTTTTTTTTACCCTCTTCGTCCAAAATGTTTCGTTTCTAACCCGTAAAGTTTGGCAATAGCCTCAAGATAAAATCCTGAATTTACTTTCCATTTACAAATAACTTCGTTCAAATTAATCATTTCCAGACTTTACTAAACTCGCAATTCATCCTTTTGACTTCCTACCGGAATAAACATTCAATTACTCTTATGATTTTTAAAAAAAAATCTTTATAAATATTTAGTTAAACGTTTAATAAATTGTTTCAGGATTACAGAACAAATTCATTCATTCATTAACGTTTATTTTCAAACTTGACCAAAATTTTTTTATTTCTTAATTTATTTACTGTAAGCTTTAGTCTTTAATTTTTGTAATTGATATTATTTTAAAGGAAAGTAATGATAAATATTTAAGTAGAACAACGAAATAATTTAATTCAATCGTTAACAATCGCATAAATTGCTATTTAACTTAGTTATGAACTAATGCACTTTATACATACACAGCGTTCATACCAAAGATAAATCATAACAATTTTCTAAGTTGGTATGAAGCGATATTAAACTCGCTATAACAACTGATTTGTGTAGCGATTGTTGGGTATGGAACTTATTACTGAGCACACGGCGATAACGATCGAGGAAGCTTTCATTGCAGTGTTTTTCGAAGTGTTATATCCGGAATCCCAAAGGGACGGGAAGAGCTTAGTGAGGATATGCGTTTCATCGAACTTTAGTGGAATAAACAGCTTCCTTTTTGCAATAGCAGATGATTGCCAAGAACCAATACTTATTAATTTTCTCAACCTAGTATAATTTTTTTATGTTTAAAGTAGGTAACATAAATAAGAAGAAATGTTTTTAAGTTGTTAATGTGTTTAAGACTCTGCCAGCAAGTCTAACATTAAAATATTAGAAAAAGCTCAATTAAAAATGCCCAGGCAGATGCTCCATGGTACATGGACCAATAAAGCCTTGTGTATGGACTTAACAATTATATATTAGAAGCCAGTATGATTGGGACTCGTGCTACTAATTACTATGAAAAACTTCACCAACATTCGAACCCACTAATGTTATCAACCTTGGAGCCGCAAAACGGTAGGCGATTAAAGAGGAAGGTACTCTGTGATCTGATTATGATATAAAGAGGGTATATTTGGAGTATTCTCTATCAAGCTCAACCCAGACAGCAGATTGGATTAAAAGACCATTGGTCGGTAAAAATAAATATAAAAAAAATATTATGAATCATATCCAGCGTAAAATTGTAATAATTTACAGTACTCGTAAGGATGTGAACGCAGTGGTAATTAATAAACACCTGAAGAAGTCTCAATATCGAGACAAAACGTAATGGTACTTGAATGTACTGAAAAGTAGTTTACTTAAAGAAAAACTCAAGGTTTATTTATGTCCTGCAAATATCTATAAAAATAAAATGATAGCAGTTTTCCAGTGTTCGCTCTTCACTCAAAAACTACTGGATAGATTTCGATCAATTTTTTGTTTGTTTTACTTCTTATATATACTTGATCCTTATCTAAAAAAAGAATTATCATAATATTTTCATTAAAAGCAAAGTATTTAAGTTTTAAAAAATTCGATATTTACAAAAAAAAAGCGTTAAGCGGTGGATTTGTCGTCGCTTTGATAGAGTGGGCCAAACGATCTAATGCGCATGGGCTGGAGAGAATATAATTATCCTTCCACTGCCTACTGATTATTTTATTTTTGATCGTAAACTTAATGCATCTCAGAGAGATATAAGATTAATAAAGATTTTTTGAATTCTATTTTCTATTTGTGTAGCAGTTTTTAAGATATATTTTGTAGCTTTTTTAAAATTATCTTTTAGCATTTTTTATATTTTACTAAAAATATAGATTCAAAATACAAGTTACAATAATCAAATTACATTTCAACACTCCCTTTTTATTATTGCATATATTTTTTAACCAGAAAGAGTTAAGTTATTATAAGTTATTAATTATTAAAATACAAGAAAGTCACCTTTTTTTAGTTTTTTTTAAATTGCTCCTTAAATGTTCTTTCCGGATCTGCAATTGCTCCAGGTGTATAGTTGATAATAAATATATAAAATAATACATTATATAAATATACATAAAATAATACATTAAATAAATTTAAAACTCTCTCTCTTTCTACTATTTTCATTACGCAAATGATTGATCAAATTTTTGCAACTTTTATAATAATTAATTATTTTTAACTATTTATATATGTCTTGTTGAAGGATCTTAAAAACATGAATAGTTTAAAAATTGAATTTCTAATTAACTATACACCTGGAGCAATTGCGGATCCGGAACGAGCATTTAAGGACCAATTTTTTGAAAAAAAAAATAAAACAGTTATTATTTTGGATTATATATCAATTTTTATTTTTGAATTTACAAATTTTTGAAAAGTTAATTATTAAGTAATAATTACTACTTATAACTATACACTTGGAGCAATAACGGATTCTGCAGGAGTAATTTAGGAGGAATTTTTTGGCATATAGTTAAAAATTTTCTACACTTAGTTCTTTCCGCTTTTTTTCAATATATTTTTGCTTTCAATTTTTTAAATATTTGCCTCTGTAAATTAAATATGTTGTTAACATAATAAACTACACAGACGACGTCGCGGGTATCAGCTATATATAATATTATTATAACAAGATAGTTACAAATAAATTTTTTTACTTTCTTTTAATACCTACTGTATAAAGAAAAGAAGTATTGTATTCGGGTCGAATTTTCGAATTCGAGCTTACACTGGAAATACATGTTTGAGATCTCCTGGGTCCAAAAAAGTGGTTTTTAGAAACGTATGTGTGTGTGTGTAAGTTTTATCCTTATTTCACCAAACTTGTAATTGAGCCTGCATATTACATCTAGTTGTACCGCGAAGCTTTTGGTTAAAATCGGTTAACCGAAAGCTCCACTTTATTCTAAAAGTTTTTGATATTTTTCAATTTTTCCCAAAAACGGCTCCAACAATTTTTTTTGAACTTTCTATAGTTCTTAGACTCATTGATGTCTACAACTTTTATTCGAAACTTTTTCCTGGAAAAATTCGAATAATGACGGTTCTGGGGTTAAGGGTAGGAGTTCGTATATCCATATGTACGAGTATATAAGCTATATGCATATAATTCTGTTTATATGTACATAGATATAGTTATAAATTACTTATAGTTCTTTTAACTAACAGTGAGTTTCATAAACCCAAGTAAAAGAAAGTACTGTGACACCTCGCAGCAGATATTTTCCTTTAACTTTTTCCTGCTCAATTTTATAAAACTACAAAAAAAAAATTTAATAATAATTATTAAAGTTATTTTTGGGAAATTGTAGAATATTTTATTAAATCCATCATGAAATTCTCATATATTTTTTATGAGTATTTTAATAGGTCTCACATTGTTTCATAATTTCTATTAGTGTTTTTAACTATTTTAAAAATAGTTTCAAGGATTTTAATGAAGTTATTATAAAACCTAACTCTTATACCAAGATATTTGCTTCTCTAGAAAATTTACGATTCCTGAGGAATAACAATTATCTTTTGATTCCAAAATAGTTGAAAGGATTTTTTTATATTTTTATAATTTGAATCTAGCTATGCTCAGCGAAGCGGGCGGATACCACATAGTATACCAGCTTAGAGAAAACAAGCTAAGACAAGAGTGTCAATTTTTCTATTCCATTTTTATTAAATTGATAAATAAACCATCTTTTTATTAGAAATATCTAATAAAGTCTTCTTGATAAAATATAAACAAATAAGAAATAAGGCTGAGAGGAGAATAATAGCCCGAGGATTGTTAGAAATGGCCAACTATTAAATAATAAGTTTGCAAGCAAATGACCTATAGGTGAATGAAATTGTTCGAAGATAGCATAGTCCATAGGTTTTTATTTATCTATTATATATATGCCCATCCGGAGGCTATTAAGGGTCAGTTCATTTTGATATAGACCAATAAAGTAGCTTGATGAAGTACGCGTATTTCTGTAAATACTGCGGTAAAGTTTATTTATTCATACGGATCCAACTATCGCTAGTGTTTAAACTCTCGACGCAACAGATGGATATTGCAAGTTAAATGGTTATAAATTACTTGCATTTTTCAATGTTTTTACTCGCATAAAAATTTAATTTTGGTTTATATTCGCTTGATAATGATCAAGATAAACAGTTATAGGAAGAATTTTTTTTTAAAAATCAAAAAAATAAATTATTAGTAGCAGCTTTCAATTGTATGACTATTTTTTCGATAATCCTTAAAAACAGAAATTATCTTATACTAGAATGTAACCTGAATGTAATAAAACCTTGTAAATAGGTAAAATATGTGATTAAAGATAATTTTTTCAAGTTTTAGTTCTGTCACCACTATGTTTGATGACCACGGTCTGACTCTGTTTATACTGTTGAGGATGCCAAAAATCTTTTACGTTAATATTAAGGTCAAGCAAAACCTATCTCATAAAACTTTTTAAAATGAACCAACCCGAAATTATTAAATGAATTATTATTTTCCTTACAGCACAACTTTATAAGATTACATTAAAATTTTAAATTTTGAACCTACAATTATACCCAAATAGTATGGAACTGTTCAAAATAAATATAAAAACTTATTAAAATGTAGCTGGAAGTACTCAAAGTTAAAATCAACGATATTAGAAAAAAATTGATTTCCAAGACAAAAATATAATTTTTTAATAGATTATATTGCCCGACTAGACACATTAAAATATCTAATTCATTGAATCATTTCTTGTTTACAACTTTTAGTAAATGTTTCTTTTTAATTCCAGTTGAAAACAGCAAAACTGATGACTACCAACGTCGATTGCAATGCATCAACATGCGACATGTTTCGACATGTTTGCATTATTTTTGCATATTTGTATTCAAGTCATACCTGTAACGAATTCTTATTATTTCTTTCGAAAATATAATCGAAGAGTTATGGATTAAATAAGGTTTAGTTAACCTTGAATACGGAAAAATGTTATTCAGTGTTTCCTGAATCGTTGACTGGAGATTATTTTCTTAGTTCCCAAGTCTCGAATATTTTATTCTTCTATGATTTATTTTTAACTAGTTGATCCCGCCCGCTTCACTGAGCGTATCTAAATTAAACGGATTGAATAGTAGAAACCTTCATCCCAAAATAAGAAATTCAGAGATTTTAACAGAAAAAGACAGATAGATATTTCTAGATGTTGATTCATAGAAAGTTCATGAAAATCCATCAAACTACTTTTTCAGGAAGAGATAATATAATCTATCTTATATAGTTTTTATACGTGTTTATGAATATTATAAAATAGCTATACTTGACATGTTCCTAAAGTAGCAATACAATTTTAAAATGTTGAATGTATTATATATTTAACTAAGTTTTTTGCCAAGTTCAAATTTTTCAATAGTTGAAAAAGTTGAGTAGGTAATTGTAGACTTTTTAAATATAATTTAACATGCCTATTTCTATTATATACTATCTAACTAACTAACTAATCTCTTATATACTATATTAGTATAGATTATCACGAATGGTGCTTTCAAGGTAAATAAATTGGCCTTTTTAAATTAGAATGGCAAATCGGTCGCAATAATAGGAATACAGGGAATCAATACTCATAGATTAAAAACTCGACGCGCTTGTCTACCCTTACTTCTCTAGCCATCTTTCAATTTTTTTCGAATCTTGAATAACAAAATTTATAAAAATATTTAATAAAAAAATTTTGAGATTGAAGTTTGAACAGAGAAAATAATAGAGATTTTTAAAACGCTGCAAGTTGAACGTAAATAATGAAAACAAATGTTTATTAATCGCACTTCCGTTCCATCAACTTAGTTGTCTTTTTTATTTTATTTTGAGGGTTGTATTTATTCCAACCGAATTTAATAATTTTTGGTCAAGCTTGTTATTTCGCATGCGCCAAGATTTAACGATTGATTCTTATAGATCTCGCAAAAATAAATCAAAAATGAACTATACAATTTTTCGAGTTTTTGTTTAGCTTTCGAGATATCAAATTTTAAAATTTGCATTGACAACGTCAAATTTACAACCATATTTTATGTTTTATGATCATAAACATTTTTTTAGGACGAGACGATATGTTCACAAAATATAATAAAAATTTCATGTAGGTTAAAATGAAGACGATGGCATCGTTTAGGTCTATATGAGGCTCATTTTACTCTTTGGAGGCCCAAAAGAGGGTAAAAATACCATTTTAAGGCCAAAGTAGGTCTGAAATTTTGACTCGGTAGATTATAGAAAAATAGTTCATAAACTAAACTAAATTCATAAACTAAATTTGGTTTATGTTAAATGTAAAAGAATAAAATAACATGATAAAAATGACAAAATTTTCCTCTATTATGAAGTAAGAAACTGCAAAATCACTTTCACAAAATTTGTTTACGAAAATTTGTAGGAGGTAAAAATTAATTCAATTGTATATGGTGGAATTTAAGAACATTTTCCACCCTTAAATGAGCGAATTAAGAATCAAGAAAAAAGGTGGTTCTTTGTATTTCCATGTAGACTCATAATTATAAAATTAGAAATTGCAAAAGTTGATAATAAAGGAGAAGGACTTACAAAATCCAAAACGTTTAACCCTCTCTTCCAAATATTTTGGAATCGATTTTTAAAAATTCTTCTTTAGTTCCCTCAGGAAAAAACATAATCAAATTTCATGTTTTTATCTACAGTGGTTTATAGTAATTTAAAATCGTTCATTATCATACATTAACTATAAAATAAATGTAACAGAAAAAATTAATCATAGTAGGAAAAATAATACAATTCATATTGTGACATATATCATTCTTTTTATTTTTTTTAAATTGCTTTCATAAAAAGTCAATGTCAACTTTTTTTTCAAACAGGAACATTCTATTCTACTATACATAAATTGACTCCATAGAAAAAAAAAACTTTAATAGGGAAAATTTTTTAATTAAACTTTGTTTTTAAAAGTTATAAAATAAATTTAATTAAAAAATAAAAATGATTACAACTGCATAATGATTTTCATAACTCAAAAATAAAACTCTAAAGCCTCTGAGGGTATAAGTATGGTGAATTTGCACGATATTTAAACGATATTTGGAGGACTGGTAGGTTTTAACAAAATAATAAGATCCTGCAAGTTTCAGGTCCCCAACGCATTTTGTTTTATTAAAGACCTTATGAACCCATAACATTTTTAATTTTTTTCCTAAGAACTACTATCAGTTTCTAAAACACATCCAAAATTTATAGCCTAAGGAAAATAATTTTTGAACAGAAAATAAATTATAGTAATATGAAACCCATTGAAAAGGAAGAGAATGTAACAAAAATGAAAGGAAAAATAAATCACGGTTGATCTGAAGTGATGAAGTGGAAAATGAGGGGGGTTCTAAGGGTAGAAACGGTTTATCTCGATTTTCGACAAAACTACAAGTCCTATGGAAAAACATTAAATTGCAAAGTTGTAGATAATAAGTAGATCTACAACTTTTGTGCTAACACTTTTTTCACATAACCTCAAAATTTATATGAAAAGTTCCAATTACCAAGTTTTTGGTTTTTAAATTTTATTAATATATTAAAAATTTTGAGTATTTGGACAATATTTAATTAACGACGTTATATTTTAAAGAATTGCAAATTTTCGTTGACTTTATTTAAAAAATTTAAAAAGTAATAAAAGAATTAAAGTCGACGAAAATTTGCAATTTTTAAAAATATAAATATATATAACGTCGTTAATTAAATATTGTTCAAATACCCAAGATTTTTAAAATATATAATTTAATCATGAATGAGAACATTATAAGTCATTTTAAATTTATCTTTTACAAAAAAAAATTTTATACACAAAATTTGATGAAAACTAACATTGTAACGTATATATATTTTTTGCACCATCAAAAAGTAGAGGTTTTAACAAACAAAAAGCTAAACGACTTTTTTTAAAAATCAGATGTTTTGACGTGAGAATTTTTGATCGAAAATTAGGGTGCTTTTTCGATATTAAGTCATTGTAAGGTGAAAAGATAAGTTTTCACAAAATTTCGTGTAAAAATTTTTTTTTTTTTGTAAACGATAAAAATTAAATACCAAAAGCTTGGTAATTTGATTTTTTCACATAAATTTTCAGGTTCTGTGAAAAAAGTGTTAGTACAAAAGTTGTAGATCTAGTTATTATCTACAACTATGCCATTTAACTTTTTTCCATAGGATTTGTTGTTTTGTCGGAAATTGAAATAAACCGTTTCATCTCTTAAAAACCCTCCCATTTTCTACTTCCCTACCTCAGATCGACCGTAATTTATTATTCCTTTCATTTTTGTTACATTCTCTTCCTTTTCCAATGGGTTTCATCCTACTATAATTTTTTTCACTTTTCTAGTGCAGCACTGGTCTATTAAATCAATCGATCAACTTTGTTCCAGAGAAATTTTTTTTTTCTGATTTTTACAAATTTAGCTTTTTCTCAAAAATTAATTGCAGTAGGAACCTGAAACTTCCAGGATCTTATTATTTAATTTATACCTACAAATCCTTCAAGTATCGTTTAAATATCTTCTGGGGGCAAATTCACCATACTTATATTCCTAAGGCGTTTGAGCTTTTAATTCCATGATTTATTTGTTATTACTCTTTCTTAGATTCATTTTTTTTACATAAAAAGTTGGGTTGGAAAAGTTAAGTATTAATAAAAAATTTTTTTTAAATAATTTTAATTTCAAAATTATGAAGGTTTTTCCTTTTAAACGAAACTTAGTTAAATTTTTGTAAGTTTTTTTACGTGATTCCAATAAATATTGAGAAAAGTTAATTATTGAACTTGTTTGTTCGTGTATAGCAAAAATTTAATTGCTAACGAGTTCGACTTTCGATTTTCTTCCTGTTCGTGTAAATGAATGAATGAAACGAAGCCCTATCACGAACCTACCATTATAAAAACGGTTCTAAGAAAAGTTTTTAAAGTAATTTTGCGAAAAACCACAAAATTGATTGCTCATAAAAAAAGGAAACATTTTACATAAATTAAAAAAAAATAAGCCAAAGGGTAATGGAGTGATAAGCTTTAGTAATAAAATGCATGTGTTAGACGAGCTAATTTTCTCTATTTTTACCCGCTTGAATTGCATTTAAATGAGAAAATTTGAGAAATTTTAATGCACTCGTGCTCTTTTTGAAATTAAAATATTAATTTTACGTGGAACACCATTTGTATTAATGTAATGTTGCGCTTCGTAATCTAGTCGAAACTCTAAGCCATTTGAAAACGCGAGAGTTGAAGTCATGACCTTATATAAGCTTCATGAACTTTGCACTCAGCTTCGAGAGACTGGAGGGTTAGAAAGGGCATGGAGAAAACAAATTAAGAGAAAAAAAAAACTTTTTCCTCATTCAAATAAAATTTTTTATTAAAAATAATTGACTAACCAAAATTGTTTTCGGAACTGTTTCGTGGGTGGTGGTTGTGGTGTCTTCGTCGCCCCGAGGGTACTTGGAGGATGCCGTCGTTGCGCCAAAGCACGATGCATATTTTAACGTTGGCAAAAGACATGAAAATCAAAGGGATGATGTAAAGCACGACGAGCTTTGCGGTCGTCCAAATCGTGTCGCTACGTTTACTCCAGGAAACGGCACACTGCGTGAAGTAGACGGCGTCGATTTTGGTGTCTTTCACTGTCGTCAAAACGATCAATTCGGGAATATCTAAACAGAAAATTAACAGTATGACACAAAATAAAATTATATAGAAACGTATTTAACATTAAATCGTTGATTTTAACATAAAAATGCCTCGAGAAAAATTTCAATTAAATTTTTACCTAAAAGCATTGACCAGACTAAAAAGCTCAGCAGTTTTATTTTTAGTTGAAAACCACTAAAATGTTTCTGATTTTATCACAAAAAAAAATTATGAACTCGGTTTCCTCTTTTACAATTTCGATAAAAGCTCTGTGGCACTTTGGTGCGGTATAGTGGGCAAAAGGCTTTCAAAAAGCTTCATATTTTATAGATAAATAACATTAAAAAGTGGTAAGCAACAGCTTGAACTGTTTCCCACAGAAACTATCGATTCGTTACTCAGGTGAAACTAGGCAACATTAAAAACAATTAAATTTCACCGAAGAACCGGTTTTTGTTCGATAGTTTTGAAGTTTTAAGTGGTTTGATTTTGTTACCTTTCTGTATATGAATGTGTTCATTAATCATTTCGGAATGGATTTAAATTTCAAATAAGATAAACTTAATATAAATTTTTATAAAATATTAACACAATGTTTCAATTTTAAATCATCAATATACAGTTTATTATAATAAATGTATTGCTCTGACTTTTTTGACAGCACATGAAGACAGTACATTTGATCGATTATAGTTAAAAATGAATGTTAATATTTTCAATTTCACTTTCAATCCGAAAATCATCTTTAATGTATTTATAAAGACTAGAGGTCGCCCAGTGGTCGAAATTCGACCATAGTTCGTTAAAATTTTTACATACCTAAGGGTACACTTCACTTGTAACTGCCTCAAAAACTTGCTACTGTGACGCCACGCAGCAGATATTTTTCTTTTTACAATGTTTTATGTCAATTCAAATTACAGTATTCTGAAATATTTTTTAGACAAACAAAAAAAAATATGACTATGAAACATCAAAAGTAATTTTAAGTGAGTTTCCTACGTTCAAAAGTAAAACAAAAGTACCTTTATGTTTAAATTTTTTATTTTAAAAGCCAAAGATATAAAAAATGGAAATAGGCTCCATAAGTCCTGTTTAAAACTTTGAATTAAGCTAAGCTTTTTTTTTCAAATAGTACCTAAATTAATTTTTTGTGTAATTTATTTGAATGATTTTGCCAAAAGACTATAGTATGAATTATTTATACGTTATATAATAATCAAGAAACACCTGATGAAGACCAAATAAAATGGTTGAAACGTTGTGTATTTGAAGTTATACGTATCTTTTAAATATATTTTTAATAATATTACTCAATAATCAAATAATCGGTTAAATTTGTCTCCTTCAATTTCAATAATTATAATTTCAAAATTTAAATTCCTCTCACAATATTTTGTTTAAATAATGACATTTGGAATATGGTTGAAGTCTGTGGTCAAACTGAACAACTGAGATTTAAAAATCTACATATTTGTGTGTATTATGTGTCTGTGTGTGTCAAACGCGTGGTAGTGTGTGTGACGTCTTTTTTCATTAATTTAAGGTATTTTGAAGCATTATTATAAAAAAATATTATCTCATAACGCAACTTCCTTATATAAACTTCAATTGTGCCAAATTTCATATTCCTCCGTTCGTGTAATATTCGGTAAAAAAGGATCACAAATTTTTGCTTCACGTATTAATATATAGATAATAAATATAACAGTATGTAAATATGTAAGTATACAAAAAAAATCTTCCTTTGAAGAGAATCTGGAGTACTTTTGTGTAAGAAGTAATTCATTTTAAACAGAGTTCTAATATTGTCTGGGAGAGCTAAATGCAAGTTTATATTTATATTTATCTCTTTTGAACTAACTTATAAATTGAAGACTCCTTTTTCAGAAATTCTACTGATCGTTTGTAAAAAAAAAACTTTTTATTTTATTTTGATAACATAATATAAGCAGTGAACTCTTTTGAAATTAAGTTATTGAGCTCAGCATTATTGATCGAACTGAACAGAGAAGAAGAAAAAATGGACGTACGGGTGAAATTTATTGGTAAAAAGAAATCTATAAATAAATAGACGGATGTGAGTGTATGTCATTTGCAGAAAAATTTTCTTGAATCGTTGAAATATGATACATTGACATTTATATCAAGTTGTATATATCTATAATAAAGTACAAAAAAAAATGATACAACTCACTTGAATATCACTGATGATACTATACATAATACACTTTATCAAACTTTCACGTTTATAAATGAAACAAAAAACAAATCTAATATTATCTCTTTAATTAATCACTTTGTATTTTTTTCTTTGATATTCAAGAAAATGCGTACTTTGTACAAAACAAAAGAAAAATTTTCTTTCTTTCAACAGCTAAGAAAAGAAATTATATGATTTCGAAAATAATGATTTAATAGGAATTATAAATTCATCGAATATTTCATATGAATGATAAATCAAAGATAATTTCAAAAATAAGTTCTTTTAGTCTTGTTATATTGAAAAGCACTTTAAATCATTTTCCATCTTCTTTACATAGTATAAAACAAAGTCGCTCCCGCTGTCTGTTCCCTTAGATCTTTTAAACTACAAAACGGATTTTTATGCAGTTTTCAGCAATTGATAGAGTGATTCAAAAGGAAGGTTTTTGGGTATCAAACATGCATATTATAGTAAAAAAGTCTAAAAAAGTCCGCAACGGTATATGTCTATCTTTTAAGGATAACCCACAGGAACCATTTTTATCTTTTACATATTACAAAAAAATTATTGGCTATTTATCAAGCTATTTTAAACAATACAGTATTATTCCTTATCCAGTTAAATACATAAGATACGTTGTGCATTTAATGTAGATCAAAATTGCACTTTACAGCAAATCATAAAAATGAATATCTTAAATGATATCACAGATTTAAAAAGTACTGGCAGAGCGACTGGATATTGTACGTCGTACGTAGTGGCTATTAATTTGCTATCTTTTTCTTATAAATATAAAAATGTTATATTGGTCCTTATTTAGGACACAACTCAAAACATTCTACACCAATTAGGTATGTGAGGTACATGTACTTTTAAAAGAGTACGGTTGGTCACCCTACATAGGATAGCATACTAACAAAATCCTACAGGAACCGTGTATTGTCGTAGTAATTTCGGTAAGTTTTGTTGAAGTTCGTGAAATAACATTTTATTGCATTTTCCTCAAGAAGGCCTGACCAATTTTACACAGTAACGAAAGAAATATCTACAAAGTTTAAATTAAAAAATTGGCAAAGTTTACTGAAAATAAATATTTAGAATTTAAATTAATACCCGATAAAATTATTAATTGAATTTTTTTAAATTATTTGAATTTCTTTATTGATCATTGTCGAGGATATTAATCTATACCAATAATAAGATTGAAGATTTTTCCTACTTAATTACCTATATAATAAAAATGTTCCATCTCACCTACGCAAGTGAACGAAAAACGGAATCATTTTTCCCAGCTGAGATTTTTATCTAATTTAATAAATTTAAGTTGTTTTGTTGAATACTCTTTATTGCCTACATTTTCATATTATATTTAATACAAAAAAATTAATGCCATTTACATTATAATTTAAAAAAAAAAAAACAGGGTAATAACAGGGTTTGTCCAGGGTAAACTTGAAAACGGCTGGTCCGATTTGGACGGGATTTTTACTACAAGTAGTAAATATTACAAAAAGTGCTATAAAATACTTTTTATTCCGAAAAAATGTTGATTTTTTGAGAAAAAAAATAAAAACTATAAAAACTGCGCAACAAAAAACATACATCGGCAGGCAGTTGTGATACAATGTACATATACTAACATATCGTAGAGACAACATGATTTAAAACTATGTAGTTTGTTATTCTTATAAATTATTGTTCGCAAATTTGAAAATTATAACCATGATAGAAGTATAGCGATAGGTTAAACTCCTAGAAACCATAACTCCATTGTGAGTTTACGGGTAGTTAATATATTATTAATAGTTCTGAGTAAACGTTCGAATTGTCGAGGAAGGAGAAGGAAATCCTCTACAGTAAATAAGATTTCATTCATAAAAATAAATATCTTTGTTCAAAAATGAGACCCGTAAGAATAAATAACAAAAACAAACAGTTCGACTTAAGTGATCCCGATTAGGAGTTTGACTAAGAGAGGTGAAGTCGTTAGGCAGAGCCTCCAGAACAAATAGAAATCCAGCCCAACTTATTTTTCAAGAGCAAATAGCAACTTAGATGTGACCATCGCGTTGTTTTTTTACCAAAAAACTATATTCGTAATTTTCAATTTATTTTAGCAAGATATATAGATAAGAATTGGTTGTCTAATCTTGGACCTCGGGAAATAGCAGACTTGCCGATAAGACATAATGGACTTAATACTATATCCTAGAATAATTAACCTAAGGCAACCAAACCTGATACCTCAGATCTTAAGATAACACATTAAATATTATTGATCTTAAAAAAGGTACACTTCCTAAAGGATAGCTACTAATCCATTCTACCAAAATAAATAAATGATTTCATATGAAATTTGGTGTGAAAGGTTCTCTAAGCTTTAAATTTTCTTAATATTTTACAATATTAAAAAAAAACGTAAAGTTCCTACCTATAAGATAGCTAATATCTGTTCCTGGAAAAGTAGTTTAACGGATTTTCATGAAATTTCTATGAAATATAGGTCTAGAAATATCTTTTTTTGTTAAAATAGCTGAATTTCTTATTTTGGGTACACTTTTCTATTATTCAATCAGATTAATTTAGATACGCTCAGCGAAGCGGACGGGTATCAGCTAGTTAGAAATAAACGTATTAAAATAATAAACTTAATTTTTAAATAGTTATCAATTACTTAACGGAACTAATTTTTATGAAGTTTTGTTAAAGATACTTCAGATTTTAACGTATTGAATACCATTTATCCTAAAAAAGGTTCCTATAGGATAGCTACGAATCTATTCTACTAAAACAGTTGAACGGTTATAATTTATAAATGACATTTGGAATGAAAGATTTTCAAGTCTAAAGGAACTTTTTATACTTAAAATAGTAATGAACTTGTAAGATAGCTAATATTTCTTCCTAGCAAAGTTTAAAGATTTTGATGAACTTACTTTGTACCTTAAGTCTTGAAGTATCGATCATCTTTTTCTGTCAAATTAAATTAATTTTATGTTTTGCTATAAATGTAGAGAATCTATAATTCAATCAATTATATTTAGATACTCTCAGCAGCTTTTTTTTTGTTGATAAAAATTGCTAAGTTCTCTTTTCTCTAATTACTTAAAAAATTTCTTTGGAGTTTTCTCTGTATAATTTAATAAGACAATATTTATAAATGTTAAGCTGAATTACATTATATTTGAATGATTCTCCATTCAAATTCGCCTACAATCTACTTAGTTAAATTGATTTTCTTAATATTTACACCAAAAGCTCTGTTTAAAATATTCTGAGAAAATTATTAAAATAAAACAAAGTTTTAAGCACAATCTGATGACACAATGAAGAATACTTTTAATGTTTATGTTAATTATTTATTTCATTCATGACAACAATGATGCTTTCACTGAGCTTAATCGATTGGTTGTTGACTACAAGTGAGAGCTTTTCTATTCATAGAACATTTTCCTCGTGGGAATTTCTTTTGGAACGTTCCTATAGTTAATTAAGTCCAACAGGTTAATTGAATATCTCAACGATATCCCTTTGTAAATGGGGAAAAATAGAGCTTTGGATGTATAGAGAAATTGGAAGATTACGTTTAGATTTATTTTAGAAAACATATATTGGAATGTTGAACAACAAAAAATGTCTCGTGGAATAGCAATAAAACAACTGGTACGTGATTAAATCGATGTTGAAACAACAAAGACATTAATTGGTATAGATTTTTATGCAGTTTGCAAACAGAAGCAATTAATTTGAGATTTTCATTGGTTTTCAATTAATGTTTTTATTTTTTTATTTTATTCAACAAATTGGAAAAATGTAATTTACTAGCACAATCTTCGTAGTCCATAAAGGCAATGAGATTTCCATGAATTTTTAACTGTATGTACCTAGAGAATTTTCACTTCAAAACTTCAAACAAATATCATTTCTTACTTTTTGAAGATTTTTCAAACTTTCTTTATATGCCTATGGATTTATTTCTTAAAAAAATCCAATTTTCAATGTCTTACAACTCCTTGCAAGTACTTCTTCATAGTTTTCCCTCGACAATTATTTGAAAAACATGGAAAATATAAATATTCTCGCGACGAAATTCCAACAATTTCCTGAAGAATAGAACAAAGCAAAGTTCGAGCTGAGAATATCATCATGGAAAAGTTTTGCTGTAAATCTTGGAAATTTCTATGAATTAATTAACACTACTTAGTATCGCATTTTCGTACTCAAACTCAGAAATTTCAAATATTTTCTTTCTTTAGTTCCAACATAACATGAAACTAACTGCATGTTCATCTTCTTTCAAGCATTGCAACTGTAACTAAACCATGTTAATTTCTGAGTGAGATTCTAAAGACATGAGCATGTGTAAGAGGTTACAAACTTTGATGAAAAGATACTCGAAAAAGTCGAGTTTTGTTGTGAAATATGCGAAGAAGAGCTGGCGCAAACAATTTTCCCTAATTATCTCTGCGTTCCAACGAAAAACGAAAATATGGGAGCTCATTTTGTTTGAATATATAAAGCTTTACATATTTACTCCAACGTGAGCTGTTGAATTTTTCAAGGAGGCAAAATGAGTAGGTAATTTTGCATTAAAACCTGGCTAATTATAAACACATTTTCTTAGACACTTCAAAATGAAAAGATTAAAAAAACACCCCATACAAATGCTTTTTATATTCTTACACAAATAGATGAGCTTTTGAACAAAAATAAACTCAGTTTGTTGGAACAATATAAAAGTGGTAGTTATTAAAATTAAATTATTTGAAAAAGGTCAAAAAATATGTAAGCAATTAATTGCAACCACAACACGGCTTTTGTATTGTTTAACGTAATTAAGAGGTGAAATTGGATGATAAATTTGAGGAAAATTTAAATTTTTAAGCTTATTTTCATTGTTAACTTTATTAAATTTGATACAAAAATACACTAAAAACACAAAAAAAAAATGATTTATCGCTGGTTTTATATAAATGGGAAAGAAAATTAAAAACAACATAGAAAAATTTTTTTTGTTCTGAAGTTTAATTTTTAGAAGATGCATATCTAAAGGGATTTTTTACCTGAAAAATTTAGTTGTCACATCTAGTTGTTTGGGAGAGTGACATTTTGTTGATTCGGTTGAATAAATTCGATTTTTTGCATTAAAGTTGGTCACTCGTGACAATGACAGTTTCGATCGTTTGGCTTGGTTTAACTGACTAATAACTAACTGTATCGTGGCTATTAAAACAAGCTTTAAAGCTCACAACACCTTTTTTTTTTATAACATTCTTTCAATAAAGTTATTCAAGATCTATGAAATTATTTCTTGATGTAAACTGCATACAATTCAATATTAATTTCCTGATTTTTTTTTTTCGCTATATGAATTTGCAAACTGTCCCTGTTCACTAGGGCTTACAATACTGGGATTCCGGAATCCCGAATACCGGATCCCCGGACGATTTTTGCCCGTTATTAAAAGCCGATATTTATGTAAAAATACCGGTATTTTGGTATTACATTAGTTGATAAAAATTGAATTTATGCACAATATAAATCTAATTTAAAATAATATTAATTAATTACAGGAAATTTTTTTTGAAGATAAACAAACAATTTTATTGTATCAAAATCTGTATCAGGCACATTTATTACACATACCGAGCCGAGTATGGCACCATCGAGAAGCGGCGGTGTCGGCAATATAAAGCGATTGTTTATGTTTTACGTCTTTTACTCAAAGAATAGGTCTCGTTTATACAAATACATAAAATTTGTAACACAAAAATTATTAAATAGTTTAGATTAGATTGTTTAATTTTGCAAATCAGCCGTAGTGTTTACAAGTAAAAATTAATACCGGTTTTAATACCGGTTTCCCGGTATTTCAAATTTTAAATATCAAATAACGGTATTCAGATTTTAGCTCGGTATTGTAAGCCCTACTGTTCACTAAGCAACTAAGCAAGTATGATGAATGTACAGGTAGGAAAGACCACATCCCCCAAAAGTGGTACCTTAAGGGGGTATTTTAGTCGAGGAATTTAAAAAAATCTAATTTTTTTTTTCATAATCCGATAGTTTATATATTCAAAAATATCTCCCTAAAAAGATTTTTCAAAATTCAAATTATTTCCGAAGTTATAGCCGTTTTAGTGTCGTGGCAACTCGACCGGTTGAGACTTCACGTAAAACTTTAAACGCGTTTTTCTCGAAACTACATTTTTCAATGCGGTAGCCATAATATCTCAAGTTCTAATCAGCCGATTTACCTGAAATTTGGCATGAATTTTTTTTAAATATCTCTCTATCGCATGAACCAACAAAAATGAAAATTTTAAATTTGTAATATTTTAAAAAAATTCGACAAAGTTAAAAATGTTTAGTGAAAAAATCGACCTTTATTTTTGAGTAGCCGCCATTTTATGAAAAAAAATTTTTTGTTTTGTTTTGGAGGTTCATGCGAAAGCGACATTTGTACTTATCAAGAATCCATCATTGTTTTATTTTTCAAATGACCACAAGGGCAGAAATCATGGCGACGAGGACCCGGCCTTTTTTTTCCCCCTCTACTTCAAAGACACATAACTCAATGAAAATTTTTTTTTAAAATTAAATTTGTGTAATTTCTGAATATAAATAAACAAATAATAAAAAAATGGATAAGTACTAAAATATCAAATGCTTCTTTTTATCAATTGCCAAAAAATGCTCGAAGTTCGGGCCTCTAGACTAGAATACCTTCTTAAGGTATTACTGTTTCTCTGAAAATTAACTCCAGAAATGAGACGTGATTCAGGGTATCAGGCGTTTTGATCCCCGGACAAAATAACCCCATGACAAAAATATTTGCGATAAAATATTTCATGCAATTTCAAAACCTCACATTTTTCTGATAAAAGAGCAGTCTGTGGATTGTTAATTCTGTGAACGAAAAGTTTCTTAGCTCAATAACTAAGATTTTATATTAAATAATATTTAATAAAAACGTGTTAAATTGACCCCCAATTATTAATTGAAATAGTGTTAAATTGACCCCCATGTGTTCGTGTTAAAGCCGCAAAAAATGTGCTAATTAATGCCAGGAGGTCCCCCTGGCGGGGGTTTGGGGGACCCAAAAAAAACACCGCGAAGTTTTACACAAAACTAAATGTTTTAACCTCAAAATTATGCTGCAAATATGTACATAATGATGGCAGTGGTTACCCGCATTTATTTACATATATATTATATGCAATAGGGTACATGACAGTAAGAAAGAACTAAGAAAATTTGTTATTTAGATGGTAGATTTTTGTGTAAGGGTTAAGAAAATCACGCTTATTGAAGTAATATTGAAAGTTATATTATTTAAGGTGATAAAATAAATGTCTTAAAATTCAAACATTTGTCACGTGATACTAAACGCCAATCAGAGCTCGTGACGTCAGAGGTCTGTGTCATTTGAAACGACCGAACCACTGACAGCCACAAACCATCAGTTCTTCGCGCTTTTATCTTGCTCAGTAAGATTCGTTGAAATTAATATTATTACTAAAAAAATGGAGCCTGGTTTTATAAAAGCAAATACTAACATAAATGTTTAATAAATGATAACTAAACATGTCTTAAATAACATAAAAATGTAAGAAACGACATAAAAACTTAGATCAAAGTGATCTTCACAAAAGTAACAAGAAGATTTCGTAGATACGGCTCCAGGGTCCCTCCTTGCAAGTTGTAACCACTTTTTCTCATTTTTTTATCTTTTGGGACGTATATGAACAACTTCTTAGGTGTTTTAATTGAAGTACTCTTTTATTGAGGCACCATGTACCACTTATAAAATTTTAAATCCATTTTTTTACGAAAAAATTCAATAAAAGCATCCCAACTTATCAAACTTGTTGCTTTGTTGTGACATATGACAGAGAGCATGTGGCTATATTTACCATGCACTGACGTCACAGAAGCCGCCATGTCATTTATTGGCGTTTTGGCGCGAACATAAAATTGTAAATAGGAAAATAGAAAATTTTAGGAAATTAACTTCATTTTTACAAAAATATCGCACTTTTGGGCTGTGGTGGGTGCATACGAACAATAATATTCAAATTTAAAAAAAAATGTAATGTACCCTATTGTATAGGCCAGCACTGGCCCCGAACAAATCGAATTGCTAAAGGTTATAATGAATTTCCGTCAGGACACCTGCGAGAGACAATAACTGCAAGTCGGAATTCCCAGTCGCCACACATTTTTTATATTATATATTCTATGGGGACTTTTTGTCTGGGGATATTTTTTCATTGAGATATTTTGTCGGGGTTATTTTGTCCGGGGATCAAAACACATGGAACCGCGATTCAGCCTTCTGGTGGTCAGAATTATCCAGGAGATTGACAGCCTGAAAGTTGGGACGTTTGTTCAGTCTTTGTTAGAACTTTTTACTGAATATGGCTATTTCACTCCTCACTGTTGCCGCTTTGAGGTCCCGGTGGATGGCGTGATTGTTGACGTACCAAGGGGCGCCAGTTATTTTCCTCAGAGTTTTTGACTGGAAGCGCTGAATCTTATCCACATTGAAGTTACTGGCGGCTCCTCACAGCTGTATTCCATATGTCCGGATGGCTTTAAGTATGGACTTGTATATAGTTAATTAGCTGTCCAGGGACATTTGGGACTTTCTTCGCAGTAGCCACCACAATTTTCGGATAGCAATATTCAGTTGGTTGCATTTGTAGAGGCCTGATATAATTAAATTAGTACTTCTTCCAAAAGTTTCAATTTCATAAAAAATGTTAATTTACAGTCTAAAAAATGATGCCAATCGCACAAACTTAATGAATAAAGTTTTTGATGAAATTAACTCACAAAGAAATTCAATTCCCTTTGATCGTTTTGTAACGATAATCACCTCATTTTCGTTTCACCTCGATTCCATTCACAAATTTTTGTTTGCGCCGAAATAAATATTAACACAATATGCGTTTCATTTAAGCTGCCAGAAACGTTTGCAATTCTTCATCCGATTAATGTGAAAGATACGGGAATAATTAAGACATTTCAACAACACAGTGTGTCTCAAAATTTGGAGGAGTGCTACTAACTTGCGTAACGTTATTATATAATGTAATCATCTCCAGATGGTGTGCTTTATAAATGTTCATCTCATTAGCGCCCTCAATGTCATTACCAAAAATCTCATCTCGTAATTATAACACTAGAAAATTTGCTCGCTCAAACACACTTTTCATTAGCTTAACTCTTTTAATGATACGAATATTGTTGAAAAAAAAAATTAAAAAAGAAGACAACATAACATATATTTTGTGCTATTACCTAATTATTTATTAACAAAAAAAAATTTTAAGTTTAAATTTTATAACTATAACTAGCTATTTTTTTAAATTTTACTGTTCTTTTTCATTGATAAATAAATAAAAGTAAAACTTTGGAATGACCAAGAACATAATCTTTTAACAATCAAAGTATGAATATAACAGAGAAAAATTGATAATATCTCGTTCTTTTGACTTATAAACCACTAAGTGCATCAATTTTTAATATTATTTACCATTTTTATGTTCTTCTGAGATCAAAAATGATATCGAAAGTTGACAAAAATTGTAATTGCTTCATATCAATATAATTTTGGTAAATTAATGGAAGTAATAGATCAAAAATCTGTTTTAATAACAAACTTATTAATCTGTGAAGCTTCAAATCCTCGAAAAGAATAGATGATCCTTTATCGCTTCGATTAATCTAAAATACTATTGGTGCATATTCAAAAAAGCAAGTAAGGCGTTAAATTTAGGAGTTGATTCGAGAAAGTTCATACACTTATAAAAAAACTTTTTTTGAGCACAACATAATTATTCCGTTAATTGGTTCATAATTTATTTGAAATCGTATTTAATGCATTTCTGACATTAATTGGTTCAGTATCATTTTCCTTCTGATGGCTAGTAACAAATGTTTGTTTAGGTTTTCAATCGTTCATTGTGGTATATCGGTAGCTCTTAACAACTTCACGTTTAATGCACTTGAAATTGGGCTTTAAAAGCGTTTTTGTTTGATGAGTGCACCGAGAAGCATTGAAAATTGCACTACAAAGCTCCGTAATTTAATTTTGTTAGAATTTAATTCACGGTATCAGTTCGATGTTTAACCATACATTAAGTATGTGTCCGTTATATTAAAATATATCACATTAAAAACTTCTCATGTGCATTTTTCAAATTAGTTTTCTTAAATCATTTAAGAATTATTTCTCTCAAAAAATAAAAATTGTCACAAAATAAAAAACCAACTTCAAAATAAATAAAAAATCTTAAACAAAAAAAACATTTAACTGTCTACAACTTACAAATTATTAGGATTATATAATGTACAACTATTGTTATTTTTGGAGATGGTGTCAGCCGAGGAAATACGATTATATATCGTACTTAGCAAATAAACGAGAATACTTTATGTAAATTATTTTTCAAAAGAACTTTTATACAATTGATTAAACATTTTTATAAATAATCATTAATATTTATTTCTTTGCCTGACACAAACTCCAAAAATAACAACAGTTGTGTATTATATCATTCTAATAATTAGTCAATTGTAGACCCTGCAAGGATACGCCATTATTTTTTTTAATTTTTAGTGTATTTTTTGTTTAAGAATTTTTATTTATTTTGAAGCCGGTTTTTTATTTTGTTATAATTTTTATTAATTTCTTGATTTTTAGTGATCTGAAGTTTGAAAACTGATGTTATTTCTTTGAATATGAGGCAGCGCCGTCAAATGTTAAAAATAACTACTTCATCCTCTTTTGCTCTTAAGGGGGTATTTTAGGCTAGAGGCCCGAATTTTGAGCGTTTTTTGGCAATTGATAAAGAAAAAGCATTTGATATTTTTACCATTCATTTTCTTATCATTTGTTTATTTATATTTAGAGAGTACACAAAATTAATTTCAAAATTTTTTTTTAATTTTTCATTGAGTTATGCGTCTTTGAAGTAGAGGGAAAAAAAAGACCGTGTCCTCGTCGCCATGATTTCTACCCTTGTGGTCATTTGAAAAATTAAACAATGATGAATTCTTGATAAGTACAAATGTCGCTTTCGCATGAACCCCCAAAACAAAACAAAAAATTTTTTTTCATAAAATGGCGGCTACTCAAAAATAAAGGTCGATTTTTTCACTAAACATTTTTAACTTTGTCGAATTTTTTTAAAATATTACAAATTTAAAATTTTCATTTTTGTTGGTTCATGCGATAGAGAGATATTTAAAGAATATTCAAGCGAAATTTCAAGTAAATCGGCTTATTAGAACTTGAGATATTATGGCGACCGCATCGAAAAAAGTAGTTTCGAGAAAAACGCGTTTAAAGTTTTACGTTACGTTTCACCCGGTCTAGTTGCCACGACACTAAAACGGCTATACCTTCGAAAATAATTTGAGTTTTAAAAAATCCTTTTAGGGAGATATTTTTGAATATATAAACTATCGGATTATGAAAGAAAAAATTTTTCAAAATCCTAGACTAGAATACCCCCTTAGGGGTTGAAAATTTTTGCTTTTAAATAAAATGAAAGAGCTAAGTGGAATACTCTTTCCAATTGAAACAAAATCATCAAAATTTTATGATTCAGTTAAACGTCACTATTTCATTCCCTGTTTTCATCCTTAGGGTACGTAAGGGGAAGGTGAGTTTTTAAGGGTAATAACGGTTTGCTCGATTTCTGGCAAAACTAGTATTATAAACTAAATTTCTGGAAAAAAGTTCTATGCAAAAAAGTAAAATAGCAAAGTTATAGGTATTAAGAAGATCTACCACTTTTGTATTTGACTGTTTCTCAAAAATAATCGAAGTTGATGTCCTTAATCATTTTTACAAACCAGGATCGTCAATTACGAAAAGTCTTTTCTAAAAATGAAACTACTATACCTACTTGGTGTACAAATTTATGAAACAATTTTATTTTTTAAATGCTAAATAAAAAAGATATATCTAAGAAAGTACCCTGAAAATCATTCCCTCACTATATTCCAACTGCTTAATTCGAAAAGAATTATTAACTTAAATCTTAAAATTCCTTACTTATTGTTTGTTATCTTATTTTTTACTTATAAAGGATAGTATTGACTGTACCTATGTAAGTTTGTAATTTAAAAAATGTAATTGGGAATATTTTTAATTATAATCCAAAATTTGTCCGTGAAAAATCGATCATTCCCTCACCGTTTTGAAATAGTGTGATTGGAGCAAAATTTAAAGGCCTATCAAGCTCCACTGCATTTTTTTTTTGTAGTTGGCAACATTGGCCTCAACAACATACACTATAGCGGACGGCTTACGATGTTTTATTAAAACGAATTTGATAACAACTTTTAAATATTACATTTTTCAATGTCATGCCCTTATGCAATGTAATCAAAAGTTAAGCACTTTTTTATTTAATAATCATAGCATATTTGTATATGTTTCTGGTAGTAATAAAGTACTGTTCACAGTTCGTAAGAAAGTAAGGTTATGTTTATAAGTTTGTAGCAATTTTGTTTTATTTCGTCATTCCCTCATCATCATTCTCTCATAAAAATTTATTATAAATATATATATATATATATAAAATAATTCAAACTCAAAAAAGTTGGAGACCACTATAATATTTTTATCAGACAAGACATAAACTAAGAATTAAGCAAAAAAAATTCAACTCGATAAAGCTAAATTCGACTTTTTTTAAGAATCTGTCATTTATACTTTTTTTACATAATCTCAAAATTTATGTGAAAAATTCAAATTACCAAGTTTTTGGATTTTAATTTTTATATTTTACATTAAAATTTTTTTTTTTTTTACAAAATTTGGTGAAAGCTTACCTTTTTATTTCCCAAACACAGTATAACTTTTTTAATTTAAAATATAATATTTATTTTTTCACCTTATTTTGACCTAATATCAAAAAAGCACTCTAATTTTCAATCAAAAATTCTCAAGTCAAAATATCTGCATCTTTAAAAAAGTGGTAGGCTTTTATTCGTCGAAACTTCTACTTTTTGATGGTGCAAAAATATACATTTCTATGTTAAATGTTCCCAGAAAATGCAATAATTAAAAAGTTGGAGTAATTTTTAATAAATAGCTCAAAATTGTACATAGTACAAATACATTTTGAGGTTATATGAAAAAAGTGTAAAAATAAAAGTTGTAGATCTTCTCATTACCTACAACTTTGATATTTAACTTTCTCCATAGGATTTGTAGTTTTGCCAGAAATCGAGATAAACCGTTTTTACCCTTAAAAACTCACCGCCTTCCCTTTCCCGACCTCAGATTTCCCGTAATTTATTTTTTCTTTAATTTTTGTTATATTCTCTTCCTTTTCCAATGGGTTTCATCTTACTATAATTTTTTTTTTTAATTTTTTACCATTTTCAAAGGCTTTAGCTCTGGTCTACAAGCTATTTTATCATAATTAAAAATTAGCTGTAACACCAACAAACTCTAAAGAAAACACCGTTATAAATTATTAATGCTTTGCGTGCAAATCATTTTTGAAAGGTGTTGAAAAGAGTCACAAAAATTCATTCATTACTCTTCTGGGAAATGCGTATACGTTCAATGTACTTCCAAGTATATAGTCTAATACTACAGCCCACCAAAATAGGACCAAAAATTAAAATTAATAAAATGAGAATCTTCTTAAATAACAGTTGAAATTTTACTTTATCCATGTAAAATAGCTGAGCTTTTCCCTTAACAATCATTGTTGAGAAGAGAAAATTAAAATTCACACGAAAGAAATTCTCCAATGGATTAGATAAAGTCGTTAAGAATAATTTTCAAACGAGAGGCTTCACTAAAAATTGTTTCAGTTGATGAATATATTCAGGTTATTATTTAAAAAAAATTTAACATTTATTCTTACGACTAATTTTAAATGTGAAACTAAAGCTTTAATGCTTTCAATTATCTAATCGTTATATTCGAAAACTAAAAAAATGTCATCGAAAAAAATCAGCAAATGTATTTTTAATGCGAAAAATATTGAAATTGGACATTTTATTCTAATACTTTTGTTTATGGTCTTTTTTGTTTGGTATGTGTAATGAGAGAAATTGGCAACCAATATTAGGATCAGAGAACCAATAACAGCTAATATACACATAAAAAAGCAAATATGGAATAGAAAATACACGAGAAAGGCGTTTTATTGTTTGTGAAATGAAAACGTTAATATGCAAAACATGAAATTGAAAAAAAAAAATGGAAAATATAAATCAAAATGAGACAAGAAAAACGATGAAATTTCATTGTTTTGAACAAACAAAACGTTTCTCATCCTCAATCGTTGAGACATAGACGAAGAAATTTCGAAAATAAATTAATTGTGGTAATTTATTGAGTTAATTCAAGTTCATTGCATTCCGAAAATTCTCCGCCGTGTCGTACCTATATATACTAAAATGTTGTGCTTTAAACAATGAACGGCAAATTAATTATTTAATCTCTGCAAACCGAAATTGTACAGGGAAAATTCAGTGCCACCATGTAGGTATATCATATAATAAATCTTCCCAATTAGCCTTTTTCACATTGTCTTGTGTACCTGAATCTGGCGAGATAAAACCCGTCGAGCTGAATACACTAGCAAATTGAACATTTTCTTACATTTGCTTATGAATTTCTCGTCTTATCGTGCATTATGGTCACGTTGAAAGTTGCTCCTAATTTGCCTCGCGATATCATGTCGAGGAAAAACCTCGGGAAAATAGTTAAAATATTAACAACGTTTACAATTTTTGCTTCATTTAAAACATCCGGTTCCGCTCAAATGCTTTTTCACAAAAACACTTCTGAAAATATATTCGAAATATTTACATCATTTCGTTCAAATGCTAGTTTTGTATTTACATTGTCATAAAATATTCATTTTGCTATTTCTATAAATACATTTTTTTTGTCTGTCGAACTAAATTTTATTCATATTCACCAACCAGTGAATAGCCTATAATAAAAAGGATGGAGTATA
The DNA here is from genome assembly GCA_958496155.1 of Sisyra nigra. Lineage (NCBI taxonomy): Eukaryota > Metazoa > Arthropoda > Insecta > Neuroptera > Sisyridae > Sisyra > Sisyra nigra. Next base: position 6,661,107 of record OY292318.1, read on the forward strand.
TGAAAAATTTTTACAAAAAAAAAAAAAAATGTAAAATAAAAACGAATATTATATAAAGGAAAACATTCAAGTTCAATATTAGTTTCTTTTACCTACTGTATCATATCATAAAAGCTATGTTCTATTAGAAATTTTCACCCTTTTAGATAGGTAGGTAATTATTAAAGTCTATTTTTGCGTTTTATCGTTGGTTATACGTCTAGTCACAAACGTAGTCCTTTTATGTTATCTTTAAACCTTTTTTGTATACATCATGCACTGCTATATTATCAAAAGATTCTATCTATCTATCTATATAAATAAAATGATAGCTATTTTCCAATGTTCGCTTTTAACTCAAAAACTACTGGATAGATTTCGATCATTTTTTTTTTGTTTTACTTCTTATATACTTGGTTTTTATCTCAAAAAAGAAATATCATGATATCTTCATTAAAAGCAAGTAATTTAGGTTTTAAAAAAATGCATTTTTTACAAGCAAAACGCGTTAAGCGGTGGATTTTTCGTTGGTTTGGTAGAGTGGGCCAAACGATCTAATGCGCATGGGCTGGAGAGAATATGTTTCTCCTTCCACTGCCTACTGATTCTTTCATATATGAGCGTAGACTTAATGCAGCTCAGTGAGATATTAGATTAATAAAGATATTTTGAATTGTATTTTCCATTTGTTCCGAAGTTTTTAAATATTTTTTGTAGCTTTTTTTAAAGTTCTCTTTTAGCATGTTTGATATTTCACTGTAAATATAGATTCAAAATTTATTTTTAAGTTACAAAGGTTACAATAATCAAATTACATTTCAACACTCCCTTTTATTATTGCATATATTTTTTTAACCAGAAATAGTTGAGTTAGCGAGAAACATTTTTTTTAAATTAAACTATATGCCAAAAAATTGCTCCTTTAGAATCCGCAATTTCTCCAAGTGTATAGTTATTAATTCATTAATAATTAATTATTTTTTAAAAAATTTGCAAATTAAAAATTAAAATTACTGTAAAATACAAAAAAGTCCCTTTTTTGTTTTTTTTTTTTTACGTGATAACGTCTTATAAATTGATGAACTACGACAACAAGTCTGAAAAAATTCGGCCATTTTGTCACGTTACCTACATTTGAACCTGTGCGTGCAAGCGAGAACGCGATACAAGTGATAGAGAGGCACGATATTATTGTTGAATCCTAGGCAACGTAGGGATGGGCCAATGTATAAAATATATAGATATATATCGTATTGATATTTACAAGCAATATCGATAGATGCAGAGTAAAAAATATCGATACCTCGATATATCGATATTTTCATCTCAAAACGCGATTACTTGAAAAATTGTCAATAACTAAAAGTGGAATAAATTATAATTATTATAAAATATAATAAAGCTCTTAAAAAAATATTGAATTTGATATTCGGAAATAAATATCAACTATCGATATTTTGATATATCGATAGTTGGTGCCCTTACCTAAGACAACGTGTTTTGTGTTTTTCTTTTACAATTTACTTAATAAGATTTAATTGATTTTTTCCTTCATAATTTTCAGTCTGATTTCATTTTGAAAAAATTGTTAATTTTTAATTAACTCCTTTGTATTATACAAAGTAATGATAATTCAGTGATAATAATTCAATTCATAAAAGTACGCAATTTTTCATCAATTAGCTGTTCTTTATGACGTTACCACGTAAAACTATCGTCCGTAAACCGACTTTACAGACAACCAATTTTTTTAAATTCCTCCTTAAATGCTTTTCCGGATCCGCAATTGCTCCAGGTGTGGAAATAGAATCGCTATAAAATCCAAAATAATTTTTAATTTAATTTTTTTTTAAGTTCTCTATCTGCTCTTTTCATTACCCAAATAATTGATTAATTTTTTGCATTACTTTTAATAATTAATTATTTTTAACTATTTATACATGTATGGTTGTACTATGACGTCATCAACTGTCGTTAGATCTTATAAAAATGAATAGCTTAAAAATTGAATTACTAATTAACTATACACCTGGAGCAATTGCGGATCCGGAAAAAGTTTTTAAGGAACAAATTTTTTTAGAAAAAAAAAATTAAAAACTTATTATTTTGGATTATGTAGCAATTTTAATTTTTGAATTTACAAATTTTTGAAAAATTAATTATTGATTAACTAATAAGTAATAACTATACACTTGGAGCAAAAGCGGATTCTGAAGTAGCGATTTAGGGGCAATTTTTTGGGATATACCGTATTTGCCGGACGATAGGACACACTTTTTTGCTTTGAAAATTTGACATAAAACCAGGGTGCGTCTTATGGTCCGATAATATAATAATAATATAAAAAATAATAATTATAAATAATATAATTATTATAATAAAAAATAATTAAAATTATAAATACCTAATAATTAATTTACTTACAAATAAATACCTATGTATTATGATAATAACGTGAATTAAAAAAAATAAAATAATTAAAATATTTGAATTTTATGTTTTTTTTATTAAAATTGTGTCAGTGCGTCTTATCGTTCGGCAAATACGGTAGTTAAAAATGTTCTACGCTAAGTTCTTTCCGGTTATAATAAGATAATATAAAAGCCCACGTCACTGATTCACTCACTCACTCACTCATTCTGTAACGCTCAATGCCTACTATGATTGCCTATACTATGCCTACTACTATTGAGCCAACCCCACAACAAGGACATTTACTCAATAATAATCGTATTTTCACTCGCAATGTTGTGTATCAAGAAATTTTATAAACAAATAAAGCATTCATGAATTAAAAATAAATTATTCATTCTTTTTATTGAACTCATTCATAACTTTTGGTTGTCAAACACACTGATACAAACGCATGCAATAACTTTCACGTAAAAAACTTGGGTATTTTAAAAAAAAATAGGGCGCCGTAGGCGCCCCAGAACAACTAGTTTTTAATATTTTTTTTGCTTTCAATTTTGTAAATGTTCTTCCTCTGTTAATTAAATATGTTCTTAACATAATAACCTACGCAGAGGACTCTTTTGTCACCTTGCTTTGCGACTTGTTCCAGTTTCTAAGGCACGTTATGCAGCTTCGTCTGCATTTTCGTTTCCATGGAAGCCAGCATGACCCGGAACTCATAGAAATGTCAAGTTCTGTAGTTGCTTCTCAGCAGTCATGGATTGGATTTCTGAGTCTTCACCAATGAAGCTTTGTTTTTTTTTTTGGTTTCCAATAGCGGTCAAGGTACTTATACAGTACCTTTTTATAAGTATTTATACGTACTTATACTTTGTCTTATTGCCGTTTTTGATTATTATTTTTGAGTGTTTTTGATCTTCTGAGTGATCAGATCTAGTTTTACTTCCTCTATCAGACTATCTGACCAGTAAGCAGCTGATACTCCATTCCCTGTTTTAGACCCATATGTAATGATAATTGAATGATCTTTGTATTCCAAGTTTTTATTTCTAAGTAGAGCTTCTGGTAGATGATTGATGTAGTTGTATCCTTTGGCTGTTCAGTAAGAGTTAAGTCTACTTTTGGTTTTTGTTTGTGCCAAGGTAGATTATACTGGGGCTGATGCTGGATGATGTTAGATATATTTATATTTCTTATTTCAAGGCGATGATTTAGCATGCATGTGAGGGTCTTAGGATATATTTTTTTTGTATATTTATGAGTGATGAGGTAGTTGTACTGAGGAATTAGCTTTCACTTGGATGGCATATTTTATCATTACAGTTCTCTATGTTTATACAAAGTCAGCATTCTTGCTTCCCTGTATATTTTGGTATTTGGGGTAGTTCTATATGTTCCGGTGATTATTCTAAGGGCTGCAGAGTTGTTTATGTTGTTCAGTGGATTTTCATTTTTTGAAAAGGGTATTATCTCATATGAATATCTACCATATTTCGAAGAATCACAAAACGAGAATATTTTATTTAAACTACTAAATATATTCCAATGAAATTTGACATGATGTGAGTTAAGATTTAAAATAAACACGCACATAATAATTTATTTTAATTACAAATTGGCTACGATTACAACCAATATACAGACAACAAATTTTTGTGATATCAAGTCCTTTGACTGTGAGAGAAAGTAATTTAACGATGGCCCTATTATATTTCTTTTTGATACCCTTGAGGACAGGATATTGAATGTCTTATTTACTTTCTTATAGACGTTTTTTTTTCTCTAAATTATAAATCTTTCATAACTCAAACGTTGATGTCGATTTATTTAACAATGATGGTACCAATAAAACTGATATTCAGGACAATTGCATTTTTTATCAGCTTATTTAGACGTAATAATATAACAAAAAAAAAAAAAATACAAAAATCAAATCTTACGAAATGAAGTTTCGTTTTTTGTTCCTTTTATTTGATATAAAAGGAATATCTATAAATATATTTTTTTATTTTTCCAAAAAAAAAAAGATAATGTGAAAAATAAGCCATGAAAAAGTCGATTGAGTATCTTTACTTTTATATATATATATAATAAAAATGTAGAAGATTTTTGTCTATTTGTTTTTTGTGCATCTTTCACGCAAAAACTACTAAACGGATTTTGATGAAACTTTTTTTGCTATATAGCTATTAGTCGACTGTAACATAGAGGCTATAATTTATACATGATTTAGTAGAGAAAAGTTGGGAAATTCAAAGATTTGTAATGGGATGTCATAACAAACATATTTTTGTGCACTTACATTGCAAACACTGGCTAAACCTTACGAGATACATCAAACTTATATGCGGCGAAATTGTGTATCTTAAAAAGGTTGATAAAAAAGTAAGGGACGGTATATGTCTATCTCCTAAGGATAACCCACATAAACTATTTTTATCTTTTACAAATGAAAAAAAATTATGTTGGCATAGTGGCTGGCTATTGTACGACGCGACGTACGTATTGCCTGTTTTATTGGTATCTTCTCATATATATTATAAAAAATGTTATGTTGGTCTTTATTCTGTACCAATTGAGCTGAAATTTTGATACAATATACAATCGGGCTCCAGAATGGTTTTTTTTAATATTTTGCGTCAGTAATATATAGTGAAAAACACGTAAATCCCATAGGATACCATAACAATTGTATCCTACAGGAACCTTGTATTTAAAAAAAAGTTTTGTTAAAATTCGCCAAATAGCATTTTTACGCATTTTCTTCAAGTAGGCCTGACCAATTTTACACAATAGCGAAAGAAATTCTCTACAAAGTTTAAATTAAGCAATTGACAAAATTTTACTGAAAAATAAATAAGAATTTCAATTTCACACTCGATAAAACGATTAATGAATTTTTTTAAATATTTGAATTTTTGTATTGTTCATTGTGGAAGAAATTAATTAGAAACAGGTAAACGTATAAAATAATACTACTACAATTTTGAAATAATTAACAATTACTGAACGGAACGAATTTTAATGAAGTTTTGTTAAAGATACCTCAGATCTTAACATATTATTGAATATCATTTATTTAAAAAAAGGACGATTCCTGTAGGATAGCTCCTGATCTTTTCTACTAAAATAGCTGAACTGTTTTAAATGACATTTAATATGAAAAATTTTCAAATTTTCTTAAAGGAACTTTTTATTTATACAGTTTTTAGTTTTAAGGATTTTGATGAACTTACTTAGAATCTAAAATCTGGAAGTATCTATCATCTTTTTTGTCAAAATATTATAGATTAATTTTTATATATCGCTATGAAGGTAGGGAATCTATTAATCATTCAATTAAATTAGATACTCTCAGCAAAGCGAGCGGGTATCAACTTTATCAATCGTTTTCAAATTTCTACCTTAAGTTCAAATCACAATCATTTTTACACTGGCTACGTATAACTTTTTCATCTTTATTCCTAAACTAGCTGATACCCGCTCGCTTCGCTGAGTGTATCTAAATTTAACTGAATGATTAAAAGATTCTCTGCGTTCATAGTGAAATATAAAAATTAATCTATTTTAACAGTAAAAAATGATAGACACTTTCAGATTTTAGATACCAGGAAGTTCATCAAAATTCCTAAGACTACTTTTCAAGAAAGAGATGTTAGCTGTCTCACATCAGCTTCTATACGATTTTTAGTAAAAAAGTAACTGTTTTCCTTCCTTTAGGACTTGAAACTTTCATACCAAATCTCATTTAAACCCGTACAGCTATTTTAGGGGGCATCCATTTATTGCACGAGAATTTTTTTTGCAATTTTTGAACTTCCATCTCCTTCCCTCTGGTAAGATGTCATAGGATTTGGCATATATCTTTCCCCCAACCCTCAATCTAATGTGATATTTTTCAAAACAAAAAATACGTGATATTTGCGAAACCTTCTCTTTCCCCAAAGTAAGATTAGATGAGATTCGGCTCGACCCCATCAGCACCTGAACACTTCACGTAATTAATGGATGTTCCCTTAAAAGAATAGATTAGTAGCTTTCCTACAGGATCTTTAGCAAAACTTCATTAAAATTCTTTCCGTCAAGTAGTTGATAAAGTTTGAAACTTTTAGTTTATTGTTTTAATACGTTTATTTCTAATTAAAATCTTCGACAATGAACATTTTCATTATTAATTTTATAGGGTGTTAAATTGAAATTAATTTTTATTTTCCAGTAAAAATTGTCAATTTTTTTATTTCAACTTTGTAGAGATTTTTTTTGTTATTGTGTAAAATTGAAGGAAAATGCGTTTAAATTTTATTTCACGAACTTTACTGAAACTTTTTAAATGTATGGTTCCTGTAGGATATAATTGTTTTGACATCCCATGGGCACTATGCATTATTCTAGCCTTAAAAGTAAGCTATATCATTCTCCCCCAAACTACCACACTGTAAAAATCATATCAATCTTTAAGTCTGTGATAAACAAAAAACATATCTATCCCACGGGAATAGTACATCTTTCCAGAGTAATAAGTAGATCAAATCTTCTTAAGGAAAATGAGTTAAGACTCTATTTCGTGGATTTTAATGAAACTGCTTTTAAATACACGGTTCTTATAGAATACACACTTGTTTTGCTGTACCATGGGAACCGTTTATTATTCCGGTACAAGAAGTAACCTATATCATTCTCTGACCCCTAAACTACCACATTACAAAAAAAAAAGTTAATCTTTTGCTCTGTAAAAAAAAATCTATCCCACGGGAACCGTACATTTTTTCTGGATATAAAGTATACTATATGTTAAACCGGATTATAATCTATATCTATGCCAAATTTCATTCAGATCCATTCAGTACTTTTTGAGTGAAAGAGCAACAAACATCCATTCTTACAAACTTTCACGTTTATAATATTAGTTAGATAATAATTTCTCTGTATTGAATAGTTTACTACAGTATAATTTAACATTTACTTAGCCACAGCAATGCGTGGTCGGTTCTGCTAGTGGTATAATAAAATAATGTTTAATGACATTTGGTATTTTGAAACGTAAAGTATTTATGTAAGAGATTTTACAAGGAACACAATATTGGAATGTTACAAGTGGTTTTTTTTTAAAGGTTCTTGAGAAAGTTCTCACAAGTTCTTGTGAATATTTATGTTATTTACCAGAAATGTCTGTCAAATAAAGACACTGTAGTTAAGAAATACAAAATTTGATCTGATTTGATTCATTATGTCTTATTATTGATATTTGTATTTAAAAAAAATCGAATGAGCAAGAAAGAATATTCTACATATATGTAGTTCACACAGTAAGACATTTTACTAGAACTATTTTAGTTACTTTAACATTAAATAAATTTTAAAAGAATTACTTAAAGGATAAATATTTCATAATATACCTACAACTAGTTCGAACAAAAAGCTAGTATGAATCTTACAATACATCACTGAGACTTAAAAAATACTGTGGTGACAAAGCATAAGTAAGCCAATTTGCTTCCAGTCTTTGTGCGATTTAATCCAATTTTTAACTCCGATACGAGGCAAAGGCAAATCTATAACCATGCATGTCAGTATAGCAACGGAATTTGCCTTTGATTAACGTTGACAGTTTAAAAAAACTGCAACACAATTCCAGTGTATTGTTGACATAATTTAAAAAAAATCGCCATGAGCATTTCGCTGAGATTTGTTCCCGGCATTGTGATTTATCAAAGACAAATTTCCACATTTTTCACAGGAGCATGTTACACGTTACACTTGTTTTCTCGAGTCATGCACAGAGTTATACATTCCAAAGATTTATAAAATCATTTTCTTGCAGTGTGATTGCAAAAGCTGAATGATGAAAGCTGGACTATTATTTAAAAGCTTTTTCGCATGGTTGAGCAAAAAAATATTTTTCAGATTGATAAAAAAAAACCAAACAAATGGAATTTGGTTTCAACCAAGAAATGGATTAATCAAAAAAAAAAAAAATGAAAGGAAATAAAATCAATTTATAGCTTACCTAATAAAAGCGCGATTCCCCAAATGATAATAATGACCGTTTTGGCTCTGCCCGTAGTCGATTTGAATTTCAATGGATAACAGATTGCATACCATCGATCCAAGCTGATGAATGCAAGCGTGAGCACCGAAACCGTCACCGAAACTGTCTGTAAAAAAACAATTTTTTTTTTAATAAAAACCAAAACGACAACATAATCTCGTTAAATCCCAAACGTCTCAAGCCCAATTTTATCTTCATATCATCCCGAATCCAGATAATTATCTCAACAAACAAATATATATAGATATATATTGATTTTCATGGATTACATTTCGGTATACAACTTTCTCTCAGTCTGTTTCGAGATTTCAATGACTTCGTTACGAACGATATGAAATTTCATTAAATCGGTTCTGTGAAATGGAAAATAAAACAAATACGTTTCCAATTTATAAAATATTAGGAATATTTCTCATTTTTTCTTGTCAATGAAGCAATAAGAGAAAATAAAGGGAAGACTCGCAAGTATTGACCTTAATTTAATGGAAAGTGAATCGAAACAATAAATGTAAAAAAAATCAAGGATTTCTTATGTGTTCCCCTTAAATATTCAAATTTGTCTTCAATATTCGTCAAATTTTTTGAATAAGAATCATTAAATAATATTTTCTTTTTTATCGATTCAACAGTTTTATTTCCTGACAAAGATAATTATGTAAAAATTATATTTTTATTCGACCTTGATTATATACAACCAATTTTTTTAGTGAAGTGAAAGTGAATTGAATTTTTAATTTAAGGAAATAGATTTTCCTTCCAATATAAATGTTGGTATTCTATTAAAAAAAAAATATTTTCAACGATTTTTAAAACAATATTTTTTGCTTCTTTCTTTGAAATGTTAAGTCAAAGAGATGAGAAAATATTTCCTTTTTTTCTTAAGCTTTTTCTACACTTACTGATCGCTATGTGTAATGTGCAATGTATGTCGTCGCCACAAATTTCATAGACTTCAATAGATTCTATAGATTTCAATATAGACTTCAATAGACTTCTATAGACTTATATAGACTTCAATAGATCTAATAAAATTAGTAATAAAAAAGTAAAAAAAATTTATTAATGATGCACAGATGTGAAGCTTAAAAAGCCTAACATGCTGGAAAAAGTATTTTTTACGATTGACTTCTTTTACAGACTGTACCTTGACGATTTTAACACTCGACAGTGTATTGAACGTACATTAGGCATCCTCATGTTTTATACTGCTTACAAAGATTCAATCTTTTCAAAAGATTTTGCTTTCTCAAAAACTATTCTAAATTTGTTGAAGATTTCTTACATTTTGTAGACAAAGGATTTATTGGTTGGAAAAAACAGGCAAATCAAGGCTGAATCAGGCAAAAATATGGTCTGAAGAGGAACATTAAAAATACAAAATGGCAGTTTAAAAATAAATATCAAAAAAGACCAAAAAAGCTAAGAGAAAGCTTAAATGTATAAATATAAAAGTGGAGTAATCAGAAGTAGATTAGAACAGATCAAGCAAACTTTTCTAAAAATGAAACCCATATTGTGCTGTAAGAAATCTGACATTCTCCTGATTAAAAGTGTAATAGATTAATCGATGATGTTGCTATCCACGTTAGGATAATTGGTGGGGAAAGACTATGTCTTTTCACGTTATACGTAGCTTGATCAAATAATATAAAAGGTCTCAAAATATGGAAAGCAAGATTCATTCAGAATTCATTTTACTCTATTCAGAATCTATGTGGGATTCATTCGGGATTGTATTCGAGGATCGTATCCTAGTCGTATTCGTGTGTAACTTATGTTTAAATAAAAAAATATACTTCATATCCATGAGATTAGCAGTGTCGTTATTTTGAACCTTTTCATTCCTGATTGTGATCTACGGATCTGCGGAGGTGAAAAATGGACCGTATTTGATAAAATGTGTAAGCGCATAACAGCATTTGAGATGTCCACCTATTAGCTTATACTCTATATCCCATATGGATTGATAAAACCACGAAAGAGGAGGTATGAATGAACACAAAAAACTTTTATGCCGTCAAGAAGAGAAAACAAGAAGATTTTAGTCACATTATGCGTAATAATAAATATGAATTGCTACAGGTTTTATTAAGGGAAAAAGAAATGAAAGTAGAGAAACTGACCTAAGAAAAAACTACTAATTGAAAAATTTGGAAAAATTTTGTGCGATAGTTTCAGAAGTACAAAATGCCCTATTGATCGCTCACCTCCAGAAATAGAAGAAGGCACAACAAAAAAAAAAAAATGAAAAATTTATATGAACTATAGTAAATTAATTAAATTTTCTTAATATTTCTTCAGATCCTTGTTATTTTGTATTGAAAGATATAGTTAGAGGGGCCATGGATCGGGATTTACAATGAATGCAACGAGAGTATCAGGTTGCGACGTTTTAACATGTATTATAGCTTCGTCAGGCTCGCTGATGTATGCTCAGCATTCGTGTAATTTTTATTTTTTTTAAAAAGGAAATTGACATTTATGTTAATATTACACTAACATAAGTATATACACTACACTGTTTACACTTTATTTAACACTCGTGGTTTATTTATCACTCACGTTGACGATTAAGGTATAAATCACTTAGACGATTTATTTATGACTCGGTTGGCGATTTATTGATGACTGTCCTGCCTATGTTTGGCTTCTCCGTATATAGAAACTCGGCATTTTTCCAGAACATTCGATTCTATTATTCGTTTACCAGAAATTTCGATTCTTTTGTCTTCTTTCTCATCTACAGAGTAACCATTTTGGCCAAACCCTTCGCGCCACGGGGATCCGATCCCTTGAGAACTTTCTAGATATTCCGCAAGGTCTTTCCCATCCTACAACCACGTCGTTCCCCATTGGCTGGTTGATTGGCTTGCCTAACCCACAATGAGCTACAAAGACAACGGCTCAGACAGTTTAAAAAGCAGGTGCCATCCCCAAACTCACAAAATGGCGGCACTCCCCATCCTTAAAACCTTTTTCTTGCTCCTTAGACTGTGATAGTATAATTGAGGCGTCTGGTATCCAAACGACCAATGTGCATTCTAACTTATTTTTCAGGCCCGCAAAAAACCGTCGCCACTGCAGCTCAACTAAAATAAAATTAATTTTTAAACAGGATATTGTTTGAAGTTATGTTTTTTATAGACAAAGTCCTTTTCAACAATTAGTTTTATTTTAGTTGAGCTGCAGTGGTGACGGTTTTTTGCGGGCCTGGAAAATAAGTCAGAATGCACATTGGTCGTTTGGATACTAGACGCCTCAATTGATACATGCAAGGCTACAGAAAGATACGCATGCTGAGCATACATCAGAGAGCCTGATGAAGTTATAATATATGGCGATACGATCTCTCGTTGGTACTCTCGTTGCATTCATTGTAAATCCCAAACCACTGCCCCTCTAACTATATTTTTCAAAATTTTTATTTAAATGCAGTATCTTCAATCAAATTCAATTAGTAATTGCAAATATATTTAGCATAGCCTTTGTTGTTATAATAAAATTAACTACTTGTTACTTATTGATTATCAAAGAACCCTTTTTTTTTAAATTACCTAAAAAACTTAAATTGATAGAATTATCTATATATTAGTACGTGAAGCAAAAATTTTAGACCCCTTTTACCGAATATTATACAAACGAAGGAGTATGAAATTTGGCATAATTGAAGTTTATATGAGGAAGTTGCGTTTTGAGATAATATTTTTTTATAATAATGCTTCAAAATACCTTACATTAATGAAAAAAGACGTCACACACACTACCACGCATATGACACACACAGACACACAAAACATACAAATATGTAGATTTTTAAATCTCAGTTGTTCAGTTTGACCACAGACTTCAACCATATTCCAAATGTCATTATTTAAACAAAATATTGTGAGAGGAATTTAAATTTTGAAATAGTAATTATTGAAATTGAAGGAAACAAATTTAACCGATTATTTGATTATTGAGTAATATTGTTAAAAATATATTTAAAAGATACGTATAACTTCAAATACACAACGTTTCAATCATTTTATTTGGTCTTCATCGGGTGTTTCTTGATTATTATATAACGTATAAATAATTCATACTATATTCTTTTGGCAAAAGCATTCAAATAAATTACACAAAAAATTAATTTTGGTAGGTAGGTACTACTTGAAAAAAAAAAGTTTAGCTTAATTCAAAGTTTTAAACAGGACTTATGCAGCCTATTTCCATTTTTTTATCTTTGGCTTTTAAATGAAAAATCGTAACATAAAGGTCTTTTTGTTTTACTTTTGAACGTAGGAAACTCACTTGAAATTATTTCTGATGTTTCTTAGTCATATTTTTTTTGTCTAAAAAATATTTCAGAATACTGTAATTTGAATTGACATACAACATTATAAAAAAAAAAATTTCTGCTGCGTGGCGTCACAGTACTTTCTTTTACTTTCATTTATGAAACTCGCTGTTGGTTAAAAGAAATATATAAGCACCTTATAACTATACATAGCAGAAGTATATGCATACAAGTATGCAACATATGTGTATTTATGAATTCCCAACCTTCACCCCAGAACCGTCCTTAATCGAATTTTTCCAAGAAAAAGTTTCAAATAAAAGTTTTAGCCATTAATAAGTCTAAGAACTATCATAATCTTAAAGAAAATCTTTGCAGCCGTTTTTGAAAAAATTTAAAAAAGCTCAAAAACTCCGAGATTAAAGTGGAGCTTTCAGTTAACCGATTTCAACTAAAAGCTTCACGGTAAAACAAGATATAATATGAAGGCAAATTTTCAAGTTTGGTGAAATTCGGAAAAGCGTTCTATACGATATGGCTGTCACACACAGGCACACACAGACATGTTTCTAAAAACTACTTTTTTGGACTCAGGGGACCTCAAAACATGTATGATATGAACGAATTGATATTTAGTTTTGAATGTTTTAGAGAATATTCTGAAATAATTTTGTAAAAGATTTATGGAAAAAAAAATATTTTAAACCTTTACACCTATTTTCTTCCTTAACTTAAAATAAATATTTTCAATCATTATATGATGCACGTTCTTTAAATAAACCTTGAAGAAAAAATTAGTCAAGAAATTCTTTTCCAAACATTCGCAAATGCAATTCATTATCTGCTGTAGTTAGCTTAGTAACTAAAGTTTTTGAGGCAGTTACAAGTGAAGTGTACCCTTAGTTATGTAAAAATTGTAACGAATTATGGTCGAATTTCGACCACTGGGCGACCTCTAGTATATTGTTATTGTGTAGTTTTTCTTTGAGTATCTGCTCTTTTAAAAACGTAATGTCTGCTGAAGGTGAAGACGAGTAGCGCTAGTGTCTTGATAAAGCACACAGCTTGATAAGAAATAAAAGAGATAAACATTTTCTTGGAAATAAGTCTGGAAATTATAAACGTTTCTATTAAATTTGTAAAAACATTTTATCTACCTATTGTTACACTTGGTTAAGCGACTAAAAATTTGTCTTCAAAAGCTTCTAAAATAAAGAACATCCAATTAATGAATGTGTAATGCAGACATTATTTAAATTGCTTAAGAAAGCTGACTACAAACTTTTTAACAATTGACGTTGAATTGATCAAAGTGAAACTGTCTATGAAAAAACGTCATTGTAATAGAAAAAATATTTAAACTATTGTTACGAAAAATTTCTCCATTTCATATCTCGTACAAAAGAGATTTTTCAGACGAAGCACTCAGAGTGATTAAACTTGAACGTTTTATAATGTGGCAAAGCATTGCATGTTTGACCTGAAAATATTGATGAATTAATGGAATCATCAAGAGGTAAAACATTGTGATGTTGATGTTAATTTACGTCGACTTTAAGACCCTTTTCCGTGACGAGAGAACCGAGAGATCCGTTGCTTTTATTTCTCGATTTAAATTAGCCGGTGTGTCTGTGTTTTTGGGGGTGAAATTGTTTTGGTCGTAATCAGCGTTGAAATTTCAATCAGTCGTGTATATAGTCACATTTGCCAGCACGGCAAAATTGCCTTGTCACTTTTGTATGGGGGTTGATTGCGATCAATGTTTGTTTGTATAATATTGGGGTTGTGATCGAATGGTGGTCGTGTGTGTATAATGAACATATACTCACATGTGTGCGTAACGACCTCTTTGGTTGGAATGGGTTCCTGACATGGACGTATTCATTTTTTAGTTTTGTCAAGGATAATATTTTCTAGCTGCCCTAAAAATTTTTTAAAGGCTTTTGTTCGGAATTTGCTCTAAATACCAATGGCTAATTACCACTGGGCATTGTTCATAAAAATTTCGACCACCTGTTCCTTCCTACCCCCTTCGATACGTCAATGGTTCCTGGTGGAACTTCGATATCACGCAGCATCCACCGTTTTGCCCATATTAAATGCGGTCAGTGTGAAACAATATTTTGATTACCCATGGAAAACTTGCAAGTTGTCATTACATTTGGAAATTATTGTTTCGAGACCACTTTCGGTGTTTATTGTGCTTTCCGATAGAAAAATCGATTGATTAAGCATCGATAAAACTATTTACACAAATTCCAACCCAAACATTGCAATTTGTTACTCGACTTTTACAGGCTTTTTAAAAATCGCTATTAATCTTTACTATAAACATCCAAAAAAATATTTATAAAACAAACTGTT
Organism: Sisyra nigra; assembly: GCA_958496155.1. Classification (NCBI taxonomy): domain Eukaryota; kingdom Metazoa; phylum Arthropoda; class Insecta; order Neuroptera; family Sisyridae; genus Sisyra; species Sisyra nigra. Next base: position 6,676,193 of record OY292318.1, read on the forward strand.
CTAAAAATTGTTGTCAAAATGTAGTTACTTTAATTTCCCTGTACCAATTAGTTACAAAATTGTAGCATTTAAAGCAAAGCTTAAAATTACCGGAATTAAACTATTACATAAATGGTGCAATCAATTACGATAATCCATCTTCATCAACTATTCGAAATTTAAGACACAATGTAAAGTTTTCCCGATCTAAATATTTGTAAATTTGCAAGGCTTTGCACAGGAATTTTTCGTTGTTTAAAGTTTGTGAAAGTTTTACGTAGCTAATTAAACGTTTTTCTCGGAAACTTTACCTGACATGGGCTTCTAAAAGATTGTATCGTGTTAATATAAACAACAATATTTCTATATATAAAGTTTTATGTGATGAGTCCAAACTTTCCTTCGAGGCGAACAATTAACACAAAACTAAATAAAATTATCAATAGATTGTTTACCTATAGTTTGTGTAGTAGTTAAGATGATGGAAAATTAAACATGATATTTCGGAAATATCTCGTTTGTGGCTTGCATATGAATGGTTTACCATAATTGGAGTCGACAATTAGTTTCATAAATGAGAAATTGACCGCACTGAGATATTATCTACAATTGTCGTGGGAAAATATAAAATTATAACAAAATGAAAAACCGACTTCAAAATAAATAAAAAATCTTAAACAAAAAATGCACGAAAAAGTAAAAAAATAATTGTGTCTACAACTTACTAATTATTAGGATGATATAACATACAACTATTGTTATTTTTAGAGTTGGTGTCAGTTAAGGAAATACGACTATATTGGTTCTTAGCAATAAGCGAGAATGCCTTATGTTTATTTTTCAAATGAACTTTTATACAATATACTAGTACTGTGACAATATCTAGCGACCTCTAAACTACAAAATATCTATTACTAATAAAACCTTTTTACAAATAAAAATTAATATTTAATTCCTTGGCTAACACCAACTCCAAAAATAACAATAGTTGTACATTATATCATCCTAATAATTAGTAAGTTGTAGACACTGCAAGGATACGCAATAATTTTTTTCTTTTTCGTGCATTTTTTGTTTGAGGTTTATTATTTATTTTGAAGTCAGTCTTAATTTAAATAACTTTTTTTTTCCGCTTTATTAATTTGTAATCTGTCCTTGGACACATTTTAATAATTGATTTTATTTATTTGATTATCGGTAAATCTACTAAACGCGCTGCTAATATTAGGCAGCGCCGTTAAATGTTAAAAGTTACTACTTCATCCCTTTTTGCTCTTAAGAGTTGACATTTTGTGTTGGTTGCGTGTACTAATTTACGCGCGTAAGAAGTGATACTTTTTTGGCATCAATTAAAATAAGTTTTTAATTAATTGCATTCAAATAATCAATTTTAAAAAATTGTAAATAAATATTTTATAATTATATATATATATATATATATATATATATAATTATATGATTATATATATATATATATATTTATAATTATTAAAAACAAAATTAAGAGAAAGATATTTTAGTTTATATCAATAAATAATATCCAAAGGAAGTTGCCAGACGTTTATAAAATTTGTCAGGATCATTTTTCTGGTTAACAATTCATGCATGTCATGAAAACGAAGCCTCATATAAATTGCAAAATAAAGTAAGTAAATACTTTTTATTGCCTTGATCTTATTCACATCTTGTGTTACTAGTATTTAATACTAAATTAATATTCTAAGATGGTTGAATCATTTCAGAATCCCGGATGATCGTGATAACTAAGAATATGCATGGAATGAAGACGTCATTTTCATCACTTAACTCCAAATAGTATAACAGCTACTGCAAAATTCGAGAAAAGTAATAACTTATTTATTAATAATATTGGTCATTTGTATATACATATAATTATTTTTAATTTAAATATAAAAAAAATAAATAAGTAAATAAATAAAACAAAAATTCAAATTACGCGCGCCAAGAAACCGAGTGGCTTTGCGGCTAACTTCGTTTTGTTAATTTTTGTCTCAAGATGGCCGCCCATATAAAAATTTCACTCTCATCATTTTTTCATAACGCGACTAAAGAAGTATAACTTCAAAAAAAAATGAACAAAAAATTGGATGATTTAGTTAAACGTCTTTATTTCATGCCCTATTTTTATCCTTAGGGAGTAAATTTTTCCCTTCAAATTGAAATGTGAACAATTTAAAGGTACGATGTACGTAATAAGAAAAAAAAATTTCGTCCTTAATTTTTAAACTCTTATGAGTGGTATTTTTAATAAAAATGGAAATAGAATTAATTTAAAAATATGTTCTACAAAAAAAAAAATATCAAAATCGAGCTATCCAATAAGAAGTTAATATTTCATCCCTTAGTTTTCAAACCCTTAAAAGTGAACGGTTTCCTTTAAATTTAAATAGCATCAAATCATCAAAATTGGTTCACCCAGTCGAAATTTCTGAGGGAACAAATATAAAAAAATATACAGTCGAATTGAGAAACTCCTCCTTTTTTTGAAGTTGCTTAAAAAGAGCACTTATTGTAGTTTATTAGTTAAAGTTCAATAATCGAAAGCTTCTATTTTATTTTCTTTTACTACTATATAGTAAAAGAAGTGTAATCGGGTCAAATTTTCGTATTCGAGTTTTCACCGGAAAAACATGTTTTTAAGTCCCCTGAGTTCGAAAAAGTTGTTTTGTAAAAACATGTCTGTGTGTGTGTGTGTGTGACAGCCATATCGTATCAAAAGTTTTATCCGAATTTGACCAAACTCGGAATTTAGCCTTCATATTATATCTGGTTGTGTCGCGAAGCTTTTGAATAAAATCGGTTAACCGGAAGTTCCACCTTCTTCTAGGAGTCTTTGAGTTTTTTTAATATTTTCAAAAACGGCTCCAACGATTTTCTTTAAATTTTCTCTAATTCTTAGACTTATTGATGCCAATAACTTTTTTTTGAAACTTTTTCCTGGGAAAATTCGAATAAGGACAGTTCTGGGGTGAAGGTTGGGAATTCCTATATACATATAGGTTGTATGCACATAAAGGGTATCCCAAAATTAACGCAAGATTTGAAGGAAAAAAAACTTATTTTTTAGTCTCAGAATCATAAAATACATAGTATAGGGTTATTTATGGAATAACAAGTCGGGAAAATCCTCGCAGAAAATATTTTGAAAATCAAAAAAGTTTTTTTTTTTTTGAGATTGTTTTCTCTTTAAATGTTCTCTAAATAAACTTCAACTCGTGAAATCAAATCTTGACTCTTTCATGTATAATGTTAAAGTACTTATTTCTATGTATTAACGAGAATTTCCCCGGAACGTTCTCGTTGAACAAAAGCCAAGTTTCTCCAAATATGGTATTGCTTTCGCGCTAGCAAAAAGACAACTGGGAAGTGTTCGAAATTCAACGTTCAAACCCCAGCCATTCCTTCTATTACTTCCTCAAATCACGTCAATGGAAGAGAGGATTTGGAACGGAAATGTTTACAATTCCGGATCTTAAACAAGGCACTATGACGTATAAATCTTATGAATGTACAATGACTAAACAAGAATTGAGTGAAATAAATCGCCCTTTAATGTCAGAATATTTTATTTAACCGATTGAAACGATAAAAACTGGTCGAGCTGTTGTTGTAAGGGAAATGTCCTTGATTATATCTGTACTGTAATTTTTTGAAAAATAATAAAATTAATTAAACGTTCAGAAATCAATCATTTTTACCTGACAAATTTGTCAAACAAAATAAATTGAGTGTTGCACTTTTTGTATGTCCTGTATAAGATTAAAAATTTATTTAAAAAAAATTAATTAAAATTCTAATTTACATCAAAATTGTCAATATTGAATTTCATCCATTTATTTAACCACTTGTTTGCTTTCTTTAATCTTCAAATTTCATTAAAAATAATTTTTTTAATTGGTTTTAGTTGATATTTTTTTTAACATACCTGGAAAATTGACAGGTTGAAATATAGAGTCAAGCTTAGTAATAAATCGTTTTAGCTTGGTAGCTTCTTTTGTACGATCTTTGAGTGGTAGAATGAAGCTATTTGTTTTCATTATGTTATCGTCATGTTATCGTGTCGCTCATTGAGCAAAACTATCGCTTGGTGAAAAGCGTGAAATTCACACATTAGACGTTAGAACTAATTAATCAATTATTGGAAATGTATAGATTGTTGATGTATGGAAATGCAGACAATGGCTTACATTCAACTTGATTATTTATGAAATGATTCTATTTCATTGTTTATGAAATAGTGTTTATAAAGTTATAGTTTTATTGATCAATCCAATTTCATATTTTGTACAATTAGAACAGAGCTAAAGCCTTTGAAAATAGTTAAAAGTGAAAAAAATTATAGTAGGATGAAACCCATTAAAAAAGAAAAAACTTACCTTTAAATATCCCAAACAAAATGTAATTTTTTTGATATAAATACAATAGAAATCGTTTATAACGAACTTTAGGGGACCGTCAAATTTCGTTCGTTATAAGCGATATTCACTATAACCGATATGTATCGCATGTATCGTCTTATCTAAGACATATCACGGGACCTAAAGTTTTTGTACGTTACAACCGGCTGTTTTTTATATCCGGTGTCGTTATAAACGATTTATACTGTATTTAAATTTTTTCACCTTACTTTGACTAAATATTGAAAAAGCGTCCTAATTTTGAATCGAAAATTCTCACGTCGAAATATCTACTTTTTTAAGAAAGTCGGTCGGCTTTTTGTTCGTTGAAACCTCTACTTTCTGATGATGCAAAAAATACATAACAATGTTAAATGGTCCTAGAAAATGCAATATTTAAAGTGTAAATTTTAATAAACTGCTCCAAATTGTACATAATATTATACAATGGTATAAATAAAACTTTGAGCAATAATTTATTAAAATTTACCCGTTACTTATTGCATTTTTTGGGAACATTTAACATTGTTATGTATTTTTTTGTACCATCAGAAAGTAGAGATCTCAATGAACAAAAAGCCCACCGACTTTTTTAAAAAGTAGATATTTTGACGTGAGAATTTTCAATTGAAAATTAGTGTGCTTTTTCAATGTTAAGTTAAAATAAGGTGAAAAAATAAATATTTTAAATTAAAAAAATTACAGTGTGTTTCAGGTATTAAAAAGTAAGTTTTTACCAAATTGCATGACAATTTTTTTCTTGTAAAAGAAAAAAAAAGCACCAAAAACTTAGTTATTGGAATTTTCCACATAAATTTTGAGGTTATGTAAAAATAGTGTCAGCTTAAAAGTTGTAGATCTTCTTATTACCTACAACTTTGTCTTTAAATTTTTTTCCATAGGACCTGTAGTTTTGTCGGAAATCGAGATAAACCATTTCTACCCTTAAAAACACCTCTCTTTTCCACTTCCCGACCTCAGATCGACCGTAATTAATTTTTCCTTTCATTTTTGTTATAGTCTCTTCCTTTTCTAATGGGTTTCATCCTACTATAATTTTTTTTGGTTTCAAAAATTATCGACCCTGGTCTAAATGGAACACAATAAAATAAGAATCTTATCAAAATATAAGTGATTAATTTTGAATGAGATATTTCATGAATGAAATTTTATTTTCATAATTAAATAAACATTAAATAAGAATACACAAGAATTACTATAGATATAGTTAGAGGAGCAATGGATCGGGATTTCAAATGAATGCTACGAGAGTATCAGGACTGATCTGTCAGGACAAGAGCAATGTAACTAAATCTATTAATTCTTAATAACAAAGATCTGAAGAAATATTTAATATAAGAAGTATTTAATACAAAAGAAATTATTTTCTTAGGAATTCAAAAAATTCGTTTTTCCGAGTAAATTTCGTACTGAAAATATAAAGAAAACATAAATCAAAGCCATGCCGTTTATGGAAACCTTAGAACAATAAAGAGGTATTCGTTATTTTTTTTAAGAACTATTTTTCACAGAATTCCAATTGGTTAGAAAACTAAGCATTCGTTGAAGCATTTTATTTCCCGCTCTGTTTGTTAATTAAATTATTTCCCTGAATAGTTGGATACTCGTTTTTCCATTACGGTATGTATATTTTAAAGTAAATTCAATATTGGTCTCGAGACGCAAATGTATCTTTCGATTTAATTCAGAAAATAAATACGATTTGCATTAAAGTAACTCATTTTTCCTAACTTGGTTTCAACGACTGAAAAAATTCTTTTTTATTTAAATATCTAGTAAGTACTTTGTTTGAACACACAAAAAGTGTTAAGAACTTTAACATTTAATGAATAATTGTTAATTTTTTTACAACACTTTGGGTCTTCCAATTCGTATTAAGTTAAATTAATTCCTTATATTGACCATCTTTGTGGTCCTAATTCTAATAATTAGAACAAAGTTGGGAAAGTATCATATGTTTTATAATCGAGCTTTGGAGTGGAAATTCGAAAAAAAAGTATCCATCGATCAAATCCTTTGATCAAAAACTATGTTATAGTCCACTCATTTTGTTCTACACACAAAGAATATTTACAAAACCGTGAAAACATTTTGATTTCCAAATCCATCAATTTTAACAGAGTCAAAAACAGAGTTTAACAACTTTCAATTTAGTTACGGTATTTGTTTTGTAAAGCTTTTCTTCTTTGTGTTGACTTTACAAAAAGCTGGTGGTCATTTTTGCAACCCGCTTGCAGTTGTCAGTCACTTTAAAATTTTCTTTAGGTATTTGTAACTGAAACCAAAATATGATTTACTTTTAAATAGAGATAAGCCAATTTTTTGAACGTGTTAATCTCATAAATTAAAATTTATAACAATAAAAGTCAGTTCATTTAATTTTTACTAAGATTAAAGCTGTTAAAAAGTCAAATTAAAGTTTTTTATCTTTGATTGAAATTTAATCTTTAATAATTAATTTTTGATAATAATTACATAAGTAAACTATAAAAATATTTATACAAGAGCCAAGCACTAGATGATCACTGATGAACATTGCTTAGTAATCGAAGTACGTATTTGAGCAATATGTCAAGAAGTACGTTTGAACTTTTGTTCAAAATGTTTATAATTTACAGGTAAACGTCGTTTTCCGCCGCGCCGGGTTCCATCCTGAGAGTCACTGGCGTAAAAAAATCGGCATAAAATAACCACGAATATAAGGTACAACATGAGGTTAGGTTCCTAACCTCTAACAACAATCTCTGTAATATGTTTATTTATTACACTAGCTGATATCCGCTCACTTCGCTGAGTGTATCTAAATTTAACTGGCTGTTAAAAGATTCCCTACGTTCACAGCGAAATAAAAAAATTAATCTATTTTGACAGAAAAAGATGATAGGACACTTCCAGACTTTAGGTCCAAAGAAAGTTCATCAAAATTCGTAAAACGACATTTCAAGAAAGAGATGTTAGCTGTCTCACATCAGCTTCTATACGATTTTTAGTAAAAAAAAGTAACTGTATTCCTTCCTTTGGGGCTTGAAAATCTTTTATACCAAATGTCATTTAAAACCATACAGCTATTTTGGGGGGCATCCATTAATTGCGCGGGGCGCTTTTTGCGATTTTTGAAATCCCATCCCCTTCTTTCTGGTAAGATGTAATAAGATTTGGCCTATATCATTTCCCCAACTGCAATCTAACGTGATATTTTTCAAAACAAAAAAATACGTGATATTTAGGAGACCTTTCCTTTCCCCAAAGTAAGATTAGATTAGATTCGGCTCGACCCCATCGGCCCCTGAACGCCTCAGGTAATTAATAGATATTTCCTTAAAAGAATAGATTAGTAGCTATCCTACAGGATCTTTAGCAAAACTTCAATAAAATTCGTTCCGTTAAGTAATTGTTAAATTTTGAAATTTTTAGTTTATTATTTTAATACGTTTATTTCTGATTAATATCTTCGACAATGAACAATGAAAAAATTAAAATATTTAAAAAAATTTCTCTATTAATTTTATCGGGTGTTAAATTGAAATTCATATTTATTTTCCAGTAAATATTGTCAATTTTTTAATTTTAACTTTGTAGAGATTTGTTTTGTTATTGTGTAAAATTGGAAAAAATACGTTAAAATTCTATTTCACGAACTTTACCGAAATTTTTTAAATGTACGGTTCCTGTAGGATATATTTGTTTTGACATCCCATGGGAACCATGCACATTATTCTAGCCTTAAAAGTAAGCTACAGCATTCTCTCCCAAACTACCACATTGCAAAAATCATATCAATTTTTAACTCTGTGATAAACAAAAAACATATCTATGCCACGGGAATAGTACATCTTTCCTGAGTAAAAATTAGATCAAATCTTCTTAAGGAAAATGAGTTAAGACTCTATTTCCTGAACTTAAACGAAACTGATTTTAAATACTCGATTACTATAGAATACATACTTGTTTTACTATCCCATGGAAACTATTCATTATTCCGGTACAAGAAGTAACCTATATCATTCTCTGACCCCTCAACAACCACATTGTAAAAAAGCAAGTCTATCTTTTGCTCTGTAAAAAAGAAAAAAATATCCCACCCACGGGAACCGTACTTTTTTTTCTGGATAAAAAGTATACTATATATTACACCGGATTATAATCTATATATATGCCAAATTTCATCCAGATCCATTTAGTACTTTTTGAGTGAAAGAGCAACAAACATCTTCAAAAACTTTCACGTTTATAATATAAGTAAGATAACCAATAAGTATTTTAAAAAAATTAAATGTATTGTTTTTATACAGTTTGAATTCGTTTACAAAATAAACAATACCCTCTTAATATATGCCCTTCCTTTTTTTTCTCATCACCCTCTTCTTCTTCTTCTTCTTGAGGATTTTCTATTTTGATGGCGATTTAACACTTCCATCAACTCTTCTCCTTTCAGTTGACTGATTTTCAAATAGATTTTCAACATTGCAATAACATCGTTAAAAATACAACTGCATTTTCTATCTCAATCATTCGCAGTGGTATTATGGTTAAAATGAATATATTTTTATAGCCTAGAACAGTGGTTCTTAACCTGGATTTCCTCGAACCCCTGGGGTTCGGTGAGTCAACCTCAGGGATTCGGAGGGGGTCAAAACACTCATCCAACACATATAATGTATATGCATGTATTAGGTACCTATAATTTCTTTAAAATCTTTAGAAAAATTTTATTTTTCCAATTAAGAAAGGTTTGGTGAATGTGCATATGAAACTGGTGAGGGTCAGTACCTCCAATAAGGTTAAGAACTACTTTCCTAGAAGCCCACTGCATGATTGCTACACGCATAACATAGTTCAATCATTTATATATCAAATTAAAGCTCTTTTTTTCTGTGCATGATGATATAAGGGTACCAATTCAAAATTACCCGGAAATAAGCAAAAATAGCGGTTAAAGATGGTGTACATTAAAAATAAAGTAAAAGAACACCTGACGATATTTTTCAGACAACGTAGGTGAAAACTAGTCTGGCGAGTTTTTAAACTCTTTGCGTACCTCAAAAGACCGAGACACGCCATCGAGATAAAATTTGTAACGCAAACATTCGTTGTTCTCTTTTACTTTATCTCATCTTTAACAGCAATTTTCGCTGATTTGCGGGCACTTTTAAATTGGCACCCTTATATCATCATGCACAGAATAAAAAAGCTTTAATTTGTTATATAAATAATTAAACGACGTTATGGATGAAGAAATCATGCGGTAGGCCCCCTGGCTATTAGCTTAAAGATGTTCTATTTAAAAAAGTATTTATTTTTGTCTTCTTTGTGATATTTTATTGGAAAAAGGTTTATGATTCTTTAACAATACTTATATTTTTTTTTTCGTCTTTCAAACATTTTTACTATGGTAACTACATGAGATTTTTGGATATTTTCTTGATGGATCATTTGAATACTACTACAGTAAGATATTGGACGAGGTTGGTAGCTGTATTTTTTTATCAGAAAAAGAGTTTAGGATAAATACGTTGAGCTGTAGACCCCAAAGCGGAGATCTACCACGAACCCCTCACGATAGGTCTGCGATGCCCCTGAGGGTCGTGAACAATAGGTTGCGAACCACTGGCTTAAAGTGAGTCCAAGCAGCAAATATTTTTAATACAGTAATAGACATCTTTACTATATGTACCTTATACTATGGGCAATCTTCCTCTTTCAAAAGTATTTTATAGATTTAAATGATCTCTTTTAATATATTGGTAAATCCAAATGATTTGTTCTCTGATGGCAAACGAATCACTGTCGTATAATTCACGTTCTCATAAATCACAGTCTTTCACACGAATAACTCGTTCTTTACATATACTCAAAGCCCGTGTTGCTATAAGGCATTCCAGAGATATCGATCGATAATTGTTCCATATAACAATTTCGATTGTTCGAACGTTCGTAGAATATTCCACATAGTTACTTTCCTGTCTTTTTATCGTTATCCATTACAATGTAAATTTTAAATGAGAGGTTAAAAATAACAATTCAAAACTTTATATTTTCACAAATTTTTTAAAACTTTGTACAAAATATTTACACATTTTTATTTAATTATAAAACACAGTTACGAGCGATATACGCACTCATTTTACGATTTAGAAAATCAAATAAAGCCTTAAAATGTGGGAGATAGTCGCCCAATGAATAAATGAGGTTAATACGAGTGGGTTGTAATAGTCAAACATAATCTAATTGCTCGCTCTCTCGTGTCGACCACCCACTAAAAACAGAACTCGAAAATGAAATTACTATTACCTATATTACAGGGATTACATTTGGAGGTATATTCAAAATAACCCAACATGACCACTTTCATATTATCGGCTTTTCAATCAAAACGCATTTATATTTTACGTTTCATGTCTCGAAAAACGTGTGAAATCCAATGATATATTTTCCGAAATCAATTTGTTCGTCTTGTTTAATGAAATAGTCCCAATGTCTCAGTGCTAGGCCGGAAATTGTGTCCGTATTTTCAATTTTGAAATCCCAAAGGCTTTGTTATCTAAGAAATTTGAATATGATTACCAATTTATACAGGGATATAAGATTGTACGGGCTTAGTAAAAGAGATGAATCAAATTCTCGACGGAATCGAATCGAATGAAAAAATAGACGTGAGCTTTTGATCTAGGAGAGGGTAAATGTTTGAAGAAGCGTTCTGTAAATATATAATCGTTAATTGGGATCTTTTTTTCTTTTCACTATTGAAAAACTGATAAATATTCGAAATGTATTATTGTTGTATTTTTAACCGACTTCAAGAAAAGGAAGAGGTTCTCAATTCGACTGTATTTTTTATGTTTGTCACCTCAAAATTTTCGATTGGGTTAACCGATTTTGATGATTCTTTTTTTATTTGAGAGTTGGTGTTTCCCGTGTGGTTCCATTTTAGTTTGAAGAAAATCGTTTTCTTCTAAAAGGTTGAAAACTGGGGATGAAATATTAACTTCTTATTGGATAGCTCAAATTTGATATTTTTTATTTTTTTTGTAGAACATAATTTTAAATTAATCTCATATCCATTTTTTATGAAAAACTCCATTCATAAGGGGTTTAAAATAAGGGATGAAATAATAAATTTTTCTTGGCTAACTTGATTTCGATATTTTTTTTTTCTATTACGTACATCGTACCTTTAAATTGTTCACATTTCAATTTGAAGAAAAAAATCCACCCCCTTAGGATGAAAATAAGGGATGAAATAGTGACGTTTAACTAAGTTATCGCATTTTGATGATTTTTTTTTATTGAAAAGAGTATTCCACTTAGTTCTTTCATTCCATTTAAAAGCACAAAATGTCTACCCTTAAGAGCAAAAGGGGATGAAGTAGTAATATTTAACATTTAACGGCGCTGCCTTATATGAGCTGCTCGTTTAGTAGGTTTGCTCATATTCAAAAAAATAAAATCAGTCATCAAACTTCAGATCACTAAAAATAAAAAATAAAAAATAAAAAATAAAAAAAAATAAAACTTTAACACAATGAAAAACCGACTCCAAATAAAAAAATCTTAAATAAAAAATAATTGCATATCTTTGCAGTGTCTACGACTCACAGATTATTAGAATGATATAATGTACAATTATTGTTATTTTTGGAGTTGGTGTCAGGCAAAGAAATAAATATTAACGATTATTTATAAAAATGTTTAATCAATTATTGGTATTTTGTAGTTTAAAGGTCGCTCGATATTATCACAGTACTAGTATACTGTATAAAAGTTCATTTGAAAAATAAATTTAATAAGGTCTTCGCGCTTATTGCTAAGTACCAATAAAGTCGTATTTCCTTGGCTGACATCAACTCCAAAAATAACAATAGTTGTACATTATATCATCTTTATATTAATACGTAAAGCAAACATTTTAGACCCCTTTTACCAAATATTAAACGAACGGAGGAGTATGAAATTTGACACAATTGAAGTTTATATGAGGAAGTTGTGTATTGAGATAATATTTTTTTATAATAATGCTTCAAAATACCTTAAATTAATGAAAAAAGATGTCACACACACTACCACGCGTTTGACACACACAGACACACAATACACACAAATATGTAGATTTTTAAATCTCAGTTGTTCAGTTTGACCACAGACTTCAACCATATTCCAAATGTCATTATTTAAACAAAATATTGTGAGAGGAATTTAAATTTTGAAATTGTAATTATTGAAATTGAAGGAAACAAATTTAACCGATTATTTGATTATTGAGTAATATTGTTAAAAATATATTTAAAAGATACGTATAACTTCAAATAGACAACGTTTCAACCATTTTATTTGGTCTTTATCAGGTGTTTCTTGATTATTATATAACGTATAAATAATTCATACTATATTCTTTTGGCAAAATCATTCAAATAAATTACACAAAAAATTAATTTAGGTAGGTAGGTACTATTTGAAAAAAAAAAGCTTAGCTTAATTCAAAGTTTTGAACAGGACTTATGCAGCCTATTTCCATTCTTTTATCTTTGGCTTTTAAATGAAAAAATCTAAACATAAAGGTACTTTTGTTTTACTTTTGAACGTAGGAAACTCACTTAAAATTACTTCTGATGTTTCATAATCATATTTTTGTTTGTTTGTATAAAAAATATTTCACAGTACTGTAATTTGAATTGACATACAACATTATAAAAAGAAAAATATCTGCTGCGTGGCGTCACAGTTCTTTCTTTTACTTTCATTTATGAAACTTGATGTTGGTTAAAAGAAATATATAAGCACCTTATAACTATACATAGCAGAACTATATGCATACAAGTATACAACATATATGTATTTATGAATTCCCAACCTTCAACCCAGAACCGTCCTTAATCGAATTTTTCCAGGAGAAAGTTGCAAATAAAAGTTGTAGCGATTAATAAGTCTAAGAACTATCATAAGCTTAAAGAAAATCTTTGCAGCCGTTTTTAAAAAAATTTGAAAAAGCTCAAAAACTCCGAGAATAAAGTGGAGCTTTCGGTTAACCGATTTCAACTAAAAGCTTCACGGCAAAACAAGATATAATATGAAGGCAAATTTTCAAGTTTTGTGAAATTTGGAAAAGCGTTCGATACGATATGGCTGTCACACACAGGCACACACAGACATGTTTCTAAAAACTATTTTTTTGGACTTAGGGCATATCAAAACATGTATGATATGAACGAATTGATATTTAGTTTTGATATTTTTAGAGAATATTCTGAAAGAATTTTGTAAAAGATTTATGGAAGAAAAAAAATAAATATTTTGAAACCTCTACACCTATTTCCTTCCTTAACTTAAAATAAATATTTTCAATCATTATATGATGCACTTTCTTTAAATGAACCTTGAAGAAAAAATTAGTCAAGAAATTATTTTCCAAACATTCGCAAATGCAATTCATTATCTGCTGTAGTTAGCTTAGTAGCTAAAGTTTTTGAGGCAGTTACAAGTGAAGTGTACCCTTAGGTATGTAAAAATTGTAATAAATTATGGTCAAATTTCGACCACTGGGCGACCTCTAGTCCAAATAATTAGTAAGCTGTAGACACTGCAAAGATACGCAATAATTTTTTTACTTTTTAGTGCATTTTTTGTTTAAGATTTTTTATTTATTTTGAAGTCGGTTTTTCATTTTGTTATAACTTTTATTTATTTCTCGATTTTTTGAAATAACCACTTCCTTGCTATTTCCGCCATATGTGTCAGTGGTACTAGGTTCGATCCCTTTCGAATCCTTATAAGATTCAAGATCTAAGATTTATATGACTAACAGAAATTTTCTTTGTGTAGAAAGTTGTAATATGACCTTATTTGTTAAACCGACTTAAAATACAAAAAAAAAATTAGGTTTGGTTAAATTTTTTTATTATTTATGATAGTTATCTATCTCGAAAGTTTTCTCATGATAAATTTGGGTTAATCTCATGAACTCATACATGCAAGAAATGAGCTTTTTTATAAAAAAAAAAAAAAAAACTCAACACTTAAACACAATTGTCAGACCTCAATCTTGTTTAAAGGCGTTTTTAATGCAACCCCTAAAATGTGACACATAAATAACACGCTACGGAAATTTTCTTCATGCATAACAGCAAAACAATGTAAATCAGTGTACTCTCGTAGTGAACCTTCCCACTTGTCTCTTACTTTCTCTTCATTCTTAAAAGCTGATATAACACGAAATATATTCTGCACAAAAGAAGCGTTGAACTTGATTTAACGCGCTTCTGGTAAAATAAATATTTTTTTGTTAAATACATTTCTCAATCAAATCTTAAGTACTTTTTAATGTCTAATATTGTTGATGTTGGGTTGATTTTAACGAACAATGTGACCATCTTGTGAAGCTTTCAAGTTTTCTTATTCGAATGAAATCAACTTACCATTTTAAGTGTAGCTTTTCATCAATAAAATTTATACGATTTTTTGTAAATGTCACATAAAAGAAGCTCCCCGTACAACTGCATTTTTCTAGGTTACTTCAATTCTTAGTAATATTGGTACATTAAAAACTTATAATAAATCGTTCATTTTCATTGAGAAAAATTGATCTAAGAAGGGCATTTTCCAATGCTATTAATCAATTTTTTATTATAACCGATTTATTATAGGAAATAAATCAAGCTTTTGTGATTGAACCGATTTCGTCCTACAATATTTATGACCGAATTTTCCAACCCCCATTTTTTTCGTAATAATTTCAATATTCTTATCATAAAAGTTCAAAAAACAAGTTGAGTGATTTTAAATTAAAAAAATTAAACGTTAATATGTAAATTAATGTCTTCATGTTGCGAAATGAGGAAGGTGAAATTTTCCCTTAATCTGATGCGTTATTGGACGGACGAATAAATGGAAAAATCAATAAGCGGGGAGAATAAAACTTAAGAAAAAGTTTTGTTGACAAGGATTTCATTCATTTTTTTGTGTTAAACGATAAGATTTAAGTAGATCGAGAAAATTTTATAAGAATGAAAAGCTTGGGGCTCTCAACTTTTCATTCGTGTCGAAAACAACATTGAATTTGATAGATTTTTTAAAAATATTTTTACAAGTAGTGTTGATTCAGCAACCTTGTAATATTTGAAATGTGAAACAGTTTTTTTGCAGTTAAAGATGGGTCACTAATTTTTACAAATTTCAGGTTAGTTACTACTAATGCAATTGCTACCTATAGTACTTTGTAATTTGAATGTTGCGTTATAGATGGAAAAAAATATTTTTGTACCTACCTATCTTTACATAGTATAGAACAAAGTCTGTTCGCTGTCTGTTCCCTTAGATCTTTTAAACTACAAAACGGATTTTAATGCAGTTTTCCAAAATTGATAGAGTGATTCAAGAGAAAGGTTTGCAGGTCTAATACATGCATATAATAGTAGGGAAAAGTCGGGAAATTCAAAGATTTTTAATGTGATGTCATAACAAACATTTTTTTAACTTCACGAGATAGATCAAACTAATATGCGGCGAAGTTGTGTATCTTAAAAAGATTGATAAAAAAGTCCGCCACAGGATATGTCTATCTCTTAAGGATAACCCATAGGAACCATTTTTAACTTTTACGTATTACAAAAAAAAAATACTGGTTATTTACCAAGCTATTTTAAAGAATACACTATTATTCCTTATCCAATTAAATACGTTAGATACGTTGTGCATTTCATGTAGATCATAATTGTCCTTTACAGTATATCATGAAAATGATTATCTTAAAATATATCAGGGATTTAAAATATACTTTTAATATACCACGTTTTACTATTGAACTAAAAAGTAGGCAATAAAATATACAAAAAAAACTTTTTAAGGGGGTATTCTAGTCTGGAGGCCCGAATTTCGAGCGTTTTATTACTTTTCTCGAATTTTGCAGTAGCTGTTATACTATTTGAAATTTAATGATGAAAATGACGTCTGCATTCCATGCATATTCTTAGTTATCACGAAATCTGGGATTCTGAAATGATTCAACCATCTTAGAATAATAATTTAGAATAAGATTAAGACATTTACTTTGACAAGTAGCTACTTACTTTATTTCACAATTTCTACGAAGCTTCGTTTTCATGACATGCATGAATTGTATACTAGAAAAATGATCCTGGCAAATTTTATATACGTCTTGCAGCTTTCTTTGGATATTATTTATTGATACAAATTAAAATATTATTCTCAGTAGAAAAATTCTACAGCAATTGAGCTCAAATGTTGATATAATATACACTTCTCTTCCATGCGGTAGTTAACGGGGAAGAGAATGATATAGATTGCTTCTTATGCCGGAATAATTGACTGTTCCCATTGGATAGTATAACAATTGAATCCTATAGGGACCGTGTATTTTTGGTAAGTTTCATTAAAGGTCGTAAGATAGCATTTTTAACGCATTTTCCTCAAGAAGGCCCGACCAATTTTACACAGTAACAAAAGAAATCTCAACTAAGTTTAAATTAAAAAATTGACATTTTTACTGGAAACTAAATATGAATTTCAATTTAACCCACCCGATAGATTTAATAATGATATTTTAAAATATTTGAATTCTATCATTGCTCATTGTCGAAAATATTAGTTAGAATTAAAAGTATTTAAAATAATATACTAAATTTTTGAGTAACTAACAATTACTGAACGGAACAAATTTTAATGAAGTTTTGTTAAAGATACCTCAGATCTTAAAATATTGAACACCGTGTGTCCTATAGCTCCTAATCTTTTCTACTAAAATAGCTGAAAGGTTTTAAATTAGATTTTGAAAGCTGACAGAAACACAGGTACTTCTTATTTAATACTTAAAATCGTCTATATTAAGAACCTGAGAGATAGCTTATATCTCTTCTTAGAAAAGTTTTAAGGATTTTGATGAATTTACTTTGGATGTAAAGACTGGAAGTATCTATCATCTTTTCTGTCAAAATAGATTAATTTTTATATTTCGCTATGAATGTAGGGAATCCATTAATCTATCAATTAAATTCAGATACCCTCAGCAAAGCGAGCGGGTATTAACTAGTATTTTTGAATTACATTCCTTCAAAAAGAATTTCAATTCCAAATTAATAATAATCCAAGAGAACCGTCCAAGAGAAGTTTTGTCGGAAAATATTAAAAAAAAAATTAATTTGTATTATATTTGAACTCTGATATCTTTGAAACTGATTATCTGAGAAATTTTGTTCTAAAAATTTTTTTTTATAGAAAATGAAATGTCCTTTCAATCCTTTCGTTCAAATTGATTTTACGATGAACTGTTCTAAAGTTATGAAAATTCAAAAAAAAAAAAAAAATTCTCCTGCTGTTAAAATGAAAAAATGTATTGAGTCAAAATATTGATATTTAAAGCTCATGTTTCCGTTCAAATTTTTGTGCCATTGAACTCGTATAGTAAATATCAATTTTTTACACCATAAATTTTTTTGAAACACCTTACCCTGTATGAGTATGAGTAATTAATTAATTAATAGTACACCTACAATACATACACCTACATAACAAGGGTTTCATTTGGAATCAACAAATTGACAATACAACGTACGAAGGTTAGAGCAGCTCTATATAATAGGCCTTTTTTTCAAACTGTTAAGTAAAAGGATATTACAGGAATTACATTCTTTGGTATCATTAAAAATAAGTTTTTATTAATTTTATTCAAATAATCAATTTTAAAAAACTGTAATTTAATATTTAATAATAATAATTTATATATTTAAAGATATAATTATCAAAAATAAAATTAAGAGAATAATATTTTAATTTGTTTTAATAAATAATATCCAAAGAAAGCTGCCAGACGTTATAAAATTTGTCAGGATCATTTTTTTGGTTTAAAATTCATGCATGCCATGAAAGCAAAGCTCCATAGAAATTTCGAAATAAAGTAAGTAGCTACTTTTCAAAGTAAATGTCTAAATCTTATTCCATATCTTGTGTTACTAAATTATTATTTTAAGATGGTTGAATCATTTCAGAATCCCAGATTTCGCGATAACTAATAATATGCATGGCATGCATTCGTCATTTTCATCATTAAATTTCAAATAGTATAACAACTACTGCAAAATTCGAGAAAAAAATAACTTATTTTTTAATAATATGTGTCATTTGTATAAGTAAATATTTTATTATACAAGAATTAATTATTTTTAATTTAAATATAAAAATAAGTAAATATATAAAACAAAAATTCAAATAACGCGCGCTTAGTTAAAAATACCAAGCCGTTTTGCAGGCAACTTCATCTTGTTAATTTGTGATGATAAAATAGAACGCTACTAATGCTTCTGAAACCGCGCCGCGATGCAGACATCATTTTCATCATTAAACTTCAAAAAGTACCTATAACAACTACTACAAAATTCGAGAAAAGTTATAACTTATTTATTAATAATATGTGTCATTTGAATATGTAATTATTTTTAATTTAAATATGAAAATAAATAAAAAAGTAAATAAATATAACAAAAATTCAAATTACGCGCGCCTAGTTAAAAATACCAAGCCGTTTTGCGGCTAACTTCATTTTGTTAATTTTTGTCTCAATATGGCCGCCCATTTAAAAATTTAACTCTCATCATTTTTTCATAACGCGTTTAAAGAAGTATAACTTCAATAATATTTTATTAAAAGTTTGAAAAATTAAACAAAAAAAAAATTAATTTGCTGCTTTAATACAAATTATGATTGTGTATGGTTGTGATATGAACATTGAACAAATATTCATTAATTATGCATAGATATTATCGTGTATTACGATAATTATAGTTCGATACTAAGCTAGAAAAATAAACCTGGGAGCTTAATTTAAAATAATCCTCGGATTTAAATATATGCTGTACTACAATTTATATCTACGTAAATTATTAATATTGGTTAATAAGTATTAATAGTATTAAATATTGACATTTTAAGTTTTAAATTTTGGGAAATAAACCTGTAAAATTTTACATAAAATTATTTGTGTTAAGTTTTTGCTATTGTTTTGGTGGTACCAAAAAATTTATTACACCAGGAAAAGGAAATGAGCATAGGCCGATTCAGAATAATTAATAGTTGTTTTGTACAATCTTTATGCCATTAGAAAAGTTTCGTTTCAGCTTCACCACTCTGAAACGATAAAATTTCAATTAATTTCTCAACTTTCGCAATTAAATTGAAATATTGAGGCCCCCGTTTATAGTTTACTGTTCGTCTGGAAAAGTTTTAATTTGATTTAATTGCATCCCTGCGCGACAAGTGGTAATCGTATCAATAACTATTTCTTCCATTTGGAAGTTTGCGCTTGATTGAAAGAAACTGTCAAAATATTGTCAAGTGTTATTGATAAAAAGCTTATGTGAAGATATTGGTAAGTTTGGCGTTTTATTTGCGTATCACTCACGGGCAAATCGATTGTATTTGATCCGTTAGTATCAAGAAATAAATACTCTGATGGTCTCACACTCCACTGCATGATGGAAAACTCGATGAATTTGATGGTTTTATTGACGTCGTTTGCTAACTTTATTACTAACTATTTGTTTGCAAAGAGGTATATTATGGTGGTGAGTTGATCGTAGGCTTTGAGCACGTACGAAATTGATATATATTTCGATCGTTAAACACCCATAGGGCTCAGTTTTGATTCAGCGGATTTAAATTACGGCAAGGCCGCACTAAGACGTTTTATTTTTGGTCCATTAAGTTTAATTCCGCGTGAAAAATTGATAAGTTTCAAACTTAAATTCCCCCAGTAAAGATAACATAAACATTGTCAAGAAAAAAAAAAAACTTTTTCATTGAGAAGAATCATGCGTTCGTCGCTTTATTGAGAAATGATAAGATCGGTGTAAATTGTGTTGAGTTAACGTCCGTCGTTTTAACATCACGATTATTTTCATTTTTTTTTGAATTTGATGAAATGTCGTGAACTTTGTTCGTTATAGCGCCTAAAATGTCACTTTTACAAATTTTCTCATAAATTCGTATGATAAAGTGGAGATATTTTCTCGCCTACGCACGTTCATTCATCGGTCTCTGTCATGGTATGAAATGAAATAGAAAAAAAAGGAAACGAATAACAGGCAGCAATAACCAATTTTTCTTTTTTCGTTTTTTTTTCTCATCTTTATGTATCAGGTTCGAAATGAAATATTTGATTTTTCACACTTAAAATTACATAATATCAATTTGATAACGTCAATCATGGATTCGTTTAAAATTTTTTAATAAAATTTTCTTATCGTATAAATTGTTTTAAAAAAAAATGTTTAAACGTTTATAGAAAAATAAATACGAAAGTTTTATATCTCGTAATTATGGCATCATATTTATATTTTTGATAGTAGCTTCCAATATCCTGAAGGAATTCAACAAATAGACAAACTGTTCTGTGTTTCTTCTTGATACTACACCAGCATTTGACAAAATATGGTATCAAGTTCACTACTCTGTAAACTAAGGGTTGTTAAGCTTTATCCCTTTTATTACGTTCTCTAGTTTTATCTAAAAGACAGAAACTTCTTTGTAAGCTTCAAAGAAGTACAAACTGACTTGTAACCGTTACGTTCTGAAGTGGGTGGTAGAAAGGTGACCAACTTAAGAAGATGCATTGAACAATTCGTACTAGTAAAATCAAACAAGAGAAAATATATTTTAATCCAGGATTAAATCCGTGCTTTTTGATTTACCGTTTAAATAACAAGGGTATTTACTTCTGTAATTTTATTGCGTTCCAACGAATAATTAAGTTGAAAAAAAAATAAATATTCTTAAAGGAAATTAAAAGATCTATAAAATAGATCTGAAATCATTTTTCGCTAAGTCAACTCGTTTAATAGTTATAAGAGGCTAAAGTGCCACTTTCTTCTCGCACTGCAGCTTTAGGCTAATTGTACTCCTTGTTGTACAAGGATTCTTGCTTATTCCATGTTCAGCATTCAGGTTTAGCTTTGCAAAACAACTCTTTGAGACAACCCAATAGTTTGCAGATGCTTTCTCAGTCCACAGTGTTCGATTATCAGTCCCGTTACTGTCTTCTGTTAGTTCCTTCTGGGCGGTGAAGGAGAGGTAAATTCTCTACATCATTCTCTTGCTGAGCTTCTAACTGGAAATTTCTAGCCAGTATTTATTTTGCTGCTGTCTCGGCTGACTTTTAATCGCCTTTTTGAGAGTAGATTTTGTGATCCCCAACCCAAGCTCCGGGCCCATGGTATCTGACGTTTTGATCTCCGGACTAAATATCCCCGACAAAATATCCCTGACAAAATATCTCCATGACAAAATATCCTCATTACAAAAATATTTGCGATAAAATATTTCATGCAATTTCAAAACCTCACATTTCAAGACGAATTTTTCTTTTGGGAAATAATTTTGATAAATCTGTCAATTAAGACGTAGCTATGGGAACTGGGAGTTCAGGGGGTCCTACTGGTGGGGGTTTGGCGGTGCCCCTAACAAAAGAAATTATAGTAATTGTTTTTTTATCCGATTTTCATTCATTGACTGAATGTAAACTTCTTGACACCGCGAGGTTTTGCACAAAACTAAATGTTTTAACATCAAAATTCTTTTGCAAATACGATATACAGTTGTTCCTATGAAATTTATTAGTTTTCAGGATTTTTTGAAAATCCTTATGAAAACAGATCCTTTATTACTTAGGTTCGTTCGCGGATACTATACTGAACCGATAACGAATCAGTTCAAGACCGATTTAGGATCATCGCCGAGCGCATGCAAGTTTATGAGTCGAGTTACGGTCCGATATTCGCGGTTCACACGAAATGCATTCGTTACCGATTCATAATTGGTTCTAGCGAACCTCAGATTTTTGTTTGGATGAAAAATTCGATTCTCTTACTCATGCGCAATTTGCTAAATTGCGGCTAATTCAAAATCCAGTTGCCATGCTGCGTTCACACGAATCAATTTTAGTAGCCCGTTTTTAATTGATCAAGAAAATATGAATGAAAAACCTCGTGTGAGAACCGCAATCAACTTTTTAGTAGATCAAAAAAAGTTTGAACGAGTCATCACACTAGGTTTTTTATTCAAATTTTGATCGATCAACTAAAATCGGTCAACTAAAGTTGACTCTTGTGAACGAGACGTTTTAACGTCTATCAACGTTCAATTCAATTAACAATTTTCGTGGGTTCTCGTTAATCCTCGTCTTACTTCCGAACATTTTCAAACTCGTTCACGAAAAAATGACCCTTAATCAGTTCATAACACGCTTGACGATTATCCTAAATCTACTTGAAATAATTCGTTATCGGTTCCGTATGGTATCCGCGAACAAACCTATTATTAGAGCATTTTAAATTAAAAAAAATATTTTTAAAATCAAGTGATTTAAAATACGTGGTATGGATTGTTATTTTTTAAATTATTTTATATATTACTTGAGTTCAAGCTCGAATCGCTGTAGTTAAAATGTCATTAATTTTATGGTGTTTTCTGTGTTATATTTTTTGTTTGAAGATATTTTGTCATGGGAATATTTTGTCCGGAGATCAAAACGCATGGAATTGGGCCCATGAGTAGGGTCATCGAACCAGCCCTCGCGCAAGCATCAGCTTTTTCATTGCCCTCAACTCCCTTATGCCCCGGTACCCAACCAACTTGGATTCGGTTGTGCTTTGCCACGTCCTCCAAAAGTTGACCATACTTCAGCACCAACTTAGAGCTGATCGTTGTGTTGGCGATCATTTTTAGTGCTGCCAGACTATCAGAGAGAATCTGTATGTTCCTATTTCGATAGCCCGTATCTGAGTTTTCTCTGACATATATGGCAATGGCCGTGATCTCCGCCTTAAAAATAGTGGTTGAGGCTCCAAGCAGAACTGAGATGCCCCTTTTTACCCCCCCCCCCAACTCCCGAAATATCGCGCGAGACTCTCCGTTCATAAGCGCTCCATCCGTGAACCACCTAAGTTCATCTTTTGGTTCTTCATTTTCTCCCATTAAAGTTACTATGTAGGGGGGTGTTTAAGGGGGTATTCTAGTCTAGAAGTCCGAATTTCGAGCGTTTTTTGGCAATTGATAAGAAAAAGCATTTGATATTTTTACGATCCATGTTTTTATCATTTGTCTATTTATATTCAGAAAGTACACAAAATAATTTCTAATTTTTTTTTTATTGAGTTATGCGTCTTTGAAGTAGAAGGGGAAAAAAAGGCCGTGTCCTCGTCGCCATGATTTCTACCCTTGTGGTCATTTGAAAAATAAAACACGATGGATTCTTGATAAGTATGAATGTCGCTATCGCATGAACCTCCTAAACTGAAAAAAACATTCTTTTTTTTATAAAATGGCGGCTACTCAAAAATAAAGGTCGATTTTTTCACTAATTTTTTAACTTTGTCGAATTTTTTAAAAATATCACGAATTTAAAATCTTTATTTTTTAATAGTTCATGCGATAGAGAGTATTTAAAGAATATTCATGCCAAATTTCAAGTAATTCGGCAGATTAGAACTTGAGATATTGTGGCTATCACATCGAAAAAAGTAGTTTCGAGAAAAACTCGTTTAAAGTTTTACGTTAAGTCTCAACCGGTTGAGTTGTCACGACACTAAAACGGCTATAACTTCGGAAATAATTTGGATTATTAAAAAT
This sequence comes from Sisyra nigra, assembly GCA_958496155.1. NCBI lineage: Eukaryota > Metazoa > Arthropoda > Insecta > Neuroptera > Sisyridae > Sisyra > Sisyra nigra. The sequence goes on from OY292318.1 coordinate 6,700,237, forward strand.
CCTTTTAGTGAAATATTTTTGAATATATAAGCTATCGGATTATGAAAAAAAATTTTTTTCAATTTTTTCAAATTCCTAGACTAGAATACGCCCCCTTAACATAACAAGTCAATCGTAAAAAATACTTTTTACAGCATCTTAAGTCTTTTAAGCTTCTCACATCTGTGCACCATCAATACATTTTTTTACTTTTTACTTTTTTTATTACTAATTTTATTAGATCTATTGAAGTCTATAGAGGTCTATTGGATTCTGTTGAAAACAGCCCCCTACAACTCTATGTTACAAAAATAGGACCATTTTTACTGGATTTGCAGTAAATTAGTTGAAATATAGTTGAAAATGAGTTGAACGAAGACCACAAAGACTGACGAAGACCAAAGAATTTATGAAGGTCGGAGGTTAGAAATAATTTTTTTAAACTTCAAGCAAGTTATTAAAATGAAACTTTTGTTAATGTTTTCATTATTATTGTTATTATATGAGAATAATTATGATAAGTATTTTTTTATAATAAGTATAATAACTCTGATAAGTTTAAGTGGTAGGGGGCTGTTTGAGACGTATGACTCTTATAACAACACAAATAGTGAACAGCTGTTTTTCCACTAGATACTAGCGCCGCCGAAAGAGCTCAAAGGTACTAAAATTTCCGTAGAAATCGGTCACGTTTTTTAGCCTTTCTCGTAACTAAGTGACAGGGGGCTGGTTGAAATCTATTGAAGTCTATATTGAAATCTATAGAATATATTGAAGTCTATGAAATTTGTGACGACGACATACATACATTGCACATTACACATAGCGATCAGTAAGTCTAGAAAAGGCTTAGAAAAAATTAAGAGCTGCCTTTTTGGCAGGGTTATTTTTTGTCATCTGCAAAAATATTTCTATAGAAACTAAAGAAAAAAAAATTTGTCTACCCTATATACTCATACACATAAAAAATAAATTAGATTTCCAACATATTCACATCTATTAACTTTTCAGATTTAACTTGTACAAAAATAATCCAATAAACAAGTCCATTATGTGCGTTTTACTATATTTATATAAGCATATTAATTTCGAGCAAACCATTTCATGCAAACTTTGTATATTAAATAATGTTGAATGTCGTCAAATGTAAGCCAATTCCGTCAACTGAAAATTTATTAACAAACTTTTATTATTGTATCATCATTTCTCGTGCAACATCGCTCGTTCATTTGGTGCCCATTTCATCTCCCTAAACCTTCTCAACAACTTTGACATCGATCGAAACTTGCAAACCTTTACCTACAAATTGTTATTATTTGACAAAATCGATTGCAAACGACAAGCGAAAGTGAAGTCTTACGACTTCAAGTTCAGTTTCTGTGCATCCCACGCTGTATGTGCAGACATTTCTATCAATTTCACATGAAAGATTCAACAGTAACTTTGAACGTTTCAGTGGAAGAAAATTGACGAAATTAAAGCATTATAAAATATGAATAAAATACCAGAAATATCTTGGATTTTGAATGAAAAAGAAAGAAATGGATGCGTTTATTATGTGTAGGCATAAGAAGTAAAATTTTCTTCTGGTTATTTTTACATATTATGAACGCTTAAAATGAATTCACAATTATTAATATAGCCAACATCTTTCGATGATAAAAACGTAGCCTCAATTGTAATTTACCTATCGTTTTTTGTCGTGAATCGATTTTTTTTATAAGTAATGGGTAAAAAACACACAAAAAATTAATAGCACTAGTTCATTTAGGGCCCTAAAAAGTTTCACTTCAAAGAAATAATAAGTAAATGTTTCATTTATTTGAAAATTTCTATTCATCTTTATAAATTTCAATAAACTTAATACGAGGGGACATGTAGAGATTTTCATCAAAATTTCTATAAATAGAATTCAATAATCTGACTCTTGAAATATTAAATACTTAAATTCTTGCGCAGCTAATTACTTTCTGTTCAAGCCACAAATCTAAGAGCAAAGGTTTAATTTTTGAGAGTGCTTATTATAGAATAGAATTTTATCGGAGGAAAATTAATTCCAAAGTTTATTTATATGTAATATGAAATAATAGTTAGTGTGTTCAAATTAAATGGGGAATTAAGCTCAAATCCAGCTTTCAATTCAAGTTTATATAATCTAATGGTTTTGATGTGCGTTAAATTAATGGTTTTCGACGCAATGATTCGTCAAACCTTTGAATTAATTGTTATAACCTTGTAGGCGTTATATTGAAAAGTTTTTCTACAGCTTATAAAAAGTTTTGGCAATTTTACTACGCTATAAGAAAATTAAAAATAATGCTGATTTTAATTAAGTAAGATAGAGTTGAATCTTTTCTTTTTCATTGTTATACAAACAATGACTATAATTTTTTTTGTTGGTGGCTCTCCCAAACCCCCGCCATGGGAACCCCTTGGGTCTCTTTGACATAAATTAACACAGTTTTTGCGGATTTAACATGTGGGGGGGGGGAATTTTACACGATTTTACTAAAAATTATTAAATATACAATTAATAAATATAAAGTTTTTGAGCTTAAAACGTTTTTTGTTCACGGAATTAATCAAATAGTGCTCTTTTATCATGAGGATATTTTGTCCGGGGATCAAAACGCCCGATACCATTAATTACTCCCATTAAGGGAGATTAACCCCCTACCCCGCCGGTATATGGATCAATTCGCTTATTGTCCGGGAAAAAATTGCGAATTCAAAAAAGGAGAAAAAAAAAATTATTTGACCCAGTTTTTCTAACTTTTGTGGTTGCTTTTGAAAATCATTTTAACTTAATTTGTAACAAAAAATTTTCTTAATAAAGAAAAGAGAAAATTTCTCACGAAAATATAAAATATTTTAAAGTAACTTTTCAAATAAAAAAAAGTGGTTGCGTGTACTTATGTACGCGCGTGAGAAGTTATACTTCTTTGGCATCATTAAAAATTAGTTTTTATTAATTTTGTTCAAATAATTTGTTTTTAAAAAACTGTAATTTAATATTTAATAATAATTATATATATATAAAGATATAATTATTAGAAATAAAATTAAGAGAATAATATTTTAATTTATATCAACAAATAATATCCAACGGAAGCTGCCAGACGTTTAAAAAATTTGTCAGGATCTATTTTCTGGTTAACAATTCATGCATGTCATGAAAACAAAGCTTCATAGAAATTGCGAAATAAAGTAAGTAGCTACTTGTCAAAGTAAATGTCTTAATTTTATTCTAAATTAATATTCTAAAATGGTTGAATCATTTCAGAATCCCAGATTTCGTGATAACTAAGAATATGCATGGAATGCAGACGTCATTTTTATCATTAAATTTCAAATAGTATTACAGCTACTGCAAAATTCGAGAAAAGTAATGACTTATTTATTAATAATATGTGTTATTTGTATATATAAATATTTTCTAAATAAAATATAAAAAATATATTTTAAGAATTAATTATTTTAAAATTACGCGCGTCTAGTTAAAAATACCGAGCCGTTTTGCGGGCAACTTCATCTTGTTAATTTGTGATGATAAAATAGAACGCTACTAAAGCTTCTAAAACCGCGCCGCGGTGCAGACGTCATTTTCATCATTAAACTTCAAAAAGTACCTATAACAGCTAATGCAAAATTCGAGAAAAGTAATAACTTATTTACTAATAATATGTGTCATTTGTATATATAATTATTTTTAATTTAATTAAAAATAAATAAGTAAATAAATACAAAAAAAATTCTAATTACGCGTGTCAAGAAACCCAGTGGTTTTGCGGCTAACTTCATTTTGTCTATTTTTATCTCAAGATGGCCGCCCATCTAAAAATTTCAATCTCATCATTTTTTCATAACGCGCCTAAAGAAGTATAACTTTAAAAAATGTTTTTAAGGCAAAATAGCAGATTCTTCAGCAAATAAATGAATTGAAGGAGTGTTCAATTATGCATTGTTAAAACATGAACTGTTTCATGCATGAGAGTAAGGTATAAAGTCAAGATTCAATCGTGCTCCTGCCCTTTTAAGTAAATATTAGAGGTTGGTACATTGATTTTGATTGAAATGGTGTGAGAATTTCTTGCCAGAAGGCTTCTACTCGAAAGCTCCAGCACAGCTTTGGACAGATTTTATTCACAATATTATTATGACAAATTAATAGAGACCTAAAGCTATGCATTGATTAGAAATTGGCTACAGGCAGGCATTTCAATTAAATTAAGATTAAGTTAATTAAATTTCACCTTTGGTATGGCTAGAATTCAACACTTATAAAACTTTTCTGTCTTTTTGAGTAGTAGAAAGAATTTATTCGCAGAAAATAGACGAAACTTGGAAATTTACAAGAAAAGCTTTAACTTAAAGAAACTCTGAATATCAATCTAGAAGTTTTAAAATTTTCTAAGAAATTGACGAAAACTAAACTTAAATTAAAATTCAATAAAAATTTGATCCCTAAAAATTTTATTTCTAGTAATATATTTTGGTGCAATGCATACCAAAGGTAAGAGCAATCGAGTTGTTTAGTCTTCACATTGATTACATTTACAAAGTTGCATTTGTTGGTTGCAATCGAATTGATATAAATTTATCGCTTTCTACCCGCTCTCTAATACTGTTATTTTTGTATTGAACTCCACGAATATACGTTACTGAAACTTGCTTTGTTCTGATAATTTCGATTTAACTCGAACTCTATAATATATTACTTATATACCTACCTATCATGCAGAGAATTCGATCGATCGTTTTTTTTTTATTTCAATCATTAACTGAATGTTTATATTGTAAATGCATTTTTCATGTTGAAAAAGCAAGAAAATATATACTATTAGGAAAATGTAAACAGATTAAAATATTAAATAGACTTTGGAGATATTTTTAACCTACTTTTTTCATTTGATTAATGTGACTGTTTATTAGAATTTGTAAGTAATTAATAATAAGTGGTTAGTTTACAAATTTCCTATATGCTTATATTTACATTTTTTTTTTATAAATCTGTTCAATTTTATTTCCTTTTAATGAACAGTAAAAGATATATTAATAATTAAAAGTAATGTTCTGTTTATTTTAAAGGAAGGTTTATTTTAAAGAAAAGTAAGTCTTCCTTAGGAATTAAAATATTAATTATGTGGATCTTTCATTGCTCGATAGGATGTCTTTAAGGGTATGACGATTTTCTAATTTTGTTCAAGCACTCGCATTGCATTGTGATAGTGAATTTTTTAATAATATATTTTGTAAATTATTATTTAAATTACCCTTTATTTGAATCATTTTTAAATGTAATTATCAAAAATCCTTCTGTAGTGGATCTCATAGTTCTATAGAAATTACATTACTAAATTTCATTACGATATTGCTTTAGACTAGGGTTTGCAAACCGGTTAAAACCGGGTTTTAAGGACTTTTAAAATTTTTTAAAAATTGCTCCTGCTGCAGAATCCGCTCCTGCTCCAAGTGTAAAGTTATTAGTTAAAATTAATAATTAATTTTTCAAAAATTTGTAAATTCAAAAATAAAAATTGCTATATAATCCAAAATAATCCCCTTTTTTAAACTATTCATGTTTATAAGATCCAACGGCAATTGATGACGTCATAATACAACAATACATGTATAAATAGTTAAAAATAATTAATTATTAAAAATATTGCAAAAATGTGATCAATTATATTTGCGTAATGGAAAGAGCAGATAGAGAACTAAAAAAAAATTTAGTTAAAAATTATTTTGGTTTTTATAGCATTTTTAATTTTTGAGATTGAAATTTTTAAAAAATTCATTTATTAATTAACTATTAACTATACACCTGGAGCAATTGCGGATCCGGAAACAGTATTTAAGGAGCAATTTAAAAAAAATTAATCTCGCCAACCTAACTCTGGTTAAAAAATATATGCAATAATAAAAGAGAGTGTTGAAATGTAATTTGATTATTTGTAACGATTGTTACTTAAAAATGTATTTTGAATTTGTATTTACAGTAAAAGCTAAAAACAAATCTTAAAAGAGAATGTTAAAAAAAAGGTACAAAAATATTTTATATATTCCAATATCTCGCTTAGCTGCATGAAGTCGTACCGCGTACACTCAAATATGAAATAATGATTAGGCAGTGGAAGGAAAAACATTCCCTCTCTAGTCCACTCTTGTCCATGCGCATAACACCGTTTGCCCCACTCTATCCAAGCAACGAAAGAACAACGAAAGCATACGCAGTCTGCTTGGAAAAATCATATTTCTAAAACCTTAATTACTTAGCTTTTAATGAAGATATCGTGATAATTCTTTTTTTAGATAAGGACCAAGAAGGTATATAAGAAGTTAAACAAACAAAAAATTGACCGAAATCCATCCAGTAGTTTTTGAGTTAAAAGCGAACATTGGAAAAAGCTATCAATTTTATTTATATAGATATTTGAAAATAAGTAGTATAAATATATATCCCGATTGTTCAGAATTTTTAAAAATTATTTTTTAACGTATGCATTTACGATATCTGGCTCAAGAGAAAACGAGTAATACCTATGAATCCGGGGCCTAAAGATAGGTAAGGGTGAGTATTCTAAAATAAATTTAAAAAAGTGACCGAAGTGCTTACCATTGAGGTCAAAACCAGACAACTGTGCTATAAATACCTAAGTTACATAAACGTTTAACTTGGTACACCAAGAGATAACAATTAGCAAATGTTAATGTCTCAATCGAATTACGTAGAACTTTCGGAAGATTCAAAAGATTTCTGATCCAGCAGTTCCTTATTTCTTACCATGACGGACCTTTAAAAACTACATAAAATGCACAATAAACGTTCGGAACACTGGAATCTACCGCTGAATTTCAGACGTTCACGGACCACTAACACTTGTTGACAAGCACTGTTTCAAGAGATTCATCTTGAAAACATGTTACCTGAACGGTAACGGTGTTAGTGCAAAAACATCTGAAGGCCAATAATATTGTCACAAATCCAAGACACCCATTTGTGTCTGGCGCCCGAAAGGCGGTATTAAACAATCACTGGCGATAAGAATTGTACAAAAGGATGGACCCCCTGAAGTATGTAGTTTTATGACCACGGATTAACATTACAAAGGATGAGACAAGGACGTGTTGTTCTAGAATTTTCTCCATTGGTAAATCAATGGAGGAGAGAAAGACAGGCGCTAAGATTACCAATAGAAAAATCTAGAAACGGGTGATCGCTTACTATAAATAATCCGAAAGATGAGCCAACATTCAGTATTCAAATAAATGTTCGACGAGTATAAAATAAACCATCGAAGAGTATTGAAATAAATTCATCGACAGTATTCAAATAAACCACCGAGTGTGTATTCAAATAAATTCATCGAAGTGCTCAGTGTTAAAGTGAACAGTGTTATATAAATTCTGAACATTGTTAATAAAGTGTACATTGTGTATATAGTGAAATATAAACAGTACTGTGACTATTGTTGACAGTGAACATTGTTGTAGTGTATAATTGTTAGATAAATAAATAAACAATTAATTAAAAATAAATTCGTAGTCATTATACACAAACCAACGAACCCGTAAAAACGTTACAATATACATTAATTTTCGGACACGTTTATTGCACTGTCAGTCTTTTTTCTCGGACACTTAAAAAACGCTTTGATGTGCTTTTGCATGCATACGATCAGAAAAACTTCCCATCTTGTCACAACCCTCGCTACCATGGCTATAAAAGGGTTCAAAAAGGATAATAACAGAATCTTTCACACAAGGACACACGCAAAAATCTCAATAACTTCACATCAAAATTCCAAATAAAAAATTCCTAAAAAAGCAATGTCTTTGTCACTCTAGTTTCTAACAAAGACATTTTCTTATTAATTTTAAATGAATTGTAATTTTTCTCAAATGATGACTAAGAGTAAGTTAACAAAATTATCCTGTATAGTATGATTTTTTTATTACTTAAAACTACCGAACAAAGTTCTAAGTAATCAACTAAATTTGTTTAATCGCATCACTTCAATAGCATTCATGTTCAAATGCCACTTCTTCATTACAACAATAAATAACAGATTTACAAAAACTAGTTGCATCAATCTGATAAAAACCAACTGCCAGACATTCCAGTAAGAAAATCCACGGAACACAACCATACTGAACATCAGCTGATTTTCATGTCATGCAATTTTGTAACCATTTTTAAATACTTGTGTGCATTTTTAATGTAAAAATGGTTAGTTAATTTTCTAATGTTTACATTTGCAATTGATCTTACAAAGTTTCGCAATTTCCCTTTTAAATCCAAAATCTATGAAAAGCATAGTTAATATGCTAACATTAGTACGAAGATATAACATGCACCAGGATTAGTTTTCATCGTAAATTACATTTCTATTACGACTCAAAGGAAATATTTAAGATATTTTGTCGCAGTGGGACTGTAAGCAGCTAAGCCATAACAAGTCCAAAGCTTAAAGCCTACAATTTATAATTGTTTGCTCATTAAATTTTCAAAATTGTGAACTAATAGTGAATGTTCCCATAAAACCGAAGCAAACAAGCAAATCAAAATTTAAATTAATATTTAAAGAATCTACGACTGAAATTGAATATCACTCAAAAAAAGTTAACTCAAATCAAACAAATATTGGAGGCAAAACAAACGTTTGTATTACATTTGATCCGAAAAGCAAATTCTGTTTGTTCTATAAATATCAATTATTTTTATTAATAACACTGATACCACCAATACAAATACTTTATATGTACTTTTTATTAAATTAAATTTTTATTACATTAATCAATTGTGTTCGTGAAAATAAACGGGGGTAACCAAATTGCGGTGGTTTACAGGGCAAAAGATATGTAGATAATTAGTATCAAACATCGTTATTCGTTGGTATTAAAATTAATTTTTAATGTGGTAACTGGAGTAGGATATACCTACCTAAATTTTATCGAGTGTAAATAAAAGGTGTACTTATAAAAATTTATATTTGACACGTAAAAGACACGTACAGTGTCAAATGGTTGACATTTAACAATGTTATAGAATATTTTAATAGTGGCATGAAAATTTTCTCGATTTATTGAAGTTATACTTCTTCGTTATGAAAAAATTATGAAAGGGTAATTTTTAGATGGGCTGCCATATTAAGACAAAAATTAAAAGAATGAGGTTGACCGCAAAACCACTAGGTTTCTTTTAACTTGGCCCACGTAGTTTGACGTTTTGTTTTATTTATTAAACTTATTTATTTATTTTTATAATTAAATTAAAAATATTTATATATACAAATGTAACATATTATTAATAAATAAGTTATTGTTTTTTTCAAAATTTGCAGTAACTGTTATACTATTTGGAGTTTAGTGATGAAAATGACGTTTGCATCGCGGCGCGGTTTTTGGAAGCATTAGTAGCGTTCTATTTTATCATCACACATTAAAAAGATGAAGTTGGCCGCAAAACCGCTCGGTTTTTTTTAACTAGGCACGCGTAATTTGAATTTTTGTTTTATTTATTTATTTTTTTACTTATTTTTATGATTAAACTAAATAAAACCCGCCCGCTTCGCTGAGCGTATCTAAATTAATCTGATTGAATAATAGAAAACTTTACCCAAAATAAGAAATATAGCTATCTTAACAAAAAAAGGTAATTAGATATTTCTAGACCATTATTTCATCGTTAAACTACTTTTCTAGGAACAGATATAAGCTATCTTATGGGTGGTATCTTTACGTTTTTTTGAATATTGTAAAATATTAAGAAAATTTTAAGCCTTTAGAATCTTTCACAGCAAATGTCATATGAAATCATTTATTAGTTTTAGTAGAATGGATTAGTAGCTATCCTTTAGGAAGTGTACCTTTTTTAAGGATAAATAATTTTTAATGTGTTATCTTAAGATCTGAGGTATTAGGTTTGGTTGCCTTAGGTTCATTATTCTAGGATATAGTATTAAGGCCATTATGTCTTATCAGCAAGTCTGCTGTTTCCCGGGGTCCAAGATTAAACAACGATTTCTTATAGATCTTGCTAAAATAAATTGAAAATTAAGAATATAGTTTTTTGGTAATAAAACAACGCGATGGTCACATCTAAGTTGCTATTTTTTCTTGAAAAATAAGTTGGGCTGGATTTATTTTTGTTCTGGGGGCTCTGCCTAACGGCTTCACCTCTCTTAGACAAACTCCTAATTGGGATCACTTAAGTCGAACTGTCTGTTTTTGTTATTTATTCTTACGGATCTCATTTTTGAACTAAGATATTTCTTTTTATCAATGAAATAATATTAACTGCAGAGGATTTCCTTCTTTTCCTTCGACAATTCGAACGTTTACTCAGCCAAACTATTAATAATATATTAACTACCCGTAAATTCACATTAGAGTTATGGTTTTTAGGAATTTAACCTATCGCTATACTTCTATCATGGTTATAATTTTCAAATTTACGAACATTAATTTATAAGAATAACAAATTACATAGTTTAAAATCATACCGTCTTTACGATATGATATGGTATATGTACATTGTATCACAACTGCCTGCCAATGTATGTTTTTCGATGCGCAGTTTTTATAGTTTTTATTTTTTTGCTCAGAAAATCAACATTTTTTTGGAATAAAAAGTATTTTAAAGTACTTTTTGAAATATTTTCTACTTGGAGTGAAAATCTCGTTCAAATCGGACCAGCCGTTTTCAAGTTTGCCAAGAACAAACAAACAGACAGGGAAAACTATTTTAAATAAAAAGTAGCCAATAATGTAAGTTACAATATTTAATAACTTTTTGTTAAAATTCCATTGAAATCGACTCAGCTGTTTTCAAGTTTACCCTGGACAAACCCTGTTATTACCCTGTTTTTTGGGAAAAATTACAATTTAAATGGCATTTATTTTTTTGTATTAAATATATGAAAATGTAGGCAATAAAGAGTATTCAACAAAAAACTTTAAATTTTTGAGATTAGAAAAAAATCTCAGCTGGGAAAAATGATTCCGTTTTTCGTTCGTTCGCGCAGGTGAGATGAAACATTTTTATTATATAGGTAATAGGTATTCAAGTAGCAAAAATCTTCAATCTTATTATTGATATAGATAAAAAATAATCAATTCTTTAAATATATTTTTATATTTTATTTAGAAAATATCTATATAAACAAATGACACATATTATTAAAAAATAAGTTTTTACTTTTCTCGAATTGTGCAGTAACTGTTATACTATTTGGAGTTTAGTGATGAAAATGACGTCTGCATTCCATGCATATTCTTAGTTATCACGAAATCTGGGGTTCTGAAATGATTCAACCATCTGAGAATAATAATTTAGTAAAAAAAGAGAAGAATAAGATTAAGACATTTACTTTGACAAGTAGCTACTTACTTTATTTTGCAATTTCTATGAAGCTTCGTTTTTATGACATGCATGAATTGTTAACCAAAAAAATGATCCTGACAAATTTTATAAACATCTGGCAGCTTACTTTGGATATTATTTATTGGTATAAATTAAAATATTATATCTTTAAATATATATTATTATTAGGTAAATATTAATTTCCAATTTTTAAAATTTTTTTAAATTGATTATTTGAATGCAATGAATAAAAACTAATTTTTAATGATGCCAAGGAAGTATAACTTCTCACACGCGTAAAGTACACGCAACCACTTTTTTTTTTAAATTTACAGCTTTACTAATAGAAACAATTTTCAAACTTTTTGGTCATTTGAATGACATTTTAAATGATAACACTAGATGAAAAATTAAATATCATATCATTAATAACAACGTTCCAGACAAAACTTTCCATAAAAACCATTTACTGAAATGATTTACTCGCATTGTATCCATTTAAAATTTTTTTCCTCTCAAAAAACTGCCACTCAAGAAAAACCACTAAACTTAAATTATCCACCTAAAACATAACTTTATTTTCTTGACAAAAAGGTTGTACCCTTTTGACCACTCAATTTTAAATATCATTACTCTTTACAGTCCTGTTTTATATGTAACAGATCGTAAACACACAAACAGTGCGTGTATCAAACTCTAAAATTTTCATCTCAATTAATTTACGAACAATATAAACTGGTACCTGTACACTGCGGGGGCGTAAAGCAATTCATTGTCTAAGTCATTTGGGAAAAGAATACGAGCAACAAAATCAAAATTGTTTCCAGCCTCGGCAGCAGCGATTAATTAAAATGGCAGTTACATAAAACCGTTAAGCAATATGTACCTAACTAATTAATTTTCACGATAATAATTTGTCAGCTTCACCCACATTTATATTATAGCTTTAATTAATATAACAATAATTTTATTCGATGAACAATTAAAAAATAAATCCTTTAATCATATAATTTCTATAAATATATTTCTGTTTTTGAACGTCGTGTCAAATTACTTGTATCATTTTGTTTTCAATTTTTGTTTGAGAATTCTGTTAATTCTATAAATAGTAGGTATATCATTTGATCAATATTTTTATATTTCAACAAGAAACTGTAGCTGGACAAATATTTATCGAGTATGTAAACAACATTGCAAGTAAATAGTAACATAGCTACTTAATAAATATAAGAAAAACAGTTTATATAAAATAAACTAGGAAAAAAGATAAAATAAACGATTAAAGATAAAATTGGTTGATGGACATTTTCTGAGAAAAAATAAGATTGACGAAGGGAGCCAGGAAAAATCGTTTGACTATAACATAGTTGGATGTGTACTAATCTTTTATGAAAGACAAAATTAAAAAATCTTGCCTTAACTTTTACATTTTCTGAAAATACCTATACTTTAGGCGAGTCAAAATCGACAATAAATTCGCATAACATGATGTATCTCTGATTTTGAAGTATGTTATTTGGACCCATTTGCAACTCTCAAAAAGCTTAAGCCTCCAATATTTAAAACATTTTAGAACAATTATACGAGGGAGAAGTGCAATCAAAGGAATTTCAATAGAAAAATCAAATTGCTTTCTTCAATATGAACCTTATGGTAATATGAAACTAAAAAAGTTATGAAGGTGTTAAAAAATACGTAGGTACTTATGTGATTGTGGTATAGTGGAAATAAAATAGGTGGCTGTTTTGTACCCGTGCTGCAGCAGTTATATACTCCTACTATTTATTACATGGTCTTTATGAATCAAAACATAAAAAACGTGAGCCAGCAGAAATAATGAATTTTCTTCAGTTCAAAAATATATCGACAATTAGGTATAAAGGAAGAATCCTATACCGACTAAGCAAAGGTTATATTCAAATTCTATATTACTATTACTTCCAATAAATTATGATTCTTATTATTTTTAGTTACAACAAATAAATATATTGCTTGATTCAAATAATAATACTAACAATATTTGAGTAGGTAACAGGTAATCTAAGATACAAAATAATTACAAGTAGGTAAGGTAAAGTACCCAGTAGTTGAACGGGTTTCAAAACAAAACCTATTTACCCCTAATTTAAACAAACAAAATACGAATAAATTGATTAAAGAAAGATTGTTTATGAAAATATAGATATTTTTTAAGATAAAACCAAACAGAAAGTAATAAATTATGAAATTATCATATTTTTACAAGGTTTTGAAAATATACATCAAATGCACCAGTAGTTGAACAATCTATTTTGACTCGCCGCAGTAGTTGAACGCCACGGGAGTAGTACTTGAACAAGTATGAAATACATTCCAAAAATTAGTTTTTCATTGTTGTAAACGATTATTATCAACAAATTGATTAATATTACCCATAAAAAAATAAAAATATAAACTGTTATTTGGGTTATGGATAAAATTCCGTTATAAACACCCCAAGATTTAGACATAACCTTACATTTTTTATGTACCTCTACCTACATTGGAATTTTCAATTTTATTTAATGTAAATGTTATATTATATTATGTTTTATATAAAAATATATAATAATAGTAACATCACATAGTTTTACACATTTAAGATATTTGGTTTTCTGTAAAACTTCGCGGTGTCAATAATTTACACCAACAATGTAAATCTCAGGTTGTCTAAACTAGAACTTTATTATAATTTTATTAATTTTATCGGATTATATTGTTGATTAACAAGTAAATATTAGTCACAATGTTTATCTTACATTTGGTATAAACTTTTATTGGTTTGAATTCAATAATATTTTATTTCGGTTCAATAAATAAGTTTGTACTGAAAATTTTTTGGAATTACTGCAGTTTTTAATAATATAATCACTATATATGTATATTTTTATACTTTTTATAAAAAGAAAACAATTAAATGGAATTTTTTATTACTGCATTAGAATATCTGTCACGCTGTTCATCTACAGCTTCCATTAGAATTACATATACCTAATGCTTGAATATCTTGTTCAAGTTTTGGGTACGGCTTTAAACATTGGGAGGTATAGTTAGACGAAAAAAAATAAATATAAAAATTATATTTTTTAGCTTTGCAAAAATTCTAGGATGTTTAGGAAGGACTATTTCATTTGGTGGCACTAATTTTTTTACTTACAATAATAATAAACAGTTTTTTTTACTGATTGATCAGTTTACGGTTGAATACCTTTTTCACGAAAAAAGGAGCCACTATCGGCTATTCTTTATGTGTCAACTTTCAATGTGACAAAAATATTATTATTTCAATTTATAAAGAAAAAATATCGCTAAAATCAATAACTGAACCACTAAATAATCATTACATACACATATTACTTATAATGAATCTTCAGATTTTGTTTTAGAGCAAGTTTAAAAATCTGTTCAAGTACTGGGTCCATTTTTGCCAGTGTTCAAGCACTGGGTACTTTACCTTATTATTTAGCAAACTTTCGTTGAATTTATTATTAGTATAAAGATAAAGATCCCTGCACTATATTGTTAAAAGGCCTATTAAAAAATTTCAAAAATTAATTTCTTTCACAGGACTTTTTTTCTTGCCGAAAACCATATTATGGCATATATATACAAGTCATAAAGCAATAAATGCATTTATGAAATGCATCGACTCATGGCTGTTTATTACAAACCTGTCCCTGGATGACCTCATTTTGATAGTGAGCGACAACTAATTTCTTAAGGCGATTTTTTTTAAATGAAAAATGGATAATAAATGCACTAATAACATTTTTAAAAAAAGGTGTCACTTTAAGGGTTGATGTAAAAAACTACCCTCAAAAAATAAAAATAAAAATTTTCATTATTTATAGATATACAAAAATTCTGAAAAAAATATATACTATGCGTTTTATCAATATCTACGTACAGTTTTAATTTCATGAAAAAATTTTCAATAGTTTTCTAGAAAAAAAAATTTTAACGTCTGGGGTAGTTTCCCCCGTAACTCCAATACAAGTGGGGGTAGCGGGTTAAAATTGTGCGATAAAAAGTTTTTCATGAAGAGGAATCAGCACACGGAAGCATTTTTCAAAACCCGCCTGGGGCAATTTTCTTATGACTATTGGGCTAGCTCCTTTGTTTAAGATTTTGCTCGGTATCTCCTAATGCATGCATTTTTCGTCGAAAGCTGTTCTGAACGTTTTTTAAGAACATTCAATTTGTTACAAACTGAGCCCAACCGGAGTTTTGCACGTTAATGGGTTACCGGGTTACGGCGCTTTGAAAATAGGCCAGTTTATTCAAAAATTAAAAATTTTAGTTTTAGATCTTTTTGGGTCGAAGTTGCGTCGAAACCATTGATCCTACGAGCAGAACTTGTTGAATAGAATTCATAGGCAATTTAAATTGCTTTAAATTAAGTGCAAAGCGGGGTCTGTAAGCCTCGTAGTTTGTCTTAAAATCGTAGAGAAGCCATTTAAGGTAAAATCATCTGTTTCTAGAAATGTACCTAAACACTTTTTTATTGCATGAAGTGATTTTTAAACTCATGGAGCCTCCAACAATAGAAATAATCGTCATTGTTCGTTTACCCAATTTTCATTCATTGAATAAATTTGCACTTATCAACACCGCGAAGTTTTACACAAAACTAATTGTTTTAAGATCAAAATTTTGCTGCAATACGATTTGAAGTTATTCCTATGAAATTTATTAGTTTTCAATATTCGTTGAAAATCTCTATGAAAACAAATCCTGCATAAATATAGAATTTTATATTTAAAAAAAGGGGTGCGGGTACTTATGTACGCGCATGAGAAGTTATACTTCTTTGGCATCATTAAAAATTAGTTTTTTTAAATTGCATACAAATAAGGAGTTAAATAAAATAAAATTTAGAGAATAATATTTCAATTTATATTAATAAATAATACATACGATAAGTTAACCTCAATTATATTGGAGCACTTGAAAAAGTATAAAATCACAATTTTTTTCACTAATACTTACGAATAAAAAATAATGTTAATCGAAATATTCAATTTAAATCACTACTGAATATAATTTATTCGTGGAGCGGACACTTTTACGAGAGGTGCGGTTCTTTTAAATTTTAGTACGGCGCGTTGAACAGCGATGACGGGACAGTGTTCAAAATGCATTTAAGCATTACCGACTTGCGCTGTGATGATAAAAAAGACCGATACTAACGCCTCTTAGAACAACGCGCCGTACTAATAGCCTAAAAGTAATCTGACGCTTAACACGTTTTTTCCGAGTCATCGTTTGTGCAGTAAGTTTGTATATTTTTTGACTATATAATTGCTAAAATAATGTGACAAACTATAGTTTACAATGAAAATAAAATCCAAAGAAAGCTGCAAGACATTCAAAAATTTATCAGGATCATTTTTCTGGTTAACAATTCATGCATGTTACAAAAACAAAGCTTCATAGAAATTGCGAAATAAAGTAAGTAGCTACTTGTCAAAGTAAATGTCTTAATCTTATTCATGCCTTGTTTTACTAAATTATTATTCTAAGATGGTTGAATCATTTCAGAATCCCAGATTTTGTGATAACCAAAGGTATGCATGGAATGCAGACATCAGTTTTATCACTTAACTCGAAATAGTATGATAACAGCTAGTGCAAAATTCGAGAAAAGTAATAACTTATTTATTAACAATAAGTGTCATTTGTATATATAAATATTTTCTAAATAAAGTATTAAATATATATTTAAAGGGTTAATTATTTTTAATTTAAATATTAAAATAAATAAATAGGACAAAAATTCAATTATGCTCGCCAAGTTAAAAGAAACCGAGTGGTTTTGCGGTTAATGTCATTCTGTTAATTTTGTGTCTTAGGATGCGCGTGCATCTAAAAATTTCACTCTCATCATTTTTTCATAACGCGCCTAACGAAGTATAACTCAAAAAAATTTAAAACTAAAATTTTCAATTTTTGGAAAAAAAAACTGCCCTATTTTCAAAGTAAGTAACGTAGCTCGTTAATTTATTGACGTGCAGAGCTTCGGTTGGACTTAAATTGTAACAAATTTAATGCTATTAAAAAACGTACAGAATAGCTTTCGAAGAAAATTTCATGGATCAGGAGATACCGGGCATAATTTAAAATAAGTTCAAAATTTCCACGCTTTTTCCTGTATTTTCAACAACTTTTTGAGAGTTGCAATCTTGAGAATGCATAGCTCTAATAAGTCCAAATAAAATACTAAAAAATCAGATATACATCATGTTTTGCAAATTTGTTGATGATTTTGACTGACCTTTTTTCTTTGAGAATTCTGTTGTTTAATATAAGTAGATCATTTGATCTATATTTTCATATTTCGACAAGAAAGAATAGCTGAACAAATATTTATCGAGAATATAGAAAACATTGCATGTAAATAGTAACATAGCTACGTAATAAATATAAGAAAAACAGTTTCTATAAAATAAACTAGAAAAAAAGATAAAATAAACGATTAAAGATAAAATGGGTTGATGGACATTTTCTAGGACAAAATAAGATTGACGAAGGAAGCAAGATAAAATCGTTTGACTATAACAGAGTTGGATGTGTGTAGGTACTAATCTTTTATGAAAGACAAAATAGAAAAATCTCGCTTAGACTTTGACATTTTCTGAAGATACCTACACTTATTCTAGTATTACAGCTAATGATAGAAAAAACTCAATAAATAGAAAAAAAGTGAACACAGTATTATCTTTAACAGAAAACAAAGATGAAGACAAATACAACGACTTGTACTTTGTTAACAACCATCTTCACTCCTTATTTTTTGTACCTCTAAACATGAAAATTAATTTTGAATAAGTAAGCTCTAAAAATTTTTGAAATTCATTTAAATTAAACTTTCTTAAACTATTTTTCACAAAGAAAACTCCCCTAACAATTTGTTCGTCTACAAAGTTAAATTTATTTACTCGTAAAGAGTCAAACACCTCAGTTATTCTCATTCTTTACTTCATTAAACTCAAAATAAATAATGAACTTTCTTTCTTTCATCTTGTTATTCCCTTAAAAAACTTTCAAATACCAAAACTTAAGCAAATTGTTGCGTGACTCATTTCAAATATTAATAAAATATGAAAAAGTTAAATTTAATTAAATTAATTTGTCCCAAAGAAAATTTCGTAAGTGAAAAATTCCCAAAACTTTGATTAAACATGCAGGAAATACGGTTTGAACGTTCAAATACAACAACAATTTCACTTGGAAATTTTACAAACTTTCCAAATAAAGTCAAGGCGACTGTATAAAGTTGTGCGTTTGTATTTTAATATGTTTACATGGCTGTTTATCAGATTTTAGTTTTAATTCGTAATTAAAATTTTATGACCACATCACGTTTAGACAGTTTCATGTAATGTTGCATTAGCAGAGATAAAAATTTTTCCTGCATTGTCGAGTTTAACGTTAGAACATAATTTTCTGATTTAATCGAATTCCTAAAGCTCAAAAGCTCGCCCGCCCCCACATCAGCTAATGAGGGAAATAGAGAAAAACATTTAACAGTCAAATGCGATTTTCAATCAGATTAACTGCAATTGTATTGTGTGCCATCATTGTAATGACTTGGGTTATAAATCAATTCGAGCTAAAATGAAAAAGTGCGCTACATTTGATATGCTTTGAATAAATTGAAGTGTTTGATTAAAAAAAAAAAATGAAGCCAACATTTTTTTCAATACGTTCTGTATGAAATAAATTACATAAAGATTTTTTTGTATCCTATTTACAACGTTGAAAAATTCTCAATACAACATCTTGTGAGAAAATTGAAAACGGCTTCTTTTATCGTAGCTGATGATTAAATTTTAAATATGTGGAATTTGAAAATTCCTACCCCTTCTATTATGTTTTCAAAAATATCTTTATGATTTGTTCCAAGTTTAACTTAATTTTAAAGTACCAAATAGGAGATGTAGCCTTTTTAATTTACTGTGAAAAATTCGGGCAAATTAAGCTTTTCCTTTCTTGATTAAGAAGCGTCTTCTCTTTCCATACAGCCCTATTTTTGGTGTTCTTCTCTATCAGTCTCTTTTATCTTACTAGTCTCCTTCCTTCCACTTAAATTCTGTCCACTCGCTTTACAACATAGTCCTCTTCCCTTCTCGCCACATGTCCATACCACGGAAGCCTTCTTTCCTGTATCTTCTGTGACAACTGGAAATGGAATTGAAAAATGCAGCAATATCTCTCGCAACTGCCCTGACGAAACGACGTTATATACTTTAAACAATTCAATTTATATGACAAACTTTATAAACGCCTTGCCGCTTTCTTTGAATATTATTTATTGATACAAACTGAAATATTATTCTCTTAATTTTATTTTCAACAATTATATCTTTAAATATATATATATTATTATTATTAAATATTAAATTACAGTTTTTTAAAAATGATTATTTGAATAAAGTTAATAAAAACTAATTTTTAATCATACCAAAGAAGTATAACTTCTCGCGTACATAAGTACACGTAACCACTTTTTTAAGACTTTATTGGAGTATTACAAATATAATAAGATCTTGACTAAATTGGTGTTCCAGTTTGAAAAATAAGTTTTTTATTTTTTATTGTTTTCCGTATTTGTTTAAGTTTTTAGTAGTTTTAGTCGAAATTGGACCACTGAAATGAATTTCTCGTTGTTTTATGACTTAACTTGAAACATAAATGACAAGGTTGAACTTTTTCGTCTTATTTTTGTTCCGTTTACTTCCTTTATCATCGCAGTTTTTCATGATTTTCATGCTCTTTTTCAAACCATGCACAATTTGAAGTTCTAATTGAAAATATTACCAATTCAAATACAATGCGGTGGATGTAGCTCAGCGATAATTTTAACTTTACCTTTATTTTTTCTTTTAACATCGAAAAATGAGGTAAAAAATTATCCTCGAGAATTTTTAAATTCCCTTTGGTGTAAAATTTATTTTTCCGCGCTCGATATAAAATAAATTTACGCTATGCCCGCGGCTAAAATCGCTTTACTTTCTCCGGCGTTTTCATCCATCCACTTTACACCTATGTATCCGTGATTTGAAAGAACTTTGATCGAATGCGTTAAACATTCTAATATGTTAGAAGGTATATGCGGGGAAAAAATTTAAATAACATTGAAATGTAAATCAATGATACCCAACAAAAATGTGTGCATAAATTTATGACGCATTAAATTTCCCTTATTACAAAATTGCAAAACGAAAAATTTATGATTTTCAAATAAATTTCACGGGAAATTAAATTAAAATCCGTCGAATTTTGATTGAATTAAAAATTTATTTTGAATTGAAAACGCGGTAATTATATTTTAAACTACACATTGTATCACTTTTATTATAAATTTTTTCTTCTTTTATTTATATGTTAAAATAGGATTAAGGACACATTAGGGCGTTTTCCACATGAGTGCTTGTAATAATTCGCTACCTCATGTGATAATGGCTTTTATATATGCGATGAGAGAAAGTAGCTTTGAACATTTTCTCGTTTCAGAAAGGACAATTCGAAGCAAACGTGCTCCATATACCGTATACTTAAACTAAAATTGGTTGGCGAGCTACCGGACTATTAGTTTAAATTTTACAAGAAAAGCAGCTTGAATACAACAAAATTTTCATAGAATTTAATATTTTCACAGCTACAAAAATCCTATTAATATTTTTGAAACAAAGAAATATGGAGACGAGAAATTTATCTAACCATGTGTATTTATTAGTTGGAAAGCGAAAAGAATTTTCCATATTTTTTTTTTTTTTGAAAAATAAGTTGAACAAAATGCAGATCACGTCTTCGACATTCCTGGGTCTGTACAATTTCGTTTTCCTAGTTATTATGTTTTATGTCACTGACTGACGTAAACGTAAAGACATGACGTAAATGGATATGAAAATAGGAACGCAAGCTCAAAAAAAAGTGGTTGCGTGTACTTATGTACGCGCGTGAGAAGTAATACTTCTTTGGCATCATTAAAAATGAGTTTTTATTAATTTCATTCAAATAATCAATTTAAAAAAAATTAGTTTAATATTTAATAATAATAACATATATATTTAAAGATATAATCGCTAAAAATAAAATTAAGAGAATAATAATTTAATTTGTACCATTAATAATATCCAAAGAAAAATGCAAGACGTTTATAAAATTTGTCAGGATCATTTTTCTGGTTAACAATTCATGCATGTCATAAAAACGAAGCTTCATAGAAATTGCGAAATAAAGTAAGTAGCTACTTGTCAAAGTAAATGTCTTAATTTTATTCATATCTTGTGTTGCTAAATTATTATTCTAAGATGGTTGAATCATTTCAGAATCCCAGTTTTCGTGATAACTAAGATTATGCATGGAATGCAGACGTCATTTTCATCACAGCTACTGCAAAATTCGAGAAAAGTAATTACTTAGTTTAATAATATGTGTCATTTGTATATATAATTATTTTTAATTTAAATATAAAAATAAATAAATAAGTAAATAAATAAAACAAAAATTCAAATTACGCGCGCCAAGAAACCGAGTGGTTTTGCGGCCAACTTCATCTTGTTAATTTGTGATGATAAAATAGAACGCTACTAAATAGCCTAAAAGTAATATTACATTAAACGCGTTTTTTCCGAGTATATTGTGTAGTAAATTTGTATTTTTATGACTATTTATTGGCTGAAATACTGTTAAAAACTATGGTTTACAATGAAAATAAAATCCAAAAAAAGCTGCAAGACGTTTAAAATTCTTGCATGCCATGAAAGCGAAGCTCCATAGAAATTGCGAAATAAATAAAATAATTTAAATATAAAAATAAATAAATAAGTAAATAAATAAAACAAAAATTCAAATTACGCGCGCCAAGAAACCGAGTAGTTTTGCGGCCAACTTCATTCTGTTAATTTTTGTCTCAAGATAGCCGCCCATCTAAAAATTTCACTCTCATATTTTTTTCATAACGCGCCTACAGAAGTTTAACTTCAAAAATTATTAGAAATATTCAAGGATAATTTCTCTAATTTTTACATTCCAATTCCGTTTGAAGTATTAAAAATTACTAGATTTCAATAAAAATTGAGAAAATCACCAAGATTTCAATCAAATATTGAAATTAATCAACATTACGAATAGATTTTTTTTTAGGTTTGATTGTAAAAATACCTGATTAAGGCTGAAAACAGATTTTCTCTTATGTCTATCTTATGAATCTTTTTATTATGCTCTTAAAGCTCATTTAATTTCATTTACTTGTACGTTTTATGGCCGCTAACAATGAATTAATTCAATTCGCTTCAATTAATAAACATAGCAGCGAAAATAAATCCTTTAATTCGGCAAATTTACAATTTACAGCTTTTGGTTATAAATTCAAATCGAGCCCTTTTCTGTGTTACTTATTATTCTTTCATTGTTAAACTGGATTTTTTTTAAATTAATTATTCATCAAAACTGTAAATATGGCCTTCCGTTATTATCCTTTTTATTTTCAAATTTTTATCCCTGACACTTCTAAGTATAATATTCTCTAAAATTTATGGTTTTTTAACGGATTTCTTTTCCAATTTTAAACCTTAAATTAAACCTTAAAATCTATTAATTAATCATATAAGAAAATCATATTGATCCGTTGTTGTGGAAATTCTATGAGAAACAATAAAAACTTTTTTTTAATACCTCTCCTACAAAAACTAAATATTTTTTTAGGGTAAAGTAGTTTTTCGGGACAAAATATTTTTGATGTCTTGCCTAACAGTTTACCCTAAAATATAGACTAGATTTTGAAGACACAATAAAAAAAGCGGATCTTTTCTCCACGATCCATGATGAACAATTCTCCCCGAACCCGGACCAAACACCAATATTTAGAGCTAAAATAAAGATAAAATTAAATGAACTCCTACGATTGTGTCCTTTCAACGAATTTTTTACTATTCAAGAAGTAAAAAATACTATTGCAAAATTACCTGATAATAAAGCTCCTGGACAGGATTTAATAACAAACGAACTAATTAAATCTCTTCTTAGGAGGGCATAGTATTCCTTACTAAATTATTAAATGGTGTAATGAGAACAACGCACATACCCCACAAATGGGAACATGCCCAATAATCCTAACTAAAAGGCCAAATAAAAGAAGCGACAAACCACATAACAACTGCCCAATCAGTTTATTACGAACTGTTACAAAACTGTTTGAAAGAGTGGTTCTGCCGAAACTCCGAAATCACCTCGAACAGTTGATTCTAAGTCATCAATTCGGATTTCGCTCGTTCGCCGTTTCGCCCCGAAAATTTTGACATCATTTAAATTCAACAAGGTATGTCTTGGGGTTTTTCTAGATCAGTGATTCTTAACCTGGGTTCGATCGAACCCTAGGGGTTTGGCGGAGGTCAGAACAAACATCC
The DNA here is from genome assembly GCA_958496155.1 of Sisyra nigra. Lineage (NCBI taxonomy): Eukaryota > Metazoa > Arthropoda > Insecta > Neuroptera > Sisyridae > Sisyra > Sisyra nigra. The sequence goes on from OY292318.1 coordinate 6,724,012, forward strand.
GAATCATATAAGGTATATGGATATATAGGTACCTACCTATATTTGAATTTTTTAAAAAATTAAAAAAAAAAATTCATTCCATTTAAGAAGAGTTCGGTAAATGCGCATATGAAACTGGTGGAGATTAGTCTCTCCAACAAGATTTAGAACTACTGTTCTAGATACAGAAAAGGCGTTTAATAAAGTATTACATGTAGGAATATTGTATAAAATTAAAAATGCTTTACCGGATACTTACTATCAAATAGTTTAATCATATTTTCAAGGATGCACTTAGTCAGTTCGATCTAAGGAACCAATATCGGCTTCTAAATCAATTAAAGCGGGAGTACCTCAAGATAGGGTTCTGGGGTTCTAATACCTGTACCTAATATGTGCACATGACATGCCATACACACAGCACTTTACAACAGTTCAATATGCTGATGACATGGTATATCTAGTGAAGGATAAAACTCACCAGCTTGACAATATTAGACTACAAGTGGTCCTAAATGATATAGATTAGTAGTAAAAAAAGTAGCGGGTCAATATGAGCCCCCTTAAGTCTGCCGTTTTACCATTTACTCTAAAAAAGGAACTTTATCTAAACGGAACAATCCTGCCAGTTAAATACTTGGTCAGTACCTAGGGTTACATCTGGACAGTAAGCTGGTTCCATGCGTTTTCATCCTCGGACAAAATATCGCCGGACTAAATACCCCCCTGTACAAAAAATATCCCCACGACAGAATATCCCCATGAGAAAATATCCTCAGACAAAAAGTCCTCATAGAATAACTGCAAATCGTATTTGAAGCAAAATTTTTATGTTAAAACATTTTTGTGTAAAACTTCGCGGAGTCACAAAGTGCACATTCAGTCAATGAATAAAAATTGAGTAAACGAACAATGAGTGATTTAAGTGATTTAACACGAACACATGGGGGTCAACTTAACACTATTTCAATAAATAATTGGGGGTCAATTTAACACGTTTTTACTAAAAATTATTAAACATAAAATGTTAGTTATTGAGCTCAAAAAATTTTTTTGTCCACGAAATTAAACAAAGAGTGCTCTGTTGTCAGAAAACTGTGAGGTTTTGAAATTGCATGAAATGTTTTATCGCAAATATTTTTGTCATGGGGATATTTTGTCTGAGGATATTTTGTCCAGAGATTTTTTGCCAGGGATGTTTTGTCGAGGAAATTTTGTCCGGAGATCAAAACGCCTGATACCCAGTAAGCTATGGTGGAAACAACATATTGTAACGTTTTTACGGGTTTGTTGGTTTGTGTATAATGACTACGAATTTATTTCTTAACAATTGTTTATTTATTTATCTAACACTTATACACTACAACAATGTTCACTGTCAACAATAGTCACAGTACTGTTTATATTTCACTATATACACAATGTACGCTTTATTTAACAATGTTCACAATTTATATAACACTGTTCACTTTAACACTAAGCACTTCCACTATTTATTTTAACACTGTCGATGAGTTTATTTGAACACTCGATGATTTATTTTAATACTCACTCGGTGATTTATTTGAATACTGACTTGTTGGCCCATCTTTCGGGTTATTTATAGTAACTCATCATCGGTCGAGAACTTTCCAAACCATACATCATCCGTTACCAGAATATTCTATTTGTAATCTTAGCGCCTGTCTTTCTCTTATCCATTGGTAAATCAATGGATCAATGTCTCCTCCTTTGTCATATTAATCCGTGGTCATAAAACTACTTCAGGGAGTCCATCCTTTTGTACAATTCTTATCACTGGTGATTGTTTATTACCGCCCTTCGGGCGCCCGACACAAATTGGTGTCTTAGATTTGTGACAATATTGACCTAAATAGGCTCCGCGTGCGCGTAAAACAACTTAAATCTATGCTAGCTCCACCAGCCTTAAAACCAAAAGGTTATGGTATGTGATGCTAATTTGACCAATTTGGTCATATGCTTGTGATCTTTGGGGTTCGGCGGCCTTATGTGTTTTAAAGCAAAATAAGGTTTTACAGAATTGACAGTGCTACGAATGATAACTGGTACGCCATGGTATGCACTCTCTTAAATCAAAATAGTGACTATAGTGACTATTCACTATTTTTTCAGTGCAGAGTATACCACTAAATTCAAATAGTGGTACATATACTTTTTACTACTAAATAGTGAATAGTCACTATTTGATAGTCGAAAGTCACTATTTCGATTTAAGAGAGTACAAGGCTCAGTTTTATACAATAACTTGGACGTGACATTAGGGAAAGACGTGATAAGAGAGGAAGCATCCAGAATAGCACCACAAACCGGCGACTTAAAATGAAAATACTACAGGACTATCTAAATTTTAATTAAATAGCGATAGGACATAGTTTTTAAATACATTTAGTGATATAATTAAATAATTTAAAGTGTGGGATTGTAAGGGGACAATTGCCGAACACAAGTTAAAAGTTAATTAGATACTATTGACTAGATAGTATATACTTTTAACAAAAGAACTGAATGTCACTTAGTGACGTAAAGTGAAAATAATTTTAAAGACAAAATTTTTGAAGTCGATGGCGTAGCTGCAATAATACACAGACATTTGCAAAACTTTATTTTTCAAATGCAATTTTACATCTCTTAATTAAAGATACAAACGATTGTTATTTAATTGAGATTTACATCTCGCTAATTTTCATTGAGGAAATTAATGTCATTTCCAAGAAGTTATAAGACGAACATTCGTTTTTCAAACTGCATGAGACGAAAATGTTTCACTCAAAAATAAATTACTTTGAAACGAAATTGAATAATTCAAACAGCGATATTTTCTATACATAAAGATGTCAACAGCATTGAGTATGAGAGACTTAAGAATTGTTTAAGACGGAAATGAGGCCATTTGCTTGTCAAAAACTTTAACAGCTTTTTGTTGGATTTTAACAACAAAATTAACATTTAAATTCACAAGTTTTTTTTTTGCAAGGCTTCGAAATTCATTGGGTACAATGTTTATCATTTTGTATTCACATTTAAATTTTCGACATAAATTCAATGAAAGTCCAAGGAAGATTTTCATGTTTTACCCGAAATTGAATCCATGAGACAAACTTTTAATTAGATTGTTGTGAAGCTGATATTTATTTAAATCGAATGAAACGATAATAATTTCATTCGAAATGAAACTTCCAAAAATAAGTTGGGGATGTTAAATTTCACGACTATTTAATACGAGATGAGTTTCTGACTAAACAAGTACACAAAACGCTCTCATAATCGTTAATTTAAAAAGAATAATGCATGGGAAAATAAGGCTCATCAAAAGAGCTATTTTAAGATATTGTAACGTTTTTACGGGTTCGTTGGTTTGTGTATAATGACTACAAATTTATTTTAAAATAATTGTTTATTTATTTATCTAAGACTTACACACTACAACAATGTTCACTGTCAACAATAGTCACAGTACTGTTTATATTTCACTATTACACTGTTAACGCTATTTACAATGTTTACAATAATCACAATTTATTTATACTCGCGATTCATTATTCACTTTATTTAACAATGCACTGACCACTTTTACACTAAGCACTTCGAGAAATTTATTTGAATACTGTCGATGAACACTCGATGATTTATGTTAATACTCGTCGAACATTTATTTGGATATTCTACGACGTTTATTTGAATACTGAACTGTTGGCTCACCTTTCGGGCCATTTATAGTAGCGATCACCCGTTTCTAGATTTTTCGATTGGTAATCTTAGCGCCTGTCTTTCTCTCCTTCATTGGTATACCAATGGAGAGAATTCTAGAACAACACGTTCTTCGTCTCATACTTTGAACTGTTAATCCGTGGTCATAAAAGAACTTTAGGTGGTCCATCCTTTTGTGCAATTCTTATTGTTGGTTATTGGTTAATCCTCGACTTTCAGGCGCCAGACACAAGTGGGTGTCTTGGATTTGTGACAATATTTAGAAAAAAAATTTGAAATTATACATCTTAAGGCGCGTTGTAAAAAAATGATGAAGGTGAAATTTTAAGATGCGCGCGCATCAGGGTGGCACGAAATTAACAGAATGAAGTTGGACGCAAAACCACTCAGTTTTTTTTAACTAGGCGCGCGTAATTTGAATTTTTGTACTATTTATTTACATTAAAAAAAATTATTCCTTTAAAAATATTTTGAATATTTTAATTGGAAAATATTAATATATACAAATGGCACATATTATTAATAAATAAGTATTAGTTTTCAGGAATTTTGCTGTAGCTGTTATCATACTATTTGGAGTTTAGTGATAAAACTGACGTCTGCATTCCATGCATACCTTTGGTTATCACAAAATCTAGGATTCTGAAATGATTCAACCATCTTAGAATAATAATTTAGTAAAACAAGGCATGAATAAGATTAAGACATTTACTTTGAAAAGTAGCTACTTACTTTATTTCGCAATTTCTATGAAGCTTTGTTTTCATGGCATGCATGAATTGTTAACCAGAAAAATGATCCTGACAAATTTTTTGAATGTCTTGCAGCTTTCTTTGGATTTTATTTTCATTGTAAAACATCGTTTTTCACTGTATTTCAGTCATTAAATAATCATATAAATTCAAATTTACTGCACAAACGGTGACTCGGAAAAAACGTGTTAAACGTCAGATTACTTTTAGGCTATTAGTACGGTGCGTTGTTCTTAGAGGTGTTAGTATCGGTCTATTTTATCATCACAGCGTAAGTCCGTAATGCTTAAATGCATTTTGGGCATTGCCCCGCCTTCTCTGTTCAACGCGCCGTACTAAAATTCAAAAAAACCGCACCTCTCGTAAAAATGTCCGCTCCACGAAATAATTATATTCAGTAGTTGTTTAAATAGAATATTTTGGTTAATATTATTTACTATTCGTAAGTATTAGTGAAAAAATTGTGCTTATACACTTTTTCAAGTGCTCCATTATAAATGAGGTTAACTATCCGTATGTATTATTTATTGATATAAATGAAAATATTTTTCTCTTAATTTTATTTTAGTTAATTATTTTTTATGCAATCAATAAAAACTAATTTTTAATGAAGCCAAAGAAGTATAACTTCTCACGCGCGTACATAAGAACACGCACCCACTTTTTTTTCGTTAAAAATGTAGGCCAGTGTTGCTTCAATCTGGGTAATTTAAAGATTTAAGTTTAACGAGTACAGCTTAGTATGTAACGTAGAACATACATAATGCATTAAATAAAATTTTATTAAAAGTTTTAGAAAATGTTATTATCTCATTTCAGGTCTTAATATACCTACTTTAAGTCTATACCTCTGTAAATTTTAATAAGCTTAAAAACAATTTATTACGTTGTTGTTTGTATTTTATCGATTAGGCAGTGGATTTCAAATTTAAAAAAAAAAGCTTTAAAAAGCTTATAAATGACAGCCAATTTAAACTTTTTTTTTTTTGAAAAAGTAATCTAGTTAAAGTTGTCATTAACATGTCATTAGCTATTCAAACTCATTTATCATTCAAGAAAAAAATTGCGCTTGAGTATGTATTGCAATTTGGACAATGAAAACTAAAAAAAAAATTCTCATTTCCTCGACTTTATTAGTCGAGCTTTCAACCACGATAATCCCATTTTGGGTCAACCACATTGTTGCTCTCTTGAGATATTCAATCAAGAGCTTGACTGCTAACGAAAATTTACGAGAAGTTCGTTTCGAAGATTAACGATTACGAGTGAAATGATCAAGGGTTGAAATTAATGCCGTTCAAGTCTTTCAATAAATCCTCAAAGAACTATTAAATACCTTTCAAATAATTCAACTTTAAGATGGATTCAGAATAAAATTATTGCTTATAAAGTTTATGCTTTTGTTTAGTGCAATTGAGGCTACATTTTGGTAACATAGATATGTCGAACTTTACAGAAACTGATACATATTAGAAATATTAAAATTAATTTAATAAATCGAAGCACTTTTTAACTTTCTCATTAACAAAGAAGTATTTTAGGGAAGCCTTTTAAAGTTTTCTTCGTTCAAAGATATGCAATATGTTTTATTTTTGATCAATATCACAAATACAGAAATTTAATCAATGTACAAATATTTTTGTGGTTAAAAATCTCGCTTTAAAAAACCTCTTAAGATTCCAGTTTCCCATACAGAATTTTTTTTTTTAAATGAAGCATTATAAAATTTTGTATTAAAAATGATGCAAATTTTGTTATTCTTAAATTGATAAGTGTTCATATTTCCATCCTATCGCCTACCCTTAAATTTATTAACCCTAATCAAATCGATCGATCGAACCAAACCAAGCGTTTCGTTAATACACTTTCCAAAGCTTCCACATCGTTACAACCAAATCCATCAAACCAATTTGCCTGGCTTGACTTAAAGATAAATCAACAAAATTATTATCAATTAGGTAATCAACGATAATAACGCCATTAATTAATATATTTTCATTTTCCATTTGGATCAATCTCAATCACACAACACAAGATATATATACGTTCTCTTTTGAAGTAAATTACATTCGGTTCCGCTCGAGCTTACCGTCTTAAATTAATCCCCGAGGACTCCAAATAAGTCATACACATTCACTTTAACCACCCACTCAGCTACGCTTCCCCAACATAAACATTAATATATAAACATAAAAATTAAACAGAACGATATTAATTAGATCTGTAACACAAAAACGTTTGCCCACATATTGCATTCATTTTCCGTGATAAAATAAAAAAAAGCTTTTAAGAAATAACGTCGATCTTGCGTCTGGAAGATTGTATAATTCTTAATTAAGTGTTTACTACGTACACAGTATATAAGAGCTGGAACTGTGGGAGCAACGAACGAGGAAAACTGGAAGATTAGCGAGATGAAAAATGAGTAGAAATAAAAATGTAATTAGAAATGTTTGTTTTCATTTTTTTGGTCTCGAAATGAGCTTTATCTTGCTTTTTAAATAAATTAAATGCTTTTTAAGTCTCAACAAGCAACAGGTGTTTTTTTTTTGTTTCATTTATGCATGGTATTTTGCTTTGTTACTTGTAATTTCATTAATGTTAGCATGAATAAACACGTAATGTCTTATTTTGTCTAATTACTTATTGCCACAAGTTCAATAAATTGTATGTTAAAAAAAAGTGAGGTTATAATCGTAAGTCACATGCATTAGGTATATAGCCACACGAAATGAAATTGGTCCTGGTCATGCTATATATGGATTTTGATGTATTGCTTCACGCTAAGCACGAATTTGTGTTCAGGTTTTTCTTTAACAAATGAAAAAATGAAAAATTTGCTGAAAATTTCACTGCTAAGAAAAATTTTGGTCCAGCGTTTTTCTGAAAACTGCAAAAAATGAAGAAAAACTGATCATGGGTTTAAGTTTGCGGTTCAAAATACACTAAAAACATTTTTTCAATCATCTTAAAATAGTTTTCAGGATGTCAAAAATTGTTACGATTAGAGCAGCGGTCGGGGAACTTCTTTTAGCACTACCCCAAAATATTTTTGCATACGTCTTTACTCACCCCTCACTGTGTAAATTCAATAGTCAATGTAAATTTAAATTAAACATTATTTATTGAATTAATTTACACGGAAAAAAGTTGCATTAAAGTAGAAAGAATGTGATAAACAAAATAAAACTAAAACAGTCGCTGATGACCTTAGACGTTCAAAGCGACTATAAATAACAAAAAAATTAAATAAAATTTTCATATGGGAATATGTAAAAATGAGTTCATATATCGCCTATTGGCGCAGTGGTTAGAGCAATTGCTCTTTTCCGCTTCATACGTCAAGTGGTACTAGGTTCGATCCCCGTTGAATTCTAGAATCCTAGATCCTAGACCTAAGATAAAAATTGACCAACAGAAATTCTTTATGTTTAGACAGTCGTAATATGACCGTAGATGTTAAAGCGCCTTAAAACACCAAAAAAATAAAATTATTGAAAATTTTCTCTCTTCAGATTTTGGAGAAATGATCTTCATGTTTGATGCAATAACTGGGAAATTAAACGTTTTGATGTAAAAACAACTTGAATACAGTGTTTGACCATCTTAAGAGATTTATAAAATAGTTTTGGTAAAAAATTTCCTTATTATCCCCAAAAAATTCATTTTTACCTTATTTGTGGTAATTAACCCCGGTTCCTTGTCCGTTAAGTTGAGCATTGTTCTTAAATGTTAAATCATTTTTCGTTTGTATAGTTTTGGATTATATTTAGAGACCAGGGCTAAGGCCTTTGGAAATGGTAAAATGTGAAAAAAAATTATAGTAGGATGAAACCCATAAGAAAAGGAAAGGAATATAACAAAAATGAAAGGAAAAATAAATTACGGTCGATATAAGGTGGGGAAGTGGAAAGGGGGAGGGGTTTAAGGGTAGGAAACGGTTTATCTTGATTTCCGACAAAACTACAAGTCCTATGGAAAAAGTGAAATAGCAAAGTTGTAGATAGTAAGAAGATCTACAACTATGTTGTTAACACATTTTTCACATAACCTCAAAATTTATGTGAAATATTCAAATATCCAAGTTTTTGGATTTAATTCTTATCTTTTACAAAAAGAAAAATTCTTTTCACGAAATCTGGTTAAAACTTGCTGCACAAAACACTGCACTTTTTTTGCACCATCAGAAAGTAGAGATTTCAACGAACAAAAAGCCCAACAACTTTTTTAAAAAATTAGATATTTTGACGTGAGAATTTTCAATTTAGGGTGCTTATTCAATAATTGGTCAAAATGAGGTGCAAAAATTAATATTTTTAATCAAAAAAAAATAGTGTGTTTGGGACATTAAAAGGTAAGTTTTTACCAAATTTCGTGAAAAAAAAATTTTTTTGTGAAAGATAAAAATTAAAATCAAAAAATTTGGTAATTTGAATATTTCACATAAATTTTAAGGTTATGTGAAAAATGTGATAACAACATAGTTGTAGATCTTATTATCTACAACCTTGCCATTTGACTTTCTTACATAGGACTTGTAGTTTGGTCGGAAATCGAGATAAACCGTAGGATAAAACGTTTCAACCCCCCCCCCCCCCCTTTCCACTTCTCCACCTCAGAACGACCATTGCTTATTTTTCCTTTAATGTTTGTTATATTTTCTTCCTTTTCTTATGGGTTTAATCCTACTTTTATTTTTTTTTGCGTTCAATAATTATCGCCCCTAGTCAATTACGTCTTTTGAGATTTATGAATTTTTATAGAATATTTTGCTTAGCTTAAATTAACCGATGCATTTCACCTTTCTTTTTGTATGTGTAGATGCATACTTATCATATTGCTTTTAAACATATAAAGGACCACTCCGTCACTAAATTATTGACAATCAATAAACTATTTCCGATTATTGTTATGGTTGACATTTTTGGGACGAATATTTTTTTTTTTTAATTTATTTATTTAAAGTCGCTTAAACAGCTATGGTCATGCGCGACTTTCAGGGACGAATATTGCTTGAACGAATTTATTTTTTTAATGTGTACCTTCTGGATAGTTAAGAAATGGCTTTGTAAGTAAAAATTAACTTTGGGATTTTTGAGACAAAATTTACAAAAATAAAAAGTTTTGTTTCTAATAAATCCTACCATACCACCGTTTCACATTACATAATCATAACAAATTCAAAATTTCAATAAAATGAAATATTTGAAAACATTTTTAATTGCTTTGCAAATTGGAATAAATCCAATAGTTTAATTTGGTCTTACGAGATAAGGATAGTAAGTAAGGATGTGAAGTGTTCCTAAAATGTTAGAGAAGTATAAAAGTGCTTTATTGTATAATATTTCAACTATATTTTCTGTGCTATTTATCAACCAATGCAGTTCAAACAATGATATCAACTATTAAAAAAAATTTTGAAATGCATTAATTTTTTTAAAATTAATGATTTGCTAGTCATTTTTAACAGCACGGTCATCAACGATTTGGAGTATCGCTAGATTTTGTCGTATTGTTGTTTTTTTTTTAAGGAAGGTCATTGTTCCCGTGATTCCTTTATATATGGATATGGATATGGAGTTTGGAAGATTAACTGATCTTCTTTTCCTAAGTTGTGGCATCTTTCTCTTCTACATCTGCTCGAGTTATGGGACACATAACAATACCATCCGCCTTCAATTAGTATTAACTCCTTATTCCTTGTTTCTAACCACCAACATTCCTAAATCAGGTCACTTTCAAAATCGTTACTTTATCGTTACTTTCTTAACTTTCAGCCTTCATTTCCAAAATCCAAAATTCCCAACTTATTTATCTATACCAATAATAAGATTGAAGATTTTTACTACTTGAATAGCTATATAATAAAAACGTTCCATTTCTCCTGCGCGAGAGAAAAAACGGAATTATTTTTCCCAGCTAATTTTTATCTAATCTAAAAAATGTAAAGTTTTCTGTTGAATACTCTTTATTGCCTACATTTTCATATATTTAATACAAAAAAATAAATGTCATTTACATTGTAATTTTCCCCAAAAAAACAGGGTAATAACAGGGTTTGTCCAGGGTAAACTTGAAAACAGCTGAGTCAATTTTAATGGAATTTTCACAAAAAGTTATTAAATATTGTAACTTAATTATAGGCTTCTTTTATTTTAAATAGTTTTCTCTGTCTGTTTGTTTGTTCCTAGCAAACTTGAAAACGGCTAGTCCGGTTTGGACGAGATTTTCACTACAAGTAGTAAATATAACAAAAAGTGTTTTAAAATACTTTTTATTTTGAAAAAATGTTGATTTTCTAAGAAAAAAAAATAAAAACTATAAAAACTGCGCATCGAAAAACATACATCGGCAGGCAGTTGTGATACAATGTACATGTACTAACATATCGAAGAGACGACATGATTTTAAACTATGTAATTTGTTATTCTTATAAATTAATGTTCGCAAATTTGAAAATTATTACCATGATAGAAATATAGCGATAGGTTAAATGTCTAGAAACCATAACTCCATTGTGAATTTACGGATAGTTAATATATTATTAATAGTTCGGCTGAGTAAACGTTCGAATTGTCGAGGGAGGAGAAGGAAATCCTCTGCAGTAAATATGATTTCATTCATAAAAATAAATATCTTTGTTCAAAAACAGACAGTTTGACTTTAGTGATCCCAATTAGGAGTTTGATTAAGAGAGGTGAAGCCGTTAGGCAGAACCCTCAGAACAAAAAGAAATCCAGCCCAACTTATTTTTCAAGAAAAAATAGCAACTTAGATGTGACCATCGCGTTGGTTTTTTTACCAAAAAACTATATTCTTAATTTTCAATTTATTTTAGCAAGATATATATGAATTCGTTGTTAATGTTGGACCTCGGGAAATAGCAGACTTGCCTATAAGATATAAAGGCCTTAATACTATATCCTAGAATAATGAACCTAAGGCAACCAAACCTGATACCTCAGATCTTAAGATAACACATTAAATATTATTGATCCTAAAAAAGGTACACTTCCTAAAGGATAGCTACTAACCCATTCTACTAAAATTAATAAATGATTTCATATGACATTTGGTGTGAAAGGTTCTCAAGGCTTAAAATTTTCTTAATATTTTACAATATTCAAAACAACGTAAAGATCCTACCTATAAGATAGCTTATATCTGTTCCTGGAAAAGAAGTTTAACGGATTTTCATGAACTTTCTATAAAATAAAGGTCTAGAAATATCTAATTATCTTTTTTTGTAAAAATAGCTGAATTTCTTATTTTGGGTAAAATTTTCTATTATTCAATCAGATTACTTTAGATACGCTCTGCGAAGCGGGCGGGTATCAGCTAGTAAAATTATATAAATATGAGTTGCAAAAAAACACGGCACACAAATCGTAGTTATTAAGATCGAACTTATTAACTTATTTATATAGGCATAAAATATAACGTTTGTTATTTTCTAATCCCCATTTTCAACCAAATACTCATACTCCACAATATAAGTATTTAATTCTCGCTCATTCTTCTCCATTCCTTGTTGGCTGACAATGAGAATCCAGATGAGTAATACTTTTACACCGTGGTCCTCGAGTTTTTTTGGATGTTAGCGATACGTTAGATTTGCTATGGGGATTTTGAAGGGCAACTAGATATTCTAACATTAATTTGTTACGTTAAAGTTATTAATTAATATTAACCCTGAGCTTACAACTCCAACTGAACTTGAAGTTATTAAAATTACTGATAAAAAAGCATTAAAAGATTCAACAGAGCGTAGACTAAATAAATTAAACTGTCACTAAGAAATGAAAGATAGAAAATTATATTTTTTTTGGCATTTAATGAAAATTTTTATGTGTTTATGTACTGGTCAACTCAAAGCTCATAAAAATCCTATTTTATCTCATTTCCTGTGTTTAAATTGATGTTTCAATTCCCAAAGAATTGTATACAGAAATATTTTTTTTGTAAACTAGACTCGTACGTTACATTTTCATAACTTTCTTGAGCTTTATAGGCGTGATAGTGAGGAAAAACTTGGTTTTAAGTAAATACATAACGTTATAAATCAATTGTGAAACCCTCCTGTTCCTTAGTTAGGTTAATACTGAACTCAGTTATAAAATGGAGATTTTTTTTGTTATTTATTTGAAAAACCACAGCACAAAGAATTACAACGAACAAACATAATAAAAAGCAGAATGTTTGCGAAATATTGTCATGAAGTTTTTTTATTATTTTTAAAGTAAATTCCCTCAACGTCTTTGTGCTGCTTGATTGTGTACTTTTCTATTATAAAAAGCCAATATTTACCAAACTTATAAAAATGTTTGCCCTGGTTTACAACGAAAAAGTAAACGATAGTAAATTTAAATTTTCATACTACTTTAAAATAACTTAAAATGCAATTTACATAAACTGTTATCAAGGTATACCTCATAATATTTTGTAATAAGTTTTTATTTTTTTTAACGTTTTTAAACAGATGTCAAGAGGCAGTTGCAAGGGGCACTTTTTTAGATAATATTTGATTAAAATGATAGTAATTGGAAAGTTGGTCAAATATATAAGACTCCGGATCTTAAGATAATACGTTGAATGACTTTGAATACCAAAAACTTGTATGGTTCCTGTAGAAAGACTACTTATCTATTAAACTTAAACGGTAGAACGTATTTTAATGGTATTTGGTATAGCAAGTTTTCACGGTTTAAAGTACCACAACAACTGCTAACACTTCTTTCTAGAAAAGTAGTTTTAAAAATTTTGATGAACTCCTTTAGTACGAGTCTGAGGTCTGAATGTTACACCAGTTTATTATCCTGGAAAGACCAAAATTTCACTTAAGTGTCTAAAATCCGAAAAAAAGTTTCACTTGCATCGTGGTTTCGTAAAACCACACAATAATTTTTTTTATTGTATTATTTATTTAAATTCTGATTGTTACTGTAACAGTGGAGGAAATCGTTTTACTTGGAAAAGAACGAAAAAAAATTAATTTGACAGAAAAACGTTATCACTATACTTAATCGGTTAAAGCAAAAAAGTGGTTGCGTGTACTTATGTACACGCGTGGGAAGTTATACTTCTTTGGTATCATTAAAAATAGTTTTTATTAATTTTATTCAAATAATCAATTTTAAAAACCTTTAATTTAATATTTAATAACAATAATATATATATTTAAAGATATTAATTATTAAAAATAAAATTAAGAGATTAAGATTTTAATTTGTATCAATAAATTATATCCAAAGAAAGCTGCAAGACGTTTATAAAATTTGTCAGGATCATTTTTCTGGTTAACAATGCATGCATGTCATGAAAACGAAGCCTCATAGAAATTGCGAAAGAAAATAAGTAGCTACTTGTCAAAGTAAATGTCTTAACCTTATTCATATCTTGTGTTACTAAATTATTATTCTAAGATGGTTGAATCATTTCAGAATCCCAGATTTCGTGATAACTAAGGATATGCATAGAATACAGACGTCATTTTTATCATTTAACTTCAAATAGTATAACAGCTACTGCAAAATTCGAGAAAAGTAATAACTTAGGAGCATTTTTTTAATAATATGTGTCATTTGTATATATAATTATTTTTAATTTAAATATAAAAATAAATAAATTAGAAAATAAATACAACACAAATTCAAATTACGCGGGCCAGGAGACCCAATGGTTTTTCGACTAACTTCATTTTGTTAATTTTTGGCTAAAAATGCGCGCGCATCTTAAAATTACACTCTCAACATTTTTTCATAACGCGCCTAAAGAAGTATAACTTCAAAAAAATCAAGAATGAGAAACTTTTTGATCAATTTTAATGAATCAAAATTTAAATTAAAAAGACAATTAAAAATGAAAACGTTTGTAAACGATTAACTAGTACTAAAAATCAATCAAATACAGTTTGTCTTTCTTTGAATCGCTACATTTCTTACAAGTTGCACCGTTTTAGACGATTTTTGTAATACATATTCTAAATCATAAACATTTTAATTTTCTTAATTGAAGGAATTTTACCTTAAATCCAGTGAACTCTCGATAAGTTGAATTCCTAGAAACCATAGATCAATATTCAATTTATTGGTAGTTATCTTATTTATAGTTCAGCTCAGTAAATGTTCGAATTATCGAAGATGAAGATTTATTTATCCATTGTTCGATTCATTTAGGGTAAAAATTGAAGTAATCAGGAAATCCTCTGCAGTGAATATGATATCATTCTTAACAAAAAATATTTAAGTTCCTAAATGATACCCGTAATAATAAACAACCAAGCACAACCAAGCATACAGTTCGACGTAGGTGATACTGATTTGGAGGAGTTTGATTTAGAGAGTGAAGCCCTTAGGAGTTCGATTCATATAGAGGAAAATATACAGAGTAACATAAGGATGAATTGAAAAAAAATTAGCTTATATATCCAAATTATAGGCCATAGAGAGTTTAAAGTATGCCAAACATAAATTATGAGTAAAATTCATTGAAATAATACTGAATTGCAAATAGTGCGATTTCTAGGCAGGTAAAAATACGAGGATATTATCACTCTGGAAAATTTACGATTCCTGATGAATAATAACTTTCTATGACAACATAGCTAAACTTACTTTACATATTTTGCTATGAAGGCTTTTGTTAATCAATTAGTTAATTTAAAAATTATAGTCTTAATAAGGTCAATTTACTGATTTTTATTACGAAGAGCATTTAAAACGTTTCATTAATTTATATGTTAAATATCACGTAGTTGTTTGTGGAAACAAGATAATCGAGAGGACGAAGGTTGTAATTTGATGCCGAACAAGTGGGTTTTCTCTAAATATCTTGTTATTTTAATTCACTTCTATTTTGAACACGAAATTAAATGATAAAGCAAACGACGTGAAAATGAGACAATTTTGCAACAACTATATCTTATTTAAATCATATTATTTATTTAACTGAAGGACGTTGAATTCAGAAAAAGAAAACTATATGATATTTATATATTTATACTCCTTGCAAATAGAACCATATTTCTAACTAGTCATTAACGTTTGTTGATTCTATTACCAATCAAGGAAATTGAAAGTTTTTCCCACGCAAATTTCTTATCATTAGAACTTTTGGGACAAATCGCAGCTGGATAACATTATCGAAAATCGTGGAAGCTTTTGTTCTTTTGATAGGTATCAATTGGGATGAAATAGGTTTGTTAGGGATTAAACTGAGATTACAGTTATTGAGACATTGAATGTCTAAAACATAAGTTGAATTTAATAGAATAAGGAAGTACAAAAATGCCACATGTTACGATACAATCCAAAGATTGTTTGCTGATGTTAATTTGCTGTCTATTATAATATAATTTGCTTCATAATATCTAAAGCTATTATTTCTTCATGATAATTTTAGAGATTCTCTCTTTTACTAGACTTTTAAGCTGTTTGATCTTATTGTGGCTTAAAATCAAGTCAAATTTGAAAAATTTGAAGACAAAATCAATCTCCAAAAATGTAGTTTAAGAAGGTAATATTAAGGAATTGTTTGACTCCTAAACGTGTATTTCTTTCAATCAAAAAATTTTATCTATATAAATAAAATGATAGCTGTTTTCGAATGTTCCTTTTATAACTCAAAAACTACTGGATAGATTTCGATCATTTTTTTTTTTTACTTCTTATATACTTGGTCATTATCTTAAAAAAGAGTTATCACGATATTTTAATTAAAAAAAAAATAATTAAAGTTTTTAAAAATGGGATTTTTACAAGTTAAACGCGTTAAGCGCTGAATTTTTCGTCGCTTTGATAGAGTGGGGCAAACGATGTAATGCGCATGGGCTGGCCAGACGATGTTTCTCCTTCCACTGCCTACTGATTATTTCATATTTGAGTGTAGACTTAATTCAGCATAGCGAGATATTAGATTAATAAAGTTTTTTGAATTCTATTTTATATTTGTTTAGCAGTTTCTAAAATATTTTTTGTATCTTTTTTAAAATTCTCTATGAGCATTTTTTATATTTTACTGTAAATACAGATTCAAAATACATTTTTATGTTGCTACCGTAACAATAATCAAATTACATTTCAACACTCTCTTTTATTAGGCATATATTTTTAACCAGAAAGAGTTAAGTTAGTGAGAAACATTTTTTAAAATGAAACTATATGCCAAAAAATTGCTCCCTCAGAATTCGCAATTTCTCCAAGTGTATAGTTATTAATTGATTAAAAATTAATTTTTCAAAAATTTGCAAGCAAAATTTAAAATTGCTTTAAAATACAAAAAAGTACTTTTTAATTTTTTTTAAAAATTGCTTTTTAAATGCTCTTTCCGGTTCCGCAAATTGCTTCAGGTGTATAGTTAATAGCTAATTAATAGTTACATTTTTAGAGAAATATTTAACTCAAGAATTAAAATCGCTATCAAACCCAAAATAATTTTTAATTGAAATTTTTGTTTTTCTTTTTTTTAAGTTCTCTATCTGCTCTTTTCGATCAAATTTTGTAATATTTTTAATAATTAATTATTTTTAACTATTTATATACATGCATTTTTGTACTATGACGTCATCAACTGCCGTTGGATCTTATAAACATGAATAGTCTAAAAATTGAATTACTAATTAACTATACACCTGGAGCAATTGTGGATCCGAAAAGAGCATTTAAGAAACAATTTAAAAAAAAACTAAAAAGTGATTATTTTGGATTATATAGCAATTTTTATTTTTGAATTTATAAATTTTTGAAAAATTAATTATTGATTAACTAATAACTATACACTTGGAGCAAAAGCGGATTCTTAAGGAGCAATTTTCTGGCATATAGTTAAAAATGTTCTACGCTTAGTTCTTTCCGGTAATTTTTAATATATTTTTGGTTTCAATTTTTTAATTCCTCTGTAAATTAAATATGTTCTTAACATAATAACCTATGCAGACGACGTCGCGGTTATCAGCTAGTTAAATAATAAGATACTTATCTCAAAATGATTGATATCAGGGGGGGGGAACACCTAAGACGCTTTCTAAAGGCTTTTAAGATTACAAACTTTTTGAATCACTTCGAACAATCGATTCAATTTTCTAACAATAAGTTGCATTTATGTCTATTCAAACATATAATTGTCTTCAATACTAACACTTTTTTATTATTTTCCTCCTTCAATTAGTTTTGTAGGATTATTACCAAGTTTCCCGACCATATTTTTTATGCTCTCTGAAAATCTCCTTCTCCACACTTATATCATATGCATAAAGGTTTTATTGTTCTCCCAACAATAAGAACTATGCATTTGCGTGCGGCCTTATTGTACAAAACTTTTACAATTTATTGGAAAATTATTCAAATTAACGCGCTTAAATTACAAACAAACATTCCATTCGCCACACTTCGAAAGAAAAAATTGCCTCTTGCAAATTGTCTCGTTACTTTGTCAGCCTTTACTTTTCCACTCGGATAAAACTTGTTCTTGTTGTGGCTTGGGAAACTTAAAAAAAAGTTTTTACTCCTTCTCGGAACTTCTTTGGGGTTTATTTAGTGTGCCCTCGGAATTTATAAATAGCAGAGATTTTACATTTAATATAATTCAAGCTGTTCATACGATTTTAGTGAATATTATGCGACAATTGTCGTAGAATACATTTAAACTGTAACCTAGATCTATTGCAACTGACATAATTTAAATATAAGCTTCACATCTATGTGCTATAGACTGTAATATGCATAATCGTACACGTAGTCATTAGTCGTGTAATGGAAATACAAATCATCTTTAGGTTTACGTCGTTTTCAATCTTCTTGCGTTTTGTGCCCAGGCATTTATGTACTCGTATATTTAAAACTATTAAATGTACATTCAGATATTTACATTTTCAACAAAATTAAATACTAGGAGAATGTTGATTTAATTAACTTGAGAAGTTACTGAATTATTGAGTCAAAGCAAACCTATCATCCTACAATTAATACATAAAATTATATATATACTTATATAAGCAGGATTTTTTAATGCAATAGTTTTAAGCCTTAAAGATGATAAACAAAAGGTTTTAAGAAATACTTCATCTTAATTTGATATGATTTTTCAATTTCAAAAAGTATAAGGTGGATAGTAAAAAATTAAGGGATTTTAAATCTGTCACTAAATATTTTATTTTTATTTGTCCTGTGACAGGAGTCAGCTTTTTCCACATTAATGACATGCTTCTCTTAGAATTTCTTCATCTGAGGTTCTGCTTCAAATTTGTTGAAGCTGAAAGCTTCACTGACTTTAACAAGGATCTTATTTATTTGTTATTTGCTCAAAATGTTGGAGATTTGCTTTGACTAATTTGGAACAGTTTAAAAGAGATAATAAAAATCAACTAACGACAAAGAGAAATATACAACGACACGAAATAAAGCTTTTTATCAATGTAAAGTAATTTATTAAAAGCTTTGAGGGCTTATATAATTAAACTATACCTTGACAGATTGACTAGTGGTTTTTAAAATGCTTTTATTTTTTTTGGGTTATTTAAAGTTCCTTAAAACATCTATGGTCATCAGCGATTGTTTTGGTTCTAAAACGAAATTATTATAGCATACTATGCGTTCAATGCCCAGAAAATTAATCGATTGTAATTTAAATGAAAACGCACTTAATGCTGAAAATGTCTTCCAGTTTACAAACAGTAAAAACAACTTACAATATTTTGATGCTTTTTTAAATACCAAACATAATATTTTTGTAATTTTGAAAGTGATATAAATCGTTACATTTTACAAGCCATGTGACAATATTGTAGTTACGGAATGATTTGCAATCATATCTTAGTAATCTTCCTATAACTACTAAAATTTACTGGGATCTTAAGAAATAAATGGACAATAAGGTAATAAGAATTTATATAAACAGCACAATCACAATAAATATAAATAAAAATAACACTAGTTGAACATCATTACATCCTAATTATTTGCAAGTTGTAGACAATGCAAAGATACGCAATTATTTTTTTTACTTTTTAGTGCATTTTTTTGTTTAAGAGTTTTTATTTATTTTATAGTCGGTTTTCCATTTTGTTATAATTTTTATTTATTTCTCGAGCTTTAGTGATCTGAAGTTTGATAACTGATTTTATTTCTTTGAATATGGGTTAGCCTACTAAACGCTCTGTCCATATGAGGCAGCGCCGTTAAGTGTTAAAAGTAACTATTGCATCCCCCTTTGCTCTTAAGAGTTGAAATTTTTTGCTATTAAATGTAATGAAAGAACCAGGTAAGTGGAATACTCTTTCCAATAAAAAAAATAAATCATCAAAATTCGATGATTCAGTTTAACATCATTATTTCATCCCCTATTTTATTCCTTAGGGGGTATTTTTTTTTCTTCAAATTGAAATGTGAACAATTTAAAGGTACAATGTACGTAATAGCAAAAAAAATATCGAAACCGGGTTAGTCAGAAAAATTTATAATTTGATCCCTAATTTTCAATTCTTCACGAGTGGAGTTTTTTTTTATAAAAAATGGAATTGAGATTAATTTAGGATTTTGTTCTACCAATCAAAATCGAGCTATCTAATAAGAAGTTAATATTTCATCCCTTAGTTTTCAACCCTTTGGTAGTGAGCGATTTCCTTCTCTTTAAAAGGAGACCACACGAGAAGCACAAGCTTTCAAATACAAAAATAATCATCAAAATCGGTTCACCCAGTCGAAAGTTCTGAGGTAACGCCACGTTCACACGGTTCAACTTTAGTTGATCAACAATTCACAATCTTTTAGACCGTAGCGGGGTAAGCGACGCGAGAAGTAAAGCACAAGCAAGTCGAATTGGAAGAAAATTGAGCAGAATTGAAAGAAAACTGACCGAGGTCGACTTAATCAACAAAAGTTTGACTGAGTCAAACATTTTGTCGTTCAAGTCGATCGAGTCGACCCCGGTCAGTTTTCTTTCAATTCTGCTCAATTTTCTTCCAATTCGACTCGCTTGTGCTTCACTTACCCGCTACGGTCTAAAAGATTGTTAATTTTTGATCAACTAAATTTGAACCGTGTGAACGCGGCCTAAGAAACATAAAAAAGTAGGTGCGTGTTCTTATGTACGCACGTGAGAATTTATAGTTCTTTGGCATCGTTAAAAATAAGTTTTTATTAATTACATACAAATAATTAATTTAAATAAAATTTGGAGTAATATTTTTAATTTATTTCGATAAACAATACATACGGATAGTTAACCTCAATTATATTGGAGCACTTGAAAAAGTATATAAGCACAATTTTTTTCACTAATACTTACGAATATTTTTATGACTATTTAATGGCTGAAATACTGTGAAAAACTATGGTTTACAATGAAAATAAAATCCAAAGAAAGCTGCAAGACCTTTATAAAATTTGTCAGGATCATTTTTCTGGTTAACAATTGAAGCATGCCATGAAAACGAAGCTCCATAGAAATTGCGAAATAAAGTAAGTAGCTACTTTTCAAAGTAAAAGTCTTAATCTTATTCATGCCTTGTTTTACTAAATTATTATTCCAAGATGGTTGATTCATTTCAGAATCCCATATTTCGTGATAACCAAGAATATGTATGGAATGCAGACGTCATTTTCATCACTAAACTACAAATAGTATGATAACAGCACTGCAAAATTCGATAAAAGTAATAACTTATTCAATAATAATATGTGTCATTTGTATATATAAATATTTTGTAAATAAAATATTAAAAATATATTTAAAGATTAATTATTTTTAATCTAATATAAAAATAAATAACACAAAAATTCAAATTACGCGCGTCTAGTTAAAAACCCGAGCAGTTTTGTAGCCAACTACAAGTTAGTTAGTTAGTTAATTTTTTGTCACCCTGATGCGCACGCATCTTAAAATTTCACCCTCCGCATTTTTCCATAACGCGCCTAAAGAAGTATAACTTCAACAAAATTCGATAAATTTTATGAAAAATTGCAATTTAGTTGTTTATGCGCATATAACATCCCCTTTACCCAACTTGAATCAAATTAAAAAATTTAATTTTTTTTCCTTATTTTATCATCTATAAAATGCATTTTAAAAAAATTTGGAAGCTTTGTTAGTTTTGAAGATATTAATAATTTCGAGCGAAAAGAACCGAAACGCATTGAGCACAAGTCGAAACGTATTAAAACTGCCTATACATGATTCACACAGTTCAGCGTAAACGATTGCAAATTTTAACACGTTTCAACTCCTTTCGTTCGAAAATATTTAAAATCTTCCAAACTAACATAGATTCCAAATTTTTGTAAAATGTATTTTGTAGATGATTAAATAAGGAACAAATTTTTTTTTTTCATTTGATTCAAGTTGGGATTAGGGGTGTTATAAGCGTATAAACAGGCAAAGGTTGGAGAAAATTAAGAAAATCACCGAAAATTTAAATAGGCATAGTTTCGAAAGAAAAAATTTTTGAGCTAAATCCAAAAATATGTGTCTATAAAATTGACGTAACGAAGCTGTAAAAAAATTTCAGTCAATTCTATAATGTCAAGTTTAAATTTGTTCTGATTTTGTGCGATTTGTAAAAGAACGACTCAGCTCACAAAAAAAAAAAAACATTGATAGCCTTCTAAATTCGAAAGAGTGACTTATTTTACAGCTAACAGTAACATTTTATTTTTCTTCAAACTATCTTCTAGACATTATTAGAAGTTTCGAGGTTTCTAATATTTTCAAACAAAGTGATTTGAATGCTACCTTGAAAGACTCAAGTTTCGTTTTATCTATATTTTACTATCATTATTTATTTTTTTTTACTGTATCGTTATTTTTATTATTGAGAACAATTTCAAATGGTTAGAAAAAAAATTTCTTGTGTTATATCTGAGTCGATAAAAGCATCATAAATTGCAAACTAAATATTGAGTGTTTCTCATTGTTCCCGCGACATACCTTCAGCAAGTATTTATTTAAAATGAAACGAAAAGCCCGACTATATTTCTTAAATATAGCGCAAACTTATGGAACGCGTGTTCATAAAACATAAAAGGCTTTAAATTGTGACTGAAACTCGAAAAAATAAATGTGAAAACTTGGGGCCGCGGCAATGCAGGGGGATAAAATAAAAGTAAAACGTCGTCAGCAAAATAAAGTGGCATGTTTATGTATATCTACGTTTATAATATACTCGAACAACTCGAGCCTCCTCCTGTCCTCACGTTCACACTAACTGAAATATCTTTCAAATTAAAACATAACGATTTTCTTGTCACCGTTAAAATAACATCTGTGAAAAACAGCGAGTTTTTTTTTCAATCTAATTTTTCGTAGTTGTTTTTCGTGTATCTACTCGTAGAATCAAGATTGGAGCATAAAATGTAATTTTCAAGTATTCTCGATGAAAGAATTTACAAACTAAGTGAACGCGTGTTTTATAATTTCGTGACAAAAATTGGAACAGTAGATCATTTAAATTTGTCTTTTCAATTTATAATCAGTAAATGCTTGCTTATATGTATAGGTAGGTATTAGTGATGTAACGAATATTCGCATTCGCATTGGTATTCGCAAGAAACGACGCGAATTTTTTGCGAATGTTTTTGACAAACTAAAAAAAAAAAAATATTAAATGATAATACAATTGATAAAATTTATATTTTTTTTATTTTATTAAAACATTTGAATAATTAAATGATCAGGGAGCAGTTTTGAGATAGGCCACTAAATTAAAAATACTTTTTTATATTCTTGATAGTTTAATTAATAATGAAAAAATCACTACAAAAATAAAATATTAAATTCCTGCTTTACGTATAAAAAAACTCAATTTCTAAATTGTTGTATACTTATATTTTGATTAACGAACTTGAGAATCCAATCACATAAGGTAGTAATATTATTCTCGATCTAATAAGTTTTGTTTCAATTTATAATGTACGAATTGTACCTACTTATTAAGCAGATTATAACTTGGATTTTAATTAAATAATAAAATTTCAAATATATTTTTATAGAAAACAAAAAAAAAAATAACCAAAGTTAAACTTCTAGTAGGTATCCAAGTTGATCTTTCGCTGTAATTATAATATACTAGCTGATACCCGCTCGCTCCGCTGAGTGTATCTAAATTTAACTGATTGATTTAACGATTCCCTACTTTCATAGCGAAATCTAAAAATTAATCTATTTTGACAGAAAACAAAGATAGATACTTTCAGACTTTAGATTCAAAGGAAGTTTATCAAAATTCATAAAACTACTTTTCAAGAAAGAGATATTAGCTGTCCTACATCAGCTTCTATACGATTTTTAGTAAAAAAGTACCTGTATTCCTTAAGGACTTAAAAATCTTTAATACTAAATGTCATTTATAACCGTTCAGCTATTTTAGGGGCATCCATTAATTGTGCGAGGCGTTTTTTTGCAATTTTTTAAATCCCACCCACTCCCTTCTGGTAAGATGTCATGAGATTTGGCATAACCCTTTCCCCCATCCAGCAATCTAATGTGATATTTTTCAAAACAAAACAAAACGTGATATTTGCGAGACCTTCCGTTTCCCCAAAGTAAGATTAGATGAGATTCGGCTCAACCCCATCGGCCCCTGAACGCCTCGCGTAAGTAATGGATGTTCTCTTAAAAGAAAAGATTAGTAGCTATCCTACCGGATCTTTAGCAAAACTTCATTAAAATTTGTTCCGTTAAGTAATTGTTGAATTTTGAAATTTTTAGTTTATTATTTTAATACGTTTATTTCTAATTAATATTTTCGACAATAAATAATGAAAAAATTCAAATATTTTAAATATATTTCATTATTAGTTTTGTCGGGTGTTAAATTTAAATTCATTTTTATTTTCCAGTAAAAATTGTAAATTTTTTAATTTCAAATTTGTAAAGATTTATTTCGTTATTGTGTAAAATTGGAAGAAAATGCGTTAAAATTCTATTTCACAAACTTTACCGAAACTTTTAAATGTCCGGTTCCTGTAGGATATAATTGTTTTGCTATCCCATGGGAACCATGCATTATTTTAGTCTTAAAAGTAAGCTATATCATTCTTCCCCAAACTACCACATTGTCAAAATCATATCAATCTTTAACTCTGTGATAAACAAAAAACATATCTATCCCACGGGAATAGTACATCTCTCCCGAGTAAAAAGTAGATCCAATCTTCTTAAGGAAAATGAGTTAAGACTCTATTTCGTGGATTTTAATGAAACTGTTTTTAAATACACGATTCTTATAGAATACATACTTGTTTTGCTATCCCATGGGAACCTTTTTATTATTCCGATATGAGAAGTAATCTATATAATTCTCTGACCCCTAAAATACCACATTGTAAAAAGGAAGTTAATCTTTTGCTCTGTAAAAAACAAAAAATACCTATCCCACGGGAACCATACATTTTGTTCTGGATATAAAGTATACTATATGTTACACCGAATTATAATCTATATCTATGCCTAATTTCATCCAGATCCGTTCAGTACTTTTTGAGTGAAAGATCAACAAACATCCATTCTTACAAACTTTCAAGTTTATAATATAAGTAAGGATTTTTCTATTTAAATATTTAACAAAAAAATCAAAAAAAATAAAACAATTAATATTATTAGCATAATAAGCATTTTACGCGCACTTTATTTGAAAGTCAACATTCGTATTCGCATTTGCATTCGCGAATGTGAAAAGTTGGACATTCGTTACATCATTAGTAGGTATATATTAAAGGAATTTAAGTTAAGAGATAACTATTGAATATCAAAATATGTCAAGTTTATCATAATTGAATACATTTTTGTTGAAGTTTTCGATGCAAAAGCATCATGAAACATTTCTAACGAATTTGCAATGAAATAGAAACGCTGATAAATTTTATTCATTTTTGGACAAAGATTTCTTTCAATATCATTGAAAATATAATTGGTCTTGATTAAAAAGAAATTAAAAGAGTAAATTATCAATCGATCAATATAACGTCTTTCTATACAAATAATACAGGTATCAGGAGTGTGTATTTTAAGGCATCTTATCTATTGAATTACATGAAAGAGAAAGCGAAATTTTTAATGCACCGACATTTGCCATAGAAAAAGAACATCTCTAAGACTTAAAGCTGAAAATAGCTTTTCATCAAAGAGCCTGAATAAGCTTTTATAATAAAAGCAAAGCAACTTTATATTGCCAGAATATTTTATTGATCCATAATTCACTAATTTTTAATTTATAATCATAAAAAGATTTGATAACAATTACTTAATGTGTTAAGATTTTATATAAAACAAACACAGGAAGCAGTGGCGTGCGGTGAAATTTGTGAGTAGGGAAGCTATACTTTTTAAATGTAACACTATTGTTTTTTGTTTGTTTTATTATATTAACTAGCTGGTACCCGCCCGCTTCACTGGACATAATTAAATTAGATTAATTGATTAATAGAAACCCCCATAGCAAATTTTTTTTATATTCCGTTTTAATTCAATCTTGATCAATTCTTATTTTTTTTTCTTAAACCGAATTTCGTATAATGATAATGTTTTTCGTTTAGGGTCAATTATTATCTTTTATTAAAGATATAGTTTATTGTTCATTAGCTGAAAAGTACTTATAGTAAAAACTATTTTTTGTCGAATATCAGAAATAACAAGCTAAGAATTGTAAGCACTTTAAGTTTACATTTCAAACCGGGAACTTTTTTATGGCACATTTTTCAGGGAACGAAAAGGAGTTGTTTCATAATAGTCGTCTTTTATTTGCGTTTCAATTCGATTCAGTGCGTCTTTCTTGGTGGCAATTTAAAGGACTTTTTTATGGGACATTTATTTTATTTGCAAATATCACTCGTATGAAATTGGTCATAATTCATGTTCATTATTTATGGGGCCTTATATACATGAAATGCAAAAAATATCGATAAAATTTACGACTCAATATCACGTTTTAATTGGATTAAAATGCATAATTAATATTGTAATCATGCGTTGCATTTTATGTTTTATACGTTCGTATTTGTTCAGATTTTATCTTAAATATAAAAAAAAAAACGATTTTAAAGAAAAATTATTCGACCAATTCCTATAAACAAATTTTTTTAACTCAAACTTTATTGTATGATTGTACTTTACAGCTGTGTTTATAAAGCGGTATAGAAATACATATGAAATATGGGGGGGATACACCCAGTGGTGTTCCTCCAACAGCATCTCATACACACCGAAGCCAACTGAATTCTGTTTTATACATAAAAATGTTATTAAAACATTAATCAGGGGAAAGAAGGGTGTTTGAATATATACTCTAACCAGCAGAGTTATTCAAGTTCTTTTGTTACCCTCTGGGGTCTAAGAGCTCAGAAAGTCTTTTGCGTTTTAGTCGCCTTTGTTAGCGATTTCCTGGATCAGTGGATTGGGGTGATCTTCAAAAAAGTGCACGTGTCGTTGATAGGTGTTTCCCAAAGCGTCCTAAACATGAATATGGAATCTTTAGGTCCTTGTAAAGGGTGTGGTTACTCCCGTACCATGGGAGATCTACCATTAATCTCAGGATTCTGCTTTGCACAACCAGCATTCTTCGTACTTGCAAGTTGGAACCATACGGAGCTTCCATATTACCAGATAGGTATTATCAGTGTAACATAGACCATTATTTTTGCTTAAAACAGTGTTTCTTAACCTGGGTTCGATCGAACCCCAAGGGTTCGGTTAGTCAACATTAGGGGTTCAACGGGGGTCAAAACATACACCCAACTCATACAAGGTATATGGATATATAGCTATGTTTTCAATTTGAAAAAAAATCATTTTTTTTTATTTTTCCAATTAAGTAGGGTTCGGTGAATTCGCATATGAAATTGGTGGGGATCAGTACCTCCAACAAGGTTAAAAACCTGTGGCGACTGGAAATGGAATTTGAGGATGCAGTGATACCTCTCGCAACTGCCCTGACAAAACGACGTTATACACCTTAAGAAATTCAATTTGTTCAGTGTTGGCCTTTGTAATTGTCAATATATATATGGAAATAAATGTGGGTAGCCACTCCCACCTAATATTCTGGTAACCCCG
This sequence comes from Sisyra nigra, assembly GCA_958496155.1. Taxonomy (NCBI): domain Eukaryota; kingdom Metazoa; phylum Arthropoda; class Insecta; order Neuroptera; family Sisyridae; genus Sisyra; species Sisyra nigra. The sequence goes on from OY292318.1 coordinate 6,751,512, forward strand.
AATGGTAGCACGCAACAAAGCAGCGAGGAACGGCCATTTTGCCTTATTCGGAAGTTTCGCCTCATATTTTGGACACCATACCATCGCTACATACATCGGAGTTCCTCACGATGGACTCAACTATGGAGTAGCGGCATTCTAGGTTTTGGTTGTACTACTCCATACCCGTCCTACTTCGTCTTCGGACTCAAGCCACAGCAGCTCGTCTCCAGCGGCCCCGGCTCCACGACGATTCCAATCACGACAGCCCAGCGTCTCACAGCCCAACAACGACAATAATCGTGACCAAATCACCAGGAGGGGAGTGGCGACTAGAAATGGAATTCAAACATGCAGTGATACCTCTCGCAACTGCTCTGACGAAACGACGTTATATACCTTAAGCAATTCAATTTGTATGGGGCCAGTGCTGGCCACTGTAGTTGTAAATATTATATGTAAATAAATGTGGGTAACCCCCCCCCCTATAAACCACTGGCTTATAAAGAGGTGATATAGCGCATGCATATGATGGCAAGTTCCGGAAACTATCCTTTTGATGTGTGATTCCCATACAAATTTAGGATCCAGGTGCAACCCGAGAAACCGAACCATGAAGTATGAGGTACTGGTTCATCCTGGAGTACTGTGGCTTCATCTGGCACAAGACAACGGTAGGTAAATTGTACTAAATGTGATTTATTAGGATTCACTCAGACCCTGCACCTTCTACACCAGTCAGTAACCCTATTTGTATAATTTTGGAGCATTATATGCGCTTACTGATCGGTTTCTTGTTTCGATAAAATTGCAGTATAATCGGCAAAATGTGCAACTTTTAGAACATCACTTGTCGGGAAAACAAGATAAAGAGAAAGCCTCAGAACACCCCCTTGTGGTAAACCTGAGGCTATATAAATTATGAGTAAAACTTTGCGATGAAAATTGGTACCTTTGAAAAGTGAATTTTTTAATATTCTTAACAATAGCTAAATTAATTTCGAAAATTTTACAAATGTCAGCAAAATTAACACAAAAATAAAGAAACATTTTTTTTTGAAATTATTTTCTCGACAATTATTTTTTCTTATGAAAAGAAAACCAAAGGAAAAAAAAAATAAAACAAAAGCTTCAAACAATAGGAAGCTTTCATATATATTCTTTTCATTTTTATGTGAAGTTTCATTTTCAACTTTCTTTCCCCAAAAAAGTGCTAAATCAAAGCGTATATTACGGTAAGACCGGGAGATTTTTCTCGTTAGCTTTTTTCTCGAAATTTAAATTAAACATTTTACAAAATAAAAACGTGAAATACGTTTGTCAGAAACGATTTCTTTGGGGAATTTTCACATAGTTTTGTTCTAGAAGTTAATATTTTTCTATATCATTTTTTTTTCGTTTTATACTGTGGAAATTGTATTATTTTAATTGTAATATCATAGCGAATTGGTATAAATCTTAGTTCAATTTCTTCCAGACATACCATTTATCTTATGTATCTTAAAAAAAAAATTACGACTTGTTCCATGTAAATAAATAAAGTTAATCATTATTCAAAGTTTTTACTTTAAAATGAATGAATAAGGAAAGGAAAACCTTTTTCTTATACTTCATGAATGTTACACAATTTTTTTTGTTTGTCGAGACAAAGCTTGAATAGAACATTCGTGTCGTTTTAAAAGCGATGTCTATTTGATTTTTTACACTACACATTTTCTTATAAATATAATACACATTTTTCAAGATAATTTTATTTGTATTGATTGATTTATAAAAAAAAAAATTCTTAATAAAAAGAGTAAGGCCATTTAAATCGACCAATAAAATTTGATCAAAGCAATTTCGTCTACGATCAAACTAATCATTTTGTTGGCAATATTCCAGCTTTGTCTTGAGGTCATCAAATTTAAAGTCGATACTTTCACAAGCAATTAAAGCTATACTATAGAAAGCTGAGGTTTTTTTAACTTTGTTGAAAAGTTAAACTTTTAAAAAAAATCTTTTGACTCTGAAATCTTGACTGTAACGAAACTCATTGTATATGTAATTATCTGAAAGGATGATGCTTTTTCTTTTTTCGCGTTTCTGTCGTGTCTGTTTGCTCGACTCGTGGCTTTATGCAATCCACAGTGATTAAACAAAGCTCTCGTTTTGTCGTGAAAACGAGAGATAATTTTCCATTTTTCGTTCGAAGGCCAGAGAAGCGTGAAAAAATCACTTAATTCTCAATTAGGCGCAAATGATTCGAGCGGCACACGTCGTTTATCTCAACCGAGAAACGTTTGCCTGATCGACAAATAATTGTCTTTGCGATAAAATTTCTTCAATTGACTATTGAATTGATTTTTAAGCTTTAACTTAAACACGATTTCATGAAGATGTAAATGTTGATTTTTGAAAATTTTCGAGAAGTTTTCAACTTAAGAGTTATAAACAATCCAAATTTTTATAGTTTTTGGCCTGTCTTTAGCATGTCGCTAAATGTAACACATTTTTGGCATGGAATCGGCAAATGTTCGGCAAAGCTCGTATACACATTGTTAGCTATATACCAGGTCGTTTTCCCAGGCCTGTTGCGCGAGCTATTACTAAATGTAATGTGCTATTTTCCTCTCCATGACAACGTTTTATTATATTATAAGTTGTCATTAATTGTCAATCATATTTGTATTGGTATTTGTATTTTGATCAGTGTATTGATATAAATGTTATTGTTCACATGATCATGATAGACAAAGATACAACTAGTGAGAATAGTGCAAAAATATCCGATGGTGATGTTACAATAGATAACAACAGGCAGATGATCGATTTAAAAATAATCAGCAAATTCAATAATAAAAATAACATTCAATTATTAACATCAATAATAGAAATTCAAAATTAGTTGAAACGGCGCGCGTCTAGTCAGACAGCGAATTTGTGCCACATCCCTTTCTTTCTATTCTATTTTCATACCCTAAATCTTCCCTTGCATCGAGGTTTCGTAAAACCACAGAATAATTTTTTTTTTATTATGACATCTTTGCTTGGATAATTGATTTTTACAATAACTTTAATAAAAATATATACAATGTTGATTGAAATGTTGGATATTTAAGTCTTCCAAGTTACCTTCAAATGCTCCTTTCTTTAAAGTTACCCGAGAAGTATATAAGTCCAATTCCATATAAACCACGCTCTTATAAAAAAATCGCCAGGTTAGGATCTAATCACGGACAAAATTTTACGTCATCTTCCCCAGAAGGCCATAGTTTTCATCCCCACATCCGGGCCTCCAAACCGCTTTCTTTCCCACAGAATGGAAACGTTCTATTATTATCAAGGTCCCCAAACCACACAAATCTGCTACTTACCCATCCTTTTATCGACCTATTAGCCTACTTCCTTTACTGTCTAAAATCTTTGAACGTTTAATTCTTAAGAAAATCCTCCCTTTCTTAGAATCTCATACTTTTATCCCTAACTATCAGTTTGGGTTTCGCTCCTCACACTCAACATTGTTTCAGAGTCGTTGATACTATTTCATCGGCACTGGAGGACAATAAATAAATGGTCCGTTCGGGAGCCTTCTTGGATGTGACACAAGCCTTAAATTGCGAGGGGTACCGGGGGCTATAACATAAAGCCCTTCTCCTCACCCAATACTACCTTTTTCTTTAATCCGACAGATCAAATCGATGCTTTAGAATAAGGTGTGATGCCGAATATTTACTTCCAACGCAAATAGATATTGGTGTTCCCCAAGGAAGCATTCTAGGTACTCTCCTCTACATCATTAACACTGCCGATATCCCAACCCACCCACTCACCGTAATTTCCACGTATTCTGACGATACAGATATCCTTGCTACAGACTGATGATCCAATTAAAGCCTCTGACACCTTGCAGCATCATCTTGACCTCATATCAGGGTGGTGCCAGAAATTGAAAATAAAAACAAATGACGGCAAATGTGTTATAAATACATTCTAACTTAGACGACTGACTGACCCTACACATAGACCACAAACTTATCGAAACTTCTCTAACAGTACGATACCTAGATTTACATCTAGATAAGCACCTGACGTGAAGTGCACTCATAAAGCTGGAAAAACAAGAACTAAACCGACGATTTGAACTATTACGTACACTGATAGGTAAAAATAAACTGACCACGTACAAAGCTTTATTCTGACCTATATGGACGTACGGAGTAGAACAGTGGGGTTCTGCTAAGCCTTCCCATTTATCCAGTTCTTAAAATCAAAAATACTCCGCCATATCCTAAACGCTCCTTATTACGTCCGAAATGAGGGTATACTAAATGACCTCAAAATTCCATTTGTAAATAACTTAATCTAGAGCCGTTTCCAAATATTCCAGAACATATTATAAAATCATCCCAATCCTAATGCTCAAATCCTTTCTTCCAGATCATATCCAAGCGGTCTTAGGCGTTTTGACCCCCGGACAAAATATCCTCAGACAATATATCACTTAATCACTTAGTGGCGTGGCTGACTAGATAGTTGTCCTATACGCCAGTGGTCCTTGGTTCGAATCCCAATGAAAGCCCAAGATTTTTTCTGGGTTTTCGGATTTGACGGTCGCTAATGACCATAGTAGTTGATGCGACCTTAAATAAATTACAAAAAAAAAAAATATCCCCATGACAAAAATATTTGCGAAAAAATATTTCACGCAATTTCAAATCCTCACAACTTTCTGATAAACATTTTTTGAATTCAATAACTAAGATCTTATATAAAATAATTTTTAGTGAAAACGTGTTAAATTGACCCCCATTTTCCGTGTTAAATCCGCAAAAACTGTGTTAATTAATGCCAAAGGGGTCCAGGGGGCCCCCATGGGGGGGTTAGAGGTGGAGCCCCCAATCAAAGAAATTATAGTTATTGTTTTATTACCCGATTTTCATAAATTGCCCCCCATTTTCCGTGTTAAGTCCGCAAAAACTGTGTTAATTAATGCCGAAGGGGTCCAGGGGGCCTCCCTGGGGAGAGGGGGTTAGAGGTAGAGCCCCCAATAAAAGAAATTATAGTCATTGTTTGATTATCCGATTTTCATTCATTGACTGAATGTGCACTTCTTGACACCGCGAAGTTTTATACAAAACTAAATGTTTTAACATCAAAATTATGCAGCAATTACGATTTGCAGTTATTCTATAAGGACTTTTTGTCTGAGGATATTTTATTATATTGATATTTTATCATAGGGATATTTCGTCCGGGGACCAAAACGCATGGAACCTATCCAAGCAATCCTCCAAGCCATCTAAAAAGGCGGTGGCCACGAGACCTATTAATTCCCTACTCGTCAAGTAACAGCTTGTGTCTGTGCACTGGGTGAGGGTTGATTCCTGATTCCAGGTCACGGACAATATTGTATTATATTTAAATGGCACTTTGTTCATTGCATATCAATGTAATACAGAAATCAATAAAATTTTATATATTAAAAATATCTTCCAAGTACCTAATCAAATTCAAATGCAAATTTTAAGATTTAATGTTGAAACGATTCCATGACGATGTAAATCTTGATTTTTGAAACTTTTCGAGAAATTTATATACCTTAAGATTTATTAAATCAATGTCAACCACCTATTGCCGCTGTGGTTAGAGCAACTACTCTCTCCGCTTCATGCGTCAAGTAGTTCTGGGTTCGATTCCCGTTGAATCCTAGACTTAAGATCTTAGACGTAAGTCAAAATTGACCAACAGAAATTTTCTGTACTTTTACAGTCGTGATATGACCTTAGATGTTAAAGCGACTTAAAAACACCCAAAAAAAAAACAATGTCCACGTAGTTTTATTGTACAGGTTTCCCTCTTATAACACGGTATCTCACGACACGATTTAACAATAAAAGGAAAATTTTTGTATTTATGTACTCAATAAAGCAATTTTCATTTAATATGTAAGTACATAGATTTAATTTGTACCAGCTTCTATTATCCTATAGTACGATTTCCTACAACGCGTATTTTTTCAGAAACTTACCTACCGTGTTATAGGAGGGAAACCTGTATAGAAAACATTATTTTTTAAGTTTATGGTATTTCTGCTTAAATTATTTGATTTTCCAATATCTCTAATTAGAAAACAATTAATGCATTTTTGAATAAAAAATTTTGAATCCAATGTTGGATATTAAATATTTCAAGTTAACAGCATCAAAATATGTAATTTTTATACCCCATTTTAAATAAATTTAATTTTCATTGAATTTTTATTTCAATAAACTTACAATCATCTACAATCTACATATAGGAATCAATTCACTTTTTGTTCGACATTTAAAATGAAATGCCTAACGTTTGTTTTTATTTCATAAATTTATGTAATAGATAACGATGTTGTTATATACATACATATTCAAAAGAGTCTCGGGAATAAATTGGTTCATAATGGACCCATCTATTTTATCTACAAATGAGGGAAAAGCACGTTTGCCTCCTCTCATCATTGTGCGTTCTTTTCAAAACCAACGAACCAACGCGTTCAACATTCATTCATAAATAATCAAGTTTTCGGTTTCGTAATTCCCTTTAAAAGGCTCGCTGAAACCATGATTAAATCGTCAAACTCAAAAAAACCTGCTGTAATTTTAACATTGGTATATTGAAAAAAAAAATTTTTATATCGCCGAATGGTTGAATAAAAATTCGAAGCCAATCGATTCAGCAATTTTTAATTTTCAGAAATATTTAATTTTCGTTAATAATTTAATTACGTTTAAAAATGTTTTGTTTGGACTTTGGAGAATGAATGAATGCCGCATTTTTAGATTATCATTGTTATAATAATACATTTATGTAATTGACCCAAAAAAATTTCGTTTATTATTAATATTCATCTGTGTTTTTTTCAAGGTATGCTGACTCTTATTCGAGGATCCTTCAATTATTGTTGCAATTTTAGTGTTATGCAGTTGAACGTATTATTAAGGGACTTATAGACTGATAACAAGTTCATTCTGCATATTGACAGTTGAAAATTTCATTTTAATACATAAACAAGAATAAGAAGGGGCCACCTGGTGGCTAGAGCAGTAGTTCTCTTCACTTCATGCGTCAAGTGGTTCTGGGTTCGATTCCCGTTGAATCCTAGACTTAAGATTCTAGACCTAAGATATATTTGACCAACAGAAAATTTCTGTGTTTAGACAGTCGTGATATGACCTTAGCTGTTAAAGCGACTTAAAGCACCAAAAAAAAAAAAAAAATAAAAAATTGAGCTTTCTGCAATATATAGGGATGAACATGGTTCACTCCCACCTTGCAATGAGCTTCCGGTCAAAACAGACTAGACCAGGATCCAGGAATAATATCTTCGTAGGAAATACAAGCGACGTTTCTTGAACTGTCTTCAAACTACCGTCGATTTCTAAAGTACTGCACCGATGGATCAAAAATTGAAAGACAAACTGGCTGTTCAGTAGTTACACAAGAAGAAGTAAGTCACATCCAATTACCAAACGAATACTCCATCTACTCTTGTGAAGCTTACGTCATCTAAAAGGTACTAGAGGAGATTGATGTTGTTGAACAAGGAACTAAACATCTGCTCCTTTCTGACTCTAAATCTTGTACTACAAGCTATACTGAACAAACGTACCGACGATCCACTGCCACAGATGATTCAAGTACAACTAATTACCAAGATAGCTGGAGGTAAGAAAATGATCCTTGTCTAGGTTCCAGCGCACCGGGGTATAACCGGTAATGAGCGGGTGGATGCTGAATCCAAACTAGCTATAAGAGCCATGACCGAGATGGAAACTATCGCTTTACTAAGCAAGGACCCTTTGAGAGAGATCAGGAACCGGATCGTGGGAAGATGAAAGAGAAGGTAGAAAGATTCAATTTCGAAACGCATCCAAACTAGAAGTGACCAGCCAGAGAGAACCTGGATACGGGCTATCGGAATAGGAACATCCATATTCTCTCTAACAGTCAGGCAGCACTAAAAGCGATCGCTAATACAACGATCAGCTCTAAGCTGGTGCTGGAGTGTCGGCAACTCCTGGAGGATCTGGCAAAACACAACTGAATCAAACTTGGTTGGGTGCCGGGGCATAAGAGAGTTGAAGAAGGAAATGAAAAAGCTGATGTTTACGCAAGAGCTGGTTTGATAAACCCACTCGTTGGCCCGAAGGCTGGAGTAGGGATCACCAAAGCGGCTGTCAAAAGAGCAATGAAAAGTCGGCTGAGAGGGCAGTAACACAAATATTGGCAAGAAATTCCTGGTCAGAATCTCAGCAAGAGAATGATAAGGAGAATCTGCCCCTCGCTCACCGCTGGGAGAGAATCAACTCAGGACAGTAATGAGACTGATAACCGGATACTTTAGACTGAGAAAGCATCTGCAGACTATTGGGGTGTCTCAACGAGGCCTCAATTGCAGATTGTGTGGGGATGGGGAGAAAAACGCGACCCTTGTCATTTTTGACTGCAAAGTCCTCACAAAGTGGCGACACCTGTATGGGACAAATTACGCCAAAACAGGCTTAAATCACGCAAGCTTAGTACAGGGACTGCTTTTGCTAGGCAGAATGCTGAACCTGGAATAAGCAAGGATCCTTGTATAACAGGGATACATGAGCAGAACAGGAGTACAATAAGCCTAAGGATACAGTGCGGGGGGAATGAGTCCTAACCTGGCTTTCTGCCAACGGAAAAAAAAAGAAAGTAACCAAGTACTTCAGACTGGCTGAGGAACACACGAGACACATTAGGTTTGTTCCTATTGTCGTTCTGATGATGTTCAAACACTGTCAAAAAAACAAAGAGCAAGACAAAACTGACCAAGAGACAAGGGTGAGTAAAGAACATAAAGTGACAAGTTCGCTCGAGTTACAAACCGGTTATCCAGTATTTAAACACCTCCAAATCAGTATCGAAATATGCAATTGTCACAAAAACGTACGTACATAGCTCGACTCTCAGCCTAATGTGGTCGAGCGGCTATAAGCTCTGAAACAATTCAACCAATGGAGAAATGCATTTCACCTTCTACAAGAACCGAAAGAATTCTTCGGTACTAGCTCTGGATGTAACAAACTATTGAAGGTTTTAAAACTGACGGGATTATACCGGAACATATAAGAAAAGTCACCCAATGAAATATCGCATAATATTTTATAAGTCGCAATCTGACCATAGATGTTGGAGCAACAATAAAAAAAAAGAAAGAATAAAACAGAATGCTTTTCAATGCGTGTCAATTGAAGACAAAATGCAATTTCTTCTTATATGAAAATCAAAAATGAATCTGTATATAAGATTTGTAGTGCTTTTATATTAGACAATAACCAGCAAAAGAGAAATGCAGAATTAATTAAAGCATTAAACTTTATCTTCAACAAGTTACTTCTTTGCGTTCTTGACAGTCTAACAATGTCAAAGTTTATTAATTAGCACGAGGTGTATTATGAGAAACACGGATACTCTATCGTCACTTTGTTTCTTATCGACGATAATTTACGATTCTGACATCGTCAATTCCATTTCATCTATTAAGAAAATTATCTTGACATTGAGAATTGCGCTTAATAGGCAGTTGGATGGCTTGAATTGAGCCCAAATTACGACTTGGCACTTTTTCTATTGATACAAGTAGATGAAAATAATGAGCGCTTTAAGCTTTTTATCGCGGCTTTTCGATGTTGTGTGATAAGAAATGAACGTTTTTTGTTCGGCTTTGTGAGATAATTGTGCGGCTAGGATGGAAATTAAATTAAATGTTTTTCGTAGAACAAATTTTTTATTGAATTTAATTCTTATTATAATAAGAACTGGTAAGTAGTAAGCATAAAACACGTTTTAATTTAAAACCAAAAATAAGAAGTAAAAAATCGTTTGTATCACAAGTTTAATTTTTTTTTTGACTAAAGTAAGTCAAATAATATAAAAAAATAGGGGTTTACAGAATGGTCAATGTTAAGAGCGTTATTTTATATTAGCTTTGTTACTTTTAAAACGTCTTCAACTTTGTCACAACCACATTTCGTTATTCTTCCTCTTTATTTTTTATTCCTTCAAAAAACTCGCTTGATCTTTAATCTACAAAAAAAAAAAAAAATGAAAAAATTCAAGTTAAATAAATCAAACGTTCGAATCCACAAAGGTCTGCTAGCTGTTCTAAACGTTTGTCTTTACCGCCATACCAACTTGGTCATATTGTTTTGACACGACATTTATAAGCCGTTGAGCTTAATTTGACGCTCGTTTATTTCTCCGTGGCTTAATAGAATTCATTTTCATTTCAATAACGGTCAAGTTTTATCAGCCAGCCAAAGCAGAAATTTTTTTAAGTGAAAAAAAAAAATTACAATCGTATTTTCTTCCTAGAATTGATGTGATAAAAGTTGATTGTTGAGTTAGAGTTAACATAGAAAACTTTATTAAAAAAACGGTTTGTTGAAGAGGATTTTTTGTTAGAATAAATATTGCTTTAAATGTAATAAGGTTTTGCTTTGAGAATTTCATCAGAGGTAGATAGAGATATTCACGGTGGAGAAATGACGTGCATTTTCTTTTGATCTTTGCATTTTGAGTACATTGAGATACTCGGAGATAACGACATCGTGAAGGTACTTCCTTCCGTTTGTCCCAGCTTTGTAATACTCTTTTATAAAGGATATAATATAGGTAAACGATAAAAGTTTCAATTTATTAAGATTTAAACTTCTTAAATTTGGTTCTAAATATTTTTAACATTTGAAGCAATTATCAGGTGTTGAAAGACCTGTTTTAAAATCTTGTTTGATGTTTTAAAAAAATTATTTTTCTTTTTCTTTTACACAACGTTTCGTCGGTATTATTCCGACTTCATCGGGTATCTTGAAAAGTCTGTTAAAATTGTCATACCCAATTTTAATACGACATAGTTTTTTGATTATTTACGATTATTCACTAAATTTTATATGTCTTAATTATAATTAAATTTGCTTTGAATAAATAGAAATTTGTATTGTTAAATTTATATTTTTATTATATTTATTTTAAAAAAATAACTTTACTTTAGTGAATAATAGTAAATAATCAAAAAACTGTGTCGTAATGAAATTGGGTATGACAATTTTAACAGACTTTTCAAGATACGTGATGAAGTCGGAATAACACCGACGAAACATCGTGTAAAATAATTTTAAAATAATTTGTTAAAACAGAAAACATTAGCCTTTTAACATCTGATAATTGATTCAAATATTAAACTATTAAGACCTGAAAATTAGCATTTTTATAATATTTTATAGTTTTTAAAAAATATTAATGGAACAATTTTTTTGGAAGAGATTTGGAGATTTTGGAAGAGAAGAAATGTTTTTTCAATTGTAATTTATTTTTGTTATTATTGGACAGTTACCATTTTAAACGGACTTCAAAGTGTCGATTTTTTTTTATTAAAAATTATTTACAATTGATCCTATCGAAATTTCAAGGAAAAGTACTGCTTCTAAAATTTGCATATTAGATTTTTTTTTCTTCCTTTAATTGGTCATCAGGATCTGGATTCTCTTAACCAAATTGGTGGCTGGAATTTGGGCATGGTCACACATGGTACATTCATTAGAGGAATACCCTTATGACTGAATTTGGTCACTTGGCACGCAAATTAGGAGTTGACAAAGTTTTTTTTTTCTCTGCTAACAATTTGATTTTTTTTGCTAATCTTAATTTCAAAGTATTTAAAGACGTAAATAAGGATCATTTTTTTCAATATATTTTTTCTTTTTTATGGAAGTTTATGAACCAAAAATTGGTTCATTTAAGCCTGATTTTTTAATTTACTGCTTTAAGAGGTTATATAAAGTCAGAGATCCAAAAATTTGTTCCTGAAAAGAATTTTGAATTTATTATTTTAAAATTTCTTACACTTATAATGGTAACTTAAAGATTAATTTTAACATTTTTGTATTTGTAAAAATAATAATTTTGAAAGCTGCTATATATCCGATATCCACAAGCTCCTTTCAAAAGTGGCGTTTTGCGATGACAATGATACCTCTGAACTAGATCATTTAAAATGAAAAAATTCAAACGGATATTGTTAAATCAATGTACAATCTTATAATTGATCGAAAGAATAAGCTCAATAAAATTTATTGACCAAATAGCAGCTTCTCAAAAAAAAATCAATTTTTGATTAAAAGTTCTACCTTAAGTTGTTTATATTAAAAATATTTAAAGAAAAAACCTTCGATAAATTTAAAAAAAATTTATAGTTAAATTTAAGACAAATCAATTAAGCTATTTTTGAGAAATCCTGGTCGTCGATTTTAAGAACACAGCTTTGAAAAAACCGCTTTTAAAGTTTCAAAAGCACTTTAAGACCAGAGCCGATAATTTTTGAATCCAAACAAAATTATAGTAGGATGAAACCCATAAGAAAAGGAAGAGAATATAACAAACATGAAAGAAAAAATAAATTACGGTCGATCTGTGATCGGGAGGGGTAAAAGAGGGGGTGTTTTTAAGGGTAAAAACGGTTTATCTCGATTTCCAACAAAACTACAAGTCCTATGGAAAAAAAGAACCAACAAAGTTGTAGGTAATAGGAAAATCTACAACTTTTGTGCTAACACTCTTTTCACATAACCTCAACATTAATGTGAAAAATTCTAATGATCAAGTTTTTGGTTCTTAATTTTTATCTTTTACAAAAAAATAAGATGAAAAAATAAATATTTTAAATCAAAAAAATGACGGTGTGTTTGGGACATGAAAAGGTAAGATTTTACCAAGTTTCATGAATTTTTTTTTTGTAAAAGATAAAAATAAAAACCCAAGAACTTGGTCATTAGAATTTTTCACATTAATGTTGAGCTTATGTGAAAAAAGTGTTAACACAAAAGTTGTAGATCTTCTTATCACTTACAACTTTTTTATTTGATTTTTTTCCAAAGGACTTGTAGTTTTGTCGGAAATCGAGATAAACCGCTTCTACCCTTAAAAACACTCCCCCTTTTGACTTCTCAATCTCAGATCGACGGTATTTATTTTTCTTTAATTTTTGTTGTGTTCTCTTCCTTTTTTAAAGGGGTTTCATCTTATTTTATTTATTTTTTTCACTTTTTACCATTTTCAAAGGCTTTAGCTCTGGTCTATTTAGATTGAGAGAAAACTGTCTTTTTAAATTTGACTGTAACTTTCAAAATTATTTCCGGATTAATTTGAAATTTTCTGGGGGTGTACTTTTATATATATACATTAAAAAAATGATATTAAAAAAATTTGTCTGTAAAGTCGGTTTATGGACGATAGTTTTACGTGATAACGTCATAATGAAACATTGATAAAAAATTGCATACTTTTATGAATTGAATTGAATTATTATCACTGAATTATCATTATTTTGTATAATACAAAGAATGAGTTAATTGAAAATTAACAATTTTTTTTTAAATGAAATCAGACTGAAAATTATGAAGGAAATCAATTAAATCTTATTAAGTAAATTGTAGAAAAAAACACAAAACACGTTTTCTAGGATTCAACAATTATTGAATACGAGGTATAGGTTATTGTAGAAATTCTCGAAGAAGCTCGTGTGGTGGCGTTCCAGTAGCAGAACTTTATCGTGCCTCTCTATCGCTTGTATCGCGTTCTCGCTTGCACACACAGGCTCAAACGGAAGGTGACACTTTTTCGTACAGACTGCCGGTGTTCATCAATTTATAAGACGTTATCACGTCAAAAAATTAAAAACTTTAACTATATATATAACCCCTTAAATAGAATCATATGAATTTTAGAAATAAGGAAAAATTCAAGTAGCCAAATAATTACAAATCGGGGAATAAAAAACTTAACAAAGAATAAGATAACAAAAGTTATATCCACGCATTTCTAAGTCAAATTCATTACAGTTATCCTTAAGTTGTAACTTATAGGAATCTCTGAACTTTCCATTAGAAAAATAAGAAATTTTCATTAGCTTCAACATTTGTTTTTGAAAAAAATGTTTCATTCAAAATATATACCATAATCTAAAGGAAAAAAAAATGAACATACTTACTATTTTTGCTAAAGAATTTCTGAAGTTAATCTTGTCACTTACCTAGAACATAAAAAGAAAAAAAAATCAGTTTCATATATCTGTTAAATTGAAAAACTTTATAATAAAAACTTTTACCGCTTTCATATTCTTAGCAGATGAAAATTGTTAGTCAAACTCAAAAAAGAATTATGGCAACTTTCAAAGATTCCCAAGAACAATTTTGAGGTAAACATAATAAAGACTTAAAGAAAATTTTTTTTTAAGACTTTGTCGCCGTAAATACTTATTTACTCAAATATTTATTCATAAGAAAAATTTTTCCTAGTACAATTCAATATTTTATTTTACATACTCTCGAGAGACTTTCATTTTTGCTTTGGGAATCAAACGAAAAATTGTCTAATGGATTTTCCATTTCATCCACGTTGAAGCTTTATAATTTTTATGATTTCAACGTCTGAAAAACCGGACGCATAAAACTTGATTTTACGTAGAAGCCGATTTAGGCACTTATCATTCTTTATTAAAAATATATTTTTTAGGAAAACTCGAATTTTGTTAATGCTAAATATTCCAGAAAGTTCCGAGTGTAAGATTAAGCTCATAAAGGTGAAGGAAGCGAATAAAAACGCTGGCCTTGTACATAATTCACTATGAGGAGAGATTAGGAAAATTTAATGAAATGCCAGCAGATGATATTGTGGGTTGAAATGCGTGTAATTTATTTTTAAGATCGTAAAAACTGTGTTGTAAATTAAGATGAAAGTAATAAGATTTATGGTTTTTTCATTACTTGAGGTTTTTTACTTTTCATGGAAGTATGTGGTGGAGGTGATGTGGATTACGTGCAACAGGTGTAACTGTTGCAAAAATTTATATCACGACTCCATCAGGTTTTTAATAGCGACATGTTCTGTTTTAACTAAAATTATTTTTCTTAAATATCTGTAAGCCTCTTTAATGTAAGAAACAGTATTGTGAATGAGTTGCCTATAGGTAGACCTCCTTTGAAAACAAATCAATATGAGACCTAGACCTATATAAATTGGGCGCTAGTTGATCACAATTGATCAGGTAAATTCATAAAAAAAAAAGAAACTTTAAATATGAAGTTTAACAAGAGAAATTTCAGAATGTGTTGAGGATCTTAAAAGTGCTTTTTAGTTTTTGTTTCATTTAAACTTTTAATTTTTAAATTTATTTGTTGAACGACAATTTTATTTATTTAAATCAATTTTTGATTTTTCAAATAAAATAACTTATTCATTTCTTAAAATTAAAAAAATAAATAATTCTTTAAATAATATAAATACTTAGTACCGAAATTATCTACTAACGTTAAAATCTAATAAAATTTAAATAATTACAAGTAAGACGACATAAAATTTGATCTTGATTTTTATCAAACCAAAATTTTCACTAACCAACTACAAAATTCAGCAATTTTAATTGAGAAAAGTAGGGAAATAAATTCTCGGAGAAAAAGTTTATCAATTAGCATCACGAATTTGTAATAAAATGATACGATTTTTGCTATACAGCTAAACTTTGTGAAGAACCAAGAACGAGAAATATTAAATTTAATGCAAATGATGATTGGTTTCCAAACGACAATGAACTTCTAAAAGTACATTGTTCATGTCTTAATTCTTCTATAAATAGAAGCTCGTTTTGTTGAGAGTATCTAAATTTAATTGCTTGATTAATAGATTCCTTCATATACCTTCATAGCGAAATAGGTAGGATAAAAATTAATTTCTTTTTTGACCGAAAAAGATGATAGTAACTTTCAGACTTTAGATCTAAAGTAAGTTCATCAAAATCCTTAAAACTACTTCTCTAAGAAGAGATATTAGTTATTTCACATGTTCTATACGATTTTTAGTATAATAAGGTCCTTTAAGAAAATTTGAAAAATCTTTTATACCAAATGTCATTGAAAACCGTTCAGCTATTTAAGTAAAAAAAATTAGGAGCTGTCCTATAGGAACCGTACTTTTTTTTAGGATAAATGATAATCAATATGTTAAGATCTGAGGGATCTTTAACAAAACACCATTAAAATTTGTTTCGTTAAGTAATTGTTAATTATTTAAAAATTTAGTATATTATTGTAATACGGTTTTTTCTAATTAATATTTTCGACAATAAACAATAAAAAAATTAAAATATTAAAAAAAAAATCATTATTAATTTTATCAGGTGTCTAATTGAAATACATATTTATTTTCCAGTAAAAACTGTCAGTTTATTAATTAAAACAAAATTCGAGAAAAGTAATAACTTATTTATTAATAATATGTGTCGTTTGTATATACAATTATTTTTAATTTAAATATAAAAATAAATAAACAAATACAACAAAAATCCAAATTACGCGCGCCAGGACACCCAATGGTTTTGCGACTAACTTCATTTAGTTAATTTTTGGCTGAAAATGCGCGCGCATCTTAAAATTTCACTCTCATCATTTTTTCATAACGCGCCTAAAGAAGTATAACTTCAAAAACAATTTTAAAGTACCTATATAAAGTACATTTGAAAAAATGTAATTTTCAAAAATTTATTTGCCCGAATTGGCTGGCCATTCCGATGAAATATTTTATGGGGTGAATACTCTAAAGGGGTACTATGATTAGACAAAGTCTCATTCCAAAGTCCATTTCTCATGTCGTGCGCTCCCCTTGAAAATTTTACTTAGATTTTTTTTAAAATTAACGTATTTTAAGATAAATAAAGTCAAAGAGAAATTAGAGAATCTCCTTTTTCAGTAACTTGGATTGTATCCAGTCCCTTTTATGTATTACCTGATGATTCCCAAAAGCTGTATTAAACGCAACAGTTAGCTTTGAGTTTCAACAAGTTGAAAACCTTTCATATACCCATTGAAATTTATTGCATTAAAACTCTTTTTCCCCATTAATAAACATCAACAGTAAATATTTAAAATAAGAAAAAAATGCTTTTGATAAAAACGTTTTGAAAACTTGAAGGTAAAAAAAATTCCATCATATATATTTACATAATTCTCTTTGAAAACTTTTTTATCACTTTTTTGTTCAAATCGCTCAATTTTCGTTGTGATTTTTTTCACAATGATCATTTCCAAAGAGAGAATAAAAAAAAGTGACAAAAATATGTTATATATAGCGAATTTTTCTATGCCTAGGCGTTTTGTATTTCACAAAGTACTCACTGTTATAAATCTACAAATTGAAAACGTGTTGAATGAATTCGAATTTATTCACTTTTTTATGAAAGAACGGTGAAAAAAAAAGTTTTGATTTCATACTTTTCACAGGCAATATTTATTTTATGATAATACATCTTTTGATCGTAATATGAAAATACAATTTAATTAAATATACAAAAGCTATTAAAATATATGCGAAAAATGTGGGGCTTTTTGTTTTAGTTGACTAAAATGAATTAAGCGGAATGTTTGGAATCATTTTGAAAAATTTAAAATTATTAAACTCGCTTTTGAACTTCCCACTTTTATTCTTTTTGTTACTCTTAAACGTACAAAATCAAATGTTAAACTTTATATGTTAAGCTTTTAAATATATAATACTAATTTTCAGGTCTTATTAGTTTAATATTTTAAGCAACTATCAGATGAAAAGACCAGTTTTTTATTTTAAAAATTTATTTTCTTTTTACATTACGTTTCGTCAGTGTTATTCTGACTTCATCAGCTATCTTGAAAATTGTTTTACCAAATATAATTTAAAAAAAATTGAATATAAATATTGTATCTTAAATTTATATTCAAATTATATTTTTATTATATTTGGTCTAAACATTTTTAAGATACCTGATAAAGTCGGAATAACACCAACGAAACGTAGTGTAAAAAGAAAATTAATTGTTAAAATAAAAAAAAACTGGTCTTTTTATAATTTGTTTAGAAAAAAAGGTTAGAATTTGATATCTTTATTTATACTTGGTTATTTTATTTATAGACATTTAACTTTCAATGTTTATTTTCAATTAAATGGTTATAAAATCCTTACCTTTATCTGTCTGCTTCGCTAAGTATAGAATTGATATTTTATTTCGTTTTATTTCACTAAAACTTGTAGAAAACTTGAAAGTTGGACAATTTGTAACCAATTTTATGAAGACAAGTTTCCACATTTTTCTATTCCTAGTTGTAAGTTTATTAGGTGGAAGTAGAATTATGTAGTAGTTGAAGCAAAAAAGTAATTACTATCAATGATTATATCTATTAAGTTATTGATTGTTGGAAATAAACCTATTTTTATCTTATTCTTTCAAATTGAAACCTAATGCAAAAGAACACATTTCTTTCTTCCACGCATAACACTAACGTACTTCTCTATGGAGTTTTTAACGATATCCTTCGAAAACTTTCTACGACAGAAATACCCGTGCAGACAAAACGATTTTCAAGCTCTCTTTTCTATTTAATATGTGCCACTTTGTGGTACATTCAGTGCCCAAATATTAAGATCAAAATTTTGACTGTTTTCCAATTCTAATGATATACCAGTTCAACTTATCTTTATGTACCATCATCTTAAATTCATCTTCCAAAACCGAAAGTAAGTAACCATTTATAAGGTGTTAGCAGCAATTTTTTTCAAAGCTTTTCTTTTATGTATATAACAATATATAATATCATAGATATTATATAAATTATAAAGTGTGTTTAAAAAAAGATATATATTGTTATCAGAATTCAGAAATAAATCGTGAAATGGATTTTTTTAATGTACTCAAAAAATCAGTGTCTTGCATATGGCTTTTTTACGCTTAAAAGCTTTATTCAAGCAAGGGCAGACATTTTAAGAGCTTTTCCATTTGTTTTTTTGAAGTTATACTTCTTTAGGCGCGTTATGAAAAAATGATGAAAGTGAAATTTTTTGATGGGTGGCCATCTTGAGACAAAAATTAACAAAATGAAGTTGGCCGCAAAACTACTCGGTTTCTTGGCGCGCGTAATTTGAATTTTTGTTTTATTTATTTACTTATTTATTTATTTTTATATTTAAATAAAACATAATTATATATACAAATGACACATATTATTAAAAATAAGTTATTACTTTTCTCGAATTTTGCAGTAGCTGTGATGAAAATGACGTCTGCATTTCATGCATATTCTTCGTTATCACGAAATCTGGGATTCTGAAATGATTCAACCATCTTAGAATAATAGTTTAGTAAAACAAGATAAGAATAAGATTAAGACATTTACTTTGACAAGTAGCTACTTACTTTATTTCGCAATTTCTATGAAGCTTCGTTTTCATGACATGCATGAATTGTTAACCAGAAAAATGATCCTGACATATTTTATAAACGTCTTGCAGCTTTCTTTGGATATTATTTATTGATATGAATTGAAATATTATTCTCTTAATTTTATTTTTAATAATTATATCTTTAAATATATTTATTATTATTAAATATTAATTTACAATTTTTAAAAATTGATTATTTGAATGCAATTAATAAAAACTAATTTTTAATGATGCCATAGAAGTATAACTTCTCACGCGCGTACATAAGTACACGCAACCACTTTTTTTTACTTTAAAAATATTATCTAATTGAACTTTTTCTTAAGCATCAAATATCTTGATATGTATATGATATTTTAAAGCTTTTTTCGTTATTCTTTAGATCCCTTGCTTAAGCTGTAAATTATGTAATATTTATTGTATTTAACGATGATTGAACATGATAGGTATTCTTGAAGTAACTTTAAAATAGATAACAACAAGCAGATGATCGATTTTACAATAATCAACAAATTTAATGAATGAAAAAAACATTCGAGTATTAACATCAATAATAAAAATTCAAAATTAGTTGCAAGTAGTAGAAAAATTGTGCCGAAGGCGTAGCAAATAGAGTTAGATGCAGAACCTAGAAAATCAATTATATCGTTTATTTTCATACCCTAAATCGAATAATTTTCCAAAAACTTTCAGTTACCTACTTAAATGCTTACAATTCGAAAAAAAGGTTTCACTTGCATCGTGGTTTCGTAAAGCCATACAATATTTTTTTTTTGTTTTTTAGTCGCTTTAACATCTAAGCTCATATCACGACTATCTTACACACGAAAACTTTCTGTAGATCATAAGTCTAAAATCTGTTGTATCTTAAATCTGTACCAAACTGTTTTGTTTGTACAGCTTTTTCAGTCGTAAAAGATAATTGAAGGCAGTTCATAAACGTCTCATAAAATGGTACGTATGCGTCATACTAGATGAAAACTATATGCTTTTGTGTTAGATCTGAGCTAGAACGAATGAGATAAAGAGAAGTTAATTTTCAACAATAAACGCCTATAATTTCACTAACAATAGCATTTTTTTTTTACTTCCGCCTCACCATAAACTGAATCGAAATAATTTTTCTATCAAAACTATTTAATTAAGTACTTAAATGCTTGAAAATAAGTACTTGAAAATAATTTCAATTTTACTTTATTTGTTTCCTAAATGATAACTTGTTCGACTATAAAAATGTTATCTTCCATATAACATTTGTTGCAGATACCTGAGTCGAAATTTCAGACCTCCTTTGGCCCTAAAATGGTACTTTGACCCTCTTTTGGGCCTCCAAAGGCTAAAATGAGTCTCAGATAGACCTAAACGATTCGATCGTCTTCATTTTAACCTTCATGAAATTTTTATTATATTTTGTGAACATATCGTCTCGGCCTAAAAAAAGGTTAATGATCATAAGAAATAAAATATGGTTGTAAATTTCCTTTTTATTTACAATACCTATTGCAAATATTATTTACTAATAACTCAAATTTTTGATCTCTCTCTTAACTTTACTTAGATGCTTAGTATAATATTGTGTATTCTTGTATCCATTACCGGTTTGTTCCTTAATCCTGTTCACTCTGGTTCATTTTTACTCAGCCTTAGTCTCTTGTTAACCGTTCGAGTGCTACACGAGTTATTATACTAAAATTGAAAAAACTTATTTCACTTTTTGATTTTTTTTTTCAATATTGTCTATATCAAAAGGTCTAAAAATGTAAATGTAAAAAATTTAAAAGTAAAAAACCCGAGTTTCAAAGAAAAAGTGTGAAGAAATTTGCTTTAATTTATTATCTTGAAAGTAATCAGAGAGATGTTATAGAATTAAATAAAATTTCTAAAGAAATCCACATGGTTGGGTATATTGTGGATTATAATAAAAGGAAATCCTGGAAGAAAAATGGTTATGGCGACAATAAAGGAGCTGGTAAACAAGGACATGGAAATTAAGAACTAAAAACTGATATTTGTAAAAGTCTTATTACTTTTAAATTCGCGCTTATAATGAAACTTGTATATTTAATGAATAATAAAAAAAAACAAAATATTAAAATAAAAATGTTATTCTTTTTGAAAAAAAACCCTACCAATAAAACAATAAAAAAGAGTGACAAAGAAAGAGTGGAGAAAAGAGAGAGAGAGAGATCCATTTGAAGTTTTTTCCGTCAACCTCTTTTGAGCCTAAACATGGTATTTTGTCCGATAAATGCCACTTGTAGGTTCAAAAGAGGTCTAAAATTCAAATGCAAATGGTCATGTTTCTATCTACTTGAACCCAGATTTTGAGGTCTAAAATTTCGACTCGGGTATCTCGAATGATTGATTAATAATTCATTTATGCTTATCTATGCACAAAAATAAAAAGATTGGGGTAGTTACAGTTTACAATAATTGTTTTTAAGCTCAACCAAATCTAGAAGATACCAAATAATTAGAAAGATATGATTTAATATGATAGATATA
The DNA here is from genome assembly GCA_958496155.1 of Sisyra nigra. Taxonomy (NCBI): domain Eukaryota; kingdom Metazoa; phylum Arthropoda; class Insecta; order Neuroptera; family Sisyridae; genus Sisyra; species Sisyra nigra. The sequence continues at coordinate 6,773,280 of OY292318.1, forward strand.
TACCTATCACATTTTCAACTTGCAGTATTAAAACAATCATATATCAACGTTAAAATGTGTACCATAAAATCAATATATCTAAATTTTATTGCTTTCAATATTTCATCCCTACATATTATACTTAAAAAATAAAAATATAACTAACATAATATAATCCCTTATGAAGTTAGGTTCTTAATCATTAAACAATGTTTTAGCTACCTTGAAATGAAATTAAAATGCTTAAAAAGTCAAACGAAAATATCATGTTATGTAAAAATAAGTTGTAAAACATTTTATTTCTTAAATATCTGACAAAAAACGTTCATTGTAGACCGTGCTACAATTTGAACAGCAATAGATATTTCAATGGGTGACATGTGAAAAATGATAAATGAGCTCCGAAACCGCCAACATATTTTCGATGGGAATCGAATCGGAAAAGGTTACATAATCGATTTGCCGCGTACAAACCCCATAATTAAACGTCACACATTTTCCGTGGTACCCAAATGGAATGGGGCGAGTGGAAGTAACAAATATCAACATGTTTTATCGGCGTGTTTTACTAGAAAATTTATCTCTTCGTTTTCATATGGATCTCGAGTGAAACAAAATGAATTTTCCCTTTCAGTATAGTTGTTTTCAAGTGCACGTTTTACCAAAATGATCTCTTTTAATTATTAAATTTCAAACTTGTACATTTTAATGCGTTTTTTATCTTCGAATAAATCGAAAGCAAATTTGATATTTTTGGAAGTCTATGCTATACTGTGTATCTCATTTCGCAGATGGAGGTTTTTGTGATGCTTTCACTTGCTTCTAATCTGCAAACCTGTCAAGTTCGAATGAAACTCACTTCATCAAGATCGTTTTGCCAATATTTTTTATGCCAAATCATTATATATACGTTGTAAATAACTGAAAAAAATGCTTAATTTAAAAATACTTAAACATCTTCCCCTTATAATATTAAAAATATTGATACCGCACCTATGAATCTTGCACGTTTGAAACACTGACAGGATTATTTAATATATTGGGTCGAGTTCCTCGATTTCGATATACGTGAGGTTTTTTTATCTTTTCTCGTTTAACTTTATGAATTATTTTTAGTTATGTGCGTTTACTGAGTGTAATTGACTCCTTGAATAATCTTTTAAAGGTTCGGTCTTTATACAATTTTATTAATATAACTAGCTGATACCCGCTCGCTTTGTTGAGAGTATCTAAATTTAATTAATTGATTAATTGATTCCCTACCTTCACAAAAAAAAAATTAAAAATTAATCCATTTTGACAGAAAAAGATGATAGATACTTACAGACTTTATATCCAAAGTAAGTTCGTCAAAATCCTTAAAACTACTTTTCTAGGAAGAGATATTAGGTATCTTACAGGTTCTATAAGATTTTAAGTATATAAAATTCCTTTGAGAAAATTTGAAAATCTTTCATACCAAATGTCATTTAAAACCATACAGCTATTTTAGTAGTAAAAGTTTTAAGAATAAATGATTTACAATAATATGTTAAGATCTGAGGTATCTTGAACAAAACTTCATTTAACTTTGTTCCGTTCAGTAATTGTTAATGATTTAAAAAAATAGTATAGTTATTATATAATTATTAGTTATATTTAATACGTTTATTTCTATCTAGCTGATACTCGCCCGCTTTGCAGAGCGTATCTAAATTAATCTGATTGAATAATAAAAAATTTTACCCAAAATAAGAAATTAAGCTATTTTTACAAAAAAAGATAATTAGATATTTCTAGACCTTTATTTCATAAAAAGTTCATGAAAATCCGTTAAACTACTTTTCCAGGAACAGATATAAGCTATCATATAGGTAGGATATTTACGTTTTTTTGAATATTGTAGAATATTAAAAAAACTTGAAGCCTTGAGAACCTTTCACACCAAATGTCATATGAAATCATTTATTAATTTTAGTAGAATGGATTAGTAGCTATCCTTTAGGAAGTGTACCTTTTTTAGAATCAATAATATTTAATGTGTTATCTTAAGATCTGAGGTATCAGGTTTGGTTGCCTCAGGTTCATTCTTCTAGGATATAGTATTAAGTCCATTATGTCTTATTGGCAAGTCTGCTATTTCCCGAGGTCCAAGATTAGACAACAAATTCTTATAGATCTTGCTAAAATAAATTGAACATTAAGAATATAGTTTTTTGGTAAAAAAACAATGCGATGGTCACTTCTAGGTTGTTATTTTCTCTTAAAAAATAAGTTGGTCTAACGGCTTTACCTCTCTTAGTCAAACTCCTAATCGGGATCCCTTAAGTCGAACTGTCTGTTTTTGTTATTTTATTCTTACGGGTCTCATTTTTGAACAAAGATATTTATTTTTATGAATGAAATCATATTTACTGCCGAGGATTTCCTTCTCCTCCCTCGACAATTCGAACGTTTACACAACCGAACTATAAATAATATATTAACTACCCGTAAATTCACAAGGAGTTATGGTTTCTAGGAATTTAACCTATCGCTATACTTCCATCATGGTTATAATTTTCAAATTTGCAAACAATAGTTTATAAGAATAACAAATTACATAGTTTAAAATCATGTCGTCTCTACGATATGTTAGTATATGTACATTGTATCACAACTGCCTGCCGATGTATGTTTTTCGTTCCGCAGTTTTTTTAGCTTTTATTTTTTTGCTCAGAATCAACATTTTTTCGGAATAAAAAGTATTTTAAAACACTTTTTGTAATATTTACTACTTGTAGTAAAAATATCGTCCAAATCGGACCAGCCGTTTTCAAATTTGCCAAGAACAAACAAACAGAAAAGGAAAACTATTCAAAATAAAAAGTAGCCTTTAATGTAGGTTACAATATTTAATAACTTTTTGTGGAAATTCCATTGGAATCGGCTCAGCTGTTTTCAAGTTTACCTTGGACAAACCCTGTTATTACTCTGTGTTTTTGGGGAAAATTACAATGTAAATAGCAATTATTTATTTGTAATAAATATATGAAAATGTAGGCAATAAAGAGTATTCAACAAAACATCTTATATTTTTTTGATTAGACAAAAATCATAGCTGGGAATAATGATTCCGTTTTTCGTTCTCTCGCGCAGGAGAGATGGAACGTTTTTATAATATAGGTATCCAAGTAGTAAAAATCTTCAATTTATTATTGGTATAGATTAATATCTTCGACATTGAAGAATAAAGAAATTCAAATATTTAAGAAAATATCACTTTAAATTTTATCGGGTGCTACAATGAAATTATTATTTATTTTTCAGTAAAATTTTGTCAATTGTTGAATTTAAACTTTGTAGAGAATTTCTTTCGCTACTGTGTGAAATTGGTCAGGCCTTCTTGAGGAAAATGCGTTAAAATGCTATTTTGTGAACTTTAACGAAACTTTTTTTAAATACACGGTTCCTGTAGGATACAATTGTTATGCTATCCTAAGGATTCACGTGTTTTTCATTATATATTACTGACGCGATAAAAACCATTCTGGAACCCGATTGATATTGTATCAAAATTTGAGCTCCATTGTTACAGAATAAAGACCAACATAACATTTTTATATAATATAGAAGAAGATACCAATAAAACAGGCAATACGTACGTCGTACAATAGCTAGCCGCTATGCCGAAATATTTTTTTTTTGCCATTTGTAACAGGTAAAAATGGTTCCTGTGGGTAATCCTTTGGAAATAGACGTATACCATCGCGGACTTTTTTATTAACCTATTTAAGATACACAATTTTGCCGCATATTAGTTTGATCTATATCGTAAAGTTTAGCCCGCGTTTGCAATGGAAGTGCACAAAAATATGTTTGTTATAATATGACATTACAAATTTTTGAATTTCCCGACTTTTCTCTACTAAATTATGTATAAATTATAGCCTTTATGTTACCGAGGACTAATAGCTATATAACAAAAAAAAAATTCATCAAAATCCGTTCAGTAGTTTTTGCGTGAATGATGCACAACAGACAGACATCAGACAAAATTTTTCTACAGTTTTATTATATGTATAGATTTTAGTTGATAAAGACATAAAGACAACAAGTTGATAGATAAAATATTTCAATATAAATATTGAATAATATTTTAACATCAAATTTTTTTCTTTTAGTCGTCTAGACATTGCCCATACTGTATAATTATAATAATCTTTAAAAGATAAGCAGTATATTCAATGAGTAGACATAATAAGCTTTCCCAAAGATGAGCTTTTTAACAAAAAATAAAATCAGATAAATTTTCAATTTAGTATTTAACTATCGAGAACCTTTTTGTGTCTTTAAAAATAATTTAAAAACCTTATATTGTCAAAGAAAAACGTACTATACAGTGAATTTTGGTAAAAAGACCGGCAAATGATGGCAAGAACGCAGAAAACTATTTTTCAGCTCAATTTACTTCACAAAATTAACATTATAAAGGTAAAATTGGTAATTGGAATGCCTGTATGCATAGACAAACATCAGACTCACATTTATTCAATTTAATGACTTGTTTGCAAAGACTATTTTGCATATATTGAATGATTCATTTATGTCCCTTTGAATCGGTACAGTAACTTGTACATCATGCCATTAGGGAAAGGAATCCTTTGTCTACGAATATTTACAGGACCATCCATTAAATGTCTGCTTGTTGGTCGGTGACAACTCGTCTTCACCAATCAATATTTCCTCTAAATTAAAGAAGTATTAACTTATAAATTAACGTTAATTTTTTTTTTAAATCAATGACAAAGAACAAACTGTTTAATTAAGATGAAAAGCTCAGAAATTTCATATTATGTATGGGAATAAGGCTCGCTGCATTTATCATTCTTGGTCCTAATCCTGATCGGATAAAAGGGGCTAGTTAAACAATATGTATAATGGAGTTTATAACATCGTGTTATTGTATTATGGTTTTACCGTTTTCGAGACCTTTTTATATCATTTATTTGTTCTAATCCAAATACAAAGGCCATAACGATATTTAACTGTGAATTTCGCCCACAACCAAATTCGCTTTAATCCTCGATTCGAATTACATTTAACAAAGCGAGAGAATTCTTTGAATTATTGCATTTTTATTGTTCGAAAAAAGTGGTTAAATGATAATTCAATAATCTGCATCTTACTTTTTAAATGCTCTCATATCATCAAAATCTATTGTTAAATTAAAATTTCAAAATAAAAATCTAACTTATAAACGTTTGTTGGTTCAATAGTTTATGGATTAAATCAATCGTTTTATCGTTTTGTTTTGGAATCACTCACGTTTTTAATACGGAATTAAGTTAATGGAGAAAATAACAGACAAATAAAAGACGATTTAAGCTGTTGCAATCCTATAATTCTCCTATGGATAATTGCTTTCACAATTAATTTACTAATGATAGAATCGATAAAATATTTTCATTTTTAATAAAAATATGATAGGTACAAAAAATGTTTAGTCGGGTATTAAAGAGAAGCCAAGCAAATAACAACAAATAATTTCTGACCCAAACGAAAAAATTCAGATGAAAGGATATTAAAATCATTTAACTATACTAAACTATAACTATCTATGTCTATATTTTAACTAATCTATCTACCATCTTATATATAAACAGCTAAAGTGTGTGTCAGTTTGTCGCCCATTACGTAACAGTGCCAGCCAATGGAGTGAAGTTGCCACGAAATCCAAATAGTCCAGATACACTGATTACCATAAATGCAGTTATCATTGTTAAAGTTATATTGTTATAATTGTCCTGAGGTGGGTATCAAAGTGATTGTTTCATAAGCAACATGAAGTCCCGCACCATCCTGTTGAAACCAAATATCCTCTTGAGTCTATTTCAATATTCATAAATTCAGACCAGAAAAATTTACAGATTTACCAGCAGCATTTCCAAAGAAGTTATTTTCAATTACACCATCATCTTACATATTGTCACCAAACAGTGACTCGTTTAGGCTGCATAAGATTCTTGATTATCTATGAGGTATGTACGAAAATTAAATTAACACAAGTCACTATATATTTGATGTAAAAAAATTATTGTGTGGTTTTACGAAACCACGATGCAAGTGAAACTTTTTTTCGAATTTCAGGCACTTAAGTAACTGAAAATTTTCAGAAAATTATTCGATTTAGGGTATGAAAATAGAATAGAAAAAACTGGATGTGGCACGAATTCGCTGTCTGACCTGACACGCGCCGTTGCAACTAATTTTGAATTTTTATTATTGATGTTAAAACTCGAATGTTATTTTCATTATTGAATTTGTTGATTATTGTTAAATCGATCATCTGCCTGTTGTTATCTATTGTAACATCACCGTCGGATATTTTTGCACTATTCTCACTAGCTGTATCTTTGTCTATCAGGATCAAGTGAACAATAACATTTATATCAATACACTGATCAAAATACAAAACCAATACAAATATGATTGACAATTAATGACGACTTATAATATAATAAAACGTTGCCATAGAGAGGAAAATAGCTCATTACATTCAGTAATAGCTCGCGCAACAGGCTTGGGAAAACGACATGGTATATAGCTAACAATGTGTAAACGAGCTCTGCCGAACACTTGCCGATTCCCTGCCGAGAATGTGCTACATTTAGCGACATGCTAAAGACAGGCCAAAAAATTTGAGACGATGTATAAAAAGTTTCACTTTAAAAGATTTAACTATAAGTAGTTAGCCTTTAAAATAACTAGGAAATACCAGTCCTACCATCTATACACTTTATCTATCGTGTTTTAGTTTATAATTTTTACTTGGTAGTGTACACGCAGAGTCTACGCAGTATGTTGTCATTGGCACTATAACAACTGATTCATGCAGCGAAGGAGGCAATAAAAATGCAATTAAGCGCATAAAAAATAAAGACCAACTGATAAAGTTGGCTATTAAAAACCATTAAGCACGCTATAGGTATATACCTTTTAAAAATCGATAGATGCAGAACTACTCTTTAAAAACATTAAAAATTAAAAAAAAATAAATATAGTCTACAGATTAATCAAGTGTCTTAAAACGATTGAAAATTTATTTTGAAAATATTTTGAGTTTCGTGATAGTCTTTATTATAATTAAAGCCAATATATAATCCTTGGCGTAAGAAGACCATTTAAACCCTTTTGAACTACTTATGAAAGTACTCCTCTTTGATTGAATTTTTTTGTCATTATTTTATTTAAAATGAATACATTTAACGGTGATATAAAAAAAAATTGCATATAAATTATTTAGTATTGAAAAAGGGAAGGTAATATCACATTTCTCAACACCATATTTGAGGAGTGCCGTTTCAAAAGGACGTATTTCCAATTTTCAAAAAAAAAAATTTTTGTAATATTATTTTGTTATATATATATACATTTATCCCCTATTGTTTCTATAAAAAATTTTGCCAAATGTGCTCAAATTTTGTGGAGAATCAGTAACCAAAAATGCCTTCCAGATCAAAAGGACCTATTTCTAAATAAAATCTTATTTAATAAATATTAATAACGTACAAAACGTCTCGACAACACAGCTTATTTCCAATACTCTTTCCAATGGTCCCATAAAATTAACAACATAGAGGTTCATTTCCTTAAAAGATCTTTATAGATCCCATTGTCATATAAATATAAACAGAACTATATGCATACAACCTAAATGTTTATATGAATTCCCAACTTTCACCCCAGAACAGTCCTTATTCGAATTTTTCGAGGAAAAAGTTTCAATTAAAAGTTGTAGGTATCAATGAGTATAAGAACTATAGAAAGTTTAAAAAAATCGCTGGCGCCGTTTTCGACAAAAATTGAAAAAGCTCAAAAACTCTTAGAATTAAGTGGAGCTTCCAGTTAACCGATTTTAATCAAAAGTTTCGCGACACAACTAGATATAATGTGAAGGCAAAAATCCAAGTTTGATGTAATTTAGATAAAGCTTTCGAATTGACAGTGATGACGATTGATTAATTGAAATTATATATTATGAAAAAACTTAAATTATTCTATTAAAAGAAATTTTACAATCATATTTACAAAGAATATTACCTATGAAAATATAAACCTAAGCGAAAAATAAATTTAAAACCAAACAAAAAAAAAATCCAAACCATTACCATGTATATCTCCAAATACGTATTTCGAATAATATTTTGTATTTTATTGTTTAACATTTTATTTTTATAATACAAAACTTATTAAGGAATTAAAACAATTTTTTTTATGTATATGTTGTTTATTTTAATAGAACTAATGGCCGCTATTTAAACATTAGTGCGGATTATATTTTTTAAAAGCATGTTCCGCTAAATCGATTTTCTCTAAATTTTTGAGGTAAGTAGATACTTGATATTTGCATAAAATATATTTTTTTGGTAGGTGTCAACTAAAACAGAGGTATAAAAACAGCCCCTTAAATATTTCATTATTTTTTTTACCACTTAAATATTTTGATGTGAGCACAAAAAATGTAGAATATAGAATATATTAATTTAAATGTTATTTTAAAAAAATTGTTCCGTCATTTTGATTAGTTTGGGAGCAAAAAAAAATTTTAAGTTATGGGTTGTAACCCCTCTAACTCCGATAATGGAAGGGGTAGCGATCTAATATTGAGTATACTTACTACTCCCACCTAGAGGTATATCTGGAGGAGAACAAAATAAATGTCAGGGTAAAAAAAAGCCTGGGCCCGCTGAGATAGGCTTATTCGGCTAGACCCTTTCATGATTTTTTTTTGTAAAAAATAAAAATAAAAAACCATAACTTGGCTATTAGAATTTTTCAACTAAATTTTGATGTGAAAAAAGTATTAGCACAAAAGTTGTAGATCTTATTATCCACAACTTTGCTATTTACCGTTTCCACCCTTAAACCCCTCCCCCTTTTCCACTTCCCCATCTCAGATTGATCGTAATTTATTTTCGTTGGTACGAGTAAAACTTGTATATATGTTTGTAGGTAATTTAATTAGTTTTAAATTATGGGAAAAGCGGGGTCGGTAAACCTCGTTGTTCTTTCAAAATCTTTAAAACAAAACCATAACAGTTAAAATTGCATTTTCCCAGAAATGTACCTAAACACTTTTTTGTTGCATAAAGTGATTTTTAAGCATGTATGACCCCCGCTGGGCTCATCCACATTGCCAGTCGGCGAGATCCTGCTCCGGCAGCGCTCCTAAAACACATCTCTTGTAAATGCAAGAAGGGGTGCTGGGTGGTGGCTGCACTTGCCTTAAAACAGGGCTTAGATTTTCTGCGATGTGTGCTATCTACTCTGGGGAAATGTGTAAAACTGCAATGAAGAGGACGACAGTGTCTAGCCTCAAATAAACTCTGACGTTCCACCAATACTAGAGTACCCACCAAAATGCGATATTCCCATATATGGGTTCTCTAAAATTTTGAGAGAAGTACGAGGCTTACAGGTCCCGCTTTGCACTTAATTTAAAGCTAGTTAAATGGCCTACAAATTATATTCAATAAGTTCTGCTCGTAGAATCAATGGTTTAGACGCAACTTCAATTCAAAAAAGGTCTAAAACTAAAATTTTCAACTTTTGAAAAAAATGGCCTACTTTCAAAGTGGCGTAACTTGGTAACGCATTGATGTCCTGAACTCCGGTTGGGTTTAATTTGTAACAAATTTTATGCTCTTTAAAAACGTACAGAATAGCTTTCGAAGAAAAATCCATGGATTAGGAGGTACTGAGCAGAATCTGAAACAAGTCCCAAATTTTTACGGTTTTTCCTCAATAAAAATTTTTCCACAACTTTTTGAGAGTTACAAATTTGAGAATACATAGCCTTAATGGGTCCAAACAACATACTAAAAATGCAGAAATACATCATGTTTTGCGAATTTAGCTATTTTTTATGTCGATTTTAACTGGCCTATATGTTAAAATGTCGAAAAAATTATTATATTTTATTTACTAAATAAAAATTTTTTTTTTCAATTACATTTGTTTTGTGTAAACTGGCAAATAAAACTTAATTTATTCTTATTATTTCGGTCTCTAAAATTATTTATTATTAGTTTAAAGAAAAATTGTCCTTTCGAAAAATTGTGTTTCAAAGAATTGTGATTCGAAAAACTGACACCTAACCATATTTGTTATATTCTCTTCCTTTTCTAATGGGTTTTATTTTGCTATATTTTTTTTTTTTGGTTCAAAAATTATCTACCCTGGTCTATTACTAAAAGATATTCAGATCTTTTGTACAAAAATTCAACTAGCTTAATATAAATATTTTTACTTTCACTAAATGTTTTAACTTAACACTTTATTGAAAAAAATTGAGAAAAATGTCGAAGAAAGGCTCTGCGAAACATAAAAAGAAAATACTTTGACAAAAAAAGATTTGATAATTAAAATGAATTGAAAATTTTCTTTGAGATATTTAAATATGGAAATTGAAAGTGAGCTCAAACATAATTCATTCTTTTTGGGAAAGGTTTTTTTATTGTCAATATCTGCCTTAGGCAATTGATAATTTTTAAATTGGATTCTTTTATAAAAAAATTAAGAGAATAACTTTATTATCTATTTAAATATTAAAACATTGTTGAAGTTTTTTTTTAATTTAATTTAAGTTATTCTTAGCGAAAAAAAATTAAGACCATCAGTAAAAGACGAATTATATTATATTGAATGACACTCAACTTACCAAAGTTTGATAGAACACAAACATTTCAAGTACCATTATTTCACGTCTCGTATTTTATTTATGCTTCTTTCGTCCCAATTAAGAAACATTTTTGCTCGTATTTATAGAGCAAGTTTGAAAATGTTACAGATTTACAGCATTCAAATCAAAATGACAAATCGAATATTTTATTGAACTCGAAATGCCAATACAAATAACACATGAGAATTTCTATTTTCTGGTTCATAGTCGTACAAACCGAACAAAATGAAAAAAAATCTAATTAAGCCTACGCTTGAGCAGCCCATAACTTGTACGAATAAAAGAAAAATAATCAACAAATTTTCTTTTTGTCGTCATTCAACGCACTGTTTCAGTAATGAAAATTTGTCTCAAAAGTCACACGAAATTATTGTAATTTTGAATTTGATCGTTATATTTGTAATTAGAATAAGAAAGTCAGTGAAAGTTATAATTTATTAAAACGAAAAATACAAGAGGGAAAATTAATTTATTTAATGCTATTTAAGTATATAAAATATACTTAACACATCCAACGAAAGACGGATAATGAAAGAATAGTTTCTGCAAGAAGTTCCGGAGATTACTCTAATGAACCTCTAGTGAGGTCGGAAAATTACATTTTCTCCCACCGACCAAATTAAACATTTCGAATTTCTCCACTTATTTAGCGTAAGATAAATCGATTTTTTCCTCGACTAATTCTTCTTTCTTGGAAAAAATTCAACAACTCCTATTATATAATTAGATGTACAAATCACCTATGATTTGTTTCTAATGTTTTTTTTAGACTTTTACTACGTTTTACTGCCTTGATTTTCCCATCCGGTATATCATTGTCGTTATTCCCCGAGCTCCATAAAATGCTTAAGTAGCCATTTTCTCGTGTCAGGTTCATCCAGGTTAATGTTTTTACTTCGTAGGCATGTGCGGGCGATTCGTTCACTCGTCCATCGTATAAGAATTATATGGATTTCTGCGGTTAATTTAAAAATACAGCTCAAGTTAGAGGAAATATTCGGATGTGCCGCGTTTATTTTTCAATTTTACACGGAAGTGAAATTTATTATTATTGGCAAATATAAAAGTCCGTTTTTATTACTCAAAATGCATGGATGAGATTTGAAAAAAAAAGTTTTTACATTTTTAAAAAAAGATTTTACAGATGATGCTAACGATAAATTCAATGAAAAAAGTTTTCCATTTACTTAGACCGTTAATTATACCCTGGTTAAACTTTTTTTTAATTATTTGATTTGATTTATCTTCTCTGTATATATATAGAACAATATTGTGAATTACTGACAAAAACTAAAAGCTAAACTACAGAAGACAAAAACTTGAAATTTAAAATTGCTATTCCTGAATGGACTGTGGGGTCGGCTAAAAATTTTTTTTTCTTATATCTACCTTTCAGTGGCTTACATAAACCAGTGCTTTTAGCCTTTAAAAATGGTTAAAAGGGAACCAAATTAGAGTAGGATGAACCCCATTGGAAAAGGAAGAGAATATAACAAAAATGAAAGGAAAACTAAATTAAGGTCGATCTGAGGTGGGGAAGTGGAAAATTGAGGGGTGGGGTAACGGTAGGAACCGTTTATTTTAATTTCCGACAAAACTACAACTCCTATGGAAAAAAATTAAATAGCAACGTTGTAGATTATAAGAAGATCTACAACGTTTGTGGTAACACCTTTTTTACATAACCTCAAAATGTATGTAAAAACTTCCAATAACCAAGTTTTTAGTTTTTTATTTTTATCTTTAAGAAAAAAAAAATTTTCATGAAATTTGGCAAAAACTTACCTTTTAATGTCCGAAACATACTGTAATTTTTTGATTTAAAATATTAATTTTTGCACCTTATAATGACTTAATATCGAACAAGCACCCAAAATTTCAATCGAAAAGTCTCACACAAAAAATCTAATTTTTTAAAAAAGTCGGTGAGGTTTTTTTGTTCGTTGAAACCTCTACTTTCTCATTGTGCAAAAAATATACACATGACAACGTTAAATGTTCTCAGAAAATGCAATAATTAAAGTGTAAATTTTAATTGATTGCTCAAAGTTGTATTTGGACAATTGCATTATGTACAATTTCGAGCAATTTTAATTATTGCATTTTCTGAGAACATTTAACATTGTAATGTATATATTTTTTGCACCATGAGAAAGTAGAGGTTTCATCAAACAAAAAGCTCACCGACTTTTTAAAAAAATGTTTTGTTGTGAGAATTTTCGATTGAAAATTAGGGTGCTTTTGCGATATTAAGTCATTATAAGGTGAAAAAATTAATATTTTAAAACAAAAAAATTACACTATGTTTGAGACACTAAGAGGTAAGTTTTTGCCAAATTTCATGATTTTTTTAAAGATAAAAATAAAAAAGTGGTTGAGAAGTTATACTTCTTTGGTATCATTAAAAATTAGTTTTTATTAATTTTATTCAAATAATCAATTTTAGAAAACTGTAATTTAATATTTAATAATAATAATATATGTATTTAAAGATATAATTATTAAAAATAAAATTAAGAGAATAATATTTTAATTTGTATCAATAAATTATATCCAATGAAAGCTGTAAGACGTTTATAAAATTTGTCAGGATCATGTTTCTGGTTAACAATTCATGCATGTTATGAAAACGAAGCTTCATAGAAATTGCAAAATAAAGTAAGTAGCTACTTTTCAAAGTAAATGTCTTAATCTTATTCATATCTTGTGTTACTAAATTATTATTCTAAGAAGGTTGAATCATTAAGTAATAACTTATATTTTAATAAAATGTGTCATTTGTATATATAATTATTTTTAATTTAAATATAAAAATAAATAAATTAAAAAATAAATACAACAAAAATTCAAATTACGCGCGCCTAGTTAAAAATACCGAGCCGTTTTTACGGGCAACTTCATCTTGTTAATTTATGATGATAAAATAGAACGCTACTAATGCTTCTGAAACCGCGCCGCGATGCAGACGTCATTTTCATCATTAAACCTCAAAAAGTACCTATAACAGCTACTGCAAAATTCGATAAAAGTAATAACTTATTTATCAATAATATGTGTCATTTGTATACATAATTATTTTAAATTTAAATATAAAAATAAATAAATTAGAAAGTAAATACAACAAAAATTCAAATTACGCGCGCCAGGAAACCCAATGGTTTTGCGACTAACTTTATTTTGTTAATTTTTGTCTTAAAATCTTAAAATTTCACTCTCATCATTTTTTCATAACGCGCCTAAAGAAGTATAACTTTAAAAACTAAAAACCTGGTTTTTGGAATTTTTCACATAAATTTTGAGGTTATGTGAAAACGGTGTTAGTACAAAAAGTGTAGATCTACTTATTATGAACAACGTTGCTATTTAACTTTTTTCCATAAGACTTGAAGTTTTGTCAAAAATCGAGATAAACCGTTTCTACCCTTACCCACCCCTTTTTTTTCACTTCCCCACCTTAGATCGACCTTAATTTAGTTTTCCTTTCATTTTTGTTTTATTCTCTTCCTTTTGCAATGGGTTTCATCTTACTATAATTTTTTTTCTCTTCAAAAATTATTTTTCTTAGTCTAAAAGTATGATTTGTAATTTTAACCTTTTTTTTCAATCAAAGACTCCTTTTTCATACAACACCTTAACACCTTCTTCCACTTCAAGTTGTACATTATCCGAGGTTCCGTCTACTAGATGAAGAATTCTAGCTCCTTTTGAAGCATCTGCACAAGACTTGTATTGGATCGATCCATGGTCGAAACTTGTATCACTCAGGACAGGTTCGAACCTGTACCGATCCACAAGCAAATGGGGAAAATAATAGGGCGTATACGGCCATGTGGCCATTCGATTGCTGTACTTTCAAGGGTCTACACTCGACAGTCATTCGCTACAGTCATACATTAAACAATTATTCAATTCTTTCTTATATTCAACATTTCCATAGAACGGATTTGAGAGATCCCTGCAGCATCATCCAACGTGTTCTACATCTAAATACAGTCCACTATTATCCATTCAGATCCATCCCCAAACAGCATCTAAGAGTCCGGTCTAAAAACGAACGCATGGGCTTTCGGGTCTATTGTTATGCCGGTTGAAAAACATTTTTGAGAGTTATTCTTTCTAGCTTATTTAATTGTATTAACTTTTAGTATTCTTACATTTTAAATTGTTAAATTATTGTAATGAAAAACTTAAAAATTGGCCTGCTGCTTGAAGCCAGGTAAATTTGTAGTTCTTCTCTCCCTTAAATTCATAGGTTAAGTTTCTTTAACTTGAACTGTGTTTAATTATTTTTGTAAGGTTTACATGAGCGAATAGCCACCAGGGTAAATAATTTTTGAACAGAAAAATAATTATAGTGGGATGAAACCCATTGGAAAAGGAAGAGAATATTTAACAAAAATGAAAGGAAAAATAAATTACGGTCGATCTGTGGTGGGGAAGTGGAAAGGGGGGGGGGGAAGGTTGAAACGGTTTATCTCGATTTCCGACAAAACTACAACTCCTATGGAAAAAAAATTAAATTGCAACGTTGTAGATTATAAGAAGATCTACAACTTTTGTGCTAACACCTTTTTTACATAACCTCAAAATTTATGTGAAAAATTTCAATAACCAAGGTTTAAATTTGTTTATAAAATAAAACCAACTCCAAAAATAAAGATAATTGTACATTATATCATCCTAATAATTTGTAAGTAGACACTGCAAGGATACGTAATTATTTTTTATACTTTTTAGTGCATTTTTGGTTTAAGATTTTTTTTTTTTATTTTGAAGTCGGTCATTTTGTAATAATTTTTTTTTAAGATTCATTCATCACTAAAAGTTGATTAATTAAATGGAATTATTCTTAAGATTTCGCAAATAAGAAAAACTTTGTGAAACGAAAGACAACTTTAAGACACATTTTTCTAGTTAATATTTTATAATTTTGATTGCTGGTCTTAACCTAAACGTGGTCATTAATTACTCGCGTATTTTTTGCTAATTATTTCCCTCAACTTATATAAAACCAAAATAAAAAATCTTATCTGTTATCTAAATTACTGTAAAATGAGCAATCTAGACACAGTCATAAATTGCGAGCGTAATGTTATTTTTTTCTTTGCGTTATTATTGCCATTTATGAGTCGGCAAATTTATCGCGGCTTTCACCATTTGTTGGTGCCACGGAGAAAAATTGTTGTCCTCGTTAATAATAAGCCTGTCCACGATTCCTTCCTTCCTCTATATAGCCATTATATTTTTTACATTGCGACTAACTCGATCTAGGTACGAGTTGAGCATCTTACGAAAAATGTTAGTATATATTTTTATAAAGCTAAACAATTTAATGAGTTGATAATATTTTATTGTTGGGGACTTTTATGACTAAGCTATAATCATTTTCAAGTTTCATATTAATAGAAAACATTTTTAATCGACTATATGTAAAAAACTAGTCGTAAATATTTGAAGTTATACTTCTTTAAGCGCGTTATGAAAAAATGATGAGAGTAACATTTTAAGATGCGCGCGCATCAGGCTGACACAAAATTAACAGGATGAAGTTAGCCGCAAAACCGCTCGTTTTTTTAACTAGGCGTGCGTAATTTGAATTTATGTTTTATTTATTTACTTACTTGTTTATTAATTTTTATACTTAAATTAAAAATAATTATTTTTTTAAATATTTTATTAAGAAAATATTAATATATACAAATGACAAAAATAATTAATAAATAAGTTATTTCTTTTCTCGAACTTTGCAGTAGCTGTTATCATACTATTTGGAGTTTAGTGATGAAAATGACGTCTGCATTTCATGCATATTCTTGGTTATCACGAATTTTGGGATTCTGAAATAATTCAACCATCTTAAAATAATAGTTTAGTAAAACAAGGTATGAATCAGATTAAGACATTTACTTTGAATAGTAGCTACTTAATTTATTTCGTAATTTCTATGAAGCTTCGTTTCCATGACATGCATGAATTGTTAACCAGAAAAATGATCCTGACAAATTTTATAAACGTCTTGCAGCTTTCTTTCAATATTATTTTTATTGTAAACTATAGTTTTTCACAGTATTTCAGCCATTCAATGGTCATAAAAATACAAATTTACTACACAAACGGTGACTCGGAAAAAACGTGTTAAACGTCAAATTATTTTAAGGCTATTAGTACAGCGCGTCGTTCGTTACAGAGGCGTTAGTATCGGTGTATTTTATCATCACAACGCAAGTTCGTAATACTTAAATGTATTTGGACATTGTCCCGTCATCTCTGTTCAACACACCGTACTAAAATTCAAAAGAACCGCACCTCTCGTAAAAGTGTCCGCTCCACGAATAAATTATATTCAGTAGTGATTTAAATTGAATATTTTGATTCATTTTATTTACTATTTGTATGCATTATTTATTGATATAAATTAAAATATTATTCTCTTAAGGGGGTATTCTAGTCTGGAGGCCTGAATTTCAAGCGTTTTTTGGCAATTGATTAAAAAAAAGCATTTGATATTTTTACCATCCATTTTTTTATCATTTGCTTATTCATATTCAGAGAGTACACAAAAATAATTTCAATACAAAAAAAAATTTTTTCATTGAGTTATGCGACTTTGAAGTAGAGGGGGAAAAAAAGACCGTGTCCTCGTCGCCATGATTTCTACCCTTGTGGTCATTTGAAAAATTAAACAATGATGGATTCTTGATAAGTACAAATGTCGCTATCGCATGAACCTCCAAAACTGAAAAAAAAAAAATTTTTTTCATACAATGGCGGCCACTCAAAAATAAAGGTTGATTTTTTCACTCATTTTTTAACTTTGTCGAATTTTTAAAAAATATTACATATTTAAAATTTTCATTTTTTGTTGGTTCATGTGATAGAGAGATATTTAAAGAATATTCATGCCAAATTTCAAGTAAATCAAGAAAAAAGTAGTTTCGAGAAAAACGCGTTTAAAGTTTTACGTTAACTCTCAACCGGTCTAGTTGGCACGACACTAAAACGGCTATAACTTCGGAAATAATTTGAATTTTGAAAAATACTTTTAGGGAGATATTTTTGAATATATAAACTATCGGATTATGAAAAAACGATTTTTTCGATTTTTTCAAAATCTTAGACTAGAATACCTCCTTAATTTTATTTTAATTAATTATTTGTATGCAAATAATAAAAACTAATTTTTAATGATGACAAAGAAGTATAACTTCTCACGCGCGTATATAAGTACACGCACCCACTTTTTTGTATGGGTTTTTTGGTAGGAGTGAAACTCACAGTTGAAGGATTTCGTACTTTAGCTGTACTATTTGCAATAATTTTAACTTAAATACTGAAATATTCAATATAGCATAACTTGGGCGAGAATTTAATAAAATTTTTTTATTTATTTTTTTGTCAAATGATGGCATCAATTTTTCGATATTTATGCTTACGATTTTTATTTGTGTCTTATCAAAGGCAAAATAGAATATTTGAATATTAAATATTTTTATGTCGGTGCAGAAGAAATATTTGCCATAAAAATGTTTATGATATTACAAAGCGTTCACGTTCCACTTGCGACATAAAAATATAAACGAGATATTATGGAATTTGATTTTAAACTATTTATATTAAGTGAAACTATTTGCATTATTTAAGCTTTTAACACTTCTTGTTCCGATTTTCAAGTGGAAAAAAAAGTTTGGCATAGCTTAAATATCAAAAGCGTATATGCACTGATAGAATTTATCGAAGTTATTCTGGATTTAAGAACCAAACATTTCCAAGAATATTGAAGAATTCAACTTTCAAACTAGTCAAGTTTCTCTCTTGAGCACATTTTTCTCTTTGAGGACAAAGCAACGTTTTATACCGAAAGGATTGCATTTTTTTTTTCTCTGAAAATATGTTAGATTTTCGCTAGAGGACAGAGAAATGAAAGCTATCGTTATAGACGCTGCATTATAAATAATTGTTTCGCTCACAATAGCGGTTTATTAGCATCAAACAAAGCCCAAATCCAGAATGGCATGCTTTTAATTCCAGATGTGGCATTATATACGAGGGATGTGCATCTCATTACATGTACGTTTTTCTGGATTCGACTGAAATCTGCATAACAATACGATGATTGCACATGCAATATGCACTGTCATGTCAATGACGGTTTGAATTTTTCATGTATTAGATTGTCGAAACTTCAACAGCTTTTCAGCGTTTGAATTTAATTAATTTTTGATTATTAAATGTTTTATTTAGGGAAGAATTTTTTCCTTTAATAATTCTATGTTTTCGTCAAATTATATCTTAATTCACTTAATATGTAATCTATCCATCGTTCGATCCGCTAGGGTTAATTATATCCGTGAGTTCTATTGAATCAAATGAAAACTAATTCCCAATCGAATCGAACTTCATGAACTTCCTCATCGCTATTAAGCCCTGAAGGTACAATTCATCACGTCATAATCGAATGAAGAGCATTGCATCGTTTCTCGCATCAACCTTACGAATTCATTCGGTAATTCTTACTCTCATATCATAACTGAAATATATTTCTTGGGTTTCACTTAATTGCTACATCGTAATCAATATTCTTAATTAAATAAATTATTTTTACTAACGTTCAATACAAAGTTTTTTATTAGATGTTTGAATTTTTGGCTAAGAAATAATTGGTTTATAAACTTATATACAATAGGGGTCCCAAAAATGTGAATGTATGAATTTTTTACGTATACCATAAAATTTTTGTACCATCGAGTAGATTCGTGACTAAATAAAAATCTTGAAGTATATATAAACTAGTTTAAAACCAAATTCGTCGACAATTTTATACTTTACAACTTTTTAAGGCTGCAATAAGAGATTTACTACTTTTCTTGATTTTCAAGCTATTTGACCTAAAGATTTGAAATCAAGCCAAACTCGAGGCAAATATTCACATTTAAATATCAAAATTAAGTCAAGCATTAAGATTTAGAGTTATTTCATTTATAAGTCAAAATATTAAGCATAATTCAGTTAAAAAATGTCCAACTACTGGGCTTGATGAATCCATAGCTATGCTCCACAATGCATTTGTAACTTTTACGTCCATTGTTTTCTTCATTCCAATAACTTTTAGAAGAGCTTGAGCGTGATCGCAAAAAGCACTGTAGTAGTTTTAAAAAACGGATGAAAGAATGGTTCCTCACTAATTTCTAACGGTAGTAGTTTAAGGATCTTAAGGGTGGAGAAGTGTCACCATTTTGTGAGCTTGGGCGTGGCACCTGCTCCTCGATTTATCTCAGCTGTGGAAAGGCCCAGCCAGCAAACCAGCCAATGGGAGCAACGTGGTTGTAGGATGGGGAGAGACCTTGAAAAATTTCCAGGAACTCTAGAAAGTTCTCTAGAACTTATTGGACCCCCGTGGCGCGAAGGGTTTGACCAACAGGATTATTCGGTGAATGAAAGAGAGGAAAATCTTTCTAGTATTTTCCACCCGTAATTCCTTATGTATAAGAAAAAGACAACATAATGGAAATTTCTGGCAACGATTAATAGAATCGAAAGTTCTAGAAGAATTACGAGGTCCTATATAATAGGAAGACAAGCACAAACAGTTCAGTCTTAAATAAATCGTTATCGTGAGCAGTCATAAATAAATCAACATCGTGAGTGAAACATAAATCGGGAGTGATAAATAAATCGTCAACAGTGAATCGCGAGGCCTTCATGATATGGATCAGTGGTACAAAAAGTGGCGGGTCAATTTGAACCCATTTAAGTCTGCAGTTGTACCATTCACTCTAAATAAAGAACCGTACAGAGAACAACTGCCAGTTAAATGCAATAATAAATTTTTGTTAAGGATCCCATACCAAATCGATATGTCGTATTATCTTTAGATCGAAAAATTTATGTTCTCCTAAAAGTATTGGCTTTGTTTAAAAAAAAATGTTTAAATATTGGGACTAAATTCCTGAAATACTGATTCAGAAAATTCTTCAATTAATCATTAAAGAAGACTTTCAAACTGGACATAAACAAACCGAAAGTAACATTTGTTTTGAAAAAATAACTATAAATAGCGATTAAAAAAGTGAAGTCATTATAACTTCCTCCCTAAGGAACTGTAAAATGATTCGCTTTGATTTTTGTAGACGATCAGGTTATATGTCAAAGATAGCATCTATATTTATCCCGAAAAATCACTTACGAAATAATCACTTTTTTAAAGTTTTTTTTTTTTTTCAATATATTGTTCGTTAAATGCTCTTTCCGACTCCGCAATTGCTCCAAGAGTAAAGTTTAAAGTTAATTAATAATTAAATTATAAAAGAAATTCCAAACTCAAGAAGTAAAATCGCTATAAAATCCAAAATAATTTTCAATTGAAGCTTTTTTTTAAAGCTCTCTATCTGCTAGTTTCTTTACGCAAATAATTGATCAAAGTTTTGCAATATTTTAAATAACTAATTATTATTATTAACTATTTATACATGTATTGTTCTAATATGACGTCATCAACTGCCGTTGGATCTTATAAACGTGAAATAGTTTAAAAATTAAATTACTAATTAACTATATACCTGGAGCAATTGCGGATCCGGAAATAGCATTTAAGGAACAATGTTTTGAAAAAAAAAACTTTAAAAAATGATTATTTTGGATTATATAGCAATTTTTATTTTTGAGGTTACAAGTTTTTGAAAAATTAATTATTAATTAACTAATAACTATACACTTGGAGCCATAGTGGATTCTGAAGGAACAATTTAGGACCAATTTTGTGGCATATAGTTAAAAATGTTCTTCGCTAAGTTTTTTCCGGTTATTTTTAATATATTCTTTCTAACAATTGTTTAAATATTTTTCCTCTGTAAATTAAATATGGATTTAACATAATAACAAAATTGAAAACTGAAAATAAAAGTCTAAGAGTAAAATTTCAAAAGTTTTATTATCACCAATTCGATCATTTTATTCCGCAAATAAAGTAAAATTATCTAAAAAAATGGTTTAAACTGGATATTGAGAAAAATTACGAGCTATGTTTGTCGCAAGATTTTGCGTTTTACGGCACATTTCTCACGTTTTCTTTTCTATCCAGGATTTTTGTCTCTTAAACATGCAGCTTTTTGCCTTACAATGCTTATGACGCCTTATACATTTTCTACTTGATTTCTCATCTTCGGTTTTCTGTTTGGTTAAATCAAATTTTCATCCGCCATAAAACTCGAGTTTGAAATGTTGCACTGTATGAAAATGTCTCATCTCTTAATAAACTAAGACAAGTTAATAAAACTGACGTGAGCCGTTTTTCAATGAAAAACTTTATCTTTAAATATATTATTTACAAGAACTTTTTTTTCAATTTTAACCCCTGTCGGGTTGTTTTATTTTTCGGTAGTTATATTTTACATTGGGACAACCGGAAAATATGTTTTCGTCCTTCGATTTTTATTTGTTCGTTTGGTAACCGAATGAAAATCAAGCTTGAAATGCCGAATTAAAATATTTATTAAGGCTTTTAAATTGCAAATTAGGGCATAAATCAGTTCTGCTAAAATTGACTAAACGGTCCCAAACCTTTGAAACTGACCTCGTGTTGAATCGGTATCGCATAAATACAAAAAAAAAACAATAAATTAAATTGTGAAAACCTAAAAAATTTATGTAGCTTATTTTTCGGCCGATGAATAAAGATAAAAAGTTCGCCATGATGTGGTTAAAAAAAAAATAAATTAAATATCAGATTTTTATAGTAAACATCTGTACTCAGTTTACCTGTAAATTATTCCACAACGTTTTTATTTCTTTTGGTAACGTAAAATGAAATATTAAGCTTATAATACCGGGCAATTTGCTTGATTTCATATGAGCTATGAACATAATGCTCAAATTGAAGTGAAAATCTAAGGTTATGATGTAAATGGATCGCGATAAAGGCTAACGAAGGTGAACTTGAGTTATTCAATACCAAATATTTCATCTTAAATGAATTTATTTACAATGAAAAGCCGCTAATTATACATTATTAGTTTTATTCCTACCGGGAATAATTTTAAATATAAAAGAGTTGAATTTCAAATTTAAATACTCATCATATTTGTATCAATTTCAACAAAAAATTTGTTATATTTCTTGATTATTTTCGTTCTCATTATTTCGTGGTTTATAATTTAAATAACATTATTAATCTTTGTAATCGGTTTGTTTTTAAAAATTGTTAACTCCATGTAACTTTTTTGAAATTTAATATGATAAATTAACAATGACTTATAGAAGTTTTAAAATAAAACCCAGTTAAGTTTGTTT
Organism: Sisyra nigra; assembly: GCA_958496155.1. Taxonomy (NCBI): domain Eukaryota; kingdom Metazoa; phylum Arthropoda; class Insecta; order Neuroptera; family Sisyridae; genus Sisyra; species Sisyra nigra. The sequence goes on from OY292318.1 coordinate 6,796,246, forward strand.
CTCTGATTATTTTAAGCACAGAAATTTATAGAATTCTTAATCTCATTTTCATGTTTAATATTATTTTTTTCTTCTCTAGATAAATGTCATTTAAATCCTTTCAAACATTCGGTATGCTACTTTATTTTTCAATGGTGGAGATAAAAACGATCTTCCTTTCCTATGTTGAGCTGTTAGCACAATACATAAAATGTGATAAATGTGTAAACGTGACAAGTTAAGATATCCGTTTTCGTGTCAGTTCGCGTCTACTATTATATTATTATATACAATTTTAATTATTATTTTAATTTTGATATCTTATTTCAAATTTAAATTTTGTGTAAATTTACTAATTTTAATTTTAATAACTCAATGTATATTTAATACCATTCATTTTACGTTTTCATTTCCTTCTTCTAGTCTCTTCTGACTATCATTTACTTGTGAGTTGATTAAGGTAAAAGTTGTCAAGGTTAAAGAAAGATGTCTTTATACACTGAACTTTGTAGCTTTGTTCTTTTTTTTTTAACAAAAATACTTTTAATATTAATGCCCAAATATACCAGATGACTAATGCATTTTATTAAATGGTTGATAATTAGCATAATTATTTATATATTTTCTGTTCGTGAACAGGTCCTTCTCACGGAGTCTCTCCATCCCTTTAGGTTTTGTCAGTCACTTCGTTGCTAGATAGCTTTCCTCTATGATTTCGTCAATTCAGTTCGAATCCTAACTTTTCTGTGCAACTTCTGGCGTTCACCAAGTTTCCTTCCCCTATGAGAAGAAATTTTACCTCCGGAATCATTTAATAAGACATGTGTTAACTGAAAACTCAATAATATCTAATGTCCCGTATTCATGCCCAATATACGACAGACACTGCTTTATCAGTGATCAACTAGATAGTTATTGTAACGTTTTTACTAATTTATTTTAACGGGTTCTTGGATTGGTGTTAAATGACAACAATTTATTTGAAACAAATATTTATTTATTTATTTTTACAAAATTTACACGTATAAACTTCACGTTAACACGTCTCTCACTGTTTATATTTCACTACACGTACTATTTATTTGACACTGCACTGTTCACTATTTATTTAACACTCGCAATTAACTATTTATGTAACACTCACTTTATTTAGCACTCGTATTGTTGGTTTATTTACAACTAAACTTATTTGTCTGCAGGCCTCCTTATATGGGAATTTGGGGCGTTTTCCAGAACATTCCAATTCCACTTATTCGATTGCTAGAACATTCAATTCGATTGTTTTACGATCTATCCTTTTCCCATCCATCAAAAATTCCAAGGAAAAATTTCTAGACGTTGTCTTTTTTACCACCCTTCACGCTTCGTTGGGGTACTCAGCGTGAAGTCAGACAAAAGTTCTAAAACAGTCTAAGGACGGAGGCCACAGCCCACACAATCGTGAACTGAACCCTTCAGGCTTCCAAGACTATCAATGAAATCTTAAATTTGAATAATGTTCATTAATATTATACAGAAATGAATAATTGCATTGTATTTGACCGCAATTTTGTCAAAATTGATATAAAGATTTCTACTAATGATAACTAGTGACTATAATGACCATGGATTTAATTTTTCTTCTATTTAGATTAAGTCCATATTTATCATAGATCTCTACATTTTGGTCTAACAGTGATTGAAGATTTTAAATTGATTCTGTCGTTAGTAAGGTATTTTTCATAAGCTTGCCGTTTAAAACGTGTTTTAAGATAAAAGTAGGTCCTGATGTCTAATTGATAAGTAGCTGTTTTTAGTAAGCTATTATTTAAAATTTATTTGGGATTTTCACTTAAAATTTTAATATTTTATTTTCAAACATATTAACTATCAAAAAATGAAAAATAAATTGACATTTTTTAACTTTTAAACAAGTTGTGCTCCGTAAGGACAATGCCCGAAGAAAGAGACGGTTCATTTTTTAAGATTTAGAAAATATACTCAAGTCTCACTTATGTCTTTATAAAAGGCAATGATTTGGATAATTATATAGGTAGCAAAAGATAACCTCAGGGTATCAGGCGTTTTGATCCCCGGACAAAATATCCCCGGACAAAATATCCCCGTGACAAAATATCCCCATAACAAAAATATTATATTTACGATAAAATATTTCATGCAATTTAAAAACCTCAACATTTTCTGATAAAAGGGCACTCTTTGATTAATTCGATAGGCAAACAATTTTTTGAGTTTAATAACTAAGATTTTATATTTAATAATTTTTAGTAAAACGTGTTAAATTAACCCCCCAATTAATTGCTGAAATAGTGTAAAATTGACCCCCATGTGTTCGTTTTAAGCCTGCAAAAACTGTGTTAATTTATGACAAAAAAGTCCCCCTGGCGGGGGTTGGGGATGAAGCACCCAACAAAAAAAAATATTGTCATTGTTCGTTTACCCTATTTTCATTCATTGACTGAATGTGCACTTCTTGACCCCGCGAAGTTTACACAAAACTAAATGTTTTAACATCAGAGTTATGCTGTAAATATGATTTGCAGTTATTTTTTGAGGAATTTTTTTCTGCGGATATTTTGAAGTAGGGATATTTTGTCCGGGGATCAAAACGCATTGAACCAACCTCAGCTATTGAGATTTGAATGTCAAAAAATATTAATTATCTCATTCAAATGCTTTAATTTTGTAGGCAGAGTTTTTTGAGAGCTTAAATTATGAGACTCGATAACTCGTCTTATTTATCCAGTTTTCTCGCTTATCAAGGTTTGCTTATCTAAGTTTTACGTCACATTGTTCAATATAGCACTTGTAAATGGGTTTTGTTGGCGATCAAAAGTAGGGAATTTCATGTTATTATTCAAAAAACGTCCTCAGAATTATCCTTTTGAATAAAAAACTTTCTTGCACTATTTTATTGCTTATTCAATTTGAGTTTTTAAGTCAAATTGCGTCAATTGCTACTGGACAATTTTTTTTTACAATTTTCTTTAATAATATTTTAATTAAAATACCTACAACTTAATCTTTTTTACAGAAACCTCAAAAACCACTTGAGTAGAAACCACACGCAACATTTTGTATTTTTTTTATTAGAAATTCAACACAAAATAATAAAAATTGACAGAGCTTAATAGCACGAAATTAACGATAGAAAAAATTTCCGAAACATGAAATTGCAATTTCAAGCGACAAACCCAAATTTGTAATTTATAATATTTTAATCGTAGCCTTTTAACATTTTCAATTTATGACGGAAAATTTAAATGAAAAATGAATGAAAAAATGATTTCTCTGACGTAAAGTGGATTACACTTTTTGCAATTCCACGTCTTGATGAAACGTAATTTTATAAAAAAAAATTCTGTTAAATCATCAAATGCTCAATTCACCGCCTACGAACCAATACCGATATGATTCCAAGTAAATTAAAATGTCTCAACTATGGAATTTATTATCAAATTGCGTTACCGATATTACACTAGCCAATTTGCCCGTATATGCTATATTGATCCTTAACAATATATCCGGATTTAGGTATTGTAATCAATTATATGATAAGTAAGATAAACTTCCAAACTAAGTTCTGCCAGGATAAAGTTCAGGAAAGTTCATTTATTAATCTCGTAATTAATATATGGCAGAAAGCACGAGGATTTCACAAATGTTAAATTAATTTGCCGCCCCCACAGGATGATTATCAAATTATGCTAACCAAATTGCACACTTAAAAATGTTTGTATTGAAAATTGATAATATTATGTTTCAATAGAATTAAATTAAAAGTTAAATAATTATTCGGTCGTACGTGAAATTCAAATAAATCAAACTTGTTTAGTAATTATTTTCACAGTGGTATATTGAAGAGGGCGTATATATTGTATATTTAGTAAATAGGGGCGGTTTTGCATTATTAATGCAGGTACTGCACTCGGTATTCTTATACAACTCATTTGAACATTTGTAATTGTAATTAAAATATATTGATTTAACCTTTTATGAGGTTACCTTTTATAATTTTCACAATTATTATTTGGATTGAATAATAAATTTTAGAATTTAACTTCAAAAAGACAAAACTCAATTTTGCAAAATGATAAATTAATAAAGTTCTAATTGAATTATATTGCTTAAAAATTGACCTAGTTCAATTAGTGCTGTGCTGTTACAAATCACATGAAAACAATTTAACTTTCTAACTGTAAGTTATTTACAAAAAGTTAGATTAAAGCGTGATTTTATTACGTTTTTTTTTTCTTATATTTATATTCGTTTCTTGTATCTGAAAATCTTTTTTTTTTTTTTAAACACCGCCTAACAATTGCGTGACATACGAACACATTTCACTTTCAGAAGATCAATTTTAATGTAATATGACATTTTTGTGACGTGGATATAACGTTAAAGAAGGAAAAATTCTGAGACAAAACGCAATATTTATATTGAAAAGAAACCAAATTTAAAAATTATTACCATAAAGATAAACGAAAAATCATTTTCACTTATACTTTACTCCAGATAAAACGAAGAAATTTCAAAAGTTGTATAAAAACTAAAAATAGATTCAGGTACTTATTGAAATTCCTTGAAAAAATCATCTGTCTACTCATTTATTAGTTCCTTGTTTTGGCTGAAAATTTCATTTCATTAAAGCTTAAACGGTTTTTTTTTGACCGCAAAAAGCTTTTAATAAGACCGTTTATTTGACATGTACATGTTCATTTATTCCTCCTATACATATTAATCGTTTTATCATATCAAATCTAAATAATGAATTTTTGAAACATATTGTTGAAATTTTCTTGTATCTAAGATTGGTTTCATTGGAAATCAATCAAAAGAGATTAATTCAATCTGACGTTTGAGTGAAAAGCGGAGTGATTATTCAAACGAAAAATGTTTTAACTTGGCAGTGTTAAAAGCTTTACTCTTAATTATCAGAAATAAGGCGTAAAATGGCGAAAGTTTGATGGACAATATTAATAATTTGAGTCATTTTTTCTGATAACTCAATTATAAACGCATTTTAAGTTTTCTTTTTTGAAGTTATACTTCTTTAGGCACGTTATGAAAAAATGATGAGAATGAAATTTTTAGATGGGCTGCCATCTTGAGACAAAAATTAACAAAACGAAATTGGCCGCAAAACCACTCGGTTTCTTGTCGCGCGTAATTTGAATTTTTGTTTTATTTATTTACTTATTTATTTATTTTTATATTTAAATTAAAATAATTATTGTAAAAATGACACATATTATTAAAAAATAAGTTATTACTTTTCTTGAATTTTGCAGTAGCTGTGATGAAAATGACGTCTGCATTCTATGCATATTCTTAGTTATCACGAAATCTGGGATTCTGAAATGATTCAACCATCTTAGAATAATAATTTAGTACCACAAGACAAGAATAAAAATTAAGACATTTACTTTGAAAAGTAGCTACTTACTTTATTTTGCAATTTCTTTGAAGCTTTGTTTTCATGACATGCATGATTTGTTAACCAGAAAAATGATCCTAACAAATTTTATAAACATCTGACAGCTTTATTTGGATATTATTTATTGATATAAATTAAAATATTATTCTCTTAATTATTATATCTTTAAATATACATATTAATATTGTTATTATAAAATATTAATTTACAATTTTTAAAAATTGATTATTTGAATGCAATTAATAAAAACTAATATTAATGATGACAAAGAAGTATAACTTTGCAACCACTTTTTTTATTTTAATTTAATTTAAAGTGTGTATATTGTTTGAATAGCCTATGAGATTTTAAGAACATAAGCTTTAAAAAGGTTACAATATTTAATGAAATTTAATTTTAATAAAAATAAGAGAATGACATCGATCAAGTAAATGAAAGACATTTTTTTAGCCTTGTACAATTTTTTTTAATATTGGGATATTAATATTTTTTTTAATTTTAATCAATTAAATAATATAAGTAAAGTTAAATTTTAGAAATTCAACTGAAAAAAGGTCATAGAAATTTTTTTATTTTATAATTTTAGAGCTAACGCTTAGTTGGCAACTATGGATAAACCTTTGAATATTTCATAAAAAATTAGCCCAAAAAAAAAACTTTAAATAAAAAAATCTAAGTGCAAAGCTTTTGTTCAGTTGATAAAAAAAAATTTCTTTTTTTGTTCAGGAAAATTATAGAAATAATCACAATTCGTAAGACAGGAATGCCTGAAATCGTTTATATTAAGCTATTGCCAATCATATAAAAGTTTGAGGATGCATCAAGTCAAATAGTTACATCTAGAATATTTTATAAATTAAACTGGGTATGATATTTTTAAGTGAAAAAAATCAACAAATTTTACTTGACTAGAATAAATATTTTAATATTGATATTTTCCTCAAATTGTACTCGGGTTCAAGTAAAATTTAAAACAAGTAGCTTAAAAATCAGGTCAAGTTATAAATCTATAACTACTTTAAAGAAAGACTATTTTTAAAAAAATTACTCTACATTGACTCAAATGATCGAAAAGCTTTTTGTTCAACTAATAACAAAATAGAATTTTCTACCACCAACAGAAAAAGTATTGAAATAATGATTCATAACTCAGGAAAAACTCAAATCGATGTCAAACTGTAGATAAAAACCTATCAACCTAAATCTAATTATACTGTCACAGTCGAAGGAGCTTAAGGATGGCACCTGCTCATTAATTTTTCTCAGCCGTGGGTGGGCCAAGCCAACCAACCAACCAATGGGGAGCGATGTAGTTTGACCAAAGATTTTGCAAAACTTCCAGGAACTTTTAAAATTTTTGGACCCCCGTAGCGCGAAGGGTTTGACCAAAAAGATTACTCCTTAATTAAAAAAAAAAGAAGAAAACTTCTAGTGTTTTCGACCCGTAATTCCTTATGGATAAGAAAAAAGACAAAAGAACAATAAAGGACAATAGAAAGTTCTGGCAACAAATAATAGGGGAGAATGTTCTCGAAAGCAACAAATAACATATAGAACTGAGAAATGTTACGATTCTCAAAAGTCTAGACAATTGTTTGCTACTAAAATTTTATTTTATGCATTTTTAAATATGTGACATAAACAACAAATTTTTATGTAAGATTTTTATGTATTGAACATCAAAACTACACAATGTTAGTAATATAATGTAGCATGCTAGAGTGTTAATTTCCGTTCCACAAATTTCAATCGGATATTACAAAAAAGAATGGGCCTCGATTAAAAATTGATGTTTTAAATTTGCACACAAAATAATGAACTTTGTAAAGTTAAGGCATGCGAACAACGATTAATAAACGAACGATTAACGAGGCCAAGTTATAAAGAATTTACGAGAACCAAAGCGGGAAGCGCATAAAAGATATTTTAATAAGAAGATAATGTTCTTCGTACGCATTTTGTTGGGGATATATTTTCAAATAATCCAATTCATAGTTAACAATTGATATTTTTGATGTATAATTTAATTTTCCAAACAAAAAAGGTCAAGTAAATCATTTTTTTTAATAAAAAAAAAATGCATTTAACGACGTTGCGGCTTGAAAAATGAACATTAAAAACTTTGTATGCAAATTAAAATATTTTAAAATTTTATTGTATAACCTTATATATGCGTTTTGTGTTTTTTATAGTATGATATTTTTACTATTTATTTATAGATATTAAATGGTTGTAAAAGCGTGACGGGACGACATGGGGGTTGGAAATGTCGTTTTATTTTACGACTTCCTTCTTCAATTCGCAGTTTATGATTTCATTCCACGATCTATTTGCAAATAAACGCAATAAGTTTGCAAAAATGCAATATTAAGTGCGCATGTCAACATAAGAAGTGATTTTCATCGATGTAAATGCAATGCCTAAGAAAAAATATGTAGGTCAGGAAATCAGGAAGATATCAACAATTCGGAGTTTATTTACAAAAGAAGGTTCACAGGAAATATTGGAAAGTGAAGGCGAAAGGAATGTTGACATCTTGCATTTAAGGATATACTAAATTTTTATCATTGGAAACGAGAAAAATATTTGCAATGGATTTTCAACAAAAACGTTTTGTATAACATTACAGCAATAGTTTTACGATCGTTTTGAGCTTTAAGCTTTCAATTCAAAATTAAAAAATAAACTGGAAAAACAATATACAGATGAAAATATTTAATAAGTATCGGTAGATTTTTTAAGCTCGAGATGAATCGTTTAATCTGTAGTTATTCAACTTATTAAATTTTTAGGAGTTTTATAAAGTAGACGTCTGATCAATTTAAAGGTTCCATCTTCAGTTTCTTTTTGCCTCAAGCATATTTATTCCTTACGTATGCGATAAAATAAAACGTCTGTCACGTTTCTACGGATCTCATATTCATTAATCGCTCATCTACTTTTAAACTTTTTATAGTTCCTAGTGTGATTAAAAATCAACTTGAGAGTTTTTTATTTTTTAAGATTCATTTAATTGTTGAAGCTGAGTTTTAAATTAGAATACTTGGATAAATTACTCATCAAAAATATAAACTAAATCATGAAACAAGTCTCTTCAAATATTATGTATTATAAATTATGTATTATTATTATTATGTATTATTAATAATATATATATATATATATATATATGATTAAGGAACTAGAACTCTTTCTTTCATGGGGCTTTGACCTTACATAAGTTTTAATTTTTTTAATTATTTTTATTATTAAAAATTTTAGCTCACTGCCTCGAAATGTAATAAAATTAATATAACAATATTGCAACGTTTTTATGGGTTTTTGGAATTGTGATTAATGACAACAAATTTATTTATAATAAATGTTTATTGATTTATCTTACACTATTTACATTTATTATCTACACGTAAATAATGATTTAGTTCACTGTTTAACTAGTCAGTTTTTACAGTCACTTATTCACTAATTGTCACTCACTTTTGTACTGTTATTTATTTATTTGACACTCGCGATTCACTGTTGACGATTTATTTATCATTCGAGATTTATATTTCACTAACGATGTCGTTGATGATTTATTTCTTACTGTTCACGTTCACAATTTATTTAAGACCCGACTGCTTGTGCTTGTATTCTCCTTATATAGGAACTGTAAATTCTTATAGAACATTCGATTTTATTATTCCTTGGCCAAAACTTTCTATATTTTTTGGAACAATTCGTTGCCAACACTTTTTATTTGTCTTGGAACAATAGAATGTGCTAGAAGCTCTCCCTTATAATAATAATAATAATAATTCACCAAGTAATTCTTGGTCAAACCCTCGCGGCAGGTGGTTCTAGAGAACTAGAGAATTTTCTAGAGTTCCCAAAAATTAATACGTTGCTCTCATTGGTTGGTTAGCTGGCTTGGCCCATCCACTGCTAAGATAGTTTGAAGAGCAGTGCCACTCCCAATTTCATAAAATGGCGACACTCCTTTTTTAAGCTCATTACACTGTGATAATATAATTAAATTATAATATAATTAAAAAAACCGTTCCAAAAAGCTCTAATCGAAAAAAAGAATGATGGTACCAACAAGTTTAAATTTTAAAAACTGCTACAAACCTTTGTTAACAAAATATAAGATCCTATGAGAGCTTTTTTCAATAGTTGGCTCTCAAAATAAAAAAGCACCTTTGTAGGTTAGTTGTCCATGGTCAAATAAGGACCAATATCGGAGTGAATACTCAACTACGAACTTTCAAAAATAATTTTTGTTTAGCACTTAATAAATAGTTTCAAAAGCTCTATAATTTATGCACGTGTCAAGATGTTAAGTAGAAAAGCTCAAATTTGTGCGAATATATGATTCCTTGAGCTTTTAAGAACATTTTACGTTATTTAGAAGATATGGTCTAATAAATATAGATATAGGTCTAAATAAATGGTAAAATCTTGGTTCTTAGCTATTTTCAAAGCACCTTCAAAGCACGAAAGTATCCCAGAGTGCAGTTAAACAAAAGACTGACCTACCGGAAACACTTAGTTATGACTAAGAGAGACCAACTGAAGTTAAAATTCCAAATATTTCAATGGCTCATCGGCTGGAGGTCGAAACTGTCTTTGGGCGGGAAGCTTCTGGTATAACTACAGAGCTGTTTAAAAGCCAATCTGGATCTATGGTGTCTAACTAACTATGGAAGGCGACCAACAGCCCCAACTTGAAGATCATTTCTAGCATATTCCAGTTTAAGGCACTCAAAATCATTACTTATTCCCAATTTTTTTTTCAACTTTTTTTTTTTCAGTACTCAAAGTTTAATTTAGCTTACAATTGACGAAAATGATAAGTAAATTCATTATGCACATAATATTATTAAAACGATTTAATTTCTAGGTATATTGAATAAGATTGAATGCATTTTTCATAACTTATAACTTTAAATAAATTTCTTATTTTAAAAATCGTTTTAACAACAATTTTTTCTTTTTAATTAATTATCACTTAGACTTATTGTTCCATAAATATAATGCAAGTTAAGGGAAAAGAATAATAAATCACGAACGTAGCAAAGAAAAAACTTACAACCTTACAATGAACTTTTCGTAATTTATTTGCTAAAAGAAGCGTTTAATATTCAACTTATAGAGCTTTTCATGATTTATTAATTTTGTATATGAGCGCAAATGTTGTGATTACTGCAAGTTTTTATGGTCTCTAAACATTAAAATTTCCATGTAAAAATTAATTTTTTTCTCCGATGTTTTTATGATGACTTCCGGTTAGGTTTAGTTGCGCCTATTTTTTTTTTCTTGTCCCAAGGGAAATTCGTACGTGCAATATGTACACTGGCACGTTATGTGAATCTGATTGGTATTCAGAATCGCATTCGAACGACTCACTTTCATTCGTTCGCGAAATTTTCTTACCGGAATTTTAGTTTTTGCCAGGCTCGTCACCAACATAGAATATTGGATTTTTCAACACGTCAATTGGTAAATTTTGCTTTATTCTTAGGAGTATTGTGCGAAGAGAGGTTTATAGTGGTGATTAATAAAGTCCGTGAGGGATGAACGTGACTGAGACGTAAAATTGAAACGTGAAATGTACATCAATTTATTAACAGTTTATTGGGCAGAATATACAGAAATTATTACAAAACTGACTTTCCTTAGACAAAAAAAAAAAGTTAAAAAGAGACAAAACATCAATAACCAAAAGAATAAATATTGGTTTATAAATTTTCTTGGTATTCAAGAGTCGCATATGACCTTTCTTTCTTTTACTATTTATTTTTTTGTCGAAATAGTCTTTTCAATTTTTGTAAGTGTAGAAGTGGAAGGTCATGTCCAAATGAGATTAAAATAAAAAATAGTGCAAGATTTAACCACCGTTTAGTAAAAAAATATAAATGTCAGCGGTGTAAGGGAGAGTGTAAGTTATACATTACATCCAAATTATCTAGTTTCCAGTTAATGGTTTGTTAAATAAGCCTTAAGCTCGAAATGCTATTTGCTTGTATTGGTAAGGTGGCAAGAGAAGGCGTTCAATGATTTGTAGGAACGAGAGAAAGACAAATTTTACGTGTCAAGTTCCAGTTTAAAGTGATAATGGCCGCTCAGACTGACACCAATATTGCCTCCCACTTCCTCCAATACTTGGATCCAAAAATTGAAAATTACCATCAACAAATCCAAATCAGTTCAAGCGACTTTCACTCTAAGAAAAGGAGTATGCCCGCCTGTCAACCTGGACTCATCCGTGATCCCTTCGGCTGATACCATCAAATACCTTGTGTGTTTATTAAGATAGGAGACTTACCTTGAAGTACCACATAACTCAAAAGAGAACGTTCATAAACAACAGATTCAAACAACTTCACTGACTGTTGGGAATAGGCTCTAAACTTCCTTTAAAAAACAAATTACTTATTTACAAAGCTGCAATAGTAGTGATCTGGACGTACGGTATTGAACTGTGGAGATCTGCCAGCAAGTCGAGCATAAATTAAATCGAATCCACACAATTCAAAATAATGAGACAGCTGAGACATACCCCATGGTATGTTACCAATAAGACTCTCCATAAAGACTTACATTTCCATCAGTGGCTGATACTTTTTCTACTCGCACAACCAACCACTTTAAAAAGCTGCGCTATCACTCTAACCCATTAATACCGCCACTTTCAAAAAACTCCAAGGTGAAAGTCGACTAAAAAGAAGATTTCCTGGTGACTACAGAAGAAGTCCTCCATCGGGAACGATCTCCATCATGCTAAATCCCAGTCATAAAACAGGATAATAGGACTCCGATCCCTGATGGCCTTTTAAGAAGGAAAAAAGGTTTCAATATGAAAGAATAGCAAATGATTTCAACAATAAGCTACTAAGCCATTACTTAGCTTAACCTTATGTAACTTTAAGTTTTGTCACAGTCTAAGAAGCTTAAAGATGGAGAGGGTCGCCATTTTGTGAGTTTGAGAGTGCTTGCTCTTTAAACTATCTCAGTCGTGGGTGGGCCAAGCCAGTCAACCAGCCAATGGGAGCGACGTGATTGTAGACCTTTTTTAGAACTTTGGGACCCCCATGGCGCGAAGGGTTTGACCAAAAGGATTACTCGGTCAGTTAAAAAAGAATTTTCTGTGTGTAATTTTTTATGGGCAAAGGAAAGACAGAATAGAAGCAATAAAACGAATTGTTCCAAAATGTATAGAAAATTCTAGCAAACAGATAATAGGAGAGAATTTTCTAGAGAGAGGGCCGAAATCTTATATAAGCCCCGGACAAACATAGGCGAATGAGGCATAAATAAATCAAAATCGTGAGTGAAACAAATGGGGAGTGATAAATAAATCTTAAACAGTGAATCGCGAGTGTTAAATAAATTGTGAGCATTGTTAAAAAAAGTGTAACAGTGCAGTGTATATAGTTTAATATAAACAGTGAGTGTCAATTAGTGACTATTGTAACAGTGAACTTAATCATTGTTTAAGTGTAAATATTGCAAAAATATAAACATTTATTAAAAATAAATTTGTCGTCATTCAAACACAAATCCAAGAACCCGTAAAACGTGGCAGTATATACGAATGCCCAACCTTCAGCCCAGAATCGTCCTTATTCGAATTTTTCTAGGAAAAAGTTTCAATTAAAATTTGTAGGTATTAATGAGTCCAAGAACTATAGAAAGTTTAAAGAAAATCGTTGGAGCCGTTTTCGAAAAAAAATGAAAAAGCTCAAATACTCCTAGAATAAAGTGGAGAACGAGCTAATCACGACCAGAAGCACTAATTGCACCGGTGGTCAGATTTTGCAAATTTCATGCTTGTAGAAAATAAGTTTTACTCTTCTAATAATTTACCGATTAGGTTTCCCACAGGAAAGCACAACACTCAAAAGCTCTACAAAAAAAAATTATTTTTAATTGAATAAAATTAAACATTCTTTCATTAGGGGCCATCCACAAATTACGTTAAGGGGGAGGGATGGGATCGACGATTTTTAAAATTGTTTAACAAGGGAGTGGGAGGGGTCCTCAATTTCGTGACGTCACATTTCAAAATCTTATTCAATCTATGTGTTCAAAGGAGTGGGTTCAAAGTCCATGGACTCAAAATGATTAAGTTTGATCTTTGATTAATATAATTAATGGTTTTTTTTTTGTTAATTTCTTGAAACGTTTGATTTAATGTTAATTTTATTAAAAAATCATTTAAATTGAAATAAAATAAATTTTGGAAGTGCTGTTTTAATTCAATAATTATTTGTAGGTGTGAAATTGTCAGATATGTGACGTCACACTAAGGAGGGGTGAGTCTCACAAATGTGACCAGCTGTGACAAGAACGGGGGGGGGTCAAAATCATGAAATTCGTGTGACGTTATTTATGGATGGTCTCTTATATGAATCGCAGATACTTCTTCAGTTCAATGAACCTGTAAAAAAAATGTTCTTAAAGGAACATTTTTAATTTTACAACTAGTAATATTTTATACCTATCGATTCTTGCGCTTTATAAATATTCAAGTCTTTGATGTTTATAATCAAACATTTTGCTTTCATAATTCAAAAGCCAGATAGCTAATTAGCAGTAACTTCCCTGATTGCATTTGTAACCATTTTTATGCAAATAGCAAGAAAAAAGTTTTTTCCTATCCACCCTTTAAAAAAAATCTTAACCTACTTCATCTTGAATTAAATCCTTATCTTTTGAAACTAGCAAAAATGAAAACTGTTTTTCCTTATTTTTGGTTATAAATTAATTTCATTTAAAAGCATAACCTCAAGCGTTTTTTTTTTATTACTTCGATAATTTATGATTCCCGTTTTTTCTTTCATTAAATACTATGAGAAAACGTTTAAGATTTCCGTATTTTGCGACAGCATAAATAATTGTGTGAAAGAATGAAAATTGAAAAAGAATAATAAAAGTAGGTATTCTTATGAATATAAAGCATTCATCTTTTTGGGAGGTTTTATCCATTCATTATGAATCCACAACGAAGGGGGTGGGGAAAAGGATTGTGGTTCTCTATATGAACGAAAGAAACTGAAATGGACTTTGGAAAATTAAAATGAAATGATCAGGGAAACATTTTCTTCGTTTCACAATGCAAATGAAAAAAGAGCAGAGTAAATTTTAAGAAAAATTTTAGGTTTTGTCCTAAGTGATTATTTTTCTAAGAATTCTTTTTCTTATATATTAATGGTTTTGTAATAAATTTTGAATAAGGTCCTTGAGTGTTTTATTCGTCGTTCAATAAATTTAGTAATGCTCGTAAAACAATTTCTAACTTGTGAAATCTCTTATCTTTCCAAGTCAAAAGCTTGAGTAAGTCATTTTCGATATCGCCACTTCAACTAATAGCTTTATCATTAAGAAGAAGCTCTTTAAAGTTGACAACAAAAGGCGAATTGAGGTTCCAAACTTTGAATATAGTTGCAAATCATCAAGGTTATTTTCTAATCCTTGATAAGGAAAAAAATACCAAGTATTTGCTGTCAATCACTACGTGAAGAAAATATTCAAACACATTTCGTTGAAAGGTTTTTTTTCCAAATCAAATTGTTCGTGAGGTTTCCGTATATTTTTTTGTAGTAACATTGTTGTATTCGAAAAATTTCACTCAAACATACATAAATTGAATTTCTAGCCATGGACTGTGTTCTATGGAAATTAGTCTGGTTCACATTTGCCAATTCTATATTCACATGCATGTTCTATTCATTTTCTTTTTGCTTGGAAAATCAATTTCTATGTGTATAATAGAAGAATTTATTCCACTATTCTTGACGGGAAATGATATTGAAAATTCAGTAAAACGAAGGAAGTGTTCAAGTCAATGTGGCATGCAGCATGATATTTTTCCTTGAATATCCTAGAACTCGGTGACAAAAAAAGAAGAGGAAAAACATTTTTTAACTTATGTTTATGGTTGTTAATAAGTTAATTAACTTGATTTACGGCTCTCTAGCAAAACACAATTTTATGTAGAGTAATTGATATCAATTAAGCAAGATATTAAGAAATAATTTAAGATTAGATTTCCTAGTTAGGTTAAAGATTAGATTTATATTTATAGTAATAACTCATAAGGTCCTCAAGGCAAAATCATAATTTTTCTTTTCATACAGTCCAATTTTTATCCAGGAAAAATGTATGTTCCCGTAGGATAGATACGTTTTTGTTTTTCACAGAACAAAAAAATACCATAATTTTTTGCAATATGGTGGTTTAAGAGACAATGAATGATATGGGCTACTTTTTATGTTAGAATATTGTACGGTTCCCGTAGGATAGGCTAAAAATAGAATCCTTCAGGAACTGAGTATTTCAAAGGAGTTTTCTAAAAGTTCATGAATAAGAGTTTTAACGAATTTTTCTCAGGAAAGCTTGATTTATTTTTTATCCAGGAAAAATGTTTTACTCCCGTGAAATAGATATGTTTTTGTTTTTCACAGAGTAAAAGATAGACATGATTTTTTGCAATATGATAGTTGAGGGATCAGATAATAATATAGATTATTTCTTATGCCAGAATAATGCACGGTGCTCAAAGGATAACATGATGATTGTCTCCTGCGGGAACCGTGTGTTAAAAAAAAGGTCGTGAAATAGATCTTTAAAGTTCGTGAAATAGCGTTTTAACACATTTTCTCTTTAGGATTAAAATAAAAATTACAATTTTCACTTGAAGATATGATTTTTTATTTACCATTCGAAAAATAATAATGAACATTTATGAAACGTTGAAATTTCTTTCATTGTTAATTTTCGAATACATATTTAGAGTTTAGCGTGTTAAATTACATTTAAAAAATCAACAATTAATTTTTTCAACTTTTCTTTTCAAAACTACCCACTCTTTAAAATATGTTAGGCCTCCTAAGTGAGCGTTTGCGCTTTTCCTTCTCTATATTTGTGTACTTCTAACTTTTTTTTAGTAGTCAGTACTGAGCTGATTCATAGATCATTAGACATTCAGGCATTCAGCTCCTTGCAATATATTATAACAGATACAGAAGTACAAGTTTAAAATATATTATTTGTTACAACGGTTACAGGCGTTGCAATAATCAAATAACATTTCAATTTTTTTTACGTTACTCTTTGTTTAAGTTTCATATATTCTTTTTTTTTCATTATATTTTAAGTTTACATACGTAAATTTTATCAATAAAACACCCCAGTAGTGTTATGCAGCGTTCCTTTATTATTCCCGTTCCCGTGACATTTTCTACTATAGTTCCACTCTTACTGATCATAGTGTGATGTACCTAAGATAGCTCATGAGTCATGTTATACTTTTAACGTAGAAAATAAATTTTCAAATTAAAAATATTGCCCATTACAGACATACAATGTTTTTCTTGGTTTCGTCCGCGTGGTTTTGAATTAGCATTATAGGTACCAAATTTTATCTCTTCAATGGTTCTTAAGTGATTTGTGGATAAAACAAAGCAAGTTTTAACTCCTTTAGAATTGTGCCATAGGTTCCCCACTCTTAACCTTCTCTCACCCTTATGTCACGCAGACGGAGTTGCGCGGGTCAGCTAGTAAATAAATATAAAAAAAGAATCTGATAATTAAACTTTCAATAATTTTAAGATCGTAATTTTAATATTTTGAGAAAAAAATGAAATTTTACTTTAATATCGATAAACTTTTAATTGATTTGTATTTATAATTGGAGATATATTCTGAGTACTTAAACAACAAACTGGAGTTACGATTTACAGATCTTTAGCTACGGTTGTATTAGAAACATTATCCTTAGCTTGTGAAAATTTCATATTGTCTAATTTTAAGTCCTTCACCATTTGCTTGTCATCCTTTTGTATACAATAGATTTATCCATATCCTTAAGAAGAACAACCTTTCAGTCTACCTTTATTGTAAAGGTATCATGCAAATGATGCACTTAAAGGTTTCATCGACAATCAAAATGATAGATAACAAACTTAAATTTTGATATTTGAAATATTTTTGCGTTTTCACATTTCATAATTTTGATTATAATAGGCAAATGAAAAATCATTTTCCCAGAAATTCAATATCTTATTAAAATAAATTATTAGATAATCGTCTCGTTTAAACTTTAATTTAATAGAGATATCCATATTTAAATTCGTGAATAATAAGCAGTCTGTGTGTTAATCTAGTTTATCATTTTTAGCAACTAATATAATATAATAGAAATCACTTAAAATTTTTAAATAAAAGCACTAATGAAATATTTACTCATTTCATCGGACACGTTCTTTGAATTGAAAATGAGCTTAATTTAATTTTTCGAAAGAAAATTAATTTTATTTTCACAAAAACATCGAATAAATTTTCCACCGACTGGCTCGTGGGAGTTTTCACAATTGGTGCATTTCTCTGCAATTTTCTTCTTAATCCAAAAGATATTTTCCTTTTCGCAGGGTTCATTGCGAAAGTGTGATCGTTATTTATTTATTTTTTCCTTCATATATACATATATATATTATAAATACAATTTAATTATACCTTCAACTCATCGCTCGGAAACTCGACCGTTTCATTTAGTTTTCAGCAAATTTATGACTTTGTGCATCGCATCATCGCACGTATTACAGTCATAATATACGCGGCACGTGCAAAACCACTCCCGATTCATTTCCCATTGTGCCACGGAGTTAGAAACTGAATTATTTAATGCATGATGAGAACCAAACATTGTCTCGTCATAAACAATTCAGTGAAGATATGAAATAAATCATTGATTTTCCCTTTTTAAAATCTTTCAATTCCTTCTTGTATAATCAAAATCGTTTGGAGGTAATAAATTTAAAAAGTTCTCAGTTGAGGAAAACCAATGTTGCACCGTTTATTTAAAGCGATGCATTTTACGAATGGCTTTAGGAAAAATGAGGAACACGCAGTTAAGAAAGAACTTAACAACTAGTCCATCAGAAAAATTAATATATTTAACTGAATCCACAGAACACAGATAAGCTAATTAAAGATTGCCAGAAGGAACTAATCAGGATGCCCAATTCCATGGACATTACTATTGCCTGGGTTCGATTCCATCAAAGTATACCTGCCAATGAAATAGCAGATGAAAATTCTAAGCTGGCACAAACAAATGGAATGGACCCAACAAACATTATACCTACTACAAACGGATACTGGAAGAAACTGGTGATAGAACAGAGTCGATAATTTTTAAGCCCAAAAAAATTATAGTAGGACGAAGGCCATTAGAAAAGGAAGAGAATATAACAAAAATGAAAGGAAAAATAAATTACGGTCGATCTGAGGCCGGGAAGTTGGAAGGGGGGAGGGGAATAAGGGTTAAAACGGTTTATCTAGATTTCCGATAAAACTACAAGTCCTATGGAAAAAAAGTTAAACGACAAAGTTGTAGGTAATAAGAAAACCTACAATTTTTATGCTAACACTTTTTTCACATAACCTCAAAATTGATGTGAATAATTCCAATAACCAAGTGTTTGGTTTTTTATTTTTATCTTTTACAAGAAATTTTTTTTTTCATGAAGTTTGGTAAACATTTATCCTTAAGTGTCTCAAACATACTGTAATTTTTATGATTTATTTTTTTTTTTAATTGTCCATAATACCTACAATTTGTACAAATACAATTAAGAGCAATTTATTAAAATTTACACCTTAATTATTGCATTTTCTGGAACATTTAAGATTGTAATAAATTTTTTTGCGCTATCAGAAAGTAGAGATTTCAACGAACAAAAACCTTACCGACTTCTTAAAAAAATTAGATGTTTTGACGTGAGAATTTTCGATTGAAAATTAGAGCTCTTTTTCGATGTTAAGTCATTATAAGGTGAAAAAATTAATATTTTAAATAAAACAAAAATACAGTGTAACCACCTATTGGTGCAGTGGTTAGAGGCTGTAGTTCTCTCCGCTTCATGCATCAAGTGGTACGGGTTTGATTCCCGTTGAATCCTAGACTTAAGATATTAGACCTAAGACTAAATTGACAAACAGAAATTTTCTGTGTTTAGACAGTCGTAATATGACCTTAGATGTTAAAGCGACTTAAAACACCAAAAAAGAAAGTGTGTTTGAGATATTAAAAGATAAGTTTTCACCAAATTTCGTGTAAAAAAATTTTTTTTCTAAATTTTTTTTTTCACATAAATTTTGAGATTATGTGAAGAAAGTGTCAGCACAAAAAGTGTAGATCTACTTATTATCTACAAGTTTTCTATTTATTTTTTTTTTCATAGGACTTGTAGTTTTGTCGAAAATCGATATAAACCGTTTCTACCCTCAAAAAAAAACCCGCCTTTTCCACTTCCTCACCTCAGATCAAACGTTATTTATATTTCCTTTCATTTTTATTAGATTCTCTTCCTTTTCCAATGGGTTTCATCCTACAATAATTTTTATAACTTTTTACCATTTTCAAAAGCTTAAAGCACTGGTCTATTAAGTTAAGAATAGAAGTTTAATACAAATACTTATTGTGCCCAAATATTTTGGTTTTATTGGAATTCCAGCTAATTATATTAAATCGAACTTATTTATAAGGACCATAGTAGTTGATGCGACATTAAATAAACAAAAAACAAAAAAAAAAGAAAGGTAAAAAAATAGATATTTTAAATTTAAAAAAAGTGTGTTTTTAAGACATTAAAAATTAAGTTATTACCAAATTTCATGAATTTTTTTTTGTAGAAGATGAAAATAAAAAACAAAAAATTTGGTTATTGACATTTTTCACATAAATTTTGAGGTTATGTGTAAAAAGTGTTGGAACTAAAGTTGTAGATTTTCTTATTCCCTACAACTTTGCCTTTAACTTTTTTCCATAGGACCTGTAGTTTTGTTGGAAATCGAGATAAATAGTTTCTACCCTTACCCCCCCCCTCTCCACTTCCTGACCACGGATCGACCGTAATTTATTTTTCCTTCTATTTTTTATATATTCTCACTTTCTCACTTTTTACCATTTTCAGAGGCTTTAGCTCTGGTCTATGAGTCAACACGTGGAAGAAAAATGGAACTCAGAATGGACCGCACATCAAACTAAATTAAGGGTTATGCGCAACAACATCTGGGAAGTTACACCCCAACCAAAACACAGACGAGGCCAAGTGATCACTAGACTTAGAATAGGCCATAGCATTTTCTTCCATGCACATTTACTGCAGAAATCTGCCCCTAAAGTTTGTTCGAAATGTGGTGATTTCTTAACAATCTCCCAGGCCATCGTTCTATGTCTCGCACTACAGCGTAAAAAATGGAAAAGGGAATCCCCAACTTTATAAGTGAGGCTTTCAATAATTTATCGTTTCTGGAGCCTATTGGATATATAAGCAAAAAAAAGTCGATAAAAACCTTCGGGTTGATGCGACAAAAAAAAAATACTAATTTACATATTTTAAGGAAGCAAGGCAGTAAAATCTAATTAATGAAGTCTTTATAAAATTTAACAATAAATTATCTCAATAATGATGAACTTTTTGGTAACTTTTCTTCAAAAACTTTTTTATAAACTTTAGTGCTAAAAATGTGGTTAGCAAAACTTTTCTTCAAACAAGAAACATTTTACCGTTTCCTTATTTCACGTAATTACCTTAAATCGTCATTATTTAAAACCAAGGTAAAGAAATGCTGTGTCAACAAATCTTTATGTACATAGTGCATTATATTTATTGCGAGCATTTCGTCGTTGACGGCTTGCAATTTGCGGGTAAACGAAGAATAATTAAATACTCGCTGTCCCAAAATAGCTTGCATCATTCGAAACTGAAACGCCTGATAATCATATTTTGTGCAAAGGCAAAAACTAAGTGATTCAAACGCGACCTCGCTCGGTAATTAGGCTCGATTAAATTCGAAATTTCCTACCCGTTTCATAATTGGTTTCAATTTGTTGGTTTCACCAGGTGAAATCATTTTAATTTATTGTCAGGATCGGGTGAAAGTTTCGCGGGAAAACTTTAGGGTAAATTTTCAAGTAATGACTTGATAGTCTTAAGAGATGATATAGAAAATTTTACGACAAAAAATTTAAAAATGGCACGACTTATGATTAATTATAGCACTAAAATATGGCATCTTTTGTTACGTCATATATTTGTTTGTATATTTTAAAAAAAGTGAATATGAATTATTTGAGTAACGACTTTTGGATCATTCTGTTTAAATTGTTTTATGTAAACATGAATATTTTAAAGTACCATTTGATGATCTCTTACTTAAGTGATTTTTTAAAAATCTTACCAAAACTACCAAATCATAATATTTGGATGCCCCATTTTCCAAAAATATAACTTTAAACTCCTTTTAAAGTTTTATACTGATCCAAATCCTGAAAACCCTTAAAAATAATAAAGTGATAACAATTACTCTTCCGGAAGCTGTTTTCTCTGTGATACATCAAAATGTGCATTATGGCAAAAGCCAAGTGCACAGCACTTAGAATAAGACTCGAGTGACAATATAAAAATTTCCATAAGAAAGTCAGGTTCGATAAAACTTTTCTCAACTCCACCATTTGTTCGCATAAAATTCACTTTATTGCTCGATAATATCCCGGTTTAAATCACAAAAATTTAACCAGACTCATTCCCGTGCCCGATAAATTCGCTCAAATTGTTACCAACTTGCTACCAAGTTTCTTTGATATGAATTCAACTTTGTCAAACGAAATCTTGATTTATTTCCAATGAGATTTTTACGCAAATGTTACGAAAGTTTTTCGATGGAGTAAGTCAAAGATTTTAGTCCCATTTGATTTGTTTAATGAGTCAATGGAGAGCGAGTCGTTTCTTATCGGTTTGTGGTTTGGAAGCATTTGCACTCTTGCTGTGAGCTTAATGGCCTTAACGTTTCTTAATTCATCGAAATGAAACAATTTCAACATAAATTAAAATTTCTTGCTCATTCTCTTTCACAAAAAAAAAATTCTCATCAAAAATTCTTGTAACTAAATTTAGTTTTGTTTGGACAAAAATAGTTTGAATTATTTAGCATTTAATTAAAGTTCGTATATATCTAAAAATCATGTTTTGCTTTCATTATTTAATATTTAATTTTTAATTAAGTTACATTTTGAGGGCACACATGAACTGTTAGCCTTCACCAAGGAAAATTTTGTGGAAGTATAAAGAGGACACTCAAAATAAGGGATGAGATTTTTTATTTTTTTATATTAGAACATAGGGGAATATCAGCGGAAATGAGGTAGAAAATCGATCAAATAAGTGCTTGGTTTTAGTGATGTACCGTTGTTTTGGTATTTATATTACCTAAGTGTTGTTAATTTTTTCACTTAAAATAAGAATATTTGAAAGCATTCTAAATGATGTTTTTGTCTTTTTCTTTGAGTATTTCAATGTTAATAGAAAAATATTTTCAGTTTGTCGAGGAAATGAAAGCTAAGCTTTTCTCTTTTTGTAACATTCAAAGTATTAGGTCAGTCCATAAGTTTGTGCGGATTAATAACATGCACGGGTGCACGGGTTTCGCTGACTCACTACCAGGTCAATAAGATTTTGAACCTAATTGGTCACTAGGTTTATTCCAATCGACCAGCTATGGTGATTCACAAACATTGACCGACAGACAAAGAGCACAACACATTGACCAAGAGACAAGAGTGAGTGAAGAACTGTTTTAGCAGTCAGCACAGCCATTTTCGTAATTTTCGTGCAACGGTGTGACCAACGCTAATATCGACACTGATACGGCGATTCTTATGCACTGCCATATCGACCCTCGGCCTTAAGGTGGTATTCTAGTCTAGAGGCCCGAATTTCGAGCGATTTTTGGCAATTGATAAAAAATAAGCATTTAATATTTTTACTATCAATTTTTTATCATTTGTTTATTTATATTTAGAGAAAACACAAAATTAATTTAAAAAAAAATTTGTTTTTTCATAGAGTTATGCGTCTATGAAGTAGAGGGAAAAAAAAAGACCGTGTCCTCGTCGCCATGATTTCTACCCTTGTGGTCATTTGAAAAATAAAACAATGTTGAGTTCTTGATAAGTACGCATGTCGCTATCGCATGAATCTCCAAAACTAAAAAAAAAATTTTTTTTTTCATAAAATGGCGGCTACTCAAAAATAAAGGTCGATTTTTTCACTCATTTGTTAACTTTGTCGAATTTTTAAAAAATAAACAAATTTAAAATTTTCATTTTTGTTGGTTCATGCGATAGAGAGATATTTAAAGAATATTTATGCCAAATTTCAAGTAAATCGGCTGATTAGAACTTGAGATATTGTGGCTACCGCATCGAAAAAAGTCGTTTCGAGAAAAACGCGTTTAAAGTTTTACGTTAAGCCTCAACAGGTCTTGTTATCACGACACTAAAACGGCTATAACTTCGGAAATACTTTGAATTTTGAAAAATACTCTTAGGGAGATATTTTTGAATATATAAACTATCGGATTATGAAAAAAAAATTTTTCGATTTTTTCAAATTCCTAGACTAGAATACCCCCTTAACTGAACCAGTTCTTCACGAATTCTTGTCTCTTAGTCAATGTTTCTTACTCTCGAGGGAGCGACGTCAAATTTAATTCTCATCAAATCTGGAGTACTACAAGAAAGTGTACTGAGACTATACATTTATTTAATTTACACATCCAATATTCCGGAAATAAATCAAACACTGGTAGCCACCTTCGCTGACGACACAGCAATATTTGCCGTCGATCCAGTCACCAAACGAAGTAATGCAAAAGCTCCAAGCGCATATAACGCTACTGGAGAAATGGTTGCACCAATAGAAAATAAAGGTTAACACGGAAAAGTTTGTTCAGGTAACAATCAGCACCGTGAGAAAAAAATGCCCATAGCAAACTATAAACAACACCCCGATCCCAATGAACAATGAGGTGAAATACTTGAGAACTGGACAAACGTTTAACGTGGATACCTCACATCATTGGCAAACGACAGCAAATGAACGTAAAAATTAAAATAATGTGGTGGTTTCTGAGAAAAATATCTGGATTGTCATTGGAGTCAACTGAAGAACTATACGCATATAATGACACCAATCTAGCTGTACGGAATAGAATTGTGGGGGTGTGCTTAAGCATTCAACATTAAGATGATCTAGAAAATCCAGTTCAAAACACTCAGGATGCTGGTAGAAGCACCATGAAACGTATCGAATCGAATCATACACGAAGATCTACAAGTGTCATTCCTGCAGGAAGTAATCGCGGAGAGGTTCCGAAGTTACAGGAGCCGGTGTGACAACCATCCAAATGCCCTGATAACGAACCTACTATCCGATCCGCTTACCAACAGAAGACTGAAACGTTGTTTTGAAAGTTGAATAGGACATCCCTCCATAACTGATGATCCATAATGATTGATTGATGATCACACATCAACAGTCCTTATTCTACCAATCCCAATTTCAAACCACACCTCGATTCCAATGAGCAATGAGGTGAAATACTTGAGTATGATACTGGACAAACGTTTAACGTGGATACCTCACATCACTATCAAACGACAGCAAATAAACGTAAAAATTAAAAGAATGTGATGACTCCTGAGAAAAGGATCTGGTTTGTCATTGGAGTCAAAACTCAAGAATTATACGCACATAATAAAACCAATCTGGATGTATGGAATAGAATTGTAGGGGTGTGCTTAAGCATTTAAAATTAAGATAATCAAGACGATATAGTCTAAAACACTTAGAATGCTAGTAGAAGCATCATGATACGTTTCGAACCAAACTATACATGAGGATCTACAAATGCCATTCCTGCAAGAAGTCATAGCGGAGAGGTCCCGAACTGGGTTAGGTGTGACAACCAACCAAATACTCTGATAACGAACCTACAATCCGATCCGCTTACCAACAGAAGACTGAAACGAACATGGCCCGATTACCTATAGTGAAGTTGAATAGGACAGCTCTCCATACCGGATGATCCATAATGATTGATTGATGATCACACATCAACGGTCCTTTTTCCTTTTTTATTCTACGAAACCCAATTCCAAATCACACCCCGATCCCAATGAACAATGAAGTGAAATACTTGAGTATGATACTGGACAAACTTTTAACGTGGATATTTCACATCATTGGCAAACGACAGCAAACCGTGAAAATTAAAAGAATGTGGTGGTTCCTGAGAAAAAGACCTGGATTGTCATTGCAGTCAAAACTAAAGAACTTTACTCACATAATAAACCCAATCTGGCTGTACGCAATAGAATTTTGGGGGTGTGCTTAAGCATTTAACATTAAGATGATTCAGATAATCTAGTTCAAAACACTCAGGATACTGGTAGAAGCACCATGATACGTATCGAATCAAATCATACATGAAGATCTACAAGTGTCATTCCTGCAGGAAGTAATCGCGGAGAGGTTCCGAAGTTACAGGGGGCGGTGTGACAACCATCCAAATGCCCTGATAACGACACTACTATCCGATCCGCTTACCAACAGAAGACTGAAATGTTGTTTTGAAAGTTGAATAGGACAGCCCTCCATAACCGATGATCCATAATGATTGATTGATGATCACACATCAACAGTCCTTATTCTACCAATCCCAATTCCAAATCACACCTCGATTCCAATGAGCAATGAGGTGAAATACTTGAGTATGATACTGGACAAACGTTTAACGTGGATACCTCACATCACTATCAAACGACAGCAAATAAACGTAAAAATTAAAAGAATGTGATGACTCCTGAGAAAAGGATCTGGTTTGTCATTGGAGTCAAAACTCAAGAATTATACGCACATAATAAAACCAATCTGGATGTATGGAATAGAATTGTAGGGGTGTGTTTAAGCATTTAAAATTAAGATAATCAAGACGATATAGTCTAAAACACTTAGAATGCTAGTAGAAGCATCATGATACGTTTCGAACCAAACTATACATGAGGATCTACAAATGCCATTCCTGCAAGAAGTCATAGCGGAGAGGTCCCGAACTGGGACAGGTGTGACAACCATCCAAATACTCTGATAACGAACCTACAATCCGATCCGCTTACCAACAGAAGACTGAATCGAGCATGGCCCTAAAGTGAAGTTGAATAGGACAGCCCTCCATAACTGATGATCAACACACCTTATCCTACTTTATACTTACCTTATCCCACCAATCCCAACTCCTCCTTAACCCTAACCTCTAACCAATCCCAACTCTTTCCTCCACTAACCCAACTCATAACCCAATTCCAATCAAATTCCAATTATTAAATGCTCTAAGAACAGATTGTATAAAATGTTACTTTATAACTAAAAAAAAAATTCTTAATGCAATTTTCATATGGCCTTTAAAAGACTCTAGTTTAATAATTTTTCATCAACAGTGATAAATGTTGGTACTAAAATTTATAAAAAATCTGAAATCTTAATTTTTATCAACCATTATTTTTTTTTTAAATTATGTTTAGTTAGTCGCGTTACTTTTAACACTTCTTTATAGCACTGATTATTCTCAAGTTTCACACTTATTTGATTTTTAAGATAGTTTTTCGCTTTTAATACGACTCTGAATCAAAAAAATGTCTTTGACTTTTGTCAAAGAAACACGAAGTTATTTTTCAGTATCTTATAACAAAGGATAGTAATAATGTTTAGATTCTTATACCTTAAACCTAAAAGAGGCAAAGAAATTGCGAGCCCAATATAAATTTTATAATCTTTTTTTTTTTAAATTTGAACTAGTAAGGTTTCAATACATTTGTTTATAAGAAAATTTGACTAAAACTATTTTCTACTTCAACAAATTGAGTCAAAGTATTTTGATACCACCATCGTTTTATCGAAAACTTTTTTTTCTTTCGTTTGCTTCATCAATTTTCATTGTTGAGACAACCATTGCCTGTGAGAATAAAACTTTATTTCGATTTGTTTCTATTTCTTATTACTATGCAAAGGCCTTTAAGATGCCAACATTTTTATAAAAGTTTATCGTTATTTCATAGTTTGCCAAAATTTATTTGACATTCTATAAAATGAAAATTGATTAACATTCCAGAATTTAATATTCTTTAAGTAAATACACGCACGTTAAACATTCGTAAGTCCCATCAATGGAGCTTTAAAGTAATTTTTTAGCTAGCAAAGTTTTATCTATAATAAAATTTTCGTTTTAACTCTTCAAAGAGTAATGAAATGATTGTCGTCTGGTCATTGAAAGGGGTCTCTCGTGAAATTTTATTGCACCCGCGTTTATGACGTTGTTAATTACAAAATGTTCGTAAGTGTTTTGAAAATCGTATTGTAACGAGAAAATGAATAGCGTATGTACGTAAATCTTTTTCTTTTTGTATTGCCAACGAAACAAAAACGAACTTTTAAGTGTTTCATGAATTAATTTCAGGTAAAATAAAATTTTATTGCACCCTCGTTCTATTTTGCATTCGTCTTTACAAACACAAAATCGTAAAATGTTCGCACTTTTCTTACAGCTGGTAATTTCTCAAACGTATATTATTCAGTTTTAAATGTGCGTGAAGCTAAGAATAAATCAATTGTATAGCACGAGAATAATAGAATTGAAAATTAAAAGAAAAACTAAAATTATGGGTTCATCTTACAATAATATCTGTGCTTGAATACAATTTTAATCTTTTTTTAACGACCCGAAGAAAGTTTCGTTAAGTGATTTGCTTACTCTTCAAACTTGAAATTATTTTATACTAGCTGATGCCCGACACGTCGTCTGCATAGGTAATTAATTATTATGTTAAGAACATATTTAATTTACAAAGGAAAATAATTTAAAAAATTGAAAGCAAAAATATACTAAAAATAAGCGGAAAGAACTTAGCGTAGAACATTATTAGCAAAAAATTGCTCTTGCAGAATCCGCTATTGCTCCAAGTCTATAGTTATTAGTAAATCAATAATTAATTTTTAAAAATTTGTAAATTCAAAAAATAAAAATTGCTATATAAGTAATCCAAAATAATCACTATTTTTATTTTTTTTTTTTCAAAAAATTGTTCAATAAATACTCTTTCCAGATCCGCAATTGTTCCAGGTGAATAGTTAATTAGTAAATCAATTTTTAAACTATTCATGTTTATAAGAAACAAGTTGATGACGTCAAAGTACAACAATGCATGTATATAAATAATTTAAAATAATTAATTACTAAAATTTTGCAAAAAATTGGATAATTTATTTCCGTAATGAAAAGAGCAGATATAGAAAACTGAAAAAAGAAAACATAACAAAAACAAAAATTTTAATTAAAAATTATTTTGGTACTATAGAGATTTCAATTATTGAGTTTGAAAATTTTTTAAAAATTTTATTATTAATTAATTATACACCTGGAGCAATTGCGGATCCGGAAGAGCATTTAAAAAGCAATTTTAAAAAAAATTAAACAATGTAACTTTTTTGTATTTTACAGCAATTTTAATTTTAAGTTGTAAATTTTTGAAAAATTAATTATTAATCAATTAATAATTATACACTCGGAGAAATTGTGGGTTCTAAGAGAGCAATTTTTTGACATTTAGTAATTAAAAAAAAATGTTTCTCGCTAACTTAACTCTTTCTGGTTAAAAAGTATATGCAATAATAAAAGGGAGCGTTGAAATGTAATTTGATTATTGTAGCGGTTGTAAAAAACGTAAAAACGGCTCGACAAATAGAAATTATATAAATCAAAAAAACTTTATTAATCTAATATCTCGCTGTACTGCATTAATCAGTAGGCAGTGGAAGGAGAAACATATTTTTTGCAGCCTATGCGCATTAGATCGTTTGCCCCACTCTATCAAAGCGACGAAAAATCCACCCCTTAACGCTTTTTGCTTGTAAAAATCGCATTTTTAAAAATTTTAATTACTTAGGTTTTAATGAAGATATCGTGATAATTCTTTTTTTAGATAAGGACCAAGTATATAAGAAGTGAAACAAAAAAAATTGATCGAAATCTACCCAGTAGTTTTTGATTTAAAAGTGAACATCAGAAAAGAGCTATCATTTTATTTATATAGATTTATTTTTTATTATTTTGAGTGCCTTCCGTCTGCTCTTGACATAATGACTAGCAAAACCGTGCCTTGTATTTGCTGCATATCAATCATTTTATCATAATGATCTAAAAATAAAAATAAATTTTATTCAGACAAATAATAATTGGATGGTGTAATGCAAACGAAATTAATCTATAGAAAGTTCGCTTTGAGATAACTAACTTAAAATTAACAAAACAATTTCCAGTAAATTACATATACTTTTATATTTATTATAATATATCGGTACTTTTGAAAGCTGAATGTTTTTATTCAAAGCAGAGGGGAATTTTTTCTCTTTTGCTGGGATAACTTTATTTTTCTAATTCAGAAAATTGAATCCTCTTGAACTGAATGCTATTTTGAAAAAAATCTACTAATCTTAAACATTTAAAAAAGTGTTTTCAAGGCCTGTTTCATATTATTAAATCCACTAAGATTTATGTGTTATAATTTTACTTTTTTCTATTGAATTATCCTGGTTTGAGATCATAGTGATAAGAATTTATTATCAACATTTTATTTTAACCTATGAAAGAAAGAACAGATAATGGTTTTCACTATAACTTATTTGAGTTGAAAATAACGCTGAAGTTTCCAGTTTTTTCCTTTTTTCCGACTTCCAATCATTTTACAAATAATAACTTTCTGTAAAACGTATCTGTAGTTGACAAATCCTCTTATTTAAAAAATGAATTAAAGAATCTTAACTACTTTTTTTTAAATATTTTTTATAACTCTTGGCATCATTTCACAAACACTATTTCGATTTGTTTCCAATTTTTTAAACGAAATTTTTTTTATTGATAATGGTATCACTGAAAGGAGGAGAAATTTTTTTCTAAATTCCATTTATAAGTGGTTCTAAGTCAGTGATTCTTGGAGATAGTAAACCCCACCAATTTCACATGCACATGCACCATTCTTAATTGAAAAAATAAAATATGATATTTTCAAATTCATTTGAGTCGGGTATGTATCTTGACGTCCGCCGAACCCCTGAGAGGTTCCATACGTTTTGATCCCCGGACAAAATATCCCCGAAAAATAGCCCCAACAAAATATCTTCAGACAAAATATACCCATGACAAAAAGTCCTCATAGAATAACTGCAAATCGTATTTACAGCATAAATTTGATGTTAAAATATTTAGTTTTGTGTAAAACTTCGCGGTGTCAAGAAGTGCACATTCAGTCAATGAATAAAAATCGGGTAAAAGAACAACGACTATAACTTTTTTCCCCAAACCCCCGCCAGGGGAACCCCCTGGACCCGTTTGGCATTAACTAACACAGTTTCTGCGGATTTAACACGGACAAATGGAGGTCAATTTAATACTATTTCAAAAAATAATTGAGGGTCAATTTAACACGTTTTTACTAAAAATTTTTAAATATAAAATCTTAGTATTGGACTCAAAAAATTTTTTCCCGACGGAATTAATCGAAGAGTGCTCTTTTATCAGAAAATTGTAAGTTTTGAAATTGCATGAAATATTTTTGTCATGGGAATATTTTGTCCGGAGATCAAAACGCCTTATAACCCCCTGAGATTGAGTCACCGAACCCCTGGGGTTCAATCGACCCCAGATTAAGAACCACTGTTCTAAGTGGTGGCTCTAAGTTTTACATTTTTTGAGTCCCACTCTTAAATAACCAACTTTCTGAAATTTGAAATATTTTTTGAAGTGCTATAACTTAAATTGAGTTTATTGTTACATCTAAGTATTTAAAATTTTGATTTTCAAACTCACGAAAAGTGAGGACCCTAAAAGTGATTTTGGATTCCTCTTCGTCTATGTTTATTTTTTTTAGGGTCTATATACAGTCAGGAGGCCCAAAAATAAATGTGTTTTCAAGAATTTTTCCTAAGAAAACTTTGAATTTCTTAACATAAATTTGTTCACACATAGGCTCTTAAGATGGGGTCCGCGTACCCCTGGGGGTCCGCGAGCATTATCGTCATAATTTAAAAATTTAAATAGACATTTATGTAATTTGTATTTTTGTCTCGATAGGCAAATTTCGCCACAAATGTGTCTTTTTAGTACACCACGTCTCTACCTACTGTTTTTATTATATGTATATGCTAATAAAATTGTTTACTAGGTGCACAAAACTGTTTATGTATTCAAATAACCTATGATCTATTTAACTAGAAATTTAATCTCAAAAACGATATAAAACACCTAGAGTTGGGATGGGGTCCGCGAAAAAAAAATTGGTTCAAGAAGGGGTCCGCGGACTACATAAGTTTAAGAACCCCTGCTCTAGATTAAAGCGCTTAAAATTAAAAAAAAACAAATGGAATTACTAAGCCAACGTATAATCTTGTAATCGATCGAAGTAATAAGCAAAATAAAAGAAAATCTTAAATTGGTGGCTTCTCAAGAAAAATTTGATTATAATTTTCATCCTAAATTGTTTACATCAAAAAAAGTATTAATTGGTGAGAAAAATCTTCGATTATTAACTTAAAGATATACTTATGAAGCTTGTGGTGTTTAAATTTGAGACTGATCGTTTCAGTCGTTTCTGAGAAATCTTGGTCAGCGACCTTAAAAATACAATTTTAAGCAAAACGCGTTTAAAGTTTCAATATCACTTTACATGTAGAATGAAAGCTGTCGTTACTTTGCGTGTAACTTTGAAAATAATCGCCGGGTTGACTTGAAGTTATATTAAAAATTTATTTTTTGAAACCTCCTACTGTATAAACCAACTTCCAATTATCTATAACAGGGCTGGCAAAAGCGTCGCCCGCGGTCGACTGGTCGACCGCGTAGCTATCGAAAGTAGCCCGCGAGCACTATGGAAAATTGCATATAAAAATCAGTTTTTTACTTATTGAATTTTCAACTTTATAAACATATTTAAAATAAGTTTCGATTCATATGACAAAAAAATTCCAATAAGAAACATAATATTAGTAGTTAAGTAGTAGCAGTAATTAAGATTATATTAAGATACGTTTACGTTCTAGTATAGTATTATAAGTTTTTTTCTAATTCGTTTTGTATTAAAATGGAATAAATAGAATAACTACAGATAACAATTGAAAATAGTTTTTTTGGTAGACCGCCAGATTTAATTTAGTTAAAAGTCGCCCGCAAGACTTGAAAGTTTTGCCACCCCTGATCTATAAAATACTAGTAGGCAAAATGCATGTCAAATAACTCTTAATGAATTCATATAACGAATAAAAACCAAATGAACACAAAAAATGTAAAAAATTAGCAATT
Source organism: Sisyra nigra (assembly GCA_958496155.1). NCBI lineage: Eukaryota > Metazoa > Arthropoda > Insecta > Neuroptera > Sisyridae > Sisyra > Sisyra nigra. The sequence goes on from OY292318.1 coordinate 6,828,899, forward strand.
AATTAGAGATGAAACTAATAGCCGTATTGCATACAGATGGCGGTAATGCATTTAGACTTCCTTATTATGTGCTTTAATAAGTCCTTTTAGCCTCAAAGATACGCATAGTTATTACATGAAGGTTTGGATATTTTATTTTATGTTTATTACGTATTATTTTATCTTATACCAACTTAATTAGACACTAAAGTAATTTTGTTACTTTGTAATAGTTATAAAATGTATTCCTTTTATAATTCTTTCTGTGTCAATTCTAAATAATTTTTTACATTTGCCTCATAATGTATTTGTTAATTGCATTTAAACATTCATGCAAATAGAAACTGTGTTTATTTATTTCACTTTATTTCACTTTACCCTACAGGAATCGTGTACTTTGTAAGGATAAAATATTGTGCTCGTCGCCTATTAAGCTTTACGTTTATGCAAACTTGCTTAGATTTATGACTCCTTTTCTGTATGACAAAAGTTTCAATCAATAAACAACCGATTCAAATTATCTAACCTACAAGAACCCTGAATTTCATTTTTTGACAAATCCGGTATCAGCGACTTCGAACCCCCTTGAATAATCAGTTTTTCCAAGTGCACAGTAATGCATCATACCAAATACAATAGCTTTTCATCGAGTTGTTTGATTAAAATAGTTTATTTGAAGTTAAAAAGGAAACATTACTTGAAGATTATCTTCAAATACCTGAAAATAGTCAAATTCAAGTCAAGGACTTGAAATTTAAGCCACTTCGTGGATCTCTACTAATACTGATTGACGAAGGTAACTTATTTAACAGGAGTAAAATTTTTAGCCTTTTTTACATTATTGCTAAGAAATTATTTGATTAATCAATTTGATAGATTTGTGAGAAATATTTTTAAATATATCTTTATTACACAATTTTATTAAAAAATCAATTCTTTTAAAATTCTATCTGCATATAATCCCTTAATATAGTCTAAACGTAATCAGGAATAGCCACTTGTAGACTAATTGATTATATAAAAATATAGTATAATTTTTTTGTGTAACCTATATATACGTTTACCATTGTAAGAAATAGAGTGCAAAGCTCATAGTTACCAGTAGTTACTGGAACGAAAGGAAGACCGAAGGAAGTTTCAATCCTATTTCCCTAATGTATTACTTAAGAGAAAGAAAAAGGGAAACTATTTGAATGAGTTAATAGCTTAAATGTTTCCCAAGGAATGTAATAGTAGATTACAGCATCGGTTTATGTCATTTTATTCATAAGAATGCATTTAAGTCTCATTAATTCTTGGCGATGAAAGGTTACAGCTTTATTTTTTTCTGTCTGGAAATGTGCTTTTAATCAAACTGATCACATCAAATTAAATCATAAACCAATTCGATCATAACTATAAGCTTTTAGTAGCATCATAGCTTCACAGTTATAAGTTCCAAGCGAAATCGAGTTAACTGATATATGATGAGATTTTTGACTCAGGTTATTTAGGGTTAAAATCAATCATGATAGTCAAATTCGTTTTTAAAATAGAAAAAAAAAGTGGTTGCGTGTACTTATGTACGCGCGTGAGAAGTTATACTTCCTTGGCATCATTAAAAATTAGCTTTTATTAATTGCATTCAAATAATCAATTTTAAAAAACTGTTAATTAATATTTAATAATAATAATAATATAATATATATATATATATATATATATATATATTTAAAGATATAATTATTACAAATAAAATAAAGAGAACAAAAGTTTAATTTATATCAATAAATAATATCCAAAAAAAGCTGCAAGACGTTTATAAAATTTGTCAGGATCATTTTTCTGGTTAAAAATTCATGCATGTCATGAAAACGAAGCTTCGTAGAAATTGCGAAATAAAGTAAGTAGCTACTTTTCAAAGTAAATGTCTTAATCTTATTCATATCTTGTGTTACTAAATTATTATTCTAAGATGCTTGAATCACTTCAGAATGCCAGATTTCGTGATAACTAAGAATATGCATGGAACGCAGACGTCATTTTTATCATTAAACTTCAAATAGTATAACAGCTACTGCAAAATTCGAGAAAAGTAATAACTTATTTCTTAATAATATGTGTCATTTGTATATATAAATATTTTCTAAATAAGATATAAAAAATATATTTAAAGAATTAATTATTTTTAATTTAAATATAAAAATAAGTAAATAAATAAAACAAAAATTCAAATTACGCGCGCCTAGTAAAAAAAAACCGAGCGGTTTTGAGGCCAACTTCATCTTGTTAATTTGTGATGTTAAAATAGAACGCTACTAATGCTTCTAAGACCGCGCCGCGATGCAGACGTCATTTTCATCATTAAACTTCAAATAGTACCTATAACAGCTACTGCAAAATTCGAGAAAAGTTATAACTTATTTATTAATAATATGTGTCATTTGTAAATATAATTATTTTTAATTTACATATAAAAATAAAATAAATGAAACAAAAATGCAAATTACGCGCGCGAAGTTAAAAGTAACCGAGTGGTTTTTCGACCAACTTCATTTTGTTTTTTTTTGTCTCAAGATGGCCGCCCATCTAAAAATTTCACTCTCATCATTTTTTCATAACGCGCCTAAAGAAGTATAACTTCAAAAAAAATGTATGATTGATATATGCAAGGTTACAAAAAGGCAAGAATGCTGAGCATGCATCAGAGAGCCTGAGGAAGTTATTAGATATGCCGAAACGTCGCGACCTGATATTCTGTTGGCATTCATTATAAATCCCGAGCCATTGCTCTTCTAAGCATATATATATATAGTATGTCAATACATTATACAAAAAAAAAAATAAATAAATAAATAGCGTACCTGATAGACTACCCTTTGTAGAAGAGCTTATAAAGTCTTTTAAAATTCAAGTTAAAAATCAATTAAGAGATTATTCTGAAAATACTCTGCATAACTTGTATTTTTTAGAAATCCAAAAGTTGTTGAAATAATTCAAAATTGTCTTGGGAGTATTAAAAAGCTAGTTTAGCTCCTGAGAATCCACTAGGATATCTAAGTTGTCGTTAGGGACAGACATATCGACGTGACGCTCAACACAAAAAACCCATAGTAGTAATCTATATTGATACTCTTAAACTAAAATCGATTTTATATAAGTTTCACTCAAATGCATTCTGTACATAACATCAATTATGCAAATTTAATTTTATTTTCGTAATATTTATAATTGAAAAAGTTGTATTTTAAATGGCGTTTGAAATTTGCTATGTGTGTTAAATTTTTCAATTTAATTGAAACATTACACCTGTAAGTATTACGTTTCATTTCCGAATACACGACTCGGTTGATTTAGCGAAAATTATTTGTTTGTGTGTTTCAAACTAATTACCGTAAAATGGTCATGTTCATTTTTCAAGTTCTGCTTTTCAACTATAAATATTAAAGGTATTTTTTCTCTTGTATGTATTTATTTCAATTTGTAGAAGCCCAAGGTATTTAACATGAGAACTATTGTCTCTAAAACATGGTATTTAAATAATTGCTTATCCCCGCAGTGTCTACAACTAACGAATTATAAGGATGATATAATGTAAAACTATTGTTATTTTTGGAGTTGGTATCAGCCAAGGAAATACGACTATATTGGTACTTAGCAATAAACGAGAATACCTTATGAAATTTATTTTTCAAATTAACTTTTATACAATGTACCTACTAGTACTGTGACAATATCTAGCGACCTTTAAACTACAATATACCAATAACTATTTAAACTTTTTTACAAATTAACATTAATATTTATTTCCTTGGCTGACACCAACTCTAAAAATTACAATAGTTGTACATAATATAATCCTAATAATTTGTAAGTTGTAGGCACTTAATAATCGACGTATTGATAATTTTTAACAATATATAATATAATTTTATATAATATAATTTAATTATAATTTTATAACATATAATTTTTGCAAGGATACGCAATTATTATTTTTTTACTTTTTAGTGCAATTTTTTGTTTAAGATTTTTTATGTATTTTGAAGCCGGTTTTTCATTTTGTTATAATTTTTGTTTATTTCTCAATTTTCAATGTACTGAAGTTTGATAACTAATTTTATTTCTTTGAATATGGGTAAACCGACTAAACGCGCTGCTCACATGAGGCAGCGCCGTTAAATGTTAAAAGTTACTACTTCATCCTTTTTTGCTGTTAAGGGTTGAAAGTTTTTGCTTTTAAATATAATGAAAGAACTAAGTGGTACCTATACTCTTTCCAATAAAAAAAAAATCTTCAAAATTCGATGATTCAGTTAAACTTCACTATTTTATCCCTTATTTTCATTCTTAGGGGGTAGATTTTTTTCTTCAGATTGAAATGTGAACAATTTAAAAGTACAATTTACGTTAATATAAGAAAAATTTCGAATTAGGGATAGCCAGGAAAAATTTATAATTTATAGTTTTTTAATTAAGAAATGGAAATGAGAAAAATTTTAAAATTATGTTTTACCAAATAAAAATTATGAAAATCGAGCTATCCAATAAGAAGTTAGTTTTCAACCCCTTAGAAGTAAACGATTTCTTTCAAATTAAAATGGGACTGCACGGGAAGCACCTGCTTCCAAATAAAAATAGAATCATCAAAATCGGATCACCCAGTCAAAAATTCTGAGGTAACAAGCATAAAAAATACAATCGAATTTAGAACCTCCTTCTTTTTAACCGACTTCAAAAAAGGAGGTTCTAAATTCGAGTGTATTTTTTATGCTTGTTATCTCAGAACTTTTGACTGGGTGATTCGATTTTGATGATTCTATTTTTATTTGGAAGCTGGTGCTTCCCGTGCAGTCCCGTTTTAATTTGAAGAAAATCGTTCAATTCTAAGGGGTTGAAAACTAAGGAATAAAATATTAACTTTTTATTCTGATAATTCTTTTTTTTATTGGTCGAATATAATTTTAAATTAATCTCATATCTATTTTTTATAAAAAAAAACTCCACTCATATGGGGTTCATAAATTAGGGATGAAATAGTTTTATTAATTTTTCCTGGCTAACCCGATTTTGATAATTTTGTTTCTATTACGTACATCGTACCTTTAAATCATTCAAATTTCATTCTGAAGAAAAAAAATCTACCCTTTAAGGTTGAAAATAGGGGATGAAATAGTGACGTTTAACTGAATCATCGGATTTTGATGTTTTTTTTTTCTATCGGAAAGAGTATTCCACTTAGTTCTATCATTAAATTTAAAAGCAAAAAATTTCAACCCTTAGATCTTTAAAAATTAAATGCCTTCATTTTAATTATTTTTACACTAAATTTAATAGTTTCGAATTTATTTACTTCTCATCATAATTTTTAATGTTCTTCGTTTTAACTGTTAAAAAACCGTTTTTATAATTGTGGTAAAATTTGACTTACTTGCATATAAAGAACAACTTTGCACATGGCTTCCCCGAGGAACCAGGTCCCGGTGATGTCCCACACGACAGACGGTGGCAAACAAAAAATAAGAACCATAAAATCAGCAATGGCCAGATTGACGATGAAATAGTTGGTCACCGTTCGCATCGAATGATTTCGATAGACCGCAATTCCGACGAGACCGTTTCCGACAGTGCCAACGATAAATATGATGATGTGAGCACAGATAAACACCCATCCCACCGTCGTCGGATAAATCGACTGTTCAATAAGGTCGAAATAGTCGTCGTATGTTAAGCAATATTTAAATTGGCAATCTTCACCGGTTTCATTCGATATATCCTCAAAATCGTAGTCGGTCACGTTGCGATTGAGCGGCTTATCGGCCGGATGCCTCGGTGCACTCGTCGTATACACGTCCGTGATTTCCGTTTCGTTTTTCATAAAAGTTATTGTATCGTTTTCACGAGTTTCTCGTCGCACAATTTGCTTTATGAGAATCTCATTGATTCTTTCTTTCAGCCCGATTGTAATTGGATTTTTAGTTTGACGACTCGGGTGTTTATTGTCTCGTGACGAACGATCAGAAAACAACGATTTAATACCATTAGGGATAGATTTTTCATCCCATAATCTCTCATTGGGAACGTTCCACTCGTTCAAGTTTAATTCTTTCTCTAACACTTCTGTCGATTCAATTCGATTTTTTTCAATTTGGAAATCGTCTTGAGCCGAAGTTTTTCGGTTTGATAAATAATTTACAAATGCATTCTTTAATTTTGCTTCAGATGGAATGTTGTTGAAAGTGGAACGGTTTTTAATATAATTGGGTATATCGATACTATCATCGTTTGGAAAGAGATTGGCATCCACTTCCCTCGTGAAACACATTCGGATTATAATCGCAAATAAAATTAGTTGTTTCAATTTTTTGTGTTGAAATTGTGTCGGTTTTATTAGGGTGCAGTTTTTCCTTTGTGCGTCCGATGCGATGAAAGAAAATGGGACTTGTAACAAAGGCATAGTCGCTTAATTTAATTTTTATGCTTCTTTTAATGCTTATCCTCACATTGGACGGGCTTGGCCTGGTTTTTTATGAAATTTTTGAATTGGTTAGTTTCACCAACCATTTTACATGTGAATTTATAGAGTTTAATTTTTTCCACTTTATAACTCCTTTTTTTTTTTTAAAAAACGTGGACTACGTTCTTCCTGAAACAAAAAGAAAATTTATTTTATTAAATTGTATCGTGAAAAACCTGATGATTCAGTAAAATCATTCATGAGGAAAGCAAGTCAAGGGGCTTTATTTTGGTAAATCTTGTAAGAGTCATTACGTTCGCGTCATTGTAGGGTTGGCTTGTTTGACCGTTTTGTTTTTGGGCTGATAAAAATATTTCGTGTGGGATAAAACTCAATTTCGATGGGTTGTGGGTTTATTGTATGTTTGTACAATAAATTAAATAGCTTTGGGCCGTTTAAAATTCTTGCAGTTCAACGAAATAGAGATAGAGACAGGAGTGATTGGAATTTTTTACGTTTTCCTTAAATATTTGATCGAGGATTGAAATAATGAAAGATTTGTGGGTTGTGGGATTTATTTGACCCCAATTTCTTGAGGTTTTATTCTCTACTTTATAATCTACTTTATAAATATTAAGGCTCAGAAAATTAAGTGGAATTTTCTTCAAGTCTTTTGTAGCTTATTGAAATCTTAAAGAAATAATAAAAATACAAACAGATTTCTAAGGATATATCTTTTAAGAATACAAAAAAGTTTCGAATCACGTTTTATCAGTTTTCGTCACCGTTTTCTTCAATCATAGGTAAAACGTTGTCTTTATCAAATAATTTGCTCAATGTTTCAGCAGGCCGCAGAATTTTTGTCAAATATCTCCCGTACCAATAGCAAATTATTAACAATCATAGAACAACATCTGATTGCTCTAAGACTTTAAGCAAATATCAGGCGAAAAGACCAGTTTTTTTAATTTATTTTAACAATTTATTTTCTTTTTACACTACGTTTCGTTGGTGTTATTCTAACTTCATCAGGTATCTAACAAAACAGACAATTTATAAAAATTAAATTAAAACGTTTTTCAATAATCTATACCAATAATAAGATTGAAGATTTCTGCTTTTTGAATACTTTTATAATGAAAACGTTTCGTGTCACCTGCGCGAGGGAACATAAACGGAATTATTTTTCTCAGCTGAGATTTTTATCTTAAAAAATATGTAAGGTTTTTAGTTGAATACCTTTTATTACCTACATTTTCATATGTTTATACTAAAAAGAAATGCCATTTTCATTACACTTTTACCAAAAAAAAAAAGTATTGTTTGTCCAGAGTAAACTTGAAAACGGCTGAACCGATTTCAATGAAATTTTCACAAAAAGTTATTAAATATTCCTACTTACATTATAGGCCACTTTAAATTTCGAATAGTTTTCCCTGTCTGTTTGTTTGTTCTTGGCAAACTTGAAAACGGCTGATCCGATTTGGAAGAGATTTTTACTACAAGTAGTAAAAATTACAAAAAGTGCTATAATATACTTTTTATTTCGAAAAAAATGTTGATTTTCTGAGCAAAAAAATAAAAACTATAAAAACTGCGCAACGAAAAACATACATCGGCAGGCAGCTGTGATACAATGCACATATACCATATCATATCGTAAAGACGATACGATTTTAAACTATGTAATTTGTTATTCTTATAAATTAATGTTCACAAATTTGAAAATTATAACCATGATAGAAGTATAGCGATAGGTTAAATTCCTAGAAACCATAACTCCATTGTGAATTTACGGGTAGTTAATATATTATTAATAGTTTGGCTGAGTAAAAGTTCGAGTTGTCGTGGGATGAGAAGGAAATCCTCTGCAGTAAATATGATTTCATTCATAAAAATATGTAAATATCTTAGTTCCAAAATGTCACCGGTAAGAATCAATAACCAAAACAGACTGTTCGACTTAAGTGATCCCGATTAGGAGTTGACTAAGAGAGGTGAGCCCGGCAGTGGTTAGGCAGAGCCCCTAGAAGCATTCCCCTCAGCATTTCCGACTGGGTAAAGCGATTTTGATGATTCTTTTTTTATTTGAAAGCTGGTGATTCCCGAATGGTCCCATTTTAATTTGAAGGAAATCGCTTACTTTTAAGGGGTTGAAAACTAAGGGATGAAATACTACCTTCTTATTGGATAGCTCGATTTTGAAAATTATTTTTTTATTTGAAAGCTGGTGCTTTCCGTGGGGTACAGTTTTAATTTGAGGGAAATCTTCCACTTCTAAAGGGTTGAAAACTAAGGGATGAAATATTAACTTCTTATTGGATAGCTCGATTTTGATAATTCTTTTTTTATTTGCAGAACACAATTTTAAATTAATCTCCTATCCATTTTTATAAAAAAAAAACTCCACTCACAAGGGGTTAAAAATTAGAGATGAAATAATATTATAAATTTTTCCTGGCTAACCCGATTTTAATAATTTTGTTTCTATTACGTACAACGTACCTTTTAATTGTTCACATTTCAATTTGAAGAAAAAAATCCACCCCCTAAGGATGAAAATAGGGGAAGAAATTGTGACATTTAACTGAATCATCAAATTTTGATAATTTTTTTTTCGGTTGGAAAGAGTAATCCACTTAGTTTTGTTATTACATTTCAAAAAGGGATGATGTAGTAACTTTTAATTTTAAACGGCGCTGCCTCATATAAGCAGTGCGTTTAGAAGGTTTAACCATTTTCAAGAAAATAAAATCAGTTATCAAACTTCAGATCACTAAAACGCGAGAAGTAAACAAATATTATAAAAAAATGAAAAACCGACTTCAAAATTAATAAAAAATCTTAAACAAGAAATGCACTAAAAAGTAACAAAATAATGGCGTATCCTTGCAGTATCTACAACTTACAAATTATTAGAATTATACAATGTACAACTATTGTTATTTTTGGAGTTGGTGTCAGTCAAGAAAATAAATATTAATGGTAATTTGTAAAAATTTAAAAAGGTTTAGTTAAAGGTTAAAGGTCGCTAGATATTGTTACAGTTCGAGTATTTTGTTTAAAAGTTAATTTGAAAAATAATTTTCATAAGGTATTCTTGTTTTTAGCTAAGTACCAATATAGTCGTATTTTCTTGGCTGACACCAACTCCAAAAATAACAATAGTTGTACATTGTATCATCCTAATAATTTGTAAGTTGTAGATACTGCAAGGATACGCCATTATTTTGTTACTTTTTAGTGCATTTCTTGTTTAAGATTTTTTATTTATTTTGAATTCGGTTTTTCATTTTTTTATAATATTTGTTTATTAATCTTTGATTAAACAGCTTGAAACCTGATATCTTTAAGTTCATTTAATTACACTTGGCAGCAAGGACAATTTCTTCAAAATAACATATAGTTGGTGTAGATTAAGGTCTGAAGATTTAAAAATATACAAACATTCATAATATTATATTAAAGAGTTAATTGACTTACATTAAACCAAACAATAAAAGACCAAAAAGGTAAAAATTATGTTTAAAACGTCAAGGATTATAAATATTATTTTTTCAATTTAAAAATGAAGAGAACCCATTGCATTGTACCGATTTACAACAAGGAAGTTAAACATTTTTTTAAAAATATTTTTTATGATACGAAATAAAGTGCGTGACCAAAAGGTAAATATTTGCATTTTTCCTCGTTTCAAATGTACATTTTCAAAAGTGAATTCGTGATTTTTGCCTCTCGCATATTTTTCAACACCGATAAAAAAATTCTACGGCCGCCGTTTTTTTTTTTTTCAATTATTTTTCCCAACACTTCAAATCGCATTCGCGTCCGTCCGTTCTGTCTAATATAAACATAATATGTGAGTCATCAAATATGAAATTGTACACACCGTTAATTCATACAATGTATGAATATAGTATTTAAACATTTAAATATTACAATATTTGTATATGCACATAGGAAGGAAAGCAAAACACCCACGAAAAATTCCATACGTGAATAGTATGAGGGCATTTTTAAACCTAGTGATGCAGAACACCGAATATTATATTATCGTATAAGAATGTAGGACAGAAAAGGGTTCCTATGTGTACCCTTTTAGAATTTTAAAATTAAATAGTTCGTTTCATTTTTATTGCGGAAACGGCGGTAGGTTTTATAATTTCACAAATTTGCGAATTAAATTGCATGTGCATGTCTTTCATGCCCAGTTGGTCGGGAATTGATTTAATTATATTACATAGTCACATTGTTTATTTAATTCAAATTTTGTAACAACAAACTTGCGTTTTTCATACTCAATTCGATTTAATATTAAATTTAATGCGATTTTGTAATAAATAAGTGCCATATCCTACGAAATTTTAATCGAGATTTTGAAAATGAATTATAACATTCAGAATTTTTAATCTTTTTGTATGAGTGTTAGAAGTTTTACATCTAAATAAGCTGAAACGAACAATTTTTATTTTGAAAAATTATTTGTTGATACCCATCCGCTTCACTAAGCATAACTAAATGAAACCGAAAAAAAAAAGTTAAATTTAAGTTGAGTCAATATTTATGATCACAAGGCATCATTCTGATTAATTCAAGACTGGTATAAGGAATTAGTCCATCCAGTGTTTTTTTTTAGTATGTAGGGATTTTTGCAACAGTGAATCTAATAAAAAATCTCAAATTTGGGAAAAGTTGACTTATACACCTTTCTGGTTTTAATCTGTTCAATTACAGAAACCTTCATACGAAAACTTCAATTAAATCGTTTCTATAGAACTCTCTTAGACAGAAAGGGCAGAAATTATTCTTCAAGATCCGTGTATTTCTTGAATTAATAAACATCCTAGTTGCAAGTCATAGATTTTATATCAAAATTTGACAAAAAGATAATAAAAGTGCATTTTTCAGAACAATAAAGATCTTATTTTATAGGCTTTATTTCTAAAATAAAGATAAGATTTCATTAAAAATATGATGTTATTTTATATAATTATATTAGATATTGTGAGAGGAGTTATGGATCGGGATTTACAATAAATGCAACGAGAATATTAGGTCGCGAGGTTTCGCCATATATTACCGCTGTAAATCCTAATCCATAGCTCCTCTAACTGTATCTATTAATTAAAAGAGTGCATAATTAGGTTTTCAGAAAAAATAGCTTTCTCACAGATACTATACACTTTTTTCGGGGTTAGAAAGTATTTAATGTGCTATAGATCTTAAGATCTATAGACCATTGATCATAGACTTAAAGATCTATGATCTCTAAGATCTATGCTTTTTTTAAATATAAATTTTGCACAACCTACACCTAGGTGTAAATCTAATGAGCGCAATTTCTCATACAATTCTCTTGTGATGAAAAGAATCCTAGTGGTTCGATCCATATATGTACAATTAGTTCTTATAAATAAACTAGCTGATACCCGCTTGCTTTGCTGAGAGTATCTAAATTTAATTGATTGATTAATAGATTCCCTACCTTCATAGCGAAATAACTATGAAAATTAATTTTTTTTGACAGAAAAATATGATAGAGACTTCCCTATTTTAGATCCACGGTAAGTTCATCAAAATCCTTAAAACTAATTCTCTAAGAAGAGATATTAGCTATTTCACAGGTTCTATACGATTTTAAGTATAATAAGGTCCTTTAAGAAAATTTTAAAATATTTCATACCAAATGTCATTGAATACCGTTCAGCTAGTTAAGTAGAAAATATTAGGAGCTGTCCTACAAATCAATATGTTAAGAACTGAGGTATCTTTAACAAAACTTCATTAAAATTTGTTTCGTTAAGTAATTGTTAACTATTTAAAAATTTAGAGTATTATTTTAGTAGATTTTTTTCTAATTAATATTTTAGACCATTCCGTACAAAATAGCCAGCCGTTCTGCCAACGCTTTTTAAATCTCTGATATCTTTTAAGATATTCATTTTGATGAAATGCTGTAAAAGGCAATTTTGATCTACATAAATTGCACAATGTATCTATTGCGTTAAGTTGAATAAATAATAATACTATATTGTTTAAATAGCTTGGTAAATAACGAGTTTTTTTTGCAATATGTAAAAGATAAAAATGGTTCCTGTGGGTTATCCTTAGGAGATAGACATATACCGTCAAGGACTTTTTATCAATCTTATTAATATAGTTTAATTAGTTAATTAGTTTGATTTATCTCGTAAGGTTTACCCAACGTTTACAATGTAAGCGCACAAAAATATGTTTGTTATGACATAACATTACAAATCTTTGAATTTTACAACTTTTTTCTACTATAATAAGCATGTATTATACCTAAAAACCTTAATCTTGAATCACTCTATCAATTGTTTAAAACTGCATTAAAATTTGTCTTGTATTTTAAAAGATCTAAGGGGACAGACAGCGGGAGCGACTTTGTCTTATACTATGTAAAGCTTAACTTAAATATAAACGACAATGAAAAAGAAAATTAGACTCTTATAAATAGATCGTAAAATAAAAAATAAAAATAAAATAAAATAAAATAAAATAAAATAAAGATATAATTATATGTAGCACTCTTCGTAGGTAAGTTGCAATTACAAAAAGAGAAAAAAATATCTGGTGCGAGGCGTCACACAACTTTCTTTTACTTTCATTCATGAAAATACTCGCTATTAGTTAAAAGAAATATAAGCACTTTGTAACAATACATATAAACAGTACTATATGCATACAACCTATAGGGCTATATGTATATACACGAATTCCCGACCTTCATCCCAGAATCGCCCTTATTCGAATTTTCTCAGGAAAAAGTTTCAAATAAAAGTTGTAGCCATTCATGAGTCTAACAACTATAGGAAGTTTAAATAAAATCGTTGGAGCCATTTTCGAAAAAAATTGAAAAAGCTTAAAAGCCTCTAGAATAAAGTGGAGCTTTCGGTTACCCGATTTCAGCCAAAAACTTCACGGCACAACTAGGTATAATATGGAGGTCAAATTTCAACTTTGGTGAAATTCGGATAAAGCTTTTGATAAGATATGGCTGTCACACACAGACATGTTTCTAAAAACCACTATCTTGGACTCAGGGGACCTCAAAACATGTATTTCCGGCGAAAGCTCGAAATCGAAAATTCGATCCAATTACAATGCTTCCTTTACTATTAAGTAGTAAAAGAAAGTAATATGTATACACTATACAGCTTATATGTACATAGGTATAGGTATACGAATTCCGAACCTTCACCCCAGAACCACCCTTATTCGAATTTTCCCAGGAAAAAGTTTCAAATAAAAGTTGTAGCCACTAATGAGTCTAAAAACTATAGAAAATTTAAAGAAAATCGTTGGAGCCATTTTTGAAAAAAATTGAAAAAGCTTAAAAACCTCTAGAATAAAGTGGAGCTTTCGGTTACCCGATTTCAACCAAAAGCTTCGCGGCACAACTAGGTATAATAGGGAGGTCAAATACCAAGTTTGGTGAAATTCGGATAAAGCTTTCGATACGATATGGCTGTCACACACAGACACACACACAGACATGTTTCTAAAAACCACTTTTTTGGACTCAGGGGACCTCAAAACATGTATTTCCGGTGAAAGCTCGAATTCGAAAATTCGACCCGATTACAATACTTCCTTTACTATCTATATAGTAGTAAAAGAAAGTAAAAATCTAGTAAAATAATGAAATTCCATTCGAGGTGTTAAATAACGTAGCTGTTAGGTAGATCAAGTTCATTCCACCTCTTTAAGCGATTCGTCATTTCTCCCTTTTCAAGAAGGTTGATGGCTAGAGCATTGGCGTGGTCGTCTTATTTCTTTAGATATGTTTCGCCAAGTCTCATCACTTCTTGCTTGACTGTTACTTTCTTTTACTACAAGGTATATAGTAAAGGAAGTATTGTAATCGAGTCGAATTTTCGAATTCGAGCTTTCACCGGAAATACCTAGATGTTTTGAGGTCCCCTGAGTCCAAAAAAGTAGTTTTTAAAAAAATGTCTGTTTGTGACAGCCATATCGTATCAAAAGCTTTACCAGAATTTCACCAAACTTAGAATCTGGCCTCCATATTATATCAAGTTGTGCTGCGAAGCTTTTGGTTGAAATCGGTTAAGCGAAAGCTCTACTTTATTCTAGGAGTTTTTGAGTTTTTTCGAAAACGGCTCTAACGATTTTCTTTAAACTTTCTATAGTTCTTAGACTCATTAATTCCTACAAATTTTATTTGAAACTTTTTCCTGAGAAAAATCGAATAAGGGCGGTTCTGGGGTGAAGGTTGGGAATTCGTATAAGTTATATATGTACATATAAGTTGTATGCATATAGTTCTGTTTATATGTATACTTATAAAGTACTTCTAGTTCTTTTAACCAACAGAGAGTTTCATAAATGAAAGTAAAAGAAAGTACTGTGACGCCTCGCAGCAGATATTTTTGTTATATAATAGTATGGAGCGTTTATAATTTGACTTAGGGTCTCAGATTGGAAACGTTGCAGTATCTCAACATTCGAGTTGTAATCTGTGCCCTAAAGATGTATTCCATAAGTCCATATGGGCTTCAGCATCCCTTTATAAAATAATGGCTTGTTTTAAGTTTCTAGGAATATTTGTCAATAAAAACAGTAGGTATAATATAATAAAGGTGTCGCTGATTTGGACGTATGGAATATAATAGAGGGAAACTGCTACCAGCTAAGGCCTGAAAATATTCAGAAGTTTTAGTCTAAATCACGGGGTCTCATTGTCGATGCCTCATTAAGAATGGAACGTCAACATCCATAAAGTTTTAGACTCTAGAATTTGTGGCTACACTCAAAGAGGAGACCGTTATTAGTTTCTTTTCAATTGTCATTAATTTATCACTTTTCAAGTTTTTATAGGAATAACAAGTAGTATGGTTAAAGATAATCCTTAATATCGGTGTTAATGTTAGTCTTCCTCTTATCGGAAGCTAAAAAATTAAATAACCAACTTCCTTTTCAGTCGCTTTTCAGTCCATTAACTTTGTACTGAAACCAAGGATTATTTGTGATTTACCTTTTAGGTATACAGAACAATTTGGCATAGCGATCAATTTTGTCCTTAACATTAGGGCAAATAATTTTTTTTCCTTATCTTTATCGAGCCTTACATAAATCGTGGAAGATGTTAAATTTAATAGATCTATAAATTCAACTTATTTTCAAGATAAGAACAACTATCAAATTACGAATTAAAACTTTGGAATTCAAACATAATAAATAGCAATTAAGATTTGTAATAACTAAAAATAAATGCTTATAATTAGATAATTATGTGGTAAACATAAAAACAAAATTCACATTTAAATTTATTATTAATTTTATTTTTACCAAGGACATTGTCAAGTTAAAAATAATATTACCCCAAGTTTTTAAACTATACAAAGGTTTTCCGGATTCGTATTCGACTTTTTTGGGGGAGTAAAAATTCAAAGAAAAATCGTTTAACATTGGCTTCTACCGCGATGAATTTCTGTAAAGTTTCATTTTTCTATTTTTATACGTTATTGGTCTGTGTTTTATTTTCACCTTCCACAAAAGGACAACGTTTTCTTCTGAAACGAATGTTTTCTATGAAAAACATTGGAAGTTTTTTTTTTTGTTAATTTTATTTTACATACAAAAGTCATTTTATATTAAACCAAGAATGAAATAAACAAATCAGAAAAATAGCTTACAGAAACGGCATTTTTATGAGACAATAAATCAAATTTTTCAAATAAATCAGTTTGCGAATTAACATTTCAACGAGTTGCTTAAATAAAATAAACATTTCATGAATAATTTTGCTTATATTAAACGGTTAAATGGTTCAAATTAAGTTTTAATATTCCGTTAATACTTTTATTACTTTTTTGTCTTGTTAAAATAATTAAAATTAAGATAACAACTATATGAAGTTTTCTTACATATCCTTTTTGAATATTTAACTCATTATAAAACAGCTTAAAATGTTACTAACAACAAGAAGTTCAGTTTTTTGTAACTTTATTAATTTTTATTAATGAAATATTGTTCCATAAACGAACTATAAGAAGTATTAATTGTTATACTTTAACAATTTTTTCTTTGTCACTGATATTTTTCAGAAATTTTTCTCAAAGAGATTTCTCATTAAATATAGGAGAAAGAAGAAGTTTTAAGGAATCTTTTAAAAAACAAAAGCAAAAATTTTTCTATTACTTTCTATGAATTGGTAGTTGAAACTTTAAGCCAAAGCAATTCGTTTTTATCACAAGAAAATTTATTTGAAAGTAAATATAATTTGAAATATATTACAACAATAGTTTGGTATGAAATTAATTAAGTTTTGATGAAATCTTTCAAAAACACCGACAAAAATAATTTGTCTTAATCCTCTTCCATGTATTCCTCTCCTCGATTTTCTTACTTACTCCAATGGTGTTTCCACTTTTGGAATTAGTCCTGAAAAGTTTCTTTTGTATACAGTCATCTCCCGATTTACGCGGTACTTTTGTTACGCGGTTTCTCTTTAATGCGGTCGCGAAAGATGATTTTTGAATTATGCTCAATATGAACGAATCTTAATCACTGGCTCTTAATAACTGAAGATAAATTACCAAAAAATGTTTTAACGTATTAATTGGATCACGAAAGTTAAACTGAATCCTTAATTGAACCAATCAAACCATCATAAAAAATGTTAAAATATCCACGACGTGTTACACGTGCTGACTGTAATTTTTAATAAATTGTTTTTTAAAAAAAAAAAAACTGTGGATTTCTCTAAACGCATCTTAAAATTTAGTATGAGTTCAATGTCTCAATTATGTGAACGGATTTCTTAATAAATGGATCATATTTGAATTTGCATGAGTTCCTTGACTTTTTCACGCGGATTTTTTGGAACGCATCACCAAATTTATTTTGACATCAATGTCTCAATTTACACGGTTTTTTATACTTCTATCATTTTTTTTTCTGTTTTAAAGGGTCCTAGGATATTCCTTCTCTTTAGCATCGCGACCAAGGAGGTCTATTGTGATGTGACCCTCTGTGTTACCTAGGGAAGCATCAGACTTTTAAAGAAAGCCAGCACCTGCCTAGGGGCTGCCATTGCTATCTCGTTAGGCGCCATGTCCGTCTTTTCGAGATACTGCAGTCTTCTTTATATAATGGAACATATAATTTAAATTTTTAGAGTTTCTTGTATTTTTACGCGGTTTCTATTTTCAAGGTGTTTGTAAAGAATGTATTTAAAACATAAATCGGGGGATGATTGTATATTTTGGGATTTATAACTTGCCTAAATTTCAAGCTATCTTTCATAAATTTCACTTGAAATCGATTCAAACTCTAGTCAATTATTATTTTTAATTTTTATTTAAAAAAATGCACGGGCGTTGTAAATCATTTTCTTAGGACCACAGTATTATTTAGTATTAACATGAAAGTGTGCAAATTCGTAGTAAACGTTTTCTACTATAATTTAACTATTGACATGCTATATAAAAAGAAAGCATATTTACATATAGAAGTGTCACCATGTTCAGAGTCTGGGGCGTTCACCTACCTATCAGTCGGCCAATGAGGAAGTGGCCTGGTTATGAGATGGAGGAGGGCGAGCGATCACCTATCGAGAGGGTTTGACGAAAAGGATTACTCGGTGAATTAAGAAGGGGTGAAGCTTCTAGAATTATCTATCTTTTTTGGAACCATAGAAAGTTTCGGCAATGAAATATTCCGAGAAAAATAGAAAGTCCAGGGACAATAGAGCCGAATTTTCTAGACGAATTCCAAAAGCCTATTTAAGCCCCGGACAAGTAAAAGGTGAGTGAGTCTGTATATAAATCGTCAACGTCAACAGTCTCTTGGAAAGTTATCAGTGTAAAATAAATCTTCGACCAGTGTTAAAGTGTAAACAGTGAAAGTAAACAGTGTGATATAAATTGTGAACATTGTAAATAAAGTGAACAGTGCAATAGAGAGAGATAATTAGTGAATAAGTGACTGTGAAAACTAACTTATTATTAACGTTTAGTTTATAAGTGACAATAATTTAAGATAAATCAATAAACGATCGTTAAAAATAAAAATACCAATTATACATTTGTTTTTCTATTTTAAAAACGAAAGGAAAAAAACGTATAATATTCGTCATGAGTATAATATGGTGACAAAATTTTTCGTATTATTTATTATCAATTACTAGCTTATACCCGATCGCTTCGCTGAGTGTATCTAAATTTAACTGATTGATTAAAAGATTCCCTACGTTCATGGCGAAATATAAAAATTAATCTATTTTGACAAAAAAAAAAATGATAGATACTTTCAGACTTTAGATCCAAAGAAAGTTCATCAAAAATTGTAAAACTACTTTTCAAGAAAGAGATGTTAGCTGTCTCACATCAGCTTCTACTTATACGATTTTTAGTAAAAAAGTAACTGTATTCCTTCCTTCAGGACTTAAAAATCGTTCATAACAAATTTCATTTAAAACCGTACAGATATTTTAGGAAGCATCCATTAATTGCGCGAGGCATTTTTTGGGATTTTTTAAATCCCATCCCCTCCCCTCTGGTAAGATGTCATGAGATTTACCATATATCATTCCTCCAACCCGCAATCTAATGTGGTATTTTTCAAAACAAAAAAATACGTGATATTTGGGAAACCTTCTCTTTGCCCAAAGTAAGACTAGATGAGATTCGGCTCGATCCCATCGGCCCCTGAACGCCTCACGTAATTAATGGATGTTCACTTAAAAGAATAGATTAGTAGCTATCCTACAGGATCTTTAGCAAAACTCCATTAAAATTCGTTCCGTTAAGTAATTGTTACATTTTGAAATTTTTAATTTATTATTTTCATTCGTTTATTTCTAATTAATATCTTCGACAATGAACAATGAAAAAATTCTAATATTTTAAACAATTTCATTATTAATTTTATCGGGTGTTAAATTGAAATTCACATTTATTTTCCCAGTAAAAATTGTCAATTTTTTAATTTCAACTTTGTAGAGATTTCTTTCGTTTTCGTGTAAAGTTGGAGGAAAATGCGTTATAATTATATTTCTCGAACTTTACCGAAACTTTTTCAATGTACGGTTCCTGTAGGATATAATTGTTTTGCCATCCCATGGTAACTATGCATTATTTTTGCCTTAAAAGTATCATTCTCCTCCAAACTACCACATTGCAAAAATCATATCAATCTTTAACTCTGTGATAAACAAAAAACATATCTATCCTACGGGAATAGTAAATCTCTCCTGAGAAAAAAGTAGATCTAATCTTCTTCAGCAAATGAGTTAAGACTCTATTTCGTGGATTTTAATGAAACTGTTTTTAAATACACGGCTCTTATAGAATACATACTTGTTTCGCTATCCCATGGGAACCGTTTATTATTCCGGTATGAGAAGTAATCTGTATCATTTTCTGACCCTTAAACTACCACATTACAAAAAAAGTTATTCTTTTGCTCGGTAAAAAACAAAAAAATATCTATCCCACGGGAACCGTTCATTTTTCTGGATATAAAATATAATATATTTTAAACCGGATTATAATCTATATCTATGCCAAATTTCATCCAGATCCATTCACTACTTTTTGAGTAAAAGAGCAACAAACATCCATTCTTACAAACTTTCACGTTTATAATATAAGTAAGATGAGTGTTAAATTCGTTTTTAAATTAGAAAAAAAAGACAAGAATGCTGAGCATGCATCAGTGAGCCTGATGAAGCTATAATACATGGCAAAACGTCACGATCTAATACTCTTTTTGCATTAATTTTTAATCCTGATCCATTTCCCCTCTAACAATATCTATCAATTAAAGAGTAAAACTTTACATGAAGAACGCAGCTCATGAAATCTATTGCAGAAGCTGAAGAATTAAATTGACGCTTCGAAAAAAGAAAATCTCTTTTTATCAAATAATATCAAAACTTTATATCATAAATAGTTAAAATTGACATTTTTATTAAATAAATATTCATTTTAATTTATTTAATTTTATCGGATTTAAAAACAAGAGGACGATGGACTTAAACAAATTTTTTTTGGTCAAGTTTAATTTAATAAAACTAAATAATAGAAAAGTTTCCTGAAAGGTACAGCTATATATCAATTTTAGTGAAAATGAAATTTTCCTAATTTGAAAGATTCTATTTTATGATTGGAGTCGAGAAGTTTTTTGTTTGAAATACGAAAAAAAAAATTCAAATACATATTTTACATTTTCCGAAAGCGTAATCCGACTCTTTACACTGTGACGTTTCGTAAATCAGGAAAAACGAAAATCGCAGATATATCCGTAAATATAAATATGAAAACATTGGGGCACATTTATCGTCCTCTCTCACTGCGCTTGTGAGAAGAAATAAATAAAAGGAAATATTTTCTCGTTGCACTCGCGCTGTTTTATTTTTCTGAATGAAAAGTGGGAAAAGAATTGAAAGAGTTTTGAGAGAAAATCTTGTTTCGATCTTTACATCGTGTTTTACAAGTGAGATTTATTCAATTCAACTGTGATGGAATCACCAAATCATATTTTCACATATTTTCTTTGATTCTATAATAAATATAAGACTGGGTCTATAAATTTAATTAAGAGTGAATTCATTGAAACTATTTGCCGATTCTTTGGCTGATTCCGATCGAGACTTGAAACTTTGAAATTGATTCATTCAGCCAAATTTCTAACTTCTTCGTATTAAAACCAGTTTGATTAAATATTTGACGGGATTTGCTCTGAGATGATTGGCACATTTCAGCACAATCGGTGGAGTCGATAACATTTTCATCAAACTAATTAACAAGTTTTGTCCAAGTTGGAAACTTTTCAATTCAAATAATAGGTAAAATTGAAGGAAATGTC
Source organism: Sisyra nigra (assembly GCA_958496155.1). NCBI lineage: Eukaryota > Metazoa > Arthropoda > Insecta > Neuroptera > Sisyridae > Sisyra > Sisyra nigra. Next base: position 6,850,170 of record OY292318.1, read on the forward strand.
TTGTGACAAAAAAAATTTTTTATATTAAAAACGCCTCTTCTATATCTAACTTTATTCGATTTTTATCTTGATTTCGACCACAGCTTATTCTATTTTTAGACATAAATAATAAATATTTTAAGGAGATTGCAAAATTTACATTTTTATTGCGACAGCTTTTTCGTGAGCGTGAACGAATCACTTTCGAAAGACGGCTTTTTTCGTTCCCTTAATTCCGTAAATATGTCTTTTATTTGAAAGTGCCATAGCACATTATACATATCATCGTTTCAATAATGACTTGTGCTTTCTATCATTTTTTTGAGATAATTATTCATTTTGATCAAAAAAAAATATTCCGTATATGCAACTACCATTTTATTCATTTGATGATCCAGAATTATTTGGTTTTGCCATATATTATAGCTTCTTCAGGCTCTCTGATGCATGCTCAGCATTCCTGCCTTTTTTTAGCTTTGCATATACTTTGAATTTGACCACCGAATTTGTCACCATGGTGGATGGTGGCAACAATTTTCACATAACATCAATCCTGAGTGTTAAATTCGTTTTCAAAATTAAAAAAAAATATTTTTAAATGGTATATACAAGGCTTTAAAGACAGGAATGCTGAGCATGCATCAGAGAGCCTGATGAAGCTATAATGTATGTTTATAATTTCCGATCCATTGCCCCTCTAACTATATTTAGCAATAAAAAATTAAATTTTGCTGACTTTGGACTTAATTTATATATTTCACAAATACCACTCACTAAAATTCACAACACAAATTATAAATTAAAGTAAAATAAATGTAAAAATCACAAAAAGAAAAATCCAAATTGTTAATTTTGTATCTCCAGATACGTAGTTCAAACGCCTTGCGTTCGTCATCAGTAGATCAAATTGAAGTGTCTTTGAGGGTAATTTCGTGCTGATTCACGAAGTGACCGCAATTTATAGATCCATTCGATCCCTTTCTCTTTTGCAACCGCTGCAGCCGGGGATGTAATCCTTTGGTCCATCCTCTTCTTACCCTTTCCCAAAACGCCGAATAATGCCCAGTCCTGAATCGGTCCTTTCTCCCAGTTTAAAACTTTCCCTTTTCTTTTATAAATTTCAAAGCTATCGATGGCGTCCAATCTCTTGTTCTGTTAAACATTTTTCAGAAGTTTTACTTCGGCTAACCTATGGCCTGTTTTAACAGTATGTTCTGCCACACAAAATTTTTCCGTTTTGGACTAGTTTAGTTCTCACTTAATTTTACAAGACTAGAAAAACCTTAAATCCTACTTATATTATAAATGTGATAGTATGGATGTTTGTTGGTCAATAACGCCAGAATGGAACTCGCAATCTGTCTCGAGATAATAAGCGAATTTGGTGAATATAAGGACAGGACAGGTCACCCCAGGTGAGGTGGCTACTGTACTGCTACCTGTAGGGCAGCTCTTGTAGTTTCAGTCTGATGTAATCCCCACTGTTGTCGAGGATGTTAACAGCTATGTGGTTAGGGTGTTCGTTTAGGCGCCTGAGGTATTTAGAATTTAAACTGGCTGCCTCTTCCCTGATGGTAGCCATACCCAGGTCTTTATGGATGTCCTTGTTGGTGATATACCTTAGGGTATCGACAATTAGTCGCAACATCTTGGACTAAAATCTCTGTGTGATTCCTGTATGAATACTGGAGCTGCTAGCAGTTCTCCAAAGTTTGACTCCATACGTCCAGACCGGTTTTAGAACTGCTTTATAACTAGCTTACAATCCAGGGACAGTTGAGATTCTCGCCATAACAGCCACCATAATTCTCTCAGCCTGATTCCAAGTTGTTGACGCTTCATGGATATATACTTCCGCCATGTGAGTCGTTGGTCCAAATGAATTCTAAGATACTTGACCTCCGTTATTTGGGTAATTGTTTGTAGTTCATGAAAACTGGAGGACAAGTATCTCTCCTGGTTGTGAAAATCACATGGACAGACTCAGCATCATTGATTTTTATTTTTCATGTGTGAAACCATTCTAGGGGTGTATTTAGTGAGACTTAGAGTTTCCCGGTAGCCGCCAGTGGACAGTGATCGTATGCGAAGACAGTCGTGTCACCTTCAAAGGTAGCCATTGTGGTGTTGACAACAGCGGGTATATCTGACGTGTATATGAGGTATAGAATTGGTCTGAGAATGCTGCCATTTTAATTGGCGGGATGTTGACAACGCATCTTTTAATCTAACTTTAAATTGTCTGCTGGTTAGATAGTCTTCGACGACTCTAGCCAGTTGAGGAGGCAGCACCTTTTCCTTAAGCCTTTTCTACACTTACTGATCGCTATGTGTAATGTGCGGACTATGTATGTATGTCGTCGCCACAAATTTTAAAGGTTCGTTTATCACAGACAGATGTCAGTCGCGTCGACTGACTTTGCGATCGAAGTCAGTCGATGATGCACAGATGTGAAGCTTAAAAGGCTTAAGATGCTGTAAAAAGTATTTTTTACGATTGACTTGTTGATCTTATGTTTGATTTTATGCACACTTTGTCAAATGTCTGGCTGATGTCTAGAAAGACAACAGAGCAATATTTTTTTCCATAAGAGCAATATTTTTTGCTTTTCACAGAGTAAAAGAACCATAATTTCTTACAATATGGTGGTTGAAGAGCCAGAGCCTAATTATATAGGCTACTTTTTATGTTGGAATAATGCACAACTTCAGCAGAATAGCATGAGGATTGCGTCCTCCAGGAACCACAAAAGTTCGGTAAATATCATTTTAACAAATTTTCCTCAAGAAGGCTTGATTTACTTTTTACCTAGGAATAATGTACGAGTACCCTAAGATAAAATATGGTAATTGAGGGGTCAGAGAATGATAAAAGTTATTTTCTAAAAGTTACTTTCTTAGAATCCAAGAAAAATGTTCTGTTACCATGGGATAACAAGACAAGTGTATCCCACAGGAACCATGTATTAAAAAGGAGTTTCGTTAAATTTCGTGAACTGACTTTTTATGTTTTGGTATGAAAATTTCAAATATCAATCAGAGTAATTAGATACGCTCAGCAAAGCTGGCAAGAATCAGCTAGTGTAATCAATAAACCTATTAACTAATTAAAGTAACAATAACCAAAAATTTGATAACAATCCAATGAAAGCGCTAAAAGACCGTCTATCAAGAAACTTAACGTTAAATATTTGCATCCTGTTTAATTATACAATGATCGAAACATTCCTATCGAGACAATAAAAGTGTGAATTAAACCTTTGAAAATATAATTATGAATAACGCTTGCCAACTTGGTTGTATTGAGGCCGTCCATTCAATTTCAAGCATTCTAGTGTCCATCAAGGATCGGCCAGAAGTCGGCTTTGTGTGAGATCAATTGACAAAATTGAATATAATAACAGTATGTATATATTATGGTAAGACTCCCAAACGATATGACAATGCGGTTCAAATCTCATTTTCACAACGACTATACGGACATTTTCCCAATCAGACCTTCAGATTTGAAAGATATTAATATTAATTATCTAACCCATTATATTATCGAGTGAAAATTGTCTTCGTGTCAGGGTTGAATTTCCTCAAGTTTTGATTAATTTCACCCCGAATAAAACCTCAGTAAACTTGCCCTGTCACCACCATTCCACTTTAGTCAACCAAGACAAATATAAGATTAATTACGACCAATTAATTAAAAAATTTAAATTTTCATTGGTTCTCGATTGGCCTTTGGAATCGACGTTTCGACAGTTTGAGAAACGGATAAAAATATATTAAGCCGCTACATGATTACTCAAATACCGACACTTCAAAAACGTTTTAATTAGAAAATTTCGTTGAGACGAATGGAAAAAAGTTAAAATTAAAATTTTCGACAAGGCAAATTAAGAGCTTAGAGATTCAAGTCCTTTTAACGACTGAAGACAGAAGAGATTTATTTATTTTTCAAATGTTTCTCTTTCGCGTATATAAATTAAAACTAAGAGGCTTTAATCAAGAAGAAAAAAAAATTAGCGACGAACGTTTTAATTTCCTTTTATGAGAAGAGGTTTTTTTCTTGGATAAGTATCGTATATATAAAAATTATGTGGTATTAAGATGTGACAGCGACATTTTATTAACATAAAATATCGATTTCTTGAAGAATTTTTTATTTGAATAACTAAGTTCTTTTTTATTCTGGAAAATCACTAACGAGCAACAATAAAGAAATAATTAAAAAAGTAACAGGAACCGTTAAAATTAATATTAGGTACACCTAATTACAGTTAAATATCAAAGGCGAATTAAAAAAAAATTCTGTTAAATGTTGTAAAATTTTAATAAATTCCCTCACCGGTCGTAATTCATATTATATTCAACCCTCCATTCTTAAATAAAGAATAACAATTAAAAGCACCAGCAAATTCTGTGAAAATATTGCCGCAAAATTAAATAATTTAAGTCATTAAGAACAACATTCTATTAAAACTATCGCTTATTGTATGGAAAAGTGTAATTTTATTGCTGTAAAAGTAAAATCATTAAATAACAATAAACTTTTCATGTTACCCACATTATTCTCGTCTTGATTTTCACATTAAATCGACATTGATTCGGCCTCTTTTCGGGTTCTTTTGCGTGACAACGTCTGTTTTGCGGTTGTTGCAAAGGAGATAGGTAAAAAAAAAACTTTTATTTTTATGAAGCTCTAAACAATCACACTTTTAATTGCATTATTTATTCCACGCTTGAATTTAAAAGGAAAAGTTTTAAGTTCATTTCGACTCCATGTATACTGGAAAGTTTACGCGTTTTGTTTTTATTTTTCAAAAAAAGAGCTGTTAAATTGATGTGATTAAAATTTTAATTCTTCCATTCTTACCATAGGCAATTAAACAGAGTTATTGACGAAATGTTGACATCATTCGAATCCAAAAAGATATAGATTGGAGTTTTTTTAGATATAAAAATGGCTTTACCCGTTGGTTTTATTCCATACGTTGATACTCAAACACTGCCAGAAAGACAAAGAGCAAGACACATTGACCAAGAGCCAAGAGTGAGTGAAGAAATGTTTCAGCTCACAGTCTTTAAGTACTGGTTAACCGGTTTGTAACTCGAGCGAACTTGTCACTTTATGTTCTTCACTCACTTTTGTCTTTTGGTCAATATTGTCTTGCTTTTTGTCTGTTTGTCAGTGTTTGAACATCATAAGAAGGACAATAGGAACAAACCTGATATCGGCTTCTAATCAATTAAAGCAGGAGTACCCCAAGGTCATGTTTTGGGGCCATAGCTGTACCTAATATATGCACATGACATGCCATACGCACAGCATTTTACAATAGCTCAATTTGCTGATGACATGGAATATCCAGTGAAGGATATAAGGATATAACTAACCAGATTGCCAATATTAGACTACAGGTGGTCCTAAATAATATGGATCAGTGGTGTGAAAAGTGGCGGATCAATATGAACCCTCTTAAATCTGCAAATGTACCATTGACTTTAAAAAAGGAACCGTACTATATCTAAACGAAACAGCTGTCCTGCCAGTTAAATATTCGGTACAGTACCTAGGGTTAGATCTAGACAATAAGCTAAGTTGGAAACAACATATTGACCTTTTGGTTAATAGACTTCGCGTGCGCTTAAATCTATGATAGTTCCACAAGCAACACTTAGCCTTTGACCCGATTAAAATACTGCCTTTACTTTGTAGAAGTAAAACAAAGTTATATACATCCTATATATGTATACAAACATTTCCACTCTTAACACCGGAACCATCTTTATACGAATTTTCCCAGGAAAATGTTTCAAATAAAACTTGTAGGAATTAATGAGTCTAAAAATTGTAGAAAGTTAAAAGAAAATCGTTAGAGCCGTTTTCGAAAATTATTGAAAAAACTCAGCAACTCCTAGATTAAAGTGGAGGATCCGGTTAACTGATTTCAACCAAAAGCTTCGCGGCACAATTAGATATAATATGAAGGCAAAATTCCAAGTTTGGTGCAATTCAGATAAAGCTTTCGATACGATATGACTGTCACACACAGCCACACATACACTCACACAGACAAGTTTCTAAAAACAACTTTTTTGAATTAAGGGGACCTCAAAACGTGTATTTCCCGTGAAAACTCTAAATAAAAAAGTGGTTGCGTGTACTTATGTACACGCGTGAGAAGTTATACTTCTTTGGTATCGTTAAAAATTAATTTTTATAAATTTTATTCAAATAATCAATTTTAAAAAACTGTAATTTAATATTTAATAATAATAATATATATATTTAAAGATATAATTATTAAAAATAAAATTAAGAGAATAATATTTCAATCCATATCAATAAATAATATCCAAAAAAAGCTGCAAGACGGTTATAAAATTTGTCAGGATCATTTTTCTGGTTAACAATTCATGCATGTCATGAAAACGAAGCTTCATAGAAATTTCAAAATAAAGTAAGTAGCTACTTCTAAAGTAAATGTCTTAATCTTATTCAAGCCTTGTTTTACTAAATTATTATTCTAAGATGGTTGAATCATTTCAGAATCCCAGATTTCGTGATTACTTAGAATATGCATGGAATGCAGACGTCATTTGCATCATTAAATTTCAAATAGTATAACAGCTACTGCAAAATTCGAGAAAATTAATAACTTATTTATTAATAATATGTCATTATTATTTTTAATTTAAATAAAAAAGTTAATAAATTAATAAATAGATACAACAAAAATTCAAATGACGCGCATCTAGTTAAAAATACCGAGCCGTTTTGCGGCCAACTTCATCTTGTTAGTTTGTGATGATAAAATAGAACGCTACTAATGCTTCTGAAACTGCGCCGCGATGCAGACGTTATTTTTATCATAACACTTCAAATAATACCTATAACAGCTACTGCAACATTTGAGAAAAGTAATAACTTATTTATTAATAATATGTGTCAGTTGGATATAATTATTTTTAATTTAAATATAAAAATTAATAAATTAATAAATAAATACACTAAAAATTCAAATTACGCGCGCCAGGAAACCCAGTGGGTTTACAACTAACTTCATTTTGTTAATTTTTGTCTCAAGATGTGCGCGCATCTTAAAATTTCACTCTCATCATTTTTTCATAACGTGCCTAAAGAAGTATAACTTCAAAAATTCGACCCGATTACAATACTTCCTTTACTATGTAGTAGTAAAAGACAGTACTATGATTAAACGGCCTATTTGTATATACGAATTCCCACTTTTAACCCCAGAACCTTCCTTATACGAATTTTCCCAGGAAAAAGTTTCAAATAAAAGTTGCAGGCATTAATGAGTCTAAGATTTATAGAAAGTTTAAAGAAAATCGTTAGAGCCGTTTTTGAAAAAAAATTAAAACGCTTAAAAACTGCTAGAATAAAGTGTGTCCGGTTAACCAATTTCAACTAAAAGATTCGCAGCACAACTAGATATAATATGAAGGCAAATTTCCAAGTTTGTTCAAATTTGGATAATGCTTTCGATACGATATGGCTGTTACATATATACATACACACCCACAGACACCCACACACATACAGACATGTTTCTAAAAATTACTTTTTTGAACTCAGGGAACCTCAAAACATATATTTCCGATGAGAACTCGAATTCGTAAATTCGACCCGATTGTAATACTTCCTTTACTATATAGCATGATGGTAAAAAAAGCAAGAAATAAATTAATTAATTGATTAATCAATTATTTATTCTAATTAAAGTGTGTTATTCTTCTTATAAGAAAGTTGCAAGTTTGAATATTGAATATTAGTTACATTTTAAAAGTAACCACAACTTTCAATGTGATATTAAAATTGAGATTTGAATATAATATAAACGAGCTAAAAGATTCACAAAAAAAAAAATAAAACGATATAACCATTTCCTTTTTATATTTTTCAAATACATTCAAAGAACTTTTGATGCAATAAAAGACCACGACTTGTTATAACATGCTTATAAAAATAACATCACAATCATACATATAGCATGCAACTGCAAAAGATATCTCTTGAATTTCCATTCATAATTTAAATCATAAATTTCAGTTTTATAACATACAAAAAATTATTATTATAAATATTTAAGTTGAAATATTTTCGAGTTTTGTTGAGCATATCAACGAGCTGTAAAAATAAATTTTTTGATTCGTTCAGTTTTGAGATTTTGAGGGCTTAAAACTTGTTGTATATATCACCTCTCTTAGATCCGATCACGTCTCTGACATATTTATTTAGGTCTCTTCATTAAAACAATGACAAACTAAATCCTTTATAGTTTCACGTTATAGATAAATGTGTCATATTGAACCGCAAGTACTATAAATTATAATGAATTATTAATATAAAATAACCGATTGGAAATTTCAACTTGGCCGAGTTATCGATTACTGTGATTTTCAAAGACAAAATTTAAATTTGTTCTAAAAAATTTTTTTTTCATCTTTATAGATATCTTCTAACAAGTTCTCGAAGCTTAAATTAAGTAAATCAAGTTAAATAAATATGGGATAAAGTATGAGATGTGAATATATAATTACGGAATACGGAATGTACAAAGGAGATGGTTTGGGAGGTAAAAAACTTAAAATAAAAAGGATATAATATGAGGTATATTTTTTTTTGTCGTTCTTATTCAAAATTGATAATCAATATATTCGGTTGCATCAAGGTAGTTTTTCTCAGTAAAAATTCTTTAGTGAATAGTACATAAATGCAAGTTACCGCAACATATTCAAATCGTCAAAATATACATAGTTATGTACTTTAACATGATAAACACCAAATCTCTAATGAAATTATTCTGTTAGTCTCGCATAAGCCAATTATAATAAGCCATACATATTTAATGTATTCGCTTTGCACATGTAAGATGAATTATGTATATAAAGATTAAGACTTACATTTATCAATGCGATTGTTTATGCATTGACCTTTCCAATACAGTTTTTGAAGTTATACTTCTTTAGGCGCGTTATGTAAAAAGGATAAGAGTGAAATTTTTAGATAGGCGGCCATCTTGAGACAAAAATTAACAAAATGACAAAAATTTCATTTTTATCCCATTTGGGGTAATTAATCCCGATTCCCCGACCACTGCGTTAAAGTAAGGTATAATCTATATCAATAGTAAGATTAAAGATTTTTACTACTTGAATACCTATATAATAAAAACGTTCCATCTCTCCTGCGCGAGAGAACGAAAAACGGGATCATTTTTCCCAGCTAAAATTTTTAGCTAATCTAAAAAATTTAAGGTGTTTTGTTGAATACTCTTTATTGCCTACATTTTCATATATTTAATACAAAAAAATAAATGCCATTTACATTGTAATTTTTCCCAAAAAAACAGGGTAATAACAGGGTTTGTCCAGGGTAAACTTGAAAACGGCTGAGCCGATTTCAATGGAATTTTAACAAAAAGTTAGTAAATATTGTAACTTACATTATAGGCTACTTTTTAATTCGAATAGTTTTCCCTGTCTGTTTGTTTGTTCTTGGCAAACTTGAAAACGGCTGTTCCGATTTAGACGAGATTTTCACTACAAGTAGTAAATATTGCAAAAAGTGCTTTAAAATACTTTTTATTCCGAAAAAATGTTGATTTTCTGAGCAAAAATATAAAAACTATAAACACTGCGCAACGAAAAACATACATCGGCAGGCAGCTGTGATACAATGTACATATACTAACATATCGTAGAGACGACATGATTTTAAACTATTAAGTAATTTCTTATTATAACAAATTAATGTTCTCAAATTTGAAAATTATAACCATGATAGAAGTATAGCGATAGGTTAAATTTCTAGAAACCATAACTCCATTGCGAATTTACGGGTAATTAATATATTTATAATAGTTCAGCTGAGTAAACGTTCGAATTGTCGAGGGAGGAGAAGGAAATCCTCTGCAGTAAATATGATTTCATTCATAAAAAGAAATATCTTAGTTCAAAAATGAGACCCGTAAGAATAAATAACAAAAACAGACATTACGACTTTTGTGATCCCAATTAGGAGTTTGACTAAGAAAGGTGAAGCCGTTAGGCAGAGCCCCTAGAATAAAAAGAAATCCAGTCCAACTTATTTTTTAAGAGAAAATAACAACTTAGATGTGACCATCGCGTTGTTTTTTCACCAAAAAACTATATTCTTAATTTTTAATTTATTTTAGCAAAATATATAAGAATTCGTTGTCTAATCTTGGACCTCGGGAAATAGCAGACTTGCCGATAAGACATAATGAACTTAATACTATATCCTAGAATAATGAACCTAAGGCAACCAAACCTGATACCTCAGATCTTAAAATAACACAATAAATATTATTGATCCTAAAAAAAGTACACTTCCTTAAGGATAGCTACTAATCCATTCTACTAAAATTAATAAATTATTTCATATGACATTTGGTGTGAAAAGTTCTCAAGGCTTAAAATTTTCTTAATATTTTACAATATTCAAAAAAACGTAAAGATCCTACCTATAAAGGTCTAGAAATATCTAATTATCTTTTTTTGTAAAAATAGCTTAATTTCTTATTTTGGGTAAAATTTTCTTTTATTCAATCAGATTAATTTAGATACGCTCTGCGAAGCGGGCGGGTCTCAGCTAGTCTTAAAATATAAAAATAATTTCAAATTTATAAGGAGTATTAGTATTATTATTATTGAAGAAATAACCAAATGTCTAAGAAATAAAATTTGAAAATATAATCACAATCTATGAAGCTTTATTGCAATTATATGTGGATGGTCTATAATTTTATTTATACAGATCAGACGCTGTCAGGAACTAAATTCCACTGCAAATATACGTTTATTATAGTGAAATAGTTTTTCTATGTTCAAACATAGTTTAAGCATCCCACCTAATGAAATTCAAACAAATTTAAATTATTTGAGCATTATTTAGTTTGGCCACAACAGTATTATATGGGAACCACAACAAAATCAAAACTTCAAGTTGAAGCCAACATAAACGAAATTTAACAGCACTTGCTGCCTCTAGAAAATTTTGTCAGTGAAAATCGTAAACATCAAAATACAAAATTTGCAATGCACCAAATAAACTTTCCAATAAAACCACAATATACACACAACGTAAGTTTTGATTGACAACATTCATACTTTTGAAATTTCCCTACAAATAATGAAAATTTCAATGGCAAATGCATTTTATATGCACTAACAAGGTAATATTAAAGTTGTTTGTTATAAATGTTCAATTTATTAGTGAAAATTAGTTTCAATTATAAATAATAATTAGTTTTGATAGAAACTGTAGAAACATTTTATTTTTAATTAAATTTAATTAGTAACTTTCATCACCATACCAATTAATAAACTTAATTTTTTTTTTTTTTAATAAAACTGTTTTATATATAATTTTATGATTATTGGGAGGTTTAATTTTAATTAGTTTAATCATTTTCATTGTACGCAGTTACATTTAAATTTAGGGGTGAAAATGAATCATGTGCACAATTCCAATTAATTACTGCCAACGAAATCTTGAATCTTGTTTCGCGTCCTCGTTTCCCACAAAACCGCAAAACAGAATGCAATTCCGGAACACTATTATCCCCGATTGTGTGTCAGGATCTGAATAAGACGTAACAACAATGAAGAAACTTGCTCGATTTCTCCCAACAATCGGTCGATGAAACACACTGTGCGTGTATTATCTGTCGAAATTCATCTTCGGACATTCAATTGAAGGGTGAAACGAAAAAAAACAAGTAATTCGAGATGAAAAGAAATAAGACAATGAACGACATTAGCAAAAAAAATAAAAATGAAATTCCATCCCGTGAAATAACTCAGCAAAAATTATTTATGAACGAAATTTTTATAACAAAAAGATGCAAGCCATTTTTTAAAGTAGTACAAATGTATTATGATTGAAATTTATATGAAATATTGATTTGAAATTTTCCGAAATTATGAACGGAAAACACGCAAAGATAACGAATATATTTGGAAAGAAAAATTTTATAAAACATAATTTATTATATGAAAACAGTTCCAGATTAGAGAGCGATTTTTAAATAACCGACTTATATTTAGGTCCTTTTATCATATTTAAGTATCTCTTGACTAAAACTAAATTCAAACATCGTAAAATGGCGTAGTTCAAACTTTAATTTGTATGAATTTCGTTCAATTTACATAATATAACGATGTACTTTGCTTTCACTAAAATGTTGAAATCATAAACTCGTTAACGGCAGGTTCAAGTTGGTATTTTTTACTTTAATCGATTCGTTTAGATTTATTTAAGTTTTATGGTGGTTTTTTTAAAATAAATAAATTTTTTAATGTTTAAAAATTACTTTTTCTTAATCACAATCTATAAATAAAAAATTGCTATTTGGTTCAACAAGTAACGGTGACTTTTCGTAACTGAACTTTTCGTGCTTCTTAAAACGTGCTTTATCGCAAAAACTCGATAAGATGCTGATTAATCCGTTGAGATACATTAAAAAAAGACAAAAATAAACGAAATTTTAACGTAGATTTTTAAAGTTAAAGGCAAGAAAAAAACTTCTCTCAAAATTATATTCAAGAAGGTAAATTATTTGACTATCAAGGAGACGTCTCTTGTGGATTTGTTTATAAAAGCCTGCAACCTTTTCGACGAGATTGGTTTTAATTAACTGTCGATTGCAACTTTATATCAGATGCATCTATTGAACTTTAAAGAGAACTCCTTTGTTTATCCGTGTATCAAATTTTGTAGCGTTTTCATTCATTAACGGTTACAATTTAATAACTAAATAATATCCTCTTAAAGAGCATTAAGTTTTGTTAAAAAAATTTGTAAATTTATAAAAAAAAAAATTTTGGCATTAAATTAGAATTAGTTTGCATTTAATAGCTATCCTACAGGAACCATACCTTTATTTAGGACAAATAATAGGTAATGTGTTATCTTAAGATCTAAGATATCTTTAACAATATTTAATTGCAATTCGTCCGTAGTTTATGTTACAAAAAATTATTTTCCTCACAGAACCGTCCACTATTTCAAGATTTAGTCATTTTTGAGACACATTATCTTATAAAAACTCTCATAACATGAAAAATTACGCTAATTCACTCTTTCCTTGCGTGAAAGAAGCACAAATAAGTGACAGAATTTTAAATTTTTGAATCATTTTGAAGTTATACTTCTTTAGCCGCGTTATGAAGAAATGGAGAAAATGAAATTTTTAAATGGGCGGCCATCTTGAGACAAAAAATAACAAAATAAAGCTGGCTGCAAAACCACTCGGTTTCTTGGCGCGGGTAATTTGAATTTTTGTTTTATTTATTTATTTATTAATTCATTTTTATATTAGACATTTTTTATAAGACATTTACTTTGACAAGTAGCTACTTACTTTATTTCGCAATTTCTATGATGCTTCGTTTTCATGACATGCATGAATTGTTAACCAGAAAAATGATCCTGACAAATTTTATAAACGTCTTACAGTTTCCTTTGGATATTATTTATTGATATAAATTAAAATATTATTCTCTTAGTTTTATTTTTAATAATTATATCTTTAAAAATATATGTATATATATATATATTATATAATATATATTATATATTATATATATATATATATATATATAATATTAAAAATAAAATTAAGAGAATAATATTTTAATTTATATCAATAAATAATATCCAAAGAAAACTGTAAGACGTTTATAAAATTTGTCAGGATCATTTTTCTGGTTAACAATTCATGCATGTCATGAAAATGAAGCATCATAAAAATTGCGATATATATATATATATATATTATTATTATTAAATATTAAATTAAAGTTTTTTAAAGTTGATTATTTTTATGCAATTCATATTAACTAATTTTTAACGATACCAAAAAAGTATAACTTCTCACGCGCGTACATAAGTACATGCAACCACTTTTTTTTGAAACACCTTCAATTTTGCCCACTTTTAGGACACTCATTTTTTCATTCCTTTGGAGACACTCTCTTTTTTTTACTCTTTTTGGAACACTCACATTTTTCGTGGCTTTTTGGACATCCTCGATGAGTGAAAAAAGCTAATGAGCTTAAACGAGTCAAGGTTACCACCACGAATTAGGGGTAATGTGAAACAAACAAAATGTAGATATCTAAATGAATTTCTTGTGAGGGTTACGCTAAAAATCTAAAAGATGTTCAAGACAATAATTCCTCCAAGTTTCATCGAAATCGGACAGAGGCTAAATGCTTATATGATAGGTATAAAAGGTATAATAACAGGTATAAATTTAAGGTTTAACTTTTAATTAAAAAGCATTTTTTATGGAACAGCCCCCATTTTGCTTATTCTTCCGGTCAATTACAAAATTTTAGATTATTTGAACGAAGTCCGTTTGGGTTTTTCATTTTAAATGATCCAGTCCAGAGATATCATGGTCACCGCAAAATGACTTTTTAGAGGAGCTTTGAAGAACAGCAATAGGAGCTTTCAAAAGTCAAAAGTCAGAAAAAATTCTTGAAAAGTCGGTTTCGGCCTTCTGGCTGCATATAATCTTTAGTCAAGTAGTATATCCTTAAAACTGATTGTCAATCACTGGTAAACAAAAAAGTAGCACATTTGTCAACTGCAGCTAGTAAATATTAACATGCCTTTCTGCAATTTTTCTTACCTATACAAGATGCAATTTAATTGGTGGAATTTCAATATCGAACTATGTTTAATAAAAGTTAAAAAATTAAGTTTGTAGTTATTTTATTAGAAATACATTTTTAAAAACTTCAACTGTGTAATGCATCCATCTAAACTTAACCATTGAATCAATGCCATTGTTTAAGCTTAAGTTTAGTTATCTTTTGTATAAATCAATGATAGATCCTCGATTTTTTATTATAATTTTACTAGTTCGGTTTGAGCCTAAAATTAATTCTATTCCATTTTCTAATTAACTACTTATCCTTGCAAACGTATTAAATTATATTTGAATGATATTATTTTGAATTAAGTTAAATCTCAAACCTAATCGCGTTAACTAACGTTCTACAAGTATTAAACAATCGCTAAACATCGAAAATGATTTCCAAAATCGTTTTGGTACACAATTTAATACTGGTACATATTTATTTATCCAAATTATGATGCGTTTTAATGCAACCATTTTGTATTAAATATTCGTTTCTGATAGGTAAATATAAGTAGCGTTTTGCAACATGTGATATTGTACATTTTTAATGTCACGTTTTCGAACAAATGATTTTATAGTAGGTGCATTTCAATAACATTTAAGGTAGATATAATTTCAATTTTGTGATATTTATATAAGAAATCGATACATTTCATATGGTTTATAAATAGTTTATATCTTACAAATTTCAACAGAAACCGTTTACATTTTAAAACGATTAGTTCGATGGAATTACACAATAACATCGTAACCAACAAAAAAAAATTTTACTGATTGCTATATTTTATTCCAATGTCATCTATTACAATGATGAATTTCAAATTAAAAATTTTTGAATTTTTTGAAGTTATACTTATTTAGGCGCGTTATGAAAAAATGATGAGAGTGAAATTTTTAGATGGGCGGCCATCTTGAGACAAAAATTAAAAAAATGAAGTTGGTAGCAAAACCATTCGGTTTCTTTTAACTTGGCACGCGTAATTTGAATTTTGTTTTATTTATTTATTTTTATATTTAAATTAAAAAAATTATATATACAAATGACAAATATTATTAAAAAAAATTGGTTGTCTGTAAAGTCGGTTTACGGACGATAGTTTTACGTGATAACATCATATAGAACACCTATTTGATGAAAAATTGCGTACTTTTATGAGTTGAATTATTAGGTATCACTGAATTATCATTATTTTGCATAATACAAAGGAGTTAAATTGACAATTTTTTCAAAATGAAATCAGACCAAAAATTATGAAGGAAAGAATCGATTAAATCTTATTAAGTAAATTGTAAAAGAAAAACACAAAACACGTTGTCTTAGGTAAGAGCACCAACTATCGATATATCAAAATATCGATAGTTGATATTTATTTCCGAATATCAAATTCGATATTTTTTTAGAGCTTTATTATATTTTATAAAAATTTTAGTTTATTCCACTTATAGTTATTGACAATTTTTCAAGTAATCGCGTTTTGAGATGAAAATATCAATATATCGAAGAATCGATATTTTTTACTCTGATCTATCGATATTACTTGTAAATATCGATACGATATAATATATCGAAATATTTTATACATTTGCCCATCCCTACGTTACCTAGGATTCAACAATAATATCGTGCCTCTCTATCACTTGTATCGCGTTCTCGCTTGCACGGACAGGTTTAAATGTAGGTAACGTGACAAAATGACCGAACTTTTACAGACTTGTTGTCGTAGTTCATCAATTTATAAAACGTTATCACGTCAAAATAAGTTATTACTTTTCTCGAATTTTGCAGTAGCTGTTATACTATTTGAAATGTTATGATGAAAATGACGTCTGCATTCTATGCATATTCTTAGTTATCACAAAATCTGGGATTCTGAAATGATTCAACCATCTTAGAATAATAATTTAGTAACACAAGATATGAATAAGATTAAGACATTTACTTTGAAAAGTAGCTACTTACTTTATTTTGCAATTTCTATGAAGCTTTGTTTTCATGACATGCATGAATTGTTAACCAGAAAAATGATCCTGATAAATTTTATAAACGTCTTGCAGCTTTCTTTGGATATTATTTATTGATATAAATTTAAATATTATTCTCTTAATTTTATTTTTAATAATACCTTTAAATATTTATATTATTATTATTTTTAAATATTAGTTTACAGGTTTTTAAAATTGATTATTTAAATGCAATTAATAAAAACTAATTTTTAATGATGCCAAAGAAGTATTACTTCTCACGCGCGTACGTAAGTACACGCAACCACGTTTTTTTAAGTGTTTAGCTGCAAAATGGTCATTAGCACAGTGATAATTGATTTGAGGTAGTTTTTTTTATTATATTAGATCGTTATACGTTCTGAATTTCTTGCTCCTGGAGGAAACAGTAAGCGTTGTCTTTCTGTTTTAGGTCTCCCATCGCCTCCTAGATGAAGTGTCAATCCCTCAATCCTTTCAGGAGGTCACATTCGAATAAGTGTTTAATGGGAATGGGTTTTACATGCAGTTTGGTGGTTGAGTCCTTTGTAGAAAGTATAAGTGTGTTAATTTTGTGTGTCCATTCCACAGGCGAGTTACAATGACCTGCATTAATCGATGGAGTGCTTCAATGGGTTTTGGCAATATCGATTTTCTGATGAAGTGGAGTTTAGAGGCTTGGAACGTCCATTCTGTGTCCCATATCATCCTTTCACTGAGGTGCTTCTTGAAGTCGAGTGACCCAGATGTTTGGGTCACAATAGAAATTTTGGGAAAAGGGTTCCAATGGCTTTAAGACAGACTAAAGTGTTGATACATATAAGGTTTTTATGTTTATTTTGGTGGCTCGCGCTAGAGAAGGCTAGTTCAATCGCGTGGACTTTACATGCAAATTTTGATGGCTTGTTGTTTTCATCTAAAGGTGGTGGGGACTTCGTTTAGTTCTGCCAGTATGCTCGTAAGGATAACCTTAGGGCTGAGTTTTGGATAGATTCTAAGTGTTATGTTGAGCTAAGTATAAGAACATCATAGCTCCATAGTTCATCTTTGTTCTAATTATCGTTCCTAATATTGAGGAGGCTCTTTTGGTTTGCTTCTCATTTTTTTACCTTTATAATTTTTAATTTTTTAAGTCTTCTTTTACATTTTAGTTTTGTTTACAATGATATATGGGCAGTTTAAGTTTGTCAGTTTGTCGTCGATAGCTTATTGGTTTATTGCATAACAGTGCCAGCCAATGGAGTGAAGTTGCCAGGGAATTAAAATAATCCATATATACTGATACCATGCACTTGTCATTTCTGTTGACTGATGGTCTTTTACTTGTTACAATGAAAACAAATTATCATAGTATAAATCGAGTAATTATCCTAATGGTTGATGGTCTTCAAATTTACCATTCTTCAGCTATTTTTATAAAAAATCTTTTTCATGTTAATTTCATAGAACCGAACGACCAATTTTAGACATTAAAATTTTCGCTAATGAAAGCCTCATGTTACAGAAAAACAGATAAAAATAATTACTCCTTTAATTGACGTAATCAAATAAAATTTTAAAAGTCGTTGCAGAGATGAGGCAATTTAAAAGTAACACATTTGGTTTAAAGTGGAAAAAATTTAAGCGCCTAATGAGTTATAATAGAAAAATTGTAATTGGCAAAGTAGGTACGAGGATTTAAATTAAAAGTTTTTTTTTTCAAGATGCAAGCATAAAAATAAAAAGTTTATGTTTGTAATGCAGAAAGTTTTCTTTTTAATTTTGTACCAAATAAATAAAGTCGCACAATCGGACTGAAATAATTTTTCCTCATTTTGTGTATGCATATTTTGCATTTATATGTATAAAATGTGAAACAACTTGATTGTTAATGCGAGTATACATTTTTTTTTTCACTGATGATAAAAATGAGTTTGTTGAAAATTTAATTTTCATCAACACGATGGTCGTTGTTATCGGATGAAAATGTGTGTGAGCGTGTAATATTGAAAACAAACGTTATATGTTCAAGAAAAAAAAAAGCGTTTACGTCAGATAAAAATGTGACGAAGAAATCGATAAAATCTTTCACTTTATGTGTGATAAGTGTTGCACTTGAATTTAGTTTGTGGAAATGGAGCACGTGCTCACGTTTGAACAATGTGTGAAAACGCTGAAAATTGTTGCATAAATCCATTAAACGCTCCACACTTCAATATATAAATTATGTTTGAAATATTCATTTTTTAAGACTTATGACTTTACAATATGATTTCATAAAATATAAAGACCTGAGGCAAATTTTTTTTCAGTGAATTAAAAGAGCTTGGAAGCGAAGCTTTAGAAAAGTAAAAGGATGAAAATTTATCAGTGAAAAACAATGAGTTAATGAAATAAAACTGCGAAAAAAATGCGTTCTAATAAGGACCTTCAACAACTTACGAGAAAGAACGTGTTTACAAAATCTTACTATCAATTCTCTGATCACATATCACTAAAGAACGGCTAATTGAGGAAATTTCACTCCTGAAAAGCAAAAAAGCCCCTGGGCCTATTACAAGGAAATAGAACAAAATATACGAAATTACAGGGTTAATGATCAAAGAGCTGCTCATCGAGACGGTAAAGGCCATCACTCTCCTATTGAACTCTATAATGACAGTCGGGTATTTTCCCTAGTCCTGGAAGGTTACGAAAATTATACTTATCCACAAAGCGGGGACACCTACAAATGAAGTGAAATCCTACAGGCTCATCAGCTTACTGTCATCCTTGTCGAAGCTATTCGAAAAGTTGCTTCTCAAAAAACTTCAACCTATCCTCAGCCATCAATTTGAGTTCAGGCGATAACATTTCTCAATTGAACAGGTGTACAGGGTTGCAAGCACAATTATGAAGTGTTTCCAGGAAATAAATACTGTTCAGCGGTCTTTTCATATGTGATCCAAGCGTTCGACAAGGTGTAGCACGTAGGGCTATTTCTTAAGATCAAAATCACGCTCCCGGAACCGTTCGTGTGTATTTTCCAATCCTATCTAGAAGATCTAAAATTATTTGTACACTATGGCGAAACCACCACAACGGAACGTCGGATAGGATCTGTAGTGCCACAGGACAGTGTCCTTGGGCTTCTCCTCTATAGGGTTTTTACGGGCGACGCTTCTATCAACGTGGAGGTAATCCTCACGACCTTCGCAGATGACACCGTGCTACTAGCCGTCCACGACTGTCCCATAAAGGCCTCCGAGAAGCTTCTGTCTGAATTAAATAAATTCTAGTTGTGGTTCTGCAATTGGAGAATCACCATCAACTAGACCAAGTCTATATCCACGTGACATTTATCACAAGAATGGAAACCTGTCCTCCTGTCTCACTAAATGGCTATAAAATACCCCGGGTTACGGAGATCAGATACCTCGGAATGCACCTGGATAGACCCCTCACCTGGTCAAAACACATCCTCCACCAACACAACCCAACGAGTTTCACCATCTGAAAATTGTGATGGATTCTGCGAGGAAAGTCCCGATTGTCCCTGGACAGCAAATTTACTAGGTATATATAAGTCCATCTGAACCCATCTGAACATATCGGATACAACTGTGGGGAGCCGCTAGAAACTTCAATGTGGACAAGATTTAGCGCTCCCAGTCAAAAACTCTGAGGACAATAACTGACGCCCTTTGGTACGTTACCAATCACGCCATCTACAAGGATCTCAAAGTGGCTACAGTAAGGAGTGAGATAGATTCAGTAAAAAATACCTGCAGGGACTGAACGAACATCCCAACTATCTTGCTGTCAACCTGGACAATTCCGGTTACCATCAAAGATGAACCGCGTCTCATTTCTGGAGTTACCATTCAGAGAACCGCTAACGTTTTAAGGATTAAGGTACTCTTTTTAGGTGTGCGGTCTTCCCCACCTATGCATTCATCATATTCGCTTAATATCCAGGGATAGATTGCGAATTCATAAAGCGGAAAAAATAATAATGAAAACTCATGGAACTGCATTTTTACTCATAAAAACATTAAAAATAATTTCATCATCTATATCTATAATTGTTGAAAAGGATCACCTATTGGCACAGTGGTCAGAGCAGTAGTGTTCTCCACTGCATGCGTCAAGTGGCACGGGTTCGATCCCCGTTGAATCCTAGACTAAGATCCTAGATATATGATTAAAATTGACCAACAGTCGTGATATGACCTTAGATGTTAAAGCGACTTAAAAAATCAAAAAATTAAAAATAAAAACCTTGTTGAAAAAGAATGTTTAATAATTGTAATTGTTACACAAAATTTACCAAAAATAAAAACGATATTTTATATTCAACTAATTGTAAGTACTTGAATGGATTTTCGTAACTTTTTACTGTTCCATTTTTTCAAGAATTCAATTGGAAAAAAATATTTTCCTCGCTGTCAATTCTCCAATCATGAACAATAGTATGACAATCATTCATTCGAAGTTTACTTTTCTTACTGATAACAAAAGGTAAGAATTCATTTAGTTAATTCTTACAATAATTCAAGCAAAAAAAAATGTGAGTCCAATAAAGACCGCGACCGAGTCATATTAATTTCAACAAAACGCAACCAGCAGCGTAAAATGCTTTTAAAATTTACTCTTATCGAGACTATTTTCAATTACACTGCACCTTTCTACGTTTTTTTTTTTGCTTCTCATTTTGCTATTCCATTAGCATTTTATCGCATTAAATCTATAAAAAATTAGATTGCAATCTTTTGAAAATTGAAACACTCAACGCGATATTAAAAAAAATTTTAAAAAACTCAAATGAAATAAATTTTTTTAGGAAATTTACTTCAATTTAAAAAATATATAAAAATTAAAAAAATATACCTAGTTCAGAGCAGAGACAATATAATTTGAACCAGAGACATACATTTATTTTGTTAAAAATGTTTTATTAATCCAATTAAATTGCAAAAAAATTATATTATACAATGATTTAATTAATGAGGCATTCGATATAAGGTAATTATGAAATTTTAAATAGACTCGACAGAAGAGTCACGAAATAGGGGTTTTTACATTTTTTTTTAATCGCGAGTTGCTTCAGTGATTTTTTGTCAAAACAGCAATTTCTTATCTTTTGATAAATGTAAGAATTATTTTTAATTATTTCCAAATTTTTGTATAACTTTTTTTATTCAAAAATTCATAAATATTCAGATATATATGATTCCTACTGAAATGTTCATTTTTTTAATTGTAACTGGCTAAAAATGCTGTGTTAAAATTCAATTAACTGCGCTTTCAATATTTGGGTGAAGAAAAAGAAAATTAAATAAATGAAAAGAAGTTATATCTCGAGAAAATAATTTCAATTTGTAGCTGCTTATCGGTTTTTAGATAAGAGTAATAAAGTTTTACGGAACCTAGATAAGGTTTTAAGGTTATTTTCAAATAAAAATAAATGACATGATTTTTTTTCCCAGTGAACGAATTATGATTTCATAACTGGATTTGGGTTCAAAAAAAAAACATGTAGGTAAATGACATTCGGATCATGGATCCGAATGCCATCAGGATGTGTATTTTCACTAAAAGTTTTCACCAAATTTTGCAGTAGCTGTTATAGGTACTTTTTGAAGTTTAATGATAAAAAGAAGCATTAGTAGCGTTCTATTTTATCATGACAAATTAACAAGATGAAGTTGCCCGCAAAACAGCTCGGTATTTTTAACAAGGCGCGCGTAATTTGAATTTTTGTTGTATTTATTTACTTATTTTTATATTGAAATTAAAAATAATTAATTCTATAATATATATTTTTTATATTTTATTTAGAAAATATTTTATATATACAAATGACACATATAATTAAAAATAAGTTATAACTTTTCTTGAATTTTGCAGTAGCTGTTATAATATTTGAAATTTAATGATAGAAATGACGTCTGCATTCCATGCATATTCTTAGTTATCACGAAATCTGGGATTCTGAAATGATTCAACCATTTTAGAATATTAATTTAGTAACACAAGATATGAATAAGATCAAGACATTTACTTTGACAAGTAGCTACTTACTTTTTTTCGCAATTTCTATGAAGCTTCGTTTTCATGACATGCATGAATTGTTAACCAGAAAAATGATCCTGACAAATTTTATAAACGGCTTGCAGCTGTCTTTGGATATAATTTATTGATATAAATTTAAATATTATTCTCTTAATTTTATTTTTAATAATTATATCTTTAAATATTTATATTATTATTATTATTAAATATTAAATTACAGGTTTTTAAAATTGATTATTTGAATGCAATTAATAAAAACTAATTTTTAATGATGCCAAAGAAGTATTACTTCTCACGCGCGTACATAAGTACACGCAACCACTTTTTTTATAATTTGCAGAAATAAACTACTACTTTTTTTAACTGCATTAAGATCTTAATATTCTATTTAGATGTAATTAAATACGAGAAATTTGCAAATAGGAAATGAAAACATAAAGAATGAGAACGAAAAAAACGTTAGGTGAATGATTAAAGTATCGCGTGATTTAACGGCATAAGTAAAAAAAATGTTTTTTGTGAAAAAAGTCGTATAATTAAAAAATGATTTGTTAATTCTTAAAATGTTTTGTTAATAATCTATGCACTATTTGAAGCACGTGTAAAGAATCAATTTTAATCTCTATATTCTGAGGTTGAAGTAACACAAGCAATGAATAATGATGTTTAATTTATACTTAGACATTTTTATTTTCGTAATTTAACAAAATATATTTGCCCTTGTCATTATTTACAACACTTTATTTAAATTTGCCCATTTTAGGGATGTTTTTAACATTATAAACATGCTCTTATTTTACAGTACCTTTGATAATCATTCCCACAATTTGTTCAAATCCCAAAATCTCTACGTATTATTTGGTTAGAGAGTTTGTATTATTAATTGCATTTCCCTTGGGTTAGTTAATTTGACAAGATCTGTTAGGGTTAACATATAAATAATATTAAGAATCTTCTATTTATGGATTACTGTAAAAAAATATTTATAACCTGAACCGAAAACTTTTATTTTTGTAGATTGATTGTAGAGGAAAATGTTCATGTATTTACTTACTAATTTGGAAAATATTTTTTCCAGGTGCATTAATTTTTAATTAGTAAGAAAAAAAATAATAAGTATCTAAATAATGTGGTTATTTACTTGATTTACTTGATTTACGATCTTTTTTCACTCGCTCATAAGCTTAGAAATGTTTATTAATAAAATAATTATTTTCTCATTCAAGCCCTCGTCGAGTTTTAGTTTTAGTTTAACCAATTACTGACCTTTTATGCAAAGCACGAATTAACCTTAATATAAGCATAGTAATTACAAGACCTTAAATTTTATAATAATACGAACAAATCGAAATATGGCCTCATAATCGCATAATCAACCGCACTCAAAATGGATTGTGTTCAGGTTTTGGCTATTTAGATTAAAAAACATACCCAGTAAATTTGAAGTCTATCTGGTAATTATTTTTTAAGTATTTAAGTAAACTTCTTTAAAGTCTGTGACTAAGATTTCTCTAAACTAGCTGAAATTTACCTCAAATTTTAACACAAGCTTTTTTAGTTTATTATTAGTAATAAATGGAAGATATTTTCTCAACGATAATTACTCTTCTTTTAATAAACAATTTTAGGTCAAAATATTGATCAATAATCAAAAATATTTTACTTATTTCTTCGATCAATTTCAAGATTATACATTACTAACACGAACCCCGTTCTGTTTTTTTTTTCATTTGACTCAGTCCAGAGGTATCGTGATCACCGCGTGAAAACTTACCTTTTAATGTCCCAAACACACTGTACTTTTTTTTTATTTAAAATATTAATTTTTTCACTTTATAATGACTTAATATCTTTTTGTTCGTTGAAACCTCTACTTTCTGATGTTGCAAAAAATATATACATAACAATGTTAAATGTCCTCAGAAAATGCAATTATTAATGTGTACATTTTAATCATTGCATTTTATGAGAACATTTAACATTGTAATGTATATATTTTTGCACCATCAAAAAGTAGAGGTTTCAACGAACAAAAAGCTCACCGACTTTTACTGACTTTACTCTGGTCTATAAAAGCCCAAGTGGTATATGTATGGTTAATTATTCCCCCTGAAGATATTTAAACGATACTTGGAAGATTTATTAGTATTAATGAAATAAAAAGATTTTGAATGTTTCAGATCCTGAATGTTTCAGACCCCTACCCCTAACGCAATCGGTTTTTGAGGAAAAACCAAATATGTAAAAATCAACAAAAAAAATGTTCTCTTAAGAAAGCTTTGTTCGATTAATTTTAATTTTAGATATGTTTTAGACCCTGATAGTAGCTTTAAGGAAAAAAATTATAAACTTTATCGGCTATAAGATCCTTAAAAAATAGGGGTCATTTTTAAACTTAAATTTTTAACCATGATTCGATTTTGGGACACTGATGAAACAATTTTTTTTTTGAAATCCTCTAACATTTTTCTGGTTAGATCAATCGATCCACGCGATTCTGAGAATTTTTGAAGTTATACTTCTCTAGGCGCGTTATGAAAAAATGATGAGCGTGAAATTTTAAGATGCGCGCGCATCTTGAGACAAAAATTAACAAAATAAAGTTAGTCGCAAAACCACTGGGTTTCCTGGCGCGCGTAATTTGGATTTTTGTTGTATTTATTTGCTTATTTATTTATTTTTATATTTAAATTAAAATAAATATATATACAAATGACACATATTATTAATAAACAAGTTATTACTTTTCTCGAATTTTGCAGTAACTGTTATACTTTTTGAAATTTAATGATGAAAATGACGTCTGCATTCCATGCATATTCTTAGTTATCACAAAATCTGAGATTCTGAAATGATTCAACCATCTTAGAATAATAATTTAGTAACACAAGATATGAATAAGATTAAGACATTTACTTTGAAAAGTAGCTACTTACTTTATTTTGCAATTTCTATGAAGCTTTGTTTTCATGACATGCATGAATTGTTAACCAGAAAAATGATCCTGACAAATTTTATAAACGTCTTGCAGCTTTTTTTTAACCGACTTCAAAAAAAGGAGGAGGTTCTCAATTCGACTGTATTTTTTTTTTTTTTTTTTTTTTTTTTTATGTTTGTTACCTCAGCATTTCCGACTGGGTGAAGCGATTTTGATGATTCTTTTTTTATTTGAAAGCTGATGCTTCCCGAATGGTCCCATTTTAGTTTGAAGGAAATCGTTCACTTCTAAGGAGTTGAAAACTAAGGGATGAAATACTGACTTCTTATTGGATGGCTCGATTTTGAAAATTATTTTTTTATTTGAAAGCCAGTGCTTTTCGTGTGGCTCAATTTTAATTTGAAGAAAATCGTTTACTTCTAAGGGGTTGAAAACGAAGGGATGAAATACTAACTTCTTATTGGATAGCTCGATTTCGATAATTCTTTTTTTATTTGAAAGCTAGTGCTTCTCGTGTGTTCCCATTTTAATTTGAGGAACATTTTTTACTTCTAAAGGGTTGAAAACGAAGGGATGAAATACTAACTTCTTATTGGATAGCTCGATTTCGATAATTCTTTTTTTATTTGAAAGCTAGTGCTTCTCGTGTGTTCCCATTTTAATTTGAGGGAAATCTTCAACTTCTAAGGGGTTGAAAACTAAGGGATGAAATATTAACTTCTTACTGGATAGCTCGATTTTGATAATTCTTTTTATATTTGTAGAACACAACCTTAAATTAATCTCCTATCCATTTAAAAAAAACTCCACTCATAAGGGGTTAAAAATTAGAGATGAAATAACATTATAATTTTTTTCTGGCTAACCCGATTTTGATAATTTTGTTTTATTACGTACAACGTACCTTTAAACATTGTTCACATTTCAATTTAAAGAAAAAAATCTACCCCTTAAGGATGAAAATAGGGGATGAAATAGTGACATTTAACCGAATTTTGATAATTTTTTTCTGTTGGAAAGAATAATCTACTTAGTTTTGTTATTACATTTAAAAGCAAAAAATTTCAACCCTTAAGAACAAAAAGGGATGATGTAGTAACTTTTAATATTAAACGGCGCTGCCTCATATGAGCAGCGCGTTTGGAAGGTTAACCATTTAAAAAAATGAGAACCTTAAGAAAATAAAATCAGTTATCGAACTTCAGATCACTAAAACGCGAGAAATAAATAAATATTATAAAAAAATGAAAAACCGACTTCAAAATATATAAAAATTCTTAAACAAAAAATGCTCTAAAAAGTAAAAAAATAATGGCGTATCCTTGCAGTATCTACAACTTACAAATTATTAGGATGATACAATGTACAACTATTGTTATTTTTGGAGTTGGTGTCAGTCAATAAAATAAATATTAATAGTAATTTGTAAAAATTTTAAAAAGGTTTAGTTGGTATTGGTATTTTGTAGTTTAAAGGTCGCTAGATATTGTTACAGTTCGAGTATATTGTTTAAAAGTTCATTTGAAAACTAATTTTCATAAGGTATTTTCGTTTTTTGCTAAGTACCAATATAGTCGTATTTCCTTGGCTGACACCAACTCCAAAAATAACAATAGTTGTACATTGTATCATCCTTATAATTTGTAAGTTGTAGATTCTGCAAGGATACGCCATTATTTTTTTACTTTTTAGAGCATTTTTTGTTTAAGAATTTTTATATATTTTGAAGTCGGTTTTTCATTTTTTTATAATATTTATTTATTGATATTATTTATTGATTCAAATTCAAATATTATTCTCTTAATTTTATTTTCAATAATTATATCTTTAAATATATATATTATTATTATTATTAAATATTAAATTACAGTTTTTTAAAAATGATTATTTGAATAAAATTAATAAAAATTAATTTTTAATGATATCAAAGAAGTATAACTTCTTACGCGCGTACATAAGTACACGCAACCATTTTTTTTACAAATTTTGTTTTTCTTCAAATACCAATTGCATGAGATTCCTGAAACTTTCAGGATCTTATCATTTTATTAATACCTACAAATTTTTCAGGTGTCGTTTAATTATCATCCGTGGGCAAATTCACCATACCTATACCCCTTAGGCCATTGGAAATTTATCACCAAAAAATGCATTTAAAAAATGAAAAAAAATTTATTCTATAAAAAATTACATCATATAAGTATAAAACGCGTAATCGTTTATTTATTTTTTTTCCTATATGTTTATGTGCAAATTTTTTTTTTGAGTTAAAGGAAATTACTTAATATAAAAATGTCTATAATAATCATGCAGCTAAAATAGGCTCAGCAAAGCGAACAAATATTAGCCACACGCTAATTCTTACTTCCCCCAAATATAAAAGCTATAAAATTCAAATTGAAAATAATTGCGAAACAATAAAAACGATGGGAAGTTGTAATAAATTTTATTTAGCTTAAAAGTTTTTTCATGAACGCTTACAATTAATAAATTGGTATAGTGATTTATTTACTCACAAGACGTTGTTAATCTAAAAATGTTTTGATTCCATAAAATTTATTAAGTAGTTAGGTAATACGTCAAAAATCAATGGGGGACGGCGTTTTATGGTTTATACAATACGACTACATATAAAACTCTTTTCGAATTAAAACTATTATATTTCATGTTTTTATTACAAATGAAATTAACAAAAATACAAAACCTTGAAAATTTTTACTACCAAAAATTTCTTTTGAAAGATAAAAACGACTAACTGATTGTTTTGAGGTAGCAAGTTATAAATATAAAATTGTCAACGACTGAATGAAAAAAAAAATGTAAAAATAGAATTTGAAGATTGAATTATTGCACAAAACTGCGGTTATTAAACACGTGAACGGGCTAACAAACTTTTAGTTTAATTGTAAGATGAGCTGGTATCGTAAATATCCAAACATCGACTTAATTGTAAAAGATTTTTTCCAAGTCTTAAAGAATGTCAATGTTATAGCCATATTATCACAGATAAAAATTAAAATTTAAAAAGTGATTGTGTTATCTTTTTATTCAGTCTATAAAATAAATTTTTTCCGCCCAAAATAATAAAGCAGTAAAACTGATATTTCAAAAAGAAAATTTATGAAATAACAGACGTAAATCTACAGGAACAAGACGATTTTTATGATAATTTTAACAAGTTTACACGTCATTGGTTTCTTTCACAAAACTGAAAAAAAAATGTTTTTAGTCTTGTTCAATTTTTCACATAAAAATTTTTTAAAAATAGGCTAACGAAAAACTTAATCGCGACTCAATAAAATTAAAAAAAAATCGGGCAATGTAAATGTTGGTGATGGTATAACTTCTAAACAAAAGCTAACCAGGTGGAACCTCGATATACACTTGCGAGGCCGAAGCAATAAGAAAATGCCTGAAAATAATTGAGAAGAAACCTATTCTAGAACCATCAGTTATATTCGCTGATTCACAGGCCTGCCTAAAAGCCATATGCGAAAGAAAAATTCAAACACTACGATTCTGCGGCTGCGAGCATACCTTAGAAAACTGATTACGAAAGGGTTCAAGGTGAATCTGATATGGATCCCAAGACATCAAGAGATCGGAGGTCATGAAACAGTTGACAAAGAAGCGAAAAAGGCCACAGAGGAGGAACTCGATTAAGACCTTAAACTATCAATGAAAGACAACATCAAACTATAATTTAACAGTACATATAACAGAAAACAAGGAACAATGATTGGCCATTACATCCCCAGAAATTTTTAAGGGCTCGGAAATCAATTAAGGACAAAAAACCTGGTGATGGATTCGGGAGAGCCTGGCCTTGCTCAGACTTAGAATGGGTTACACAAGGCTTACCCATCCCTGATTGTTGAAAAAATAGAAGATGCTTCAGACCAGTATTTTACAAACTATGGGTCGCGACCCACCTGCGAACAAATATTGAGTGGTCCTAATGGGTGATTGACCACTGGATAAAAATTAATTATTAAGTATATGAATAAGAGCTTATCTGAGCATTACCAATAATAATGTCCTCTTTTCTTTAAGACAGCTAAGAGGTGGGCACCAACATTGGAAATCTTTGTTGGATGGGTCAAAGCTTAGACAACAATTGGGAACCACTGCCTCAGACAACAGATGAGTGATTTAATACCGAAAAAGAGCACAAACAATAATAAAATTCTTCAAAAAAGCTTCAAAACTACTTCAAGGAACTTTCAAGAACCCACCCTCATAAAGCACCACATATTTTTGCTTACTTCTCTTTTAGGATTAGTTTTCTAATATTAGTGTTATTGTTGCTATTTATATTGTCACAGTCTAAAAAAATCTTAAGGGTGGGGAATGCCGCCATTTTGTGAGTTCGGGGGTGTCGCCTGCTCTTTAATCTGTCTCAGCCGTGGGTGGGCCAAGCCACTGTACCAGCCAATGGAGAGCAACGTTGTTGTAAGATGGAAAAGCTTTTAGAACTTTTGGACCCCCGTGGCGCAAAGGGTGTGACCGAAAGGATTATTCGGTGAATTAAAAAAAAGAAGAAAACTTCTAGTATTTTCAACCCGTAAATCCTAATGGATAAGAAAAGGACAAAAGAACAACAAAGAACAATAGAAAGTTCTGGCAACGAATAATAGGAGAGAATGTTCTCGAAAATATCCAAAACAATATAAAAAGAGGTTTGTTGGAACAAAGAGTTCAGTGATAAATAAATCGTTAACCGAGTCGTTAGTAAATCGTCAACGGAGTGATACATAAATCGTCAACGTGAGTGATATATAAATCGTGAATTGTGAGTGTAAAATAAATATTGAATCGCGACTGTTAAATGAATTCCAATTACGACTGTTATAACTACAATATGGAATAATAAACAATCTTATTGTTAAACTGTATAATTGACCAAAGATCTATGTCGCTAATGATCAAGATGCCAAAAAAAGTATTTAAAAAAAAGAAATTAATAATCAAAACTCCAAAAGTTGAAGTTAATATATAAAAAAATCTCTAAGGTTATCTCTCCAATTTGATTTCAAAACTTAAAGTTTTCGCGTGGTCGATTCTTTGATTTGACTTTAACATTTTTTAAAAAAAACTTTTCAAAAAATCTCAAGTATAAAATAAAACTTCGCACCAAACTTGAAACTCAATTCAAAACTTCGACAAAATCGGCTTTTGTCAGACGAGTGAAAGTCTTTTGATCAAATTTCACACTTTAATAACAGAACAAAAAATTTAAAGGTTTATAATGTTTCACTTCAAAGTTATTATCATTTTTTCACACCCTTATATGAGTGAATCATCAAAGAAATTATTGAGATATTTGAGCCTTACTTTCATATAATAAAGATAATGGAAATATTTTTTTTTCTTATATTTTAAAACAATTTTCTTGAGTTTTATGTAGGACGTGGAAGAAAAAAAAATCAAGTAAGGAAATTATTTTTTTTTATCTTAAATATCTTATCATTTGAGCTCGTAGACGAAGGAAATACAGAAATTGAGACTCGCTAAAGCGATTATGGAAGTGAGTTTTTCCGATCACGCGAGCTTGGTTTCGAAAATCACGTTTCCAGGCTTGTTATCAGTACGAACAAAAGCTAAAACTTTTCCAAGTTTTCATTTCCTCTTCCAAGACCGGCGTTAACAACTAAAATAAACTTATTTACATGAAAATCTCAATGTTTTATAAATGGAAATTATTTTTTTGTCCAAATTAATAACTTCAAATAAAATTTTCTCTGTGCTTCTGTTGTGATAAACACAAAGAAAAGCTTGACGGGTATAAAGCGGAGCCATATGTTACAGCGTTTGAATCTCCTTCATTTTAACGCCATTATGAAAGACATTAGATAACAGAGGGACTTGAAAATATATATAAACGTCAAGAAAAAAGAAAATTTAAGCAAATTAATCCGTGTTTTTTTCGTTTCATTTCCATATTGTTTTTTGGAAAAAAAAATTTAATATTCATGTTTTTCTTGTGTTAAATTTATGTCATTGAAAAGTGGTGAAATGGGGAAGTTGAAGAAAATGTTATCGTTGTACAAAACTTTATGTTTATTCGTGGATTTTCCGGGTTGAAAAAATGTGTGAATTGCCCTATTGAAATATGACCAAAACTTTTTGTGTTATGATAAACTTTTTTCGTTGAGGACTTTCAGGAAATTGTTTTCCAACGAGAAAGGATTGAATTTTGAACAGACAATGTCTGTAGAAGAAGTGTAACGACCGCTTAAATAATTCATGTAGTGAAGGTAACCGAGCATGACCTCATTATCCTTGAACTGCAGCCACGAAAATCATATGGCATTACGTTAGAAAGTTAGTTGTACTTTATACATGTATTATAAGGTAAAAAAAAAGATTTCTTGTATATTATTTTTTATTGCAAAAACTGTTTGTATATAGCTGCTTGAAATAGATACACATTTATTTTGATAGTTTGTTGACTGAATGTTTATTTGCTTATAAAAACTTACGATGCTGAATCATTTACAAAATAATTCAAGTAAATCTCATTTCAACTGCATTCAATCTCTTTGATCATTCCCTAAATATGAACAGTAATAATATCTACAAGACCAATTAAGCTGGATTTTGCTTTTCAGTATCATTTTTCATCTTGTTAAGATAAATATTCACAAACCACGGTAGAGTATAAATGCTTAGATACCTCAATAGAAACGTTGACATAAACCTTTGCAAATGTTATTTTAACCTTAGCTTTCGGGGCTAATAACAAACTAAATTACTAAGAAAAATAATCATTAATATTAAATTTTAATATTATTATTGTAAAAATGTTTAATTTAATTTTTATAAATAGTCTGATATTGTTATTTTTTAGATACCTGATGAAGTTGGAATAACACCGACGAAACGTCGTGTAAAAAAAAAGAAAAATAAATTGTTAAAATAAAAGATTGACGATTAAAACCCCATTCTGCTAACATATTGATTCTTGATCTGATCCATACATTCTCTTGCGTTGTTTTCTTTATTTAATCCTTATTTAATAAAGGAATAATAGGGAATACTTTGTTAATATTTTTAGTATAAGGTGAAGTTAAAACGAAACAATACGTCATTCATGCAATCCGTGCAGTACTGCATCCATCAAAGAAAGACATATTTATTACTTTTATTGTTCATTTACCCGATTTTCATTCATTGCCTGAATGTTCACTTCTTGACACCGCAAAGTTTTACATAGAACTAAATGTTTTAACACCAAAATTATGGTGCAAATGGGTCATTCTTTTACAAATCGTACACCATTCGACACTTGACATTTTAGAATCGCCTGAAATTTTTTTTAAGGCTTCTATGCGTAAATATAACAACCCGTATTTTTGGATTTTACCTTTGCCTATTTGAAATTTTATATCTCCAGTTCTACTATTCGGATTTACGTCGGATTTTTTTTATTCTATACATTGTTACTTAAGGTTTGAAAGTATATTTTTTAAACAATAATTTTGCATAAATTTTATAAACAATTGCAATTTAATTGTTTATAAGCTTATTTCACCCCCTTACCCCAGCTTGAATCGAATTAAAAAAATATCATTTTATTCCTTATATTATCATCTACAAAACCCTGTTTACAAAACGTTGGGATCTCTCTTATTTTGGAAGATATTAAATATTTTCGAGCGCAAGGTACCGAAACGCGCTCCGCGTGCGTCTAATTCCTAAGATCTCCAACGCCAGCACCTACTTTACATTGCTGAATGTTAACCATTTTGCGTTTGAGTATAAAAATGTTTGTTAGAAGAACTTCAAAATAGTTTTCCCATTTCAAAACTAAACATTAAAAAGCAAACTTCAATAGATATACTTACTTCAAAAATGAATCATATAATATTTTGGAACGCAAGGAAATGTAATGAATGCAGTTACGATGTCGGAAAATGACGTATTTGTTTAAAACTTAAACTAAACTAAAAGTATTCAAAATATTAATTTTAATTTAGTTACAATTGTTTTACATGTTGATATATTTATATTGTATTTTGCAACTTTTAAAGTAATTGTATCATTTTTGTCTTGCAAAAAAAATATTTTTTAATCGGTATTATAGCATAAAATTTTAATGTCCCTTTGGCGGTTTTAGCTTTTCTAAATCGAGCCTTTAATTTTCGTTTTCCTTTAAAATATTAAATACTACTTTTCATGTCTTAATAGTTTAATATTTTAAGTAATTATCAGATGAAAAGACCAGTTTTTTATTTTAACAATTTATTTTCTTTTTACACTACGTTTCGTCAGTGTAATTCCGACTTTATCAGGCATCTTGAAAATTGTTATATCAAATATAATAAAAATATATACTTAATTTGAATATAAATTTAACAATACAAAATTTCAAATGTCAAATTTAATAATAATAATAATAAGAATAATAATAACACCGAAGAAACAGTGTAAATAAATTGTTAAAATAAAAAACTGGTCTTTTCATCTGATAATTATTTACTTAAAAAAAAAAAACTTCAAAATATTCTTCTTTAGTGACATACTTTGAAGAACTATTAGGAAAAGGCTCATTTGCCCATTCAAATAATTGTTTTGGTGTTAGGATGGGATTGGAAGTTCTTTGAAGACTAGCTCTTGCTGTTAACCTTTTCAAAGTTCCTCCTAATCCATCACATGCGCCCTTACGATGAAAAGTTGAGAAAAAGTGTCACTCTGCAATAAGACCAAAATCTTCTTCATGGTAAGTAAGGTTTACAATTTTTTTTTATATTGAGCACTAGACCCAGAAAAATATACGATCTTAGAAACCATTTTGAGTTCATTTTTTATAAAATCTAAATTCTAGTAAGATCACTTAGTGGCGTGGTGACTAGATATAGTTGCCTTATACGCCAGTGGTCCTGGGTTTGAATCCCAACGAAAGCCTAAGATATTTTTTCTGGGTTTTTGGATTTGACGGTCGTTAATGACCATAGTAGTTAATGCGACCTTAAATAAACCAAAAAAAAAGTTCTAGTAAATTATTTTTATCATTTTCCTCGATGGGTTCATTATTTTCGTCAATAGTTGGATGAAAATTTTTTTTCGACAATGCTTCAGATACTTTTTTAATTTTTTTATCGGAATAACGCCTTTGGGAAATTTTTCCTCTGAGAATGGCAGAAGATCCAATAAAATTCAAATTCTGATTGAACGAATCAATTGCTGCAGATACTTCTACTTCTTTTTCCTCAAAAGCTATATCGGAATTTGCTGGGAAACGTTCCATATCAACGTCGTCACTTTCCAACGACCCAAAATCAATATTGTTCTTCTTAAACAGATTTAAAAATATTTAAGGACATAGATAATTCTGGTTAGTTTTTTATAATTTTGTAAATTAAGTAAAAAATTTAATAGTAAAAATTTAATTCATTTTTACGTCTCAATGCATTTTTGCATTTTAACGTTTAGTTTTGAAATGGGAAAACTATTTTGAAGTTCTTCTAACAAACATGTTTATACTCAAACGTAAAATGGTTAACATTCAGCAATGTAAAGTAGGTGCTGGCGTTGGAGATCTTAGGAATTGGACGCACGCGGAGCGCGTTTCGGTACCTTGCGCTCGAAAATATTTAATATCTTCCAAAATAAGAGAGATCCCAACGTTTTGTAGATGATAAAATAAGGAATAAAATGATTTTTTTTTAATTCGATTCAAGCTGGGGTAAGGGAGTGATATAAGCTTATAAACAATTAAATTGCAATTGTTTATAAAATTTATGCAAAATTATTGTTTAAAAAATATACTTTCAAACCTTAAGTAACAATGTATAGAATAAAAAAAATCCGACGTAAATCCGAATAGTAGAACTGGAGATATAAAATTTCAAATAAGCAAAGGTTGGTGAAAATTCAAATATCACCAAAAATTTAAATGGGCATAGTTTCAAAAGAAAATTTTTTGAGCAAAATCCAAAAATACGGGTTGTTATAATTACGCATAGAAGCTGTAAAAAAATTTCAGGCAATTCTAAAATGTCAATTCAAATTTGTTCAGATTTTGTGCGGTTTGTAAAAGAACGACCCAAATACGATTTGCAGTTATTCTATGAGAGCTTTTTGTCTGAGGATATTTTGTTGTGGGGGTCTTTTGTCATGGAGATATTTTGTCCGGGGATCAAAACGCATGGAACCTATTTTTTTCGTAGTTAGTAGACATTTATTACTTAACTTCAGTTTCTTGACCAAATTTTGACCTAAAATCAAGTTCAAATCAAATGTTCGTTTTGAAATGTTGTGCTTAATTCATTGCACAAAATGTTCAGACACTTGACTTGTTGAGTTTTCCAATAGTTTGGTTTTAATGTTTAACTCATTTTTTCTTAACTTCCTCTTTCAAATTAACAAAAATTTAACATTTTTACGCCATTACATATATGGTGTAATTTTTTAAAGAAAAATATTGATATCAAAAGACAACGATCAAAACATATTGTGTTCCACAAAAACTAAAGCGGTTGTTAATTTTGTTGATTTGCTTCATTTTTGGTAGACTGACTAATGAATGACTCTGACAACACATTACAAAGTTTCTTTGATTTTTAAAAAAAATTGAAGTATTTTTCTCTTAACAAAAGTGGTTTTAGTGATAAAAGAAAGGTATTTCAATGAAAATATTTATAATGCACGCATAACAAAGAATTAGAATTTCTCAAAAAAGTTAACATAAAGGTTAACACTATTAGAGCTATTAATGACCTTAGTTGTTAAAAAATGACTTTTAAGAATGAAAAAAAAAATCAAATAAAAAAATTAGACATCTAAAAATATCGAACAAGTCAAAACTCATTCATTCAGTCAATAACTCAAACAATAATGTAATTCCATCACAAATATATTCAATATAAAAATTCCAATTGCATCTATTTTTACATGTAACAACAACAACCGAAAAAGTGGATCGCTCTAATTTGAAAAAAAAAAAACTCCCATCGCATCACAAACCTATAATTTAAGTATTACATCAAAAATGCATTTGGTTTTTACATCTGAATCCTGATTATTACTTAAACTATATACTACACATATATAATCAGACGAAAATAAAATTTAAAAAAACGTTTTTGTAATTTCCAAACTTTAAGTTCAACGGTGAGTCCGAGCCAGTAGTCAATCAACGCGGTACTCGTATATTCCACTGACAAAATGGACCGTTAAAAGTGTCTGAATTCATTATTTCAATTAATTTGAATATAAAAACAAATATAAAAATAGATTTGATGTGCAGTTTGATTTATGAATTTAAAAATGTTTCAGTAAAAAAATGCATTTAAAAAATGGAAAAAAAAAGTTTATTTCAAGAAGAATTACATCACATCAGTATGGAAATTGCAACTGGAATATTATTTATTAACAATAAATTAAGAGTTTAACGCCACGCCAACATTTAATCTAATGATTTATGGGCTCGAAAACAACTAATTTATCTAACTGAGGAAAGTGTGTATAAGAAAAAAAACGCGTACCTATATATGCTTTGTGTCTGATGGTTTTATTAAAAATCGCATTTCTAAAATATTTTTTATATAATTAAGGAAGTAATTGTCTGGAAAATACAGAACAGATTTATTTAAAAAAAACAGTTTATAACGCGTTTTATGCCTAACATTTAATTCCTGTAGTACTTCAACCTTTGATAGGTAATTTTCGGCAATTCTCTATCCCCGTGACAATTTATCCAAGTCAACTATTTGATTAAATATTCTAAATGGATATGATCAAATTTTTAAACTAGCTTTGAAGATAATACAGTGAAATTTTCTTTTTGTAATTTTTTTTTTTTGTAAAACTGTTTGATGCCTTACAGCTACGCTGGGGCTGTTCTATATCATAGAAGTCAATTTTCAGAGTTGAATGATCAGTGGATCAATCGTCAAAAGGAATTTTTACGAGGATGAAATATGGGAAGGACTTGTCACGGCCTTAATGCAGTGTTTCTAACATTTATAATATTTTTTTCATATGTAATAAAAATTCCTTTTTTTATCAATACTTTTGCTCTTTTCTCTCCAAAATTAAAAAAAAAATAATTTGGTTGTTTTCAATTGATTTTTGCCACCTGTTATAAGAGTTTTTTTTTTTTTCATTCAAGTTTACTATCAATGAAACGATAAAATTCAATTTATCAACAGGTGGCATACCAGCAAATATATGCGGGATTAATGAATCAGTAATAATACCAGAGAATAAAATGTATAAGTATTTGGTGTTTTAATTATAAGGAAGAAAAACACATTTTTAGAATGTATCTTACAGAACAAAATTTAAGCATAACTTGATGTGCTCGAGGATACATTATGAATCGGTTATATGCGATATAATGCAGCAATCAACAAATCATAAGCAATTAGAAATCATTCAACCTAAAGCACTAAGAATAATAACTGGAGCTTACCGAACATGTCCAAAAAAGCATCCTAATCGAATCTGAACAATCAATCTTATAGAGAAAAAGCGACAGTGGCTTTCTCTAAAATATTTTATATAAAATAAATCTAGAAATAGTTTAAAATGCAAATGCATATCAAGCACCCCAAATATCTAGAATCTTATAAGAAAGGTTAAAAAATTAGTTTTTATAAATTTTATTCAAATAATCAATTTTAAAAAACTGTAATTTAATATTTAATAATAATAATATATATATTTAAAGATATAATTATTAAAAATAAAATTAAGAGAATAATATTTTAATTTGTATCGATAAATAATATCCAAAAAAAGCTGAAAGACGTTTATAAAATTTGTCAGGATCATTTTTCTGGTTAACAATTAATGCATGTCATGAAAACAAAGCTTCATAGAAATTGCGAAATAAAGTAAGTAGCTACTTGTCAAAATAAATGTCTTAATCTTATTCTAATCTTGTCTTACTAAATTATTATTCTAAGATGGTTGAATCATTTCAGAATCCCAGATTTCGTGATAACTAAGAAAATGCATGGAATGCAGACGTCATTTTCATCACAGCTACTGCAAAATTCGAGAAAAGTAAGAACTTATTTTTTAATTATATGTGTCATTTGTATATATAAATATTTTCTAAATAAAATATAAAAAATATATTAAAAGAATTAATTATTTTTAATTTAAATATAAAAATAAATAAATAAGGAAATAAATAAAACAAAAATTCAAATTACGCGCGCCAAGTTAAAAGAAACCGAGTGGTTTTGCGGCAACTTCAATAACAAAAACAAAAAAAAGTTGTCAGGATCATTTTTCTGGTTAACAATTCATGCATGTCATGAAAGCGAAGCTCCATAGAAATTGCGAAATAGAGTAAGTAGCTACTTTTCAAAGTAAATATCTTAATCTTATTCATGCCTTGTTTTGCTAAATTATTATTCTAAGATGGTTGAATCATTTCAGAATGCCAGATTTTGTGATAACCAAGAATATGCATGGAATGCAGACGTCATTTTCATCACTAAACTAGAAAAATGGTATAACAGCTACTGCAAAAATCGATAAAAGTAATAACTTATCTTTTATATATAATTATTTTTAATTTAAATATAAAAATAAATAAATAAGTAAATAAATAAAACAAAAATTCAAAATACGCGAGACGAGAAATAATAACGCACCTAAAGAAGTATAACTTCAAAAAATGGCTAGCCAAATGAGTGCTATCATAGACAGAGTAAAGAAAATGTTAATATCTGAGAAAGCATCATGGCGAAGAAAAAAATGTAAATTTTACATTAACAAAACTGGGCAAAAGAATCGCCCATCCAATCACCTTCAATCATCAATACCCCGAACATCAATTGAGATTTACCGATGAATCACAAAATACAATCCGCACAGGAGCTGCATACGCCTTGGAAAATAATAACAACTCCTACGAACTTCCACTAGAAATGTCCATCTGCTCGGCGGAACTGTATTCAATAATGAAACCTATAGAAAGAATACCTTCCCAGGACAGATAGCAAAAATTATTAATTTAAATCGACTCGCTTAGTGCTTCAGCGAGCATAAGAGATCTCTGGACATGTACACATCCGTATACAACTAGGATCGAAGATGGGATGGAGAAAGCTATAAGTAAGAACACGACGATAGCATGATGGGGAAAATTTGCCCCTCGCTCACTGCTGAGGGTTAACAGCTAGGAACCAACTCAGAATAGTAACGGGACTGATAACCGGACACTGTAGACTAAGAAATCATCTGCAGACTATTGAGGCGTCTCAACGAGACCGCAATTGCAGATTGTGTGGGGATGGGGAGGAAAACACGACCCCTGTCATTTTTGACTGCAAAGCTCTCACAAAGTGGTGACACCTGTATGGGATAAATGACGCCCAAACAGGCACAAATCGTGCAAAAATCTTAGTATAAGGACTGCTTCAGCTAGACTGAACCTAGAATAAGCAAGAATCCTTGCACAAAAGGGATACATGAGCAGAACAAGAGTACAATGAGGCTGCAGTGTGGGGGAACGAGCCCTAACCTGGCTTTCTGCTAACGAGGAAAAAAAAAGAACACGACAGTCAAATTTATATGGCTTCCTGGCCATTGCGAAATCAATTTTAACGAAGAGGCTGACCTAGTTGCCAGAAGTCCTGGGATGACTGTCAGTACCATGATCGAATTACCATCAGATGTCATGCTGGCGGTGGCCCAAATGGCTATAAAGCAGAGATGTCTGAGATATGTAGTTTTTGTTTTCATTGACTTATGTAATAAGTTGAAAAAAATTTTAAGAAATGTTTCCAAGAAACTTAAAAAACTTAAATTTTTTGTAAACATTGTGAAAAAGATTTTTTTCAAAAAACATTTGTATTTCTCATATAATTTGATAGATACTTTATTTTAATTTTTTTTTTCAATAGTTGGTGCTATATATCACTAATTTCAATTATCAACACGATAAATTTAAACGTTGTTAATAAATTACCAAACAAATTATGTAAAATAAAAAAAAAAAATTGTTAGCATAACTTGTTCAATGCGCTTTAAAACTAACAAAGAAAAAACCTCAACTCTTTAATTTATTTAAAACTTGACGAAAGGTTTCTCAATGATAATTTTGAATAAAAGTTAAATATTTCAACATGACATCCAAAAAAAATAAAGTTGTATTAAAATCAGATCAATTAGATTAATATTAGCATAACTTTTTATTGGATAACTTAAACTCTTCATCATAAAGAAAATCTGAGGTAAATAAATGAAGATGCCGTTCCTATTGTCCTATTATACGTGTACTACACTTGATTCCCATAATTCTTAGCCTGGTAATCGTTTGTACTTTATAACCATCGGATTACACCGACATAAACTGTTAACTAGGTCACCAGTTTAAAAAATAAAAACTTTTTTTAATCGCAAAATTAATATTCATTTTATGCGTCATAAAAGCCTTCATAAATCATTAACAGGTTCATCCCAAATAATAGCGACTCAATCTTTTTTTTTGTATTTTTCTTTAGTGTAAGTTTTCCATACTGTAACAACTTGAGATAACTTTACGTAATATAATCTACTTACTAAGGATATGAGCTTTGAAAACTAAATGTAACAAATAGGCTATACCTTTGCAGTGTTGATTGTAAACAAGATATAAAATGTCATTGTAAGGTAAATAATTGAAACACTAGCTGATGAATAATGACACTTTTATAAACACGCTACATAAGGAAATTTGTACTTTTCGAGAAAAACAAAAAATGAATCAATTAAGACCAGTTAAATTTTTCAATTTAAATAATATATATAATTTAATCCTTACCTACTAAAATTTTAAACGCGAAAGTTTGTAAGAATGTTTGTTGCTCTTTAACTCAAAAAGAACTGAATGGATCTGGATGAAATTAGGCCTAGATATAGATTATAATCCAGTGTAACATATAATATACTTTATATCCAGAAAAAATGTACGATTCACGTGTGATAAATATTTTTCGGTTTTTGCAGAGCATAAGATTAACTTTATTTTTTACAATGTGGTAGTTTAGGGGTCAGAGAATGACATGGGTTACTTCTTATACCGGAATAATGAACGGTTTACATGGGATAGTAAAACAAGTATGTAATATATAAGAACCGTGTACTTAAAAGCAGTTTCATTAAAATCCACGAAATAGAGTCTTAACTCATTTTCCTTAAGAAGATTTGATCTACTTTTTATTCAGGAAAGATGTACTATTCCCATGGGATAGATATGTTTTTTGTTTATCACAGAGTTAAAGATTGATATGATTTTTACAATGTGGTAGTTTGGGGGAGAATGATAAAGCTTACTTTTAAGGCTAGAATAATGCATGGTTCTTATGGGATGGTAAAACAATTATATCCTACAGGAACCGTACATTTAAAAAGTTTCGGTAAAGTCCGTGAAATAGAATTTAGCGCAATTTTCTTTAGAAAGCCTGACCAATTTTACACAATAACGAAAGAAGTTCTCTAAAAAATTTAAAATAAAAAATTTTTATTGGAAAATAAATATGGATTTCAATTTAACACCCGATAAAATTAGTAATGAAATTTTTTAAAATATTTTTATTTTATCTTTGTTTATTGTCAAAGATATTAATTAGAAATAAACGTATTAAAATAATAAACTAAAAATTTCAAAAAATTTACAATTACTTAAAGGAACGAATTTTAATGAAGTTTTGCTAAAGATCCAGCTGGATAGCTACTAATCTTTTCTTTTAAGGAACATCCATTAATTACGTGAGGTGTTCAGGGGCTGATGAGGTCAAGCCGAATCTCATCTAATCTTACTTTGG
Organism: Sisyra nigra; assembly: GCA_958496155.1. Lineage (NCBI taxonomy): Eukaryota > Metazoa > Arthropoda > Insecta > Neuroptera > Sisyridae > Sisyra > Sisyra nigra. The sequence goes on from OY292318.1 coordinate 6,892,562, forward strand.
CGAAAGGGGAGGTCTCGCAAATATCACGTATATTTTTTAAAAAAACACACGTTTTGAAAAATATCACATTAGATTGCGGGTAAGGGGAAAGGGTTATGTCAAATCTCATGGCATCTTACCAGAGGGGAGGGGGTGGGATTTGAAAAATTACAAAAAACGCCTCGCGCAATTAATGAATGCCCCCTAAAATAGCTGTACGGTTTTAAATGACATTTGGTATGAAAGATTTTTTGAAGTCCTAACGGAATACAGGTATTTTTTTTACTAAAAATCGTATAGAAGCTGATCTGAGACAGCATCATCTCTTTATTGAAAAGTAGTTTTACAAATTTTGATAAACTTTCTTTGAATCTAAAGTCTGAAAGTATCTATTATCTTTTTCTGTTAAAATAGATTAATTTTTATATTTCGCTATGAAGGTAGGGAATCTTTTAATCAATCAGTTAAATTTAGATACACTCAGCGAAGTGAGCGCGGGTATCAGCTAGTATTATATAAAACAGTTTAGAAAATGCAATATATTGAACACAAATAGACAAAGTACTTGTTAAATGTAAAGAAGAAAATTAAAGATAGAAGCCACGTACTTTCCAAAATACACGATACAGCTCTTTAAGGAGTAGTGAAATGATTCAGAAAGTAGCCTCGAGTGCATTCGATTTGCCATATTTGAGTTAAAATTTGATGGCTCATAAATTTGATAAAATTTAAAAGGTTGTCAACCACTGTTTTAGGGAGTAATTAGTAATTATTTTTCTGGGGTACTTGGCCAAATATTCTGTATTATAGCGCCAATCGCAATCAGAGGATGGTCCATCGGAGACGCTTTATTTAAATTTCCTTTCATTTTCTTTTTGTATTAATGTTGGTAACTTTCATAACTTTAAACATTTTTTTAAACTTTTTAACAACTTTTAAACACATTTTAAATTTGGCTAAAGTAATACCAGGACAGTTCTAACTGTTCGTGATACATTCGGTAATTTATTCCACCATTTGAAGATTAATAAAAACGTATTCGAATTATTAAGAAAACTTATTCGTTTCTGAACAAGACATAACCGCGTTCTTGTCTTGTACATTCCGAAAACATTGAAAATGTCAGTGAGAGTGTCGATGAAAATTCAGGAACGAGAGAAGGAAGATTCAGGAGAAGCAGTTTGCTTCGAGTTTTCTACTTCTAAGCTTTTTTTGGAATCAATTAGATAACAATAACTTTACAAAAATGTGGTTTCAACAGGATGGTGCTACATTCCATATAACAAGAAAATCTATCGATTTGTTAAAAGAATGTCATCGTGATCGTATAATTTTCAGAAATGGTAACGTTAAATGGCCGCCAAGATCTTGTGACTTGACGTCTTTCGATTTTTAGCTTTAGAGTTTTATAAAATTCAAGTTTTATGATAACCAATTAATACCATCCATTCTACTAATAACACGTCCAGGAAATTCAGACATAATATTCATAATTTTTAACTCTACCCCCTTTGTCTTTGTCACAGATCGTCACAGTTGTAAAACTCTCTCTCATCTGATGCGTCAGCGAATCTCTTTCAGTTTGCATGCAGCTTAATCTAGTTATATTAAAAGGCTTTTTGTTTACATTAAAGTTTCACGTTTAAATACCTTAGATTTTGACATGTTATGTCATGAGACTTACGCCACTTCCTGTCCCTTGTCTTTCTTGGTTAGCCCTTTTCCTCCCTCTAACTTTGTACATGATTTATTCAATTTTATTCACCCTTGAAGCAAACAATTGTTACTAAATTTGAATTCAAATCTCCTAATATTATGGTTGCTTATGGTTTTTGCAATGCTTGCTATTTTTGTTTTTGCATAATAATTGTTGCAATACAATGGGTTGCAATATATGTAACAAGTAACGTAACGCAACGTGAAATTTTTAATTATTTACCATACTAGATTTTTCCTGTTGCACCAAGAAGTTTCACGACAAATTTTATTTTTATCTTTTTGAATGTTCAAATTTTTTTCATCAGATTGAATTAAGTTAAATCTGAAAGACCTTCACTAGAATATGCACAAGCCACAAATCAGTCAAAAAATTTGTGTTGCACTTTACTCTAGAATCGTGTTTGGAGGTATGTGAGTCAAGAAATCTCGATTTATTTTTGTTAAAAATCGCTCCGAATAAATTTCGTAAATTGTCTCCAAATCAAAGAGATGAACCACTTGCAATCCGCATTAACAAATATAAATTATGCATAGAATGGAGCGTGTCAACTTCCACTCAAATGTCAATAACTTCAAAGTTTTATTTTCGTAATTATCAATTTGAATAGATTTCAATCTTCATTGATTTGAGAAAAAAAAATGTCAAAGAAATTTCTTTTATCAGCCTCTTAACGACAATTAAATGTTAATGGCTTTTATATGTAATGTCTTCATGTACATAAAAAAGATGAAATCAGACATTTATTCGATAAATAAAAACGGAAATTGGTGATCTTTGGATTATGTTTTCCCTCAGCCAAAAAATATCATTAAATATCCAAGATAAAAAGGTCTATAAATGAGTCGGTAGTAATTTTGATAATTATGTTTTATTAAAATTGTCTGTGTTTTATTTAATTAAATTATTTCTACCAATTAATACTTAGAGTTACAAAAGAGGTAAATTTTAGTTTTGTTATTTATAATTATAGAAAATTTATCAACATTGTTCTGAGAAAACTTGAAGAAATTCTCGAGTTAAGGATCTTCTGATGTTTATCTGCATTCCTTTTATATATTCGACGCAGATGAGATATTCGACAAATATTTTGTCGTGGAACTTAAAGGAACGAAAATGAGGATAAAGTGGAACATTGTAAGACTGAAGAGAAGATTTTGTCAACTTAATTTCCGAGTCAATGTCGTGCTTTTCCTATTGAAGTCAACGGTTTTTTTCTTCTTACACATACAATAAATAATTTAGCTCCCCAAGAAATACGCGGATATTCATAACGTAATTATAGCAATAGAATCGATGAAATTCCCTTTTTAAAAATTAATTATTAATATTTAATAATTTATTCCCTTAAAAATGAGTCAAGTTATTGTCAAGTAAATGTGGACTCTATCCAAAGATTATGCATCAAATAAGGCCTTTGGTGAATTATGCAAATTGGCGACATGGCTTATACTTGTCAGTGAATTTAAAATGAGATGTGATAAAAATATTTTTTGTCGCATAAATTACCTACGTTGCGCTTAAATGTTTGATGGAATTAAAAATATTTTGTTGGAGAGAAGAGCATAAAATATTCATAATCGTTTAGCATTTTTTCAAACAGGTACCGTGTTATTTGCATTTTATACCAGCTGTATTTTATGTGTTTGATAAATATTGACATAAGCGATCCAGAGCTTTATTTCCCCGTAGGTTTAAGCACGTTGGGTATTGACGAAACTATTTAATGGCTTGGGAAACTTCAAGCGATCAGCATTTGTATTTAAAATATATTTTTTGTAAAACTTAAACAAATTTTCAATAATTAAAGGTAGTATAAACTTTCACAACAATGAATGTAATCAGCTATAAACAACAATTTTAATCTTTTTGTCAATATAAAACTTAAATCTAATAATTTAAATACCGAATCTTGAATTTATTCCTCTAAACGAATACTAATATTAATCTTTACTATTTAAATTAAGAAGAAATGTTTGGTGATATATGGACAAGATAATCTCTAAAAATAATAAATAGTTTGAAGAAATTATTTTTCCAAATTAAAATTACACAACCACTGAATATTTTTAATTTATTTATTTGCAATTTGTTTATATATACATATATCCATTCATGCAATGAGCAAATGCGTTATTAAATCCTAATTAAAAACTTTTAAATTAAAGATCAAATAGAATATGAATATGTTGATGAGAGCCCCCAACTAGTACTGGAACTCTCTAAGAAATTGGGAGGTGGTTTCTTGGCTATTGTCGATGTAACCGAAGTGAAGGCTTTTTTTGGGTGTTGGACAAAGGAACAAAAAATTACTTCTGGATTAGAATGGGAAAATAACACTGGCCCACAGAAGTTTTGTTGCATTTAATATAAAATAAAATTATTAATGATTTTAGAAGATATTTTCTCTAGTTTATTTTTAAATCTTTATTTTATAAAGTGAGGTTTATTTTTTAAATTAGTGTAGGTACATCAAAGTATAGAGACAGGAAAATTTTGAAAGCCCCTGTTATATTTCAGTGAAAAGCCTTTTATAAGATTCTCTTATATACTTTTTTAAGGGGACAATCTCTTTTTAAAGACCAGCAGTAATCTGCCATTATGTGGCGATCCCATTTACCCTGATACCTTTCCTCCATTACTTAAAGATCCTAGTGAAAGCGCTCTCCCTGCTCCTTACTATAATTTCCCAAATTATCCGAAAATCTATCCAGATCACTGTGGCGAAAGTGCAACTTTATACCTACTAATACTTTATATTTTATATGTGCTCCTATATTCTTGAAGCTCATTAACATTTTAGCACAATCTTTACATATACAAGTAGTATAAAACAAAGTTGCTCTCGCTGTCTGTTCCTTTAGATCTTTTAAACTACAAAACGGATTTTAATTCAGTTTTCAGCAATTGATAGAGTGATTTAAGAAGAAGGTTTGAGGTATAAAACAGGCATATTAAAGTAGAGAAAAGTCGGGAAATTCAAAGATTTCTAATTTGATGTCATAACAAAAATATTTGCGTGCACTTACATTGCAAACGCTGGCTGAACCTTACAAAAAAGATCAAACGTTTATGCAGCGAAATTGTGTATCTTTAAAAGATTGATAATAAAGTCCGCGACGGTATATGTATCTATCTCCTAAGGATAACCCACAGGAACCATTTTTATCTTTTACATATAACAAAAAAGTTATTGGTTATTTACCAAGCTATTTTAAACAAAACAGTATTATTCCTTATCTAATTAAATACATTAAATACGTTGTGAATTTCATGTAGATCAAAATTGTCCTTTGCAGCTAATCATAAAAATGAATATCTTAGAAAATATCACAGATTTAAAGAAGTGTTGGCAGAGCGACTGGATATTGTACGTCGTAAGTAGTGGCTGTTTTTTTGGTATCTTTCTCTTAAAAATATAAAAATGTTATGTTGGTCCTTATTTAGGACAAAAAATTCTACACTAATTAGGTATGTAACCCGAGTCGAAATTTTAGACCTCAAAATCTGGGTTCAAGTAAATTGAAACATGACCATTTGCATTTGAATTTTAGACCTCTTTTGAATCTACAAGTGGCATTTATCGGACAAAATACCATGTTTAGGCCCAAAAGAGGTTGACAGCAAAAACTTCAAATGGACCTCTCTCTCTCTCTCTCTCTCTTTTCTCCACTCTTTCTTTGTCACTATCTTTTATTGTTTTATTGGTAGGGTTTTTTTCAAAAAGAATAACATTTTTATTTTAATATTTTGTTTTTTTTTTATTCATTAAATATGCAAGTTTCATTAATATAAGCGATAAATTTAAAAGTAATAAGAGTATTACAAATATCAGTTCTTAGTTCTTAACTTCCTTGTCTTTTTTTACCAGCTCCTTTATTGTCGCCAATGCCATCATTTTTTTCCAGGATTTCCTTTTATTATAATCCACAATATTCCCAACCATGTATTTCTTTAAAATTTTTATTTAATTCTATAACATCCCTCTGACTACTTTCAAGATAATAAATTAAAGCAAATTTCTTCACACTTTGTCTTTTAAACTCGGTTTTTTTACTTTTAAATTTTTTACATTTACACTTTTAGACCTTTTCATATAGACAATATTGAAAAATAATCAAAAAGTGAAATAAGTTTATTCAATTGTTGTATAATAACTCGCGTAGCACTCAATCGGTTAACAAGAGATTGAGTAAAAATTAACAAGAGTGAACAGGATTAAGGGTCAAACCAGTAATAGATACCAGAATACACAATATTATACTAAGCATCTAAGTATAGAAAAAAAAGAGATCAAAAATTTGGGTTATTAGTAAATAATATTTGCAATAAGTAAAAGGAAATTTACAACCATATTTTATATTGTATGATCATAAACCTTTTTTTAGGACGAGACTATATGTTCACAAAATATAATAAAAATTTCATGCAAGTTAAAATAAAGACGATGGAATCATTTAGGTCTATATGAGGCTCATTTTACACTTTGGAGGCCCAAAACAGGGTGTAAGTACCATTTTAGGGCCAAAGGAGGTCTGAAATTTCAACGCGGGAAGGTACATGTACTCTTAAAAGAGTACGGTTGGCACCCTACAAATTGAATCCTACAGGAATCGTGTATTTTTGGAAAGTTTTGTTAAAGTTCGTGAAATAGCATTTTAACGCATTTTCCTCAAGAAAACCTGACCAATTTTAAACAGTTACGAAAGAAATATCTACAAAGTTTAAATTAAAAAATTGACAAAGTTTACTGGAAAATTAATATTATGAATTTCTGATAAAATTAATATTGAAATTTTTTTGATTTATTTGAATTTTGTAATTGTTTATTGTTGAAGATATTAATTAGAAGTAAACGTATTAAAATAATATATTAAATTTTTAAATAATTAACAATTACTTAATGGAACTAATTGTAATGAAGTTTTGTTAAAGATACCTCAGATCTTTATACATTAAATAACAATTATCTTAAAAAAAGGTACGGTTCTTATAAGATAGCTCATAATATTTTCTAATTAAATAACTGAACGGTTTAAATGACATTTGGTATGAAAGATTATCAAATTTTCTTAAAGGACCTTCTTATACTTAAAATCGTATAGAACCTATGAGATAGCTAATATCTCTTCCTAGAAAAGTAGTTTTAAAGATTTTGATAAACTTTCTTTTGATCTAAAGTATAGAAGTATCATTTTTTTCTGTAAAAATAGATTAATTTATATTTTGCCATGAAGGTAGGGAATCTATTTATCAATCAATTAAATTTAGGGACTCTCAGCAAAACGAGAGGGTATCAGCTAGTATACTATATAATATCTACTTTTAACCAAAGAACACAACTAAAAGACACTTAGTGACGTAAACTGAAAATAGTTTAAAAAGAAACCCTTACAAAAAAAGAACAAACTTTTTCGAGATTTTCATGTATCTGCTGCGTACTTAAAATAGATAGCAAATAATTCAATTATTTTAGCAGAAACGATATTTAACGTAAGTCGTATTTGTCAAACTCAAGAGGAGACCTCTTATAAAACTATAACACATATTTTGATTTCTTTCAGTAAAGATATAAAAATTCAACTCGTTCAATATAAAACGTTTATTACAATCGTGATTTAAGATATTTTCTTCATTTCTGTATAATAATTACAGTTTCAAAGTGATACATTTTATATATCCATAGTTTTACGACTTCTTTCGTTAGTGTATAGTTAACGCGTGCTCGTATATAATTAAATCCAGATTTTTTTTATTTCAATCTTTTAAGAGATCACCTGATATCTGATAACTAAAGTCTAGAACAGTGATTATTTTATTGTCAAAATTACAATGTCAATGTTTCGTGACGCTTGCATTTTCTTTATCAATGTTTGTGTTTTTATTATTTAAAAACATAATTTGGTGTTGGACGAAATTGGCACGTAAGAATTTTGTCGAATTGTTTGTATTATTACATTTTGCACGTACTTCAAAGTGACTTGTCGCGACGATACCAAAGCAGCAAAGTAGTTTAGTGCCGTAAACAATTAATTGACTGTAAATGTAACTATTTAAATATATGTAACGTGTATAAACAAAAAACGAGTTCATATTTATTTACATCATACTTGTTAATATAATATGTTTTGGTTTGGACGGTTTGATTCCTTGTATTTTGTATTTAGAACTAATTTGTATTGATTGCATTTTAATTGAAAAGCTGGTATTTATAAGTATTAGAAACTGATTAATTCAAAAGCAACCATGCAAAGAGGTCTAATGAAAATCAGTCATTTTTGATTATAGTCCATATTTTTTAGAAATATAATATAATATAGGACTTGTTAGAGATTTTATATTGCATAAGTAAGATATAGAAGTACAGTGCACGATCAAAGGAAGTATTTTCGTGTTAGATTAAATCAACAGCTCCTCATTCACCTGTCTCACAATATATTCCAATTTTTTTTTCCTTACACATTAAATTATTTATCAAAAATAAAATCTGACATAGGTTCACCTTATCTTTAGTTCGAGCAATTTTGTAAAAATACTACCTTTGTAACCATGATTTCTTCTTTCACGAATAAGTAGTTTGATTATTTTTCTTCGCTTTACAATAAGACCATATCTATAATTAATATTTCTTCAGATCCTTGTTGTTGTGTATTGATATATTAAGAGTAAGAGGGGGCAATAGATCGGGATTTACAAATGAATGCAAAAAGAATATCAGGTCGTTTAATCTATAATTTATAATTAACTAGCTGATACCAGCTCGCTTTGCTGAGAGTATCTAAATTTAATTGATTGAATTATAGATTCCCTACGTTTATAGCGAAATATAAAAATTAATCTATTTTGACAGAAAAAGATGATAGATACTTCCAGTCTTTAGATCCAAAGTAAGTTCATCAAAATCCTTAAAACTTCTTTTCTTGGAAGAGATATTAGCTATCTCACAGGCTCTATACGATTTTAAGTAGAAAAGGGTCCTTTAAGAAAATTTGAAAATCTTTCATACCAAATGTCATTTAAAACCGTTTAGCTTTTTTAGTAGAAAAGATTAGGAGCTATCCTACAGGAACCGTACCTTTTTTTAGGATTAATGGTATTCAATATGTTAAGATCTGAGGTATCTTATAACAAAACTTGATTAAAATTCATTTCGTTAAGTAATTGTTAATTATTTAAACATTTCGTATATTATTGTAATACGTTTATTTTGAAAGTTTCTAATTAACTAGAGGTCGCCCAGTGGTCGAAATTCAACCATAATTCGTTACAATTTTTACATACCTAAGGGTACACTTCACTTGTAACTGCCTCAAAAACTTTAGTTACTAAGCTAACTACAGCAAATAATGAATTGCATTTGCGAATGTTTGGAAAATAATTTCTTGACTAATTTTTTCTTCAAGGTTCATTTAAAGAAAGTGCATTATATAATGATTGAAAATATTTATTTTAAGTTAAGGAAGGAAATAGGTGTAGAGGTTTCAAAATATTTATTTTTTTTTCTTTCATAAATCTTTTACAAGATTATTGAAGAATATTCTCTAAAAATTTCAAAACTAAATATCAGTTCGTTCATATCATACATTTTTTGAGGTCCCCTGAGTCCAAAAAAGTAGTTTTTAGAAACATGGCTGTGTGTGACAGCCATATCGTATCAAACACTTTTCCGAATTTCACCAAACTTGGAAATTTTCCTTCATATTATATCTTGTTTTGCCGTGAAGCTTTTAGTTGAAATCGGTTAACCGAAAGCTCCACTTTATTCTCGGAGTTTTTGAGCTTTTTCAAATTTTTTCGAAAACGGCTGCAACAATTTTCTTTAAGCTTATGATAGTTCTTAGACTAATTAATGGCTAAAACTTTTATTTGAAACTTTTTCTTGGGAAAATCGATTAAGGACGGTTCTGGGGTGAAGGTTGGGAATTCATAAATACATATATGTTGTATACTTGTATGCATATAGTTCTGCTATGTATAAGGTGCTTATATATTTCTTTTAACCAACAGAGTTTCATAAATGAAAGTAAAAGAAAGTACTGTGACGCCACGCAGCAAATATTTTTCTTTATATAATGTTGTATGTCAATTCAAATTACAGTATTCTGAAATATTTTTTAGATAAACAAAAAAAAAATATGACTATGAAACATCAGAAGTAATTTCAAGTGAGTTTCCTACGTTCAAAAGTAAAACAAAAGTACCTTTATGTTTAGAATTTTTCATTTAAAAGCCAAAGATAAAAAAATGGAAATAGGCTGCATAAGTCCTGTTTAAAACTTTGACTTAAGCTAAGCTTTTTTTTCAAATAGTACCTACCTACCTAAATTAATTTTTTGTGTAATTTATTTGAATGCTTTTGCCAAAAGAATATAGTATGAATTATTTATATGTTATATAATAATCAAGAAACACCTGATGAAAACCAAATAAAATAGTTGAAACGTTGTGTATTTGAATAAAATTTACGTATCTTTTAAATATATTTTTAATAATATTACTCAATAATCAAATAATCGGTTAAATTTGTTTCCTTCAATTTCAATAATTATAATTTTAAAATTTAAATTCCTCTCACAATATTTTGTTTAAATAATGACATTTGGAATATGGTTGAAGTCTGTGGTCAAACTGAACAACTGAGATTTAAAAATCTACATATTTGTGTGTATTGTGTGTGTCAAACGCGTGGTAGTGTGTGTGACGTCTTTTTTCATTAATTAAAGGTATTTTGAAGCATTATTATAAAAAAATATTATCTCAAAACGCAACTTCCTTATATAAACTTCAATTGTGCCAAATTTCATACTCCTCCGTTCGTGTAATATTCGGTAAAAGGGGTTTAAAATTTTTGTTTCTCGTATTAATATATAAATATCTTCGAAAATGAACAATAAAGAAATTAATTTTTTTTTTGGTGTTAAATTTAATTTTATTTATCTTCCAGTAAAAATTGTTAATTTTTTATTTTAAACTTTGTAAAGATTTCTTTCGTTCCTGTGTAAAATTGGTCAGGCCTTCATGAGGAAAATGCGTTAAATTGCTAGTTTACGAACTTTAACGAAACTTCTTTTAAATAAGCGGTTCCTGTAGGATTCTATTGTTATGCTCTCCAATGAAAACCCGTCGATTATTCTATAAGCGGATTGTATATTGTATCAAAATTTGAGCTCAATTGATGTAAACTTTTGCGAGTTTTATCCTAGAAAAGGGCCAACATAACATTTTTATATAATATAGATGAAGATACCAATAAAACAGGCAATACGACGACCTGCAATAGTCAGCCGCTCTGTCAACACGTTTCTTTTTAAATCTGTGATATCTTTTAAGATATTCAATGTAAGTGCACAAAAATATGTTTGTTATGACATCACATTAATATGCATGTATTAATAAGCAAAAGAGAAAGGAACTGAAAGAACCTATAAAATGCGTTCAATTCAGGACTATCTTGTGAATCTCCACGAAACAGTAGCAGAAGACACTTTGATTTGATTCACTGATGATGATTCCATGGCATTCGAAATGGGTATCAGGAGATACAAAAATAATGGTTTGGTTTAATATTTATTTTAATAGGTATTTTTCTTTGTAAATATAATTGTAAAAATTAAAAAAAAATTATTTTTGTAATTGATCTCGAATGCATCTTTAAAAAGTTTTCTAAGAACATGTAAAAATTTGAAGCTTTCATCTTCGACACAAGACAGAATTAACTAACTATAGAAAATCTACGACCATTCTTGAATAAAAATGTAATTTACGTTACATATTTGATTAAATATGGTACGAAAACGTAATTCTATCCAACTTCACGCACATAGACATTCAAGTATCAATTTCAGTAAGCTTAGACGAGCAACAGATTCAATAATTTTGTGTTTTCAACTGGAAAACCTCAGTTACCTACCACGAGATTTATTGCATAACTTATTATTAAATTCTTACTAGAACCACCAAAACTTAATATTTTAGTGTTTACGATATATACCACAAAAAGATAAATTGATATTTTTAAAAGATTCGCCATAACTAAAGTTCAGAAGCAATAACTCAAAAAATACTCAAAAAGGTGAACATTTTGCAGGCACAAGTAATAAATACAAAAATGAGCTAATTTTATTAGTTGACGAAAAATGATGAGGTCAACGATCTTTTGATTTTTTTAAAAATTATTTTAGCTGGTCATGATTTTAACTAGGACCTGAAGAATCAAACCTTTTGCAATTTTTTGTCCAATTAAATCACTTTTCCAAAAAAAATTTTAAGTCCTACCTTAAACTCAATGAGACAACTGATTTGCAATAACTGTAACGGTGGAATGATTTTCTAGCCTTTCCAAGTATTTTTCACTCCACCTTCGTATTTCTTTTTTTACGTTATTAATTTTTGCTGAGAATATCTAAATTTAATTCATTGATTAATTGATTCCCTACCTTCACAACAAAATTTAAAAATTTATCTATTTTGACAGAAAAAGATGATAAATACTTTCAGACTAAATCCAAAGTAAGTTCATCAAAATCCTTTAAATTACTCTTTTATAAAGAGATATTATCTATCTTACAGTTTCATTAAAATTTAAAATGTTCTTTTAGACTTGATATACGATATGTAAAAAAATACCTTAAGATCTGAGGTATCTTTAACAAAAATTCATTAAAAAAAATTCCGTTTAGTAATTGTTTATCAAATAATTTAGTATATTTTATGTCAATACGTTTACTTCTAATTAATATCTTCGACAAAAAGCAATGAAGAAATTCATATAAATTAGAAAAATTTCAATATAAATTTTATCAGGTGTTAATTGAAATTCATACTATTTATTTTCCAGTAAACTTTGTCAGTTTTTTAATTTAAACTGAGTAGAGATTTCTTTCGTTACTGTGTAAAATTGGTCCGGCCTTCTTGAGGAAAATGCGTTAAAATGCTATTTCACAAACTTTAACAAAACTTACCGAAAACACTACGAAAATACACGGTTCCGGTAGGATTCAATTGTTATGCTATCCTATGAAGGGTGACCAAACGTACTTTTTTAAGAGTACATGTACCTTACATACCTAATTGGTGTAAAATTTTCGAACGTTTGTTCTAAATAAAGACCAACATAATATTTTAATATTTATAAGAAAAAGGTAGCAATAAAACAGCAACTACGTACGACGTACAATATCCAGTCGCTCTGCCAACGCTTTTTAAATCTGTGATATCTCCTAAGATATTAAATTTTATGATATACTGTAAAGAGCAATTTTGATCTACATGAAATTCACAACGTATCTAATGCAATTTAATTTGATAAGGCATAATATTATATTGTTTAAATAGCTTGGTAAATCACCAATAATTTTTTTGTAATATGTAAAAGATAAAAATGGTTCCTGTGGGTTATCCTTAAGAGATAGACACATACCGTTACGGACTTTTTTATCAATATTTTTAAGACACACAATTTCACCGCATATAAGTTTTATCTATCTCGTAAGGTTTAGCCAGTGTTTGCAATGTAAGTGCACAAAAATATGTTGGTTTTGACTACAAATCATTGAACTTTCCGACTTTTCCCTACTATAATATGCATTTTTTATACCTACAAACCTTCCTCTTGAATCACTCTATCAATTGCTGAAAACTTTATTAAAATCCGTTTTGTAGTTTAAAAGATCTAAGGGAACAGACAGCGGGATCGACTTTGTTTTTAACCGACTTCAAAAAAGGAGGAGGTTCTCAATTCGACTGTACTTTTTTTTTTAATGTTTGTTACCTCAGCATTTCCGACTGGGTAAAGCGGTTTTGATGATTCTTTTTTTATTTGAAAGCTGGTGCTTTCCATGGGGTCCAGTTTTAATTTGAGGGAAATTTTCCACTTCTAAGGGGTTGAAAACTAAAGAATGAAATAGTAACTTCTTATTGGATAGCTCGATTTTGATAATTCTTTTTTTATTTGTAGAACACAATTTTAAATTAATCTCCTATCCATTTTTAAAAAAAAAAAAACTCCATTCATAAGAGGTTAAAAATTAGAGATGAAATAATAATATAAATTTTTCCTGGCTAACCCAATTTTGATAATTTTGTTTCTATTACGTACAACGTACCTTTAAATTATTCACATTTCAATTTGAAGAAAAAAATTCACCCCCTAAGGATGAAAATAGGGGATGAAATAGTGACATTTAACTGAATCATCAAATTTTGATAATTTTTTTTTCTGTTGGAAAGAGTAATCCACTTAGTTTTGTTATTACAATTAAAAGTAAAAAATTTCAACCCTTAAGGGCAAAAAGGAATGATGTAGTAACTTTTAATATTAAACGGCGCTGCCTCATATGAGCAGCGCGTTTGGAAGGTTTAACCATTTTCAAGAAAATAAAATCAGTTATCAAACTTTAGATCACTAAAACGCGAGAAATAAATAAATATTATAAAAAAATGAAAAACCGACTTCAAAATAAATAAAAAAATATTAAACAAGAAATGCACTAAAAAGTAACAAAATAATGGCGTATCCTTGCAGTGTCTACAACTTACAAATTATTTGGATGATATAATGTACAACTGTTGTTATTTTTGGAGTTGGTGTCAGTCAAGAAAATAAATATTAAAGGTAATTTGTAAAAATTGTAAAAAAGTTTAGTTGGTAATTGGTATTTTGTAGTTTAAAGGTCGCTAGATATTGTTACAATTTGAGTATATTGTTTAAAAGTTCATTTAAATAATAATTTTCATAAGGTATTCTCGTGTTTAGCTAAGTACCAATATAGTCGTATTTCCTTGGCTGACACCAACTCCAAAAATAACAATAGTTGTACATTGTATAATCCTAATAATTTGTAAGTTGTAGATACTGCAAGGATACGCCATCATTTTGTTACTTTTTAGTGCATTTCTTGTTTAAGATTTTTTATTTATTTTGAAGTCGGTTTTTCATTTTTTTATAATATTTATTTATATACCTTGTAAAGATGTACCACGGTGCGTTTAGAATTGTCCTCAAATTTTTTAGTTTGGTATCTTTTGCATTATTTTTAAATTTGATTCCAAAACTGAACCCCACAACTGCAATCCATAGGTCCAAATTCGTTATAATATAGCTTTGTACAGGAATAACTACACTCAACTGATAATTTTGATTTTTGATTAGCCAATATTTTTTTAGTTTGCAAGTTAAGTTTTGCCTATGTAAGCCTAGATGCATTCCCGGGTACTTCATCACATCTGACTGTGGTATCATTACATTGATCAAAAATATTGGTGTACATTTTTTTTATGTCATCGTGAACGAGATTTGTTTTGATTTTATTTCCATTTATTTTTATTTTCCATTTTTGGGTCCAATCACTAAATCTGTCCAAATATTTTTGTAATATTTCAATGGCTCTTTCTGCATCTGTATCAGTGGTATCAGTATTGAATTTCCATCTGTGACTTTTTTGTTGCAATTCGAAACTTTTGAAAAACGATTCTTGTCACAAATGTTTCACAATTCTATATCTGGTAGCTTGTAAAAGATTTCATATTTTTATGATTTTCAAATACTAGTTGACAACAATTATTCTAAGTTCTTAACAACACTTGACAACAATTTTTTACTAGGAAAAAACATTTGAATATTTTCCAACATACAACATGTTGTATGTATATTAGCATTACAACACCCACTCAGTTTAAGAATCAAGAACTCTTCAGCGAGTTTCAAAAGAAAAAAAGTTTCCAACAAAATTTGACGGTTTGATGACACGAAAAAAACTTATAAAGTTCAAATAAAATCATTAAATCTCTATTTGACAAAAATGCAACAAACGCAAAAATTTTAGTGATCATAAGGAACTGACAAATTGTTATATACAGTAGATTAAAAAAAAAAATTTCTAAGCTTTCAATGGCTAATTCTTCATGCACCAAAGCAAATAATATAAAATGCATTTTAACATTGCTATTGTAACTTTTTTACTGGTTCTTGGATTTGTGTTTGAATGACGACATATTTGTTTTTAACAAATGTTTATTTATTTGCACTATTTACACTTTAACAATGATTAAGTTCACTGTTTATATTTCACTATATACACTGCACTATTATACTTTATTTAACAATGTTCACAATTTATTTAAAACTTGCGATTTACTGTTTACGATTTATTTATGACTCCCGATTTATGTTTCACTCACGATGTCGTTTTATTTATGACTGCTCACGTTAACGATTTATTTAAGACTTTACTGCTTGTGCTTGTCATTTCCTTACATAGGAACTCGGAATTCTTCCAGAACATTCGATTCTATTATTTATTTGTCAGAACTTTCAATTTTGCTTGGAACCGTTCTTTTTTTTTCTATTCGGTCTTTTTTTTAAATCGTAAAGACTTACACAAAAAATTTGTTAGAAGCTCCGCTCTCCCTTTATTCACCGAGTAATCCTTTGGGTCAAACCCTTCGCGCCATGGGTGGTCTGGTGTCTGGAAAACTTTCTAGAAATGGTATAAAATCACGTAGCTCCTTATTGGCTGGTTGACTGGCTTAGCCCACCCACGGATGAGACAGTCTTGAAGATCAGGCACCACCCCTAGACTCAATAGACAAAATGGCGACACTCCCCATTTTTAAGCTCCTTAGACTGTGGCACTATAACTCTTTTATCTAAATGAAGATGAAATGATGATAAATGAAATATAACTTGAAGCACTTTAAGAATTGCTTTCTATAAAACAATTAGTTGAACTTTTTCTTTTTGTAAGGCTATTTCTTAGGTCATATTCAAATAATTTCTCATTTTTAGAGTTTAATTAAAATTAATCAACATTTCCAATTTATTCAGTGTAGACATTTGTATATTGTATGGTAAATTTATTACCAAACCAATTTTGAAACTTAAAAAAAGCCAAAGTATAATGGCTTACCAAGAACTTAACATCCGATATCTTTTATTATAAAAATAAACATTTTTACTTTTAAGTCGATGTGAAATATTCAAAAAATTTTCTAAGAAACTCATAAATTCCAAAAAATTGTAAAAGAAAATTGAAATTTTCACTCAAAAGAAATGTCGATGTACCAAGAAAAACACCTACAACATACACATTTATCCTTCAAGGCAATACTTTATTGGAAATCATAACACACAAATCGTTCAATGAAAGAAAAGTGAAAGCAAATGAGATATTTTTCGTATTTGGGCCCTAATTTTCTTCACAACAAGAGTTCTAAGAAAATCTTTCTTCCATATTACCATCTGATTCAAAACAAGATTCAATAACCTTTAAATTTATTGATGAATTTATTTAATTTCACTTCAGTATGCGATGAATTACGAGCAAATTACACTCGAATTAACATGGAACGTGTGGCTTTAGGCTTCAAATTTAATAATCTATTTGAAAGATATTTTCATTATTCGAAATATTTAAGATTGCTACTCCAATTATAATAAATACAACTCGCATCATTCAAAATACTAACAGGTCATTGACAAAAAGCAAAAACCAAATAACCTTCAAAATTAAGCTTCTAAAATTGCAATTTGAAACGTGCAAAACTTTCATCCGAATATTTCATGACTGAAAATATATAATAAGTGTCCGTTTATATTTGAAGTTGACCCTTTTTGTCCCGGGAGTGCATTAAATTGTTCTGGATTTTGCTGATAATAAATCAACTTATGTTGACGACAAATTTCTGAAACTTTTTATTTGAAGATAAAATATTGCAATGTGATATTATTCTATAGGGTTTTCTAAGTATATCTTAACGTAACGCATGTAGAAGAACTTTTTAACCCTCAACCTATTTTAGTATTTGTTTTATTTCTGAAATCGGATGCGCCCAATTCAAATGACGTTTTTATAAATATCAACAAATTTGAATTTTAATTTAGTAGTTTTAGACCAGGGTCGATAATTTTTGAACGCAAAAAAATTATAGTAGGACGAAACCAATTAGAAAAGGAAGAGAATATAACAAAAATGAAAGGAAAAATAAAATACAGTCCATCTGAGGTGGGGGAGTGTAAAGGGGGGTATTTTTAAGGGTAGAAACGGTTTATCTCGATTTCCAACAAAACTACAAGTCCTATGGAAAAAGTTAAATGGCAAAGTTGTAGGTAATAAGAAGATCTACAACTTTTGTGCTAACACTTTTTACATATAAGCTCAAAATTAGCGTGAAAACTTCCAATAACCAAGTTTATGATTTTTTATTTTTATAAACAGTCAAAAGTTCTTGTTAAATTGATATTTAATTTGTAATTGAGGTTTTTTAAATTTTTATACGACGTTTATATTTTTATTTATCTGTTTAACAAGAACTTTAGACTGTTTATTATTAACTTCGGATAAGAACTCGAATTAAGTTAATTTATTTTTATCTTTTACAAAAAAAAATTTTTTTTTTCATAAAATTTGGTACAAAATTACCTTTTTATGTCCCAAACACACTGTAATTGATTTAATATATTAATTTTTTTAACCTTATTTTGACTTAATATTGAAAAAGCACCCTAATTTTCAATCAAAAATTCTCACGTCAAAATATCTAATTTTTCTAAAAAGTCGTTGGAGATTTTTGTTCAAGGAAATCTCTACTTTCTGATGGTGCAAAAAAAATACATTATAATGTTAAATGTTCCCAGAAATTGCAATAGTAAAAGTGTAAAATTTAATAAACTGCTCAAAATTGTACATAATACAACTGTACAAATACAAATTTGAGCAATTCATTAAAATTTACACTTTTACTATTACATTTTCTAGGAAAATTTTATATTTTTATGTATATTTTTTTTGTACCATCAGAAAGTAGATATTTCAAAGAACAAAAATCCCACCGACGTGTTTAAAAAAGTAGATATTTTGACGTGAGAATTTTTAATTGAAAACTTGAATGCTTTTTCAATATTAAGTCAAAATAAGGTGAAAAAATTTAATTTTATAAATCAAAAAATTACAGTGTGTTTGAAGCATAAAAAAGGCAATTTTCACCCAATTTCGTGAAAAAAAAAAATTTTTTTTGTAAAAGATAAAAATAAAAAACTATTAGAACTTGGTTATTGGAATTTTTCACATAAATTTTGAGGTTATATGAAAAAAGTGTTAGTTCAAAAGTTGTAGATCTTCTTATTACCTACAACTTTGCTGTTTAATTTTTTTCCATAGGACTTGTAGTTTTGTCGGAATACGAGATTAACCCTTTTTTACTCTTAAACTCCTCCCCATTTTCCACTTCGCCACCTCAGATCGACCGTAATTTATTTTTCGTTTAATTTTTGTTATATTTTTTTCCTTTTCCAATGGGTTTCATCCTACTATAATTTTTTTTCACTTCTTCCGTTTTCAAAAGCTCTGGTCTATTTCTCTTATGGAGTTATATACAAGAGGCCCAACACAAAACGATTTTTCAAGAATTTTTCATGAGAAGACTAAAAATAATTAAAATTAAAATGTGTGAACATATTGTGGTAATTTAAAAGTTTATTTTAACATTTTTGTACTTGTAAAACTATAAATGTTAAGAGTTGCTGTAGCTGATCTCCAAAAGCTCTTCTCAAAAGAGATATCTTGTGGTGACCACGATATTTCAGAACTGGATCATTTAAAATGAAAAAAACTAAACGAAATTCTTTCAAGTAATATATAATCTTGTAATTAATCAAAACAATAAGCAAAATTTAATTTGTGAACAAAATGGCGGCCTTTTAAAAAATAGATTTTTAATCTTAAATTATTCATAAAAAGAGAAGCATTCATCGGGGAGAAAATCTCTTCGACTTGTTACTAAAAAAAATATATTTGAGAAGTTTGCATTAAAATCTGAGACTGATCGGTTTAGCCAATTTTGAGAAATTTTTGTCACTGACTTTTAAAACACATTTTGGTGAAAAACACGTTCAAACTTTCAAAAGCTCTTTACATAGAGTAAAAATTGTCTTCAAAAAGTTGCGCGATACTTTCAATATAATCATCAGACTGACTGTGAAAACTGTTTGTGAAATATGCATTACAAAAATTATATTTTGATCCATACTAATTTAAAAAAAAAAAATTCACATTATAAATATATCTGTTCTTTTTTTTTTATATTTTTCGATTCTTGTAGTGTTAAATTAAAATAAAATTTTTAAAAAAATCTAGAACAAATCTTCCAAAATCATTGATAGTTTCATGAATTGTGAGCATAAATGTATCAGTAATCAATCTTATATCAAGGGCAACAAAACTACTGTTGGCCAGTGTTATGATTTATTTTCAAATAAAGTTTTATTTATGAAGTTAAAGATCAAAAGACAATTCTGTTGATAATCTTTGGAATCTGAAGCAAAATCCCAATATAGATAAAAACATTTCTAATTGTAAGAACAACAAAGATCTTATTTATAAATTATGAGAGCAATCGACAGAAAACGTTCTTAAGGATTTTTTCTACTCTAAGCCCAAAATTGGGTAGGTACATCCATGATAGTAACACACTTAAAATGTCTTACTAAAAATGCACTTTATATAAAAAAACTATTTTTTCCTTTTCAAATTTTTAATCTGGCTAAAACCATGAAAATCTTAGAAAATCATTTCAACATGGAGCCTTACATTTAAATTAACTTTAATAAAATAATTTTAATAACATATTGCATCAATAAGTGAATTTGATAGTTTAATATTGTACTACACCAGCTTCTTGAATCTACCTAAAGACCTCTCTAAATAGACAGTCGCTACCCTAGTCGTAATTTTAGACCTATTTTGGCCCTAAAATGGATCTTTTACCCTCATTTAAACCTACAACGAATAAAATAAACCTCATCTCAACCTAAACGATATTCCATCGTACTCATTTTAACCTACATGAAATTTTTATTTTACTATGTGAACCTCGTTTCGTCCTAAAAAAAGTTTTATCATCATAAAACATAAAACTTGGTTGTACACCTGCTTTTTTTACAATACCTATTGCAAATATTATTTACTAATAACCCAAATTTTTGATCTCTCTCTTTCCTTTACTTAGATGCTATAATATTGTGTATTTTGGTATCCATTACTGGTTTGATCCTTAATCCTGTTCACTTTGGTTCATTTTTACTCAGCTTTAGTCTCTTGTTAACCGTTCGAGTGCTACAGGAGTTATTATACAACAATTAAATAAACTTATTTCACTATTTGATTATTTTTCAATATTGTCTCTATAAAAAGGCCTAAAAGTCTAAATGTAAAAAATTTAAAAATGAAATAATCGAGTTTAAAAGAAAAAGTGTGAAGAAATTTGCTTTAATTTATTATCTTGAAAGTAATCAGAGAGATGTTATACAAGTAAATAAAATTTCTAAAGAAATGCGCATGATTGGGTATATTGTGGATTATAATAAAAGGAAATCCTGGAAAAAATTATGGCAATGGCGACAATAAAGGAGCTGGTAAACGAGGACAAGGTAATTAAGAATTAAGAACTGATATTTGTAATATTCTTATTACTTTTAAATTTATCGCTAATATTAATGAAACTTGTATTTTTAATGAATAAAAAAAAATATTAAAATAAAAATGTTATTCTTTTTGAAAAATACCCTACCAATAAAACAATAAAAGAGAGTGACAAAAAAAGAGCGAAGAAAAGAAAGAGAGAGAGTAAATAAAAAAATTGTTGAACCTCATTTTAACCTAAACATTGTATTTTGGTTGATAAAGGCCACTTGTAGGTTCAAATGAGGTCCAAAATTCAAATGCAAATGGTCCTCTTAAATCAATCTAATTGAACCTCTGAATATCCTAGAGTTTAAGGACGAAAATAGGTCTATAATTTCGACTCGGGTAAGGACAGCTAATGTTGATTCGACTCAAAATAAATAAACCAAAAAAAAATAGTCTACTGTTATCGAGAATATTTAAGTATGTGAAATATTCAGCTCAATTAAATATCGGGAAGTGGATAAAATTTTAATTATAAGATTTCATCACCACAGATATGTAGATAATTACAATCATACTAAAAACGACGGACTTTAGGACTTTAAGTTGTTGATTTCATTTCTTCATGTTCAAAACGCAACTGCTTTGGGGCATTTAAATTTAAACTTATACCAAAGTTTTTTGGGATCTAAGTATTTCAAAATTTTCTAAGCAGTGTTAAATTAAAAATTTTATACAAGCTTTTGTTGGATGCACAAAGCATATTAACCTAGAAAGCTTTATTTTATGAAAACTCATTTTGAAATCTCACGATTCAATTTCTTAAACGTCTCGTCTAGAATTGCGACTAATATCCTCATAAAACAAACGCCTCAGAAAAAACCCATAAAACCTATAATTACTCAACTTTTTCTTATTGGAAAACAAAACTCGATTGTTACCACAAAACACAAAAAAAAAAAAACATTAAACTGAAATATGATTCGCTATTAGATGCATTAATTATTGCATTTTTGTGGCCAAAAGAATAATGACGAAACATTTTCCTTTGAATAATTCACAAATGCTCATAATCGCATTCGCTATTGACATTGGATCTTAAATCATAAATTCGATCGTTAATTTTACAATAAAACCGTGTCGTAATTAATTATGAATAGTAATCATAACGATTTTATTATTCACCTGCTATATTTGAATATATCGGGACGTTTTAACCAGAAGGTCGTTTAAATCCAATCAGTTTTTTTGAGTCTTTAATTAAAGCACTTGACAACTTAAAACACTGAAACAGCACAGAAAAACTTAAACAACACTTTAACATGTAGTTTATATCGATTGTTGTAAGTCTTGTTTGTTTGCAACAATGGGTTGGAAAAGTAACGGAAAACTACGTTGAACATTCACTGTTCAGACGAAAAACTAAAACTTTTGTTGTTTGAAACGAGTTGTTGAAAGTTTGATGGAGTTTTTTGGTGAGTTGAGCGATTTAATTGTTGGAAATTTTCAGACACTATGAGCTGGTCAAGAGACAAACGCGCACTGAGTCTAACGCGAAACTCCGCCATTGTCGGAGCGACGCGACCAAAATCTAGCGCACGCATGCCAAAATATAGACGACAATCAACATGTCTATGTAAATTTGAGGTTTTTATTGTTGTAATCACACATTATTGGGGGTGTAATGCAAAAGTAATGTTTAATCAATACGTTAGCTATAGTCGAGTTGTACTAATTACTTATCCGAATTGTAAGGGAATAAAAAAAATTTCATATAAAATTAATGGTGACTCGAAAAATTCGGTAATATTCAAATTTATAAAATCATACAGTTTTTGAGTTTCAATATAAATGAGGTAATTATTTCAAAAGAATTATTTGTATATAAATAAAAACGTCATTAATCATTATGTATTAATTTTTGAGGTTTATGAAAATTATAAATAATAGAAAGAATAAATTCAGATATCTGAATACTTGACACCTGATTTTTTTATTGTCAAATTTATATTCAACTAGCTGATACCCGTGACGTCGTTGGCGTTGGTTATTATGTCAAGAAAATATCTAATTTCCAGAGAAAAAACATTTAAAAACTTGAAAGCAAAAATATATTAAAAATGACCGGAAAGAACTTAGCGTAGAACATTTTTAATTGTTTACCAAAAAAAATGCTCCTTCAGAATCCGCGATTGCTCCAAGTGTATAGTTATTAGTTAATCTATAATTAATTTTTCAAAAATTTATAAATTCAAAATTAAAAATTGCTATATAGTCCAAAATAATCACTGTTTTTAATTTTTCAAAAAATTGTTCCTTAAATGCTCTTTCCGGATACGCAATTGCTTCAGGTGTATAGTTAATTAGTAATTCAGTTCTTAAACTATTCATGTTTATAAGATCCAACGGCAGTTGATGACGTCATATTTCAACAATACAATATGTATAAATAAAATAGTTGAAAATAATTAATTATTAAAAGTATTACAATAATTTTATCACTTATTTGCGTAATGAAAAGAGCAGATAGAGAAGTTAAAAAACCAAAAACAAAAAATTTAAATTAAAAATTATTTTGGGTTTTATAGCATTTTTAATTGTTGAGTTTGAAAATTTAAAAAAAAAATAATTATTAATCAATTATAAACTATTCAATTGGAGAAATTGTGAATTCTGAAGGAGAGCAATTTTTTGGAATATATCTAAATTAATTTAAAAAAAAATGTTTCTCGCTAACTTAGGTAGCTCTTTCTGGTTAAAAAAATATATGCAATAATAAAAGGGAGTGTTGAAATACAATTAGAATATTATAACGGTTGTAACTTAAAATTTTATTTTGAATCTTTCTTTACAGTTCAATATAAAAAATGCTACAAAAAACTGCTAAGTAAATAGAAAATAAAATTTAAAAAATCTTTATTAATCTAATATCTCGCTGAGCTGTATTAAGTCTACACTCAAATATGAAATACTCAGTAGGCAGTGGTAGGAGAAACAACCTCTGTCCAGTCCATGCGCATTACATCGTTTGCCCCACTCTATCAAAACGACGAAAATTTCACCTCTTCACGCGTTTTGCTTGTAAAAATCACATTTTTCAAAACTTTAACTACATTGTTTTTAGTTAAGATATCGTGATAATTCTTTTTTTTAGATAAAGACCAAGTATATAAGAAGTAAAACAAGAAAAAAATGATCGAAATTTATCCAGTAGTTTTTGAGTTAAAAGCGAACATTGGAAAACAGTTATCATTTTATTTATATAGATTTATATTCTTATTATATTTATTTATTAAAGCTTAACTATAATTTAGACGTCTAAAATTAGTGAACAAAAAACTGTCTCCTAATGAACATAAGGTATGACAATGTTTCAACAGACTATTTCAAAATACCTGAAGAAGTCGGAATAACACCGACGAAACGTAGTATAAAAAAAATATTAAAACATATAACTTTGGTCTTGATCACCTGATAATTTCTTCGTGTATAAAAATATTAGTATTATATATATATATATATATATATTATATATTAAATATTAGTATTAATAGAAAGAATTAGATGAGGTATTAACCAAATTATTAATATCACCCTATTAAGTATTTGATATTTGTTTCCCGTGTATATTATATTATGAATTAGTCATTGTAATTAAATTTGTTTTATTATCAATCATTTTTTACCCTTAAGGGTAGAATTCTGGCTTGAAACTGAGCTACTTATGCTACATAAGTCAATTAGGCAATTGTGCTTAAAATGTTAGCTTGTAAATGAAATAATTAGCTTGAATTTGAATATTTTGTATCAATAGGTACTTGACTTAATTTTTTTTAAAATTTTATATTTATTGTTGCTTTAGATGCTAAGGCTATGTTGCGACTTGGTCAATAAAAGTCTTTATAAACGGTTGATATCTTCATAACTCCCCAATACTCCAGAAAAATTGAATTTTCTAAGTTTAAATGTATGTCTATCAAAAGTCCAAATTTTTTTTATATTCATTTGATGATAGTTCATTCCGTGCATTTAGGCTTACAAATTAAAACGCCGTATTTTTTTTTTTTGTTTCGAATAAGCCAATCAGCCGAAATCGTAGAGGAAGTGCAAGCTCCTTTTTTCGAGGTGGGGGTGTTCAGAACGCTGTAATTCATGTTCTAAACCAGGGGTCGGTAACATGCGGCCCGTTGTAAAATTCTATGCGGCCCGCTAAGCAAGAAAATATTTCTTTATACTATATACTTATTTATATCTGTAATTTTCATTTAGCAGTTTTTAAAAATGGTTTATGCTCTTTTTTCGTTATTTTATTCAGGTTATAAGAAATACATAATTTATTCATCAGTTCAGTCATTAGTAAAATAATTATATTTTATCGTAGCAAAAATAAATAAAATGGCAAAAAGAAGGAAAATTAATGACGAAAATCGCGCATTTATTGAAAAGTGGATAATTTTGATAATAATATAATAATAATAAAACAATTAATATTAAGTAAAGATATAAGTATTCAATGTTCTGTTTATGAAAATGAAATAAATTATGTTCTTGTGTACTTTCTGTTTAACTGAATGGTATCTATATAAATTTATTTTTTTTTTAATAGAAGTATAATTTTTTTGGTTTATATTAGCTTTTAATTATATTTTATTTTGATTTAAAAAAAACTGTTGAAACCATATAAATACTAGTAACATCAAATGAACAAAACATCGAAGCAGGACGTTTTGGCGCCACTAAATCACTGAAGTTTTTTAAATGGGAAACTGAAAGTTGATACAAAAAAAACACCCCCGTATAGACTTAGGACCCGGATACAATGAAGTGAATCCCTCCGCGGAAAAATGTCCTTTGCCAAAACGGCGGCGCCAAAACGTCACGTACTGGCAAAAAATATGATTATGCGACCCGCTTATAAATTTTAATTTTTAAAATGGCCCGCCGTGCACAAAAGGTTGCCGACCCCTGTGCATGACAATATTTTTAGCTTAAAATCTATATTTATACTTTCGAAATATATGTTAACAAATGATAATAAACTTCAACCTTTATCTATTTACTGGTCGTAGAAAAATAAACCTAAAAAAACCCCTATAAAACAGGCCTTGTCACATGGGTCAACCCCCTTAAGGGGGTTCTAGTCTAGGGGCCCGAATTTCGAGCGTTTTTTGGCAATTGGTAAAAAGAAGGTATTTGATATTTTTACTATACTATTTTTTTTATCATTTGTTTATTTATATTCAGAGAGTACACAAAATTAATTTAAAAAATTTTTTAGTTATTGTTTCTATTTATCCTTAACTTTCATAATCGGAGTTTCATCTTAGGAGTTGAATTCTTGAAATACTCTTTAAATAGAACCGCTTATAAACACTTAGAGCAAAATTCTTAAAAATAAGCTGTTTTAAGTATTAATAAATATAAATATTTTTAAAACCTAAAGAACCAAATTTTTAAGCAGCTTTTTTGTGTGCATATTAATAACTTCTTATTACTTAATATTCAAATTAGAAACTAATTTTTGTCTTTCAAAAAATATTTCTACAATTTTCCATTGTCGCATTGTTCAATAATCTATGTTAATGATTTTCAATTTAAACTTTTATTTTTTTTAACTTCCATTTGCATTCAACTTTATAATTGGATTACAAAGCTGTTGCCTTTAATAGGTTTCAAAGCTTGAATATTAAATTTTTTTTAGTTTAGAAAATATTCATATGGTGATGAGTTCACTGAAGGTTTTATAATTAAATTTTTTCTATTTCAATTTTTTGCTCGTATTTATTTTAAACACAATTAATTTAACAACAACATCTACATACACGCAATTACAAACTTTACAGCACAACTATCATTTGATTTGGTTTTTATAAAAAAAAATAAAAGAAACTAAGAACATTTTAAATTGTTGAAAAATAGAATTTGTAATGAAAAAACTTTTTTCAATTGAGTCAACTAATTGTAAGGATTTGTACACACTTATTAATAAAGTGTACTCATTAAAACAATTAAAATCTTAGCTCAAGTATTTACAATTCTCTACAACTCATTCATTTTCTTGGCAAAAACAATTTTTAAAAAATGTGGTTGAGAAAATTTAAATGTAATATTGATCGTTAACTATATGTATGACTTTCTGAAGTTTTCCTGGAATATGTTCGAAGAAGGTAAAAAAAAAAAATGTTTGCCTGGACGCCACAAACCCCAAGTGGGAAGTAAAACTTCGGAAGAAAACGTGCGGGTAAATACGGCTCATACTTGTACAAGTATAATATCCAATACTTACTTGCAAGTGGGACAAAATTGGTTCGTAAAAAGTCAATGTTTATTTATTTAAATAATTGAAAAGTTGGGGGAAAAGACTGAAAT
Organism: Sisyra nigra; assembly: GCA_958496155.1. Classification (NCBI taxonomy): domain Eukaryota; kingdom Metazoa; phylum Arthropoda; class Insecta; order Neuroptera; family Sisyridae; genus Sisyra; species Sisyra nigra. The sequence goes on from OY292318.1 coordinate 6,920,027, forward strand.
AAAGCGAATGAAACGATAAAAATATCAAATAAGTGCCTCTTGTATTGAATAACAGACTTGTAATTTAACATCATTAGGAAAAACTTGAAATTAATGGTTAATAAACTTTAAATCGGTACTTATTATAAATATTATTTTTGAGAATTTTCTATAATTCCCTTTTATGATTTGTCATATTTTCCCTTAAAAACGTACATAAGAATGTTAAAAATAAAAAAAATTCATAGACAAAGCTTTTAAATACGCTCAAAACTTGCATCAAGAACTTGAAACATCTTTTGAATGTCCAAAACAAGGAAGTGTTATATCCATCATTTTATGAGATTTATTTTATCAAAATATATTTTATAATCTTCTGTGTCCTCAGTCTCTTTGAGGGGCGAGGCTGCAACTCAGGTTTCAGTTGAGCTTCCGATATCGAATTATAAAGGAAAGATGGAGAATGAACTGGCATTATTATTGGCAGCTCATCTTAAAAATGATTCTACTAGAACTGCTCTGATGATTTGATTCAACAAGTTTTTCTTAAAGTTGAATACAAGAATTTCGTTATAGAAAAACTTTCAACAGTCTTTAAGTGATTTAATCTGTAAATATCTATCTTATCTATTCTATATAAATATAGATATATAATATGTATAATTTTTAATATATAATGTCACAAGACTAAGAATGTGCCGCCTTTTTATGACTCGGGGTGGTTACACCTACTCTCACCTGATCTCAGCGTAAGTGGGCTTAACCAATCACCAGCCGGAGAGGAGCATTCTTATCACGTATGAGGATGATTTTTATGTTAACTCCTGGAAATTAGAGAATGTTATCTCTCTCTAAGGACTTCGTCTTCAAGACCACCTAGCAATAAGAATTATACAAAAGAAAGGAAATTTCTAGCAAAGGAATAAAGGGAGAGAACATTCTCGAAACTGAACAAACTAGTATAAAAGGAGGTTCGTTCGAAAGAAGTTTTCAGTATTCAAATGAATCTTCGAGAGTATTGAATAAATCTTCAACAGTGTGATATAAATCTTCGACCAGTGTTAAAATAAATAGTGAAGTGTTCAGTGTTAAAGTGTAAACAATGCAAGTAAAGAGTGTTAAAATAAATTGTAAACATTGTAAGTAAAGTGAACAGTTCAATAGTGAGTAACAATTAGTGAATTGTGACAAGTGACAAGCGACAAAGTGACTGTAAAAACTAACTAATTATTAACGTGTAGTTTATATGTGACAATAGTGTAAGATAAATCAATAAACAATTGTTAAAAATAAATTTAGTCATTAAACACAAATCCTCGAGCCCGTAAAAAAACGTTACAATACATATAGAATAAAACTGTAGAAGATTTGTGTCTTCTTTGTTGTACCTCTTTCCCGCAAAAACTACTGAACGGATTTGGATGATATTTTTTTTTATATAGCTATTAGTTCTCGGTCACATAATGGCTATAATTTATACATAATTTAATAGACAAAAGTCGGTAATTTCAATGATTTATAATGTAATGTCATAACAAACGTATTTTTGTACACTTACATTGCAAACGCTGGACAAACCTTCCGAGATAGATCAAACTTATATGCAGCAAAATTGTGTATCATAAAAAGGTTGATAAAAAAGTCCGCGCCGATATATGTCTATCTTCTAAGGATAACCCAGAGGAATCATTTTTATCTTTTACAAATGACAAAAAAAATATGTTGGCATAGCGGCTGGCTATTGTACGACGTACGTATTGCCTGTTTTATTAGTATCTTCTTCTAAATTATATAAAAATGTTATGTCGGTCCTTATTCTGTACCAATTGAGTTCAAATTTTGATACAATATACAATCGGGCTCCAGAATGGTTTTTTTTCTATATTTCGCGTCAGTAATATATAAAATACGTGAATCACAACAATTGTATCCTACAGGAATCGTATATTAAAAAAAGTTTCGTTAAAGTTCGCGAAATAGCATTTTAACATATTTTCCTCAAGAATGCCTGCCCAATTTTACACAGTAACGCAAGAAAGTCTCTACAAAGTTTAAATTAAACAATTTTCAAAATTTTACTGAATAATAAATAAGAATTTCAATTTAACACCCGATAAAATTAATAATGGAACTTTTTTAAATATTTGAATTTCTATATTGCACATTGTTGAAGGAATTAATTATAAATAGGTAAACGTATTAAAATAATATACTAAATTTTTAAATAATTAACAATTACTGAACGAAACGAATTTTAATGAAGTTTTGTTAAAGATACCTCAGATTTTAGCTTATTGAACATCATTTATTGAAAAAAAGCAAGGTTCCTGTTAGATTGGCCCTAACCTTTTCTACTAAAATGGGTGAACTGTTTGAAATGAAATTTAAAAGTCTGGAAGTATCTATCATCTTTTTCTGTCAAAAAATTATAGATTAATTTTTTTATTTCGCTATGAAGTTAGGGAATCTATTAAACAATCAATTAAATTTAGATACTTTCATCAAAGCGAGCGGTTATCTATTTTATCAATCGTTTTCAAATTTTGATCTTTAGTTCAAATCACAATCATTTTTAGACTGGCTACGTAAAAACGTTTTCATCTTGATTCCTCAATAATAATTTCTCTGCATAGAATAGTTTACTACAATATAATTTAACATTAACCTTGCCACAGCAAGGCGTGGCCGGGTCTGCTAGTTAGTTATAAAAAGTTTTCATTTTTTCCTTACTATACCTTTAAATTTACCTTAATCAATAATATAACATTAAATTAAAACAGATTTTAAAGAAAATCTCCTAACAGTATTTTTATAAGTGAAATTAAGCATTAAATTCGCAGGTTATATAATTTTTCAGTTTTAATTTTAAGCATAATTAATCGCAAAAAATGTCAAATTACTTTTAGTGTTAAATCCCTTATACTCAAGCGTACAAAAAGCAATTTGTTTAACTTTTAAGTTTATGAAATAAAAAATTAAGATGCAAATGTTATTAAGTCATAAATTATCTACCATTTTCATTTTACTATTTTTGTCTATAGTCAATATTTTTAAAGTTTTGGATGCTTAAATTCACCAATGAATAAGAATTTTACGTGCGTAATAAACCGTTAAAAAAAGCCCTTAAAATTGAAAATGTTTAAATTCTTCATAACATAGTTTGTTGATTATGTGATAAAATTTATTGTTTAAATATCATACAATTTATTTTTATAGATTTTTCAAAACTTATGAAAATCATAATTTATGAACTTCAATTTATAACTCTAAAAACTTTAAAGTATCAAAGATCTTCTATTTTTGTATTGAAGTGAAGAATATGAAAAATTTTCGTGGGGTGTAAAAATAACATTAATTTTTCTTAAATAGTACCAGACTAATATTTCTAAAATATTTACCGAATGATGAAAAGACTTTGAAAATCCATCCAAATCCATTTTTAAGACACTTTAAATGGATGAGATACAAAAAAAAATATTTCATAATTTATAACGAAATTTGCAACATTTAGTCGAGAAACTTTAAATTCGTCTTATAATAACAATTTCAATAAATACTTTATGAATCTTTGACACGGTTCAAAAACCGGAAATAACCCCTATAGTAAAAAGCCTCAGACTTGCCTCGTGATATTTTTATACGCGATTAAAAGCGAGTTGATAAACGTATTAACCCCAAATAATTTTTAAATACCATCCATAATTGAAGTTGTATCACTCTCTTGGGGCCATCTTCCTAATCCACCCTCGTTGTGGCTCATTTTATTTTGTCACATTTTTCCTGTCCTGCAAAGCTCCAGTGAATTTCACGTCACGTCACTGTTGATAATTACGCTTTTCAAAAATAATTTATATTGATAACATTTTAATAAATTTTATCTTAGTTTCTCTTCCACTTGATAGTAAATTCAAACTTATTGACAGAGAATGTTGTTTGAAATGACAATATTTTATTTATCTTTACTCTTTTTATATTACTCGTATAAGATATTTATCTTACATCGAAGATTTGAGTATAGATTCTCTATGTTTAAAAAAAAAGTTGAGTCATTTTGTTTCCTAGTAAAATCAATATTAATTTATTTCGGAATATATAATCTTGATTTATTTATTATGTATTTGGTTTAGAATGTATGGAAAAGCGAGATACAACAAGTAAATATGACTGAAAACGATAAATATTTTATGAAGAAGAACTTATAATAAGTCACTTTGTATACGACACTCTTAAAATATCTTTCATACTTTTTAATGTATATTTATACCTACCATTCATGTTTACATAGTATAATGTACGTAGGTTTTATACTTATCTAGGTAATGTATTAGATTCACGAATAAAAAAAGTGTTGTATTGTAATTTTTGAACAACACTTTCATTTTCAATATTGGAATTACGATTCTTTTGAATCAATTCAAAATATTTTTAACATCTGATATACGATTTTTAAATATTATATGAGGGCAGAACTATAGCTTATTATAAAATTTTTCATCAAAATAAAGGCAATCAATAATGATGAGACCTTTAAAATCAGTCTGAGCCATTATTTCTGGAGTACAAGTTTCGAGTTTTGCTTCTTAGAGTCAGATACTATTTATGTTTGATTTTAAAATGTCTGTAGAAAGAAAAGATTATAATTTCTACTAATATTACACAGAAGAAACGTTTGTGTGTTAGAAATAATCTTTAAAATACTCTAACGATTTTTAACAATGACGTAGTTTTTTTTTTATCAAAAAAAAAGGATCAATTTGATACTAGAAAAATGCATGACTATTGCATATTCTAAAAAAGTTGCGATTCTCTACTTTATTTAAGTTTCAAGGCATTTCAACTAAATTTGGCTGGAAATCAAACTGAAGTCGAGTCATTATAACCGTTTAAAAATAAGTAAATTATTGATTCTGTAAGTTATAATATTTTATTTAGAATCTAAATTGCAAGCACAATGCGTTTAATTCACGAGTGATGTATCACTCACGTTGACGATTTATTTACGACTCGGTTGACGATTTATTTATCACTGACTTTTCGTTCCAAAAAACCGCTTTTTATATCGTTTTGGTCATTTTCGAGAACATTCTCTCCTATTATTCGTTGCCAGAACTTTCTATTATCCTATGTTGTTCTTTTGTCCTTTTCTTATACATAAGGAATTACAGATAGAAAATAATAAAAGTTTCTTATATTTTTTAATTCACCGAGTAATCTTTTTGGTCAAACCCTTCGCGCCACGGAGGTCCGAACGTTCTAAAAATTCCTGGAAATTTCTCAAGGTCTTTCTTATCCTAAAACCACGTCGCCTCCAACTGGCGGGTTGATTGGCTTGGCCCAACCACAGCTGAGACAGAAGACGCCATACCCAAACTCACAAAATGGCGATGCTCCGCATCTTTAAGCTCCTTAGACTATGACAGTATATATTGTGTACAGAAAAGGTCCCAGTATGCTTCTCTGTGGCACTTCTGATCGCATTTCCTTGTAAAAGGAGTAGTAGTTTCCTTCAATTCTTACACTGAAAGTGCGTCCAGCTAGGTATGACTGTATCAGAATTCTAAACTTGGTGTTGGTTAACAGTGATTAATATTTTGGAAAAAAAAAGTTTCGTTGCTAATTTTTAACATGATATAGCTCATTTAATTTTAATTTTATAAGGTAACTAGCTGATACCCGCGACGTCGTCTGCGTAGGTCATTGTGTAAAGAACATATTTTATTTCCAGAGGAAAAACATTTAAAAAATTGATTTAAACAAAATTGAAACATTAAAAATAATCGGAAAGAACTTAGCGTAGAACTTTTTTTTTGGCCAAAAAATTGCTCCTGCAGAATTTGCTATTGCTCCAAGTGTATAATTATTAGTTAATTAATAATTAAATTTTCAAAAATTTGTAAATTCAAAATTAAAAATTGCCATATAATCCAAAATAAACACTGTTTTTAATTTTTTTTTTTTCAAAAAATTGTTCTTTAAATACTCTTTCCGGATCCGTAATTGCTCCAGGTGTATGTTAATTAGTTATTCAATTCTTAAACTACTCATGTTTAAATAAGATCCAACGGCAGTTGATGACGTCATAGTACAAAAATATATGTAAAAATAGTTAAAAATAATTAATTATTAAAAATATTGCAAAAATTTGATCAATTATTTGCGTAATGAAAAGAGTAGATAGAGAACTTAAAAAAAAAAAAAAAAAAAATTTTAATTAAAAATTATTTTGGGTTTTTTCGCGATTTTAATTTTTGAATTAAATTTAGTTAAATTTTAAAAAAATTATATTATTAAATAGCTATTAACTATACACCTGGAGCAATTGCAGATCCGAAAAGAGCATTTAAGAAGCAATTTTTAAAAAAAATGACTTTTTTTTATTTTACAGAAATTTAAATTTTTAGTTTGCAAATTTTTGAAAAATTAATTTTTAATCAATTAATAACCATACACTTGGAGAAATTGCGGATTCTGAGGAAGCAATTTTTTTGGCATATAGTTTAATTAAAAAAAAATGTTTCTCGCTTACTTAGGTAATTCTTTCTGATTAAAAAATATATGCAAAAATAAAAGGGAGTGTTGAAATGTAATTTGATTATTGTAACGGTTGTGACTTGAAAATGTTTTTTGAATCTGTATTTACAGTAAAATATAAAAAAATGCTAAAAGAGAATTAAAAAAAAAGGCTACAAAAAATATTTTAAAATGTGCTAAACAAATAGAAAATATAATTAAAAAAATCTTTATTAATCTAAAATCTCGCTGAGCTGCATTAAGTCTACATTCAAATATGAAATAATCAGTAGGCAGTGGAAGGAGAAACATCCTCTCTTTAGCTCATGCGCATTACACCGTCTGCCCCACTCTATCAAAGCAACGAAAAATGCACCGTCTAACGCGTTTTGCTTGTAAAAATCACATATTTTAAAACTTTAATTACTTTGTTTTTAATTAAGATATCGTGATAATTCTTTTTTTAGATAAGGGCCAAGTATGTAAGAAGTAAAACAGAACAAAATTGATTGAAATCTATCCAGTTATTTTTGAGTTAAAAGCGAACATTGGAAAACAGCTATCATTTTATTTATATAGAAGAGCCTATATGAAAACTGGAAAATTGAAAAAAATGGTGTAATTTAGAAATGTTTTCTCCGAAAAACTCATAGGATATAGGCGGTGAAATCTTGGACTTATGGTTTTTCTGTTGAAAAAAAAATACCAAATGTAGTTAGTAAAATATAATTTATATATAAGGTATCACTTTCCATAAGCAAATCCCATCATTAATTTTTTCCAAATTACAAAAACTTTTATCCCGATATTGACATTGTAATTATATTTATAATTACATTGAATATTATATGAAGTATGTAAATTTTCGTTAAAACTAACCAGAACGATGTATGTTGTTTGCACAGTCGCACTTTAATTAAAACTCTAACAAGCTCGCCGGAAAAAAATTTAAAAAAAAAATAAATTGAAAATATGTTAAAACACAAAGAAGCAGATTTTCTTCGTGCAACAAATTTAAATATTGAAACATTTATCGAGAAAAAAAAATGCCCAATTATATTGAGAGAAAATATATTCAAGGTCCTTGCTATCATCTTGTTCGCGGTATATCATTAATTTAGACACTCGAAACGAACTTACAATCATCTCTCGGTTCAATGATATTCTCTCTGTTCGTTAAGAATTGTGAATTGAACTAATTTGATATTTCAAATCGTCGTGCTTTACGCTCAATTTTTATCTTGATTATGGAGATAATTTGTGGTATCTATAGTGGTGATGAGATTAATAGATTTTTCGAGTGGATAATTAAAGTTCAATGAGGTTTTAATGAATGATAAAATAAATTAATTACTTAATTACAGATAATATTTTAATTATTACCAGTAATATAGGCGATATTTATAGTAGGGAGTTAATAAGAAGTTTCAGACGAGTTTGTCGAGTTAGGTCGAGACATTGAATTATCTGCGCTTTTATGTTTTATTTATCAATAAATGAAAATAATCATAATAATGTTTGCTAATAAAATTTTTTACTTAATTAGACTAGGCATGTAATGAATTTACCTCAATTACAGCAATGATGTTCATGGGGAGTCAGTCGAGAAATTGTTTTTGGTCAGACAAAAACAATTTTTTTTTTTTTTGGTGTCCATGTTGTTTTAACATTTGTCTAGGTTACTTTGAAATTTTATGAAATTAAATATGGGTTTGTGCAATTAAAATAACCATTATTAGAATTTTTATTATTATAATTGAATATTTATATAATTGAATTGATTCACTTATTTTTAAATATTGATAAAAAGATATTTCTGTTGTAAATAATTAATAATCGAGGCTAATTTAATGAGGTAACGTTTAATGGCTCTACTCGTTTCACTTTGTAATTTCACCCCTTCGACCCATTTACATGTTTTATTATGCTAGTAAAATGTAAAATTATATTTTTATTTGCGCTATTGAATCGAAAAAATATCACTAAATGCCACATTTTTGAAGTTATACTTCTTACGGCGCGTTATGAAAAAATGATGAGAGTGAAATTTTAAGATGCGCGCGCATTTTCAGCCAAAAATTAACAAAATGAAGTTGCCCGCAAAACCATTGGGTTTCCTGGCGCGCGTATTTTGAATTTTTGTTGTATTTATTTTGTAATTTATTTATTTTTATATTTAAATTAAAAATAATTATATATTCAAATGACACATATTATTAATAAATAAATTATTACTTTTCTCAAATTTTGCAGTAGCTGTTATACTATTTGAAATTTAATGATAAAAATGACGTCTGCATCGCGGCGCGGTTTCAGAAGCATTTGTAGCGTTCTATTTTATCATCACAAACTATCAAGATAAAGTTTCCCGCAAAACGGCTCGGTATTTTTAACTAGACGCGCGTAATTTGAATTTTTGTTGTATTTATTTTCTAATTTATTTATTTTTATATTTAAATTAAAAAAATTTGAAAAAAAAACCCTACCAATAAAACAATAAAAGGGAGTGACAAAAAAAGAGTGGATAAAAGAGAGAGAGTCCATTTGAAGTTTTTCTCGTCAACCTCCTTTGGGCTTAAACATGGTATTTTGTCCGATAAATGCCATTTGGAGGTTCAAAAGAGGTCTTAAATTCAAATGCAAATGATCATGTTTCAATCTACTTGAACCCAGATTTTGAGGTCTAAAATAGGTTTATAATTTCGACTCGGGTTACTTATAAAAGGTCACTAAAATCACTTATTCAAGCACAGCTGCATTCACTGGTTGTTCTTAAAAATGCCGTTCTGAGTTTTTTGAAAATCGACGAAAGTGATTGTGCTTTTAGATTTGGATGAAATTTACATAGTTCATTGATGGGGATCCAGTGAGAGATAATTAAATGTTAAAACATTTTCAAATCATATTAAAATGAGGTAATTTTGCATTTCAAATGCACTTTACCAGTGTGTGATATTCTAAATAACACGAAACTGAATGAAATTACAAGCGACAAGATCGTTTTCTAACTGTATCCTTCATACTTAATGTTTTTTTGAAGTTATACTTCTTTAGGCGCGTTATGAAAAAAATGATGAGAGTGAAATTTTTAGATGCTCTTGAGACAAAAAATTAACAAAATGAAGTTAGCCGCAAAACCACTGGGTATTTTGGCGCGCGTAATTTGAATTGTTGTTGTATTTATTTACCTACTTATTTAATTATTTTTATATTTAAATTAAAAATAATTATTTATACAAATGACAAATATTATTAATAAATAAGTTATTACTTTTCTCGAATTTTGCAGTAGCTGTTATAGGTACTATTTGAAGTTTAATAATGAAAATGACGTCTGCATAGCGGCACGGTTTTAGAAGCATTAGTAGCGTTCTATTTTATCATCACAAATTAACAAGATGAAGTTGCCCGCAAAACGGCTCGGTATTTTTAACTAGACGCGCGTAATTTGAATTTTTGTTGTATTTATTTACTTATTTTTATATTTAAATGAAAAATAATTAATTCTTTAAACATATTTTTTATATTTTATTTAGAAAATAAATATATATACAAATGACACATATTATTAATAAATAAGTTATTACTTTTCTCAAATTTTGCAGTAGCTGTTATACTATTTGAAGTTTAATGATGAAAATGACGTCTGCATTCCATGCATATTCTTAGTTATCACGAAATCCGGGATTCTGAACTGATTCAACCATCTTAGAATAATAATTTAGTAACACAAGATATGAATAAGATCAAGACATTTACTTTGACAAGTAGCTACTTACTTTATTTTGAAATGTCTATGAAGCTTCGTTTTCATGACATACATGTTTTGTTAACCAGAAAAATGATCCTGACAAATTTTATAAACGTCTTGCAGTTTCCTTTGGATATTATTTATTGATACAAATTAAAATATTATTCTCTTAATTTTATTTTTAATAATTATATTTTTATATATATATATATATATATATATATATATATATTTATTATTAAATATTAAATTACAGTTTTTTTAAATTTATTATTTTATAAAATTAATTAAAACTAATTTTTAATGATACCAAAGAAGTATAACTTCTCATGCGCGTACATAAGTACACGCAACCACTTTTTTTTTATTTGAAGAATTTAATTGTTGATGCTGACGATTTCAAATCAGTTGAGAAGAAAATAATATTAACAAAGTAATATGATTAACAATTTTTATGGTTTACCATAAAACTGTTAACGTTACGATATTATAATAAGTTAAAAATTTTAGTAGAATTCAAACCGGTAATCTACTACAATTTTTTATTACAAAAAGATGCTTTGGTCTGGCTATGTGAAACAAACTAAGATACAAACTTAATAAAGCATTTTTAGCACTGAATTCAGTTACCTAAGCAATTCTTAAGCTTGGATGCACTGGCAAGAAAAACATTTTGCCAGAATTAGTACCATACGAACGGTACCAGGTATGGAGGCAACCAAAACTTTGACAACATTTATATATACGTATTGTTTAAGAAAATACTTCGGACAGAAATTTCTCTAGTTTTACAGATTATCAGAAACAAAATCTAGTTCAGTTCTATAGTCCCCATATTATCATAATATGCTGATTAGAATTTTCATAAAAATCAATCATGAGTGTCAAATTCGTTTTTAAAATAGAAAAAAAAATGATTTATAAATTGTATATGCAAGGCTACAAAAAGACAAGAATGCTGAGCATGCATCAGAGAGCCTAAAGAACCTATACAATATGGCGAAACGTCGCGACCTGATATTCTTGTTGCATTCATTATAAATCTCGATCCATTGCCCCTCTAACTATATATATTGTCATAGTCTAAGGAACCTGGGAGGGGGATTGGTTTCATGACTGTGTGGACTGAAACTTTCCTCTCACGACCGTTTTAGACCTTTTGTCGAAACGTCACGCTGAGTGCCTCCACGAAGCGTGAAGGATGGGTAAAGGTGGGGCGTAGTCGACTGAACAATACAAGTCTAGAACTTTCCAAAGAAAAGGATTAGTATCTCGGACCCATTAATATAATATATATATTCAAATGAAGTATGTAAATTTTCGTTAAAATTAACGATGCCATCATTTTTTTTTCCAGGATTTCCTTTTATTATAATCCACAATATACCCAACCATGTGCATTTATTTAGAAATTTTATTTAATTCTATAACATCTCTCTGGTTACTTTCAAGATAATAAATTAAAGCAAATTTCTGCACACTATTTCTTTGAAACTCGATTTTTTCACTTTTAAATTTTTTACATTTACACTTTTAAGCCTTTTGATATAGACAATATTGAAACATAATCAAATAGTGAAATAAGTTAATTCAATTGTTGTATAATAACTCGTGTAGCACTCAAACGGTTAACAAGAGACTAAAGCTGAGTAAAAATGAACCAGAGTGAACAGGACTAAGGGACAAACCGGTAATGGATACAAGAATACACAATATTATACTAAGCATCTAAGTAAAGGAAAGAGAGAGATCAAAACTTTGGGTTATTAGTAAATAATATTTGCAATAGGTAATGTAAAAAAAAGAAATTTACAACCATATTTTATGTTTTATGATCATAAACCTTTTTTTAGGACGAGACTATATGTTCACAAAATAAAAATAAAAATTTCATGTAGGTTAAAATGAAGACGATGGAATCGTTTAGGTCCATCTGAGGCTCATTTTAGTCTTTGGAGGCCCAAAAGACGGTCAAAGTACCATTTCAGGGCCAAAGGAGGTCTGAAATTTCGACTCGGGGAGTGAAAGAAGTGATAACCTACAGCGCCAGAACAGTCGCTAATGACCTTGGACATTCCAAGCGACTAAAAATAACCAAAAAAATGTCAATTCCAAAATAATACGTTCGTTAATTCAAAGCAACTAAAATACAAAGATATGATCAGGTTCAATAAAACGAAATCAGTACAAGGAAAAGTGAATTACTGCATTAAACCTCAATGATAAATGATATTACAATGATTATTTTAAAAAAATCAAATTAAACATCAAATAATAATATTTAGATCAAGCTTAAAAAGTACAAATAAGATTTTTAAGCTCGTCTTTGATTTTTAAATCTTGAAACTCAACATTGAAAAAATATTCATTCATTTTCTGGTTCTAATTAACATTTTTAGTATACCATTTTAATCTTAGTACTTGAACAAGTATACATTTTTTTTATTTTGTTAACATATTGAGATTTGAATGTTTTGTGAATAAATCCTTCAAAACTATCAAATTGCAAACACATTTTACATGAAGTCCTGTTGAAATTTATCGAAGTATATGATTTCCATATGAAATGCCTCGATGAACATAATTTTCACTGAATAGTATATACAATAAAACGAGCGTTCAATAATAACTATCTTTTGCCATTTTATTTTCACATATTGGTAAAACATTGATATGTAATAATTCTATTTCCATTGTCATCATTTTTTCGCTATCGTTCAATAATTAACCACAAAAACATGTCGAGTAAAAACGCTAAAAATTTTGAATGTTCAAGGATTAAAATGGCAAGTATAGTATGAAAAAAAAAGCCAATTAACATGTAACAATATAAATAAGAAACTTTTTTAAATTAGACTTATTCATTGCATCCATATACGAAACTCGTATTAAATTACTTTTTAATTACATAACAGAACCGTAAAAGCTTTAATAAAGTTTATGCCTCTTATTTGCTTTTTGAAATGTACATATTCGTACTGTTAGTCGTATTTATATGGTTGATACTTTAAATATTTGAAATATATGTATACTTTTTACAGACTATAAAGAGTTAATGTTTTTATTGTTCGTGGATCGAGCACCAAAATTTTATTTTTAACATAGTCTAGATGTCGAACTAAATAAAAATTAACAATTTAAGCTTTAAAAATGTAATGATATATGAATAATTAAATATTTTATTTACTGGCAGCTATTTATTGGATTATTTTCTAGGTAAAAATTAATATCAATTATGATTTTTATGACATTTTTTAATAAAAAGTAAAAGTTTTACAAAGCATCTATGTTATGTTTAAAAGAAGTTGAATCTTTTATTTTCTACTCATTCCAATGTAACATTATCAAGTTTAAGATAATTCAACTTATTAATTATTAAGATGAAAGAAAAAGAGCTTTGAAAATAGCAAGTTGGCCTCGGCTCCAATCACAGTAGCCTAGAGTCTCACAGCCCAATGACGACATTAATCGTGACCAAGTCCCTAGGAGGGGAGTGATGTGGCGAGTGGAAATGGGATTGGAGGATGCAGCGACACCTCTCGCAACTGCCCTAACAAAACAACGTTATATACCTTGAGCAATTCAATTTTTACGGGGCCAGTTCTGGCCAATGTAATCTTACTAATATTATAAACGTGAAAGTTTGTAAGAATGGATGTTTGTTGCTCTTTCACTCAAAAAGTACTAAATGGATTTGGATGAAATTTGGCATAGATATAGATTATAATCCGGTTTAACATATAGTATACTTTATATCCAGACAAAATGTACAATTCCCATGGGATAGATATTTTTTTGTTTTTTACAGAGCAACAGATTAACTTCCTTTTTTGTAATGTGGTAGTTTAGGGGCCAGAAAATTATATAGATTACTTCTCATACCGGAATAATAAACGATTCCCATGGGATAGCAAAATAAGTATGTATTCTATAAGAACCGTGTATTTAAAAGCAGTTTCATTAAAATCCACGAAATAGAGTCTTAACTCTTTTTCTTTAAGATGATTTGATCTATTTTTACTCGGGAGAGATGTACTATTCCCGTGGGATAGATATGTTTTTTGTTTATCACAGAGTTAAAGATTGATATGATTTTTACAATGTGGTAGTTTGGGGGAGAATGATATAGCTTACTTTTAAGGCTAGAATAATGCATGGTTCCTATGGGATGGCAAAACAATTATATCCTACAGAAACCGTACATTTAAAAAGTTTTGGTAAAGTTTGTGATATAGAATTTTAATGCATTTTCCTCATGAAGGCCTGACTACTTTTACACGATAATGAAAGAAATCTCTACAAAGTTTAAAAAATTGACAATTTTTACTGGGAAAATAAATATGAATTTCAATTTAACACCCGATAAAATTAATAATGATTTTTTTTAAATATTTAAATTTTTTCATTGTTCATTGTCAAAGATATTAGTTAGAAATAAACGTATTAAAATAATAAACTAAAAATTTTTAAATTTAACAATTACTTAACGGAAAGAATTTTAATGAAGTTTTGCTAAAGATCCCGTAGGATAGCTACTTATCTATTCTTTTAAGGGAACATTCATTAATTATTACGTGAGGCGTTCAGGGACCGATGGGGTCGAGCCGAATCTCATCTAATCTTTCTTTGGGGAAATGGAAGGTCTCCCAAATATCACGTATTTTTTGTTTTGAAAAATACCACATTAGATTATGTACCCAAGGTCAGAATTTTTACACATCTATACAGATGGTTCATCCATTCCAGGATCCGGAAAAACTGGTGCTGGTTACTACAGTGATATATTTGAAGGATGCGCCGCAGTTGGAGAACCTCTCAGCTGTTTTGATGGGGAAGTAGAGGCAGTTTTACTAGCTATATCTAAACTTCACGAAGTTAAGACCTATCATAAAGCTGTTTTCTTCATTGATTCTCAAGCCACGATAATAGCATTATCCTCTAACTACCCCACCGATTGCGTTCGTACCAACAAATGTCGAGCCGCCTTGGACAGTCTTGCTAAAACAGGTTGGCACCTGTCACTACAATGGATTCCCAGTCATGTTGGTATCTTGGGAAATAAAAAAGCCGACGAGCTCGCAAAGTCTGCCACTGCTCTAAATCAACCGCCAACACTTATGTCTTTAACACAAGCTCAGAGCCACATCGCAAGCACTGTCAACTGGCATACCTACAATATTCAAAAAAATTAAGCGCAAGGAAAAAAATGGGAATTCTTACTGGAATCTTCTATCTCACGACTTCTCCCCCGTCAAGTGTCAGTCGCAGTTTTCCGAACTACCACGGGGCACGACTACCTATGCGAACACTTGCACCGCATTGGAATCCTACCGACTCCAATCTGTTCCCTCTGCAATGGGGAACCCATGAATGCCAAGCATCTTGGCAATTGTCCTGCACTTACAGACGTCAGAACAACAAAAACGACCAAAACCAACTAATCTCCAACCTCTATTGGACGGCGCGACCCCGAATGACAGAAATGTCAAGCGTGGGCGTTGGATAAGAAAAGAAGAAGAAGAAGACATTAGATTGCGGGTTGGGGGAATGATTTATGTCAAATCTCATGACATCTTACCAAAGGGGAGGGGATGAGATTTCAAAAATTGCAAAAACTCCTCGTGCAATTAATGGATGCCCCCTAAAATAGCTGTACGGTTTTAAATGACATTTGGTATAAAAGATTTTCAAGTCCTAAAGGAATACAGGTATTTTTTTTAATAAAAATCGTATAGAAGCTCATCTGAGACAGCAACATCTCTTTATTGAAAAGTAGTTTTACAAAGTTTCCAAATCCAAACTTTCTTTGGATCTAAAGTCTGAAAGTATCTATCATCTTTTTCTGTTAAAATAGATTAATTTTTATATTTCGCTATAAAGTTAGGGAATCTTTTAATCAATCAGTTAAATTTAGATACACTCAGCAAAGTGAGCGGGTATCAGCTAGTATAATATAAAACAGTTTAGAAAATGACATTTGGTATGAAACATTTTAAAGTTCTAAAGGTACTTTTTACAGGTACTTTTTTACTAAAAATCGTATAGAAGCTGATGTGGGACAGCTGACATCTCTTTCTTGAAAAGTAGTTTTACGAATCTTTATGAACTTTATTTGGATCTAAAGTCTGAAAGTATCTATCATCTTTTTCTGTCAAAATAGATTAATTTTTATATTTCGCTATGAACGTAGGGAATCTTTTAATCATTCAGTTAAATTTAGATACACTCAGCGAAGCGAGCGGGTATCAGCTAGTTGTATATAATTATTATATGTAAATAAATGTGGGTTACCATTACCACCTTACAAGGCCAATAAGTTTACTTCGTCTTTTTTCCAAAATTCCTGAAAAGCTTCTCTTAAAAATATTCACTCTGTTACTCGAAAATCATCATATTATCCCTTCCCACCAATTTGGTTGCAGACCATCTCACTCCACCACTCAACGGTGTTTTAGAGTAGTAGATGAAATCTCTGCTGCTCTTGAAAAAAAAAATTAAAAAAGAGCTTTTCTGGATGTCACACAGGCGTTTGACAGAGGGTGGCATATAGATCTTCTAATAAGCTCCAAAAGTTCCTACAAACCCAATATTTCCTTATTCTCAAAGCATGTTTTTCGGACCGATCCTTAAAAGTGAGATGCGGACCTGAATTTTCTCCCCTTGAACCTATCCTAACCGGAATTCCTCAAGGATGCATACTGGGTCTCATCTTTTAAACCATATATATATATCTGACATCTCAACCCATCCTAACACAATGATAACTACCTACGCAGATGATACTGCGATCTTTGCCTCCGACCCAAACCCGTTTCAAGTCTTTAATAAAATACAGCAACACCTCGACATTATAGCCAACTGATGTAAATCTAACATTTACTATAAACAGACTCTAAATGCCCACCGATAAAACACGTATAACAACGAAACACTAAGGACATCTACGTAGGTTCCCTTTCTGGGGTTTTGCCTGGATAGTCAACCTACTTAGAATCCACACACAAGACTGAAACGATAAGACCTTTGAACTCTTAAGAAGACTTTTAGGGTCACAATCTCCGATAGAAGTACCAACTAAATTGACTTTATAATGGGGCTCCACTAAACCCTCTACTATCAAACGCATCCAATCATTTCAGTTAAAAGTCCTTCGAATAATCCTAAACGCTTCTTATTATATCACAAATGATGTAATTCATTCTTTCCTTATATTTCCGATAGATTCATTAAATTCCATGACAAATTATTTTCCCATTCTAATCCAGAAGCTCAAATTATTTCTTGTATCTAACACCCAAATATTTTCCACGTCATTTAAAGTGATAATGGCCAAAAGACGACCTCCCAATTTCTTAGGGAGTTCCAGTGCTGGCTGTTGTCTTTCATCAACATACTCATATTCTATTTGACGTTTAAAGATTTTTAATTAGGATCTTATAACAGACGCTTTGGACTCTTAAGAAGACTTTTAGAACCACAATACTCCATAGACGTATCAACTAAATTGACTTTATTTAAATCCCTTATTGGACCTATGTATTTTGACATGTGAAATAGAATTGTGGGGCTCCACTAAGCCCTCTGATATCAAACGCAACCAATCATTTCAGTCAAAAGTCCTTCGAAAAGTCCTAAATACTCCTTATTATGTCACAAATGAAGTAATTCATTGAGATATTAACGTCCCTTATGTTTCCGAACTTATTTTCGATAGATTCATTAAATTCTATGACAAATTATTTTCCCATTCTAATCCAGAAGTTCAAATATTTTCCTGTGTTCAATACCCAAAAAATCCTTCACTTCGTTTAAAGCGACAATGGCCAAGAAACCACCTCGAAATTTCTTAGGGAGTTCCAGTGCTGGCTAGTGGCTTTCATCAACATACTCTTGACCTTTAATTTAACGGATTTTAATTTGGATCTTATAACCCATTTGCGCATTGTATGAATGTGTATACAGATTGCAAATAAATAATTAAGAAAAAAAAATTATACTAAAGATTTATGATGCATGCAATCTACATGTTTAAAAACGCCAAATATTTCCTTGAACCTAAATAATTTTTTTGAAATCAACAAACTGAGTCAGTCGTATTATAATTTTATGTTAATTAACGTTAATATTCAATTAGTTTCATCGATGATTATACAACACATCTTAATGTGTCTATCGACTGCAGGTCAAATATTTATGATTTTGTTTCACTAAAACTATCGAACTCGAAATGTTTAACACCAATTAAATCGGTTGCAATGAAATCAAAATTGATTTATTTCACGTAGGTATATTGAAAATTTGCGCGACATGTGCTAGTTAATAATAGAACATGTTTTATTGCTCGCAAATTCAAGCCTCAACACTTCACATTTAAATACCACGAGATTTTAACTGTTATTTGTTCTTATCGAAAATTTCAGAAATATATTTATGAGGTAAATAATTAATTATCGATTGTAATTATTGCATGGTCTACGAAATGTTAAATTTATCAAAAGATCAAAATTGTTATTATAATATGCGGATTTCTTTTTGCTCTTATAAAATCACAAATTTTTAATTTGCAAAATGTTTGTTTCATTTTTCATCTTTTAGACATATTTAAACAGGTTTACTAAAAAAAAAATTCAATATTAGAGTACAAAAAAAAGCTTTAACCATTTTCTCTAAAAAAAAAACTTATCAAAAGGAAGAATATTTTCAAGAATGGCTCGTAATAAATCAGTACATATATTTTTTAAGGTAAATACAATGTACATAAAGACGTTCCTTTTTAAATTTTGTTAATGCAAATCAAGTTTTATATAGAAACCATTTTTTACTTGTATTTTATTCCTCTTAAAAGGTTTTTTGCTTCTTGTTCATCTAATTTAAATATTGTTATTGTAAACAGAAAAATTTCATCAAATTCACCTTTTTATTAAACTCAAATATATCCTTTTCATAACCCTGTTTGGATGGTTAAAGGATAGATTTATATATAATATTAACTAATTTTTAAGAAGCTAATTATGAAAAGTTTCGTTAAACGTCTGTCAGGATTATTGGAGTGTAAACGATTTTTTTCTTTGATCACAGGTCTCAAAAATAAATCAAATTTAAAATCTTACTAATATTATAAACGTGAAAGTTTGTAAGGATGTCTGGATGTTTGTTGCTCTTTCACTCAAAAAATACTGAATAGATCTCAATGAAATTTGGCATAGATATAGATTATAATCCGGTTTAACATATAGTATACTTTATATCCAGAAAAAATGTACGGTTCCCGTGGGATAAATATTTTTTTGTTTTTTTACAGGGCAAAAGAGTAACTTTTTTTTTGTAATGTAGTAGTTTAGGGGCCAGAAAATGGTAAAGATTACTCCTCATACCGGAATAATAAACGGTTCCCATGGGATAGCAAAAAAAGTATGTATTCTATAAGAACCGTGTATTTAAGAGCAGTTTCATTAAAATCCACGAAGTAGAGTCTTAACTCTTTTTCTTTAAGAAGATTTGATCTACTTTTTACTCGGGAGAGATGTACTATTCCCGTGGGATAGATATGTTTTTTGTTTATCACAGAGTTAAAGATTGATATGAATGATTTTTGCAATGTGATAGTTTGGGGGAGAATGATATAGCTTACTCTTAAGGCTAGAATAATGCATGGTTCCTATGGGATGGCAAAACAATTATATCCTACAGGAACCGTACATTTAAAAAGTTTCGGTAAAGTTCGTGATATAGAATTTTAATGCATTTTCCTCAAGAAGGCCTGACTAATTTTACATGATAACGAAAGAAATCTCTACAAAGTTTAAAAAATTGACAATTTTTACTGGAAAAATAAATATGAATTTTATTTTAGCACCCGATAAAATTAATAATAATTTTTTTTTTAATATTTAAATTTTTTCATTGTTCATTGTCGAAGATATTAATTAGAAATAAACGTATTAAAATAATAAACTAAAAATTTCAAAATTTAACAATTACTTAACGGAAAGAATTTTAATGAAGTTTTGCTAAAGATCCTGTAGGATAGCTACTAATCTATTCTTTTAAGGGAACATCCATTAATTACGTGAGACGATCAGGGGCCGATGGGGTCGAGCCGAATCTTATCTAATCTTACTTTGGGGAAAAAGAAAGTCACGCAAATATCACGTATTTTTTTGTTTTGAAAAATATCACATTAGATTGCGGGTTGGGGGAATGATATATGCTTAATCTTATGACATCTTACCAGAAGGAAGGGGATGGGATTTCAAAAATCGCAAAAACTGCCTTGCGCAATTAATGAATGCCCCCTAAAATTGCTGTACGGTTTTAAATGACATTTGGTATGAAAGATTTTCAAATTTTAAAGGAAGGAATACAGTTACTTTTTAACTAAAAATCGTATAGAAGCTGATGTGAGACAGTTAACATATCTTTCTTGAAAAGTAGTTTTACGAATTTTGATGAACTTTCTTTGGATCTATAGTTTGAAAGTATTTATCATCTTTTTCTGTCAAAATACATTAATTTTTATATTGAATTGCTATGAACGTAGGGAATCTTTTAATCAATCATTTAAATTTAGATACATTCAGCAAAGCGAGCGGGTATCAGCTAGTAATAAAATATTTCCAAGGAATAATAAGAATAGTTATTGAATCTTTTAAAAATCAATCTTACGATAAGTTAAAAATTAAAATGGCAATTCTTAAAAAAAATTTTGTTGCTCTTATATTTTTACTAAGGCTTTAAGAGAGGAGGACATAAGTCAATAACTTTGCAATTTTTGCATTTCTTAATCGGTGATCTTTAAATTCTTTGATGAAACGGTTTTTGATGATTTAAACTTTAAACTACTTATATATACGAAAGAACTTCCTTAGGTTTCAAGTTGCAACTAAAGAAAATAAGATAGAAATAGATTAAATTTCAAGTCTTAATTTTCCATCTTACGACTATTAAAATGTTTTTATTAATTTTGTTACATTTTAGTCTATATTCATGAAAATATAATATAAATTTTTACAAGTCATATATTAATAATGATGATCAGTACAGATATCAAAAATTAATTAGTAATTTGATAATTTTTAACGACAGCAAATAGCACATTTAATTTTTAGAACTAACTCACACAACGTGATATTTTCCTTAGTGTACTTAAATGAAAACGCAGATCAAATTTCCTTACTTCGAGAAGCAAGCAAAAGGTGTCATCATAAAACAGGTCTTTTTATAAAAATCGAATAACTCAGCTTTCAAAGCTCATCTCCAATATGGATTCACTTGAAAAATCTTAGAATAAAATTTGCACACTTAATTGCTCTCAGTGAATGTTTCAATCAAACATTCTGGTCAATTAGTGAATTTTCATTTTAATTGTCATCGAGTTGGTTGATTTCCAATCAAAATTCTCATGCAATATACGGAGTCAATTTCAATTTCAATTCGTGCACAGTTCATGAACGTGCTCCTCTTTACTAGCAATCAATGTTTTTGATACAAAGTTCGCTCTCAATTTCAAAACAAATACAATGTTGTTAAGCTGCTTTTCTTTGTAGGGGTATTGGCACTTTTTTCACCCCTAAAAACTTATACGTGCCAAATAATTGAATAACTTTTTTTTGATTTCTTCCTTGGAAAATTTTATTTTTATGTGCAACTTGTAGACTTGTTTCACTTTATTATAAAAATTGGTCGATTGGTCGATTTGATTCGGATTGACCCGATAACAAATGTAACTTGCTGAAAACAGCGTTTCTACTGACATTGCTCCATTGCTCAGTGAACTGAAAAAAAAAATCCATATTGATAGTAACAAAAAATATTCTAACGATAGAAACTGTTGTTGATGCCTAGACATAACATAAAAAAACTACACAGAGATAAGAATTTTTTTTTGTTCTTCTTGTTTGACACTAGTTCAGCGAAACTCAAAAGTTGCTATTCATAGTGCTGATGAGAGTGATTATTGTCTTATAAATACTGGAGGGTTATAATTTATCCCCGAGCATTGTAGTTGATTAAATTTTAACTTTTTTTAACTACTATAGGTTTGTTCCACGTGTCCATTTGATAATGTTGAAACTAGGGATGTGAGGTTAATGGAAAATAATCGATTAAATAAAAATCGATTTTTCTTTATTCAATATTAATCGATTTGTCAAAAAAAGATTTTAATAAAAAAAAATCGATTTATGCGAAAAAATCGATTTTTTCTGTTATTTAAAATTCTCCTTGCTTTTCATATTCCAATAATAAACCTAAGAGATTCATACTAACAATTTGTCAGATTAAAATTCAAATAAAATGATATGAATAAAAAAATAACCAATTCAAAACTAAAAATTAAAGCAAATCGTCCATTAAACTTTCAAGGTAAGGACTAATGAATAAAGCAAATATGATTATTGATACACAATTTCAGTACCATTAAACGTTTTATTATAGTAATAAGAAAATAAATTATAGTTTAAAAAACTAAAACAACACGCTTTAATATGAAGCTGTACTAAAAAGTAGAAAATAATTGTATGTGTGAGTTTGTGTATCAGCAATGGAATTTGCAACAATCAAGTATGACTATTTAATTTGAAAAAAGATTTAATTAACAATTTAGTTATTAATTAAATAATTTATTTATAGTAAAAAAGCGTGGAGTGCAACTATCTATATTTTCATAATTTATAAACAAAATTGTAGTCGGTAGGATGCCAGTACGGTGCAAGTGCTTGCATAGCTAGTCGTGTCCCGTAGCAGTTCGGAAAACTTAGACTGACACCTGGCGGGGGAGAAGTCGTGGGATAGGAGATTCCAGTAAGGATTCCCATTTTTTCCCTTGCGCTTCATTTTTTTTTTCATTTTGTTCCTATTTATATATATAGAGTCATTATACAAATATAGCACCCCACGCTTTTTCACTATAAATAAATTATTTAATTAATAACTAAATTGTTAATTAAATATTTTTCCAAATTAAATAGTCATACTTGATTGTTGCAAATTCCATTGCTGATACACAAACTCACACATACAATTGTTTTCTACTTTTTAGTACAGCTTCATATTAAAGCGTGTTGTTTTAGTTTTTTAAACTATAATTTATTTTCTTAGTTTTTAGTCTTAAAACGATATCAAAAGCCTCGATTTTTAGTAGGTACTTAAATCTTTTGTTTGACAAAGTATCTATTTTTTTTAAGTTTAATAATTATTCTGAGCTACACATTGTCAATAGCTGCAAGTTAAGTGTAGCCTAATTACACAAATACGACACAGACAAAATTTTAAATAATCAAACAACGGAAGTGGTCATTGTTTGAAAATTTAAAATTTTGATTGTTAGATTTTTTCTATTTATTAGGTCTTGACGTTGATGAAATAAATAAATTCAATCCAATTTTCTTTTCAAGTAACACAAAATATGAAAACTTAGTGGTTATATTTTGAACGAAAAAAAAAGAATGACTTTTACCGTCATTCTGTGGTTTATACGTACATTTAATCTGCAAACGAATATAGATATTTTCTTTTTTTATTTATCCTGATGATTCTAGTCAGGACACAGGAACAAAATTAATAAATTATTGCATTGTCATCAGCCTTTGACCTTTGTGCGAATTTTCAAGTAAATCAAACTTTAAGAAGTAGGTGAAAATTACGCTGAAAGATTCCTTTACATGCATACATACAGGTCAAGTTAATAAAAGCGTGTTAAAAAATGAAATGATGAGCACCCTAACAAAATTACAACCTTATTGCCTCAAAAACTAAAATATAAATAAATATCTAGTACTATTTTATATTTGACTAGTTTTCAAATGAAATACTTAAAATGATATTCAAAAAACTAATCGAATTCATTGTGGTCTCAAAAACTAAAATGTGAAACAAATCTTTCATTTTTTTAAATTAACATGCACTTTTTTATACTTGGTTTAAGTTAAAACAAAAGACGAAAAATAATTATGCTTTACGTAAGAGTAGTTTTAAAATAAAATGAAACGATAAGTAAAAATCCAAACGATAACGTTAACGTATTGTCACAAAATGTTACTACTATGTGCTTAGATTTAATTGAAATAAATATTTTCGATTACAATCTTTTAATAATGAATTTTAAATTTAACAATCAAATATTTGAATGACAAGAATGAAAAAAACCGTTACAGCTAGTTTGCATTTAAGTTTGCGCTGTTTATGAAAATCGATTATAAAAAATCGATTATTTTCTAATAATAATCGATTTAAATAAAGATCGATTATTTTTTAACATCCCTAGTTGAAACACGTCCATCGAATGACAAAGAGTAAGACACATTAACCAAGAGACAAGAGTGAGTGAAAATCATGAAGCAAGGGCTTCACCCTAATTTCAAACTGGTTTTGCGGTGTTTAAACACCTCCAAAACAGTGCCCGGGTGAACTATAGTCATAAAAATGTACGTTCATAGCTCCACTTTCGCCTTGTGCGGCCAAACGGCTGAGGGCTGCGGCGTTTCTTTACTCACTCTTGTCTCTTGGTCAGTGTGCCTTGCTCTTTGTCTTACGTGGACGTGTTTTGCTCTAACGTCTGGAACAAACCTAATATAGTAAAGGTTGTATTGTAATCGGATCGAATTTTTGAATTTTAACTTTTACCGGAAATGCATGTTTTGAGGTCCCCCGAGTCCAAAAAAGTAGTTTTTAGAAACATATCTGTGTGTGACAGCCATATCACATCAAAAGCTTTATCCGAGTAACACCAAACTTGGACTTTTGTCTTTATATTATATCTAATTGTGCCGCGAAGCTTTTGCTTAAAATCGGTTAACCGGAACCTCGACTTTATTCTAGGAGGTTCTGAGATTTTTTAATTTTTTTCAAAAATAGCTCCAACGATTTTCTCTAAACTTTCTATAATTTTTAGACTCATTGATGCCTACAACTTTTATTTGAAACTTTTTTATGGGAAAATTCGAATAAGGACGATTCTGGGGTGAAGGTTGGAAATTCGTATATATAAATATACATAGGTTGCATACTTGTATGCATATAGTTCTGTTTATATATGTACCTATAGTTATAAAGTGCTTATATTTCTTTTAACCAACATCGAGTTTCATAAATGAAAGTAAAAGAAAGTACTGTGACGCCTCGCAGCAGATTTTTTTTAAAATAATTTCCTGGGGAAGCCTTCTCTTTAATCTTCTCTGAGTTCTGCATTGATCCAGATTTAATTCAACGGCACTTGAGCAGAGAGAGATGTTTTCAAAGAATCTTTTGGCTAGACTTCTTATGTCCTCTTTTATGCTCACTATGCTAAGTTTGTTGTGGATTTGGGAGTTCCACATGTACCATGGTGCTTTCAAAATAACGCGCAGCACCTTGTTTTGATATATCTGTAGTCTCTTAAAATTTCCCTCGGTGTTGAACCAAAAAGAAAACAGCTATAAGTTAGTATTGGTCTGATCATAGCTTTGTAGATTATAAGAGAACACTCTCTGCGAAGGCTTGATTTTTTATTGATAAGGGTGCACAGCTGAATTGAAGCTGAAGCGAGCATTTGATTCCTTTATTTTTGAGGTGATGTGGTCTCTCCAGCTTAGCCTACTGTCAAAGGACACTACGAGGTATTTGACGGATTTATTTTTGGGGCACCAAAAAATGTCGCTTTTCCCATATGCAAAGGTATTCTCTTCCTCGTCAACCCTCCTCAGAATGAATATTTATGCAGAGCTTTTTGATGGATTTACCAAATAAGAAATTGAAAATCTTCAACGTGCAATACAAGAAGGTTGAAGTAAATAGCTTACTTTGGGCAAAGTAAGTCTTGGCCTCAAATCTATGAAGAATAATTAGAAATCGATTCTTGTGAATATTTTTACGGCATAATACCAAAGTCACTACGGGAGATTGCTTTTAAATTTGCTGAAGCTAGCAAGTTGAAATATACATTCAACAAAAAATTTCTGGTGGGCAGGCAGACAAAGACTGGTAATATTCTTTCCTTATAAAAGCCTTTAACACTACCGAATTTAAATGATTTCTTACCAACAAGAAGCTCTCCGAAGAAAATACATTATTCTTAGTTTACTGGCGAAACATTAATAAATATTGTTCAGAAAGTTTGGCTCGAAAAGGCTTAAAACAAGTAGCAAAAGCGACAAGTAGTAAGCGTGGTGTCACCTCAACCAATATCGAGGTTTATAAGACATGTACCTCCAATGTTTATCTTCAAAAGACAGAAAAAGTATCAACTGTTGCCTTATGGTTTAAATAATTATGGTTTAAAATATGATTGCCACGGTTTTCTAGTTCTAGTTGTGTCAGTAAGTGAATTTTTTCTGCAACACTTAATTTCTTTTATAAAACCTATCAAAGCAGAACCAAACTTGATAATACTATATAGAATCACGAAAGTTACATTAGCTTGGGTGCATACAAACTTTTTCCAGAAAGCAATGTGCATATTTTTTCCTAGTCATCTCATGTATCTCATTAAATGCAGCCACTGGACTCAATTTTCTTCAATTCACTGAAATTGACATACAATCAAGAGTGTGAGCTTTAACTGGTCAACGATACTGGCATACAAATCACTCAGTACAACGTAGCAGAGCTTTTTTACAAATGCATACAACAAAACAGCCAACGTAAGGAAAGCTATCAGTGGATTTAGAGTGGCTGGAATGCAAACCCATTGATACAGACAAGTTTAACGGATGCTTCGAAAGCTTGCTCTTTAATAAATCTAATGACAGTCAAATCAGACAAGAATCAATTACTTTCGTTCGTGACACTGCAGCTGTACAAAAATTCAATAAACGTATTGACAGTTAATATTAAAATGCAATTTCTATTTGTAAAAATCAAACTTTTGTCCCTACATTATCTTATCTAAGCTTCTGTCTTAAATACCTAAAGTATTATATTAGACCAGTAAAAATCGACATAAAAAGTAGCTAGATTCGCAAAACATGATGTAGTTTTGATTTTTTAGTATGTTGTTTGGACCCAATAGGAATATGTATTCTCAAGTTTGCTACTCTCAAAAAGTTGTGGAAAAATTTTTATAGAGGAAAACCGGGAAAGTTTTAAACTTGTTTCAGATTCTGTTCGGTATCTCCTAATCCATGCATTTTTCTTCGAACACTATTCTGTAAACTTTTTAAGACCATTAAATTTGTTATCAATGGAGCCTAACCGGAGCTCTGCACGTCAATGGAGTACCGAGTTACGGCACTTTGAAAATAGGCCAGATTTTTCAAAAATTGAAAATTTTAGTTTTGGACCTTTTTAGATCGAAGTTGCGTCAAAACTATTGATCCTACGAGCAGAATTTACTGAATATAATTTGTAGACAATTTAATTAGCTTTAAATTAAGTGCAAATTGGGGTCTGTAAGCCTCGTAGTTCTCTCAAAATCTTAGAGAACCCTTATTAGGTAAAATCGCATTTTGGTGGGTACTCCAGTATTGGTGAAACGTCAGGGTTTATTTGAGGCTCGTCACCGTCGTCCTCTTCATTGTAGTTTTGCACATTTCCCCAGAGCAGATAGCATACATCGCAGAACATCTATACCTTGCTTTCAGGCAAATGCAGCCACCTCTCAGCACCCCTTCTTGCATTTACAAAAGAGGAGTTTCAGTAGCTCGACGGGGGCAGGAGCTTGCCGACTGGCAATGTGGAAGAGCCCAGCCGGGGTCATACATGCTTAAAAATCACTTCATGCAACAAAAAAAGTGGTTGCGTGTACTTATGTACGCGCGTAAGAAGTTATACTTCTTTGGCATCATTAAAACTTACTTTTCATTAATTGCATTCAAATAATCAATTTTAAAAATTGTAAATTAATATTTAATAATAATAATAATATATAAATATTTAAAGATATAATTATTAAACCAGTGGTCCTGGGTTCGAATCCCAACGAAAGCCTAAAATGTTTTTCTGGGTTTTTGCATTTGACGGTCGCTAATTACCATAGTAGTTGATGCGACCTTAAATAAACCACAAAAAAAAATTATTAAAAATAAAACTAAGAGAATAATATTTTAATTTATATCAATAAATAATATCCAAAGGAAGCTGCCAGACGTTTATAAAACTTGTCAGGATCATTTTTCTGGTTAACAATTCATGCATGTCATGAAAACGAAGCATCATAGAAATTGTGAAATAAAGTAAGTAGCTACTTTTCAAAGTAAATGTCTTAATCTTATTCATATCTTGTTTTACTAAATTATTATTCTAAGATGGTTGAATCATTTCAGAATCCCAGATTTCGTGATAACTAAGAATATGCATGAAATGCAGACGTCATTTTCATCACTAACCTCAAAATAGTATAATAGATACCGCAAAATTCGAGAAAAGTAATAACTTATTTTTTAATAATATATGTCATTTGTATTTATAATTATTTTTAATTTAAATATAAAAATAAATAAATAAGTAAATAATTAAAACAAAAATTTAAATTACGCGCGACAAAAAACCAAATGTTTTTGCGGCCAACTTCGTTTTGTTAATTTTTGTCTCACGATGGCCGCCCATCTAAAAATTTCACTCTCATCATTTTTTCATAACGCGCCTAAAAAAGTATAACTTCAAAAAGTGTTTAGGTACATTTCTGGGAAAATGCAATTTTACCTTTTGTTTTTTATTTGAAGATTTTGGGAGAACTACGAATCTTACAGGCCCCATTTTGTACTTAATTTAAAGCTAATTAAATTTTCTACAAATTATATTTCGTAAGTTCTGCTCGTAGGATCAATAGTTTCAACGCAATTTTGATCTAAAAAAGGAGTAGAACTAAAATTTTCAACTTTCGAAAAAACTGGCCTATTTTCAAAGTACCTTAACTCGGTACCCCATTGACGTGCAGAACTCCGGTTGAGCTTAATTTAAGAAGATACTTTGGATTAGGAGTTGCAAACTTGTCAATACATCGCCCTTATGGGTCCAAACAACAAACTAAAAATCATTTTTTGTTAATTTATTGTTGATTTTGTCTGGCCGTTATTTTTAAAATAACAACTTTGAAACGAGAAAACAGAAAAAGTACTCACTAAATTTGTCTAGTATACCTAAAAAATGATATAAAGGAGAAACAAATCGACAGTTTCAAGGAAAATTACAAAAGAACTCAATTAAAATTCAAGTCACCAATTAAAGGCAAAAGGGTCACGAAAATGATGATCAACCTAAACTTAAAATTGCATTGTTAAATTTATAATATTTTGACTAAATTAATTAAATATAACCATTATAAATAATTTTATATGCATCAAATTACATTGAGTAAAGCATAACTTCAGAGTAATTACGTCATGCTTGACCGCAAAGGTCCACCAGTAGATTTCAAGCCCATTTTATGCATATCCTACAAATTGCTTTAAAAAATCAAACTGAAATTTAATTGAGAAAGTTTTAACCGGCCACAGAAATTTTTCAAGCAAATGCGACAACCAAATTTAATTACATTTCGATGATGTTGCGACTGCTGAAGTCAGAGAGTAAACGGGAGTAGGTAAGCCTAAAATAATTTCCTTTTATTATTAAATTATGTAACTAATCGATGAAAAATGGAAAACTCAGAACAGATATAATTGAATTTGGCCCTTGTAACTTTGTTAGCATTAATTTGATTTAACTTGGGCTATTTTTCGTATAACATTTCATGGTTTTTGAATACAAATTTCGAATACAAAATTATACATTTAATTATTTTGATTAAGACAATACATTTAAGATTTTTTTTATATGGTGGTAAGTCAAAGTTGTAGACTCATAGATGAAGCTTCTGCAAATCTGAAGTTTTCCTTTTTTTGAACCTAAAGAAAAAATAATCAGAAAAGATTGGAAATTGTTGAAAAAATTTAATAAATACTTTATATTTTAGTCGTTGTACATCTTTGATCAGGGAACTTAAGACGTTCGACTTTAAATTTTTCTTGTTATTTTTCACAATCTTCAAACATTGTTGCAAGTTAGAAACTTCTTTTGATAAATATTTCATTTGCTTTTGCATGGTCTAAAAAAATTCCAATAAGAAATGTTTTCAGTAAAATCGAAAAAAAAGGCGTTGTTAAAAACGTATCTATTCTAAAAAAAATGTTATCAGTGCAGGAAATGTTAAAATGTTCCTCCAATTTCTTCTGGCAACCAATTTTTTGTCTAAAGCACAGTACAAAAAATAGCTTTGACATTTTCCCATATAATTTCATGTAATCACTATAATCGGAAGTGTTTCGAAATAAATCGAGAGGAAACTGTGGATATACATTTTCGACAAAACAAGCTTTGTTTTTTTTTAGGCTTTTATCATCCATATTTAAATGGATACATCTTTTAAGCACTCCTTACCTGTTTTTTATGCATAATAGTTTCGTAGCTTTCAACGAGCTTTTCATTCTTTTGCTTAAAATTGATTGTGGTGTCATCATAGTTTCGAGTCTTTAAGATGTTCAACAAGTTTATCAAGCCTTCGTATTTGTTCGTTATTTCATTGATTTTCTACGAGAAAATGTTTTCTTTGAGTCATTAAATAATTAGTTTTAATCAAAAAAATTATGAAGGTACTTCTTATATCATTATATTTAAGAAGAATAAACTGAGATTTTTATGACTGATCATTTAAAAAGCTTTAAACAATCTTAGCAGTAATAAAAAGCTGAAATATTTTGTGTCTATCATTAATTTCTTAAGAGGATTATTAGAAAGACTAATAAACAGTTAATTATTTCATGTTTGTCCTAAGAAGACATTTTGTGTTTTTGAGTAATAAAAAATAATTCTTTAATTTAAAAACCATAAATGATCTCAAAAAGCTTGAAAAAAAAATATATATTAAAACTGTAGAAGATTTTTGTCTGTTTGTTTGTTGTGCCTCTTTCACGCAAAAACAACTAAACGGATTTTGATGAAACTTTTTTTGTTATATAGCTATTTGTCCTCGGTAACATAATGGCTATAGCTTATACATAATTTAGTAAAGAAAATTGGGGACATTCAAAGATTTGTAATGTGATATCATAACAAACATATTTTTGTGCACTTACATTGCAAACGCTGGCTAAACCTTACGAGATAGATCACACTTAAATGCGGCGAAATTGTGTATCTTAAAATGGTTGATAAAAAAGTCCGCGACGGTATTTGTCTATCTCCTAAGGGTAACCCACAGGAACCATTTTTATCTTTTACAAATGACAAAAAAACTATGTTGGCATAGCGGCTGGTTATTGTACGACGGACGTACGTATTGCCTGTTTTATTGGTATCTTCTTCTATACTATATAAAAATTTTATACTGGTCCTTATTCTTTACCAATTGAGCTCAAATTTTGATACAATATATAATCGGGCTTCAGAATGGTTTTTTTTTATATTTCGCGTCAGTAATATATAGTGAAAATACGTGAATCCCATAGGATAGCATAACAATTGTATCCTACAGGAACCGTTTATTTAAAAATAGTTTCGTTAAAGTTCGCGAAATAGCATTTTAACGCATTTTACTCAAGAAAACCTAACCAATTTTACACGGTAGCAAAAGAAATTCTTTACAAAGTTTAAATTAAACAATTGACAAAAATTTACTGAATAAGAAATAAGAATTTCCATTTACCAACCGATAAAATTAATAATGAAATTTTTTTAAATTTTTTAATTTCTGTATTGTTCATTGTCGAAGGAATTAATTAGAAACAGGTAAAAGTATTAAAATAATATACTACATTTTTAAATGATTGACAATTACTGAACGGAACGATTTTTGATGAAGTTTTGTTACAGATACCTCAGATCTTAACATATTATTGAATATTATTTATTAAAAAAAAAAAAGACGGTTTCTGTAGAAAAGCTCCTAATCTTTTTTACTAAAATAGCTGAACTGTTTTAAATGACATTTGGTATGAAAGGTTTTCAAATTTTCTGTTCAAAGAACTTTTTATACTTACAGATTTTAGTTTTAAGGATTTTGATGAACTTACTTAGGATCTAAAGTCTGAAAGTATCTATCATCTTTTTCTGTAAAAATATTATAGATTGATTTTTATATATCGCTATGAAGGTGGGGAATCGATAAATCAATCAATTAAATTTAGATACTTTCAGCAAAGCGAGCGGATATCAGCTAGTCATACTATAAGGTGATACTAACGGGACAGATTCTCACACGTATAAGTCGAGGGAGCGATGTCAAATTTAATTTCTATCAAATCTGGAGTATCACAAAGAGGTGTACTAGGGCCATAACTTTATTTAATATACATATCCGATAGGCTGGAAACAAACCAAACACTGGTAATCACCTTTGCTGAAGACACAGCGATATTTGCCGTCGATCAGTCACTAAGGTAACGCAAAAGCTCTAAGCGCATATTACGCTACTGAAGAAATGGTTGCAACCATGTAAGTAGAGGTTAACACTGAAAAGTCTGTTCAGGT
Source organism: Sisyra nigra (assembly GCA_958496155.1). Lineage (NCBI taxonomy): Eukaryota > Metazoa > Arthropoda > Insecta > Neuroptera > Sisyridae > Sisyra > Sisyra nigra. The sequence goes on from OY292318.1 coordinate 6,952,686, forward strand.
AACATTCAGCACCATGAGAAAAGAACATGCCTACTAACTATAAACAACACCCTGATCCCAATGAACAATAAGGTGAAATACTTGGGAATGATACTGGACAAACGCTTAACGTGGAGACCTCACATCATTGGCAAACGACAGCAAATTATATAAATGTAAAAATTAAAAAAATGTGATGGTTCCTGAGAAAAGAAACTGGATTGTCATTGGAATCAAAACTGAAGATTTATACGCACATAATAAAACCAATCTGGATGTACAGAATAGAATTGTAGGGGTGTGCTAAAGCATCCAACATTAAGATGATCCAGATAATCCAGTCTAAAACACGCAGGATGCTGGTAGAAGCACCATGGTATGTGTCGAACCAAACCATACATGAAGACCTACAAGTGCCATTCCCACAGGAAGTCACCGTGGAGAGGTCTCCAACAGGGACCAATGTGTCAACTATCCAAATACCATAATCCCTGATAAGGAACCTACTATCCGATCCGCTTACCAACTGAAGACTGAAATGAACATGGCCCGATCACATATAGTAAAGTTGAATAGGACAGCCCTCCATTAACTGATGATCCTCAGTGATTGCCTGATGATCACACATCAAAGAATCTTATCCTACCTTATCCTACCAATCCTAACTCCTTCTTAACCCTACTCCCTATCCCAATCAATATATCTTTTACTAAATGCTAGAGATTTTTATCGTTATTTCCAATGCATTTTGATGCCACTTGAGGTTTGTTCCAATCGTCCAACTATGGTGATGCACAGACACGAAAACAGACAAAGAGCAAGACAACATTGACCAAGAGACAAAAGTAAGTGAAGAACTGTTTTAGCCTAAGCCGAGGGGCAACAAGACAATACATAAGCATGCCGAAACAGTGTCGATATAAGCGCTCGTCCTGAAAATCTACGTAAATGGCTGTGCTGACTTCTGGATGGGACTGGATGTTCACATGGAACGAATCTGTTGAAACATTTTTCCACTTAATCTTATCTCTTGGTCAATGTGCCTTGCTCTTTGTCTGTCAGTCAGTGTTTGAGCATCGCCATAGCTGGACGTTTGGAATTAACCTTTGTTGTGGTGCAAATGCACTGCATTTGTTGTCAAATTCAATAACACAACCAATTTTTAAAAAATCACACCAAAAACAAATCAAAACATTTAAATAAGAGCAAAGATAATTAAAAATTGTCAACTATTGACGCCACATTACCTCATATTTATCTTTATATCCTTGTACGTAAGTATTGACATCATCTTGCATTTTTTCAATGTGATTTGCTAAGATCTTGATAACTGCTTTGACTGTTTTCTTCTTCTCTTCAACCAGTAAATGCAGGAACCTTTAAAATAAAAGATCCTTAATTCATAAGGCAATTAGATATAATAATTTTAGTTATCAAGTTCGTTAATTTCATAAGTCTTTTATGGAGATTCACTACTTGACTTCATTTTTAAGCTACTTGGTCTAAATTGAAATCAAATCAAGTTGAGTCAATTTTTAATATTTAAATCAAGTCGAAATATTAAGTGCAATTTATTTCAAAAAGTATCAAACTACTTTTTTTGATCCCGAGTCTTTTAGATTAACGAAACTATTTTAAAAACTCAAAAATATTTTTATCAATTAATCTCTAGACCAGTGGTTCTTAACCTTGTTGGAGGTACTGATCCCCACCAGTTTCATATGCACATTCACCAAATCCTTCTTATTTGGAAAAATAAAATTTTTGCAAATTCCAAGTCAAGGTTTTTGACCTATATCTCCATATACCTTATTATAGTCGGGTGTGTCTTGACTCTCGCCGAACCCCTGAGATTGACTTACCGAACCTCTGGGGTTCGATCGAACACAAGTTAAGAACCACCACCTTTCTTGATTCTAGGTTCATTAGAACAGTTTTTCAAATTATTGCAACCCAATGCAAACTTGGTACACCGAATATTACATTTCAATTAATTCCGGTGGATATTTCGAATTCATCATTCTCAAATGATTCGATGACGGTTGCTGAAAGATTAAATCATTCCAAACATTTTCATTTTTCTTCACCCAAAGTTCTTTAAGTTTGAGTTTAGTCGGAACCGTGTAAACTTCGGGCTCTACTTCGTCCCGATGACTGTTTCGAGATATCGATAACGTTTCTTCTGAACAACTTTTATAATCACCCTGCTCATACGCTTCTGGTTTTATCTAGAACGTTTTTGTTAACATTTTTATTTATTGATTTTTTAAAAAACTAACCTGTTGCAATCTCTGAACAAATTTGTTTTTAAAAAAATGTAAAAGTCGACATCTATCCAATTCAAATAGCTCCCATAAGTCCGATTGAAGCTCATTTTCAATTTTAAGCTGAGTTTTCATTTTATCAATCAAATCATTTATAACTCGATTATCTGCTGCATTTATTTTTCCATCTAGTTCTAATTGGATATGTGCTATGAATTTAGTATATAAATTTATCAGTTGATCTTCTTGATCCATTAATTGCGACGTAGAAGAAGTGTGAATTTCTTTCAAATTAGAACTATTTATTATTTCCTGAATGGGTTTTGCTTCATTTGATTCACTAAAATAAAAAATAAAAATTTTAATTGGATATTAAATTTTTTGGAAGGTGTACTTACCCGGATTTAAACCATAAAGGTGGTTCATTGTCGATCGAAACCGCAAGATATCCCATCGCTCCAAGTCCATCAGGTAGAGCTTTCGTTGAAAGAAACGTAGTGCCATCTTCTGTTAAGTGGTGCAATTCGCATCCTTCACTATTAAAGTTATTTGAGGTTTTCTCATTTTCCTTACAAGTCTATGAACAGAGAAAATGTCCACGTAAATTATTTGTGTGTTAATTTTATTTTATTAAATGTTTAAGTTAAGCTTAGGCAAACGAACATGCATTGATGTGTATTGATGTGTATAGGGTTCAACGAAAAAACAGTAAAAATATTTTTTTTTAATTTTTAGAATTAAAAATGAATTTTTTTTCCGGAGCCCTTCAAATTTAATTTTTTAGAGTTCAAATTAATTAAAGCTCTTACCATTTCATTTTGAAAAAGATCAACCGTTGATTTTGGATATTTATCAAAGGGTGGAATCAACAATTGGTTCTTTATACAAGATATCAATTTGCAGAGGTAAACATTCCAACACTTCTTCATTCTGTCTTTGTACATGGCAAATTCATTTGTGTTGCCACACAAAGTTTCGATCCAAGCCTTAAATGATATCGTTAAAACTTTGTAAAAATAGCGTAAGTTCAATCTTACCTGACATTTATCTGTATCAACGGGATTAGGGAACATTGGCCATGAAGTGCGAATAATGTTAGAAAGAACCTCGAAATCATGATCCAAACGATCCTTACAAGATGATCCAAACGTTGGCATTTTATATCGAAATTTTGTGAGTGATTAACACAATAATTTTGATATTAATCTTATCGAATTTTTTGAATGTCATAGTGAAAATAGTAACTATGGTTTTCACGTGACAAATCAAACAGTTTATCATTAGTCCAGTCCCACTCAGTCCTATTAGGGGGTCAACCTCAGAATAAAAAATAATAAGCTGTAAACTTGTATAAACTTTTATTTTGGCGTTCTAAAGTAAGTCTTATAAAATCTCGTGTCTGCGTTTTAGGATATTAAAGGTCACAAAAATCGGTCTTTTCACCTGATGATTGTTTCAAATATTAAAGATTTCTATGATTTTAATGTCATTTGCATTTATTATAAAAATTGTAGAGAATTAATTACTTTACAACTTTGCCTACAACGATTTTTTATTTACTAAACTGTTTTTGAAATAGAGGGATGAAAGTGCACCGCGCTTACCTGTTCACAGTAAAAAACAAAGTGAACCTCGGTTAATAATACGCCGTATATAGTCTATAAACCCTTAAAAAATAAATAATTTTGAATAATTTGCATTATTTATAAATTAATACAACATTTTTGGAATATTTTACATTTATCTATCTAAAATGATAGCTGTTTTTCAATGTTTGCCTTTAACTCAAAAACTACTGGATATATTACAATCTATTTTTTTTGTCATACTTCTTATATACTTGGTTCTTATCTAAAAAAAGAATTATTACGATATCTTTATTAAAAACAAAATAATTAAAATTTTAAAACTTGCGATATTTCCAAGCAGACCGCGTATGCTTTCGATGTTCTTTAGTTGATTGATAGAGTGGAGCAAACGGTGGACTAGAGAGGGAATGTTTATCCTTCCACTGCCTAATGATTATTTTATATTTGAGCGTACGCGGTACGACTTCATTCAGCTAACGATAAGCGAGATATTAGAATAAATAAAATATTTCTTGAATTCTATTCTTTTCTGTTTTTAAAATATTTTTTGAAGCTTTTTTTTTAATTCTCTTTTAGCATTTTTTATATTTTACTGTAAGTATAGATTCAAAATACAATGTTAAGTTTTACAACCGTTACAATAATCAAATTACATTTCAACACCCCCTTTTATTATTGCATATATTTTTTAACCAGAAAGAGTTAAGTTAGCGAGAAACATTTTTTTTTTAAATTAAACTATATGCCAAAAAATTGCTCCTTGAGAATCCGCAATTTCTCCAAGTGTATAGGTATTAATTGATTAATAATTAACTTTTCAAAAATTTGCCAACTTAAAATTAACATTACTGTAAAATACAAAAAAGCACTTTTTTTTAGTTTTTTTTTTTTAATTACTCCTTAAATGCTCTTTCCGGATCCACAATTGCTCCAGATGTATAGTTAATAATAAATTAATAATAATTATTTTTTTTTAATTTCAAACTCAAGAATTAAAATTGTTATAAAATAAAAAATAATTTTTAATTGATATTTTTATTTTTTTTTTTTGAAGCTCTATCTGCTTTTTTCATTCCGCCAATAATTGATCAAATTTATGCAATATTTTTAATAATTAATTATTTGGAAGTACAGTATAAATCGTTTATAACGAAACCGGATATAATGAACAACCGGTTATAACGTACAAAACCTTCGGGCCCCGTGATATGCCTTAGATAAGACGATACATGCGATACATATCGGTTATAGTGAATATCGCTTATAACGACTAAAATTTGACGGTCTCCTGAAGTTCGTTATAAACGATTTCTACTGTATAGTTGTACTATGACGTCATCAAATGCCGTTGAATCTTATAAACATGAATAGTTTAAAAATTGAATTACTAATTAGCTATACATCTGGAGCATTTGCGGTTCCAGAAGAGCATTTAAGGAACAATTTTTAACAATATATAAGAATTTTTATTTTTGAACCTACAAATTTTTAAAAAATTAATTATTAATTAACTAATAACTGTACACTTGAAGCAATATTGGATTCTGAAGGAGCAATTTTTTGGCATATAGTAAAAAATGTTCTACGCTAAGTTCTTTCCGTTTATTTTAAATATATTTTTGCTTTAAATTTTTTAAATGTTTTTCTTCTGTAAATTAAATATGTTATTAACATAATAACCTACGCAGACGATGTCGCGGGTATTAGCTAGTCGAATATATTTTTATTTAATACTACCTATCTCTCCGTATAAATAACAAATGTTTCAATGGAATACTTAAAGTATATTCTAATATGTCTAAGTTACAATAGCTTTGTTCTCACAGTAGTTCAAATTCCTGAATTTGAACTGCTCTCTATCTACCAGTTCAAATCAAATCCTAGGATTTGAATTTATAAGTTCACTGTTCGAATGCCATTAGCTTGAACTGGTTCGAGGTTGAATTCTGTTGAACAACCATCTATATTATTCTCCATATTCTCTTTTGAATGACAAATTCAGTTCAAATTCTTGTGGGAATAGCAGGGAATTTCAGATTTAAATTTTAAATTCGGAATTTTGGTGTTCGCACATTCAACAGTTCAAAAGTAGTTAACCCTATTCAGGTGAATATGAGAATAAAGAACGTTATTATGCATTTAATTGTATTATGCTGTACTATATACTGTAAATAGGTAAGCGCGGCGCGGCGCGCCCTCATCCCTTTATCTCAAAATGGTTTAGTATATAAAAAATCGTTTGAAACAAAAGTTATGGAGTAATTTATTGTAAACAATTTTTATAATAAATGCAAACGACATTAAAATCATAGAAATCGAGATATTTGCAATAAACTAAAATTTGTGACCTTCGATCTTGAATAATTTAAAACATGAGATTTTATGAGACTTTTAAGTCTACTTTTAAAACGTCAAAAGAAAGGTTTATACACATTTACAGCTTACTATCCCTCTTTTTTGGCTTAAATAACTAGACTGCATAGAACTTTAAAAAAAAAATCTCAAAAAGATCTTTGAAATAAATTGGAAAGAAAAACGATTCAATGTAGTATTTTAAAATATAATTTTACTTGATAAAAAAGCTACATCTTTTCAATATTTTTTTAGGTCCAATAACATTGTCTTGGGAGCTTCAAGCTTCATAAGCTTCATTCGTATTTCAATTTTAAAAGGGAAATTTCATAGATTTAATATTAAACGTGGAAAAAGCCAAATTTACTTACACGAATAATACTGTGTCACAAAATTGACTCAATTTTCAGAAAAAAAAAAACAATTTTTATAAATATTTTATCTTAAGCTAAAGTATGTTTATTGTGAATCAAGTTTTAGGTTTAAAAAAAAGCTCTGTTCAGTCTTACATTTTTACTGTTTTCGTTTCTTTAATTTGATTAACTGAAAGAGCAATATACTATGAATATTTAAGTGTAAATTTGTATTGAGTTGGTAACTAAGTGATTGCTGATTATATCGATCGATGGACTTAACACTTTCTTTTGTGTTGTTAACGTGATCAAAGCATCTAACTTCTTATTGCTTGGACTTTTACCTTTAATTTAGTATAAAAAGTATATCAATTAATGCTCTAGTTTTAATTTTATTCCAGTTTAAAAATTAAAAAAACAGAACGTGCACTTCAGGCATATTTTATTGTATTACTTCCGAAGAGGCAGGAGCTCATCGCAAGCACTTATATAGAACTGAAGCCTTGCAAAAAACGGCAGTGTCAAAATTGGTTTACCAGATTATCTTCCGTCAGGCCGTCTAGTTAAATTCGATGTGATCAAAGCCAGTGCTTGCAATAGATGAATGTGCCAGACTAAACCTCGCAAAAGGTTTAAAAGGAGCACACATCAATATTGTAAGTGGCCCCTAGGCAGGTGCTGGCTTTCTTTAAAAGTCTGATGCTCTCTTAATTAACACAGAGGGTCACATCACAATAGACCTCCTTGGCCGCGATGATAAAGGGAAGAAATATCCTGAGACCCATAAAACGGAAAAAAAAATATCAAGGCCATAATCGATTCAGAATGTCATAGCACAACATGAGATATTGTGGAGAAACTCAATGTATCTCATACTTGCATTGAAAAAAAAATTAAAAATGCTTGGTCATGTCAAGAAGCTTAATGGATCCCTCACCAGCATTAGCATCTGCGAGTTGCTTCTGAAACCGAACAAAATTGATCCATTTATGAAAAGCCTAGTTACTGGCGACGAAAAGTGGATAGTTCATAACAACGTTAATCGGAAGAAATCGTGGGTGATGCAAGATAAACCAGCCCAAATTGACAGTAGCCCGAAATTGTTAAATTGTAAGAATATTGTTTTCCACCATGATAATGCAAAGCTCCAAACGTCTTTGGTTACTCGCCAACAATTATTGGAATTAGGGTGAGATGTTTTGTCACATCCACCAGATAGTCCAGATCTTGCACCTTCAGATTACCATTGGTTTTATTTCATGCAGAACTTCTTAAATGATAAAATGTTTAATCTGATAATGCCAGATCACATTTAACTCATTTTTTTGATAGCAAAGATCAAAAATTTTACGAATCTAGATTTTTGACACTACCAGAATGACGGCGATAGGTCATCGACAAGAACGGACAGTATCTAATTAAATCAAGTTATATTTTTTATTCTTATTTAAAATCCGCAATCACTTTGTATCGAACCCAATATTTGCGACTAAAATATTACTGCCATAACTATTGCAAACCTTAAAAATTCAATTTATAAGAACTAATTTAAAGTTCTAAATCAATTAATTTCGTATTGTAAATCTAAATTTATATATACACTTTAATTAACTTGCTTTGAACAATGTAAGGCTTTTGATTAATCTCACATTTTCATTAAATATCAATTAGTTAGCATAAAAAATTGTCTAAATTATTTTGAAAATATTAATCTTAAATCTAAGACAATACTGAATTTCGATTAGTTTTTTCGCATAAGAACCGTTTCTCGAATCTGCTGGGTCAACCATTCGACTCCTTCTTGTAACCCTTCACCAGTCAAAGCATTACTGGCACTAATGTGCCACGGTTTGTCCACAATTCGATCCAGTGCTAGACCTGTAGCAATTTTTACACTGCTCAAAGCGTCGCGACAATCCATTTTATTGGCGAAAAATAAAATTGGAATTCGTCGTCCACAAATGTCGGGGTGTTGCAACAACAGTTCGAGTTCGTCTTTGACGACGACAAGTCGTAGGCGATCCGACGAGTCGATCACAAAGATAATCCCTTGGCAATCCTTGTAATAGTGTTCCCATAGGTCTCGATAACGGCCATGGCCACTCATATCGAACGCGGTGAAGCCCAAATTTTGATCTGAAATTAAAAAAAAAAATTATTTCGATTTCAGAAAATTCCCAGTGAGCACAAAATGTTAAATGTTACACAACAAGAGGATGTTGTGTTTTTAAAGCGCTTCTTTTCACTCGCTTCCTGTGCTTAATCACTAATCTAAATAGCTTAATTTTAATGAATTTAAGGGTGAGTCCATGCCTAGAATTTGTATATGAAATAATAGCGTTTGAAAATATAAGTGTTTGTGGAACTAGTGATATGTAGAACATTGATTTTTTTTGCAATACTAAGAAAATATGATTACCTAGGTTTAAGAAATGTTAGTTTATCAAAATTTCTAATAGAATTTTCCTGAACTCAAATTGAAAATGGAAAAAAGAGGAACAATTTGAAATACTCATTTGGAATAGAAACTAACGAGATTTTGAAAAAACTAATAAATCTCAAACTTGGAGACAAGTCTTAAGAAAAAAAAATAAAATAAAAATAATTTCTCAAAAATTTTCATAAATAATGCATTAACAGTTTGGTTTTTTTAACTCAATATAAATCAGTAATTTTTCGATATTTTTGAATTGTCCGATGCTGCCTGTGGTAAAATTTAGGAACTACTACATGTCGCTCCTCCCATTTAAGGTAGACCAGATAAATCATTACAGCAAGCTATCACTATTCAACTTACAACATTTTCAGGATAAAAGAATGAATAAGATGCACGCATACTTATACCTTATTCTCTTTATACGTATTTACAATACTTACAAACATAAACATTTACATTATTATAGCATAATACAAACTTATTGTAATTTGTGTAATAGGCTTTTAAATATGATTTCAAATAAACACGTGTTTCTTCTAGTCTGCAGTTACAAGTGAACTAAATATATTTCCAATTTATACAGTTAAAACGTTTCTTGTATAAGAAACATATTTTATTATTTAATGTTAGATACATTTTAGACTATCATGATTAATTTAAAATTTCCAGTCTTGTAAAAACTGGTTTTCCAGGGTTTTATATACCAATATCCATATCAAATTTTATAGAAAATGGATAATTTTCCGGAAAATTCGTTAAATTAAAAATAAACAGTTTCATAAAAACTTGTTATCCGGGGGTTTTTAAGGTTGCTGATGCCGATTCCGTCATTACAATTTACGGAAAACGGACAATTTTCCGGAAAATTCGTTAAATTAAAAATAAACAGTTTTATAAAAACTTGTTATCCAGGGGTTCTAAAGGTTGCTGAAGCCGAATACGTCATTACAATTTAGGGAAAATGGATAATTTTTCAGATAATTCGTTAAATTCAAAAGTAACGGTTTCGTGAATACTATTGTTTTGGAAGGTGCTGATGTCGAACCTGATGTTTTAATTTATGGAAAGTAGACAATTTTCCAGAAAACTAAACTATTATTTACGTTTTTTTTTTTAAATCTGGTAACGGTTTATCATCAGATGTTCAAGATGAGATGGGGTACAAAAAAAAAGTTCACTGTCTAAGAACTCACCGTTAAATAAATAATTGCGAATTCTACGTTTTAGTGCATTTGAAGAGAAGATCTTTCTTATTCCCAAGGAAATGAACCAGTTATTTATCTATTATTTAAAAAAGTTTAATTTTAGTTACAGAATATGTGGAAGAAGCTAAAATAGAGAAAAGAGTAAGACTGTGGTCTGTGGGCTGTGGTCTATCACAGCCTTATTTAACATCTACATCCAAAAGGGCTTGGAAAGAAAAGTTAAAAATTATAAGAGGTACAAAGTATTTGGTATAAACCGAACAAAAACTATTTCATACATTTTTTTCATATACCTATATTTTAAAGGCTATCAGGATAATGGTTCTTTTACCCAATCTGCTACCTGTATCGGGCTTGATTGAGAATACTCCCCATGGAGTATCTCTTTATAGCATAACCAGGTCACGGGGCACCTTCCTCTTTAATCGCCTACTATTTTGAGGTTCCTAAGGGCTATTAGTGGGTTCGGGTGTTGGTGGAGCTTTTCATAGCAATTGTAGACACGAGTCTCAATCTTACTGGCTACTGATATAATTGTTGAGTCAGTATGCAGGGCTTCATTGGTACCAATGTACCAACCATGTACCATGAGGCGTCTGCCAGCGAGCTGATACATTGAAAGGAATCAATATAGTCTTAAACACCAGCTACGGAATGAAGATGAATAAGCTAAAAACCAAAATATTGGTAGTAAGCACAAATGGAACTAAAGCAAATACAGAATTGGATGTTAGACTGCTTGACAACATCAGTGTATTTACGTATCACCGTTGTAATACCCCTAACATTAGATAACAGATGCAGTAGAAATGTTCAAAGTAAAATAACCATGCCAAAATCGCTTTAAATTAAGAGATTAATTTATTAACTTTGAATAACATAAACATTATTGCTTCTCAAGCTACAATTGCAGCACTATCATCTAACTACCCCACCGAGTACTAACAAATGTTGAGCCGCCTTGGACAGTGTCGCTATAATAGGTTCATCTGTCATTACAATGAATTCCCAGTCATGTTGGTATCTTGGGAAATGGAAAAGCAGACATCCTCGCTAAGTCTGGCACCTCTCTAAATCAATCACAAACCCTTATGTCTTTCATATCAGCTCACAGCCACATCGTAAGCACTATCAACTGGCATTCCTACAATACTCAAAAAAAAATTAAGCACAAAGAAAAATTGGGAATTCTTACTGGAATTTCCTATCCCACGACTTCTCCTCTGCCAGGTGTCTGTCGCAGCTTTCGGAACTATCATGAGACACGACTATTTATGCGACTTCAATCTGCTCCCTCTATAATGGAAACCCATGAACGCCATGCATCTTAATAACTGTCCTGCACTTGCGGACATGAGGGACGTAAACGAAAACAATAAAAACCAATTACTCTAAATTCTCTACTGGACGGCGCGGCGCGGCACCGAATGGCAGAAATGTCAAGAGTGGGCGTTGGAAAAGAGTAAGAAGAAATAACATATATACGCCTAAAAAGAGCTCACAAAGACCTTTCTGTGGATTGTACTTTTGTATGGAAGCGAGCTTTGGACATTAAGGATGATAGAAAGAATGTTGAAATTACCTTGTACATATAAGGTGCGGTATGAGCAGGTGATTGTACGAGTGAAAAACCGGCCATATTTGCTCGAATTATTACAAAGGCGATGAAACAATTGGGATGGGACACATAATTAGACATGAGGGTTGGTAAAGGTCTTACTGGAAGGAGCTGTGGAGGAAATAACTCCAGATGAAGACCTAAAGTGCAGTTCATCAAACAAGTTATTGATGAAACTAGATCTAGGTCTTACCAAGAGATGATTTTAAAATTAACTAAAAAGTAGATGCGTCTACTTATGTACGCGCGTGAGAAGTTATACTTCTTTGGCATCATTAAAAATTAGTTTTTATTAATTGCATGCATATAATTAATCAAAATAAAATTGAGAGAATAATATTTTAATGTTTATCAATAAATAATACATACGGATAGTTAACCTCAATTATATCGGAGCACTTGAAAAAATATACAAACATAATTTTTTTTCACTACTTACGAATAGTAAATAATATTAATCAAAATATTAAATTTAAATCACTACTAAATATAATTTATTCGTGGAGCGGACACTTTTACGAGAGGTGCGGTTCTTTTGGATTTTAGTGCGGCGCGTTAAACAGAGATGACGGGGAAATGTTCAAAATGCATTTAAGCATTTCGGGCTTGCGCTGTGATGATAAAATAGACCGATACTAACGCCTCTAAAAACAAACGCACCGTATTAAAAGCCTAAAAGTAATCTGACGTTTAACACGTTTTTTCCGAGTCACCGTTTGTGCAGTAAATTTATATTTTTATGACTATTTAATGGCTAAAATACTAAGAAAAACTATGGTTTACAATGAAAATAAAATCCAAAGAAAGCTGCAAGACGTTTATAAAATTTGTCAGGATCATTTTTCTGGTTAACAATTCATGCATGTCGTGAAAACAAAGCTCCATAGAAATTGCAAAATAGAGTAAGTAGCTACTTTTCAAAGTAAATGTCTTAATCTTATTCATGCCTTCTTTTACTAAATTATTATTCTTAGATGGTTGAATCATTTCAGAATCCCAGATTTCGTGATAACCAAGAATATGCATGGAATTCAGACGTCATTTTCATCACTAAACTCCAAATAGTATGATAACAGCTACTGCAAAGTTCGAGAAAAGTAATAACCTATTTATTAACAATACGTGTCATTTGTATATATAAATATTTTCTAACTTGACGGCGCAGTGGTTAGAGCAACTGCTCTCTCTGCTACATGCGCCAGTGGTTATGGGTTCGATCCCCATCGAATCCCTAGATATAAGATTAAAAATTAAGATTTAAGACCTATACAGAATAATTCTGTGTGTAAGACAGTCGTGATATGACCATAGATGTTAAAGCGATTATAAACACCCAAAAAAAAAAAAAAAAAAAAAATATTTTCTAAATAAAATATTAAAAATATATTTAAAGAATTAATTATTTTTAATTTAAATATCAAAATAAATAAAACAAAAATTCAAATTACGCGCGCTTATTAAAAAAAACGAGCGGTTTTGCGATCAACTTCATCCTGTTAATTTTGTGTATCAGTAATGCGCGCGCATGTTAAAATTTCACTCTCATCATTTTTTCATAACGCGCCTAAAGAAGTATAACTTCAATAATTTAAACAGAACAAGTTAATGTTGTGTTAATAATTTTTCTCTAATGATTTATATACAACTTATTATTATTAATGGTAGACAAGATTGGTCGATAACTTAATCGGTTATGTTGATTTGCCCCCCAAACCATAATAGACGTACCGTGGGACATTAACAACGACCAAGTACTACATGTGGACCTTGGAATTGAATAGGTGAAGGAGGTGATTACGGAACGATCAGATCGTTACCAGCTGGGACTGGAGAACCATCCTAACCAGCTTTCTATCAATCTGCTTGATAACAGTCATGAAAACAGGGAGATTGAAGAGACCACTATTCTGGAATTGACCAATAGGTTTCAGTAGACATCAAAATTGAATTGTATCAGTGGACACAACCAATTCAAAAGTGTATCCGAAGACACATTGAAATTATTGCCAAGAGGGAGATTGTGCAAAAAATGTGCTATAAAAAAATGTTGAATTAAGAAGGCGTTATTGTCTCGATATAGAAATAAATGCAGTAACAGTACATAGGGCTGAAAATAGATAATATATTTTACAATCTATACTAATCTATAATCTATAATAATATATAAAATTGAAGAGTTTGTTTGATTGTTTGGTTAAACGCGCTAATCTCAGGAACTACTGATTTGAATTGAAAAATTCTTTTTGTGTTGGATAGCTTAGTTATCGACGAAGGCGTTAGGCTATACAACATCACGCTACGACCAATAGCAGCAGAGCATCAATGGAAAATATTGCAAAAACCAGGAAATTTTTTTCCTTTTGAGAGCGTTTGTTGCCTGCGTAAATGGTTAAAGTTACGCAAAAATCATGTGCAGCAAAATTGTTTCTCTTAAAAAGTTCTAAAAAAAAGTCCGCGGCGACTTATTTCTATCTTTGAAGGTTAGCCCGCTATAACCCTTTTAATGGTTATTAAAATTGTTCCAAAAATAAATCATTATTTGCAAAATTGTTTTTAGAAACATATTATTAATTCTTACTCAAATAAATACGGATTTTAATGAAATTTGGTATGATGATAAATGACAATCTGAGTCATTAAAAAGAATACTTTTTATTACGGGAAAATGTCTCATTTATCCGGGAAATTGAAAAACGGGTTGGAACAAAAATTATGCATAAACTATACATTTTTATTTGCAAATGAATATTGGTGATATTTAAGTATGATGATAGCTAAATATGTGAATCATTATCTACAATATACGTTTTATTTCGGAAAAATTTCTCATTTCAACGGGAAAATAGAAAAACTGATTCAAAGAAAAATCATGCTGAAACTAAACGTTTTTAGCTGATTTTAATAGAGTATATTAATAATTATAACTCATAATGTCCCCAAGGCAAAAAATAATTTTCTTATTCTAGTCTTATTTTTATGCGGGAAAAATGTGCGGTTCGAGTAGGATAGATATGTTTTTATTTTTCACAGAGCAAAAGATTACCATAATTTCTTAGCATAAAAGGTGTTTAACTGAGAGAATAAATATAGGCTACCTTTTATGTCAGAATATAGCACGGTTCCCGTAGGATAGGATAAGAATGGTATCCTTCAGGAACTGAGTATTTAAAAGGAGTTTCGTAAAAGTTTATGAGTAAGCGTTTTAAGAAATTTTCCTCAAGAAAAATTAGTCTACCTTTTATCCAGGAAAAATGTACTTACGGGCCCCGTGGAATAGATACGTTTTTATTTTTCATAGAGCGAAAAATCGACATAATTGTACTCTTCCCGTGGGATAACAAGACAATTGTATCTTACAGGAACCGTGTATTTAATAGAAGTTTCGTTAAAGTACGTGAAATAGTTTTCTAGCGCATTATCCTCAAGAAGGCCTGATCTCTTTTTTATCCAGGAAAAATGTACTACTCCCGTGGGATAGATATGTTTTTGTTTGTCATAGAGCAAAAGATTGACATGATTTTTTGCAATAGGGTAGTTGAAAGGTCAGAGAAAAATATAGATTATTAATTCGTATGTTAGAATAATGCACGATTCTCAAAAGATAGCAAAACAGTTGTGCTTATTCTGCAGGAATCGTGTTTTTAAAAGAGCTTTCCCTAAAGTTCGTGAAATAGCGTTTTAACATCATCATTCCAAAAAAGTTTAAATAAAAATTTCTACAGCAAAATATGATTTTTAAATTAACATCCGATAACAACGATAAATTAATAATGAAAATTTTTGAAACATTGAAACTTCTTTCATTGTTAATTTTTTAATGTCTATAATGTTTAGAAATAAACGTGTTAAATTACTATTAAAAAATTTGAACTTGGTGAAAAACTCAGTGAAATATATAATACATTCAACATTTTCGAATTGTATTGCTACTTAACAACAAGTAAAGGTATTTTATAATATTCATAAAAACGTATAGAACCTATAAGATAGCTTTTCTAGATGGCTATATGGAATATCTTCCTGGATAAGTAGTTTATCTCATTTTCATGAACTCTATGAATCAAAGATCTAGAAATATCTATCTGTCTTTTTTTGTTGATGGGATGAAAGTTACATTATTCAATCAGTATAATTTAGATACGCTCAGCGAAGCGGGCGGGGACCAGCTAGTATAGAATATTTTTACTTCACTATCATTTTCAGAAACCACTCACGACTTTAGGTACAACTTGTAAGACAAGTTGAATTCCAATATACCAAACAATGTATGCTAATTAAAATTTTTTAAATTATTTAATTATTGTGTATCATATAACAGTCAGATGGCCGTTATTAAAAACTAAACTTTTCCCAATTGTAAACGTTAAAAAAGGATACTTCTAATATTCGTTAAATACTTATTTACTTATATCATATACGTAGGTATAAGAAAATGAGTAAAAAACATGAAAAATTTGAGTTGTTATTGTTCACTTCGTCGCACTTCTTTACCAACAACTCTATAAAGAGGTAGAGGAAAATGACCGGGTATGGAAAGTAGTGATGTGAAAAAAATTAGACAATAACTAATTTGCCTACTTTGAAATTTCTCCACGTTAAATCCAACAGTCGGAACGATTTGTGTAATTCGATCCTCTTCATTTTTGAAACGATTCACCACAGTACTTTTACCACTGTTGTTCAAACCGATCACCAGAACATTCACTTCGCGCTTTTTAATTCCCAAGAAATACGCGAGCTTGCCAAACAGACCCATTTTGCACAGATCGGATCAATTTCACATGAAAACTGGCGACATTTTCCACTCGAGACGCGATCGAGCTCATTCCGGGCTCTGCCAGCGACGATCAAAGCGTCGATCAAAACGTTCACGACGTGAATAAAAAGAAAACTAAACGATTTTATCATTTTATGTGCCGTCGCGAACGCATTACCCTATAACGTCTATTATTTTCTATTATTGCGATCAATAATAATACCACAACGGGAGCTCGCCGAGAGCTCGTGTCGTTTTATTATTAGTTCAAGCATTTTCAAAATGTCCAATTATCGGTGAGCTTTTTTTTGGAAGTTTGCGTGTTCATAGCAACTAAAGGCCGACTCATAAATATTCTTAATTGATAATTTTCACTTTGTTTGAATCATTAACATTTTTAAAACAAATTACGGCTTACGTTAAAATGAAAAACTGGTTAAATTATGTATTTCATTTGCCCGCATGTTCGAGCAGTCGAAAATAATCAATATTTTAACTTTCAACAGCCACCTGTTAATGTACGTATGTACACTGCCGGCCAAAAGTTTGAGACCATATAGATTTAAGCCAAAAAAAGGAAATATTTTTAAAAATTCAAAGACAAATACAGTAAAAATGTTTATTAATATTATAGTTATAACCTTTAAACATACTTAGTATAGAAAATAAACATAAAAAATTATTCTATAAAAAAAAATGAACTAATTACTCAAACTGTTTTTTCATCAAAAAATCCTCCCTTGCACTTTATTACTTTTTCTACTAGCCTCGGCATTCTACTTATTAATTTATTTATGGTTTCTTGAGAAATTTTGTTCCAGCTTTCTTGTAGTAGTCTCCACAAGTCTGCAAGTGAAGAGGGACACTCCTCTCGGACATTCCTATCAAGCTCGTCCCACAAAAGCTCGATTGGATTGAGATCCGGACTTTGCGGTGGCCATTTCATGATTTTTGAAACTCCTTCTGCTTCTTTTTGTAATAAATAATTTTTACATAGCTTGGAAGTATGCTTTGGATCGTTATCTTGCTGGAAAATGAACCCATTGCCAATTAAACTTAAGCCTGATGGTACAGCATTTTTTTCGAGAATTGTTTTATATTCCTCTTTCTTCAAAATTCCATCAATTTTAACCAAATTTCCAATTCCATGGCCTGAGAAACAACCCCAGACCATTATTGAACCACCACCGTGCTTAACAGTTGGCACTACACAATCTGGTAACATCTTTTCTTCGGTGCTACGCCGAACGTAAATTCGTCGATTTGAGCCAAATAGTTGGAATTTAGACCCATCAGTCCAAAGAACTTTTTTAAAATCATCTTCTGTCCAATCTCGATGGAGTAGGGCCCACTGCATTCTTTTTTTCTTATTTTGCGGCCTTAGTAAAGGTTTCCGAACGGCAACACGACCTAACAGTTTAGCGTTCCTCAACCGTCTTTTCACTGTGGTGAGCGAAACTGGTTTATTTAAAGATTTGTTCACTTCAGCACGAATTTTTGGTGCTGTTAAGCGTCTATTCCTTTTGCTGGTAATAACGATAAACTGATCCTCACTAGAAGTAGTAGCTCTCGATCTTCCTGAACGTGGAAAATCTTGAAAACTACCCGTTTCCTTAAACCGAATAATTGTGCGATGAATACAAGTCTTCGAAAGTTTAAGTTGAGACGCAATTTCACGTTCGGATTTGCCTTCATTATGTAAAGTAACAATGGCAGATTGAGTTTCGATATTTATTTCTCGTACTTTTCCCATTTTTAAAACGTTTTAACTATAGAAACCCCAAGTTAAGACTAAATTAAATTATTCGTACAAAATGGTACATAACTTAAAAAAAATTTTAAAATAACCTGTTTTAGAAAGTCTAAATAATAACAAAGAATAGCTAGTGCAAAATTAAAGAAGAATAGAATTAAAGAACAATTAATACGGAGCTACTTTAAATATAATGATGACCCTTCCACTGGCCAGACACCCTGCGGTCTTGGATGTTTTTAAACAGAACCCCTTAATTCTATTTGTACCTGAAAAACATACCTACAAAAGTCTCTTTAGATGTTCATCAGTAATTTAAAAATATGTATGGACAACAATTTTTATTTTATTACCGAAACTTTGAATACAATAAGTGATAGCATAAATATATTACAACTGGTCTCAAACTTTTGGCCGGCAGTGTATATGGCGGAGTTCAAGTTAACTTCTTATACGAGGTCATTTCAGTAGTTGTATGTCAACTAATGACAGTATGCTAAAAAATGTTTTTGTATCGTAAATGCAAACTCCAATGAAAATTATTTGAAATTTTTTTTTAATTTTTGTAAACTTTTCCTAAAGAAACCTATTTTACAGAAATATTTTCTCATAGACTTGCTGATACTCGCTCGCCTTGCTGAGAGTATCTAAATTTAATTGATTGATTAATTGATTCCCTACCTTTACAACAAAATTTAAAAAGTAATCTATTTTAACAGAAAAAATCCTTAAAACTATTAGGTGTTGGAATTAATTCGTAGCGTTTTTTGAAAGAAAAATAACGACTAATTTTAAATGAAAATAAAAAACTACATTTTTGAAAATACTGTCCATCGCTTGCCACTACTTTTTCCCATATTTCAAGCAGGAGTGGATACTCTGTCGAAAAAACGCTATGTCTTTGGTGGCAATCCATGAATCGATTCAATTTTTACAATCTTCATAAGATTTTAAATTTTTCCTTGACCAACTACGAGCCATTGATCGGAACAGGTGCTAGTGGGAAGGGGCAATATCTGGAGAATACAGCGGGTGGGTTAAGACTTCCCATTTCAATGTTTGCAGATATATTTTCACTGGTTTTGCCACGTGAGGTCGAGAATTGTCGTGCAGCAAAATAACTTTGTCGTACCTTTCTCTCCATTCCGGGTGTTTTCCAACCCCCAACGATGTGGACAATTCTTGAAGTGTTTAATATGAATTTGCTTCAGTGAATCCTCAAATTCTTTATCTTCAAATATTTTTTTTGCTTTTCAGGTCGTTTCTTATCTCCCAAGTCAAAATCACCACTTTTGAAACGCGCAAACTACTTCCGACACGTTTGATCAGCCAAAACATGTTCACCATAAACTTCCACTGAAATCCGATGACTTTCCGCAGCACTTTTATTCTTTTTAAAATAATGTAGTAAAAGTCCCCGCAAAAAAACTTTATTGGAATAAATGTTGACTTATTTAAATAACTGCAACTTGTTGTTCTTAATAATTAAAAATTAGATGTATCGTAAAAAATAACACCTAATAACACTTGTTTTACGATAAATTTGTTTCTGAACGTAAAAGCAGACTACTGTAATAACCACACCATTTTTCATCAAACGCTACGAACTAATTCCAACACCTAATACTTTTCTAGGAAAAGATATTAGCTATCTTACAGGTTCATTACAATTGTAAATATAAGATGTTTCTTTAGACTTGAAAAGACAGACTGCAGCAACAGTGCCTTTTTTAGGATAAATGGTATTCAATATGTTAAGATCTGAGGTATCTCTACCAAAAATTCATTAAACTTAGTTCCGTTAAGTAATTGTTAATTATTAAAAAAATTTGTTTATTATTTTAATACGTTTATTTTTAATTAATATCTTCGACAATGAACAATAAACAAATTCAAATATATTAAAAAAATGTTATTATTAATTTTATCGGGTGTTCAATGAAATTCATAATATTTATTTTCCAGTAAACTTTATCAATTTTTAAATTTAAACTCTGTGGAGATTTCTTTCGGTACTTCGTAAAATTGGTCTGGCCTTCTTAAAGAAAATGCGTTAAAATGCTATTTCTCGAACGTTAACAAAACTTACCAACAATACACGGTTCCTGTAGGATTCAATTGTTATGATACCCTATGGGTAACCAACCGTTCTCTTTTAAGAGTACATGTACCTTACATACCTATTTGGTGTAGAATTTTTCGGTTAGGTGTCAGTTTTTCGAATCATAATTCTTCGAAACACAATTTTTCGAAACACAATTTTTCGAATCTTAATTCTTCGAAACACAATTTTTCGAAACACAATTTTTCGAATGCACAATTTTTTGAAAGAACAATTTTTCGAAAAATTAATAATAAATAATTTTAGGGACCGAAATAATTAGAATAAATTTAGTTTTATTTGCCAGCTTACACAAAAAAAATGTAATTGAAAAACAAAAAACTTTTATTTAGTAAATAAAATTTAATAATTTTTTGGACATTTTAACATATATTTACTAAACAAAAAAACCATGTAATTTATCTTTGTAAATAGGTACCTATAAGTTATAGTTTACAGATTGTTCATTTTTGGTAAGATTAGCGTGGCGCTTAGAGAATTTGAAATCGCCCAACGTTATGCTTTTGTGTACCATAGAAATCGATAAATTTTGACGTCAGCATGAGGCTTAAGCAAGCCATTTGCAAAATTCAAGGTATGAGTAACTATGGGAACTTAGATGGTCCAATTTGAACACTTAATATTTTTTATTTGTGAACACGTTTCAGTATTAAATTTCCATTGAGTGATAACAATTTTCATTTTTTTGCAATTCAAAGGACACATATTTTATAAACATCACAAATAACACAAAATATCAGGAATAAAACACAGAAAACACCATAAAATTAATGAAATTCTAACGAGTTTGAACTCAAGTAATATAGAAAATATAATAGGAAAAATAAACAATCCTTAGATACCACGTATTTTAAAGATGACTATAGATTTTAAAAATATTTTATAAATTTAAAATGCTCTAATAATGCAGGATCTGTATTCATAAAGATTTTCAATGAATTCTGAAAACTCATAGATATTTGCAGCATAATTTTTATGTTAAAACATTTAATTTTGATTACAACTTCGTGGTGTCAGGAAGTGCACATTCAGTCAAATAATGAAATTCGGATGACTACAATTTCTTTTGTTGGGGGCTCCGCCAAACCCCCACCAGGGGGCTTCCCTGGACCCCTTTGGCATTTGTAGTAGGAAATTGTTGAATGAATTTATATGAATTAACTTAAAATAAATGACAGTTTCCATAGTTACGTCTTAATTGACATATTTATCAAAATCATTTCCCATAAGAAAAATGCGTCTCGAAATCCGGTTATTATCGAAAACGAAGCAAAAACTCGCAAATTAGCACTCTTCATTTTCGTTTTCTTTTGACTTGTTTTATCAGAAACCGTCGTCAATTCATGGTGCCACGCTAACCTTACTCTCCCCTTCATTTTAAGTACTACATTATCGCTATTTCCAGAACGAAAGGAGATACAGAAATTGTAAAAAGTGAAAAAAAAAGTTATATGTACTGACACATTTATGTACCTATTTCATTTACCCTACCCATCGAGGTTGATTTACACTGATTTTTGTTCAAAAACACCAACTCTACCTGTAGAAGTTGATTTAGACTGCAGTATTTCGAAAAATTGTTCTTTAAAAAAATTGTGCATTTGAAAAATAGTGTTTCGAAAAATTGTGTTTCAAAGAATTGTGATTTGAAAAATTGTGTTTCGAAAAATTGTGTTTCGAAGAATTGTGATTCTAAAAACTGGTCGGGCACCAATTTTTCGAAGTTTTGTCTCAAATAAGAACCAACATACCATTTTTATAGGCAAAAGGTTGTACACATCATTTTAACAGTTGCCTATACCAAACATAAAAACAAGTGTTTATATAATGGTTTTAAAACGCACATGTCATAATTCAGAATATATAATTTGGAAACGTTTTGACACTCAATTATCTGTGAGATATTTGCTGAAACTAATGCATCGAAAATTTCACTTTTAGCTACTCGTAGTTTTGTAAATTAAAAGCTTGTAAATTGTGCATTCGAAATGCAAAATTTGGTTCACTTCTATTCATTATCTTTCATCAACGTGTGTACAAAATTTCAACGAAATCAAATTTGTAAAAATAAAAATGCTATTTGAAATGCTTAAGAAGTTGTATATGCCGGCGCATCGAAAATTGCACTGTTTATTTGTTTTACGAATATTACCATAAATTACTCTTATATGGAAAACGTTTAAAAATTTAAACTTAAATCATTAAAATGCCAAAATTGTCTCTCACAACCCAACAAAAGTCCATTTTACGACCCATGAAAACTTCATCACATTTTTGTCGAGTTCTTTCAATGTTTGTTTAGCTCACAAAAAAAAAGTAAATTCTTCGTCATTATCATAAATAAATATATTCTGACTATACCAAATAAACATTAACATTTAAGACGTTATAAGTTGTACAAAATGTATTGAGTGTATACGAGTACAAAGTCTTTTTGTGATATCCAAGTCAATAAAATGACACCAAGTGTAATAACTTAATTAAAAAAATAACATTAGATAATTTTTGTCCAGTTAGTTATTGCCTTCATTGTCGTATCGTCTCGATCCATAAGTGAGAATTTAATTAGAGTTACATAGCAAAAAATTAAAAGGTTTCATATTTAACAAAGTTGTTCTTTTTGAGATATTATCGAGATAATTTGGAATTTTTTTCTTTTGATCAGTATTCCAATTAATTCCTAAAGATTACTGATAAAATTTTGAATAAAAACCATCTTTTTAAAGGACTGTGACCTCCATTAATCAAGATTTTTTTTTGAAATTCAATCTCTAAGTGACTCAAAGAAGGGGTTGAAAATTTCAAATATTGAAAGTCTTACCTACTCATAACTTATCAACTTCCTTAAACAGTTACTGTGTAGTTATGAATTTACATAAAAATAAAGCATGTTTGTATACTTCTGGTTGTTTAATTTGTTCATATTTATAATTTGAAATTTTATTTCTTAAGTTCAGAATTTTTAATTGAGTTAATCTTTATACATCATATTTTTATACTGTAACGTTTATACGGATTCTTGGATTTGTGTTTGGATGACGAGAAAATTTATTTCTAACAAATGTTAATTTATTAACACTATTTACACTTTAACTATGATTAAGTTCACAGTCACAGTTACTTATTGTCACTCACTGTTTATAATTAATTTATGCAATACACTGTTCAAAATAAGTTTTACACTCGCGATTCACTGAGTATTTAACACAATATTCACAATTTATTTATCACTCACAATTTATGTTTCACTCACGTTGACGATTTGTGTAGCACTGACGTTGACGATTTATTTATGACTGACGCTTCATTTAAACAAACCTCTTTTTATATCGGTTTGGAAATTTTCAAGAACATTCTCTCCTATTATAGGAGAGATCTATCGTTGCTTGAACTTTCTATTGTCTTTTGTTGTTCTTTTGTCCTTTTCTTATCCATAAGAAATTACGGGTAGAAAATACTATAAGTTTTTCCTTTTTTTTTTTAACTCATCAAGTAATTCTTGTGGTAAAACTCTTTGCGCCACGGGGGTCCAAAAGTTCTAGAAGTTTCTGAAAATTTTGCAAGGTCTTTCCCATCCTAAAACCACGTCACTCCCCATTGGCTGGTTGATTGATTTGGCCCACCGACGGCTGAGACGGTTTAAAGAGCAAATGCCACCTCAAAACTCACAACATGGCGACATTCCCTATCCTTAACTACCTTAGACTGTGACAATACCTTACGCATGTTTAACGTTAGAGTAATAAAAAGAACGATCAAGTGGCCAAAAATGGCACCTCATTAAACCTCATAGGACCTGAACCGTTTTGTGGAATTCCAAATAGCAAAATCAAAAACGCTGTTCTAGCTTGGGAGACCAAAACCAAAGTCTCGTGCTGGAGAAATACTCTGGGGCAGAGACAAGCTAAGAAATTCAGCAAGGACTCCAAGAAGAAAACTCATGACATATTGTCACTTAGTAAGAGGCAGGTAAGACCCCTAAAAAGTCTCTATAGAGGCCACTGTACTCTAAATTGCTATCTTCACAAGATTGGTAAGACCGAAACCAACATATGACGTCTCCCCGTGAAAAAATGTTTTTGTCTAAACATATATAATCAGATCTGAAAATTAGCCAGGTATAATCATATATAATTATATATGATTAGACAAATCCCGGGCAATCGATTACTAGAAGCAAAAGCACATTTTCGAGAGTATTATTATAAAAACTAAGTAAAATAAAATAAAAAACACCAAGTATAGCGATAACTATGAAGATATTACAACGTGAGTGCTTGACAAAAAATATTTTTGTATAATCATATATAATCAGATCTAAAAATTGGCCAGGTATAATCATATATAGTTATATATGATTAGACAAAAAATTTTTTTGTTGGGCACTCACTCATATTGTAATATCTTTTTAGTTATTGTTGTACTTGGTGTTTTTATTTTTTTTTAGTTTTTATAAAAAAACTCTCAAAAATGTGCTTTCGCTTGTAGTAAGTGATTGTTCAGGAAAAAATATTTTTCCCGGGTCTGCTGAAAAATGGCAAAAACGGCGGAGTATATACTGTGCTCATGTGAGGCAGGTTTCAGAAGATGACTGCAGCATCTCTCAAAGACGGATATAACGCCTGGCGAGATAGCAATGACAGCCCTTAGGTAGGCGCTGGCTTTCTTTAAAATTTTAATACTCTCCTAGTTAGAACAGAGGGTCAAATCACAATAGATCTCATTGGTCGCTGTGATAAAAGGAAGGAAAATCCAGAGACCCGAATAACAACAAAAATATGTTGAATTTTAATTTTACTATTGAAATGCTTACAAATTGTCTTTTTGTAGTTACGGATATTTGTAGTTTATCTCTTCAAAGACAAGAGCAGTATACTTTAAGGCAAGCTATATTTACTTATTTTGTTAAATTTTGAACTAAGTCACGGGTAGCCAGTGTAGGTAGTGGCTTATATGCTAGGTAGTAGTAGCAATCTGCGACTATAATTACGTAAAGGTAACTAAATAACTAAGTTAACTAGGCTAGGCTAACGAGGCTAGAGATTCATCAAGTCAAGTAACTGGACATGTTAACAATGACCTGAGCTTGACATTTTCTTTTTGAAATGAAAAAACCTCAGTAATTTAATACTTGATTTGATTAATAGTTAAATATGAACATTTAATTAGAGTTTAACTAAATTTTTCTCCGATTTGAACCAAGTAACTTGAGAAGTAAATGTAAGTCTGGAGGTTAAAATTTCCAGTCAAGCAGTGAATCGCGGTTCCGGCTATTTTCGAGAAGGCAATTTTTTTCAAAAATTAACATTTAAAATGGTACGTTATTTCTAATAGGTTTGTTTGCGGATCCGATACTGAACCTGCTGATTAAGCTGATTAAGGGTTATTTTCCCATTTTAATTGATCGATCAAAAGTTGAATGAAAAACCGTGTGATGACTCGTTCAATCTTTTTTTGATCCACTAAAAAGTTGATCACGGTTCTCACACGAGGTTCTTCATTCAACTTTTTTTGATCAACTAAAAACGGGCAACTAAAGTTGACTCGTGTGAACGCAGCATGACAGCGAAACTGGATTTTGAAATACCCACAACTTAGCAAACTGTACATGAGTAAGAGATTGAATTTTTCATCCTAACAAAAATTTGAGGATCGCTAAAACCAATTATGAATCGGTAACGAACGCATTTCGTGTGAACCGCGAATATATCGGACCGTAACTCAGCTCATAAACTTGCATGCGCTTGGCGATGATCCTAAATCGGTCTTGAACTGATTCGTAATCGGTTCAGTATGGTATCCGCGAACGAACCTAATATTGCTCATAATGGCCAACTAAGAGTAAATTATGACTTGATTTTAAAGCGGTTTGACTTGATATCAAGTCAAACAATCAAGTAAAGCATTTGATTGACTTTGTAAGTTATTTAATTTACAAAACAAAATATAAAGTGCCATTTAAAAAAAATAAATTAGTTGCCTTGATGAAATTCTACCTTCAATGATTGAATTAAGAAACAGAAAAATTAGAGGTTCTTAACACTTATATGCTGATTGATTGTTGAAATTTTTAAATTCGATAAGCTGATAATTAAAAGATAAGAGATTTTTTAACTCTTTTTTTCATCACTTGGAGAGGAAATTTCGAAAAATTCTTCCTTAAAGGAAGTCACAGTTCTTTCAAGAACTAATAATTCCAAATTTTATGTTTTTATCTACAGGGGTTCAGCCTTCAGCGTGTATATAAGGCAATCTCTTTTTCGGTTTTTATATCTACGAGTATTGAGCAAATTGATATTTTTAACCGACTTCAAAAAAGGAGGAGGTTCTCAATTCGACTGTATTTTTTTTTAAATGTTTGTTACCTCAGCATTTCCGACTGGGTGAAGCGATTTTGATGATTCTTTTTTTTATTTGAAAGCTGGTGCTTCCCGAATGGTCCCCTTTTAGTTTGAAGGAAATCGTTCACTTCTAAAGGGTTGAAAACTAAGGGATGAAATTCTAACTTCTTATTGGATAGCTCAATTTTGATAATTCTTTTTTTATTTGCAAGCTGGTGCTTTTCGTGGGATCCAGTTTTAATTTGAGGGAAATCTTCCACTTCTAAGGGGTTGAAAACTAAGGGATTAAATATTAACTTCTTACTGGATAGCTCGATTTGTTACAGTTCAAGTATATTGTTTAAAAGTTCATTTGAAAAATAATTTTCATAAGGTATTCTCGTTTTTTGCTAAGTACCAATATAGTCGTATTTCCTTGGCTGACACCAACTCCAAAAATAACAATTGTTGTACATTGTATCATCCTAATAATTTGTAAGTTGTAGATACTGCAAGGATACGCCATTATTTTGTTACTTTTTAGTACATTTCTTGTTAAAGAATTTTTATATATTTTGAAGTCGGTTTTTCATTTTTTTAAAATATTTATTTATATCAATTGAAATTGATGATTATAATCAAACTGATGGAGTGTTAAATTTAAAACCACTGCTAAGAAATGGCATTGTTTAAGTCATTAAACGAAAGAGTTCCATTTCTAATCAGACCATCTCCAGTGGAGACTTTCTCTTGGCCGGTAGTAAGGGAAAAGTAGAAAGAACACTGAAGAATTAAAACGATTAAGCCAGACTGGTAATATATTCGTGGCATAAGCGTTGCTGTAGTTAGACAAATAAGTTTATCACGATTGAAATGAAGCCATTTGAATAACACGAGTCCAACAATTATTATACCTGTCACGGCTTATTGTGGCTCTGGCTTTGTGCTCGTTGTGTGGAAGAATAACGAACCGTGTATGAAGGAAAAGTGACTTTGTCGCGATCATTTTCATACTGAACTCGACTGGGTTTAGGTCAAAACTGGCTTCATTGTTACCTGCAAAAAAATAATACAAAATTTGGTTATTATCTCGATTGATTATTACAATGTTAAAGTGAACAAATCTCTGAATTGGATTCCAAAGAAAATTTTGTGTTAGCAAAAATTAGTGTCGATATTGTGGTATGTAAATTTTTTAAATTGATTTTTTTCAAGTCCGGGTTAAATTTAGGCTTATGCGTGTAAGACTTTCGCTTCTAATGACGCGGTTGTAAATTGATTGGAAGCTAACATATTATAGGTACTTTCTCTTGAGTAAAACTAATTCATATGTGAATTAAAATTAGTTACAAAAAAAGGAAAATTTACGAATGATTTTTTTTTAAATTTCAAGGTTTAATTTGAAGGTTGCTTTTTATCACAATATTCAAATTGTTTATTTCTTAAAATAAGTTTACCTAAATAAGGCACACATGAACTCATTTTTCTTTGATTTAATTTATTAAATAATCGTATTATATCTTCAATATATGTTACAATAGTAATGAGGTAAATATTTAAAGAAGAGCTATATAATGCTACTGAAATAAAACATAGATTAATTATAAATACGTGCTAGCCATAGTGTAGCTAAATCAGAGTTTCTCAAGAAATTTTTGGGAGTCAAAATGTTTTTTTTATTAACTTTTCTATACAGTAAAAGGAAAATTTAAAACACCATCCTGGGAATTCATGAATTCAAGAAGTTGGACATTTTTGAAATGAATTTTGCTTCACTTTTTGATTTGTAAATGAAATAACTAACGAAAGCAGTACTTGACTTGATGTAAATATTTGACTCGAGTTTGATTTTATTTCAAGTAATTTTTTAAACAAATGTTTTGAAAATCAAACCGTCATAGCTTATAAATTAAGTTAAGTAATGAATCTTGATAACTCCCCTCAACTTTATCAATTTCACGGAGATTATATTAAGAAGCAAGTTCTAAGAAAAAGAAAAAGAAAAAGTCATATTTTGGATTTTTTTTCAAATCTTAAATGAAGGATCTTACTAAAAGACCAGGGCTAAAGCCTTTGAAAATGGTAAAAAGTTAAAAAAATCATAGTAGGATACTTAAAACCCATTGGAAAAGAAAAAGAATATAACATAAATTAGAGAAAAAATAAATTACGGTCGATCTGAGGTCGGAAAGTGGAAAAGTGGGGTGTTTTTAAGGGTAGAAACGGTTCATCTCAATTTCCGACAAAACTACAAGTCCTATGGAAAAAAGTTTAAAAGCAAAGTTGTAGGTGATAAGAAGATCTACAACTTTTGTGCTAACACTGTTTTCACATAACCTTAAAATTTATGGGAAAAATTCCAATTACCAAATTTTTAGTTTTTTATTTTTATCTTTAACAAATACAATTGTCATAAAATTTGATGAAAATTAACCTTATTATGTCCAAAATATAGTATAATTTTTTTGATTTAAAATATTTATTTTTTACCTTAATTTGACTTAATATTGAAAATGCACCCTAATTTTCAATCAAAAATTCAAACGTGAAAAAATTTTTATTTTTTTTTAAATTCCGTAGGCCTGTTTCTTAAGCCTTTTCTACACTTATTGATCGCTATGTGTAATGTGCGGACTATGTATGTATGTCGTCGCCACAAATTTCATAGACTTCAATAGATTCTATAGATTTCAATATAGACTTCAATAGATTTTAATAGACTTCTATAGACTTCAATAGATCTAATAAAATTAGTAATAAAACAGTAAAAAAATGTATTGATGATGCACAAACGTGAGGCTTAAAAGGCTTAAAATGCTGTAAAATGTATTTTTTACGATTGACTTCTGTTCATTGAAATCTCTACTTTCTGATGATGCAAAACAAAAACAATACAATGTTAAATGTAACCAGAAAATGCAATAATTAAAGTATAAATGTTAATAAATTGCTCCAAGTTGTATTTGTAAAGTTGTATTATGTACAATTTTGAGCAATTTATTAAAATTTACACTTCAATTATTGCATTTTCTGAGAACATTTAACATTGTAATGTATATATATTTTTGCACCATCAAAAAGTAGAGGTTTCAACGAACAAAAAACTCACCGACTTTTTTAAAAAAGTAAATACTTTGACGTGAGAATTTTCAATTGAAAATGAGGATTCTTTTTCAATATTAAGTCAAAATAAGGTGAAAAAATTAATATTTTAGATCAAAAAAATTATACTGTGTTTGAGACATAAAAAGGTACGTTTTTACAAAATTTCATGAAAAAATTTTTGTTGTAAAATATAAAAATAAAAAACCAAAACTTGGTTATTGGAATTGTTCCCATAAATTTTAAGATTATGTGAAAAAAGTGTTAGCACAAAAGTTGTAGATATTCTTATTACTTACAACTTTGTCTTTAACTTTTTTTCATAGGACTTGTAGTTTTGTTGGAAATCGAGATAAACCGTTTCTACCTTTAAAAACACCCCCCTTTCCCACTTCCCCATCTCAGATCGACCGTAATTTATTTTTCCTTTCATTGTTGTTATATTTTTTTTGTTTTTTAATGGTTTTCATTCTACTATAAGTTATTTTATGTTCAAAAATTATCGACACTGGTCTAATAACTTACAAAAGCAGTACTTGACTTGATTGAAATATTAATGTTTGACTCGAGTTTGACTCTATTTTAAGTCTTATTTTAGGCAAATCTCTCAATTTTTTCTAGTTCATAGAGATTATAGATAAATAAGAAACAAGTCCTAAGGAAAAGAAAGTGTAAAATTGTTTATTTTTTTCAAATCTTAAATAAAGGATTTTGTTGTAGTGGAACTAGATCTTGGAAGAGTTTGAAAAACTAGAATAAAACCAAGAAATTCTAATGATTATTCATTTCCCCATATTTTTATAAATTTCCTACAAAAAAAATTTATTTAACTTTTTTTTTGTAACATTTTCCAATAGTTTTCCACAACAAGAAACGTTTATGTTAATTTTATCTGGTATCGATCGTAATGATTCCAAGAGTAATAGTTGATTGATTTGATCAACAATCTATAATGTAATTTCCAATGGCCTTGACTCGCTGAATGCTGAAATAAATTATTTTTTTCAGTCTTTTCTTTTGAAATTATCAGATTTCCTATTTGGCTCTTCGTCTCTGTATAAATACAAGTGTTATTATAAATTTTTCTCTCACGAATTGTTTTAAAAGTGGGATTATTTAAATTGTTGTAATCAACACTTTAATGCTGACATGAAAATTTTTTTCACTGCATGTAAACGTAGGCTTTAGTTTCAGTTAAATGATCTAATTTTATAAATTTCATATTTTATTTTCCTACGCAAATCCTTGGAAATATTATAATAGAATTTTATTAGTATAAATTTTGTTATAAATTAAAAATGTGATAGTAAAAGCCAGTTAACAAGATAGACCTGAAGTATTGTTTCATGATAAACAAAGTTTGTATTAAAAGAAACTCTGAAATTTCTCAGTAAGTCAATACTTTTTTTAGTGCTGTGTTTTAATGTTAAATCAATATGAAAACAAAGATACTTGCATGTAAGAGCGCCATCTTTCAATTATGACACACACTTAGGGAGGAGGGGGTTGATGAAGTGTGACATTCTGTGACAAATGCAAGAGAGATCATAACTTTTAGTGGTATTTTCTTAATAGATTCACATAACCAAAAAGTTTTTTTTCTTTTGTCTTGTATTCGCAATATGTCCCTGGACAATATGTGCGTTTGATCCATGTACAGGCGGGGGAGGGGTCACACCGCCTTAATAGGGGTAAAGCTGTAGAACAGCTCCAGAAATGACAAGCGGTTCAGCCGTTGATGCTTCTCTGTGTTGTCTAAGAGGTTCGCAGCTAGATGGTTTGGATGTCCCTCCATTTTTGTAAGGTATTTTTGGTTGAGTCTGATCATTTTACTCCTGACCGTCACCATGTTAAGGTCTCTGTGCATATCGTCGTTGGTGACATACCACGGAGCGCCTGTTATGGTTCGTAGCGCCTTCGACTGGAACCGCTGCTTCATTTCGATATTATGCTCCCCAAAATTGAATTTCGTTCACCCAGATGGGTTTTTTAATCACCTTGTAGATTCTTAGCTTATTTTCCAGAGACAGACCGGAGTCGCTCTTGAATAGCCACCACAGCTTACGGCAAGCCGCGTCCACTTGACTAAGCTTGTACTGAATGCGGTTTGAACAAGTAAGGCGTCTGTTAGGTACATTTCCAGGTACTTGACCTCCGTGGTCTGGGGGATTTGTTGACCGTTGAGTGTTACTGGAGAACAGGTATCCCTCTCCGTTGTGAATGTCACTAGGACTGACTTGGTCTCGTTTAGCACCATCTTCCTCTTCCAAAACCAATCCTCAGTCCTTGTAACGCGACTTGCAGTTTCTCAGATGCCGGTAGTTTTCTACTGCCATAAGTACCGTATCGTCTGCGAAGGTTGCTAGCGTGATATCTTCTGGATGGGTAGATCAATCGTGTAGACCTTATGCAGGAGAGGACCAAGGACATTACTCTGTAGGACTCCTGGTCCTATCTGGTGTCGTTGGGTGATCGCTTCGCCGTAGCTAACGTAGAATGTTCTGTTTATCAGATGGGATCCTATTACATCCGCATATGGAGGCGGTAGTACTACTTGGGGCTTGTGTAGCCATCCTTTGTGCCACACCCTGTCAAAAGCTTGACTTACATCCAAGAAGACTGCCGAGCAGTTGGTATATTTTTCGATTTAGGAAGTTCATTATTGTGCCCACCACTCTGTGTACCCGCTCTATGTATAGTGCAGAGTTCCCTTTTGAATCTGATGTTATTGATGTTATGGGATAACACATTTCTCCTCCAAAATGGGCACGATTCGTTTATAGAGCGTCTTTCTGAACACTTATCACCGAATCGACAGCAAACTTATGGATCTATACCATTTTTTTAGGTTTTTCTGGTTTGTGGATGAGAATCATTTTGGCAACCTTCCATGATGACGCGTAATGGCCTTGTTTAATGATAAAATTGAAAAGTACACGGAAAAAATGTGCTGTAGATTTAACAACATTCCTTGTTAATTTTACAACATTAACTAGTATTATATAGGATGACACCACGTGTGGTAACGTATAAAACGGTAGTATTATTTACAACACGAACTAGTAAAAATCACTCCATGAGAATATAATTATACTAGTTGTTCTGGGGCGCCTACGGCGCCCTATTTTTTATATAAAAGCCCAAGTTTCTTACGTGAAAGTTATTGCATGCGTTCGTATCAGTGTGTTTGACAACCAAAAGTTATGAATGAGTTCAATAAAAAGAATGAATAATTTATTTTTAATTCATGAATGCTTTATTTGTTTATAAAATTTCTTGATACACAACATTGCGAGTGAAAATACGATTATCATTGAGTAAATGTCCTTGTTGTGGGGTTGGCTCAATAGTATTAGGCATAGTATAAGCAATCATAGTAGGCATTGAGCGTTACAGAATGAGTGAGTGAATCAGTGACCTGGGCTTTTATATATTAAAATAATATAATTATATAGTTTAATTTTTGACACTTGCATTTATTTGTCAAAATTATTGGTTATGTTGTACGCCGCATGCGCACCATTAAAAATCTTTAAAATATAATTATAGAAAAAGGTAAAGACGGCTCTGATGTTTTTTTTCTCAGCCGTTTAACAAGGTTTTACAACATTTGGAGTAAATTGTACATTGTATGTATAGTATTGTATACACCAAAAATGGTAACGATTACAAATTTGTTAAAATTCGTGGCGTAACAGAAACGCCAAGATTTGTTAATTGTACAACACTCAGCAGTTGTAACAGCTACATATATTTACTACACTATGATAGTAAAAAATACCATACGTTATAGCTGAATACAACACAGTTATCTGCTGTTACATTTGTGGTTATAGTGAACACAAAGTGCAGTAAAAATATTACTTGTTTAGTGTTGTAAATTTTACACCACTATTTTTTTCCGTGTATGTTTAGGTATTTTACCATGCCCTGTGGCAGCTCTTTTGATCGTACGTCCGGTGATCTTATCGTGTCTGGGGCTTTGTTTGATTTTAGGTTTTTGCCAAAAAGGAAAAAACATTAAATTTCTCACATGAAAACTAAGTTTTACCCATTTTTTTATTGTCTATTTTAATTGAATATTTTTTAAATTATTTATTTTAATGTCCATTGAAAACTCAAAAAATCTGCCTGTGGACATTGCATATGTCAAAGAGAATACAGAAAAATTGTTTATCTTGTCTCTGAAAAGATGCTATATAAATTTTCAAAAGCCTATCTTTAAATTTATTTTTTTTTTTAAAATTCAACTGCAATTTGATTTCATCCAATATACATTTATATATACAATATACAATAAGGCATGACATGGCAAAATGCACAAATATACAACATGAAAGATTAAGCCCAGATTAGAACCGTCAACCTTTTGAAATTATTATTCTTGACCAACAAGATTAATACATTCGTGCCTTTATTATTATAATCTTCCAGATACAATAATTTATTTGTTTAATATAAACGAACGAGACGAGATTTTAAACCTAAAATTATTATTTTTCCCTCTCTGTTTTAAAATTTTTAAAGTTATTTATAAAAAAAAAAAATAGCAGATAAACATTTGTTAGGAATGATTTGCGAGATTCTTTCGTTCGATACGAAATATAGGAGAATATAATGCAAGCAGTGAATAAATTAATGTCACCTATGTGTAGAGAAATAAACGCGGTGAATAACCAGTTTAAATGCAGAAAGTGTGAGTGAATTTTGCTACTTTATAACAAGCTTGAAGAGCCGACATTGACATCCAAAAATGGTCTTGACTGTGAAATAAAAAAATAAAAAAATATAAAAAACGAGGAGGAATTGTTAAATTTTTTTTATCCATTTAAGGCGATTTGAAACGTTCTAGTTACAAACAAAAAATATCGGTACAAAAGTAGCGTTTCGATTTATGTGTTGGCTATTTTTACGGTTTGCTTTTGCAATTAATCGCGAAATTAATTGCTTGCACTGTGATTATAAACGAACGACATTTCCTTGAAATTGATATAAAAACCCAGCGCGGCTTATCGATTTCTAAATTCTTTATTCGAGTGATAAGCGAGAATTTTATTATAGAATTTCGGTGTTCAATATAATTGAAATATTTTTTTTGATATCAATTTTTTTTTTTTAATTCGGTATTTTTTCATAGAATTTTAGATTTTATTGTATTCATCGAGTTTTTGTTTGTTTGATCGCTCATTTCTTATCTTATTTTTAAATTGAATATAAAAACGTTTTTTAGAATTTTTGATAAAATTTATGGACTCAATGTATATTAAATTTAACCTTTAGAAAGAATATAAAAACATTGTTTAAAATATAGCCTTTAAAACTTATTGAATTAAAGAAATTTTATATATAAATTTACAACTTATAAAAGTTGTCTCAAAAAAAAAAAATAAATGTTTCAATTTGGATACATATTATAAAAGATAAAATACCAAAGTCAAATAGTCTTTAACACACTATGGGGATGTGCTAAACCATCCATATTTTCAATCATTCCATTCCAAAGTGCTCCATCAAATAACCAATGCTCCCTATTATGTAAATAACCGAATAATCCATAACGACCTTAACATACCCTTTGTAAAAAATCTCGTCCAAGAGCGTTTCCAAAAATTCCACTCAAATCTACGCGACATCCCAACCCCAGCGCATTAGCACTCGCCTCGGAATTGCATCTCTTAAATCCACCACATCGTCTAAAAAGGCATTGGCCCCGTGACCTAACAAACCTTTATACTCCTAGCATTGGCTAGGTTCTCTTCACAAAATTTTTTTTTCTCGTTAAAAAATATTTTTTTCCTTTTATGTAGAAATTGGACCCGCATAGTTCCTAGCCAAAGTATTCAGTATTCTAAAAACATTGATGTTACTCTGAGTACTACAAGTGGACAAACATTGATATTCAAATTTAAAAAAATTGTTAAAATTATTTCTTTTTAGGCTCTTGAGGTGTGGCTCCCCTATTGCTTTTGAAGCACTCTTTCCACGTACCTTTCTGTCGGTCCCTTAATGTGCCACATGGCATCTTAAACACCCAAATCACGTTGAATAAGTCATTCCTGACATATCTGCCAACTCCCATAAATAATTGAAGGATTTTACTTCGGTACCTTCTAACCATTTCTAAGTTGCTAGGCCTTGCCACTCCAGGCTCCAGAGTTAGACTCCATATGCCCACGTTGGGCTGAGAACTGCTTTGTAGAGCAATTCTTTAGACAACAGGTCCAACGAAGACCTTTTGCCTATCATTCAGGCGATCCTTCAATGAAATTCTTCTTTCAAATTGACTTCTTGTTGAAAGCGTGCTTTGCGGAAACCATGCATTTATATAGTATTTATATGCACTCGTTTGTTTATTTGTAGCTATCCTGCAGGAACTTCTAATGTTATTTCATTCTTTACGAAATTATAAAGTATAATAACTAAGTACAAAAAAGGAAAATTAAAATGAGAATTTCAAAGTATTTAATGCATGTAAAAGTAGAAAATAATTTTTTATATTTTACAAAGGGCATATAGACCAGAGCTAAAGCCTTTGAAAGTGGTAAAAAGTGAAAAAAAAAGTAATAGTAGGATGAAACCCATTAAAAAAGAAAGAGAATATAACAAAAATGAAAGAAAAAGTAAATTACGGTCGATCTGAAATCGGGAAAAAGAAACAAAAGGGAGGGGGGTAAGGGTAGAAACGGTTGAAATCGATTTCCGACAAAACTACAATTCTTATAGAAAAAAGTTAAATAGCAAAGTTGTAGGCAGTCCCCTACAACTCCATGTTACTGAAATGTGACCATTTTGACTGCATTTGCAGACATTGCCAATAATAATAGTTTAAAACGACTTGACCAAAGACCACGAGGACTGACGATGACCGAAGACTTTTATGAAGGTCGGAGGTTAGAAATGCCTCGTATAACAACACAAATAGTTAACAGCTAATTTTCAACTAGCTACCAGCGCCACACAAAGGTACTAAGATTTGCGTAACAATCCGTCACGATTCTTAGACTTTCTCGTATTTAAGTGACAGGGGGGCTGGTTGTAGGTAATAAGAAGATCTACAACGTTTGTGCTAACACTTTTTTTACATCAACTCAACATTAATGTGTAAAATTCCAACCAAACCAAGATTTTAGATTTTTATTTTCATCATTTTCAAAAAAAAAAAAAAAATCATGAACTTTGGTAAAAACGTACTTTTTAATGTCCTAAACGCACTGTAATTTTTTTGATTTAAAAAATTAATTTTTTTACCTTATTTTGACTTATTTTAAAAAAGTCGGTGGGCTATTTGTTCGTTGAAATCTCTATTTTCTGTTGGTTCAAAAAAAATATACAATACAATGTTCCCAGAAAATGAAAATAACTAAAGTGTAAATTTTAATTAATTGCTCAAAGTTTACACTTTAATTATTGCCTTTTCTGGGAAGATTTAACATTGTTATCTATATTTTTTTCGCCATCAGAAAGTAGAGATAGCAACAAACAAAACGCCCACCAACTTTTTTAAAAAAAGAAGATATTTTGACGTTAGAATATTTGGTTGAAAATTAGGGTGGTTTTTCAATATTAAGTCAAAATAAGGTGAAAAAATAAATATTTTAAATAAAAAAAATTACAGTGTGTTTGGGACATTAAAAGGCTAATTTTTACCAAATATTATGAAAAAAATTTTTTTTTTGTAAAGGATAAAAATAAAAAACCAAAAACTTGATTATTGGAATTTTTCACATAATTTTTGAGGTTATATGAAAAAAATGTTTGCTCAAAAGTTGTAGATCTTCTTATTACCTATAACTTTGCTATTTAATTTTTTTTTCATAGGACTTGTAGTTTTATTGGAAATCAAGATAATCCGTTTCTACCCTTAACCCTTCCCCCCTTCCACTTCCCGACCAAATATCGATCGTAGCTTATTTTTCCTTTCATTTTTGCTATATTCTCTACCTTTTCTAATGGGTTTTAACCTACTGTAATTGTTTTTGGGTTCAAAAATTATCGATCCTAGTCTATTATAATATTTTGTTTGTGAGTAATTGTTATTTTCTTATTACAAGTAATTTTTATTAAGTCTTGATTTTTTGCTTAAAATACATAAGCAGAGGTTTTTTAAAATTAAATGACTTCAGTCTAAAAATATTTTACGAGTATTTATAAATTTAATTGCAAATATCTAATAAATAAAATGACAAATGCAATTAAAATGACTGATTGATATTTGGTTCAATAAAAATAAAAGGTAAAAATATACAGGCAATTTAGATAGAGTGAATTAATCTTTATGACAGGCGAGTGAAAAACGATTCAAGTCGTAGATAACATTTTTAAAAAAGCGAGCATTCAACACTATATATTTGAATTGTTTATTTAAATAGGGAAAATAGAGCAGTGGCTTTCAACTTGTGGTCAACTTTGCAATATATAAACCTTCCGTGCATCACGATTTTTGTTAGAAAATCTGCACGATATGTTTAGAGTTTTTGACGGTCCGACATGGTAAAACGGTTGAGAGCCACTGACCTAGACAATAAAAAATTCTAACGGTGAAATTATAATTTCGAATGACAACTAGAGCGTTAACTTGGTCTTATTTTATGTTGCAGAAAAATGGGGCGAGAGAATGATTTGAAAATAATGACGACCTCAACTAAAGTTTTCGTTATTGCTTTACTGTTGATTGGATCGAAAGTTTCAGCACATAAAAAGCTCAAATCAACATTGGCTTGCCATGAAATCGATTTTGGAGACATTGTGTGCACAAATACGACAATCGACGGCTTCAATTCATTTGCAATGGGATATTTTTCAAAAATTTCTTCGCTGAGTTTTACCAGTTGTAACATGAGCACGATACCACAACACGCCTTTGTCAACTCGAATGTTTCAACGGTCGAAACTTTGGCCTTGGCCGGCAATAAAATTGAAACGATTGAAAACGATGCTTTCGTCGATATTCCACAATTAAAAACGTTAGATTTGCATCAAAATTTACTAAGTCAAATTTCAGGAACAATGTTTACGAATCTCACTCAGTTAGAAGTTCTGGATGTTTCTTCGAATAAAATATCAAAGATCCAAGTTGGAACGTTCAATTTTAGTAAGATGTTAAACACAATTTTGATTCGAAACAACTTTTTATCAACTTTGGACAGCGACATTTTCGTGGGACTTGAAAAAATCATCAACTTCGATTTGTCGAATTCAAAAATTGAACATTTACAATCTCATTGTTTCAATGGACTAATAAATGTGGAAGTTTTAAATCTAACAATGAATAAGATCAATAAAGTTCCAACTGGAATTTTTAGTGAGGCACCCAAACTTAAAAAATTAGATCTGGGACAAAATTCGATCCAACAATTAGAAAGTAATTGTTTCAAAGGACTGACAAACTTAGAAATGTTGGATCTTTCCAGAAATCAACTCTCGAAGCTTGAATCGCAGATATTTTCATCGTTAAAGAATCTCGTTGAACTTCACATCGATGGTAATCAACTTGAAAGCTTGGAGGATATGTGCTTTTCGAATCTTTACAATCTAAAAGTGTTGAGCTTATCAAAAAATCGAC
Source organism: Sisyra nigra (assembly GCA_958496155.1). Classification (NCBI taxonomy): domain Eukaryota; kingdom Metazoa; phylum Arthropoda; class Insecta; order Neuroptera; family Sisyridae; genus Sisyra; species Sisyra nigra. The sequence continues at coordinate 6,992,098 of OY292318.1, forward strand.
TAGGAACGATCACATCAAAAGCTTTCAAACCACTTGACTCACTTACGAGCTTAAACTTAGATAGTGCTGGCATTACGAAAATTTCCAATGGAGCTTTTATAAGTCAAAGTATGGTCGTGGATTTTAGCATTAAAAATAACGTCATTCCAATTTTAAATGAAAAATGTTTCCTGGGACTGTCAAAACTTGAAAATTTGAATTTGGATAATTTAGAGATTGAAGTCATTGAAAAAAATGCGTTCGATGGTCTGTCGTCTCTGAAGACTCTAACTTTACGATATAATAAGATCAGGAATATTGTCAAGGGGAGCTTTAATGGCCTTGATAATTTGGTTAGTTTGAATCTTTTGTTTAATGACCTTTCATCGATTGAACCAGGATCATTCCAACCGTTACGATCTTTGGTTGAAATCAATCTTCCAAAACAGGCATTTGCTAATTTTTCTAAAGGCTTTTTCGATGGTCTTACGCTCTTATCAACGCTTGACTTACAAGAAATTGGACTTACACATCTCGAACCTGAAAGCTTCTTCGGTTTGCACAATCTTACTGTCCTAAACTTAACGAGAAATGCACTTGAAATTCTTCTTCCCAAAACATTTGTGGGACTTGAAAATTTGAGAGTGTTAGATCTGTCGAAGAATCCGTTAAAGAAAATTTCACCTGATGCATTTGTTGGGTTGTACAGTTTAAAAAATTTGCAACTACCCAAAATGACCTTAGATCGAATCGAAGCAAGAACTTTCAATGGTTTGGGTAGGATCCAAAAATTGAATTTAAGTAGCTACGGTATTAATACGATCGAAAAAAATTCGTTCTTCGGATTGAATGATTTACGAACACTTGATTTGAGTCGAAATAAAATACGATCTCTTCCTGGAAACGTTTTCGTTAATACTCTCCAAACGTTGTTCTTACAAAGGAATTTAATTGCAGAAATCGATATAAATGCATTTTCAGATTTGACTCATTTAAATCGATTGGATTTATCTAAAAATAATTTGACTGGAATCTCAGAAGAGGCATTCGCTTCGATGGTTAGCTTAAACTGGCTAGTGCTCAACTATAATAAACTAAATGACGTAAATTTCGAAACAATAACATGTTACTTTAGTCGAAACTTAAAAACGATAAGAATCGATCATAACAAATGGGCATGTTCTCGATTGCAAGCGATCGTCAACCACTTGCAAGCCTTAAAAATTGATTTCGAACCTAAAAGACCGGAAAATGATCCGAATATTAACGGGGTCGGGTGTTTCAATAACGACTCATTTTTGTTCGACACAGAACTCTTACGATTGACTCCCGATGAAATTTGTAGTTCGATTCCAGATCCGTCCATTACAACTCCATCTCCCATCACGCCATCGGAACCAATTGAAAAGCAAATCGATGACTTAAAAACTGTGGTTGGGAATTTATCGAAAAAACTTGAATCGGTTAATATCATCAGTATTTTAATACTGGCTATGCTAATCACAGGAATTTTACTGTTCAGCTTTAAAAAAGCGCGTGATTTAAACGTTTATAATAAGCTATTGCCGTATTTTCAGAGAAATCGAGACGAACCGATTGTAAATGGAGCGGTTTAATCGTTTTAAAAAAAAGTTAGTTAATGTTGTTTTCCTGTTAAAATGATGGTTGTGATTTTCTAGTTAGTAACAATTAATTATGTAAGTGAATGTAATTGTAATAGCATCAATTTAATTGTTTTGGAATAATTAATTTTAAGACTGACATTGTAAGCGTTTGTGGCGCAGTTATGAAAGTAAAAAATAGTTATCATAGTTATTTTCCATTAATTAAATAACTTGTCTAATAATTTGTCACGATACGATTGTGTGACGGACGAAAAGTAATTTTAAAAAATGAGTTTTCATTTCTGAAAGTAATATTGTAACACTTTAAATAAAAAAGGTTACTTAGAAATTGAACGATTATTACTTAGGTATATATTATGTGTAATTTGTACATAATTATGAATTTTTTCAAAGATAAAAAATGTTATAATCTATAAATAATTTGATAAATGAAGTTTTCAAATAATGAAATCGTGAAAAATAAAAGTTTTGGATGAAAAATTAAAGGTTTTAAATAATTTTAAAAAGTATATATAAGAACTAAAAAACTCGACGAACCATTTCTTGGTAAATGTTTTGTTTAAATCTTTGCGTAGTGTTGAAAAACTATGTTTGCATTGTTTTGATGCATTTATCAGGGATAATTAGGAAAAAATTTCTAGGAAGTTCTTCAAGTTGAACAAGTTGTGAAACTGTAAACATTTTTTAGTTATAAGCGATTAGCTACTTGGACCAGGGTAGATAATTTTTGAACAAAAAAAAAAATATATAGCAGGATAAAAACTTATTGGAAAAGGAAGATAATATACCAGAAATGAAAGGAAAAATAAATTACTGCCAATCAGAGGTGGGGAAGTGAAAAAAGAAGGTTTTTTAAGGGTAGAAACGGTTTATGTCGATTTTCGACAAAACTACAATTCCTATGGAAAAAATTTTTAATGACAAAGTTGTAGATAATACGTAGATCTACAAATTTTGTGCTAGTACTTTTTTCGCATAACCTCAAAATTTATGTGAAAAATTCCAATAACCAAGTTTTTAGATTTTTATTTTTATCTTTTACAAAAAAAAAAAAAAATCATGAAATTTGGTATAAACTAACCTTTTTATGTCCCGAATACAGTATAATTTTTTTGATTTAAAATATATATTTTTACACCTTATAATGACTTAATATCAAAAAAGCATCCTAATTTCAATCGAAAATTTTCACGTCAAAACATCTAATTTTTATTCGAGTTTTTTATTCGTTGAAACCTCTACTTTTTAATGGTGAAAAAAATATGTACAAGACAATGTTAAATGTTTTCAGAAAATGCAATAGTTAAAGTGTAAATTTTAATAAATTGCTATAAGCTGTATTTGTACAATTTACACTTTAATTATTGCATTTTCTGAGAACTTTTAAATTGTAATGTATATATTTTTTGCACCATCAGAAAGTAGAGATTTCAACAAACAAAAAACCCTTTTTAAAGACGTAGATATTTTGAGGTGTAAAACAAACATACAATTTGAACCTTATCAATAAAAATAACAGATTTCCCTAGATAGTCTTATTAAAGCACTCAACATTGGGAGGAAAGGAATAAATGGGGAGGAGATGGATTAAATATGGTTAAATTAAAAATATAGATGCTCATCCAAAGACCAACGATCGTGAAGATTTTGTCCAATCAAACCTCCCACTTTGAGCGGTAGTCCATCATTTCCTGGTTGAGTCCAATAATTCCCCCTCATACAGCGCTGTCTGAGCAAGCCTTTACACCCAACCAGGAGATATTGGACAGAAATTGTTATATGCCATACCTCTCACGACTTGAAGTGTCCTCCTAGAAGCCAGTCATGGGTCATTCGGATGTGACCAGCCCGTAGTTTTGATAGCGTCACTTGGTCAATGCGGCTCAGCTTTGTCTTTCGAAAATTCATTGAATCAACCTTTTTCTTAATTTTTTTCAGGAAATCTTTACCAGAATCTCGCTTTCTTTGCCAATCCTTAATTAGTATGTCCCTACAATGGGCTAAGTTTTCTTTTAAATTTGTACCATCCATCGTTGATAGTGGTATTTTCAGATTGTTTTGATAAATTGGAAAAGATCTTGGACCAATTTGTTTATTTTGAAAAATTTGGGGTTGGGGGTAGTTCTGGTAGTTCTTGATGCAAGAATGGCTTGGAAGATCTTTTTTTAAAACCATGTTTTATGTTCTCATCTAAAATTTACTCAATAGATATTTAAAAATACCAATTAAAAGCTAGTCGTAAAATTTTTCAAGCATTCCTAAAAAATTTCGCTATTTAGTTGTTGAGAAAAACATTTTTACTAAACAAAATCTTTGTTTGACTCGCCAATCAGGGGTTCATCAAGTCAATTTTTGGAAATAGTTTGTACTTGATATTTTGACTTATCAAAAAAGCTTCAAAACCCAATCCTTGATTGAACTTGATAATGAAATACACAAATACTACAAAGTGGTCATTAGCAAAGTGATAATTGAGATGGTGTAGTTTTTTTTTAGTTATTTCAGATTGTTATACTAGTTGTATTTAGTGTAACTAGTCATACTGTTATAATAGAATTTCCCCGTTTTGAATTATCCCATTTACCCCAGCCTCTAGGGTAAATAGCAAGCTCACATCACCTCCTGGATGAACTGTGGCGTAGGGGAAAGTGGGGTATTTGAGAACAATAAACTTTAAATTATCCTAATTAATAATATAAAATAACAATTTTAGTAAACTTTTGCTATAACATAAACTTTAACTTATCTACTTTAATAATTTGATCACAAAACTTTTTTAAATTAACATTAGAATAACAAAAATATAGAATATAAAAACTATTGCCATTCCTATTTCCCCGGTAGTGTGTGGGGTAATTAAACTCAATCCACGGGGGAAATAGAAACTGCATTGGGTAATGATAATATATATAATATAAAATTTAATGATTAACTATGTTTCACACAAATCACAGACGTAATTATTACACATGTATTGACCGTTCGTACATGCATCATGGGCCCATTTCTTACATTTGGTACACATAATCCAGTCTTCTTTAAGGGGCGATTCATATTTTTCCGTGCAGAATATGCAATAATAGTCCACGCCGTCACTTTCCTCGAACACCGTTTTCAAATTTCTAACGGCCGCTGTATTGTTGACTGATGGTGGGTTCGTTGTACTTCTTCGTTGTTGAATATTTTTACTTTTCTTTGCAGTTTGCCGTTTTTGTTTTTCCTCTAATTGATGTCTTATGGGAGTGCTGGATAAAATTTGAGAATGTTTTCTTTTTCTTCGTTGTGAAGTTTCTATTTTAGGAATGATCGGCACGTTGGCTATGTCAGAGAGGAGCACAGGAGTTAACGGAGCAAGAAAAGAGTGCATGGTTAAATCGGTTTGATGTTCATGATTATGGTTGTGTGATGTTGTCGGTTGATCGTCCACAGGAATTGTTTTCTCAGCTGTAGTAGTAGTAGTAGTAGTATCACGAACGGAAGTAGTATGTGGACTGTCATGACTGTCAGCAGTGTTGAATTTATCAATAAAAGGCATATTTGCGAAGCATTCGTTAAACTTGTCCGTATCGATGGGATGAATTCCAGCCACTCTAAAACCATTGATCGCTTTGCTTATGTTGGCTGTCTTGTTGTACGCATTAGTAAACAGCTCGGCCACTTTGTATTGGGTGATCCGTTTGCCAGGATTGTTAACCATGTAGAGCTCACACTGTCGATTGTATGCACATTTCAGTGCACTGAAAAAAGTTAAGTCCAGCGGTTGCATTTTATGTGATACATGAGGCGGTAAGGAAAGAACATGAAGGTTGTGTTCTCGAAAAAGCGTGTATGCCCCCAAGCTAATGTGACTTTCATGATTATCTAGTATTATCAAGACTGGCTCGTCCTCGGTAGGTTTAACAAAATTAATGAAGTGCTGTAGGTATTCAACGAATATGGACTCATTTATCCAACCAGAATCAGAAACCGTGCCAATCATATCGTTATTAACGCCATTCAGCAACAGGTCACACATACGCCTTCTTTTGAAGATAAACATTGGAGGTACATATATACCGTTTGCACTTATCGCACAAACAACGGTAGTGGTGATACCGCGCTCAGCACTTGTCGCTTTTCCAACTTGCTTCAAACCTTTCGGCGCCAATATTTTCGAATTACGTTGAACAGTGTTGATACCGGTTTCGTCAATGTTAAATATACGGTGACTAGGAAAATTGTATTTGCGTTGGAGGGCTTCTAGTTGATCGAAAAACAATTTAATTTCGGTGGCATTGAACGCTTGAATTCGGTTAAGTGACGTTGCTTCTGGAGTTCGTAGACTGATGGAGGGATGTCGAGATATGAATGAATAGTACCAGTCTTTACCAGCCATCTGAGATTCTTGGTTAAATTTATGGCTCAATTTGTTGGCTTCAGCAAATGTAAAGGCAATCTTTCGTAGTGATCTAGGTGTGATGCCGTAAAAAGACTCGCAACAATCGAGGATGTATTTTTCCAATTGATTTTCGTGACTATGATTGAAGACAGGGTGTCGTCCTTTTTTCGGTTTCTTAAATTCTTCTAGATGCACTTGTCGAAATAATGTTGATTTTGGTACTCCGTATTTGGTTGCTGTTTTGCTTAAAGAAAGTCGTCGACATCTCACATCATGTCTCGCGCGTTGGAGATTTTCAATTGTGTACCGCGGTGTTGTTTTTCTTGTGTAATTTCTGGGCATCTAAAGAGAGAATTTTTTTTCCGTAGAACAATCATAATTATTGGAAACAACAGCACAAAATAAAATTGATCCAAACAAATTGATCAAACAAAACAACAACAAGTCAACAAAACGAAACGTTGCATCAGAGTTTAAAATAAGAAAATTCTTCGAAAAAATTGTAAAATAATTAATTTCTTACATATTAATAAGAAACGTCCACATTTACCCCGCGAAAATCGTTCCAAATTACCCGATTTAGGCAATTCATATTAAAATGCTCGATACTTAAAATATTTTCTTCATTTAACTTAAATAGCCACATAAAACTAATAAATGAATTGTAAATGAAAGATAATAACAAAAAAATACGCACTAAAGGTCAAGAAATAATTTTTTCAAAGATTTTTACATACGGCAAAAATTGTAACAAAAGATCAAATTTTAATTATTTACTTACCGTGACAGTATGCGAACGCCAATTTAAATATTTTTTTCTGTCAGGAACGATAAAGCACACACTTGTCAATTCAAACACTAATAAAAATTTTTTTAAATACAGAAATAATTAAAATTTAACTGTTTTTAATTAGCCGCTGTTCTCAAATACCCAACTTTCCCCTACCCGTCTCCTTCCTTATAATTCTTTCAGGAGGTCACACTTGATTAAGTGTTTAGCGGTGAGTGGGGATGGGAATTTCATCCATTTTGGTGGTTAAGGCATTTGCAGAAGTGTGTTAATTTTGGGTGTCTATCCTCAAGCGAGTTACAATCACCTGGGTTGGTCGTAAGTGGACTTCAATGGGTGATTTAGTTTCACTAAAGTGCTTTTTGAAGTCCTCGAGTGATCCAGGTGTTTGGGCCACTAAAGAAATTTTGGTTATATGTTTGGCTTCCTCGTCGGCCCTTGCATTGCCCTTTATGCCAACGTGCGAAGGGATCTATTTTAAGTTGATAATTTTTGTTGGCTTGGATATTAGCTATCTTTTGGTTGGGAAAAGAAAGGGGTTGGGGGATTCAATGACTTTGAGACAGGCTAAGGAGTCGGTACATATTAGGGTTCTATTTTTATTATGGTGGCTCGCTGTGTAGAGAACTAGTTCAATGGCGTGGAATTCACTGGAAGACTTTTTGTTTACTTAATCTTATATTACAGCGATAAAAAATTCGCTACAAAATTGATAGTAAATTATGTATTGAGTGATTGAAAATTTCATTTTTCCGATATTGATGACTTGCATTTTTGTAACGGTTGAAGGTTAACGAATTGTTTTGCTATAAAAATCTCATTTTTAGAAAAATATTTCTCATATTATACTTTAGTGAATTTGAAACGACAGATGTTTTTAATTATTTAGATATTAATTCGAGAAAATTCACCTTAAATAAATCTTTAATGACTTTAATTATAATAATGTTTCCTGGTTGTCTTTAGTTTTTATATCCTCAATTTTTTCATAGACGTGTGAACCGTTGGATGACCTAATTTTACACTTTATATCATGTTAATGGGTAGATTAACTCTTAACGATAAATGTACTTATTAAAATTAAGTCTAAGTCTAAGTGAAAATATGTACCTAAACAATATATATTAAGTAATTAAGTTTTTTTTTTATTTAAAGGGTTAAAAATTCATTGAATAACTACCTCATTAACCCTTATACTGTTTCTTTATCTTAGCTCAACCTTGATGAAAACAAGTATTAAGAATTCTTCAAATCCAGTAAATGAATATTAAAGTATGCGTCAAGTGGTTTGGGTTCGATTCCCGTTGAATCCTAGACTTAAGATCCAAGACATAAGTAAAAATTTACCAACACAAATTCTCTGTGCTTTACAGTCGTGATATGACCTTAGATGTTAAAGCGACCTACAACACAAAAAAAAATATTAAAATAATTAAATTTAACATTTTAAGTTTTAAATAAAAATATGTACTTACAAAGTCAATGGTTGACTTGAATTACTATTTTAGCATTAATATTATTTTCATAATATTAATTTCAAAATCTTAAAAAAAATTAAATCATTTGAACAATTTCTTAATGGCTTAAAGACCAACCAAAAAATATACAAACCATCGCATCGCATCTAATCAAAGCTTCAAATTCAACAGAAGGAAGTTCTTCCATGAAATTTTTATTCTTCATAAATATTTGAATTTGACGAATGGTAGTTTTCTATGTTGAATGTTTTGATAATTTTCAATACATAAATGTTAAAATCGATTTTTTTATGGAATTAACTAAAACTGTTTTCAATTTTTCATTTCAACAATTTGTAATTTTGTGGACAACAATGGTTTCAAACTAAAATAAGGAAAGATATCTTAAAAGTCTAAAAATAAACAGTAACTATTAGCCCACTTAATGACCATTCAAGTCATTAATGACTAATGTTTTTGATAAATTGTGAATAAACATTTTTAAATGAGCCTCATATTTGTTCTTGCGTAGGCAACTAGCATATACATTGCATTATTATGTGATGCATATAGTATGTGGCACGAAAACACGTAACTACAATTATTATACTTTTTCCCCCAATCATAATAATGATAAGCAAATATTTGTAGGTCGACAATTAGGAGACGGTTTGTATTAATGTCTTGTTTAGGTTTTCAATATTGAATTTGTGGCCTATCGATTAAAGTGGCTGTCTCACATGCGAGAAGTCTAAGGGATGACTACCAGAATCGTTATTTTCAGTACATTGAGTATTTTAAACTAACGGTCGTGAATATTTCACGGGAAGCTACTATAGTAGCTTCTATATAATTTATAAAACAAGGTCGGGTTAGTAACACCATTTATAACTCAAGAACGGCTGGAACGATTTTGAATGATCTCTAATTTGTTGGATTTGTTTCCATTCCGAATAGCATAATGACTATTAAAATATCGGAATAATTCTCAGAAATAATTTATACAGAAAATTAACACAATGTATTAGTAACTAGAGTAAGATCCCAAAGCCTTAAGACATAACTTATTTTCAAAAAGATGAAGTCTAAGGTTCTGATTAGGTAGTGTCTCATCTATATATTAATACGTGAAGCAAAAATTTTAAACCCCTTTTACCGAATATTATACGAACGGAGGAGTATGAAATTTGGCACAATTGAAGTTTATATGGGGAAGTTGCGTTATGAAATAATATTTTTTTATAATAATGCTTCAAAATACCTTAAATTAATGAAAAAAGACGTCACACACACTACTATGCGTTTGACACACACAGACACACAAATATGTAGATTTTTAAATCTCAGTTGTTCAGTTTGACCACAGACTTCAACCATATTCCAAATGTCATTATTTAAACAAAATATTGTGAGAGGAGTTTAAATTTTGAAATTGTAATTATTGAAATTGAAGGAAACAAATTTAACCAATTATTTGATTATTGAGTAATATTATTAAAAATATATTTAAAAGATACGTATAACTTAAAATACACAACGTTTCAACTATTTTATTTGGTCTTCATCAGGTGTTTCTTGATTATTGTATAACGTATAAATAATTCATACTATATTCTTTTGGCAAAATCATTCAAATAAATTACACAAAAAATTAATTTAGGTAGGTAGGTACTATTTGAAAAAAAAAAGTTTAGCTTAATTCAAAGTTTTAAACAGGACTTATGCAGCCTATTTCCATTTTTTTTATCTTTGGCTTTTAAATGAAAAAATCTAAACATAAAGGTACTTTTGTGTTACTTTTGAACGAAGGAAACTCACTTGAAATTACTTCTGATGTTTCATAGTTATATTTTTTTTTGTTTGTCTAAAAAATATTTCAGAAAACTGTAATTTGAATTGACATAAAACATTGTAAAAAGAAAAATATCTGCTGCGTGGCGTCACAGTACTTTCTTTTACTTTCATTTATGAAACTTAAAAGAAATATATAAGCACCTTATAACTATACATAGCAGAACTATATGCATACAACATATACAGTATACAACATATATGTATTTATGAATTCCCAACCTTCACCCCAGAACCGTCCTTAATCAAATTTTCCCAAGAAAAAGTTTCAAATAAACGTTTTAGCCATTAATAAGTCTAAGAACTATCATAAGCTTAAAGAAAATCTTTGCAGCCGTTTTCAAAAAAATTTGAAAAAGCTCAAAAACTCCGGAATAAAGTGGAGCTTCGGTTAACCGATTTCAACTAAAAGCTTCACGGCAAAACAAGATGTAATATGAAGGAAAATTTCCAAGTTTGATGAAATTCGGAAAAGCGTTCGATACGATATGGCTGTCACACACAGGCACACACAAACATGTTTCTAAAAACTACTTTTTTGACTTTACTCAGGGGACCTCAAAACATGTATGATATGAACGAATTGATATTTAGTTTTGAAATTTTTAGAGAATATTCTGAAATAATTTTGTAAAAGATTTATGGAACAAAAAAAATAAATATTTTGAAACCTCTACACCTATATCCTTCCTTAACTTAAAATAAATATTTTCAATCATTATATGATGTACTTTCTTTAAATGAACCTTGAAGAAAAAATTAGTCAAGAAATTATTTTCCAAACATTCGCAAATGCAATTCATTATCTGCAGTAGTTAGCTTTGTAGCTAAAGTTTTTGAGGCAGTTACAAGTGAAGTGTACCCTTAGGTATGTAAAAATTGTAACGAATTATGGTCGAATTTCGACCACTGGGCGACCTCTAGTATACTTTTAATACCTATACGTGCTTGTGGAGTTCGCTCTGTGACACCTGGATAGGATTAAAGGAAAAGTTACCTAATTTACTTATATTTTGTAGAATATTACTTTGAAGTAATATCAAAAGTGCCAGACGCTTGCCATGAACCAAAACTTTTGTCAGACGCTTTAAAGCTCCGCAAAAAAAAACGCGTTCAAAGTTTCAAAAGCTCTTTATACATAGTGTGAAAACTGTCTTTACAATGTTGCTTGCAAATTTGAAAAGAATCGGTATATTGCTTGATTGGCCATGATATACCCCGGTTACGAAGGTCAGGCACTTCGGAATGTACCTGGACACACGCCTCACCTGGTCTAAACACATCCTCCACAAACACAACCAATTGAATATTACTAACCGAAAACGATGGTGGCTTCTGCGAAGAAAGTATAAACTGCTCCTGGACAGCTAATTAACTTTATACAAGTCCATACTTAAACCCATCTGAACATATGGGATACAGATATGGGGAGCCGTCAGTAACTCCAATGTGGACAAAATTTAGCGCTTCCAGTCAAAAACTCTGAGGACAAAAACTCACGCCCCTTGGTACGTTCCCAATCACGCCATACATAGGAACCTCAAAGTGACTGCTGGAGGGAGATAGCCTGATTCAGTCAAAAATACCAGCAGAGACTAGACGAACATCCCAACTACCTGGATGCCAACCTCCTGGACAATTCGGGCCACCATCGAAGACTGAATCGGGTCTCATTTCTGGAGTTACCAACTACTAACATCTTAAGGTACCCCTTTTAAGGGTGCGGTAATCCCCACCTGTACATTCATCATATTCGCATAATGTCCAGGGACATTATATTCCCGAATATTATTCGGGTTCCATGCGTTTTGATCCACGGACAAAATATCCCCATGACAAAATATCTTCAGACAAAATATCCTCAAACAAAAAATTGCAAGTACCTAATAATTACTTGTTCAAAATAAAAAAAAAATTCGCGGTGTCAAGAAGTGCACATTCAGTCAATGAATCTGCCGCCAAACTCCGCCAGGGGGACCCCCCATCCCCTTTGGCATTAATTATTGGATGTCTTTAAGGGTCATTCAAGTATTACGTAAAAACTGATGAGGGGAAGGAGGGGGGTCGTTTATTTGCTTAGTTTTGATAACATAGGGGCCGGGGGGTCTTGATGGTAATTACGTTAGCAATTTATATTTATTATTTGTTTTTTTTTTTTTGCAAAATTTAGTAGATTCTAATTCAAATAAATATGGTTACCCTAATAATTGTCTATGCTTGGTAGCGAAGAGTATATACAAGGATTCCCCAAAACAATTTATATTAAAACATGCACACATGTTTGCATAAGCATAGGGCGGGGGGTTAGAGATTTCCTGACCAGGGGGAGAGAAGGGTTAAAAATCACTTAAATTATGCTTACGTAATACTTGAACGAAGCGAAAATTCGCAAATTACCATTTTTCATTTTCGTTTTCTTTTGACTTGTTCTATCAGGAACCGTCGTATATTCTTGGCCAGCCCCCTACTACTCTATGTTACAAAAATGGGACCATTTTTACTGGATTTGCAGCAGCCCCCTGTCACTTAGATACGAGAAAAGCTAACTAAACGTGACCGATTTCTACGGAAATCGGTGTTGTTATAAGAGTCATACGTCTCAAACAGCCCCCTACCACTTAAACTTATCAGAGTTATTATAATTATTATATAAAAATACTTATCATAATTATTCTCATATAATAACAATAATAATGAAAACATTTAAAAAAGTTTTATTTAAATAACTTGTCTGACGTTTAAAAAAAATTATTTCTAACCTCCGACTTCCATAAATTCTTCGGTCTTCGTCAGTCTTTGTGGTCTTCTCCGTTCAACTCGTTAGCAACTAAATCGCAACTAGTGACTGCAAATCCAGTAAAAATGGTCACATTTTTGTACAATGGAGTTGTAGGGGGCTAAAATTGCAGTAAATTAATTGAAATATAGTTGAAAATGAGTTGAACGAAGATCACAAAGACTGACGAAAACCAAAGAATTTATGAAGGTCGGAGGTTAGAAATAATTTTTTTTAAACGTCAAACAAGTTATTAAAATGAAACTTTTTTTAATGTTTTCATTATTATTGTTATTATATGAGAATAGTTATGATAAGTATTTTTTATAATAAGTATAATAACTCTGATAAGTTAAAGTGGTAGGGGGCTGTTTGAGACGTATGACTCTTATAACAACACAAATAGTGAACAGCTGTTTTTCCACTAGATACTAGCGCCGTCGAAAGAGCTCAAAGGTACTAACATTTCCGTAGAAATCGGTCACGTTTTTTAGCCTTTCTCGTATCTAAGTGACAGGGGGCTGTTCTTGGCGCACCGCTAACCTTACTCTTCTCAGAAATTAATTAATTAATTAGATGACAATTACCTAATCAAATGAATACGAGACATGAAATACAAAAATGTCAATTTAATAAAAATTGTCCTTGAAAATTATAAAAATTATACAAACTGAGTAATAGAATTAAAAGTAGAATTATAGTAGAATTAAAAGAAATATTTTATTGCAAATATTTTTGTCATGGGGATATTTTGTCATGAGGATATTTTATCCGGGGATATTTTTTCCGGGGATAAAAACACCTGATCCACGAAATCTTGATATTTTCTGGGTACGTACTTATATGGGTATGAACATTACAAAAATGTTATTAAAAATTAATTTCTTAAAAATTATAACTTCTTTATAATTCCTGAAGTAACTATTTTAATAATTTCCAACCATCCATTGAACAGAACAAAGATGATGAGCTAAGAGATCGATTGGTTAAATATAAAATTTATTTTTTTCAAGAGTTTACTTTTAGACAAGACAATTTATTTACAGTTAGACAAGAGGTCAAGCACAAAAAAATGCTCAAAATCAAAAATATTGGGTTAACGATCATAACTGAGTAAAATGATTACCTTTAAAATATTTTACTTAAGATATACTAAATATTTAATTAAATTAATAAAATCAGTTATCGATAGCACAAGTAATAGATGAATCATTAGCTCCAAAATAACGTCACCCACTAAAAGAAAAATAATTACCACAAGCAATGTTATTAAAATGACGCAATAACGATTGTTAGGACCTGTCTATGCAAAACACTTTCTAATGATCAGTGTCCTTATGAGGTGGCGCCCAAAATGTGGCACTATAATGCAACACCCAAAAAAATGTATTTATCAAGTCCCATAAATCTATTAATTTTTAAATTAATCAAACACCTTCTCGAGCAAGCCAAACGAAATCAAAACCATAGTCGTCGAAATTGGCATAATCTATTGCGTTGCATAAATCAATGATTGTTGTTTGAAATTAAAATTTCGTCGATTTGATGTCGAGGTGAAAATAAACATTTTTTGAATAAACGCATTTTTGATTTAGTGTTTTTTTTTTTTTTCATATTATACCTCGTATAGCTTAACTTGGTTGAGATTAGCAATGATTGGTTGATCCGAATGATTAATGGGGTTTTATTAACATAATGATTTATTTCAATATTAATTACAGTTGCAGATTAAAATTTGGAAATGGGAGTTCTCTTCATTGTCTTGGCTGAAGCTTGTGTCGAGATTTCCTGATAAAGTAATTATAAGAATTATTTGTTAACTAATTATTAATTGTTGGTTATTTATTATTTTTTAACTTTTATCTTTGGTTTGCTTTCTTTTAGACCAGAGCTAAAGATTTTGAAAATGGTAGAAAGTGAAAAAAAATAAAGCAGGATGAAACTCATTAGAAAAGGAAGAGAATACTCGTATAACAAAAATGAACGGAAAAATAAATTACGGTCGATCTGAGGTGGGGAAGTGGAAAAGGGGGAGGGGTTTAAGGGTAGAAACGGTTTATCTCGATTTTCAACAAAACTACAAGTCCTATAGAAAAAAGTTAAAAGCAAAGTTGTAGGTAATAAAAAGATCTACAACTTTTGTTCTAACACTTTTTTCTCATAACCTCAAAATTTATGTGAAAAATTCAAATAACCAAATTTTTGGTTTTTTATTTTTTTTCTTTTACAAAAAAAATCATGATATTTGGCAACACTTACTTCTTAGTGTCCCAAACATACTGTAATTATTTTGATTTTAAATATTTATTTTTTCACCTTATAATGACTTAATATCGAAAAAGCACCCAAAGTTTCAATCGAAAATTTTCACATCAAAATATCTACGTCTTTAAAAAAGTCGGTGAGTTTTTTGTTTGTTGAAACCTATATTTTCTGATGGTGCAAAAAATATATGCATTACAATGTTAAATGATCTAATGCCGCATTCACACGCTTCAACTTGAGTTGAACGATAATTTTCAATCTTTTAGACCGTAGCGGGGAAAGCGACGCGAGAAATGAAGCACAATCGAGTTGAATAGGAAGCAAATTGAGCAGAATTGGAAGAAAACTGACCGGGGTCGGCTTGATCAGTTTTCTTTCAATTCTGCTCAATTTGCTTCCCATTCAACTCAACTAAATTAATTAACTAAATTATCGTTCAACTCAAGCTGAAGCGTGTGAACGCGGCATAAGAGAATGCAATAATTAAAGTGTAAATTTTAATAAATTGTTTTAAGTTGTATTTGTACAATTGCATTATGTACAATTTTGAGCAATTTATTAAAACTATTTCATTTTCTGAGAAAATTTAACATTGTAATGTATATATTGTTTTGCACCATAAGAAAGTAGAGGTTTCAACGAAAAAAAAAGCTCACCGACTTTTTTAAAAATCAGATGTTTTGTTGTGAGAATTTTTGATTGAAAATGAGGGTGCTTTTTCGATATTAAGTCAAAATAAGGTGAAAAAATTAATATTTTAAATAAAATAAAAAAATACAATGTGTTTGGGACATTAAAAGGTAAGTTTTTCTACACTTTCATGAAAAAATTTTCTTGTAAAAGATAAAAATAAAAAACCAAAAACTTGGTTATTGGAATTTTCCGCATAAATTTTGAGGTAATGTGTAAAAAGTGTCAGTTCAAAAGTTGTAGATCTTCTTATTACCTACAACTTTGCTGTTTAACTTTTTTCCATAGGACTTGTAGTTTGGTCGCAAATCGAGATAAACCGTTTCTACTCTCAAAACCTTACCTCTTTTCCACTTCCCGACCTCAGATCGAACGTAATTTATTTACCCTTTAATTTTTGTTATATTCTCTTCCTTTTCTAATGGGTTTCTTCCTATTATAACTTTTTTTGGGTTCAAAAATTATCGACCCTGGTAGTATTTGCGTCATTCTTTCTATTTGTACTTATTTATACATGAACTTGAAAAAATTAAAAATGATTTGAACCGTAGGTGTTTATTTGTTATTTATATAGATTTGTGAAGGGGAAAATTTCTTCGGTTTGCAAAGTATTATACATTGTTGATTCTTGATGTTGTCTTAATATTATATAATGAATACCTGTAGGTGTTTTCTATAAATAATTCAAAGTTGTTTTTACCACAATAAAGTTATAAAATTAAATTAATTTTCCTTAAATATTTTCAAATCAAAATCGTTTCCATTTTATCATAATCCATAAAGAAATTAACACCTGAGAAGAACAAATTTACAAACGATGCTAATTTACATTATTTCCAACATTTCTCAACAAAATTGGGGGTCAATTAAATACAACATTCGATAATAAACTTGTCCAAGTTATGATAATAGCCAGTTCTAATTTGTCTCCGATAGAATGACATTAAGTATGCGTCATTTGCAATTTAAAAAATTCAATGTATTGTCTGTTTTTGTTTCTATATGTGTATTATGTAATATTAAGCAAAGGTTAAGTTTGCAATATGACTCAATTATAACATTAAAAAAACTGGTTTGACACGTAAAAATTTTGATTTTTCACATTCAATGATATAGCAATAAAAATTATTGATTCTTAATTTTAATGAATTTTTTCTTTATCAAGTTAGAAACATTAGGTTTGGAGTGAAAAAAGAGCCAAAGTAAAAATTTAATGTATTTATATTATATTTATTAAAAAAGTTTAACTATAATTTAAACGTATGAAATTAGTGAATAATAAAAAACTGTGTCGTAATAAATACAATACAATAGGGCATGACCATTTAAGCAGACTTTTAAAGTTATTAATTTTTCCCGATACCCGCCCGCTTCACTGGACACAGCTAAATTAGACTAATTGATTAAATAAAAACCGTCATAGCGATTTTTTTTTATAATCCGTTTTAATTCAATCTTGATACAAAAAAGTTGATGATAACTGATTATGTGTCTTACTGAAAGAAATTTTACATTGGGAGCTTAACAAAGGCGTATGACCAATTCGAAATTCTAAGTCAATAAAAACGCTACCAAAACCAAAATTTCGAATTTCGCTAAAATTTCGAAAATCTTTATAATATTTTGATGCAAAAAAGATATTATATTTTATGAATAAAAAAGAGCTTATAGGCTTCATTGTAACCTATTTGTTCATGTCCATGGCGGATCTTCAAAAATTGCATATGAAAAAATTTTATGAGTAGTATTACGGAGTTTAAATCCGGGTACAGCTAGTTATAGATTTGGTTAGGTGTCAGTTTTTCGAATCACAATTCTTCGAAACACAATTTTTCGAATCACAATTCTTCAAAACACAATTTTTCGCATGCACAATTTTTCGAAAGAACAATTTTTTGAAAAATTAATAATAAATAATTTTAGGGACCAAAATAATTAGAATAAATTTAGTTTTATTTGCCAGTTTACACAAAACAAATGTAATTGAAAAAAAAAACTTTTATTTAGTAAATAAAATTTAATAATTTTTTGGACATTTTAACATATATTTACTAAACAAAAAAACCATATAATTTACCTTTGTAAATAGGTACCTATAAGTTATAGTTTACAGATTGTTCATTTTTGGTAAGATTAGCGTGGCGCTTAGAGAATTTGAAATCGCCCAACGTTATGCTTTTGTGTACCATAGAAATCGATAAATTTTGACGTCAGCATGAGGCTTAAGCAAGCCATTTGCTAAATTCAAGGTATGAGTAACTATGGAAACTTACATGGTCCAATTTGAACACTCAATATTTTTTATTTGCGAACACGTTTTCAATATTAAACTTCCATTGAGTGATAATAATTTTCATTTTTTCTGCAATTCAAAGGACACATATTTTATAAACATCACAAATAACACAAAATTTCAGGAATAAAACACAGAAAACACCATAAAATTAATGAAATTCTTACGAGTTTGAACACAAGAAATATAGAAAATATAATAGGCAAAATAAACAATCCTTAGGTACCACGTATTTTAAAGATGACTATAGATTTTAAAAATATTCTATAAATTTAAAATGCTCTAATAATGCAGGATCTGTATTCATAAAAATTTTCAATGAATTCTGATAACTCATAGATATTTGCAGCATAATTTTTATGTTAAAACATTTAATTTTGTGTAAAACTTTGTGGTGTCAGGAAGTGCACATTCAGTCAAATAATGAAATTCGGATGACTACAATTTCTTTTGTTGGGGGCTCCGCCAAACCCCCGCCAGGGGGCCACCCTGGACCCTTTTGGCATTTGTAGTAGGAAATTGTTGAATGAATTTATATGGATTAACTTAAAATAAATGACAGTTCCCATAGTTACGTCTTAATTGACAGAATTGTCAAAATCATTTCCCATAAGAAAAATGCGTCTTAAAATCCGGTTATTATCGAAAACGAAGCGAAAACTCGCAAATTAGCACTCTTCATTTTCGTTTTCTTTTGACTTGTTTTATCAGAAACCGTCGTCAATTCATGGTGCCACGCTAACCTTACTCTCCCCTTCATTTTAAGTACTACATTATCGCTATTTCCAGAACGAAAAGAGATACAGAAATTGTAAAAAGTGAAAAAAAAAAGTTATATGTACT
This sequence comes from Sisyra nigra, assembly GCA_958496155.1. Classification (NCBI taxonomy): domain Eukaryota; kingdom Metazoa; phylum Arthropoda; class Insecta; order Neuroptera; family Sisyridae; genus Sisyra; species Sisyra nigra. Next base: position 7,011,045 of record OY292318.1, read on the forward strand.
GACACATTTATGTACCTTTTTCATTTACCCTACCCGTCGTGGTTGATTTACACTAGTTTTTGTTCAAAAACACCAACTCTACCTGTAGAAGTTGATTTAGACTGCATTATTTCGAAAAATTGTGCATTCGAAAAATTGTGTTTCGAAAAATTGTATTTCAAAGAATTGTGATTCGAAAAATTGTGTTTCGAAGAATTGTGATTCGATAAACTGGCCGGGCACCATAGATTTAATTTGAACTTCGGCTGGGTAAAAAAAAATATTAAGACAATAGCAAGAAATTTTCAAACAATTTTCATTGTTGCCTTTTTAAATTTTCATTAGGAATGTTGTTTTTATTGATAAATTTATTTACCGTCAATATGAAATTTGTTAAATATTTAATTGTAATATCACTGATGATTTCTCTTAAACATAGATACTTACTGTGTAGTTAATAATGGAAAAATCTTAGACAAATATTTTTATTAATTTTTTTTTTCATATTTATAGAAGAATGAGATTGATAGTTTCGAAATATTTTAGTTGGTTTTTATACAGCTATTAAACAATGTAATTATTGGTAGTACATACAGCCGGACCGCGTCACCTCTAGCCCACCCCTGGTCGCGGGTATATTACTGACGCGAAATATAAATAAAAACATTCTGGAAGCGGATTGTATATTGTGTCAAAATTTGAGTTCAATTGGTACAGAGTTTTTCGAGTTTTTGTCTTAGATAAGGACCAACACAACATTTTTATATAATATAGAAGAAGATACCAATAAAACAGGCAATACGTACGACGTACAATAGTCAGCCGCTCTGCCAACACTTTTCTTTTTAACTCTGTGATATCTTTTAAGACTTTAATTTATCAAAATGGTTCCTGTGGGTTATCCTTAGGAGATAGACAAATACCGTCGCGGACTTTTTTATCAATCTTTTTAAGAAACACAATTTCGCCGCATATATGTTTGATCTATCTCGTAAGGTTTAACCAGCGTTTGCAATGTAAGTGTTTAAGAGAGTTGATAATTTAGAAGGACTTAAAATGTCTTTCGACCTCCACTTTGGGCCAGAAGGACAGCATTTTAAAAATGTCTTCTTTAATGGATGTTACAGTCTTCTTAAGAACAATTCTTTCAGAAGTTATGTTCTTATTATCAGTGGTTTTGATTCCAACTTATCTGTAAGTCAGCAACGGTTATATTTAATATGTATCAATAAGATTCACATAAATTCTAAGTGAAGTAATAAGAATTAATCACGTCAAGTATTTAAAGACTTGGTGAAGTGAATTCAGATTAATTCTCTATTTTTGAAATAAAATAACTAGGAAAATCAATGTTTAAATTGACTTGATATGTAAATATTAATATTTTAAATGAGTTTGATTTATAAGTCACGTTTAAGTCAAACAGCTTGAATATCAAGTCAAGTAGTGAATCTCTACTGATAAGTTTTGTGGTAGATACAGATTTTGATGAAGACATTGTACTGTCCTAAACCTAACAATTAATAGGCTAAGAACCAATAATTAATAACATTTCTTAAATGAAGAAAAAAAATTGAAACAACTTAAAAGAAGTTTTTATTGGTATTTAATATAATATTAGCATACATTACAAATAAAATAGATAGTAAAAGAAGTAATAAAAATTAAAATGTTAAATCAATTAGAGAAAATGGTACGTTCAACTTACCTCGTAATTTTAATAATTTTCTGCATCCACCAAAAATATTTTTATCAAACAGGAGATCATGACCTACCCACGATACATAATATTATTTATATACTTACATTTATTATGAGTTAAACATGCTAATTAGTTACCTTCTTATTGAAACTGATTGCAAAATTTGAGGTAAAGTACAAATTGAAAATTAGCCACGTCAGTTAGTTACATAAAAATTTTAAGAAATGCACATTTTAGAGAATTTTTTCTTAAAAATGTTTCCAATAACATTCAAATGTGAAATGTTTTATTCATAGAATTAGAAAATTAATAGTTTTGAACTTGTGCACGAATATTAAAAACAAAAATATTTTATTGTGTAATTAGCAGCCAAAAATGTAGGTCAATCGGTCTGTTAATTAGGTGCCAGCAAGTTGAAGTTGCTAATTCATCATTTTCGTTTCAATTATAAAACGATTTAATCGATATTTAATGTGTCATTTTTTTTTAATCAATTTTACCGAATGACTATTGAGCAATCATAATTTTTAGCTTTTTATTTCTGATTTTCTTTGTCAATCTTCTTATAACTTTTCATTTTTTTTTTTAGGTATTAAGCAGTAAAACATCCAGGTACAATAATAATTTTTATTTTTTTAAATAATTAGTATTTTATAAAGTGAAAATATCGTTATCAAACCACTGGTATACTGGGGCAGCGCTCCGATTTTGTTCGTATAAGACACATTTATCCAAATTACTGCAAATTCATTAAACATTTTTATTGACATCTAAAGATATTTGACTTAGTTAGGAGGAATTAGCAGACATTAGCACTGAAAACTATTCTGATGGATTTTTTAAGAATACGATAAATATTCGAAAAAAATAAAAAATATTTCTTAACCGGTTTTAAATTTTCCAACTCTTCGTGGAACGTAGTTTAAATTGAGTGTAAAAATCAATGAAAACGTTCAACAAGCCGCAAACGTTTATCGGACAAATCAGCACTTCCCTCGGGATCAGGCAAAATCAATCAACAATTACTACAATCAACAATCCAACAAAGTTTAACAATTCATCATTGAAAAACGATCGATCGACTTTAAACCGAACAATCAAGAAAGTTCCATTATCAACAAAGTGAAATCTTAGAAAACTTCTAGAACATTCCGCTCTGGTATATAAGTTGACGACAAGCATTCAGTTGAATTTACAAGATTCCACGCATTCTATGAGATTTGTTAGTTCGTAAATTAAGCACGATTTAAACGATTAATTATTTTGTAATTTAAATAGTAAAGCTTTAACATAAAGTGGAGCTTTTATAAAAAAAACTGTTTGATTTTCAAAGAATTAAAGAACTCTTAGCGTGAAACTGAATACAGATTTGAGACAAATCCCATTACATTACTAACTACTTACAGAGTAGAAATAATTCCAAAGATGGAAAATTTTGCTACAAATTTTCAAGTTGCTACCATATAAAAACTACAAAGTTTCGGAAAATGTCCTTTGTGTGTGCCAAGTGACTGCCAAACTTTCATTGAATTTTGATTCATACCCGAGTCGAAATTTCAGACCTCTTTTGGCCCTAAAATGGTACTTTTACCCTCTTTTGGACCTCCAAAGACTAAAATGAGCCTCAGATAGACCTAAACGATTCCATCGTCTTCATTTTAACCTACATGAAATTTTTATTATACTTTGTGAACATATCGTCTCGTTCTAAAAAAAGTTTTATGATCATAAAACATAAAATATGGTTGTAAATTTTCTTTTTTTTTACATTACCTATTGCAAATATTATTTACTAATAACCCAAATTTTTTATCTCTTTTTTTCCTATACTTAGATGCTTAGTATAGTATTGTGTATTCTGGTATCCATTACTGGTTTGACCCTTAATCCTGTTCACTCTTGTTAATTTTTACTCAATCTCTTGTTAACCGATCGAGTGCAACACGAGTTATTATACAACAATTGAATAAACTTATTTCACTATTTGATTATTTTTCAATATTGTCTATATCAAAAGGCCTAAAAGTGTAAATGTAAAAAATTTAAAAATGAAAAAGCCGAGTTTAAAAGAAAAAGTGTGAAGAAATTTGCTTTAATGTATTATCTTGAAAGTAATCAGAGAGATATTATAGAATTAAATAAAATTTCTAAAGAAATGCACATGGTTGGGAATATTGTGGATTATAGTAAAAGGAAATCCAGGAAAAAAATGATGGCAATGGCGACAATAAAGGAGCTGGTAAAAAAGAACAAGGAAATTAAGAACAAAGAACTGATATTTATAATATTCTTATTACTTTTAAATTTATCGCTTATATTAATAAAACTTGTATATTTAATGAATAAAAAAAACAAAATATTAAAATAAAAATGTTATTCTTTTTGAAAAAAAACCTACCAATAAAACAATAAAAGAGAGTGACAAAGAAAGAGTGGAGAAAAGAGAGAGAGAGAGAGGTTCAATTGAAGTTTTTTCCGTCAACCTCTTTTGGGCCTAAACATGGTATTTTGTCCGGTAAATGCCACTTGTAGGTTCAAAAGAGGTCTAAAATTCAAATGCAAATGGTCATGTTTCAATCTACTTGAACCCAGATTTTGAGGTCTAAAATAGGTCTAAAATTTCGACTCGGGTAGCCACAGAGAAAAGTTCACAAATCTAGGGAGTTTTTTTTTTTTTTTTAATATAAATGAGGTTGAGCTTGGCTCGATTCATACTCTCCTTAAAAAATTTCAGACAAAAATTCTATCAGAATAATTTTCGACACTCGCCGGCTCCTCTTACAATTACTCTAAATAGAAAATTTAACATTCTTTACCTTTGGGTCTTGACCCATTTTAAACATCCCGTAATCGGATAGTCCTCATTGAAACATTGCGGTCCCAAAATCGTAAAGTAGGTGAATCCAATTTTCAAAGCCACCAAATTTTTAGCATTCTTCAAACACTCATAAAATTTTTTATCACAATCACAATGAGATCTGATGGAAAAAACATTAATATTAATAACTAGCAATTGCCTTGTGGTTCGTTGTCAAGGTGAGAGATTTAAATCGATCATTCAGATCTTGATCTATTTTAATCGCACCTGGTAAAAAGTCCAGTGTTATAAAGTCCGTGTTTCGTTTCGCTCGCTTGCATATTATCATGGCAATTATCGTGATCACGACAACATGCATCGACCGAATGAAAAAAGCCCAAATCCGATTCAGATCGCGCTCGATTTCCGCTACCACACCATAATGTACCTATAGTACAAATTCATTCAAATATACATATCGTTAACGAAAGTTGTCCTTTGGTTTTTTCCAAGTGTAATTAAAATATTCTTACCAGGAAAAATTGCTGCGATTTGATCTTGAAATCCTAGAACGTTACCAGATAGTTTGGTATCGTTGTCCAATCCTCCGGAGTTCTTGTTTTTGAAAATTCCAATTTTTTTCCCGACTAAGTTTATGCCTTCGCCGACGGTTGAAACTCCGGTTTTCACCAAATCGGCTCCGCCACGAACAATTTCTCGCCCCAAACCACCCAAACGTCCCTTTTCCTTTTTAGGTATAACTCCACCAGCCAAATTTAAATCTTTCTACAAAATAAACATTAAATATTTTAGTTTAATGGTTAAATCGTTTAAATACACATTTTGATAACAATTTGGAAGTTTAGCGGAATAATTTTATTAGATACAACAAACTAACAAGCCAGGTAGTTAAACACATTTGTTATATGTATATAGAACTAGTGGCTACTCGTGACTTCGTTCACGTAAAATGTAACATATTAAATAAGCACAAGTCGGGCTTCCAAAGAAAATCCAGTCAGCAAGATACAGAATTTCATAATAAAAATTTAACATAACCACAACAATATGTATGAAGATGGATGGGAAATGGATGTTTCTCTCTTCAATGGTTTAGCATCCAGCAATCAATTGAAGCTCTTCTTTTATATATGAAATATTGATACGTAGTCGAATAAAAAAGGAAAACGTAGTGGAAATTTTTGAGACTTTTGATTAATATCTCAATTCTTATAAATTAAATTTTTTACCTAACGAATCATACGAATCCGGGATGATTTGACGTCAGTTTTTCACAGTAAGATCCCAATTAATTGTCACAAAAGGACAGGTAAACAAACCACAAAGACCACAACCTTATCTCGGTTTTGATATTTTATAAGCTATCGTAAACATGCCATTACAAGTTACATTTAACATCAAAGCTCGAGCTTTTAAAGATACTTATCTCATTTCCTTGGCTTTTATTCGTCTTTGAAATTATAGAAAAGTTTTGGAGCGTAAAATATTCTACAAATTAATTAATTACACTACCACACGAAAAAGTTAAGCATAGGTCAGTTTTTTAAAGTGAAACTTTTTATACATCGTCTCAAATTTTTTGGCCTGTCTTTAGCATGTCGCTAAATGTAACATATTCTCGACAGGGAATCGGCAAGTGTTCGGCAGAGCTCGTATACACATTGTTAGTTATATACCATGTCGTTTTCCCAGGCCTGTTGCGCGAGCTATTGCTGAATGTGATGAGCTATTTTTCTCTCCATGACAACGTTTTATTATATTATAAGTTGTCATTAATTGTCAATCATATTTGTATTGGTATTTTCATTTTGATCAGTGTATTGTTATAAATGTTATTGTTTACTTGATCATGATAGACAAAGATACAGCTAGTGAGAATCGTGCAAAAATATCCGACGGTGATGTTACAATACTCGTAGATAACAACAGGCAGATGATCGATTTAATAATAATCAACAAATTCAATAATGAAAATAACATTCGATTATTGACAGCAATAATGGAAATTCAAAATTAGTTGCAACGGCGCGCGTCAAGTCAGACAGCGAATTCATGCCACATCCTTTCTTTCTATTCTATTTTCATACCCCAAATCGAATAATTTTCCGAAAATATCAGTAACTTAAGTGTCTAAAATCCAAAAAAAAGTTTCACTTGCATCGTGGTTTCGTAAAACCACACAATAATTTTTTTGAATTAGAATTGGTGTGGCGATTTCTTCAGCTTTCTGAAAGTTTCGCTGCAATTTTTTTAAAACGCAAGGGTACTTGAAGAAAAATGATCACAGGGCGGTGCTCAATGTGAAAAAAGAAACTGGGAACAATAAATGGTATCCTCGGAGCAGGTTTTTTTTGTATGTTAGTGTTATCAATAGAAATTAATATATGCTCAGTTTAGCGGGTAGGTAACAACATTTTTCATACTCTCGTTTATTCCCAACAATAAGAATGGATCATTGGGCCTTCGCTTGGATACTCTTTTTTAATCATAAGTATCTAGTAAAGATTATGCTATCTGGATCCTAAGATCCAGGAAGGGTTCTTGATATCAAAATTTCTGAATTTAACACTTTTAATGCCAAGATTTGTAAGATTTGTAGAACCTAAGTTTCTTGGTAAAGTGATTATTTACATACTTTAAGTACCAACTGAACATGAATAATTAGTGTTGCTAAATTAGTAACGATGCAAATTTAGTATTTTTTTTTGCTAAATATCAGAAAAATCATCAATTTGATTATTCTCATGTTCAAAAACCATAAATGATGATTGAAGTTTTCTACTTTTTGAAAATTTATATAATAAAAACGTTACGTCTAACCTGCGCGAGCGAACAAAAACGGAATTATTTTTTTCAGCCGAGATTTTTATCTAATCCAAAAAATGTAAGGTGTTTTGTTAAAAACTTTTTATTACCTATATTTTCATATATTTTAAAAAAATATTTATATTTAAACTTGAAAACGGCTGGGTCGATTTCAATGAAATTTTCACAAAAATTTACTAAGTAATGTAACTTACATTATAGGCTACTTTAAATTTCGAACATTTTTCCCTGTCTGTTGGTTTGTTCTTGGCAAACTTGAAAACGTCTGGTCCGATTTGGACGAAATTTTCACATACAGGTAGTAAACATTACAAAAAGTGCTATAAAATACTTTTTTTCCAAAAAAATTTTGATTTTCTGAACAAAAAATAAAAACTATAAAAACTGTGCAACGAAAAACATACATCACCAAACTTGAAAACGCTCAGCGAAGCGGGCGAGGATCAGCTAGTTTAAAATAAAATGATTAATTCATTGCAAAAGATGTTTTAGTAATAAGCGAAAAGCGCCTGGAGAACTCAAAATTGATTGACTGCCTTACAATATTTTTTTAGTCCCAGAACCCCGAAATCTTAGGTACTGAAATACCGGGATTAAAATAATGGTCCTAGATTGAAAACTAGGTAAATACTTGTTGCAATACTTAATGAAATACAAGGATGTTTAAAAATCCGCTCTAAAAAAATAAACAATGGATTTGTTTCTATAAATGTCAATGGGAAAATATCTTAACACTACACACTTTTAGTAGAGGTCATTATTATGTTTTAAATGACCATCAAAATGCGTGTTGGAACCTAAAATAATTTTTTACAATTTTATTTCTGTTGATAATTAATTTCTTACTACTTAGTTATAAGAATTAATCTCTTAACTCTTATTGTTCCGATACTTGTTTTAAAATTTCCACTGGTAATATAGTAAATGACCCATCAAGGTTGAAAGATGAGATTAAATTAATTAAAGAAGGTAAGTTTGGTTGTAAACAATTACGTAGTTTATTAAATTAACCCTCTTAAAAACTGGAGAGGCGTCACATTGGTAAGAAGAACAAGGTTTTTGGTCATTTGTTGCTTTTGATCCTTTAGCATTACGACAAAGATTGGATTACATCTTGAGCTTTAACTTCATTTCTAAATTATTTCCACTTATAAATATTGTTAGTTATTTACTCACGAAATTGTAATTAGAAGCAGTAAAATGACTCAAATTTAAATACTAATTGCTTTTCTTTTTTCGATTTTTAAGGTTTTTAATTTTCGAAATAAGACGATTAAGTCTGGTTTTAATGACGAAACTTATTTATCTGGTATCTCAACATTTTAACACAGACCCAAATATATGAACTTGAATAGTTCAATTGATTCACAAAATACAAAAGCAAAATTCAGAAATTGTTAATAAAAATGGTTTAAGGGTTACAAAAAAAAATATCTTTAAACTAATTTATTCACGTTTTTGTGTAGAAATATTTAAAAATTATGATTGTTAATAAAACTAATGGTGTATGATGAGATCTGCACTGTAGCGAATCTAATTGAGACTATTATTTAAAGTATTTAAAAATTTTATAATCTATAAAAGTTGCCAATTATAGATAACAATATAACACAATTGAAATATGTTCACTAAAATATTTAATCGCTACTTAAATCTTTAGGTCTTTAAGTTAAAAAGTATTTAGCAATGGTTAATTATTACATTTCAATTCTGTGTTTTTGTAATAAAAATAAATCGATTGTAAAAAAAAATCGTTAACGTTAAGTTTCACAATTTTAAAACCAACTATTTTTGGATAATTTTTTTATTTATAGCTGTACTAAAAAATATTTTTTTGTAAGTTTGTATGTCAGGAATTTTTGAGGGTAATCTTCATACTACCAAATTGATTTTAAATATGCTTTCACTGATATTTAAAACTAGCTTGATTCCCGCCCGCTTTGTTGAGCGTTTTCAAGTTTGGCGATGTATGTTTTTTGTTGCACAGTTTTTATAGTTTTTATTTTTTTTTTTTTCTCAAAAAATAAAATTTTTTTTGGAATAAAAAGTATTTTATAGCATTTTTTGTAATGTTTACCACCTGTATGTGAAAATTTCGTCCAAATCGGACCAGCTGTTTTCAAGTTTACCAAGAATAAACAGGCAGACAGACAAAATTATTCGAAATAAAAAGTAGCCTATAATGTGAGTTATAATATTTAATAACTTTTTTGAAAATTTAATTGAAATCGGCTAAGTCGTTTTCAAGTTTACCCTGGACAAACAATGTTTTTTTGGGGAAAATTACAATGTAAATGGCATTTATATTTTTGTATAAAATATATGAAAATGTAGGTAATAAAGAGTATTCATCAAAACACCTTACATTTTTGAAAGTAGATAAAAATCTCAGCTAAAAAAAATAATTCTGTTTTTGTTCCCTCGCGCAGGTAACATATAACATTTTTATTATATAACTTTTCAAAAAGTAGAAATCTTCAATCTTATTATTGGTATAGATAGAGCTACAAGTTAGACAAAAACTATATTTATTCTAAGACTTCTTTCTAAGGTTCCTATGAGATAGGTCTAAGAAAAAAAAAATGTTTTTGTTATTGCTTCGCTCATAACAAATGTATTGCAAAATAACGAGTCGAATTTGGTCGATGGGATTTTGTAAAGAGTAATAGTTTATAGACAAGAAACTGCATATGTTAATTTTTTTAAATGTATAGTTCCTTCAGGATAGCTATAGAAGTATCTATTTATCGGTTCTCTGACAAAAACCAAACAATAAATCAATGCAGTTTTCTATATAAGCAGGATTAGTTTATAACACCTGCTTCTATTTATCCTAGAAAACTTTTTCTGTAGGATAAGTTTGAAAAGGAACCCCCGATTATTGTTTCTCACACAAAAATAAGTGCTATGGAGAAATAAATTTCTTGGCAAAATTTGTATGTTATAATCCCAAGAAAATGCAAGGCTCTTGAATTAAAAAAACTAATAATAACTTATCTTTATTGCGTCTTGCAAATGGAACAAATTATTTAATCGACTTTTTAATAGGGTAAGGTTGTATAAATCGTACCCTTTAAGGAAATAATGTAATAGTTTTAAGCGCAATTTTATTGTCTATTTATTTTCTTTCAAAACTTTTCAAGGAAAAAGGATAATTCAATTTGAAAGTCTTGTTCAGGATCAAAAAGTTCGATACAGGTACCTACTAATTTGCAAAGATGTAAAATCTAGGTACACATTATCTTTCCTGGGTAATGTAATTATGTTTAGATCCTGGAGAAGCTGGTGTTGGACCTAATTGGTCCATTATTGGTAGCAAATAGTACAATACCGTAAACACAGAAAATTTTTGTTGTTCTATTTTAATCTTAGGTCTAAGATTCAACGGAAATCGAACCCGTACCACTTGACGCATGAAACAGAGAGAACTACTGTTCTAACCACTGCGACATTAGGTGGTTAAAAGAAAATATTGCATAGGTCTGTTTCTAGGTGTTGCTCAGGCGTTTGATCGTGTCTAGCACAAAGGTCTGCCGGACAAGCTGGGAAATATCTTGTAACCTCAACTATTTAACCTCCTGGAGAGCTATTAAACGGACTCAGAAACCAAATACAGGGACAGACTATGAGCGAATGGCAAGGGCGGTGACAAAGCTCGACAACTGGGCGGTAGACGTCAAAGCGAATACCTGTTCTAACGGTACGAAGAGAATGTCAGCAAGCGGAGACTAATTTCTACTTCACCCAGTTTCTCACTGGACATGGCCTGTTCAATGAGTACCTCTACCGAATGAGACTGAGGAACAGTCCATTCTGTTCGTACTGTAGAGGCGAAGTTGATGACTCGCGACACACGTTCTTCGCATGCAGGCGATGGTTCAGAGAGCGAAGTGACACGTGGAAAATACTAGGAGTAGTAGCAAGGCCGAACAGCATTATTAAAGTAAGCGTTGGTTCTGAAAACTCCTGGAGGTCAACGATGAAATAAACGGAGGACGTCCTGACGGCTAAAAAAGCCGAAGAACGCACAGTGAGTGCGTAGCCGTGCAACCAGGGTCAGATTGAAGTAATGCAAAAGCGGTTTCCGATCTGCCCCCTTCCAGACTGAAGGGCAGTTAGAGGATTGTTTTTCAGTGGGTAAAAATCCCAAACTATCAACACCATCTTCAATTTCATCTCTGTTGGTGTCTTTTGAAAATTTTTACAACCTCTACAACTAAAAAAAAAAAAAAAATTAAACGATCAAAACATTTCAAGTCTAGTGCAGGGATGTATCCAGCCACAAATACAACGTTACATTAGGAGTCATACAAGGCAGTGTCCTTGGAACTACGCTGTAATTAATTTACACGGCGGATCTTTAAGTGGAGGAGATTATATTGAGAGCGACATTTGCAGACGACACGGCGATCCACAGGGGAGCTGCAGGCTCATATACACAAAATTAATGAGTGGGCAAAAAGATGGCCTATCAAAGTAAATGGGGAGAAGACCAAGTTAGTTACGTTTACCATGAGGAAAAAGTCACGTGGACCCATTGAAATCAACGAGCAGAGTGTCTCAAACGACGTCATCGTAAGATATTTGGGTTTTCACCTAGATCGTCACCTCAACTGGAAGATCCACATACACAAGAAGGTTGCTCAGACCATAGCACTCCACTACAGGATCACCTGGATTACAGACAAAGGTCTTCGTTGAGCCTGTTGTCCAAGGTGTTGCTCTACAAAGCAGTGCTCAGACCAACGTGGGCATATGGGGATATCAGGCGTTGTGATTCGCGGACAAAATATAACCGAAAAAATATCCTCAGCACTCCATTACAGGATCACCTGGATTATAGGAAAAAGGTCTTCTTTGAACTTGTTGTCCAAGGTGTTGTTCTAAAAAAACTGCTCAGACCAACGTGGGCATATGGGGGTATCAGGCGTTTTGATCCCCGGACAAAATATCCCTATGACAAAATATCCCCACGACAAAATATCTTCAGAAAAAACATCCCAACTTATTTTTCAAGAGAAATTAGCAAGTTAGGTGTGACCATCGCGTTGTTTTTTAACCAAATTGAACGTTGTTAGGTACTGTAATTGTAATGATATTTTGTCTGAGGATATTTTGTTCTGGGGATATTTTGTTTGGGGATATTTTGTTTGGGGATCAAAACGCATGGAACCCATATGGGGTTCAATTCTGGAGTGTGGCAAGACCTAGTAACTTGGAAATGGTTAGAAGGTGCCAAAGTAATCGATTATTTCTGGGAGTTGGCAAATATGTCAGGAATGACATTATTCAACGTGATCTGGGTATTGAAGATGTCATGTGGTATATTAAAGAACTGACAGAAAGATACATGGAAAAAGTGGAAATGCATCCAAACGAGCTCGCTTCAAAAGCAATAGGGGAGCCCGCGCTGAAGAGATTAAAAAGAAATAATTTTCACAATTTTTTTTTTAAATTGAATATCAATGTATGTTCAATTGTTGCCTCACGACTATGGTCAGATGCCATCAATATATTTGATTTTTGTTAGTTTTTTTTTTTTGGTGTTTTAAGTTGCTTTAACATCTAAGGTCTTATCACGACTATCTAAACACAGACAATTTCTTTTGGTCAATTTTAATCTTAGGTCTAGGATCTTAAGTTTAGGATTCAGGGGGGATCGAACCTGTACCACTTGACGCATGAAGTGGGAAGAGCTACTGCTCTAACCACTACGCCAATAGATGGTAATTATTTTTTATTTTGTTTTATTTTGTAGTAAGTGGAATAATGAAAGCTAGGGACTATACGGGTCCAATTCCTACATAAAAAAATGTAATGTAAACATAGCTCATAGCTAAAAAAATTATCGCTCTCGTCATCTTTAACAGTGTAACTTTTTGTTACAAAAAATGTTATTTATAAATGCAAACAATAAAAAAAAGGTTTAAAAATTCCTTTGTGCGTGTACCTATCATATTTATTATTCGTGGAATTATTTTTTATCTAGCTCCATATAAAAATAGTTGACATTGAATTAAAAGCAGTTCATAGGAAAAAAAAACTATAAAATAATTAAATTATAAAAACCCCACATTTTTCTAGAACATTTTTTCTATGCCTAGCTTTAATTGTATTAATGTGATGTAACGAATTTCCAACCAGAAAAAAATTCAAAAATATAAAATTCAAGTTTCTCTTTCAAACAATTAAATGTCCACACTAATCAAATATTTAAAAAAAATTAAGTAACTATATTTATTCTTTAAAATAGAAAAGTGTTAGTAAAACAAATAGAATATTAATAAATATTAATAAGTTGTTAGTCTTTAAACGATTTCCTCAGTTGGATTCGTTTGAAATTAATTTCTCAAATAAAATAGCCATGTTAAAATGGTTAAACGTAAATTGAAAAAATTTCAACTAGTTTCGAACGAATAAATCAAGGAGAAATATGAGAAAATTACTGTTAATAGACCCCCGAATATATTTGAAGTTGGAGCATGTTAAATCAAGCACCACAGACAAAATAGGAAATAATTGAAATTAATTTGTCATTATCGCCATACACAACACAAACGTAAAAACTGGTTAATTGTTCCAAGCACATTTTGCAGGATCAATCCAGGCATTTTAAAAATGTTTTTCTTTACTTCATCCTCATCCTCCAACCGTGTAAAATTAGCCTCGGTCACATTATTATCCTCCAAATCTCCGTTATCAACATCTCGAATTATTTCACTCGAATTTGCGCCCGTTTCCACCGCAATTTTCGTGTCATTTGATTGTCCAAAAGCCAAACCAAACACTTTATTGGGAATGCTTTTGATTTGGACTGATGGAAACTTCAAGGCGTCTTTAAAACCATCGGAAATTTTACCTAAAAATCAAACCACTTTTCACTGAAAACTTGTTACTAAAAATTTTCTTTGTAACACTTACTGCGAATATATCGTCTAAGTTCAAGTCGCGCACTGAATGAACTTGAAAATATCACCAAAATCACACAAATCAACAAAGTCACTTTCATGTTAGTCTTTCTCGGGTTCACCACTTAATCAAATCATTCATTAATTTATTACAAATAGTAAAATTGATCTGACGAAATATAAACACCGTTATGACCAGATGAGGAGCTAAGTCTGACTAATTATTTTCTCGATGTTCCATTCTATCTTATATATGTGAATGGTGGAACGTTTGCATATATTTAGAATCAAGTTTTTATATGCTTTTTAAATGGTGTTTATTTTTTATGTTTAACAAAAATCATTGTCAAAGACTGTTGAAATATTGGTACGAATACTAATTGCATGTTTCCTTATCATTTTGTTTCCTTGCCAAACTGAACTTAAGGCCTTTGTGTTATCGACTCATTTTTTTTTTAAATTTATGCAAAAGACTGTTAACATAAGAAAAAATCTTGCAAATCACAACTGAATATATTTTTTCATATTGCATTTGTATTGAATTTTTATCATTAAAGTCAATTTTGAAGGATGAAGACCTTGTTTAAGGAAATCAAATAGACCGCAAAGATCATTGTCATAAGTGAATTGTGCCTACGGAGGTTTATGATTTGGTTTTTTAAATCAATCTGATTTTTTAACAATTTTTTATTTGTTTGTTGTTGATAAATTGAACTGTAGTTCTAGTGCGGAATTTTTTTCAATCTTAAAACATTGCTTGGAACAAAGTACATGCTTTTGAAGATCATAATGAAGGAGAAAAACGAGGAAAGACTAAAATCTTAAAAATAGAAATTTGACGTACCTGGTTGTTAAAGTCCTTTTCCGCCAAACTACGGATCTAAGAGACTTGGTTCACTCTTAGAAGCCTTTCGACTTGATTTTTAAACTACTTAATCGGCTTATAGACTAGGAAAAATAATTTTTGAACAAAAAAAAATTATAGTAGGATAAAACCCATTGGAAAAGGAAAAGAATATAACAAAAATGAAAGGAAAAATATATTACGGTCGATCTGTGGTAGGGAAGTGGAAAACGGGGGGGGGGGTGTTTTAAAGGGAAGAAACGGTTTATATCGATTTCCAGTAAAACTACAAGTCCTATGGAAAAAAGTTAAATGGCAACATCTTTTTCGCATAACCTCAAAATTTATTTGAAAAATTCCAATAACCAAGTTTATAGTTTTTATTTTTATCTTTTACAAAAAAAATTCATGAATTTTGGCAAAAGCTTACCTCTCAATGTCCCAAACATACTGTAATTTTTTTTACTAAAACTATTTATTTTTCACCTTATTTTGACTTAATATTGAAAGAGCACCCTAATTTTCAATAAAAAATTCTCACGTCAAAACATTTGATTTTTTTAAAAAGTCGGTGTGCTTTTTGTTCGTTGAAACCTCTAATTTCTGATGGTGCAAAAAATATATACATTACAATGTTAAATGTTCTCAGAAAATGCAACAATTACAGTGTAAATTTTAATAAATTGCTCAAAATCTGTACATAGTATAAAACAAAGTCGCTCCCACTGTCTGTTACCTGAGATCTTCTAAACTACACCATGGATTATAATGCAGTTTTCAGCAATTGATAGTATGATTCAAGAGTAAGGTTTGCAGGTATAATAAATGCATAAAATAGTAGAGAAAAGTTGGAAAATTTAAAGATTACATTATGTGAGGTCATAATCAACATATTTATGTGCACTTACGTTGCAAACGCTGGCTAAAATCTTAAAAAGATTTTTTATCAATCTTAAAAGGATTGATAAAAAAGTCCGCGACGGAATATGTCTATCTCCCAAGGATAATCCACAGGAACCATTTTTATCTGTTACGTATTACAAAAAAATGATTGGTTATTTTCCAAGCTATTTTAAACAATACCTTATAATTTTTTTCCAATTAAATATATTAGATACGTTGTGCATTTTATGCAGATTATAATTTACTTTTACAGCATATCAAAAAAATGAATATTTAGAAGACATCACAGATTTAAAAAGAAAGGTGTTGGCTATTGTACGTCGTACGTATTGCTTGTTTTATTGGTATCTTCTTCTATATTATGTAAAAATCTTATGTTGGTCATTATTTGGAGAAAAACTCGAAAAATTCTACACCTATTGAGATCAAATTTTGATATAATATACAATCCGCTTGGTATGATATCGATTGCTTCTCATGCCGAAATAATGCACGGTTCCCATTGGACAGCAAAAGAATTGTATCCAACAGGAACCGTGTTTTGTTACAGAACGGTTTTAAAAGACATTTGGTATGAGATCTTTACATTTTCTTAAAAGAATTTTTTATACTTAAAATCGTATAGAACTTCTGTGGCATGGCTAATTCCTCTTCCTAGAAAAGTAGTTTTACGAATTTTGATGAACTTACTTTGGATCTAAAGTCTGGAAGTATCTATCATCTTCTTCTGTCAAAATAGATTAATTTTTATAATTCGCTATGAAGATAGGGAGTTTATTAATCAATCAATTTAAATTTAGATACTCTCAGCAAAGCAAGCGGGTATCAGCTAGTTGTACATAAAACCATTGTACTAATACAACGTTGAGCAATGTATTAATATTTACACTTTAATTATTGCATTTTCTGTGAGCATTTAACATTGTAATGTATATAATTTTTGCACCATCAGAAATTAGAGGAAATCCGAGGAACCGATATTTTGAATCTACGAAATTGAATCATGAAATTTCCTTTAACTTTTTAGAAAAAATTACTTTTATTTTGTATAATTAAAATTTGGAAAGTTTGTAAAATGAGAGCAAAATATTATGAATCACCTATAATTTCTTTAATTTATCAACTTTTCCAAGAAAGTCGTTTCAAAATCAAACAAATCAATTATTATAGTTGTAGTATATATGTCAAGGCTTGAATCTTTATTGGAAAATATTCATTTTAAAATTTGCAGTTCTTTGAAAATTTAGGTACCGTTTTGAAAACACTGGTTTATGTGCTTTTCACTTTTTGAAACTTTAGATGGTTAAGAAATAAAAAAAATATTTTTGTTTTGCAATCTCCATACACATTCATACCACCGACTAGCACTGGAAATCTCTAAGAAATTGGGAGGTGGTATTTTGGGTATTGTCGCTTTAAACGACGTGGAGGATTTATTGGGTGTTGAACAGAGGAAAGAATTTGAACTTCTGTATGAGAATGGGAAAATAATTTGTCATGGAATTTAATGAATCAATCGGAAATAAGTTCGGAATTGTAAGGTACGTTAAGATTTCAATTAATTACTTCATTTGTGAAATAATAAGAAGAGTTTAGGTTTTTTTGAAGGGCTTTTGTCTGAAATGACTGGATGCGTTTGATATTCGAGAGTTTAGTGGAGTCCTACAATTCTATTCCATATGTCAAAATAGGTCTAATAAGATATTTATAAAAAGTCAAATTAGTTGGTACTTTAATGGGAGATTGTGGTCCTAAAAGTCTTCTTAAAAGTCCAAAGCGTCTGTTAAGGTCTTATAGTAACAGTCTTGTGTGTAGGTTCCACGTAAGTCGACTATCCAGGTAAGACCCTAAATAGCGAACCTCCGTGGAAGTCATTAGGGGTTCGTTGTTGTGCGTTATCGTTGGGCATTGTTGTCTGCTTAGAGTAAATGTTACATTGACGCTTTAACTTTTGTTCATTTTTAACCGACTTCAAAAAAAGGAGAAGGTTCTCAATTCGACTGTATTTTTTTTTTTTATGTTTGTTACCTCAGCATTTCCGACTTGGTAAAGCGATTTTAATGATTCTTTTTTTATTTGAAAGCTGGTGCTTCCCGAATGGTCCCATTTTAATTTGAAGGAAATCTTTCACTTCTAAAGGGTTAAAAACTAAGGGATGAAATATTAACTTCTTATTGGATAGCTCGATTTTGAAAATTCTTTTTTTATTTGAAAACTAGTGCTTCTCGTGTGGTCCCATTTTAATTTGAAGGAAATCATTCACTTCTAAAGGGTTGAAAACTAAGGGATAAAATCTTAACTTCTTATTGGATAGCTCGATTTCGATAATTCTTTTTTTATTTGTAGAACACAATTTTAAATTAATCTCCTATCCATTTTTTATAAAAAAAAAACTCCACTCATAAGGGGTTAAAAATTAGAGATGAAATAATATTATACATTTTTCCTGGCTAACCTGATTTTGATAATTTTGTTTCTATTACGTATAACGTACCTTTAAATTGTTCACATTTCAATTTGAAGAAAAAAATCCACCCCCTAAGGGTGAAAATAGAGGATGAAATAGTGACATTTAACTGAATCATCAAATTTTGATAATTTTTTTTTCTGTTGGAAAGAGTAATCCATTTAGCTTTAAAAGTTAGTTATAAAAGGGATGATGTAGCAACTTTTAATATTAAACGGCGCTGTCTCATATGAGCAGGGCGTTTAGAAGGTTTAACCATTTTCAAAAAAATAAAATCAGTTATCAAACTTCAGATCACTAAAACGCGAGAAATAAATAAATATTATAAAAAAATGAAAAACCGACTTCAAAATAAATAAAAAATCTTAAACAAGAAATGCACTAAAAAGTAACAAAATAATGGCGTATCCTTGCAGCATCTACAACTTACAAAGTATCAGGATGATACAATGTACAACTATTGTTATTTTTGGAGTTGGTGTCAGTCAAGAAAATAAATATTAATGGTAATTTGAAAAATTTAAAAAGGTTTAATTGGTAATTGGTATTTTGTAGTTTAAAGGTCGCTAGATATTGTTACAGTTCGAGTATATTGTTTAAAAGTTCATTTGAAAAATAATTTTCATAAGGTATTCTCGTTTATTGCTAAGTACCAATATAGGCGTATTTCCTTAGCTGACACCAACTCCAAAAATAACAATAGTTGTACATTGTATCATCCTGATACTTTGTAAGTTGTAGATGCTGCAAGGATACGCCATTATTTTGTTACTTTTTAGTGCATTTCTTGTTTAAGATTTTTTATTTATTTTGAAGTCGGTTTTTCATTTTTTTATAATATTTATTTATTACTTACCATTTCTGGCACAAGTTAGTTATAAGGTCGAGATGTCGCTGTATTTTATTTGTGGCTTGAAACGGGTTTGAATTGGAGGCAAGGATCGTAATATCATCTGCGTAGGTGTTTACCATTGTGCGAGGATAGGTTGGGATGCCAGACGTGTATATAATATAAAGGCTAGGGTTCAGTATGCTTACCTGAAGAACTCCGACTAGGATAGGTTAAAGAAGAGAAAATTTAGATCTGTATCTCATTTTAAAGGATCGATCAGAAAGATATGATTTGATTATACGGAAATATTTGGATGGAAGGAACTTCTGGAGCTTATATAAAAGTCCTGGATGTGATATCGTGCCAAACACCTGTGTGACATCCAGAAAAACTCTTTGGTCAAAATGTTTTTATTTTTAAGAGCCACGGAGCTTTCATCCACTACCCTAAAACTAAGGGATAACCTTATGATTTTTGAGTAACAGAGTGATTCTTTTTTAAATGAAGCTATTCGAAAATTTTGGAAAAAGGAAGAAGCAAACTTATTGGTCTATTCCCTATAGCATGATAGATTTGTAGCCGGCTCATTGGGTTTTGGGATAAGGATAACAATGGAGTATTTCCATTGTGAAGGAAAATGTGTGGTACGAAATATTGCGTTAAAGATGGTGGTTAGACAAACTATTGCCTTCCCGGAGAAGGGACATAAAAACTCAGAGAAATTATATACATGGTGTGGCTATTACTGTTGCCGGTTTTTCTTTTACAGCTTCCATGGGCTCAAATCACGTCTCTTTTAATGCGCAGATTGCATATTGCCCTTTAATGCGGTCATTTTCAATGACATTCAAAATTTCAGTACAAACATTTTTTCTAGCTGCATGTTGTTCAAACGTTAAAATTTTAGGCACCATTTTGGCACACACTTTTTGCATGTTCAAATTTTCATGTAAAATTTGCCGTACACATTTTTTATCAATTCGTACAGTTTCAGCAATTGCACGAATACTTAATCGACGGTCAGACCGAATCAAATTAGCAACTTTTTCGACATTGTCATCCGTTTTTGACGTTGAAGGGTGATCTAGCTGCGAATCATCTTCAACGTCTTCTCGGCCATCTTGAAAACGCTTAAACCATTCAAAAACATGTGCCCGCGATAAACAATTACTGCCATACACTTCTGTCAATAAATTATAGGTTTCAGTAGCGGTTTTTCCAAGTTTGAAGTGACATTTAATAAAAATTAAAATTGTTCTATTATTACACGAACCATTTTTTCCGGCAAAACAAAAAAACAACACTAACGAACGAAAATGAAGGTTATGACTAAACGGTGAAGGTTAGACAAACGAAACGCACTGCATTCTAAAGGGAAGGTTTCACACTAAACAGCTGACTATCAATGACAGTTAACGCATGCGCACTTGTTCCGCCGTTATTTAATAGCCATACCATGTATGTAAAGAGTCGATACATGTGAAAATATAATTAATATGGCTTTAAGTATATACATTTAATTAATTAAAAAGTTCAAATGATAAAATGTATATAAGTGTATGATATATGAATATAAGTCAATTAATTGTATTCTTAGAAAAATATTAGTCAGGAATTTGTTTTTTCGACATCTTCCACTGGCTATAAAATCACGCTATATCTACAACATATATACAAAAAATCTGTAAATGTTACTTTTACGATATAATATGTTTATGTAACCAATTAGACTGAAATGTTCGTAAAATTGCATATCTCTAAACATTTTAACAACAAGTGAATGTGTTTTAAATTAATTAAATGTTTCAATCAAATACCAGTCAAATTTATAAATGTATAGAAACAATTCACTTTATTCTTTTCTCCAATTAAATTACGGTAAAAACTCCTAATTTTAACAAACATTTATTTAATGTGCAATGTTTGTTTGTTTAGATCATATTATGGTTCAAGTTGAATTATTATTGCAAGCCATGTAAAGCATTATAGTACTCGTTCCTTTTCAAGCTTTATTATTGCATTGCATTATATGCTTTTAATTTTGAATTAATATTCCCTGCACAAATTCACTAATTGCACCACCTTTGAACCATCAAAGTGCAAGACTAAAGAGAAATGTGCCAAGTGCCACTGGAAGCGATCTCCATTATGATCTCCACCATCTCCACCATCAAATTAAATAGTAAAACATAAATTCTCATAGCCAATTAAAAATACAAAATAAAAATGATAAAACGATTTAATTTTTTCAAATTTGAAAAATCGTAATTATGAATAAAAAACTAAACGATTTATCTTTTGCTCCATTTTCTTTTCTGATTGAAACAAATTATTAAACTGTTAAAACGTCACAAACGTACAATGATGACCACAATGATGATAAATGAGGGCATATTTAGGTTAAATAACCAATCCCTTGTTATGAATCAATCATTTTTATTAAAGGGAATATTTTCTGAAATTTTATTTATTTCATTTTGTACCACATTTCCTTGTTTGGTTTTTCAGTTAATTATTTTAGTTGTTTATTTATTTTATTTACCTATATTATGTGACAAAACTTATATTTACATACTTGCTTATAAGTAAGGAAGTGATAACCAAGCATGTTCCAATCACCTGTAAATCAATACTGTGTTTCTTTAGAACAAATTTTATTACATTGACACCATGATTGAAGCAAGAAAATTAATGATTGAGGCTGCAGAGATCATTATATTTATTCGTTAATCTAATTATTGAATACCACAATTAGTAATTTACACTACGATGAATTATTTGTAGAAAAAGAATCAATAAAAAATTAGTTTGAATGATGTTTGATGGACATAAACGATAGCACCAGATAGTTAAAGAAGAGTCAATTGATGGATTTGCTAATGGATGGGACATAAATATTCAATTTGTGAATTATAAAAATTTATTTCACGAAACTGTATTTTCTCTTACTAAGAATTAAAATTCTTTAAAGCTTTCATTGGCAATCAGTAGTTATAATTTTTTTTTGAAGAGTACCAGACACTACAAAATGTAAAAAATCCAAAGAAGGTGGGTGATGATCTAACAGCCAAAAATTCCTTCTACAATAAGAAAAATTAAAATCCTTTAAATTTTTAAGGAATTTCATTCAAAAATCTAAAGTAAAAAACATAATGTGCTAATATTATCTTTATAATTGACTTAAAATCACAAAGTACCTTCTTTTTAATTTCCTCGTTTCAGGTTTATAGCCTAATTGGAGAGGGATTGTGTTAAAACCGCTAGTCAATCTTTAAAATTTTCGACCGACAGGTTTTTTGAAGTGTCGCAAATTGTTGGTATATCGTATTTTCTGTATAGCTGTTTGTTTCAGCCTGGTATCCAAGTACACTCTAAGAGGAAAACTGCAGCATCTCGGAAAGACGGACATGACGCCTGGCGAGGTAGCTACAGAAGCCCCTAGGCAGGTGCTGGCTTTCTTTAAAAGCCTGGAGCTCCCCTAGTAAACACAGAGGGTCACATCACAATAGACCTCCTTGGTCGCAGTGATAAAAGGAAGGAATATCCTGGGACCCGCAAAACAGAAAAAAAACACCCGAAGATACTACACAGCTCCCGAATTGGGTTTCTATAGCATCGTTGTTTGATCCTATCTGCAATTTTCGAGGTGTTAGAAGTCGTCTGAAGGTGACAATTTTTGCCTCGCATTTACTCGAGTTTGGTGTTAGTTGCCATTGCTCCATCCAGCTACACCAAGAATTCTTGGATTCTGTTCCTCGCGATGTTGATGTTAGCATCCTTGCCATCACTGCTGTATCATCGGCATAGATAAGGTTGGTCACAGAGTAGAACCTTAGGGAATACCTGCCTTAATAACCATTTCCGCTGATTTAACTGTTGTGAGCCAACTATAACCTGGAAACTTCTGTCTTCCAAGAAAGAGATTCGTATTGTGGTTATGTATTCTGGGAATTTTTTAGTTTGTGTATTAGCCTTTTATACCATACTCGATCAAATACCTGAGATATATCGATAAAAAACATAACAGTACCTATGTTTCTTCTCTTCAAAACCACGATTAATTGCTTCTGATAGTCGAAGCAGCTGAAGAGTAGTTGAGTTTTGGAATAATATTGTTTTCCTCGATTGTCCAGGATAGCTTTCTTTTAATTTTTTTTTCAAATAATTTGCCCAGTGTTGATAGGAGGCTGATTTATCTGTAATTTACGTATACCATTTGAATTTTTTCAGGTTTTGGAAACATCAGAATTGGGACTTTTTCCAAGTCCATGGAATTATCGCTACCCCAGACAGACGTTATATATTATTTTGATAGTTCTTATTCCTTTTTGAGTCAAGTTTCTGACAACTTTGTTTGTTACCTGATCGGGCCTGGGGCTTTATTTGGTGTTTGGATTTATATATGGTAATAATTGCTTCCATTATTGAGAGTTCAACCTCTAATTTTTCGCGCTCTGCACTGTCGTCGGCCCTTACTTCCGTATGAGCATTGTGTTTCGTAGATACTCTCTCCAGATGAGCGGTAAAGACATTGCATTTTTCCTCGTTGTTTAAAAATTTCTTGTTTTGTAAAATTAGTGGAGTCTCCTGTCTTTGTTTTAATATCTTCCTTGTGATCAGCTCAGAGGTCTGATGTCAGCTGTTCAAGTTGCTGTTTATATTGTTGAATCCGCAAAGCGTCCAGTTTATTTTTGACCTCATGAGTCAGGTGGTTTAGGATCTTCGACGTTTCTTGTCCTTTGCCACTTTTTTCCGGTACGATGCCTTTCAGTTGTCCGATTTTGAATGTTTCTAGATATGTATTTGTGGTCCCATTTTCTGAAAGAATTTCTTGTAGTTGAGGATTTTATGGATTCTATGATTGTATCTGTGAGGATATTAATTGCATCGTCGATTTGATTTATATCCGTACGTGATCCTTGTAGCTTTAAGTTTACTTCTAAGTTGTCTTGAAACTTTTCCCAGTTTATTCTCTCCATTGTTAAAGTGTTTTGGGTTGTGTTATACTTTAGTGTTAATTTTATTGTAATGATTACTGGTAGATGGTCAGAACCCATTTAGTGAACAAGATATTCAGAGGTTTGCAGGGTGTGAGTGGTTACCCAGTGGTTACCAGTTATATATATATATTTACATTGGCCAGCACTGGCCCCGTATAGAAAGAATTGCTTAAGGTATATAACGTCGTTTTGTCAGGGCAGTTGCGAGAGGTATCGCTACATCCTCTAATTCCATTTCTAGTTGCCACATCACTTCCTTCCCAGTGACTTGGTTACGATTATTGTCGACGTTGAGCTGTAAGACCCTGGTTTGCCGTGATTGGAACCGTCGTAGAGCCGGGGTCGCTGGAGACGAGCTGGCTTGAGTCCGAAGAAGACATGTATGGAGTAGTACAACCGAAAGCCTAGGATGCCGCTACTCCATAGTTGAGTCCTCCGTGAGAGGGTCCGATGTATGTGGTGACTGTATGGCGTCCAAAATATGATATGAAACTTGCAGGTCTAGGCAAAATGGCCGTTACTCGCTGCTTCAATTCGGGGTCACCAAAATGTAACGGTGGGAGTGGTTACCCACATTTATTTACTTATATATATTTACATTGGCCAGCACTGGCCCCGTATAAATTGAATTGCTTAAAGTATATAACGTCGATTAATCAGGGCAGTTGCGAGAGGTATCGCTGTATCCTCTAATTCCATTTCCAGTCGCCACAGGTTAAAAACATTCAATCCTCAGTTTATCCAATAAATCCAACTCATTTTTAGTTTTGAAACATAAGCTCAGTAACTGAACAAACTTTCGAAAATTGATAAAATCTCTACTAAAATAATTACATATAAGTAAAAACTATGAACAAAAATAACTCTGCTGTAAATAGCTATTTTAATGGCTGAACCAATAAATCTAGAAAATGTATTATTGAAGTATGAAATACTAGATTTAAGTACCTAAACAATCCACATAAATTTTACAGTTGCAGTAAGAGTTTTAGTTCAATCAAAAATAGTAAGCGATTACTTCTTGTAAGACTGGAAATAATATAAAATAATTGTACTTTTCCTGGTTAAATTATTTAAAAGGATGTTTAACGAAAGGAATTCGTTTTTTACTTTCACCTTCTACTTTTTCTAGATTGTACCGCCCTTGGATCGATATTATGTTGTTATAAAATTTTCTAGGTAAAATTAAATGGTCATATTTCGAATCTTCCTATTTCCATTAAAATGACTATAATATGTTTAGTAAATTTAAAATGTACAAATATTAATAGATAGAAATATTCTTCATTAAACACTCACATTCAAGTTCATATAATAATTATTTGCTAAGTTTGTTTATCGTATTTTTCTACCGCCATAACAATGATAATTAAATGAATTTAGGTCATTTTACTGGCCATAAAAGGAACTTAAATAGCTATTAATGTTTGCAGAAAGAAAAAAAAAAACTCGCAATAAACGATAGTAAACACATTGAGAAATTCCTCGTCTATAGCAGAAACTACAAAGAATAGCAAAAAATATAAAGACAATCTTTTATACCTTTTATTAGTCAGAACGAAAACGTTTGCTTATCTCATTATGTATTTAATTGTTGCACAATCAATATTTTAAACGTTTGCTTTTTTATCTTTCAAAAATTACCACATTTTCATTTTTAAAATATAAAAATAAAATCGAATTTTGTAAAGACCAGTCAATATTTTATTTTATGAAATTTATTTAAAAAAACTTGAAAATATTTGGTAATTGCATAAGATACATATATAAGTGAAATGAGTGAAATTAAATCTGTAATTTTTATTAATAGAATAATGATTTTTTTTCAAATTATGTAACTTATTTAGGTATTTTATAAAATAGTGCAATTTTATTTTATTTTTTATTATCATTGTCAAATACGTAACACTCACATAGGTGTTTGATTATAATTTTGATTCTTAGGTAACGCTTAAATGGCACGAATTTTACAGGTCTTAATTCACAAATATCGTACGATCAATGTTAGCAAAAAATTATTAAAAAAAAAATGTTTTTGATGGCCACTTTACATGCTTAAAGTGAAATAGAAATTCGTTGAGAGATGATGCAAATAGTTTTATCTAAACGAATTATGTAAAAATTGAGTTCTATCTTTGATGCTTTTTACTCATAGACTTTAGGTCTCCAAATAGAAAACGCCATTGAACTAATATAGAACTGGAGTTTGTTAAGAAGATCAGCTACTTTTAATAGCTATTTGCATTATACATTTTGTTTATGATATAAAAAATTGAGTAGGGAAAAGTGGGGTATTTGAGAACAATAAACTTTAAATTATCCTAATTAATAAAATAAAATAACAATTTTAGTAAACTTTTGCTATTACATAAACTCTAACTTATCTACTTTAATAATTTGATCACAAAACTTTTTTAAATTAACATTAGAATAACAAAAATATAGAATATAAAAACTATTGCCATTCCTATTTCCCCGGTAGTGTGTGGGGTAATTAAACTCAATCCACGGGGGAAATAGAAACTGCATTGGGTAATGATAATATATATAATATAAAATTTAATGATTAACTATGTTTCACACAAATCACAGACGTAATTATTACACATGTATTGACGGTTCGTACATGCATCATGGGCCCATTTCTTACATTTGGTACACATAATCCAGTCTTCATTAGAGGGCGATTCATATTTTTCCGTGCAGAATATGCAATAATAGTCCACGCCGTCACTTTCCTCGAACACCGTTTTCAAATTTCTAACGACCGCTGTATTGTTGACTGATGGTGGGTTCGTTGTACTTTTTCGTTGTTGAATATTTTTTTTTTTTTGCAGTTTGCCGTTTTTGTTTTTCCTCTAATTGATGTTTTATGGGAGTGCTGGATAAAATTTGAGAATGTTTTCTTTTTCTTCGTTGTGAAGTTTCTATTTTAAGAATGATCGGCACATTGGCTATGTCAGAGAGGAGCAAGAAAAGTGTGAATTTGAAACATATTCCTAACCTTCACCCCAAAACCATCCTTTTTCGAATATGCCCAAGAAAAAGTTTCAAATAAAAGTTGGAAGTATCAATGAGTCTAAGAACTATAGAAAGTTGAAAGGAAATCGTTGGAGCCATTTTCGAAAAAAAATGAAAAAGCTCCATAACTCCGAGAACAAAGTAGAGCTTTTGGTAAACCTATTTTAACCAAAAGCTTCGCGGCACAACTAGATATAATATTCAGACTAAATTCCAAGTTTGGTAAAATTCGGATAAAGCTTTCGTTACGATATGGCTGTCACACACAGACACACCCACACTCAGACACACATGTTTCTAAAAACCACTTTTTTGAACTCAGGAGACCTCAAAACATGTATTTCCAGTAAAAGCTTGAATTCGAAAATTCGACCCGATTACAGTAGGTACTTCCTTTACTATATAGTAGTAAAATAAAGTGAAAAGTCATTAACTATTTACATTTGATGACTACTTTTTGCCTCTCTTGTTTTAATTGTCGCTTGTTTATCAAGCTTATCAAAAACAAACAGTCTAAAAACAAATCGAAGGTAATTTTACTTAAGATATGGCCTTTAACAAAGTTGGTTTTCTACTTTTCAAAGCTTTAAGTCTAAATCATTTATCAGCGAGTCCCAGTATATCTTACAAAATGATGTTTGGAATAAAATTTCATAATGTTTATATTATTTCTTATTTAAACTAAACTTCTGATATCAGAATCGAAGGGGGAAGAGGTTGCAGAAGATTTATAGTTTGACAAAACTTTAAAAATCAAGTTAATATACGTTTATCACTCACTGAGCAACACCAAAAGTAATTGACAAAAGCATGGTCTAGAAACAAAGCCAAGAAAGTTCTAATTTATATTTTAATTAATTTTGGTTCTTAATTTCTGAAAATACTTTAAATCATCCATCATCAAGTCCTAACGCATCCATAAAATGATAACTTTGATAATAATGAGTTTGATTTAATTAAAAGCTTTCTTTTTCTTTAAAGTTCATTTAAATAAACGCTCGTTTTTAAAAATTCCTTTCTTTCTTCTTCTTGTTCTTATCCAACGCCCACTCTTGATATTTCTACCATTAGGTTTTGATTGTTTTCGTTTACATCCCTCACGTCTGCAAGTGCAGAACAGTCGCCAAGATGTATGGTTTTCATAGGTTCCCCATTGCAAAAGGAGAGGAGTAGGAGTCAGTAGGATACCAGCAGGTGCAAGTGTTTGGATATGTGTCCCGTGGTAGTTTGGAAAGCTGCGATTAACACCTGGCGGGGTAGAAGTCATGGAATACGAAATTCCAGTAAGGATTCCTATTTTTCCTTGTGCTTAATTTTTTGGGGGTTATAGCTTTACCAGTTGATAGTGCTTGCGATTTGGCTCTGAGCTGATGTTAGGGACAAAAGGGTTGGTGGTTGGTTAAGAGAGGTGTCAGACTTAGTGAGGATGTCTACGCTTTTATTTTCCAAGATTTTAATATGACTGGGAATCAATTGTAATGACAGATCTCAGCCTGTCTAAGCAAGACTGCCAAAGGCGACTCAACCTTAGTTAGTACGGACGCAATCGGTGGGTCATTTAAATGATAGCGGTGCTATTGTAGCTTGAGAATCAATAAGGAAGAAATTTTTATGGTACGTCTTAACTTCGTGAAGTTTGTACGTAGCCAGTAAGACTGCCTCTAGTTCCCTATCAAAATAGCTGAGAGATTCTTCAACTGCGGCGCATCCTACAAATATATTGCTGTATTAATCAGCACCAGTCTTTCCAGATCCATCTTTATAGATGTATAGAAACTCTGGCCGTGGTTATATGGAATGAATGGTTTCTAGAGGAGCTTTCCGGTAGCTCGATATCTATATATGATGATTTTTAGAAGTTTTGACCCATAAGTCGAAGGGCCATATTGTCGCCATATTGTGCAAGGGGGACTGCGTTGAAGTAGCAGAAAAAATTCAAGAGCATACAGCATTGGTCGACGAGTGGTGTAAAAAATGGAGAATCCGTCTAAATCCCGAGAAATCCAAGGTAATAATGGTCACCCTTAAAACAAAAATAAACCATTTCTCAATAACTCTGGACGGAATAACAGTACCCAGGGTGGACACGATTAAATATTTGAGTCTAACCATGGACTTCAGACTCACCTGGAACGCACACATCACGGGTCTCACAGCTCGACTACGTATTCGACTTAAGCAGCTTAAATGGCTTATTGGTAACAGGGATTTATCCATGCATCTGAAGCGACCCTAATATCTTCAAGTTGTGAGACCTGTTTGGATGTATGGATGTGAGCTTTGGGGTACTCAGAATAGGACTTTGAGACTTGTGACAAATGCTCCGTGATACTTTACAGGTGCCACTTTGCACCACGACTTAGAAATGCCAGAAGTGAAGGCTGTTATCCAAAGCAACTATTGTAAGCTAAGCAAAACATTTGCATCTCACCCTAACCCAAATGTACGGGAAAACCTAAATAATCCAGGAATGAAAGAAGGCTCAAGAAAAAGAGGCATGTTGATTTAGTGGAGGATTAATCTCCACAGTAATAATAAAAGTTAAAGAATGGTTTTTAAGGACCATCAAAGGATGGTGACCTTATTCACGTGACAGGTTAATCTGACTCTAGTCAGCTTCTGCACTGTGTCTGCCCAACCATAATGCCGACTAGGCAACAAGTTATAACAAGGAGTAAAAAAAAAAAGTCGAAGGGTGGCGGTAGAGACCACTGTATGTATGACTATATATTTCGTTCATTATATTGACAGGAGCAGGATTATCTAACTTTAAACCATATTTATTTATTATTTCTTTGTTAAGAGAAGTGAACTTTAATGTCCATTACTGTGAGCGGCGTTGATTTTGCACCATCCGTAATTATTCTTAGTGCCACGTTCTGAATTTTATCAAGCTTCTGCAATTGTACCTGGCTTGCAGTACTCATAACTTCGTTTCCATATTCCATCGCTGGTTGTACATAGGATAGGTAGGTTGTGAGAAGTTTATCCTGGTTGGCCCATCATTTGCTAGGTTGTAGGTAAGTCGTTTCAGTATTCGGGATCGCTTTTTTTAACCGACTTCAAAAAAAGGAGGAGGTTCTCAATTCGACTGTATGTTTTTTTTATGTTTGGTACCTCAGCATTTCCGACTGGGTGAAGCGATTTTGATGATTCTTTTTTTATTTGAAAGCTGGGGCTTCCCGAATGGTCCCATTTTAGTTTGAAGAAAATCTTCCACTTTTAAAGGGTTGAAAACTAAGGGATAAAATACTCACTTCTAATTGGATAGCTCGATTTCGATAATTCCTTTTTTATTTGAAAGCTAGTGCTTCTCGTGTGGTCTCATTTTAATTTGAGGAAAATCTTTCACTTTTAAAGGATTGAAAACTAAGGGATAAAATATTAACTTCTTATTGGATAGCTCAATTTTGATAATTCTTTTTTTATTTGAAAGCTGGTGCTTTTCGTGGGGTCCAGTTTTAATTTGAGGGAAATCTTCCACTTCTAAGGGGTTGAAAACTAAGGGATGAAATATTAACTTCTTATTGGATAGCTCGATTTTGATAATTCTTTTTTTATTTGTAGAATACAATTTTAAGTTAATCTCCAATCCATTTAAAAATAAAACTCCACTCATAAGGGGTTAAAATTAGAGATGAAATAATATTATAAATTGTTTCTGGCTAACCCGATTTTGATAATTTTGTTTCTATTACGTACAACGTACTTTTAAATTGTTCATATTTCAATTTGGAAAAAAAATCCACCCCTTAAGGATGAAAATAGGGGATGAAATAGTGACATTTAACCGAATTTTGATAATTTTTTTTCTGTTGGAAAGAGTAATCCACTTAGTTTTGTTATTACATTTAAAAGCAAAAAATTTCAACCCTTAAGAGCAAAAAGGGATGATGTAGTAACTTTTAATATTAAACGGTGCTGCCTCATATAAGCAGCGCGTTTAGAAGGTTTAACCATTTTCAAGAAAATAAAATCAGTTATCAAACTTCAGATCACTAAAACGCGAGAAATAAACAAATATTATAAAAAAATGAAAAACCGACTTCAAAATAAATAAATAATCTTAAACAAGAAATGCACTAAACAGTAACAAAATAATGACGTATCCTTGCAGTATCTACAACTTACAAATTATTAGGATGATACAATGTATAACTATTGTTATTTTTGGAGTTGGTGTCAGTCAAGAAAATAAATATAAATGGTAATTTGTAAAAATTTAAAAAGGTTTAGTTGGTAATTGGTATTTTGTAGTTTAAAGGTCGCTAGATATTGTTACAGTTTGAGTATATTGTTTAAAAGTTCATTTGAAAAATAATTTTCATAAGGTATTCTCGTTTTTTGCTAAGTACCAATATAGTTGTATTTCCTTGGGTGACACCAACTCCAAAAATAACAATAGTTGTACATTGTATCATCCTAATAATTTGTAAGTTGTAGATACTGCAAGGATACGCCATTATTTTGTAACTTTTTAGTGCATTTCTTGTTTAAGAATTTTTATATATTTTGAAGTCGGTTTTTCATTTTTTTATAATATTTTAAAAATTGAACATTTTGTGCTATGATTAGGTTTATCATTTAGTCTTTGAAATTAAATAACTTACAAATTTAAAACTTGACTTGATTCCATATTTACATATTTAAAGAATGAATTTAAGACAAGTAGCTTGAAAATTTAGTTAAGTAAGGAATTCTCTAACAGAAAGTTATCCTAAAATAACAAATAGGTTCTTAAAATATATTTTATTGGTTTCAAGATTCAAGTTAAAGTTTTCAAAGAATTATTTATAATAAATTCCTTCTTAACATTATCTCTACCTCTTTAACAATCGTATTAATATAAATTATCTAATAGAATCTCTAAAGTATTATGAGATCATTCAGATTAAAAAAAAAATTTCTAGTAATTTTCTTTGCTTTGCTGTTAGGAGAACAAAGTATTTACTATAGTAAAATATGGAACAAGAAACGTTTTTTAAATTAATTTTTTTTTCAAATCGTTGATTGTTTTGGTGACTTTTCTGTTAACTCTACATCTCCTTGTTTGTCTATGAAAACGTTTGGGTTTATCTCTTTAAATCCCACTCGTTTGTTGGCTCAAGTATAGCCATTGACGTACCCAGATTTCAGAGGGCAAACCTTGGAAAAGCATTCTCACTGTTCAAATTCTTATTAATCTAAGCCATATATTGGTCTATTGGCACTTAATGATCTCTTTTTGAGAAGAAAATCAAATTACCTAATTAAATTTAGGGTATACAGTACCATGTTGTCGCGGACTTGAGAATCAGAGAAATTAGGCCTGTGATTGTGTGGGCGTGAAGATGAGAAGAAAGGGGTGTCGGCTAACAAAAGAAGCCTAGAATATTCGAGGGATTATTATTCTGTCGCTGGAGCCCTCGTTGCGTAAAGAGGTGAACAAGAGATAACAGAATCATTTAGAAAGTTCTCTGAAGAATTATTAATGGGTGAGAAAAAGACAGACACCGAAACAATGGAATCAAATATTCTAGCAATTGAACATTTAAGCGAATGTTTGGAATTTTCTGGAAAAGGGCCGAATTCCTATATCAGCGGACAACAAGCCCAGTACGTTTCAGTTGTAAATAAACCGACAATACGAGTACTAAATAAACCGTAAATAGTAAACAAGTGACTGTAAAAAGTGACTAGTTTAACAGTAGACCAAATCATTGTTAACTTGTACTAAATACGTGTAAAAGGTGTAAAATAAATACATAAAAATTTGGTTGGTGTTTTTGTTTGTTGGTGTCCTTAAACACAAATCCAAGAACCCGTTAAAATAAATTAGTAAAAACGTTACAATATAATGAAACGAGACAGACTTATTCGGCCTCACGTGGAGTTGATGAGAACGAACGAGTCCCGTTAAAAAAAAGATGTTTAAAAAATAATAATTATAAAAAGTTTAAGGTTTTTGCGTGTGTAAAGCACGGGGATTCTTTAATTTTTCGAATTGTTTAT
Source organism: Sisyra nigra (assembly GCA_958496155.1). Classification (NCBI taxonomy): domain Eukaryota; kingdom Metazoa; phylum Arthropoda; class Insecta; order Neuroptera; family Sisyridae; genus Sisyra; species Sisyra nigra. The sequence continues at coordinate 7,044,336 of OY292318.1, forward strand.
CCACCACCAAAGAAGGAATTTTGAAAGACTTGCCTTGGTGGTTGCCTCGCTCGTAACTCGCTTGAAACGAAATTTTTAAATAAATAAAACACTAATTAATGATAACAAAACAAAATGATTTATTCTTATAAATTAAAAAAAATCAAAATTACCACCAAAAATATTATCTTACTAATATTATAAATGTGAAAGTTTGTAAGAATGGATGTTTGTTGCTCTTTCACTCAAAAAGTACTGAATGGATCTGGATAATATTTGGCATAGATATAGATTATAATTCAGTTTAACATATAGTATACTTTATATCCAGAAAAAATGTACGGTTCCCGTGGGAAAGATATTGTTTTTGTTTTTTAATAGAACAAAAAATTAACTTTCTTTTTTGTAATGTGGTAGTTTAGGGACCAGCAAATGATAAAGATTACTTCTCATACCGGAATAATAAACGGTTCCCATGGGATAACAAAACAAGTATGTATTATATAAGAACTTGATCTACTTTTTACTCGGAAGAGATGTACTATTCCCGTGGGATAGATATGTTTTTTGTTATCATAGAGTTAAAATTTGATATTATTTTTGCAATGTGGTAGTTTGGGAGAGAATGATATAGCTTACTTTTAAAGCTAGAATAATGCATGTTTCCCATGGGATGGCAAAACAATTATATCCTACAGGAACCGTACATTGAAAAAGTTTCGGTAAAGTTTGAGAAATAGAATTATAACGCATTTTCCTCCAATTTTACACGATAACGAAAGAAATCTCTACAAAGTTGAAATTAAAAAGTTGACAATTTTTACTGGGAAAATAAATGTGAATTTCAATTTAACACCCGATAAAATTAATAATGAAATTGTTTAAAATATTTGAATTTTTCATTGTTCATTGTCGAAGATATTAAGTAATTAGAAATAAACGTATTAAAATAATAAACTAAAAATTTCAAAATTTAACAATTACAAAACGGAACGAATTTTAATGAAGTTTTGCTAAAGATCTTGTAGGATAGCTACTAATCTATTTTTTTAAGGAAACATCCATTAATTACATGAGGCGTTCATGGGCCGATTGGGTCGAGCCGAATCTCATCTAATCTTACTTTGGACAAAGGGAAGGTCTCGCAAATATCACGTATTTTTTTGTTTTGAAAAATATCACATTAGATTGCGGGTTGGGGGAATGATATATGCCAAATCTCATGACATCTTACCAGAGTGGAGGGGATAGGAGTTCAAAAATTGCAAAAAAGCCTCGCGAAATTAATGGATGCCCCCTAAAGTAGCTGTACGGTTTTAAATAACATTTGGTTTGAAAGATTTTCAAATCCTAAAGGAAGGAATAAAGGTACTTTTTTACTAAAAATCGTATAGAAGCTGATGTGAGACAGCTAACATCTTTTTCCTGAAAAGTAGTTTTACGAATTTTGATGTACTTTCTTTGGATCTAAAGTCTGAAAGTATCTATCATTTTGTTCTGTCAAAATAGATTAATTTTTATATTTCGTTATGAATGTAGGAAATCTTTAATCAATCAGTTAAATTTAGATACGCTCAGCGAAGCGAGCGGGTATCAACTATAAGTAATAAAATTATTGAAAAATAAAGTTTCAATTATTAATACGGTGAGACTTGCTTATTGGCTGGCGGAATTAGAGTCTTCTTTCTGAGTTTTTCCATTTGCCTCGGAATCCAGTGGAACTCGCGTCCTTCCACCCGATGTCCCCAAAATCGCCGACAAAACAACCAAATTTGACTTGTTTTTCCTGGACGACCCGACAACACCGGTTCTCCAACTAAACCTGAAACAAATGGAAAAACTCCGTCCGCAGCGAATTAGCTCGCTTACAAAAAAATAATTGAATAACATAACGTCTCGTTACAATACTCATAGTACCAACTTGCCCCAATATAATTTAAATGTTGCCAACTGGTTCTTAATTTGAATATCTTAAATACAATCAAAAGTTTATGTTTCCAAATTCCAGAGGTAACAAAATGATGGATGAAACTGGGTGTAGTTTCTTTTGTTGGTAGCTCTTAAAGTTATAGTGGTAGTAGGTTATAGTAGTAGATGTCTATAACTATCGTTTGTGGTAATTTTGAAATAGAAACACTAAAATGTTTCTTCTTCGTCTACAATTTGACTAATACAAGTGTATTTAAAGATAGAAAAATAACTAGGGAAAGAAATTTATGATAGTCACGACCCATGGGGGGGCAGTTACCCCTTTCTGCCCCCCTTCGGTACGCCTATGAGTCTAGCGAGCACGATGACGATTGTGAGTTGGTCGGATGGCGAGGAATCTTACGCAACACTGGCCATACGTCATGGGCATGGGTAGGGTTTGGTGATCGCCGCTGTGGCGGCCGCTGGTTCGCGATCCATGGTGTGGATGATGACGATGACGATGATGTTGATGATGATGATGATTATACAATTATTATAACCATACATACACAAAACCCACTCACACACACGCAAACCCCACACGTGTATGAGTATATGCCCAGTGTTGTCTTGTCTCGAAACGAAACATTCAATACAATAAACGCGAGACGATCGAATGAAAATTTTTCTCTGCTGCTCACTCGCTTTCAGTATGAACAAATACTTAACAAAAAAAAAAAAAACATTACAAGAAAATGTGCCAGTGACCAATGCGTAAAACAGTGCCAAAATGAGCTCCAATGTTAAACAGTAAATTTTCATTCATTTTTCCGGTCTGAAAACGAGGTGAATTACGTGAAAATTGTGTGTGTGTGTGTGGTGTCAGTGAGATTTAATTTTCTTCACAAGCACAACAAACATTACGGCGTCAATGCATTTTAATTGTGGGGGACGCATTATCTCATCACTCAAATAAACACCTGTGGATTATATCAAAGCTTGTTTGCGTTTATTTGTGTTTTTTGAGTTGGTGAATTTTTCAACAGGTAAGCAAATGTTGTTCCATCCCTTATTGAAACGATACATGGGTGTTGTTTGCCTTGGGCGGCCAAAATCCGTCCGGTAATCCTATTTTAAAGCCCACGTAAGCCGTAAGCTAGTTCAATTCAGCTTTCGATTTCATTCAAGTGCCCAAACACGCCCAAATTTTCATTCAACTTATAGAAAGAACAAGAAAATTTTTTAATATACACATTCAATCGCTTTGCACTATTTATTTTCTAAGATAGAAAAAAAAAAAATTAAATAACTCGTTTAAAAATCTGCAAAAATTTTTGTAATATTAATTTTAGAGTGGCGAATTAAATAAGGTACATTTTTAATTGTTTTGATTTTCGTACTTTCCTCGTTGTTTTAAATCGAATCGAATTCCCATAGTTGAAGTTAGGAAAGTGAAATTTAAAAAAACGGAAATGCACAATAAAAAAGTCTTGGGAAAAATTGGTTGTAAAATGACTTTCTTAATTCTTTCGGTGGCTGAAAATTGAAGGTTTAATTGTTTAAATTTAGGTGGTGCATTGTTGAAATTTGTAATTGCAATGAAGTCAAGTGGTTGTCAAAATATTTTTAAGGAGCATAGGAAAGTGTGTTGATTTTATTTACTTATGTTAAAAATTAAAATTTTGATTTTGTACACAAAATTAAAATTATTTTTAGGCATTTAAATCTATATATATCTATACCAAAAATAAGGTTGAAGATTTTTCCTACTTGAATACTTATACAATAAAAATGTTCCATCTCACCTGAGCGAGCGAACGAAAAACGGAATTATTTTTCCCAGCTGAGATTTTTATCTAAGTAAAAAATTTAAGGTTTTTAGTTAAATAATCTTTATTGCCTACATTTTCATATATTTAATACAAAAAAATAAATGTCATTTACATTGTAATTTTACCCAAAAAAAAAAACAGGGTAATAACAGGGTTTGTCCAGGGTAAACTTGAAAACAGCAGACGATTTTAATGGAATTTTCACAAAAAATTATTAAATAATGTAACTTACATTAAAGGCTACTTTAAATTTCAAATACTTTTCCCTGTCTGTTTGTTTGTTCTTGGCTAACATGAAAACAGCTGGTCCGATTTGGACGAGATTTTTACTACAAGTAGTAAATATTACAAAAAGTGCTATCGAATACTTTTAATTCCGAAAAAAATGTTGATTTTCTGAGAAAAAAAGGCACACTTCCTAAAGGATAGCTACTAATCCATTCTACAAATATTAATAAATTATTTCATATGGCATTTGGTGTGAAAGGTTCTCAAGGCTTAAAATTTTCTTAATATTTTACAATATTCAAAAAAACGTAAAGATTCTACCTATAATATAGCTTATATCTGTTTCTAGAAAAGTAGTTTAACGGATTTTCATAAACTTTCTATGAAATAAAGGTCTAGAAATACCTAATTACCTTTTTTTGTTAAAATAGCTGAATTTCTTCTTTGGGTAAAGTTTTATATTATTCAATCAGATTAATTTAGATACGCTCAGTGAAGCGGGCGGGTTACAGCTAGTATATAATAAAACTGTAGAAGATTTTTGTCTGTTTGTTTGTTGTGTATCTTTTACGCAAAAACTACTTAACGGAATTTGATGAAACTGTTTTTGTTATATAGCTATTAGTCCTCGGTAATATAATGGCTATTATTTATACATAATTTAGTAGAGAAAATTCGGGAAATTTAAAATTTTGTAATGTGATGTCATAACAAACATATTTTTGTGTACTTAAATTGCAAACGCTAGCTAAACCTTACGAGATAGATCAAACTAATATGCGGCGAAATTGTGTATCTTAAAAGGTTCATAAAAAAGTCCCTGACGGTATATGTCTATCTCCTAAGGATAATCCACAGGAACCATTTTTATCTTCTTACAAATAAAAAAAAATTATGTTGGCATAACGGCTGGCTATTATACAACGTACGTATTGCCTGTTTTATTGGTATCTTCTTCTATATTATATTAATTTTATGTTGGTCTTTATTCTGTACCAATTGAGTTTAAATTTTGATACAATATATACTATCGGGTTCCAGATTGGTTTTTATCTACATTTCGCGTCAGGAATACATAGTGAAAAACACGTGAATCCCATAGGATAGCATAACAATTGTATCCTACAGGAACCGTGTATTTAAAAAAAGTTTTGTTAAAGTTCGCGAAATAGCATTTTAACGCATTTTCCTCAAGAAGGCCTGACCAATTTTACACAGTAGCGAAAGAAATTCTCTACAAAGTTCAAATTTAACAATTGGCAAAATTTTACTGAAAAAAATAAATAAGTATCAATATATCAAGTATAATTTTTTTAAATATTTGAATTTCTATATTATTCATTGTCGGAGAAATTAATTAGAAATAGGTAAACGTATTAAAATAATATACTAAATTTTTAAATAACTAACAATTACTAAACGGAACTAATTTTAATGAATTTTTGTAAACGATACCTCAGATCTTAACATATAATTGAATATCATTTATTCTAAAAAAGGACGGTTCCTGTAGAGAGCTCCTAATATTTTCTACTAAAATAGCTTGACTGTTTTAAATGACATTTGATAAAATCTTCGAGAATCTTTAAGATAGCTTATATCTCTTCCTAGAAAAGTAGTTGTAAGGATTTTGATGAACTTACTTAAGATCTAAAGTTAGGAAGTATCTATAATCTTTTTCTGCCAAAATATTATAGATTAATTTTTATATTTTGCTATGAAGGTAGGGAATCTTTAATCAATCAATTAAATTAGATACTCTCAGCAAAGCAACCGGGTATCAGCTAGTATTTAAATATATTCACTCTTAAGCATACCTTTGTAGACACTCGACAGTGAAAGTAACTTACATTAGATATTTCTATGTTAGGTTTATAAAAGAAATCATCAAACTGTCCTTATTTAAGATTGTTTAAATGAGGCATGATACACATTTTTCGTTTCACAACCACGTATATTAAGCTAATGCTAAGTTTTGATTCAAACTCTAGGCTAAAGATATTACACTATATATATTTAATTAATTTCAATTCGGACAAGACCGGGTATTTCAGCTCTTTTATGTACTTAATAAAAGATTGTAGGTGCTTTCTCTTTATCACTAACCGAATTTTCTAATCTCAATTGTATCTTGATCTTGATTTCAATTGATCTCAATTACTACTTGGCTTGATTCTTAAGATGCTTGACTTGATTTTTCAAGCTACTTGACTTGAATTTGATTTAAAATTAATTCAAAACTAGACCAACAAATAATATTTTTATAAAATGATAATAGATATAGTTAGAGGAGCAATGGATCGGGATTTCAAATGAATGCAACGAGAGTATCGGGTCGCGACGTTTTGCCCTATATTACAGCTTCATCAGGCTCTCTGATCTATGCTCAGCATTTGTGCCCTTCTGTAGCCTTGTATATACCAAACTATATATAATTCCTATCTATTTTAAAACCGAGTTTGACATTCATGTTATACAATAAATCTAACAGAAGGATACGAATGCTGAGCATAGATCAGAGAGCCTGATGCAGTTGTAATATATGGCAAAACGTCGCAACCTGATCCTAAATAACATGGATTTGAAGAAATATTAAATTTTATGTTAAATTAAACATTAGCTTCACATGTTATTTCATTTTCAAGTCTCAAGTCCAAATATGAAATTCAATTCATTTCATAAAATATCAAACTACTTGACTTGACTTGATCTACGCAATATTTTCTGAGGGATTCAGTTATTTTTTCTAATTAAGTAGGTGAATCCATTAACAAACGTAATCTTGAAATTATTTGACTTATTTGGAAGTTACTTGACTGAAATTAGGCTTGAAATCAAGGAAATCTTAAGTAATGATAAACAAAGCAAGACCAAGCCCAAATCTGTTCCAGCATTGATAGTATAAAGACATTTATTTGCAATTTTGCTCATCGCAAGTGTTCAAAACAAGTAAACAAACTGGAAGTTTCAAATAGAAAAAAAAATTTTTCCAAGAAAAAAAAGCTTGAAATAATTGTCTTATAAATCCACCATAGAAGTAACCATTTTTCGTTTAGTCTTATTGTTAGTCTTGCTTTTTTGCAAGACTAAGACCAATTTTGCTTAACATTAAACACAAGTCTATTTTTAAATATCAAGTCAAGCATTAAATTTACAAGTTGTTTCATTTCAAAATGTAAATATCAAGCCTGCCTTATTCATTACACAAAATGTTCAATTACTTGACTTGATGAATTCCTATAATTACGAGTATCATTCTGTTAAACGTATTTACATTCCGTAAAAGAGGGCAAGTACCAGCGTATATTTAAACAAATATAACTATCCCAAAAAAAATAAAAAAATTTCAAAAATATTTTTTCATTCAATATTCTGTTCTACTTTTAAGTATTAACGAGTCTGTAAAAATGCAAAAGCTCAGCACCGAAAAAATCTTTCTCAAACTATTTTTCCAAAAAAAAATTGGTTGTCTGTAAAGTCAGTTAACGGACGATAGTTTTACTTGATGACATTATAGTGAAACATTGATGAAAAATTGAATACTTTTATGAATTAAATTGAATTATTACTACTGAATTATCATTATTTTGTATAATACAAAGAAGGAGTTAATTGAAAATGAACAATATTTTCAAAATTAAATCAGACTGAAAATTATGAAGGAAATTAATTAAATCTTATGAAGTAAATTGTAGAAAAAAACACAAAACACGTTGTATAGGATTCAATAATTATTGAATACAAGGCATAGCTGATTGTAGTTCTCTAGGAAGCTCGCGTGGCGGCGTTCCAGTAGCAGAACTCTATCACTTGTATTGCGTTCTCGTTTGCACTTATTAATTATTCATAGTTATTATTATCAATAATAATAAGTTGACAAAAGTAAATATTTTTAAAACTGGTTGAAACATTAGTTTTTAAAATCCAAATATTATTTACATTTTTTTGTCAAATTTAATTTAAATAATTTACTTTAATATAATCACGAACAATTACAGTCATCATAATATGTCATATTATTATTTTTTATGATTAGTCATATTATTCTTAAAATGCAAGAATTAATGCAAGAAATCAGACTGAAAAGTATGAAGGAAATAAATTAAATCTTATTAAATTGTAAAGGAAAAACACAAAATACGTTACCTAGAATTCAACAATAATATCGTGCCTCTCTATCATTTGTATCGCGTTCTCGCTTGCACGCACAGATTCAAATGGAGCGTGACAAAATGGACTTTCTTTTTCAGACTGGCTGCCGTAGTTCATCAATTTATAAGACGTAATCACGTCAACAAAAAAATTATTATTTAATATCTTTTATAAAAATTTTAAAAGAAATGTTATGTCTGTTGTCGATTAAAAATCAAAGATATGCAACACGATGAGCCAATGAGTGAAATCGTTCGAGTCATTCTGAATTTTGTAATAACTCCAAGCACTAAAAATCCAAAAAACGACATTAACTCGTCGACGTCAACTGAATAATTTTAAATAATTACCTCACTTAACTAATTACTTCACATGTAGACCAAACCATTTTGATTCAATAATTAAAAAATCACATTCTCCAATATGAAATCTATTTACCTTGCAATTTTTTTCTTTGGTAGAAAACATCTGGTTGAAAAAATGGAAAATTAATCGTTCAATTCATATAGATTAACGCCAAAAATGGGTTTTTAATATTAATAAAAAATCACAAAATTGATTCAACCACATTTTTTCCTTGAAAATCTTAAAGACTTATTATTGTTTTATTTTTCTTCGCATGTAACACAAGGTTTTGAATTTTCTCACCGTACATTTGCTGGTGATTTAATTTCAACACCTGTTGTAGAAGAAAATTTAAAAACAAGCCTATAAAATGGGAATGCATTAAGATTTTATCGAGGAAAATATTTTTTTCAGAAGAAAATGCTTTTGAAAAATTAAAAATGTTTAAGTTCTTAAATGAAAATGTTCATATGGTGTTCTATGTATGAAGTTGTGGTCGTGAAAACTCTATGCACGTGACCTTAATATAAAAATTTAATTATCATATTCATGATCTTGGTAAGTATTATGAAAATCACAAGGTTAAAAGATTGAAAAAAAAAAATCGTTCTTGTGTCGCTTATTGTAATTTATAATTAACAATTACAGATTAAACATAGCGACCATATGGCGTTTGATTCGTCCGTGGTCGAATTGATTATTGATTTGGCGCTTTGCCGAATCAAGGGCAAATCCAATGCGATAATATTATGCAAAAATTTCAAATCTCTTAATGACATATTATTGTCGTTTAAATATGCTGCATCGTATGAAGTCATCTTTTATATGAATAATACGAGAAGAACTTTGACTCGTTTGTATACCTATACATAGATAATAGAAATTTGTTTACACATGCTCTTGGAATCCATTACGAAGAAACCTTACCCAAAAATGCCTTGGGGAGGTGTTATCATGCCCATCTTCACACACATATTTTTATTTGATGTCTCATTTTTCATACGTGAGAGATTTGATGATTATTTTTCGAGTTTTAAAGTCATTAGGTGCGAGTCAAACCGTTATGGTTTGAGTGCTTTATGAGATACCTCATTTATGGATGGTACAGTTTGATGTCAAAACGGTTCATGATGTCAAGAAACACAACTATATAGCGTTAATTCTAATAAAAAAAAAAAAAAAAAAAACATTGCATACATTTCTTGTAAATATTCAAGAATAGTTATTGGTTACAATGTCTTTCATTAAATAAACTTTTGCTTCAATGTTAGTCATTTCTAAGGATTTATTTGAATTCTTAAGAGTTTCAGAAAAAATTTAAAATAAAATATAATAACATTAAGAAAACAAAGTTCCAATTCGATTTTATTAAAAATACTTATATCAAGTTCAAGTTTCATTTTTGAAAGAACTGTTCAAAATCAAAGCTTTAATCTATACTAATATATAAAATTGAAGAGTTTGTTTGTTTGTTTGATTGATTGTTTGGTTAAACGCGCTAATCTCAGGAACTACTAATTCGAATTGAAAAATTATTTTTTTGTTGGATAGCTTAATTATCGATAAAAGCTTTAGGCTATACAACATCACTCTACGACCAATAGCAGCAGAGCATCAATGGAAAATGTTGCAAAAACCAGGAAAATGTTTTTCTTTTGAGAGCGTTTGTTGCCTGCCCTGCGTAAATGGTTAAAGTTACGCAAGAATCATGCAGAGCAAATTTGTTCCTCTTAAAAAGTTCTAAAAAAAATTCTACGACGACATATGTCTATCTTATAAGGTTGGCCCGCTATAACCTTTTTAATGGTTATTAAAAGTGTTTCAAAAATAATTCATTATTAGCGAAATTGTTTTTAGAAACATATTATTAATTCTTACCCAAATAAATACGGTTTTTAATGAAATTTGGTCTGATGATAAATGACAATCTGAGTCATTAAAAAGAATACTTTTTATTACGGGAAAATGTCTCCTTTATCCGGGAAATTGAAAAACGGGTTGGAACAAAAAGTATGCATAAATTATACATTTTTATTTGAAAATGAATATTGGTGATATTTAAGTATGATGATAGCTAAATATGTGAATCATGATCTACAATACGTTTTATTTCGGAAAAATTTCTCATTTCAACGAGAAAATAGAAAAACTGGTTTAAAGAAAAATCATGCTAAAACTAAACGTTTTTAGCTGATTATAATAGAGTATATTAACAGTTATAAGTCATAATGTCCTCAAGGCAAAAAATAATTTTCTTATCCTACGGTCTTATTTTTATGCAGGAAAAATGTGCGGGTCCCGTAGGATAGATATGGTTTTTATTTTTCACAGAGCAAAAGATTACCATCATTTCTTACAATGAGGTGGTTAATTGAGAGTCATAGAATAGATATAGGCTACCTTTTATGTCAGAATATAGCACGGTTCCCGATAGGATAAGAATGGTATCTTCAGGAACTGAGTATTAGAAGGAGTTTCGTAAAAGTTCATAGATAAGCGTTTTAAGGAATTTTCCTCAAGAAAGATTGGTCTGACTTTTGTCCAAAAAAAATGTACAGGCCCGTGGGATAGATACGTTTTTATTTTTCATAGAGCAAAAAATCGACATAGTTATACTCTTTCCGTGGGATAACAAGACAGTTGTATCTTACAGGAACCGTGTATTTAATAGAAGTTTCGTATAAAGTACGTGAAATAGGGTTTTAGCGCATTATCCTCAAGAAGGCTTGATCTCTTTTATATCCAGAAAAAATGTACTGCTTCCGTTGGGATAGATATGTTTTTGTTTGTCATAGAGCAAAAGATTGACATGATTTTTTGTAATAGGGTAGTTGAAAGGTTAGAGAAAAATATAGATTATTAATTTGTATGTTAGAATAATGCACGATTCTCAAACGATAGCAAAACAGTTGTGCTTATTCTGCAGGAATCGTGTTTTTAAAAGAGTTTTCCCTAAAGTTCGTGCAATAACGTTTTAATACAACCATTCCAACAAAGTTTAAATAAAAATTACAATTTCTACAGCAAAATATGATTTTTAATTTAACATCCAATAACATCGATAAATTAATAATGAAAATTTTTGAAACATTGAAACTTCTTTCATTGTTAATTTTTGAATGTCTATAATGTTTAGAAATAAACGTGTTAAATTACTGTTGAAAATTTTGAACTTGGTGAAAAACTCAGTTAAATATATAATACATTCAACATTTTCGAATTGTATTGCTACTTAAAGAACACAAGTATAGGTACCTATTTTATAATATTCATAAAAACGTATAGAACCAATAAGATAGCTCTTCTAGATACCTGTATAGAATATCTTCCTGGAAAAGTAGTTTATCTGATTTTCATGAACTTTCTATGAATCAAAGATCTAGAAATATCTATCTGTCTTTTTTGTTGATGGGATGAAAGTTTCCATTATTCAATCAGTATAATTTAGATACGCTCAGCAAAGCGGGCGGGGTCCAGCTATTTTAAATATATACAAACCGTGGAATTGAGAAAATTATTTCCAAAAAAGGTATATTTCATGTTATAAAAATATCCCCAATTGTGCAATTTTAAACCGGATTTTTGGGTCATATTTTTACCATTTTATGAAAGTTCAAGTCTCATCTTGTAGAGAATGTTTTGTAGTTTGAATTTCAGTTTTGCTTTGGTTCAGTTTGTTTTCACTTTGCTCACCTTTATTTGTACAATCACTGTAGATCACTTTTTCCTTAATAATCGGTGGTTAATATCAAAAATGACTTCTTTGCTTTGATAAATCATAGAACAGATCATTGCACAGATCTCTAGAATCAATCAAGTTCAAGAAGTTCATATACAACATATATGAAGTTCATAGATCTTTTTAAAAACCAGAAAACTTCGAAAACAAACTTCTTCTCTTTTTAAGATCTTTAGGATCCGATTTAGACCAAAGTATATAAATTTTAAACAGAAAAAAAAACCATTATAAAAGGAAGAAAAATGAAAGTAAAATAAATTACGGTTGATCAGAGTTGGGAAAGTGGAAAAAGAGGGAGTTTTTATGGGTAAAAACGGTTTGCCTCAACTTCCGAAAAAACTGCAAGTCCTATGGAAAAAAATTAAATAGCAAAGTTGTAGATAGTAAGTAGATCTACAACTTTTGTGCTAATACTTATTTCAGATTACCTCAAAATTTATGTGAAAAATTCAAATTACCAAGTTTTTGGTTTTTAATTTTTAACTTTACAAAAAAAAAATTTTTACACAAAATTTGGTGAAAACTTACTCTTCAATGTCACAAACACACTGTATTTTTTTATTTGAAATATTAATTGTTTCACCTTATAATGACTTAATTTCAAAAAAAAAACCTAATTTTTAATCGAAAATTCTCACGTCAAAACATCTGATTTTTTTCAGAAGTTGGTAAGCTTTTTGTTCGCTGAAACCTCTACTTTTTGATGGTGCAAAAATTATATACATTACAATGTTAATTATTTACCGTGAGTTTCTTGCTGTATACATATAAATATTTTAATTCTTACAAAATTGTCAATCATTGCATTTGCTCCAAATTTTCTTAAAGTATTTTTGCTAAAAATTCATTTGGCTTTAAAAAGTTCCAAACCCGAGTCGAAATTTTAGACCTATTTTGGCCCTAAAATGGATCCTTTACCCTCTTTTGAGCCTACAAACAGTAAAATGAACCTCATTTCGACCAAAACGATATTCCATCGTCTTCATTTTAACCTACATGAAATTTTTGTTATATTTTTTGAACCTCGTTTCGTCCTAAAAAAAGTTTTATCATCATAAAACATAAAACTTGGTTGTAAACCTGCTTTTTTTACAATACCTATTGCAAATATTATTTACCAATAACCCAAATTTTTGATCTCTCTCTTTCCTATACTTAGATGCTTAGTATAATATTGTGTATTCTGGTATCCATTACTGGTTTGATCCTTAATCCTGTTCACTCTTGTTGATTTTTACTCATCTTTAGTCTCTTGTTAACCGTTCGAGTGCTACACGAATTATTATACAACAATTGAATAAACTTATTTCACTTTTTGATTATTTTTCAATATTGTCTATATCAAAAGGTCTAAAAGTGTAAATGTAAAAAATATAAAAGTGAAAAAACCGAGTTTAAAAGCAAAAGTGTGAAGAAATTTGCTTTAATTTATTATCTTGAAAGTAATCAGAGAGATTTTATACAATTGAATAAAATTTCTAAAGAAATGCGCATGGTTGGGAATATTATGGATTATAATAAAATGAAATCCTGGACAAAAATGATGGCAATGGCGACAATAAAGGAGCTGGTAAACGAGGACATCGAAATTAAGAACTGATATTTGTAATATTCTTATTACTTTTAAATTTATCGCTAATATTAATGAAACTTGTATATTTAATAAATAAAAAAAAAACAAAATATTAAAATAAAAATGTTATTCTTTTTGAAAAAAACCCTACCAATAAAACAATAAAAGAGAGTGACAAAGAAAGAATGAAGAAAAGAGAGAGAGGTCCATTTGAAGTTTTTGCTGTACACCTCTTTTGGGCCTAAACATGGTATTTTGTCCGATAAATGCCACTTTTAGGTTCAAAAGAGGTCTAAAATTCAAATGCAAATAGTCATGTTTCAATTTACTTGAACCTCTCAATATCCCAGATTTTGAGGTCGAAAATAGGTCTAAAATTTCGACTCGGGAAGACAATATGGAAGAACGGCTAAGGCTTAATATGTAATAGATTAAAGTAATTAGAAATTCATAAAAATTCAAATAAAAATAATGTAAAGACTTTGGCCAAGACATAATATAAATTCTTCTCTTGTCCATTTTATTCATTTTTAAAATATTTAAAGTTTTTCATAATTTTTCTTAGAACTATTGGACGCTTGTCTCTTCTGTTTTTATTTAATGACCACATAAAAGAAGATACCAAGTAATGAGAATACAACGACAAAAAAATTTATGAACTAACACAAGAAAAATTAAACAAGAATTTCGAGTATTTCGCTCTTTTCATAACTTTGTTTTTTTAATTTTACCCTTAATTATTACAACTAAGAATTTAGTTGTTAAAATGATTTCAGTTCTAATCAACTTTTAATATATTATTTGCTCTTAAAAATTAAAAATCAACTTGGAAATTTTTAAAAATTATACATTTGTTGTATAATAATAATGACCAGAGACTTGTGAAGCCTTGAAATTATAGGAAGTGTTATTAATAATTTTTTTATTGTGTTTTATTTAGTTTTATTACAAATGGAATCCCGAATCTCACACAGTGGCCTATTGGCTCGAAGTCCAGAAGGCCACGCGGCTCATGGAATGCAAATCAAAGGAAACGAAGACCTTTGGGTCGAAATACAAGCAAACACATTCAGGTAAACTAATTAATATCTACAACTATAAAATTTGTCGAAAGTCATTTACTCAAACTTTATATGAATAAAATTCAACAAATTTTCGCCTCGTTTTGTAACTTATTACATTAAATAATTCATGATTTTATTAACTTTTCTTTTTGATTGAATTATTCAGTTATTATTTTTGTAATAAAAGAAAGGAATTTAATTTTTATTTTTTTAGGAATTGGGTTAATGAGCATTTACCCCCGGATCAACGAGTCGCCGATTTAACAACCGATCTTTGTACGGGAGTGCGGCTCTGCATGCTAGTCGAAGCTCTACAGGGCCGGCCGATGAGGCCGTCATACAACAAAAGACCGATGAACCAGCATCAATATTTAGAAAATGTTACCTCAGCATTAACAGCCATTGAAAAAGACGGTGTTAAGCTCGTCAATATCGGTAGACACTTAGGTGATCCTTTAAAGCTTTTCCTACAATAACTAAATTTTTCAGGAAATGTTGACATTGTCAATGGCAACTTGAAGCTTATACTTGGATTGATTTGGTCGTTGATCGTTCGATATCAAATTGGTCGTTCGAAATTCCCGCCACGAAAGTTAATGCTTGCTTGGCTTCAAGCAGTTTTACCCGAATCCAAGGTACATAATTTGACCACGGATTGGAATTCGGGAATTTTACTCTCCGCCTTGGTCGATTATTGTCGTCCAGGACTTTTTCCACATTGGCGCTCTCTCAGTAAGATCAGAAAAAAAATTTTTTTTCTAAAGGATTAAATTTTGGGTTTTATTACAGATAAAAAGGATTCGATTGAAAATTGTCGACGTGCCATGTCTCTTGCACAAAACGAACTGGGAATTCCAGCTGTCTTAGAACCCGAGTATTTAGCATCACCATGGCTTGATGAACTTAGTGGAATGACCTATTTATCATACTTCATGAAGCCAGGATCTCCAGGATTTCACGCGACACTTCGCTGGGTCAATTCTAGACTGGGGAAAAAAATTAATAATTTCACTGTAAGATTCAAGAACTTGTTTTATTCGAAATAATTTGAAGTTTAAATTTTCAGACTGATTGGAACGATGGGAAGGTCTTAAGCGAGGTCGTTCGATCATTGGGAGGAAGTGCACCAGCTCCTGAAAAAATGCGTTCTGATTCAAACTACTGGGAGGACAACTTAAATCATGGTATTGAAGCAGGAAAACGACTCGGAGTGCACCCAATTTTAAGTGCTAAAGACATGGCCGATAAAAATGTCGAACATTTAGGTGTCATGGCGTATGCTGCTCATTACCAATGGGTACCTGAACGTCCGCCTCTCGAAAATGTAATTCGAGTCCACTTAGAATCGACTTCTGGGCGAGTCGGAGAACCAGTTCGTAATTTTAAATAAATTTTTTTAGAAGTCCTTTCAATTTTCTTGTTTCTAGGTCAGCTTTTCGATTGAGTTACTCGATTCAAGTTTGAATTATAAATCGTTACGAGCTGAAATTCGTTCACCTGATAATCGTATGCATTCCATTCCTTTAAAGCGAGGAGACGGAGTTTTCATTCCACAGAAAATTGGAATGCATGAAATTGTTGTTTCGTACGAAAACGATATCGTTCCAACGTCTTATCATTTTCGAGTTATGCCTCCATTAGTGCAAGTGCAACCACCAGGAATGGCACCTTGTGCTCTCGGATCTTTAGTCCAAGTCTTAGTCAATGCAACAGGTACATTTAATCAATATATTTTAAAAATAAAAGTTAACTTTAAATCGTTTTAGGAGCACCAAAAAAAGAGGATATATTAGTTACTGCATACAGTCCTCATAATAGACCTATGAAATGTCCTCTACAAACCATTGATGGGACAAATAGTGCCACTTTCAAACCTGATGAAGTTGGAGAGTGGCGAATTGAAATCACCTATCAAGGAAGGCATATTCAAGGTGGACCATTCACATGCCAGGTGTTTGATACACGTGGTGTCCACGTAACGGGCTTTGAAGGAGCTTTACCATTACTACCTCATGTTCTCGAAGTCGACACTCAATCAGCTGGTGTTTCAGGAGAGCTTTTCGCAGATGTTGTCCATGACAAAAAATCAGTTCATGTTAGAGTCGAAAGGGTCAACGATCATCGTTATAAGCTTCATTTCACGCCAAAACACGCTGGAAAACATCGAGTTTACGTGTATTTCAACGGTTATGATGTTAAAGGATCACCATTTATGATGCGTGTTGGTACACAAAGAGAAAAAAAATCGTCTAATACCAGTCCAACATATCGTCAGAGTCCGATTTTAAATCAGACTTCTTCGTCACGACTGTACACGTCAAATAGTCCCAGTCCCAGTAACTTCTTCAGACAAAGTCCCTCGAGAGTGTTTAACTCAAAAAGTCCAAGTCCTGTAGGGGAATCTCCGAAATTCAATGCTTCTAACTACTCAAAAGTCAGTAGCAATTCTTACAAGGAAGAAACGAATATGTCTAGTTCGTATCGTAAAGATACCCTCGATTCGCCCAGGAAGTTATCATCGCCGATCGAACGACGAATTTCATCAAGTCCGAGTTATTTAGATCGAGTTGCGTCACCCAGTCCTGATTATCAGTATCAAAGAACTGAACGAAATGAAAGTCGTACATACCGAACTTCCAGTCCTGTCATAAACAAGACAAACCTTCAAAACGATTATACCAATAAGTTTTCTTCGATGAAAGTTACCGAGTCGCGAAGTCCTATTTTTATGGACTACGACACCAAGAATTCATCGTACAAAGAAAAATATTCTTCGTATGAATCTCGACAAACTTCCAGTCCGATTCAGGTCGATAAAACTCCAATTCGACAAGATTCACGCGATGCAATAGCCAAAACTAAAGGGATTCTGTCGCATAGAAGCCTGGAATCGGTTGCTAATTTAGCTGAGAAACAACTTGAACAGACTTTTGGGCAGGCTAAACAAAACTATAACTACAGTGAACAATACATGAGCGATTTACGAAGTCCGAGATTGCTTTCAACGAGTGGTGATGTTAGTGGAGCGAGGGCTGTACGAGTTCAACCTGTTCCTGATGGCATAATTGGACAACCTGTAGAATTTGAAAGTACGTGTTTAATTTTATTGTTTTTGAAGTTTTTATTGAAAATGTTATGTTTTATAGTTGATGGAAGCAATGCTGGTTCAGGAGATTTAGAAATTTTAGTCGAGGGAGGACGTGTCACGTCAAGTGTTAGAAGTTTGGGTGGACAGCGGTTCAAGGCAGCTTTTACACCACATCAAGCTCTACCGCATCGGGTTGATATCCGGTTTAACGGTGAAACTGTTCCAGGTTAGTGGAATTCAACCATTTTATCCAAATTTTAATAATTTTAATATTTTTAAATATAAATTTCCTTACAGTAGATATTTATTTTTTTTTTCACAGGAGAAGATTTATTTGAAATGTAAGGTGTAAGAAATGTAAGAGTGCTTTTGTTTGCTTGGATCCTTAAATATTTTAAAGTTCATTTCAGTTATGTTATATTATTAAATGGTCTTACCTTGAAACTATTTTTTATAAAGTATTGTAAGATCTACTACATTGAACACCTTATCATCTTATAAACTGATCATTTTATTACCTTTTGCTCGGTGTATCGGGAAAATTAAATAAATTACATTCAATCGATTCATTACTCATAATACTATTCATATAATATAATAATATTTTAACTACCTTTACTATAAGATAAGGTAACCACTTTTCATTTGAGAGGTGGCCAATGTATTTAGGTTTTACTTTATTTTTAAGGCTTAGGTTTGTTCCAATATTTATTACAAAATTAAAAAATAAATGACTTAAAGGACGAGAAATATTTAACATTCAATTGTCCTAGTTACATATAAACATCAAAATTCTAAGTCAGTTTTTCTTAAACAGCTCTAGTTTTTAAAGCTCAAAAAGATTTTATCTTTAAAAAATTTAAGTTGATTTTAGTCATTATGTTGTAGGGGAGAGTTGGATAATATCGCGCCCCTTATTACTCAGATCTATAATTAAGACAGAGTTTGATTTACAGATTAAAAAATGCAGTTAGGTAGTAGAGAATTTGTTAAGCTACACATACAGCATGATAAAATATTTAAAAAATTAAACAGAAAGTAGTTATTTTGATATTAAAAAAAAATGGAAGAGCGTGGTATTATCAGACAGATTTGATAATATCGTGCGGAGGTTTGATAAACTGCGCCGGTAATAATATCGTGAATTTCTTTGAGTAACCTTGGAATTAATTTTAAAAAAATTAAGTTGAACCAAATCCAGATAATCCTTCTATAACTTAAGATGTTATTTTAGAACAATAATGACAGAAACTTAGATTCGTTAATTCAAAAAAAGTTATGTCCTACATTTATTACTTTATTAATGTCTAGGTGGTCTAGGTATTAAAATAAGCAAATATTTGAATGAAGTTAAAACTGGTACGTCTCAGTTATACCTACCTATAACCAGCTTTATTACGAGACTAGTTGCAATAATCAACGCAAAATTCACATAGGAAATTTTGTGCGCGGAATTGACAAACTCGATCATTTCATTTTATAACCTCAAAATGATACAGTAAAATTAATCGTGTATTCAAATCCATGTGGACATTAATTCTACAATATGTACGCATTAGAATAGAAGAAAACAATATGTTACAATATAAATACAGACTCACTTAGCTCATGTTAAAAATACCCGTCAAATTATAAGAAACGACAGTAAAACCTTAAACGATGTGATGTTATTCCGTCGCTGCTCGGAGCATACTGATCGTGCACGCGAGGAGGGGTAAGCGCTTCGGGCTATGATTTTTAAGTGCTGGATAACACTAGAAGTGTTTAGTTTTTACAATACGTTGATGCGCGGAATTATCAGACGCGTGGTTATCCGATATTATCCGATTCTCCCCTACATATAAAATATGAATAAACAAAGTAGACTAAAGAAGTATTAGGAACGAGGAATAGAATCCCCAAAATAAGGGTTCCTTTAAATAAAAAACTTTCACTAGTCTTAAATGTCGAACAGCTATTTGTTCTTCTACATGATCGTCATTTGAAGATGAACTCCACTTTGAACTTTCACCTTTGAAAAATATGAGTTACAGAGATTTTACAGAGTGTCTTCAGAATTTTGAATCTCCAGGGATATTTTTTAAAATTATTGTGTTTTGACTTTTATTGAAATAAATTATGAAATTAATGATTTAACCTTATGACGATTTGACTCGAGTTTAGTTCAATTTTTAGTCAAGACAAGTAGCAAATACAACTTAAGTAAAATAGTGAATTCAACTAGGAATGTTCCATGAGTAGACTAGAACTGAAGCCTTTGAAAATGGTAAAAAGTGAAAAAAAATTATAGTAGGATAAAACCCATTAGAAAAGGAAGAGAATATAATAAAAATGAAAGAAAATATAAATTACGGTCGATCTGAGGTAGGGAAGTAGAAAAGGAGGGTGTTTTTAAGGGTAGAAACGGTTTATCTCGATTTCCGACACAACTACAAGCCCTATGACTTAAATAGCAAAGTTGTAGGTAGTAAAAAGATCTACTACATTTGTGCTAACACATCTTCAGATAACCTCAACATTTATGTGAAAAATTCCAATAACCTAGTTATTACAAAAAAATTCGTGAAATTTGGTAAAAACTACCTTTTAATGTCCCCAAAACACTAATATTTTTTTGATTTAAAATATTTATTCTTTTCACCTTATTTTGACTTTATATTGAAAAAGCACCCTTATTTTCAATCGAAAATTCTCACGTCAAAATATTAACTTTTTTAAAAAAGTAGGTGCGCTTTTTGTTCGTTGAAATCTCTACTTTCTGGTGGTGCAAAAAATATACATTGCAATATTAAATGTTCACAGAGAATGCAATAGTTAAAGTGTAAATTTTAATAAATTGCTCAAAGTTATATTTGTACAATAATTGTACATATTATGTTCAATTTTGAGCAATTTAACATTTTAACATGTAACATGGAACTTTTTACATTGTAATGTGTATATTTTTACACCATCAAAAAGTAGAGATTTCAACGAATAAAAAACCCCTCCGACTATTTTAAAAATTCAAATATTTTGACGTGAGAATTTTCGATTGAAAATTAGGCTGATTTTTCAATATTTAGTCAAAATAAGATAAAAAAATTAATATTTTTAATCAAAAAAATTACAATGTGTTTGGGATATTAAAAGGTAAGTTTTTACCAAATTTCATAAAAAAAATTTTTTTGTAAAAGATAAAATAAAAAACCAAATACTTGGTTAATGGAATTTTTTACATAAATTTTAAGGTTATTTGAAAAAAGTGTTATTACAAAAGTTATAGACCTTCTAATTACCTACAACTTTGCTATTTAATTTTTTTCCATAGGACTTGTAGTTTTGTCGAAAATCGAGATTAACAGTTTCTTCCCTTAAAAACACCTCCCTTTTCCACTTCCCGACCACAGATCGACCGTAATTAATTTTTTCTGTCATTTTTGTGATTATCTCTTCCTATTTTATTGGGTTTTTTCCTACTATAATTTTTTGTTGGTTTCAAAAATTATCGACCCTGGTCTAGAGGCCATTCTATCAAAAATGTTACTTTAAATCCATTCAGTTACTTATACTTTATCAAACTAGATGCCTACAAAAGGCATTTGAATTGGGTTTGTCATATTTCTAAAAAGTTAGAAAACGTTTTCTCATTTATAGGTAAATCCGAACAGATAACATTTTTGAAAAACTCATTAAATAAAGTTCAAATATTTTTATAAAAAATCGACTTTATAGAATTAATTTTCCTGATTTTATCTTTTCATCCCGATTAGGTACAACTTCTTGGAAAGAAAATTTGGAAAAAAACTTCGTATTACCTACACTTTTTTAAAGTGAAACTTTTTATACATCGTCTCAAATTTTTTGACCTGTCTTTAGCATGTCGCTAAATGTATCATATTCTCGGCAGAGAATCGGCAAGTGTTTGGCAGAGCTCGTATACACATTGTTAGCTATATACCATGTCGTTTTACCAGGACTCTTGCGCGAGTTATTACTGAATGTAATGAGCTATTTTCCTCTTCATGACAATGTTTTAGTATATTATAAGTTGTCACTAATTGCCAATCATATTTGTATTGGTATTTGTGTTTTGATCAGTGTATTGGTATAAATGTTATTGTTCACTTGATCATGATAGACAAAGATACAGCTAGTGAGAAAAGTGCAAAAATATCCGACGGCGATGTTACAATAGATAACAACAGGCAGATGATCGATTTAACAATAATCAACAATAATGAAAATAACATTCGAATATTAACATCAATAATGGAAATTCAAAATTAGTTCCAAAGGCGCGCGTCAAGTCAGACAGCGAATTCGTGCCACATCCCTTTCTTTCTATTCTATTTTCATACCCTAAATCGAATAACTTTCCGAAAATTTTCAGTTACTTAAGTGCCTAAAATCCGAAAAAAAGTTTCACTTGCATCGTGGTTTCGTAAAACCACACAATAATTTTTTATTGATTGGAAAAATAAGAAAGGTAAAATAACCCAAATTTTCTCTAGTTTTTTACCAATTAAAAGTGAAATATTCATATTAAAACGTATTCATAAATTTCCAAGACTAGAGCTGTTACAAAAAACTTGAGGATAAGCACGAATTACCGAATACGATATCAAAATATAAACAAGAAAAAATTTAAAAAAAAAATCTTGATCTTCTCGTCTTGTGTAATTAATTCATAATACACTATAAGCGTAATTGGGTCAAACGTTTTTATGGACCTTTTTGTTGTTGTCTTCCGTTTAATTTAAGCCGTTTTTCTTATCAATCCAGGACCAGTCTTTAAACAAGTCTCGACCAATTCCAACTTTCTCTCACTGAATCGCCTAACAAATACAAAAACAGCATAAGTTCACTGGCCTCTTGGAGAAATTTCAATAAAATAAAAATAAAAAAAAAATATTTTCTACGACCAACCCATTCTTAAACTATCCACAAGTTATAGATATTTTGATTCAATTAAGAAGAGAAAAATTCTTCAAATGATCTCAACGAGGTCAATATGTTAATTGAAATAATTATTATTAAATCTCCATTTTTATTGTTTTTTTTCTTTAAATCCCAACTAGGTTACGTGGTGATTTTTATTTTTTTCAAGAAAGAAGGTAGGTGAATTTATTTTGTATGCAATGAAATGCAAATTTATCATTTCGTCCGGCACCGCACCAGTTTAGATCGCTCTTGAAACATGATAGAATTCTTAGAAAATTGCATTTGAACGTAGGTGTGCCATGAAGTGGGAGGTATAACACGGTCATTTTTTTACGTTCTATAAATAATCGCTCAAGAATTTTTTTTTTCGATTTTCGGATTCGCTAATGACCTTTAATAAATAAGATAATGGTTATTTTAAACGCCTAAAATGTCGTACTGTGATTCACAAGAATTGTGAAGGTCTCGTGATAGATCCGATCAATCGGAGAGTTTGAATGAATCGCTTCGATCTTCTCCGCTCACAAATTGACCCGTGGTCTTTCTCGTTATGGAATGCCTCGTTGGCCCATTGGAATGTGCCGTCGTTTCTCTGACCAAAGGCCTTTTTACCATTTAATAACAATGAATAGTTCTTCTCCATCTTCGTTCAGTGTTATTCTAAAATATATCCCATCCTCGTTTATAAGTTCCCCACCTGTTTCGCGTAGCTGTACTTCGAGAACGTTTCTTTTCTTCAGCTAGGCTCTCAAAGACGTGAGGCGGAGGTGAAAAGTTTAGCGTTTGCATTTGATTCTCTGATGTGGCTAACATATTTTCACCATTTTCGATATTTTCTTAAGTGATTTTCACGTAAGTCTGGATCAGAATATATTAAGTGCTCAGTGATCAGTTGATATTTTGGTACAACTAAAGTGAACAAGTTGAAATCATCCGGAATTCTGATTAATGGACGTCGAACGATGTTAACAATTAAACTTCTTTTTAGGAAGTCCATGGAATGTTAACATTATGACACCACCATCCCTATCCGTGATGGGGGACTCAACCAGACTAGTTCCGGCCAATAGTCCGGCCGTTTTTGAAATAATCACCAGCAGCACTACGTTATCGTCGGACGACTTGACCGTGAACGTTTTGTCGCCATCGAAAAGAATTGTACCAGCTCGTGTGTTACCTGGCCTCAACTCAGGTGTACACAGTGTTGAATTTTTACCGACTGAAGTCGGAACGCATATCGTCGAAGTGGCCATTCACGGTGAAAAATTAGCCGCAGGACCACTAATAGCCAAAGTGTACGACGCGGAACTGATTCAAGTCGCTGATGTTAGTTCAGGAATTGTAGGCCAACCGGTTCAATTCAGAGGTTTGATTTGTGATTATCCCATTGTGGGTTTGGTAAATTTTTTTTTCTTTTAGTTGACGCGAGTCAAGCTGGCGAAGGTCAATTGGAAATTTCAATCAATGAAGGCGAGGTTCCAAATCATGTGCAAGTGGTTGGAGGAGGACGATGTCTCGTTTCATTCACGCCTGACCATGCAAAACCTCATTTAATCGACATTAAATTCAACGGAGAGACTGTTAGAGGATGTCCTTTTATTTGCAATGTTACCGATACGAGTCGAGTTACGTTAAACTTGAACAACCTGGAACTGATTCCAGTGAGTCAACCAAGTACATTCCATATGGGCGTAGGAGGTGGTGGAGCTGCAGAACTTGCCGTCGCTGTTCGAGGACCTTTAGGAGAACTTCCAGTTAAAGTAACAGGAGATATCCATTCTGGATTCACTGCAGAGTTCACTCCGACTCAAGTAGGAGCGCATCAAATCACCGTGGATTATAATGGTCGTCCTGTGCAAGGAACACCATTTATAGCAAAAGCCTACGACGCTTCGCGAGTCACTGT
The DNA here is from genome assembly GCA_958496155.1 of Sisyra nigra. Classification (NCBI taxonomy): domain Eukaryota; kingdom Metazoa; phylum Arthropoda; class Insecta; order Neuroptera; family Sisyridae; genus Sisyra; species Sisyra nigra. The sequence goes on from OY292318.1 coordinate 7,069,076, forward strand.
TGGAACGGTTTCTCGTGGAAGTGTCGGAAGACCTGTTACTTTCTCAGTTGACGCCAGCGAAGCTGGCGAAGGTAACTTAGAGATTACCATTTCGGCTCGTGGATTAAACATTCCAACACAAGTGCATCCGCAAGGAAATGCTCGATTTGCCGTCAGCTTCGTTCCGGCTGAAGCTTGCGATCATATCGTCAATGTAGCATTTAATAAACGAGCCGTGGATGGATGCCCATTAATGGTACCAATCAGTGGTGGATCGGGAGGTCCTTCCGTAACACTACCAGGACCAGGACCCATTCACAGACCCTCCACACTCATTATAAACCATTCGGGCAAACTCGAAGATATTGAAGTTAACGTGGAAGGTATAACCAACACTTTTTATCACCTCTTTCTTATCTATTATACCTTTGTATGTCTTTGTTTGAAAAAATTTAAAAAGAAACTTTTGGTCTCTATGGTTTTTCTGTGTTTTTTTTTTCTCGTTGATTTTTTTTTTGTTTTGAATTTTTGTAATAACAGGGAATCTTTTGCACTGCTTCTCATTTCAGGACGTCGCAGACTGTTCTAGACGGACTTTATACTGCACTAACTTATCAAACTAACCCCCAAAACTACCCGATTCCTACCCTTATCATATGAAATTCACTAACGTCCCAATTTAGTACTGAGGGTGATCGGGGCAAGGCCTTGCATGTTGCATTCTTTTCTATTAAATTTCGATTTTTTCAAACTAACACCTCGAAAAATTTGCTCAAAATTAATCTATAAAAGACTGTTTAAAATGAAAGGATTAGATAGTTTTAGTTTCATATTCTTTGGTTGTGGTCTTCTCTAACACGAGCTCTTATCTTTTAGCGATTAAAATATGCTTTGAATAACAAAAGTAATGATTGACTTGACCTGACAATGACGTAGGCCCGGGTGGACAGTCCGTTCCGACGCAAGTGCAACCCTTGCCGAACGGATCTGGGTTCCGAGCCGAGTTCGTGCCTCGAGTCGTGGGTGAACATCGCGTTTCGGTTTCCGTACTTGGAACACCAGCTCCTGGAAGTCCATACGCGGCCAAAGTGTACGACGTCCACGCGATTAAAGTCAAAGAAGCTTCACTGGGAGTCGTTGGGAAACCAGTTACTTTCCTCGGTAAATTACCCCCACCCCAAAAAAAAAAGAAAATTTCTCTTAATTTTTTTTTATAGTTGAAACAAGTCAGGCAGGTCCTGGAAATTTGGAGGTTACCGTTAATGGAGGACGTGTTCCAACGTCAGCCCAGGCCCAGGGTCCTCATACCTATGCCATATCTTTTACACCTCGAGAAGCAACACCTCACACTGTAGACTTGCGATTCAACGGACAGGACGTTCCTGGAAGTCCGTTTAATTGCTCGATTGCCCCGATTGCTCGGCTTGTAGGACCAGATACGATTGACAAGATATCGGTGGGACAACCATGCCAATTTTCTGTTGAAAGTTCGACAGCCCCGACTGTGGAAATCCTGGGCCCCGCTCGACGCCTCGTTCAGGCCAAAATCACTCCACAGTCAGGTGTCGATAATAAATTCAATATTGAATTCGTGCCGACTGATGTGGGGGATCATAGTGTTGAGGTGCGTCTACCAGGTGGCCATATCGAAGGAAGTCCATTTTTGGTAAAGGCGTACGACGCCAACCGGGTCAGCGTCACTGATATTACCGACGGTGTTGTTGGAAAGCCGGTCAGTTTCAATATAAACGCATCACAAGCGGGTGCTGGTAATTTGGAAATAATTGTCGCCGTGAATGGGAAAAATGTTCCGAATTTCGTTCAATCCGAAGGCAACGCTCGGTTCAAAGTCAATTTTAAACCGACTGAAGCAGCGACGCATAGTCTTAGCGTGAGGTTAGTATGCCAAAGCACCATTTTTAATTGTCCTCAAATGGAATCCTCGATTTTCTTTTCTAGATTCAATGGCCAGGCCGTGCCAGGTTCACCATTCGCATGTAAGGTTAGTGCAAGCAACACACAACATCGAGTTCCTGTCAGTGGCACAGGATTAGAACTAGCTCCCATTGGAATTCCAGCAGAAATTCACTTAGAAGGCGTTAGTGGTAAGAATAACGTGCCAAACTTTCTTTTTAAAAATAACTAATTGATAAAATTTAGGTTTAGACCCAAAAATTGCCATAACGTCTCCCACTGGAAATCCTGTACGAAGTTCGATGAGCTCCCAAGGAGAATCAGTTGTGGCAAGTTTCACTCCGACAATAGTCGGACGACATTCCGTATCGGTTCTTATATCAGATCAACATATTGTCGGGTCGCCATTTTGTTGCAATGTATATGATGTTAACAAAGTGGTCGTCAGTGGACTACCATCTAGTAAAGACTTATCAAAAAATATGTCTGAGTTAAGCTTAAAAGACAAACAATCACCAGCGGAAGTTGGAAAACCAGTTACCTTCAGCGTCGATGCGGCTCAAGCAGGTGAAGGAACTCTGGAATTGGTCGTATCCACAAAGCAAAGCACTGTAAAAGCTGAAGTTGTTGCATGTGCTCGAGGATTATATGACGTGACATTCATTCCTCAAATCAACGAACTTCATTTTGTCAACATCACCTTCAACGATACCCCGGTTCCGGGAAGTCCATTTGAATGTCCTGTGACCGAAGCAATTCAATTCGTTCAAAGCGGCTCGGTCGCCAAAATTGATCTGCCCTCTTCTAGCCATCGTGTCGAAGTCTTAGATCTTCACAATCGTAAAGTTCAAACTTCAAAGAATGGTTCGATTGTCGAATTTCCTGTTTCGCAAGTTGGAACTTATCGCGTAATGATCTATAGCGATACAGAGTTGGTGATCACAAAAACAATCCATGTGTTTGACGCAACCAAAATTGAAGTCGTTTCGGCGCCAGAAGCAGTGTGCCATCGACCAGCTGTTGTTGGTATTAGCTTGAAAAACACAGGCCCGGGCGTACTATCCGCCTCCGTGAAAGTTGGCAACAAAAACATTCCTCATACCGTTCGTCAAAATCCAAACAATCCCAAACTATGGGATGTCATCTTCCATCCAGAAAATGCAGCTCCTCATAAAATCATGCTTATGTTTAACGGAGTGCCGAAGCAGGGTGTTCTGGAAGTACCTGTACGAGCACCCGGAACCGAACCCTGGGCCGGAGGTCTGGGTCTTTATCAGGCAGAAGTCGGAAAAGTTACAGCTTTTACGATTGATACATTGGGAAAACCAGCCAGAGAATTTGATGTCGTTGTCAGTGGACCGAACGGAACTGCGTTGCCAGTTAGATGCTATCAAACCCGAACAGGAAGACTACAAGCAGAATGGACGGCTTCTTCACCAGGACCACATCAGGTCGAAGTTTTACACCAAGCCCGTCCATTAAATGGAAGTCCTTTCGTCTGCCAGGCCTTCATTCCGGATCGAGCTAAAATTATTGATCCTCCAACCCAAGTTTTACCTGGAGACAATGTTATTTTCAATGGTAAAGTGTTGATGGGATGATATTTATTTATTTTTTTTTTTTGTAATTGCGTGTGTTTAGTTAATACAAAGGAGTCTGGCGATGCTGAATTGGATGTTGCCGTGACTAATTCGTTAGGTCAGTCACTTCCGGTTCGAGTCGTTTCCGTAGATGAGTATACGCAAGAAGTTTCCTTTGTGGCTGCGAATACTGGAGCTTATATCGTCAATGTGTCGTATGGAGGTCATGTTTTGTCCAACTCACCATTTACGGTGAGTGTTGGACCGCTTCCACCTCAACCACCTCCAAGAGCGGTCGGTCCAGGTCTTGAGGCAGCTCAAGTCGGAGAAATGACCAGTTTTACTGTAAACTGTTCTATACAACCTCAAGTCAAAGTATGTTTCCTTGAAAGAATACTAAAGTAGAAAAATTTTGTAACCATTTTCTTTTTAGATTGAGGCTGTTGAGGGTGCAATCAACGCTCACGTAAAAGCTGTAAAAGCTGGCGAATATTTCGTGTCATATGTCCCGTTATGGGTTGGAACTTACGATATTATAATAACATGCGGTAGTCAAACGTTGGCCGGGTCACCATTCCGACCAACTGTTGTCGATGTGACCGCTGTGCGCGTGATTGGAGGATGGCAACAATTCCTGGACGAAACCGGGCGATTGAAGTTGCCGTGTAAAATCGCCTTGGACACGACCAATGCCGGACCTGGTGCGATTGATTGTGTCATCTCTGAACGGAAAATTAATGTCGAAACAAACGGAAATCGTGTTCGGTAAGCATAAGCAACGCGATTGTCAAGAATTTTAATTAACCACATTCACTTAAACAGGTTGGACCTTTCCGCTGAAGGTTTAAGTTCGGGTGAACATGATTTTCTGTTGTCTTTTGGAAATATTCGGTTGCCAGATGCGCCTAAGAAGGCGTCTTCATCGGGTGATCAAGTTGTTCTCACTGGACGTGGCTTAGCTCAGGCCCAATGTGATGAAACGACCCACTTTAATATAGACGGCTCACGAGCCGGTCCTGGTCAACCAGAAGTGACCTTACACTCAGCCGAAACAAGTATTCCCGTTCCTGTAGTCTTAATTCCGACGGGAGAAAATGTCTGGAAAGCCCAGTATACAATTGGGTATCCTGGAAGTTATTTGTTATCGGTTCTCTGGGCGGGACGCCCAGTTCGGGGTTGTCCCTTAATGATTGAAGCCAAAGGAGGTGCAGATGCTTCTAAGGTTATTTGTTCAGGTGAAGGTCTTCGACATGGAGTGGTCGGTCGAGAAATTCGTTCTTGGATCGACACAAGACGTGCGGGACCTGGAGAATTAACAGCGCATTGTGCTGGGCCTCGTAAAGTCGCCTACTGCGAGTTATACGATCATGGGGATGCTACTTTTACCTTAAATGTTAAACCTCAGGAATCGGGAAGACATGCATTGACCATCAAATATGCTGGGAAACACGTTCCAGGATCGCCGTTTTTGTTACGAGTGGCCGGAGCTCCTGATGCCAGTAAAGTGAGAGTTTATGGTCCTGGAATTGAGCATGGGGTTCTTGCTACGTTCCAATCGAGATTCATTTGCGATACACGAGGTGCTGGAGCTGGACAGTTAACAGTACGAGTGAGAGGTCCAAAAGGAGCGTTTCGAGTGGAAATGCAACGAGAAAGCCAAAAAGATCGTACAATTCTTTGCAAAGTATGACTAAATTATTTCATTAAATGAACCAACTAAATTTTTTGTCTTATAGTATGACCCGACCGAACCTGGAGACTATCGCGTTGAAGTTAAATGGGCTGGAGAGCTGGTTCCTGGATCTCCGTTCCCTGTAATGATTTTCGACACCCAAGAAGAACTCAGAAGATATATAAACTCATTATAATAATACTAGAAATTTTAGAGAAAAAAATTGGATTATTTTAATTTATGGAGCTAACTTAATGACGTTGACGGGTGATGGCTTATTAATCAAATGATAATATTTATTTTTTATAAATAATATTTTTAAAAAAAAAATATTAAAAAAATGTGTTGTTAAATAATTTGTTTAATTATATCAATAAATTTTTTAGTTATTTTTTTTTCTAATTGAGTTATTTTTTATGGTGCGTCCCTCCAATGTTCTAGCCGTGTGAGTAATGAGAATTTCTTGTAGTAATTATCGTACAAGAAGAACAATAATTGAACAGAAATATTCTGGTCAAAAATGAAAGTTTCGCCACGCAAATACCGTGCTGCTAGCACCTAAACCGATATCTAAACCATCGAGACGAAAATTGTAGAAAAATTTTTTTTTTCTTTGAAACAGGGGGTAAGTGGCGGAAATATGATCGTGATTTTCGAGACAAGCAAACCGAGTTCAATTGGTGATTTATTATTATGGCTCGAATTGAAGACATTTCAAATTCAGGACGAATGCGAGAGTTTCTCGTTTTTTATTTTCGGAATTAATTATTCAAAACAGATAATAAAATGGCTCAGGTGTTCGATTAATTACGGTTTTGGTGTGGGAGAGGGGTTTTGTAAGACTTTTTGAAAGTTTTGTTCAGCCTAAAAAAAAAAATTCTGAAATTTACAGAAAATTTTAAAACAAAAAAATATTACGATATTTTGACCAGCTTTTACTATCACATCTAACTGCATCTCTCTACCAGAACTATAAAGATAATAAAACCCCCTTTATTCAAAAAATTGGTGTTTAGGTATATTTATCAAATATAAAAAATTGCTCTACTTAGTGGCGTAGTTTATGAAAAATTTTTTAAAGGTCTTTTTCTAAACAATCTTTAAAATGGTGGGTTTAAAATTAAAGTAAATTGAATTTTCTTTAAAAAGCTTTCAAGGCATTTTCTCCTTACGGTGTCTATTTATCAAAATATGAGGGTTGAAAGTCACAACAATTAAAAAATGTATTTTGGTGCATCCAGTTTCAATCATTGCATATTTTTGTTATCGTTACAACAAAATTGCAAAAGCAAGCAAAACAAAAAAAAAAATATAACGGTGGATCAGAAAGTCAGTGGTTTCCAACCCATGGTCCGTGAATCACTGGTAACAAACTAAAAACAAAAATTAGATCAATGAGTCTAAGTGTTGTGATTTACATCCTTCTTATCTCGTTAGATACACTGATCTGCAACGAAATCCTCCTTCAAAGTGAAAGTTTGTAAGGATGGATGTTTGTTGCTCTTTCACTCAGAAAGTACTGAATGGATCTGGATGAAAGTTGGCATAGGTATAGATTATAATCCGGTGTAACATATAGTATACTTTTTATCCAGAAAAAATGTACGGTACCCGTGGGATAGATATTTTTTTTGTTTTTTACAGAGTAAAAGATTAACTTCCTATTTTACAATGTGGTTGTTGAGGGGTCAGAGAATGATATCGGTTATTTCTTATAACGGAATAATGAACGGTTCCCGTGGTATAGTAAAACAAGTACGTATTCAATAGGAACCGAGTATTTAAAAGCAGTTTCGTTAAAGTTCACGAAATAGAGTCTTAATCAATTTTTCTTAAGAAGACTTGATCTACTTTTTACTCAGAAGAGATGTACTATTCCCATGGGATAGATATTTTTGTTTATCACAGAGTTAAAGATTGATATAATTTTTGCAATTTGGTAGTTAAGGGAAGATGATATAGCTTACTTTTAACTTTTAAGGCTAGAATAATGCATCGTTCCCTTGGGATGGCAAAACAATTATATCCTACAGGAACCGTGCGTTTAAAAAGTTTCGGTAAAGTTCGTAAAATAGAATTTTAACTCATTTTCCTCAAGAAGTCCTAACCAATTTTACACAATAACGAAAGAAATCTCTACAAAGTTGAAATTAAAAAATTGACAATTTTTACTGGAAAATAAAAATTTCAATTTAACACCCGATAAACTTATTAAAGAAATTTTTTTAAATATTTTAATTTTTTTATTGTTCATTGTCGAGGATATTATAAAAATAAACGTATTAGTTAATAAACTAAAAATTTCAAAATTTAACAATTACAAAACGGAACGAATTTTAATGAAGTTTTGCTAAAGATCTTCTAGGATAGCTACTAATCTATTTTTTTAAGGGAACATCCATTAATTACGTGAGGCGTTCAGGGGCTGATGGGGTCGAGCCGAATCTCATCTAATCTTACTTTGGACAAAGGGAAGGTCTCGCAAATATCACGTATTTTTTTGTTTTGAAAAATATCACATTAGATTGCGGGTTGGGGGAATGATATATGCCAAATCTCATGACATCTTACCAGAGGGGAGGGGATAGGATTTCAAAAATTGCAAAAAAGCCTCGCGAAATTAATGAATGCCCCCTAAAATAGCTGTACCGTTTTAAATGACATTTGGTATGAAAGATTTTCAAGTCCTAAAGGAAGGAATGAAGGTACTTTTTTACTAAAAATCGTATAGAAGCTGATGTGAGACAGCTAATATATCTTTTTTGAAAAGTAGTTTTACAAATTTTGATCAACTTTCTTTGGATCTAAAGTTTGATAGTATCTATAATTTTTTTCTGTCAAAATAGATTAATTTTTATATTTTGCTATGAAGGTAGCAGGGAATCTTTTAATCAATCAGTTACATTTAGATACACTCAGCGAAGCGAGCGGGTATCAGCTAGTATTCCAGTTCATATATGTGAACTGTACTTATTTCCATGTTAAATTCCGCGTTTAGAGCACCAAAAATAATTTTATCATGCATGAAAATAATTAGAAGAAAAAAAAATTCAGACCAGTGTTATAAATTCTCATAGGAAAATGCATAAGAAATTTAATTTAATAACCAGAAGCCACCCTTTTCAAGGAAAATCACAAGGAACTTGTAATATATTGCTTAGTAAGATCTCCTTAAGAAGTAGACGAAATTAAATTGTTAACAATTTGTTTCTTTAAGGTACTTCACTGACTGGATTATCTATGTATCAGAAGTCTTGAAATTCAATCTTATTAGATGCCTAAAATGTAGAATTTTCAAATTTTTTTATTGCTAATGATTATAGTTGAAGTAGAAACAATCTGAATATTACAAAAAAATAGTCTGATTTAACAATCAACCGTCAGATCTAAGAAAATGGGTAAATCAAAGATGCGTAAGATATACTCAAACAAAGATTTATAAATTTTGAAAAGTTCCGTATTATTAAGAGTTTATTGATTATATCATAAAAACTGAGGAAAAAGTTTTTGTACGCTCTAAAAATGTAGTTAACGATTATATTTTTCTGCTCTCAACTAGAGATTTATCAAAGCAACTATCTGGACATTTAAACTTTAACTTAAACTTAAAATGTTAAAGTTAACTTAAACTTGATATTTAAATATTAACAATTGACCTAAGTTAAACTTGATTTCAAACTAAACTTAAGTCAAGTCAGTTTAAGAATCGTTTTTCAACCATTGTCTTACAATAAATGAATTGAAAATAAATATTAAATTATCATTTCGATTCTTAAAATTTCTTATTTCAGATTCGATAATTAATTCGATATTTTTTTAAGCCCAAACAAATACAGAATCATCAAAAAATATTTTTTTTCTATGTAAAAAGCATATAAGACAGGATTTAACTCAGAATGAATTCCGCACGAAATCTGTTTGCAGATTTTGTACATTATATAAATAGGATCTAAAGTTTTGAACTTTTACTGAATTTTTTTTGTTATATAACTAAAAAACTCTGAAGACATTTTTTCTCTTTTTTAAGTCCACAGAAACCTTTGTAGTTCATCTTATGTTGTCTTAATTGATAAGAATTGTGATTAGATCATTGATAAGAAGTATTTCGTCAATCCGCCAACTATATTCGAAAAATCTTTGAATGTTAAATAAGCATTGGTAATAAATTATTTTTAGTATTTCTAAGTTTTTTTTTTAGTATTTTTATAATAAATGGTGCGCATTGTTATCCAAATGTTGAAAATTTACAAATAAGGCATTAAGGGAAATGGTAAAGAATCCAGATGGTATCACACGGGGATGATTAGCTCATATTTTGGGGAAAGTCATATCGACTTGCTTTAAGCTGTCTTTTTTTTTCTTTTCGAAAGCTAAATTGTGATTTAGTTTTACTAATATTATTGATGAATTATTGGAAGAGTATAAGAAGGCGTCATGTTATGAATAAAATATCATTTAATGTCGTCCTAAGTATCCACTCGTTATTCTCATGATAAGAATCAGTTTTTTAATTCATGATCGATATTCGAAAAACTTTGATTACTTAGTTTTACAACTTTTATTCTTCAATATTTCATCAACAACGAGTTAATTCAATGAGACCTAGACGTGGAAGCTGTGATTGATTACATTAAAAAATAGGGTAAAAAGTACACCCAAAGGATCGATCTCAAAATTTATGTGAAAAATTCCAATAACTAAGTTTTTGTTTTTATTTTTAACTTTTACAAAAAAAAATCATGTAATTTGGTACAAACTTACCTTTTAACGTCTCAAATAAACTTTAATTTTTTTGAATAAAAATATTTATTTTTTCAGCTTATTTTGACTTAATATTGAAAAGGCACCTTAATTTTCAATCGAAAATTCTCATTTCAAAATATCTACTTTTTTAAAAAAGTCGGTGGGCTTATTGGCTTATTTAACTCTTTGTTTCTAGCAAAATTTAAGAGATATTGAATTATTTGTTAAACTTTTTAAAACACTTTGGATCTTAGACCAATGCATTTTCATCTCTACCTTACGGAGAGCTTGATTTTGATATTGAAATGTATTTTTAAATGGTCAATTTCTTGATAGGAATTGGACTCGTAGACCAGAGCTAAAGCCTTTGAAAATTGTAAAAAGTAAAAAAAAATTATAGTAGAATGAAACCCATTAGAAAAGGAAGAGAATATAATAAAAATGAAAAGAAAAATAAATTACGGTCGATCTGAGGTAAAAAAGTAGAAAAGAAAGGGTTTTTAAGGGTAGAAATGGTTTATCTCGATTTTTGATCAAACTGCAAGTTCTATGGAAAAAAGTAAAAATGGCAAAGTTGTAGGTAATAAAATGATCTACAACTTTTGTGCTTACACTTTTTTCACATAATCTCAAAATTTATGTGAAAAATTCCAATAACTAAGTTTTTGTTTTTATTTTTAACTTTTACAAAAAAAAAATCATGTAATTTGGTACAAACTTATCTTTTAATGTCTCAAATAAACTTTAATTTTTTTGAATAAAAATATATTTTTTTTTACCTTATTTTGACTTAATATTAAAAAAGCACCCTCATTTTCAATCGAAAATTCTCACCTCAAAATATCTACTTTTTTAAAAAAGTCGGTGAGCTTATTCTTTGTTAAAATCTCTACTTTCTGATGGTCCAAAAAAAATATACATTACAATGTTAAATGTTCCCAGAAAATGCAATAATTAAAATGAAAATTTTAATAAATTGCTCAAAGTTGTATTAAATATACAAATGTACAAATACAACTTTGAACAATTTATTAAAATTTACACTTTAATTGTTGCATTTTCTGGGAACATTTAACATTGTAATGTATATATTTTTGCACCATCAAAAAGTAGAGATTTCAACGAAGAATAAGCCCACCGACTTTTTTAAAAACGTAGATATTTTGAGGTGAGAATTTTCGATTGAAAATGAGGGTGCTTTTTCAATATTAAGTCAAAATAAGGTAAAAAAAATAAATATTTTTATTCAAAAAAATTAAAGTTTATTTGAGACATTAAAAGGTAAGTTTGTACCAAATTACATGATTTTTTTTTTGTAAAAGTTAAAAATAAAAACGAAAACTTAGTTATTGGAATTTTTCACATAAATTTTGAGATTATGTGAAAAAAGTGTAAGCACAAAAGTTGTAGATCATTTTATTACCTACAACTTTGCCATTTTTACTTTTTTCCATAGAACTTGCAGTTCGGTCGAAAATCGAGATAAACCGTTTCTACCCTTAAAAACCCCCTCTTTTCCACTTCTCTACCTCAGATCGACCGTAATTTATTTTTATTTTCATTTTTATTATATTCTCTTCCTTTTCTAATGGGTTTCATCCTACTATAATTTTTTTTTTACTTTTTACCATTTTCAAAGGCTTTAGCTCTGGTCTACAAGTCCAATTCCTATCAAAAAATTGACCATTTAAAAATACATTTCAATATCAAAATCAAGTTCTCCGTAAGGTAGAGATGAAAATGCATTGGTCTCAGATCCAAAATGTTTTAAAAAGTTTAACAAATAATTCAATATCTCTTAAATTTTGCTAGAAACAAAGAGTTAAATAAGCATGGTGATACACGAACCTAAATGACCCTTTATTTGAGAATGTTTATTTAGAAAATAATCTTAATTGGTAATATAAAATAATTAACTTGTAATAAAGGTATTTTTAAGTTTATTGTTAACTCATGATATTGTTATTCAGGAGCTGGAAAAGTAAAAGAAGGCGTTAACTTGTTAATACAGATGTTATACAAGAGCCAAAAACATTTAGAAGGAGTTGCTTTCTTCTTTTGCAGAAGCCCATTGTAATATTCTATGAAGAATAGTGTGCATTGTTGTTCAGGAGCTGGAAGAGTACTGGAATGCATATAATTGTTTAGATATAGGAACCAAAAATGGAAGGTTTTGAAAGAAGTTGTATTGCCTTGCTTTGAAATGTTTTCTTCTGGTCTAGGTGGCTCAAAATCACCAAGGTGCAGAATTCACTTCGCCAGCAATTTAATGACTTAAATCTTGATTTTTTTGAGAAAATAAAATTAATAAAATACTTAAACTAACTTGTTCCGAGTGTACATCAAACAATACAATTTATAAATTAAGTAAATTTTAAATTATATCAATATACATGCGCAGAAAGTCATTTCGGGAACGCGTCCGAATGTACAATCTTCAACAACAAATCCAAAATAATATTGAAAAATGTAAGCTATTTAACACCTACCCTTATTAAAACATACCGTATTTTTATACAAAATCTAGTTTTTGGAAAAGATTCTAAAAAAATATTTATTTTTTATTATAAAAATGCAAAAATAGTTTGTCCAGTAGCGCACACATAATTTCAGTGAACGCATCTATAATCAAACAAAAATAATTTTATGAGAACTCATCCTGAAGGTGACAAACGTCATTAGTGGAAGAAAACAATAACAAAGCTGGCTATCAGTGAATTTATCGTGAAATAAATGATATCTAAGTGATAAGTACCTTTTCAGTTCAATATTTGTAGAACGTACATAAATAGTGCGTCAATTCGGGAACGTGTTTATCACTTTTAATTATTAATGAAATTCTTTTTTACGACAAAATCTTTTTACCTCAAATATTTTACTATTAACAAAGTCAAGTTACATTTAAAATAGTCGTTTTATTATTAAAGCCCGCGCTTATTTGAAATCGTCATTCCGGGAACGGTCATTTCGGGAACGTTCCCGGACATGATACCACGTTCTTGGAATGATGATTATTGTTTCCAACAGCGATGCACTTACAATTTTTATTAATTTATTTTACAATTTAGTTGTTTTTATTAATAACATTATAGGGATTCCTGGTATAGAAAAAATATTAAAAAAACCTAAAAAAAAAACAAAAAAAAAACATAAGAGGGATAGCGCAGCTTATTTGCGCCAAAGAGAAAAGGCAAATGCTAGAAAAAGAAAGTTTTTGGATAAGATGACTGAAGAACAGAATTAAATTAAAAAGAGCTAAGGACAGGAAGAAAAAGGCAGAAAATAAATTGAAGAAAATTGCTGATATGACCAACGAGAGAAGCGAAAGCTGAGAAAAAATTGAAAAAATGCATCAAAAAAATACAGAGAAAAGAAAAAGATTTTATATAAATTGTTTTATTTGAAGATATTTCGGTTATATAGCCTCAGAATTCGTCGATTTGTTCAAAACCTCTATTATGGAAGTAAAGGTAATCCCAGAAGACGAAGTTATTGAGGAAAAAAAACATAACAAATCCTTTGGATGCTATTCCAGGCATAATGGAAATCACAAAAATATATTGGCAAAAAGGGTTAGAGGTTTTCATACAATTATATCAATACGAACATTTTCACAAAGAGCTAAAACTATCGAAGCTTTCTAACCTTTGTAACATAAGTTCAATTGAACCTGAGGATGTTTTTATGCCTGCAACTGAATATCCAGTTGATAAAGAGCCCATGGCAACTGATAAATATTTTAAATTAAAGGAAAGAGTAAGCATTTATAAATCTGTTTACAACTCATCTTCCTCAGATGGTGAAGATTCAATGGCATTATCTCTTCGCCAGCAGATTAAAGAAAAACAGATTGATGTTGAAGCAAGTACATTTTATGACAAAGAAGTTTTACATCCAAATCTCGTATCCCCTGGGACATTCTTGCTTGTTAAAGTTCCTACTGAAAAGCCCAATATTTGCTTTAGATATGTCGCTACCTGCAAGACATGTGTCCATGACGATGCTGGGGAAATCTTTGTAACCTTTTTGAGATCTGTGCGTAGCAATACCAGAAAATTCTAACTGGAACCAAAAGATATGTCATATATTAACTTTGAGCAAATAGTCAGTATTATTCCGACACCATTGCTGAAAAAAGAACAATTCGAGAATATTATTATTTAGATAATGATATTGATCTTTTCGAAAAATAATAAGTTTTGTTTTGTTCTTTACATATGCATTGTTAGGTTAGTTTACTTGTCGTTTGTTACAGAATGTATTGTTGATTTTCTTACGTTATATACCAATTTTTGCCATTATTTGAAGAAGTTTTGTAAAGTAGACTGAGATTTTAGTTCAAAAGACTCAAACTGTAAGAACTGATTAAGATTTTAAGAATATTATAACTATGATTATAGAAGTTCCACTAGACTGATTTATGACCATATCAAAACCCTAGTTATAAGATTTTATTAATAGTAAAAGTAATTTTTCTTAAGTGTAAACTATAGGGCAATAGAAATAAATAATATTGTTTTTGAAACCGTTGTTTATAATTTAAATATTTCCTTTCTATACCTTATGATATAAATATCATCATTCCGGGAACGCTTGATCATCTTCGGGAACATTACAAAATTTCAAAAAGTACGCATAATTTGAGCTATTTTTGAGAATATACATAATATTTTACATTGACAAAATTTCATTCTCTTCAAGTTATGTTAATTCGATTGTAAGAGTTTTCGATATTTTGAAATTTCTTAAATTTTATGCACGATAATAGCAACTTCTTTTATTTTTTAATGTATTTTGCTTATAAAAGATTTTATATGTATTGTTTTCTTTATTGTTTATATAATATAGATACATCATATAACCATTTAATTAAACAAAGCTTAAATTATTTACTTTTTTTTGTTTTTGTTCATTTTATCGAACTTAGAAAAACGTTCCCGAAATGATGGTTTTCTGGAAAATATCCACTAAAAAGCAATATTACAAAAAAAATATAGAATTCTGTGCGCTGCCCTATCATAGTTTTTTTTTTTTTTTTTTTTTTTTGGTTGTTTATAGTCGTTTTTAACCGACTTCAAAAAAAGGAGGAGGTTTTCAATTCGACTGTATTTTTTTTTTTTTTGATGTTTGTTACTTCAGCATTTCCGACTGGGTGAAGCGATTTTGATGATTCTTTTTTTATTTGAAAGCTGGTGCTTCTCGAATGGTCCCATTTTAGTTTGAAGAAAATCGTTCACTTCTAAGGGGTTGAAAACTTAGGGATGAAATACTAACTTCTTATTGGATGGCTCGATTTTGAAAATTATTTTTTTATTTAAGAGCCAGTGCTTTTCGTGTGGCCCAATTTTAGTTTGAAGAAAATCGTTCACTTCTAAGGGGTTGAAAACTAAGGGATGAAATACTAACTACTTACTGGATAGCTCGATTTCGATAATTATTTTTTTATTTGAAAGCTGGTGTTTTTCGTGGGGTCCAGTTTAAATTTCAGGGAAATCCTCCACTTCTAAGGGGTTGAAAACTAAGGAATGAAATATTAACTTCTTACTGGATAGCTCGATTTTGATAATTCTTTTTTTATTTGTAGAACACAATTTTAAGTTAATCTCCAATCCATTTAAAAATAAAACTCCACTAATAAGGGGTTAAAAATTAGAGATGAAATAATATTATAAATTTTTTCTGGTTAACCCAATTTTGATAATTTTGTTTCTATTACGTACAACGTACCTTTAAATTGTTCACATTTCAATTTGAAGAAAAAAATCAACCCCTTAAGGATGAAAAAAGGGGATGAAATAGTGACATTTAACCGAATTTTGATAATTTTTTTTCTATTGGAAAGAGTAATCCACTTAGTTTTGTTATTACATTTAAAAGCAAAAAATTTCAACCCTTAAGGTCAAAAAGGGATGATGTAATAACTTTTAATATTAAACGGCGCTGCCTCATATAAGCAGCGCGTTTAGAAGGTTTAACCATTTTCAAGAAAATAAAATCAATTATCAAACTTCAGATCACTAAAACGCGAGAAATAAATAAATATTATAAAAAAATGAAAAACCGACTTCAAAATATATAAAAATTCTTAAACAAAAAATGCACTCAAAAGTAACAAAATAATGGCGTATCCTTGCAGTATCTACAACTTACAAATTATTAGGATGATACAATGTACAACTATTGTTATTTTTGGAGTTTGTGTCAGCCAAGAAAATAAATATTAATGGTAATTTGTAAAAAGGTTTAGTTGGTAATTGGTATTTTGTAGTTTAAAGGTCGCTAGATATTGTTACAGTTCGAGTATATTGTTTAAAAGTTCATTTGAAAAATAATTTTCTTAAGGTATTCTCGTTTTTTGCTAAGTACCTGTATAGTCGTATTTCCTTGGCTGACACCAACTCCAAAAATAACAATAGTTGTACATTGTATCATCCTAATAATTTGTAAGTTGTAGATACTGCAAGGATACGCCATTAATTTGTTACTTTTTAGTGCATTTCTTGTTTAAGAATTTTTATATATTTTGAAGTCGGCTTTTCATTTTTTCATAATATTTATTTATTAATCTTATATCTAGGGATTCGATGGGGATCGAACCCAGAACCACTGGCGCATGTAGCAGAGAGAGCAGTTGCTCTAACCACTGCGCCATCAAGTGGGTCTCATAGTTTATTAATATACACATTTTGCGACAGTTCAAGCTAAGAATTACCATTATAGCTAACAATTTTTTTTGTCATAAAACCAATCTTGAAATTCGCAACCTTGGTGATTTTGAGTCAGGTATACTATGGAAGATAGTTGTTGAGTTTTCGAAAATGTTGTAATGAATACTCTGCATTATTTTAGAAAAATTAAAGAGAACATAATGTTATGTTCATATGGTGTCAAATATAGGACCCAAAAACGGAGATTTTCAGAGGAAGTTGTACCTAAATTGGTTTTGAGATGTTTTCTTCTTGACTTAGGTACGCACTGTTGTTGGGTTTTCGAAAACGCAAAGAATTGCGATGTCGTTACCGCGTACGGTCCACACATACACATAGATGCAATCAAACCATTTCCAATGGAAACAGACAGATATTGTTTGTGTGGTGTTCGAAGGAGGGAAAAGTCTCTCTTTTCTCCTCGTGGTACGTGTAAATAAGTACCAGAGTGTGTATGCGGCGGTGAAATAAAAAAAAAAATTAAAAAAAAAAAACTTTGAAAGTATGAGCAGTAATCGGATGGATGACTGTAAGTCAACAACTGGAGAAATTGTTGGCCTTGTTTCTTGGCCTAGAAAACGTCGAAGGCACACATACATACAAGGCAAGGCCGTTAGCACCACAATAAAGAAGTTGGTGTCGAGAAAAAATCTACCTCGATACGAACGACGCAGCCGCATCAATTTTTCGACATTATTTATATTTATTTATTTTTTTTTCTAATTATAAATACCAATCGATCAACCTTTAAAATCGGGGTTTCGAATAAAAGTGTCATTTTTCTTACTTCGATTGAGAGCTTTAAGCTTTTTTTCTGCTCAAAAAAGAAATAAAACATTTAGATTATCTTACACATAATTTTAATCCTTATAAAATTTAAATAAATAAATACGAACTAGTTTTAAGTTGATCACAACCTGGTTTGGTTAATACTCCTATAAGAAAAAAAAAATGAAATCTCAAAGCTCTTAATTACAAATTTATATTTTTGAGATAATTTATATTTGTTTTTATGGCATTATAAATGCCAAACGATCGACCTTTAAATTTGGGTTTTGAGTGCTCGCAAGAAAGTGTTATTTTTCTTGCTTCGATTGAGAGCTTTGAGAATTTTTTTTCTTGGTTCTAAACAAGGACAACGTCTAACTAAAATAATTTCATGATTTTAATTGTAATAGCAAGAATTGACTTATATTATTGCAATAATTAACTAACTTTGACCTAATCACAACCTGGTAAATACTCCTTCGGTAATAATGAATTATATATACAAGCTTTTAGTAAGCAAATTGGATCAATTATTTTTCATTAGTTATTTTTTAGTTCTACCTTAATTTTATTTTTGATATACCTATAGATGCTTTAAAATTAGGTTTTGACTTCACACATGAAAGCTTAATTTTTCCTGCTTTGATTGAGAGCTTTGATCAAGACTTGAACCAACCCTCCTTTAATTAAAAACATGAGAGCGTGTAAAGCGGATGAACCCCGAACAATAGCGACACTATCGCAAAGCTCTAAATAGGCTCAAAAATTCTCCTCTAATAAAAGCAGAAGAAATAATAAATAAAGATGGTTTAAAGTTAGATAATCCTGCTCCTGTCAATATGATGAACGAAACATATAGCCAATTGCTCATCACCACCCTTCGACTAGTGGGTCAAAACTTCTCAAAATCATGGATATTGAACTACGGAAGGCCTTTCTAGAAACCATTCCCTCCATGTACCTACCCATGGTCAGAGTACCTGCAGGTCTATACAGATGGTTCATCCATTTCCAGTTGGAGAACCTCTAAGCTGTTCTGATGGAGAAGTAGAGGCAGTTTTACTAGCTACATCTTAACTTTACGAAATTAAGACGTACCATAAAGCTTTCTTCTTTATTGATTCTCCAGCTTCAATAGCACCACCATCGTCTAACTATCTCATCGATTGCGTTCATACCAAGAAATGTTGAGCCGCCTTGGACAGTCTCGCTAAAACAGGTTGACATCTGTGATTACAATGGTTTCCCAGTCATTTTAGTATTTTGGGAAATCAAAAGAAGACATCCTCGCTAAGTCTAGCCCTTCTCTAAATCAACGTCAACCCTTATGCCTCTGACATCAGTTCAAAGCCACATCGCAATTCTCAATTTCTTCTATATTCAAAAAAAATGAAGCACAAGGAAAAAAAAGTGGGTGCGTGTACTTATATACACGCGTGAGAAGTTATACTTCTTTGGCATCATTAAAACTTAGTTTTTATTAATTGCATGCAAATAATTATTTAAAATAAAATTTAAAGAATAAAATTTTAATTTATATCAATAAATAATACATACAGACAGTTAACCTCAATTATATTGGAGCTCTTGAAAAAGTATATAAGCACAATTTTTTTCACTAATAAGTACTTACGAATAGTAAATAATTTTAATCAAAATATTCAATTTAAATCACTACTGAATATAATTTATTCGGGGAGCGGACACTTTTACGAGAGGTGCGGTTTTTTTGAATTTTAGTACGGCGCGTTTAACAGAGATAGCGGGACAATGTCCAAAATGCATTTAAGCATTACGGACTTGCGCTGTGATGATAAAATAGACCAATACTAACGCCTCTAAGAACAACGCGCCATACTAATAGCCTAAAAGTAATCTGACGTTTAACACGTTTTTTCCGAGTCACCGTTTGTGTACTAAATTGGTATTTTTATAACTATTTATTAAAAAACTATGGTTTACAATGAAAATAAAATCCAAAGAAAGCGGCAAGACGTTTATAAAATTTGTCAGGATCATTTTTCTGGTTAATAATTTATGTATGCCATGAAAACGAAGCTCCATAGTAATTGCGATATAAAGTAGGTAGCTACTTTTCTAAGTAAATGTCTTAATCTTATTCATGCCTTGTCTTACTAAATTATTACTCTAGGATGGTTGAATCATTTCAGAATCCCAGATTTCTTGATAGCCAAGAATATGTATGGAATGCAGATTTCATTTTCATCACTAAACTCCAAATAGTATGATAACAGCTACTGCGAATTCGAGAAAAGTAATTACTTATTTATTAATAATATGTGTCATTTGTATATATAAATATTGTCTAAATAAAATATTGAAAATATATTTAAAGAATTAATTATTTTTAATTTAAATATAAAAATATATAAATAAGTCAATAAATAAAACAAAAATTAAAATTACGCGCGCCTAGTTAAAAAAACCGAGCGCTTTTGCGGCCAACTTCATCCTGTTAATTTTGTGATGCGCGCGCATCTTAAAATTTCACTCTCATCATTTTTTCATAACGCGCCTAAAGAAGTATAACTTCAAAAATGGGATTCCTCACTGGAATCCCACAACTTCTCCCCCCCCCCCCCGCCAGGTGTCAGTCGCAGGTTTCCGAACTACCACAAGACATGACTACCTATGCAAACACTTGCACAGTATTGGCATCCTACCGACTCCAATCGGCTCTCTTTACAATGGGGAACCCATGAAATTCATGAACCAACTACTCTCAAACCCTTACTGGACGGCGTGGCGTGGCACCGAATTACACAAATATCGAGGGTGGAACTTTGGATAAGAAAAAGACGAAGATATTTTTTTTCAAAGAAACTAACTTTTTATTAAACACAACTTCATGATGTTTTTCTTTTGAATTGATTAACTTCCAAAGCTCTCAATTACAAGTTTTTTCTATGATCACTTAAAGCCAGTTTTCTTATCACATTTTTTAAAATTAAGATTATGAACCTTTCTAAAAGCTCCAACATAATTTTTTTTTGCTTCCGTTCTTTCATTTTAAATAATCCAGTCCAAAGATATCATGGATACTGCAAGATTCCATTTTCGACAGAAGCTTTTAGAGATTAGCCACAATATACATAATATAGATACAAATTTTTAGCTTAACTAATTTAAAAGACTTCTCAGGAAAAATTCTTGAAAAATTGTTTTTTTAACCTCTTGTCGTAAACCTGTCAAGAGGTGTTACATTAAATTAAAAAAAAAAAAAAGTAAAAATCTCCAATGGTCAAAGTGTGTCATCGATTTGTACAATTATTGGATGAAAAAAAAAATTTATTGATAGTTCAACATTGTATTGATTTATTAACCCACAAAGCCTTTTGTCTTGCACATGAAAAATATCGTGAGACACCACGCGTTTTTATGGATATATAGTATATCGTGCGTAATTTAAAGCAAATCGAAAAAATTCAGACCACGAAGTGGATACGAGAGGCTTGGCGGGGTGCACGAGTGAATTTGCGCACAATAATATAGTAATTAATAAAAGATCTACATTGTAATTAAAGCAACGAGTCATATAGTGCTTATACCCACTTGTTCTCAGATGTGAGATTTCGTTTCATTTTTTTTTCTTATTTTTCATTTTCCCTAGAGAAAATCGTTCACATCATGCCACCATATTGTTCGAAGACATTTTTCTATGGTCAAATTTTATTGTAAAAAATTTTTCAGTAAGCACTGATCAGTTGATAGTTTCAATATGGAAGCTCTATGAGGAAAATTGGTGAAAATGATTTTCTGTTGCTGGGTCTTAACGTTGAAGTGATGGAAAGTGAAAATTTCTAATATAAAAACCTGTGAACTCAATTACCATCTTTTGTACTCGTACGTATAGTTACTCGATGGAACATACCTACTTACATTTACACGTTTTATTCCAGCACTGAAGTGAGGAGAGGCAGTAATGAAAAAGAAATTACCAGAAAAATTTTTCATTGTCCATCGAAAAATGTCCAAATAATAAAATCATTATTTTAATACACTTTAGTACTTACATAGATCAACGTTAAAGCTATAATAAATTTTTTCATTAAGAGAAGAACTTTAACCACTACTCTTGATTTTAATTTATCCTTTTTTAGCTTTGACAATTTATATACCCAAGATAAAAACTTGAACAAATTTTTTTTCGAAAATCATAACTAAAAATTATCTTCGTTATTTAAAATGTAAGCGCTATCAGCGGTACAGATACAAATCACTTGTGCAACCTAGATATGGAACTGTGTGAGATTATTTTTCTATAGGTTTTGTTAAAGAAAATTCTTTTTGTTGAAAACAATGTTTTTGTAAATTTTTAAGGAAATCTTCCCTTCCTAGGATTTGCTGAACCTATTTTTACTTTCTGTTATTTTTATATTAGACCAGGGTCAATAATTTTTCAACCCAAAAAAAATTATAGTAGGATGAAACCCATTAGAAAAGGAACAGAATATAACAAAAATGACGGTAAAATAAATTACGGGCGATCTGAGGTTGGGAAGTGAAAAGGGGGAGGGTTGATAGAAATGGTTTATCTCGATTTCCGACAAAACTACAAATCCTATGGAAATAAGTTAAATGGCAAAGTTGTAGGTAATAAGAAGATCTACAATTAATGTACTAACACTTTTTTCACAAAACCTCAAAATATATGTGAAAAATTCAAATTATCAAGTTATTGGTTTTTAATTTGTATCTTTTTGGTTAAAATTTACCTTTTAATGTCTCAAGGGCTCTGTAATTTTTTTTATAAAAAATATTAATTTTTTCACCTTATTTTGACTTAATATTGAAAAAGCACCCTATTTTTCAATTGAAAATTCTCACGTCAAAATATCCACTTTTTAAAAAAGTCGGTGGGCTTTTTGTTCATTGCAATCTCTACTTTTTGATGGTGCAAACATTACAATGTTAAATGTCCCCAGAAAACGCAATAATTAAAGTGTAAATGTTAATAAATTGCTCAGAGTTATATTTGTACACTTTTATGTACAACCTTGAGCAATTTATTAAAATTTACACTTTAATTATTGCGTTTTTTGGGGACATTTAACATTGTAATGTATTGTAACGTTTTTACGGGTTCGTTGGTTTGTGTATAATGACTACGAATTTATTTTTAACAATTGTCTATTTACTTATCTTACACTTTTGTTGCTTATGCACTACACGTTAACAATTAGTTATTTTTTTTACAGTCACTTATTCACTATTACACTGTTAACTCTATTTACAATGTTTACAATAGTCACAATTTATTTATACTCGCGATTCACTATTCACTTTATTTAACAATGCACTGATCACTTTTCACGATGTTGAAGATTACTCTCGAAGATTTATTTGAATACTCTTCGACATTTATTTGAATACTCTTCGACATTTATTTGAATACTGAACTGTTGGCTCCTCTTTCGGAATATTTATAGTAAGCGATCACCCGTTTCTAGATTTTTCTATTTGGTAATCTTAGCGCCTGTCTTTCTCTCCTCCATTGATTTACCAATGGAGAGAATTCTAGAACACTCGTTCCTCGTCTCATCCTTTGTACTGTTAATCCGTGGTCATAAAAGAACTTCAGGTGGTCCATCCTTTTGTGCAATTCTTATTGTTGGTTATTGGTTAATCGCGCCTTTCGGGCGCCAGACACAAATGGGTGTCTTGGATTTGTGACAGTATATTTTTTTTGCACCATCAAAAAGTAGTGATTTCAATGAACAAAAAGCCCACCGACTTTTTTAAAAAAGTGGATATTTTGACGTGAGAATTTTCGATTGAAAAATAGGGTGTTTTTTCAATATTAAGTCAAAATAAGGTGCACAAATAAAATTTTAAATCAAAAAAATTACAGTGTGTTTGTGACATTAAAAGGTAAATTTTTACCAAATTTTGTGGACAATTTTTTTTTTTTTTTGTAAAAGATAAAAATATAAACCAACAACTTGGTAATTTGAATTTTTCACATAAGTTTTGAGGTTATGTGAAAGAAATGTTAGCACCAAAGTTGTAGATCTTCCTACTCCCCACAACTTTGCAATTTAACTTTTTTCCATAGGACTTCCATGGGACTATGGACTACAATGTAGGAATGTAGGAAATCGAGATAAACCGTTTCTAACCTTAAAAAAAAACCCTTTTCTATTTTCCGACATTACATTTTTGTTATATTCTCTTTCTTTTCTAATGGGTTTCAGCGTACTATATTTTTTTTTTCACTTTTTACGACTTTCAAAAGCTTTAGCTCTGGTTTATATGGTAAAGGAAGTATTGTAATCGGATCGAATTTTCGAATTCGGGTTTTCCTCGGAAATACATATTTTGAGGTCCTCTGAGTCCAAAAAAGTAGTTTTTAGAAACATGTCTGTGTGTGTGTGTGTGACAGCTATATCGTATCGAAAGCTTTATCCGAATTTTAAAAGTTCAAAAATTCCAAACTTGGAATTATGACCTCAGATTGCATCTAGTTGTCCCGCGAAGCTTTTGGTTGATATCGATTAACCGAAAGCTGCAAATTATTCTAGGAGATCTTAAGCTTTTTAATTTTTTTTCAAAAACGACTCCAACAATTTTCTTTAAACTTTCTATAGTTCTTAGACTTATTGATGCCTACAACTTTTATTTGCAACTTTTTCCTGGGAGAAGTGATATAAGGAGGGTTCTAGGGTTAAGGGTAGGAGTTCGCATTTTCATAAAGGCTGCATATATTTCTGTCTATATAGTTATAAAATGCTTACAGTTCTTTTAACCAATAGCAAGTTTCATAAATAAAAGTAATAGAATGTACTGTGACACCTCGCAGTTGATACAATAGGTCATAAGATCCAAATTAAAAACCTTTAAATAAGAGGTCTAGAGTATGTTGATGGAAGCCACCAGCCAGCACTGGAACTCCCTAAGAAATTTCGAGGTGGTTTCTTGGCCATTGTCGCTTTAAACGAAGTGAAGGATATTTTGGGTGTTGAACAGAGGAAAGAATTTGAACTTCTGGATTAGAATGGGAAAATAATTTGTCATGGAGTTTAATAAATCTATCGGAAAAAAGTTCGGAAATATAAGAGACGTTAAGCTCTCTATGAATTACTTCATTTGTGACATAATAAGGAGCGATTAAGATTTTTCGAAGGACTTTTGGCTGAAATGATTGGATGCGTTTGATATCAGAAGGTTTAGTGGAGTCCCACAATTCTATTCCATATATCAAAATAGGTCTAATAAGGGATTTATATAAAGCCAATTTAGTTGGTATGTTTATGGAAGATTGTGAAAAAGCCTTCTCAAGAGTCCCAAGCGTTTGTTAAGGTTTTATTCTTGCAGTCTTGTTTGTGGGTTCCACGTAAATAAACGAGTAATAACACACATAATGTTTATTAATTTATTTATTTCGTATTTTCGGTAACTTCGAAGCAACGCTTGAAAAGATGCTCCGTAAAAAGTTTCTTAAAATTGGAGATAGCTTGTCGATCGATGGGCTGAAGGGTAGACGTTGTATTGGGTGGTAGATAGACAATTTTAATAAATTTATATTCATCTAAAAGGTCATCCTCAAGGCCAGGAGGGTGAGCGGGGGCATTATCCAACAGAAGAACCCACTTAAGCGGTAGACCATTATCGATTAAGTATTTTTTCACCGAAAGTCCAAAAACTATGTTCATCCACTGAATAAAATCGCACATCGCAAATTCGTATCTCAAATTTTTCGTTGTATGTCGAGGTATAAATTTTCGAATATTTCATGTTGTATCTCAAAACATTCGTATGTTAGGACATTCGTATCTCAAGGTACCACTGTATTTTAAAAGAATTTAACCAGTTTATTAATATTTTAAAAATAGTTATCTATGTTAAAATGTAATTAATTCCATTAAGAACATTAAGAGAGAAAATGTTTTGGTGGCTGAATTATTTTCTATTGAACGGTTTGTTTATATTTTCTTTCGTCTAATTCTCATTTTTAACATCTTTATGTAAATCGAAGACATTTAAGACACACACCATTTTAATGATAATATTAGGCTCAAGAGGAAAAAAAAATGCGCAGAGAAATCAATATCCAGCTACTTAAAAGAACATATAAAACTTTCTTTTTATTAATGGCCGAAGAAATGCTAGTCAAGTGTTAGAGGAGATATGAAGAAGAAGAAGCAGAAAAAAAAAATAGTAAAAAGAAATCAAAATCCGGTCGTTAATCTCGACTGAAGTTTGCCACCTTTTGAATTTCGTTGCAGTTTTTCGTTGCACTTGTATTCGTTTCGTTTTTAGTTCAATGCATTCGAGTATATGTTTTGTCGCTAATCCATCACCATATTGTGTAGTCCTCCGCCTTCTCGTTCCGTTCGTTAAATTGGATAATGATAAAAATCCGCGCGCCTGTTGGCCTCGTTACAAGATCAAGTTCATGCTGGTCCAAAAAGTAGAAGTAGGTGGATATTGATGATTTCAATGTGGATTTAATTTAGAGTACATTTTTTTGGTTCATTATTTTCATAATAATGAGCCTACGTAATCAGGTGGGAAAAAAGTAAACACCCCCCCCCCCCTGAAAATTTATATTTGTACCGTCTTTTTAGTGAAAATAGTGAAAATATTTCCAAGAAATATTCTTATGTATTATTAAAGTTGGATTATGATTTATTTTCCAATGGTTCCTTATGAACCTTATGAATTAATATCATTGAAGTTATTAAAAACTAAGTGTAAAAATTACGATTTTTGGACCATTGATAACAATGATGAACCTATATGGTTGATCGAGAAAATAGTCAACTCCTCCCTCCCCCTGAAAATTTTTACTTTTACGTTTTAAGAAGTGTAAAATTCGACTTCAAAAAAAAAATTAATGATGATATTTTTAAGCCATATCTCTTCTTATGTATCGTTGAAGTCACTAAAAATTCAGAGTAATAATCTCAATTTTCGGTAATTATTTTCATAATAATAAACCTGCAAAATCGTTCGAAAAAATGTTAACACCCCCCCTCACCTTCTGAAAGTTTGTATTTTTACCATTTTTTATGAAAATTTTCTTAGAAATATCTTTATCCTTCGTTGAAGTCACCAAAAAATTAAGTGTAGAAATAATAATTGTTAGATCATTATTTTTCCATAGGTAATGAAGCGATTAATTGATCGAAAAAAAATTACCTCACCCGTCCCTAAAAGGTTGTATTTTTACGTTTCTAGTAGTATAAAATCCGATTTTTAAAAAAAATAAATCTTGATAATTTAGATATTTCCAAAACATTTCTGTTCTTACGTATCGTTGAAGTCTTTAAAATTTAATGTCAAAATCACAATTTTTGGTCGTGATTTTTATGATAATAAATCTACGAAATCGGTTAGGAAAAATAGCGAACCTTAATAATAACGAAATTCTCGATTCCCCCCCCCACTTCTCTGAAAGTTGTTAAGTTTTAAGAAGTGTTGGTTCCGATTTTGCAAAAATAAAGCAAATTTTTAATGGAAATGGTCCTAGCACGTACCTGTTCTTACGTATCGTTGAAATCACTAAAAATCTAATGCAGAAATCAAGATTTTAATAATAATGAACCTGTGAATATGATCCCTAAAAGGGGGATGTACTTTTATAAATTAAGAGTAGAAGAATCCGATTGACACAAAATCTATCAGGTCTTTGGATATCAGAATGCTGAGTTTCTGTATGCTGGCTCCTGTAAGATTGACAATGGTACACGGAAAAAAATTTGTTGTAGTTTTAACAACATTTCTTGTTAATTTTACTACATTAACTAGTATTATATAGGATGACACCACGTGTGGTAACGTTTACCAGTCAAGTGTAATTAAAAAACTGTAGTATTATTAACAACACGAACTAGTAAAAATGTAGTTGAATTTTTGACACTTGCATTTATTTGTCAAAATTATTGGTTATGTTGTACGCATGCGCAAACGCTAAAATTTGTTAATTGTACAACACTCAGTAGTTGTAACAGCTACATATATTTACTACACTATGGTAGTAAAAAATAGTATACGTTAGAGCTGAATACAACACAGTGTGTTATCTAATGTTACATTTGTGGTTATAGTGAACACAAAGTGCAGTAAAAATATTACTAGTTTTGTGTTGTAAATTTTACACCACTATTTTTTTCCGTGTAGTCCTCAATTACCGGAATGATTGAGTAATCTGAATGAAACTAATGATATTTAAACTATTACATTTTACAAGAGGTAAAGAATATATAAGGGAATATTAAGAAGAATTAATAGACTAAAAAACAAGTTCTGGCCGCCCATTGGCGACAACAAACCCCTTTTCATCAACATTTATGAATAAAATTTTTAATAGGTATACTAACAATAAGGCATTATGAAGTTATTTAAGAATCAAAAATTTATGAAATTTATGCTATGGGTCGTTTTATTTAAAAGTGTATCGATGGATATTTCAATGTCAGAGTAATTTTTTCTAAAAAGGAGTTTAAATTTATCGTGGATCATTTTGTGTAAATTTAGTGTGTATCGCTGGAGATTTCAATGCGCGTGTATTATATGTTGGTATTAAAATACCATGCACCACGCATTGAAAAGTGGCACAGTGACCCACATTTGGGGTGCTCTGTCAGAGTATGTGTGTTGAGCTGAAGACATCTCACGAAAAAATTATAAATACAACAGATGTTTCATTATTTATTGCTCTCGACAACAAGAACAATGACTGTACGGCATCCACAATCTCGTTCAGGCCGTCTTTCTCTGGGCCTAGATTTGGCTAGTTGGAGCCCATATGGAATTTGAACGAAGACTTTGGAGTCACCACACAAATAACACATTATGTTCTCTCGCGTTGTCGTCTCTTCTCGTGATCGGCATGAATGCGGATTTGCTTCCTACATGTTGGAGAAGAAGATTGAGGACATGATTCACTCGACTAAGTGACTTCCTCTCTGTTTGGTTCAATTTGGCCGCTTGGTACTCACTAGGACCGTGTGCCACTCTTACCACAAAACCAGTTTCTGTTCTACTCTACTCAGTCCGTGATAAAAGTCAAAGGTGTTCACATGGCCGTACCAAAGGGGGGCAAAGAAAAACATCGACTCCCTCTGGAACCTTGACCATCAAAAATTTATTTAACAAGCTTTTTATTTTTTACCCCTAATGGGGCAAAATCCCAACGAAAATTATACATTTAAATTATAAAAAAAAAAAATTAAAATTTTAAGGTAAGATCCCAAGATAGATTGACCTACACCCGTCGAGTTTCCAAATCGAAGCACCCTCTGTTGTTAAAATATCGATTCGTTTTTTTTTATAAAAATGATTTACAACTTACTTAACATAATTTTCGATACCTTAAATTTATGTTTAAAAATCGAAATAGCCCAGCGATTGTTTTCATTGAATTGAATGCTTTTTTTATAAAAATCAAAAAGGTGAGAGGGAACTTGAAAAGGTACCAATCATTTTATACTTAAGAAAATGATCCCAAGTTTTAAATTTCTTCAATCATTTTCTCAAGTATAAAATGGTACCCTTTCAAGCCCTATCACTTTTTTGATTTTTATAAAAAAAGCATTCAATTCAATGAAAACAATCGCTGGTCTATTTCAATTTTTAAACATAAATTTAAGGTATCGAAAATTATGTTAAATAAGTTGTAAATCATTTTTATAAAAAATAATGAATCGATATTTTAACAACAGAGAGTGCTTTGATTTGGAAACTCGACGGGTGTAGGTCAATCTATCTTGGGATCTTACCTTGAAATTTTATTTTTTTTTTTTTTTGTAATTGAAATGTTTAGTTTACAATCGTAAACATGTTTGTACCTTTAGTCGTACATTTAGTAAAACTAAAACTTGGGACCATTTTTGAAGTATAAAATTATTGGTACCTTTTCAAGCCCTCTCACCTTTTTGATTTTTATAAAAAATAATTTAGAAATTGTTCCTGAAAGGTTTAACCTCCTCTAAAACCGTGGTACGCCTATGGATGCCTACGAATAAATCAAGATCCAAACCCCAACGACAACCATCGAAAAACTCACCTCACTCGATCCCTGACAATTTTTCCAACGATTTCCCAACAATTACAAAACGGCGACACAAACGTGAACTGAAATCGATGATATTTAACTCGATTTCTTCAGCTTCGTGAAACGATCCAACTCGTTCATTCCTGATAAGAGCTCAAAGGAGGATGAAAATAAATCGAAAACGAAAAAATTTTCATAAATATCTTATTAAAATTTCTATGGTACATTCTACGACAAAAATAACATTTACATTTTTTTTTTTAAAAATCAACAAATAACAATTCTTTTACAAATAAGTTTCTTTATTATTTCTTAATTAAATTGCTAATAATTAACTCTAAACATTTAAGATTTAAAAAAATAGACGAAAAATACTTACAAATAGAAAAAAAAAACATAAAAATGGAAAACTACCAAAGATCAATAAATTTTCTTCGTTAAATATTACTTATTTAAGTGACTGTGCCTGGAATATTGACGTAAATAAAAACGGTAAATAAAATTCTCTTAAATATTTTTTTAAAAAATTTATACAAAAAGATCAGAAATAAGGCAAAGAGATTACGAATTAAAATTAGGTTATAATTCTTAGTCTAAAGCTTGGCAAATGGCGGATTGAACAGCGACAAAAAGCGCTGCATCGAACCATCAAACAAAGCTTGATAAAAGGTACATTAACATTTAATATTTAATTAGTTTCTATTTACATTAAAAACTCGATTAAAATCCTGACAATATCCTCGCCAAATCAGGCAGAGTTCAAAACATTTAAATCCTTTTCTCATGCGTTAAAATATCGAATCACATTTTCATACTGTTTGCTTCTTAAAATTATTTTTTTTTATATATATATATATAATAAAATATTTGAACACTTTTATTGAAAAAATCGAAAAACTTTTGAAAAAAAGGCAAAGAGTATTGAAAGTTCTTAGTTTGTGTCTTATTACAAAATTTGAACTAAGTATAGAAACATTCACGCATACAATCAAAAAAATATTTTTTTTTTAATGGGACCAAAGCTTATATTATTACAGTAATATTAAGGCCTCGACTTGACCGAAAAAAAATTTTTTTTCTGAGATCTCTTCTGTCTTATTTCTACGTCATTGCCTCAAAAAAACTGATTTCAATCGAAGTGGAACAGAAGGAATGAAAATGCAGCTTTTAAAAGGCTTATTTTGAAAAAAATTTATTTAAAAATTTTTTTTTCAAAGACTTCATTTAAGGTTCTTCTTAAGGTAGATTTTGAGTGAGACAAGCGGCGACTTATAGCCGACGTAATTAACCTAGATTTTCGTCTTGCGGGCCCCGTGCTTGAAGTCGAGTCGCTCTTCAACGAGCCAAATCATAAAATATACAACGAACGATTCGAAATAAATGCATACTTAAACGATACGTATAATTTAACCCCGTTCGTTGTTAAAAATCATAGATTTCAAGACATTTGAGGAAAAAATCGATTTTCAACCCCTACAATGCTCCTACTACGACTAGATTCTTTTTGTATGCAACCGTTTTGATCGAGAAAAAATCAAAAATCTGAATCAGAAGATCAAATCACAATTTTCTCCTCTCGACAAATGTCCTGAATCTTCTGATGA
This sequence comes from Sisyra nigra, assembly GCA_958496155.1. Taxonomy (NCBI): domain Eukaryota; kingdom Metazoa; phylum Arthropoda; class Insecta; order Neuroptera; family Sisyridae; genus Sisyra; species Sisyra nigra. The sequence continues at coordinate 7,100,062 of OY292318.1, forward strand.
ATTATTAAATTAACATTGCACGTTAAGGTGTCTTTAATGAGGGGGTTGGGGGGGGGGGGGGTGGCAGAAGATAAATAATAGGAAATTATATAGATTTGATGAGGTACCTTTTTTAATATAGCACGAACAAAGTTTTCGAGGTTGTTTCGTGGAAGGCTTTATTTCAATCGCGACCGATTCGTTTGTGGATCTGTTGGTGCTTGATCAAGTGAGCTTTTTGACGGAACGCTTTTGCGCATGTGTCGCATCGGAACGGTTTCTCGCCGGTATGCGTGCGCAGATGCACTTTGATGTTCGACTTGTTCAAAAAGCCACGGTTGCAGATGTTGCAGCGATGCACCGGTTTTTCTTTACCGAGCAATCCCAAGCTTTGTTCTGACGATGAGTAAACTGTTGAACTGGAAGCTGGATGTTGTTGTTGTTGTTGTTGTTGAGCTTGAGCTTGGCTGCTTTGTGATTGCGATTTGCTTTTCTGGGAACGATTCCGTGATTTTTTCGGCGCGGATGGTGTCGTCGTGGTTGTGGTATGAGGGTAGTTTTGGCCGAGTAAATCAGGACTTCGTATCCGTTCGTCTGTTAACCCACTCCCGATAACACCGTAATGAGTCTGTTGTATGTAACGCCCGTTTAGCATAACACTGTCGGTGGTCGAGACCACATTCGCGGGAGGACTGGACGTCGATATCAAATCGATGCCATAACTCGTCGAACTTGGGGCTTCCTGTTTCACAGGTGGACCATTTTGCAGTCGATTTTGTAACAGTGGCATATAGCCATGGGTCAGTAAACTTTGTAACGTGGATCCTCCTTGTTGGCATAAATTTGATTTTGTCTGATAGTCTAACGTTTGGCTTTTCACACAATAGTCATTCACCTGATTGTTGTTGTTGCTCGTATTGTTGTTATTGTTGTTGTTGTGATGTGGCGAATGTGGCAAAATGAACTCACTAAGGCCCTCCTGCGAGATAATTATACTCTTTTGTGACCCGTTGTCGACACAAGCACCATCGATCCAGGCGTCCAGATCCATCCAACTGTCGCGCGAGTCGCTAATGTCTTCACTCTCCAGCTGATTGCTATTAGGAACAGTCGTATCCGCGATGGCAGATCCGATAATTGCGGCAATGTCCTCGATTGACGAGATGTCATATTCGCCCATTTCGTTTTTCACAACACCACAGTTTTGGGACCCGGAATCGGCACCCGCACACGAGTCCGGATTTACACCACTGACACCCGATCCGGCTCCCCCGCCCCCACTTGCCACCGCACTACAATCACTGTACTCGAGTTTAACACCGGACACCGAATCCGCACATTCGTCGACACTGTACAAGGTTTTCCCGTTGGAATCAGCGCCCAGTGATACCGAATCAGGATTGATACAAGTCGAACTGGAAACAATATTATGTTCATTCGTGTAATTATTGTACGTGTTGTTATTTTCTTCGGGAATCCTCTGTGCGATTGCATGGTAGTGATGTCCCTGTATCCCGTTTATACTCAAATGTCCCGTATATCCGGTGAACGGAGGCAGTGGCTTCAACTCGGCTAGATTATTATTAACAGGCTGTGAATTCAGTAAAAGACTATCTAAAGCATCCATCGAGGCCTTCGTCGCAATTTCAATGTCTTGATTAAGGTCGGACGCAAGGTTGATCGAATTTTCTAAAATCAACTTTTGCGAGTCCAACAAATAATCATTCGGCAAGGAAGCGTTGGTCGCTTGCGACCAACACGAGGACAGCAACAACGAGTCGACTTCAGACTCCTGATGCGTGCCATTACTGGGAACCGTGGCCATATTATTCGCGGCAGTATGGCGTCGAAACTTCAGCGTTTCCATTACAAAAATCTTTCGTTAGTCAAATCTTGTTTAAATCGTTGTTTAGATCGAATCAACCAAAAAATTCAGCAAGGATAATTTGGACGCGTAGAACTTGAGTTGACCTTATCTGCATTTCTTCTTTTCTGGAACAAAATCGAAAATGGATTACAGAAATGCAGTCCTGAATTAATCTAGTTAAAAAAAAAGTGGGTTTCCAAAAACCACAAGCCTACTTAGGCAGTGAACACGAAACCTCAAAAAAAAAAACAAGTCGTGGTGGAGGGGGAGAGAATTTCGGCATTAAGTCATGATAATAATAATAATACGATAATTCAATAGCGCGGAGGAATGCGGAGAAGTTGATTGTTGAATTAATTTTTGTTTGGTGGGGAGTCCCTAAAAAACTGGGACACCCGGATGGCCACGATCGAATGTGGTCCGTTGTGATTATTTATTTCGATATGGCTTCTTTGCCGAAGACTGGTAGGAGAAGAGGTTTCTGGGCAGAAGACATTGAAGACGGTGTCGATCACGGCAACGCCGTGCGTCATATTGTTTCTGATACGTGTATGAATCGAAGCGCAAAAGGGAAAGTTCGCTATTTGTTTAATATTATTATTATTTTTTTCTTTTTCTTCATCGCTTCTCGTCTTCGTCCCGTGGCAAACACTTGCGATGCGTGCGAGACAAAGACAGCCAGAACACGGCAAATCCAAAATCTTCTAACGGTTAATTTTTAGGACAATTTCATCGGCGAAGACAAACCTTAGATATTAGAAGTGAAAGTTGTGTAAAAAAAATACACAACTATTTGTTCCTCCACTTTTTCTTTTCTTGCATTTTTTTATGTGACGCAGTTTCGACATGAAACCTTGGACTTGCACTTTGGGTCGCAAAAATTTAAATATTAACAGGTTGTTGTTTAAAATAAAAAAAAAAACAAAGCGGAAGATGTTGGTATATGCGGAATTGGTGTACTTATAAAGTTTTCTGATATTTTCGAGTCATTAATTTTTGGAGTAATTATCATATGGAATTTGGCGGCGACTACCGGAAATTTGGGTTGAGGAAGAGTGTGAAGTAAATGTGCGATTTAATCGCGACTCAATGTCGAATTTAAGAAGGATACCAATGAGGAATATGCTGTGTTAAATTAAAATTATTTTAAGCTTCGATTTTTGGTGCAATTTTTGATGAAAAGATGAAAATTTTTGAAGAGTTCAAGAGGATGGTAGTTTAACTCCATTTTAACTGATTTTTCGGTTGTAACACCAAGTTGTAGGGCGTTAAAAATCGAATCGAATAACGTTAAGATTTTCGAAAAAAAAGAGTTAAAATCCTTTATTTCTAAGTTAAAAAAGGATCAGATCAGAAGACTAACATAAGAGGATACAAAGTATTCAGGAAAGACTACACGGAAGGATTTATTATATTTATTAATATTTACTTATTTAATTGTTAGGCATAGTACCACTATGCACAGTCGCTAATAGCCCTGGTAGTTGAAGCGACTTTAAAATTAAAAAAAATAAAAAAAAACTTTTTATCTAAAGAAAATATTGGAATATAGACAAACCTTCTTTACTTAATGGTTCAAACATATTATGAACCAAAAAAGTTTTTTTCACTCTCCTAGAAACATTTCAGTACTTAACAAAATTGAATTTTTTTCTCCCTTAATTTCTATAAAAAATATCTGTTCTAACGCATCATTGAAATCACCAAAAATTTAATATTGAAATATCGATTTTTTGACATGCCTTTTTGAAATTTACGATACAAAGAAAGTTCTGTTCTTACGTATCGTTGGAATCACCAAAAATTTAGTGTCGATTTCGCGATTTTTTTTTTCTATTAATTTTTAAAAGACTTTGTGTCTACTTGAAGATATGGGATGTTGATAATCGAAATTTGTGATACAAAAAAAATCCCGTTAGTTGGATGATGGAGAGGCTGTTGACTATCTTTTCAGTACGGAACATTTACCAAAAAAAAAAAAATGTATGCATATTATTGAGAAGAGGGGGAGTAGACAAAGACCTCTTAACACACTTGTTGTAGACGCATTTTTTGGGCTCTTCTTCCTACACCTAATAAGAAATTTAAATATTTTATTTTTGAATGCGGGACTGTAAAAGTAAATTAAAATATATAAATAAATTTATGTAAAATTTGCCGTTAATTGAAAGTGAATATACGGTAACCTAGTTAGAGCACGAGCCAATTTTCAATACGGGATTTTCGGAAGATATCCTCTTCGTGGTGCATCTATTTTTACGACTTTCTCTCAGGGTTTTTTTTTTAGAATTTATTGGATTGTCCGGGTTCAACTATGAAAAAAGTGAGGGTCTTATCATGAAATGAATACAAATAAAAAACATTTTAACGAGGTCAGTGTGTGTGAGACAAATTGTGACTAAATCGTGACAAGACACGTGTCAACGTGGTGCTGAATACAAAAACGAGACAAGGGAAGAAAGTATTTCGGCCCAGGACAGAAGCAGATGGACTCGATTTCAATGTTTGGCCGACAACCCCCAAAACATTTGGAAAATATTTAAATGTACAACAAAGAAATGTTTCGACCCCCCTTTGTTTAAATTGTTTTATGAACGATGAATTTTAAATTTCCAAAATCTATACCATAAAACGTTTGAACAATTTTAAACGGCTATAAACATTTATTGGGTGTCGAAGACACCGAAAAAATCCAACCAATAAAAGATCGAAACGAAAAATATAACTGGACTTCAAAAAAAAAAATCAACCCTTTCATATTTCCGTTAGATTTATATAATTTTTACTGTTAGTCTGTTAAAAAAATGGAATATGAACTGAAGAAATGAGGTAAAAATCGACGATTTTAACGTCTTCTGGTTCTTTGTGGACACGACTGTCGGTTGATATCTGTGAGGCCAGGCGACCTACAAAGCCATCATGCGCCTCGTTTGCATCTGGCATTCAGAGCCCACAACCGCATCCAACATTTTATTTTATTACCGGCCAAACTCAAGAGAAAAATCATAAAAATACCATCAATAAAATTTTATTAAAAAAAAAATCGAGAAATTTTTTTTGTTAGTCAGGTAAAGTACTAAGAGGGTTTAGGATTTTTCTGCGGAGTGTCCGTTATTTGGGTCATCGAACGATAAAAGGGCGGCTAATTTTTTTTTTTTTCGAAAAGAACCGTTATCATTGTTTGCTATGTAGGTACTTAAGTGAACGCAGCTCTTGGTTAACATTGTTGTGTTAAACATGAGGGCCGTTAATGGCGTCAAATATTTAAAAATTAAATCAACTGGTGGGCGTTCAGCGAGAATCAAATGAGAAAATATAACATGGGAGCTATGGGAAAAAAGTGGAAGAGACAACTTGAATTTCTGTTGGAACTATGAAAAATTCGAAATGCACTATGACAATTTTATAAAAAAAAAAAAAATTTAACCTAATGAATTTTGAATTCAATTGTTGTTCTTATTAAGCTAATATAAGTTAATTGGACAATCGAGATGCATTTGAAGCAATATGACAAAAATGAAAATTATTTCCATATCATTTGAACACTTCAATGGTATAAAAGTCTTCTGAATGAAGAGAAAACTTAACACCATACTACAAATGATGCTTCAAAAATTTTTAAAAGATTATTATAATTTTTTTTTTTCTAAATTTCATTAAAATCCACCAAATACTCTTTGTAAAGAATAATACATATAATAACAAAAAAGATACCACCAAAACTGTTAAATATTTCAAATCCTCATTCTTTTCCAAGCTTCAAACCCAAAATTATTAATTAAACTTCTTCGATTTACTGAAACCAATTTTCTTCAAACGTAAAGTTTTGTACATTTTAATTTTATTGTCACAACTTTCATCCAACTCTGAGACTCCCGATTAAAATCCTGTTAATCCCTCCAGTATATGCTCTTTAAACAAATATTAGGTATATTATATATATTATTATATATATTATTATATATATTATTATATATATTATTATATATACTATTATATATATTATTATATATATTATACAAGTTGAACATACATTCATTATTTTTTGTTCCCTAAAAATATTTTTTACATACAAAGGACAATTTTTTAGTATAAGATTCAATGTGGAAAATGCGACAGGAAGTAATTTTTTTTTTATATTTGCAAAATTTGTATCATTTCTATGTGCAAAATGTATTTATCTCTTAAAAATCGAAATTTTTAAACTAAAATTTGAACGCATGTATCGTTTCTTAAATAATTTTTAAATTAGGAGCTTTTCAAAATAAGATCTAAGTTTTGTCTTGATCTGATAGATGATTTTATATTGGCCGGGGCAAATGATGAGCAAGTTATGATCAAAGTAAGACTACTAGAAAATCCCTAAAGAGAAGAGAGAAATTTATGGTGCGTTCATCTCATTTAATATTTTTTAAGAAACTTTTTCTTTAACGACAGTTCAAATATATTTGTAGGTAGATAAAAAAATTGATTGTCTTGATTTTAAGCTACTTGACTTTGAAATGACTATAAATGACGATACAAACGTTGACTAAAAATTAGTAACCCTACATTTTTCCAAGGGGTGACTTATAAGAACAACAAGAAATAGCTGTGGAAAAAACGATTAACACAAAAGTGAAGAGACCTAAATATTATTACGTATGAAAAAAAAACTACTTTCAAAGCTCTCGTTTTTCATATTATAAGACCAGTTTACTTCTCTATAACTCAATGAAGGTTAAACACAAAATTTTAAAAAGAAAAATTTTTTCTGACTAAATTAAATAAATTGCTTAGTACAAAAGATTGCTACATCCATAATGTAGCTTAATCATTTATATAAGTATCTATTTAAAGCTCTTTTTCTTCCTATGCATGATAATATAAGAGTACCAATTTAAAAGTGCCCGCAAATAAGCAAAAATAGTCGTTAAAGATTCTGTAAATAAAAGATAAAGTGAAGGAGCGCAGAAACATATTTGCCTCGATCTATTGAGGCACGCAAAGGATTTAAAAACTCACAAAAATTTGCCTTCCTTGTCTGAAAAATGTCTGCGTGCTCCCTTAGTTTATCTTTAATTTATAGCATTTTTAAAAGAATTTTTTGCTTATTTGAGGCCACTTTTAGATTGGCACCCTTAGATCAACATGATCAGAAAAAAAGAGCTTTAATTTGATATATAAATGATTAAGCTACATCATGAGTGTAGCAATCATGCAGCGGTATCATAGGCTATATGCCTATAAGCGTTGTTCGCGGATGCAATTCTGAACCAATTCAAGACTATTCTTATGCACGTATTAAGAAAGAGCATTCCTTGAATCCTAATTTTTTAATAACAGCCCGATTGCGATTCACACGAAATCCGTTCGTTAACGATTCTGAATTGATTTTAGCGATTCTCGGATTTTTATAAGGACAAAAAATTCGATTTTCTTACTCATGGGAAGTTTAATAAATCGTGTCCAGCTTAAGATGCAGTTTCGTTGTTAACGTTTAGTTCAATCAACAATTTTCGTGGGTTTTCGTTAGTCTTTGTCTAATTCGGAGCAATCCTAAAGTTGTTCGCGGGAAAAAAAATCCCGAAGTTGTTCATTACTAAGCCTGCGCTCTACGATAATCCTTAATCTATCTTGAACCAATTCGTAATCGGTTCAGAGTGAGTCCCGCGGCCATAGTTATAATAAAATAAGAAATGTTTAAATAAATTACCTTTAATTATGAATGAGTAAATTTTTGCACTGCCTCTCTTGTCTCCGTTATAACAATAATATACATAAATATAACCTACATTTTCTATTAAAAAAAAGCTTTTCAAAAAGATAGTAGTATTGTATATATATGTATATATATATATAAGGATTTTTCTACAATGTGATTTTAATTCGTGTTAAAAGAAAAACATGTGTGAACTTCTACTAGTATTTTGTAGAGATTGTAATATTATTTTATCTTAACCGAATGATATGTTAATCTTGTTCGTATTAAACGTTTTCTACTATTGAACTCTTTATGAAAGTAGAGATTTATTAATTCAAGTAGTTGGACCAGTTTTGACGATTTATGCTTGACATTTGAAATTATTTACAAAGCTCATACTTGACTGTATTTAGCATTGAAATATTTTACTTGATTTCAAGTAAAATTTAGACCAAGCTACTTGAAAATTAAGTCAATTAGTGAATCTTTAGCAATCATTAATTTTTGTGTGCAATGTTTGAATGATTAAGTTTTTTTAATTTCGATTTTTTTTTTTTGGGTGTTTATAGTCGCTTTAACATCTATAGTCATATTACGACTGTCTTACAGAAATATTCTTTAGGTTTTAAATCTTAATGTTTAATCTTATATCTAGGGATTCGACGGGGATCGAACCCAGAACCACTGGCGCATGTGGCAGAGAGAGCAGTTGCTCTAACCACTGCGCCATCAAGTGGATTAATTTCAAGTTTATCTTCCTACTAAATATACCGGTAAATATACCGAAGGTAAATAAAATAAAATATATTAATATACTCTTTGTTACACCATCTTGAGATTTTTATTATTGAGGTGGACCAAAAATACTGAAAATTTTATGACTAAGAGCATTTAATAAATTCAATATTGAATAAATTGTTTAAAATATCGAGGAGAATATCGATCATTAAATGTACAATAATTAAGGACTGCAGGTCAATACAAGTCGATTAAAAGCATAAATTCTCGTTTCATCGATAAAAATGGGCAATCATTTAATGAATGTCCTCTACCTTAAAAAATTATTAATTCCCATACACCCGCCGAAAATGACTCTTACATTAACTGATTGACCAAAATTTCTGATCAAATCTCAGACCAACTGTCAAAAAAATCAACAGTAGATAAACATTATCTTTTCTTGAAAATTTACATGAAATCACAACAAGTTTAAATCAACAACTAACAAAATGTTTTTACTATATCGATACTTACAGATGTCTCCTTAAATTTATTTTCAAACTAAAACTTTCTCGACTAAATCTTGACATTTAACAACCAACATCTGATATCCTACTTAAATTTTAATACCAACTGTTTGAAAAATTAAATTTCAATTCCCTTAAACCAAAAATCAACTCCAAGCCAACTAGTTAATAACCGCTTGTTTTCAACGTTCTGTTCTTATCAAGCATTGAAGTCTCTTAGTTTTTACCAGTCTTAAATGTTATTATAATATCTGTTTTAAGATGATCTGCATAGATTAAATATTTGCATTACAAAAAGCCACTTTAATTGGTCTGTTTTAAGATTAAGATTAGCTCAATAGGTCTGAAAGAATTGGGGTAGGTTAAACAGATTTATGCAAATAGTTTCAGTGAAATTTTGCCCAAAAAATCATCATCGACAATAAAACGCAAATCGGCATGCGTTGTGAAGACGAATTAAAATGAGAATAAAAACGGCTGGCTCGAACAATACGCCATTAGCATTGAATGCAACAATGCGAAGTTTCCAATGGCTGTTGTATTCATAACATTTAAAGCGACTGCTCGTTTTGGTCGATTGATTCAAATCGCGTATGTAAAGAAGGTCAGTAAGTAAAATCGCTACTTATTCTAATTGCTCTTATTTACATACCGACTACATTTGTATGCAGTGGCAACCAAAATTTTACATATATTAATCCCACGTGTTTTTTTGGGGAATTGATTTATAGTTACTTTCAAGTAATTTTTTTTTTGAGTTTCAATGTTTCATCATTCAAAATATTCTTAAAAACATTTACAAGAAAAATAAATAAAATCGTGAGATTAAAACCAGCGACTCGCGAGGCGTCCTGGTGACAAGATATTTGCCAATTCGAATTTGTGAGTATATTCCTTATTCGTATGGAGTTCCCTGAATTGCGGGATTCCGAAGTTAAAATAGCGGGGATGGTACTATATGAGATTTATTTTTGGGAAGGAATTACTAGTGAATTTGGTGGTAATTTTCATTTGTAGTTTGTACGTCGATTTTTTTAATGTTCACGATGTATAACCCACATGGTGATCCCTGGGGGTGGTGGGGGTCTAGTTAGCATTTGCTGAAATGCTTACCATTAGATCCACCACTGTCCAAGTGCGGCCCGCACTAAACCAGAAGTAAAATATTAGGTTTGTTTGCGGATCTGATACTGGACCGATAACGAATCAATCCAAGTGGATTTAGGATAATCGCCAAACGCATACACGCTTATGAACTGATTAAGGGTTATTTTCCCGCGAACAAGTTTGAAAATGTTCGGAAATAATACGAGAATTAACGAGAACCCACGAAAATTGTTAATTGAAATTAAAGTTGAAATAAAAAGAAAGAAAATCTAGGCACATTTAATCAAACTGCGCATGAGTAAGAGAATTGAATTTTTGTCCTAAAAAAAACAGAGAATCGTTAGATCCAAAGTCCCGTTTCTCTTTCCTTTTCTTTCAGCTTTAATTCAATTAACATTTTTCGTGGGTTCTCGTTAATCTTCGTTATTGGTCCAGTATCAGATCCGCGAACAAAAGTATTTAGTGCATTTACAACCAAAGAGTGTCGAACCCTGCTCTAAGGGATAGTCGTGTACGCATGCTTTCTTGTCCGAAGGGTTGCATACTTCACAAATTTTTGGATTTCGATATATTTTTAAGAAATCTAAGCACCGTGCATTGAAAGTCCAATTTACAAAGATCCTTTAACGACCTAGCAAAGTCGTGTTTTCTTCTTTTTTTTTTTAATTATTTGAACTGTACTTGGCTAAATGGGTTTTTTTTAACCTTATTTTTTAAAGTACCTAAATTGTTAATAGTAGTATTTCGAAAATATTTTTATATAAAACTTTTTGTCTTCCATAGGATGGCATGTTAAATTTATTGTGACCTCACATAGCCTATAACCAGAGGATTGTCAAGGCGCATCTAACAATCATTCATGTGTCAAATTGTGATAAGAATTTTAGAAGGTATCGAGGAACAAAACAAACAAGAATTTTAAAAAAATATTACTTTATTTTCATTTCACCGTACTAAAGCACAAAATTACTTTCTCTCTTAAGATGATAGAAAAATTCGAAGGACTTAGAAACAAATGTTTGTCTAAGAAGAATAAAATTTCTTCCCTAAAAAACTTTTATTAAGATTACCATAACTGGAATCAAAGAATTAAAGCCTCGTTGAAGACTATCAACAATAATTTTTTATGAGATTACTCTGTTGTTGGTTGACTGTGAAAAAGCTCGTGATGATGGATATACAATTAGGTTGTGGTTTAGAAGGAGGATCAGGGATGAACATGGTGAGCCCTTAGTGCTCAGGAAAACCCTAGATAAGTATATTTAACTAAACACTTCAAATATATTTGGGGGGCATGAAATCATTACCATATGAAAAACAAAAAAAAAAAAAAAATAATAATAATCCCAGGATTTCTCTTCTTATGCCCTATAAGCATTAAAATTATTAAAAAATTTTTGTTAATTAATAAAAGATATTGTCAATCATTCCTTTCAAATTGAAAATATCGCATCAAAATTGATCTATTCGTTTGGTAGCTACGATTCATTAAATACGACATTAAATGTATAAAACCCTCATCTTTACTTCAGAGGTTGAAATTAGGGAGCTTTCTCTTAGAAAAAGCTTTCTAACATATTCTCCGGAGATCCAAGCACATTGAGAAATCTTTGGTCAGTCATAAGCCTTTTGATAAGGACTTAAACCACAACTACTATAAATATTTGAATTCAACTCTAGTTATGAAGAAAATCTTTTGCCATAAGATTCAAAGAGTTTGATGAAACTAAAAAAATATCAAGATCAAAGATCAGTTTTAAAAAGTTCATAGAAAATAATACAATAATTGGTATAGAGTGAAATTTTAGATTTATCAGTATAAAGTTGGAAAATAATCACAAAAGTAGCACGCCGTGCCTTTACCTAGCATTGAAGTCTCTTTTAAACGTATCGCTTATAAATAAGAATTTGACTGGTTTTTAAGAAGGCATTAAAGCTCATTTTAAAACAGTAGAAAGGGGATAAATCCTATACGAATTTGTGTCAGTTATTACGTCTTAGCTTTCCCAAATTGTACCCTAATACATTACCAAAGGATTATATTTATTTTAATTTATAGAACTATTAAGGATTTGAATATTTGAAGAAATAACAATATGAGGGTTATTATTACGAAGGTATTTTAATGTTAGTTTACATGTCTCAAGTTTTGATTATTTTTAATGTAAAAATTATGGAAAAACGAAGCCAATGCTGGGCGACTAAACGACGCGACATAGATGTAAGCCAATGGTATACCGGAAGTGGAGTCGCGGTCTCTTATTGACACAATACAAGCTCATCGGTGGGGCAACACAAGTGGGGATCAAAGTGAGGCACGGTTGCACCAACTGCTCAATACATAAATGTATCGAAACGGGGCTGCGCGGGAGGCGTTCACCGTGGATGGTGCATTCAGTGGGAGACAACGACTTAACAAAATCGGACGGAGACAACCGATACTCGTGGTCGAGGAGGTGGTGGGCCAAAGTAGTCCACTGACCTACATCACAACTCGTGCGAGTTTTCTTGTTTGTCTTTATATCGTCCGTTTTTTCTTTCTTTCTTGATCGTTTTTTAAAAACTCGACAACAACAAAAAGAAGTCTTCCTTACATAAACCTGATCAGAACGATCAAATCTTAATCATTTCCAAAAAAAAAAAAAGCGCTTTTTAAAGATCTATATTAACCACTTGTTTTAATTAGATAACAAGTAATCTCAATATTCCCTCAAAGGATCAAATCCTTTAACCATATCAAAATTTAATCTTTTAAACTTTTAAAATCTTTCAGTAAGATGATTCTTTTCTTTGATTTCAGAACAAGGTGCAATTTTTAAGAAAAAGTAATTTAGCTCTTGAAGATCTTTGAAATTTAAAATTAATCTCTTCAAGGATTAAAATTGCATGGTGGACACTTGATGGTTTGTTTTGGGATTTTAGAGAGGCTCAATGCACTGACCTTACAGAAATACGGTGCATAAACCCGAAATGGATTAAAATGAGGAGATAATGGTAATTTATGATCGAATTTTGGACGGTTTATCTTTAAATTTTGCTGGTTTTAAGTATAAAGATTTGAGCATTTTGAAATAAAAATATTTTCTGGGAAGACATTTAGACAATGATTTTTGGTGTATAGAGAACAATATTTAGATTGTCCGCCATTAAAGAAGACAAAGAAAATGTTTAAGACCTTTTTTCAGCCAACCTCCCAAAAAAATTTTTTTATGCCCAACTTTGGCTTATAAAATTCAATTTTGCAGATGCAATTTATAGCACCGTTTTAAACATTACTTTTGTAAAAGTTTTTCTGCTGATACAGTTAAGGGAATCTTTAGATATTTTTCTTTGGTTTTTATTGAAAGTTCAGCAGGTAATCAAAAGATTTATTAACTTAAACCTGATTTTCTTCCTCATTTTTACAACGATGTTTCAAGGTTTGAAAGAATGTGTACAATAAAACTTATTGGCTTACCATCCCTCGTCAACTTATTGCTCATTTACAAATGCAAAATCAACCTTTGAACCATCTTAAGTAAAATCCTCAACATTAAACTATTTACCCTCAAAACAGGGAAAAAAAATTAAGAAGAAACTAAATATTTTGCCTCGATTAATTTGACTTCATTATTACGTGAATCTGAATTTCCCGATCATTATACCAGTAGTTCTCAAGTTCTAAAAATGGTGGTTGTCACGCTTAAAGAGGGTTATTTAAATTAATCCTTGTTTTCAATTTTCTGAAGAATTTCTTGAAAATTTTGAATAACAGGTTTCCAAGCCAAAAATTTTGGGAAACACTGGTGTTGAAGTAACAAGAATTAGTTTCCTTTTGGGTCAGTCTGTCTATGGTACCAAATTTTTGGGCTTTAAAAAAAATGAAATACAAGTTTAGAAGAGGTTCCAAAAATGTGATCACTTTTCAATTTTTGGAAGTTTGCAGTTCTCGAATTCATAATAATATTTTTAAAACAGCTGGAGATTTGTTCAGAAGTAAGTATGCACTTATAAAACTTAAGAACATTTGAACGTGGACAAGCAAAAATTCCAAAGACAATTTTTTTGTTCGTTTGCTAAGGTTTTTCCACTTAGCCAGGTTTCCCAATTATGAAAGTAAAAACTTATTTTTTTACTTATAGAGTTCGTTTAAATGTTTAACTTCTTATATAGACTCGAGTCTTACTTATAGAAGTTGAGGGGATAGATAGTTTTAGTTATAGAGTTTCAGACAAAAATGTTTCTTATAAAGCTCATTATTTCTTATATATAGAGGTTTTTTAAAGTTATAGTCATGGAGTCTCGTGGTTTTCCACTTAGCCAGGTTTCCCAATTATAAAAGTAAAAATATTTCTTACTTATAGAGGTTGAGAGGAAATATAGTTTTAGTTATAGAGTTTCAAACATGAAAAATATTTCGAATAAAGCTCCATGTATATCATGTATAAAGGACTTTGAAAGTAACAATCATGGAGTCTTATTTATCCAGCATGTTCACTTATCCAGGCTCAACTGTATTGATATATCATTCCCCCCATATCGCACCCTCAGTGAATTCTGAACGAATCCGAAACGTTCCATTTACAAGTAATAAAAAAAACTTGATTTTTATTGTTTTTAATCTTGACATCCAATGGAATTCAATCTACTAAATTTAAATAAAATTTTATCCGCTCTTCCCCCCTCTACCTCCTCTTGAAACAACCGTAACTTTTTCCTATTAGAAGTTCAAATTCTATATCGCCAGTTTGCTAATTCCTTTTTTATCTTAGAACCAATTTTAATTTTTTAAGAACAAGAAAGCTTTCACGAAACATTCAGCTAGTTCTGAACTAGTCCAGAACTGTTCTACGAACAAATATTTTTTCCAAAAAAAAATTCATATTTTTCAATCTTAAACCCTATATAATTTTATTAACTTGATTAAAAGAAGGCTCTTAGAACTTTTACCTCCCCCCCCCATTCTAAGCTCCTTAAACAGCCGAAACTTTGTCGTAGTACGAGTTCAAAAATTAGTTCCATCATTGCACTATTTTTTTTTCTTTAATTTTGGAACATCATTCGTTTTTAAAGGATTGAAAAAAAGCGTAGCAGGAAATTTTTTTCTTGAAATGTCATCAATCCAGTGAATTCCGAACTAGTCCAGAACTGCTGTACGAACAAAACGATTTTCCTATCAAAGGGTAGTTTACTAAGCCTAAATTGAGAATAAAATCGATTTAATCAATATAAGTCTCTATCATACCATCCATACCTAGGTAACCCTTGACAACCAATACCATTAAGCTCACCAGTTAATTTGTTTATATAAATAAGCCCAGTTTTTTTAGACTTTTATTTTTTTTTTTTTTTTGTGAAAGACGCAAAAAACCGTCCTCGTCTCGGAAATCGTGTAACTCTCGATTCGATTTACTGAAAAATTGTTGCAATCGTTGCAAAAGTCGCTTCGGCTGCAGCAACTTGAGCGTAACGTCTTTGAAAGATAAGACAAGGCAGCCACTAAATTATAAATATAGTATATAATAAAATATTATACACATTCATTATGATTTTGACGAGTTCCTGATTTAAAGGATGCACACACGGACAAGCGGACACCACATTTTCGTAACAGAAAGTGTAAATATATGTTTGAACACACAGAAAAAAAATCATACACAAGCACTCATACCAATGAGGAATTTATTAAAATTAATTAAAGCAATTCTTTAAAATATTTTTTTTCGATTCAATGCGCATTAATGTTAGATTTAATTATAATTTTTTTTTCTGTTCTTTAGAAAGTGAACCTTATGTTAAACAAATAAAATACATGAAAAAAAAATTGTAATAACTTGAAAATATTTCGGTATATGCATGCAATTTGGAATTGATGGAAATCTGAAGAGATATACCGAAAAATATCTTCCAAGACCATAATTACTTCAATTGAGGTGATTAGAGATAATTAATTGCATTTTTGTCTAATTGTTTTGATAATTATGATTTGCATTGGCGATAATACCGATTTTAGTAATGGGGTTGAAATGTCAAGGAAAATTGTTAAGGATGGTAACGATGTCGAAAATTAAAGTAAACTGGTTTTGAGTGTGTTATCGATTGTCGTGCTAAGCGTTGTCACCGTCATCATCAGCAGCATATCGCTAATTATTAAAATCATAAATTTTGTCGTCATCAACAGGTGGTTTTCGGCAATAGGCAGGTCATTAAATGTTAATGTATGTTACGGATCTAATAAGGCTAATTGTATGTTAATGGGTTGACGACAACGGCGACAATAACCGAGGCGCTGGTATTGTCGACGTCGCTGCCGAAGAAGTACATTTTCGAAGATTTTTGAAAAAATTCTTTGGCATATCAAAGAAGTAATGTCCACTTATTCAAACAGCATAATTTTTTTAGTTTCAACCCGAATATTTTAACCAAATTTTTCAAAATTAAAATTTAAAAAAAAAATATTTTAGATGATAGATTAATTGAAAATTTGCCTATAAAACATGATAGAAAACGTTTTTTGGGAGAAAAAAAAATTAATAAATAAGCCCTGGGGCAGTCAAATAGTACTGTGGCCTCTGCCGAAGAACTAAATATTTGATAAATATTTTTAAAAAAAGAAATTTTGGTGTACATCTTAAGCTTAATAATCAAAATTATACAAAAAAAAATTTTTTTGGAAAAGACAAGCTCAATATGTAAGCCTTGTTGCAATCATGCATTGTTGTGGTCCCTGCCGAAGAACTAAATTTTTGGTGATTTCCAAATATTTTTTATTTAAGATTTTTACTTTATACCAAAACAAATAAAATGGGTTAATTTTTTTGTGGAAATTTGGAAATGAACGATTAGAACAAGGGGAGATTTAAACGCAACATAAGACAACATACTCACAAGACTGAACAAATCCATTATGTTTGAGACGGTGCAACAATGAAGGTATCCAAATCGTATCCATCGAGAGCAAATTATCCAGGCACGATTTTTTTTTTTCAATTTGTTAAAGTTAAATTTTACACTCAACCGCAAAAGAATTCACTGAATTTTTTCTTTTTAAATTTTTTAAAACATCCAATTAAAAACTGTCCAACACTGAAGTCGTAACACTTTTGGAGGCATTCTTGAGTTGTTCTTTGTCGATGAAAAACGCACTGCACACTGTCACATACTTTTTAAATCGAAGAAATAATCCGTGGAAATAAGCACAGCTTGAAGTACACTCGATATTAAGGGTTGAGGGTTGATTTTTGAATGCGTGTCGACGATTATCTTTTGTGGAGAGCAAAAGAAAAAGAAATTGTTAATAATAAAAGATGTCAACAAAGCAACATTGACCTTGTTAGGCTTCGGAGGAATGAGAATCGAGGTTACGGCCGTAATTTCGGGGCAGATGAAACAGTGTCTGTCTGGGGGCCAGCTACGGAGCTGGGGCACGACTGTCGCAGAGCCGGGCTCCATCGCGGTCCGAGCCCTGTCAAGCCCCTCTTCGCACATAACAGTACCTGTCGTACACGCCGGTAACCTAGATTTTATTCTTCGGTTGGCAACAATGCACCTCTATTTCCTCATACATTAAGGTTCACTATCCTCTACATCAATCACCAGCATCATCACAACACAACACCATCATCAGCATCAGCACCAGCACAAGTCGTTTTCTGCCTTCTCATTGTCTTCGACCAGGATTTTTTCCTGTTTCGTCCAACCAAAATTCACAAGCTTACCGCCCCGTAAACATCCTCTTCTCCCACTTTTTATTTAGGATAATAACAACTCTTTCGATACACTCAACACGGATGCTATAATTACACCATATTGCCTCATACCATTAAAATTCTTTTCGATCTTCGTCAAACTGGAATTTTCAACGTTTTACCCCAATCAAACTATAAAGATCCTGGATAAATCATCACCTCGAACATTAGTAACCACCCCACAAACATCTTTCTTCATATCCTCTTTTTTAGGGTAATATCAACTCTTTCGCTGTGGTCAACACGGATGCTGAAATTACACCGTGTTACTTCATATCGTTGAAATTTAGGACCCTGAAATACCCAAGAAATGACCAACAATTAAAGTCACATCCGTGAAGTTTTAACTCTCATATTTCTTTGCCGAAGAACAAGAAATGCATTCCAAAAAAAAAAAAATTAAAAAAAATACACCTGATGACCATTATAATTAGCTACCATTATAATTGGCCTGATAACTAAACTAAAAATAAATTACGATAGTGCAATAATTGAATCTTCTTTATGTAGTTTTTTAGATAAATATATTTAAAAATCTATTTGTAGTTAGTAAAAAAAAAAGGAAAAAGCAAAAAATAGTTTTACATTATACTGTACCAAAAAAAAAAAATTTTTGAGGAACTATAATTGAGTCCAGTAATTTAATGATAGAGAAATAGATAAGGGAAAAGATTTTTGAAGTTATACTTCTTTAGGCGCGTTATGAAAAAATGATGAGAGTGAAATTTTAAGATGCACGCGCATTTTAAGATAAAAATTAACAAAATAAAGTTAGTCGCAAAACCACTGGATCTCCTGGCGCGCGTAATTTGAATTTTTGTTGTATTTATTTTCTAAATTATTTATTTTTATATTTAAATTAAAAATAATTATATATTCAAATGACACATATTATTAATAAAAAAGTTATTACTTTTCTCGAAGTGTGCAGTAGCTGTTATACTAGTTGAAATTTAATGATGAAAATGACGTCTGCATTCCATGCATATTCTTAGTGATCACGAAATCTGGGATTCTGAAATGATTCAACCGTCTTAGAATAATAATTTAGTAAAACAAGATAAGAATAAGATTAAGACATTTACTTTGAAAAGTAGCTACTTACTTTATTTTGCAATTTCTATGATGCTTCGTTTTCATGACATGCATGAATTGTTAACCAGAAAAATGATCCTGACAAATTTTATAAACGTCTTGCAGCTTTCTTTGGATATAATTGATTGATACAAATTAAAATATTATTCTCTTAATTTTATTTTTAATAATGATATCTTTAAATATATATATTATTATTATTAAATTTTAAATTACAGTTTTTTAAAATTGATTATTTGAATAAAATTAATAAAAACTAATTTTTAATGATACCAAAGAAGTGTAACTTCTCACGCGCGTACATAAATACACGCAACCACTTTTTTTCATTAATTTTATGAGGATACTACAAGCATAAAAAATTTTCAACCTCTGATCGTCATTTATTTTTCTTCAGAAATATTGCAACTTTTGTCAATGTTCTATAACTTTAACTTAAAATAGTTTGTTCTTAATTCAATATACTTAGGTAATAAGTGCTTTACAGTAGGTTTCATACAGTCAGGAGACAGGAGGAATATAAAAACGATTTTTCAATAATTTTATAAAAAAAAAACTTTTAAATGTATTATTCTATATCTATTATAATTATCTATACTAATATATAAAATTGAAGAGTTTGTTTGTTTGTTTGTTTGTTTGTTTGATTGGTTGAACGGGCTAATCTCAGGAACTACTGGTTCGAATTGAAAAATTCTTTTAATGTTGGATAGCCTAATTATCGGGGGAGGCTTAAGGCTATATAACATCACGCTACGACTAATAGGAGCAGAGCATCGATGGAAAATGTTGCAAAAATCAGGAAAAATTTTTCCTTTTGAGAGCGTTCGTGACCTGCCCTGCGTAAACGGTTAAAGTTACGCAAAAATTATGTGTAGCAAAATTGTTCCTCTTAAAAAGTTCTACAAAAAAGTCCGCGATGGCATATGTCTATCTTTTACGGTTAGCCCGCTATAACCTTTTTAATGGTTGTTAAGGTTGTTTCAAAAATAATTCATTATTTGCGAAATTGTTTTTAGAAACATATTATTAATTCTTACCCAAATAAATATGACTTTTAATAAAATTTGTTGTGATAATAAATGACAATCTGAATCATTAAATAGAATTCTTTTTATTAAGGGAAAATGTCTCATTTACCCGGGAAATTGAAAAACGGGTTGGAGAAAAAAATTATGCATAAACTCTATTTTTAGTTGAAAATGGATTTTGGTGATATTTAAGTATAATGATAGCTAAATATGCGAATCATTATCTAAAACACGTTTTATTTCGGAAAAATTTCTCATTTCATCGGGAAAATAGAGAAAAACTGGTTCGAAGAAAAATCATGCTGAAACCAAACATTTTAATAACTCATTTATTAGCTAAGAGTTAAGTAATAACTCATAAGGTCCTCAAGGCAAAATGATAATTTTTCTTTTCATACAGTCCACTTTTTATCCAGGAAAAATGTATGTTCCCGTAGGATAGATACGTTTTTGTTTTTCACAGAACAAAAGATTACCATAATTTCTTGCATTATGGTGGTTTAAGAGACAGTGAATGATATGGGTTACTTTTTATGTTAGAATATTGTACGGTTCCCGTAGGATAGGCTAAAAATAGAATCTTTCAAGAACTGAGTATTTCAAAAGAGTTTTCTAAAAGTTTATGAATAAGAGTTTTAACAAATTTTCCTCAGGAAAGCTTGATCTCTTTTTTATCCAGGAAAAATGTTCTACTCCCGTGGGATAGATATGTTTTTGTTTTTCACAGAGTAAAAGATAGACATGATTTTTTGCAATATGATAGTTGAGGGATCAGATAATAATATAGATTATTTCTTATGCCAGAATAATGCACGGTGCTCAAAAGATAGCATGATAATTGTCTCCTGCGGGAACCGTGTGTTAAAAAAAAGGTCGTGAAATAGATCTTTAAAGTTCGTGAAATAGCGTTTTAACACATTTTCTCTTTAGGATTAAAATAAAAATTACAATTTTCACTTGATTTTTTATTTAACATCCGAAAAATAATGAAAATTTTTGAAACGTTGAAATTTCTTTCATTGTTAATTTTCGAATACATATTTAGAATTTAACGTGTTAAATTACATTGAAAAAATCAACAATTACATTTTTAACTTTTAACATTTTTCAAGACTCCCCACTCTTTAAAATATGTTAGGCCTCCTAAGTGAGCGCTTGCGCTTTTCCTTCTCAATATTTGTGTACTTCTAACTTTTTTTCAGTAGTCAGTACTGACTACTGAGCTGATTCATAGATCATTAGACATTCAGGCATTCAGCTCCTTGCAATATATTATAACAGATACAAAAGTACAAGTTTAAAATATATTATTTATTACAACGGTTACAGGCGTTGCAATAATCAAATAACATTTTAATTTTTTTTACGTTAGTCTTTGTTTAAGTTTCATATATTCTTTTTTCTTCATTATATTTTAAGTTTACATACGTAAATTTTATCAATAAAACACCCCAGTAGTGTTATGCAGCGTTCCTTTATTATTCCCGTTCCCGTGACATTTTCTACTATAGTTCCACTCTTACTGATCATAGTGTGATGTACCTAAGATAGCTCATGAGTCATGTTATACTTTTAACGTTACAGACATACAATGTTTTTCTTGGTTTCGTCCGCGTGGTTTTAAATTAGCATTATAGGTACCAAATTTTATCTCTTCAATGGTTCTTAACTGATTTGTGGATGAAACAAAGAAAGTTTCAACTCCTTTAGAATTGTGCCATAGGTTCCCCACGTTTAACCCTCTCGCACTCTTATCTGACGGAGTTGCGCGGGTCAGCTAGTAATATATAAAATTGAAGAGTTTGTTTGTTTGTTTGTTTGATTGTTTGGTTAAACGCGCTAATCTCATGAACTACTGGTTCGAATTGAAAAATTATTTTTGTGTTGGATAGCTTAATTATCGACGAAGGTTTTAGGCTATACAACATCACTCTACGACCAACAGAGGCAGAGCATCAATGGAAAATGTTGCAAACACCAAGAAATTTTTTTTCTTTTGAGAGCGTTTGTTGCCTGCCCTGCGTAAATGGTTAAAGTTACGCAAAAATCATGTATAGCAAAATTGTTTCTCTTAAAAAGTTCTCTTAAAAGGAAATCGTTCACTTCTAAGGTGTTGAAAACTAAGGGATGAAATATTAACTTCTTATTGGATAGCTCGATTTTGAAAATTCTTTCTTTAATTGAAAGCTGGTGCCTTCTGTGTGGTCCCATTTTATTTTGAAGGAAATCGTTAAATTTGAAGGGGTTGAAAACTAAGGGATGAAATATTAACTTTTTATTGGATAGCTCGATTTTGATAATTCTTTTTTTATTGGTAGTACATAATTTTAAATTAATCTCATACCCATTATTTGTAAAAGAACTACTCAGTCTACTCATAAAGGGTTACAAATTAGGAATGAAATAATAAATTATGCCTTGCTAACCTGATTTCGATAATTATGTTTCTATTGCGTACATCGTACCTTTAAAGTATTCACATTTCAAGTTGAAGAAAAAAATCTACTCCCTAAGGATGAAAATAGGGATAAAATAGGGACGTTTAACTGAATCATCGGATTTTGATGATTTTTTTTTCTATTGGA
Source organism: Sisyra nigra (assembly GCA_958496155.1). Classification (NCBI taxonomy): domain Eukaryota; kingdom Metazoa; phylum Arthropoda; class Insecta; order Neuroptera; family Sisyridae; genus Sisyra; species Sisyra nigra. Next base: position 7,122,383 of record OY292318.1, read on the forward strand.
AAGGGTATTCCAGTTAGTTCTATCATTACATTTAAAAGCAAAAATGTTCAACCCTTAAGGGCAAAAAGGGATGATGTAGTAACTTTTAAAATTTAACGGCGCTGTCTCATATGAACAGCGCGTTTCGTAGGTCTGCCCATATTCAAAGAAATAAAATCATTTATCAATTTTCAAATTCACCAAAAATCGAGAAATAAATAAAATTATAAAAAAATAAAAAACCGACTTCAAAATAAATTAAAAAATCTTAAACAAAAATGCACTAAAAAGTAAAAAAAATAATTGCGTATCCTTGCAGTGTGTACACCTTCCAAATTATTAGAATGAGATAATGTACAACTATTGTTATTTTTGGAGTTGGTGCCAGTCAAGGAAATACGATTATATTGGTACTTAGCAATAAACGAGAATACCTTATGAAATTTATTTTTCAAAATGAACTTTTATACAATACACTAGTAGTGTGACAATATCAAGCGACCTTTAAACTACAAAATACCAATTACCAACTAAACCTTTTTACAATTTTTACAAATTACCATTAATATTAATTTTCTTGACTGCCACCAACTCCAAAAATAACAATAGTTGTACATTATATCATCCTAATAATTTGGAAGGTGTACACACTGCAAGGATACGCAATTATTTTTTTTACTTTTTAGTGCATTTTTGTTTAAGATTTTTTATTTATTTTGAAGTCGGTTTTTCATTTTTTTATAATTTTTATTTATTAAAGAACCTTATTGATCAATGAAGATAATACGTTTTCCTGAATTCAATATAACTTAAGTTCATTAGCAATAATATAAGAACCTTCAAATAGGGGAAGAATTTTCAAAATCAGTTATTTCTTTCGGAAATACCTCGATCCAAGAAAAATTTACACTACCTATTAGCATACATTTCCATTTTACCTCATAGAACTTGGATATAATACATTGACTCACAAAATAATCACCCACAACATTGATTATACAATGTACTTATCTACATACAAAAACGATTTTAATTTTTCTGGTGCAAAAGAAGTATAAAAGCTTCTCATTTTAATGAAGGAACCAATTTAAAATTCTATCTACTAACCAGCTCAAAGAATTTGAAAAAAAAATATTCTTTGAAAATTTAGATCAGTGACTGGTATATTAATTAATACTAGAGGTCGCCCAGTGGTCGAAATTCGACCATAATTCGTTACAATTTTTACATAGGTACCTAAGGGTACACTTCCCTTGTAACTGCCTCAAAAACTTTAGTTACTAAGCTAACTACAGCAGATAATGAATTGCATTTGCGAATGTTTGGAAAATAATTTCTTGACTAATTTTTTCTTCAAGGTTCATTTAAAGAAAGTGCATCATATAATGATTGAAAATATTTATTTTAGGTTAAGGAAGGAAATAGGTGTAGAGGTTTCAAAATATTTATTTTTTTTCTTCCATAAATCTTTTACAAAATTATTTCAGAATATTCTCTAAAAATTTCAAAACTAAATATCAATTCGTTCATATCATACATGTTTTGAAGTCCCCCGAGTCCAAAAAAGTAGTTTTTAGAAACATGTCTGTGACAGCCATATCGTATCGAACGCTTTTCCGAATTTCACCAAACTTGGAAATTTTCCTTCATATTATATCTTGTTTTGCCGTGAAGCTTTTAGTTAAAATCGGTTAAACCGAAAGCTCCACTTTATTCCGGAGTTTTTGAGCTTTTTCAAATTTTTTCGAAAACGGCTGCAAAGATTTTCTTTAAGCTTATAATAGTTTTTAGACTTATTAATGGCTAAAACCTTTATTTGAAACTTTTTCTTGGGAAAATTCGATTAAAGACGGTTCTGGGGTGAAGGTTGGGAATTCATAAATACATATATGTTGTATACTTGTATGCATATAGTTCTGCTATGTATAGTTATAAGGTGCTTATATATTTCTTTTAACCAACAGCGAGTTTCATAAATTAAAGTAAAGGAAAGTACTGTGACGCCACGCAGCAGATATTTTTCTTTTTATAATGTTGTATGTCAATTCAAATTACAGTATTCTGAAATATTTTTTAGACAAACAAAAAAAAAATATGACTATGAAACATCAGAAGTAATTTTAAGTGAGTTTCCTACGTTCAAAAGTAAAACAAAAGTACCTTTATGTTTAAATTTTTTATTTTAAAAGCCAAAGAAAAAAAAATGGAAATAGGCTGCAAGTCCTGTTTAAAACTTTGAATTAAGCTAAGCTTTTTTTTCAAATAGTACCTACCTACCTAAATTAATTTTTTGTGTAATTTATTTGAATGATTTTGCCAAAAGAATATAATATGAATTATTTATACGTTATATAATAATCAAGAAACACCTGATGAAGACCAAATAAAATGGTTCAAACGTTGTGTATTTTAAGTTATACGTATCTTTTAAATATATTTTTAATAATATTACTCAATAATCAAATAATCGGTTAAATTTGTTTCCTTCAATTTCAATAATTACAATTTCAATATTTAAATTCCTATTTTGTTTAAATAATGACATTTGGAATATGGTTGAAGTCTGTGGTCAAACTGAACAACTGAGATTTAAAAATCTACATACTTGTGTGTATTGTGTGTCTGTGTGTGTCATACGCGTGGTAGTGTGTGTGACGTCTTTTTTCATTAATTTAAGGTATTTTGAAGCAATATTATAAAAAAATATTATCTCATAACGCAACTTCCTGATATAAACTTCAATTGTGCCAAACTTCATACTCCTCCGTTCGTATAATATTCGGTAAAAGGGGTTTATAATTTTTGCTTCACGTATTAATATAATATATAGATTGGCCTCATACCACACCAACCAATTGCCAAAGAAAAGTCCTATCAACATTTCATGGATGATAACACAAATCACTATCGATTCAATGTTTGCTCAGCTTAGTGTTGGTTTTTTTTTTCTTTTCTTCTTTACGTTTTTCATGCAATGCCACAAGTACAACAGTGGTTGGTGGGACGGATAGCTGTAGTTGTCGTATTTATTTAACTGGAACCGTATCAGTTTGTTACTCAAAAATTATTGGCAGTGATGCGTGCACTTGATCACGCAACGTACGAAAGTCTCCATGATCGAAACGCTATTTCGTTGGCGGTTTTTCATTGTTTTTATAGTTGTAGCAATCGTGAGATCTTAACCATCTGATAAAATCAATTACGACTTCCATTAACATTTTTTTTTTATAATTATAATGAATAAATGTATTCATATGCACTTCTGGTGCAATATGATTCCGAGTTACTCAACGTTACAATAAAGAAGGGTCGTCATATTTAACTGAACGCATTGAAGTTATTCGATTTGAAACTGAAGCCTTTCATTGTTGACATTGATTTATGGAATGTCTGAAGCTCGACAAATTTTTGCGAGGGCACAATTAAACTTAGGGGATTATATATGTATAGTTAGAGTTTTCAAAAAATCGAGCAATTTTAATACCGTTAATGTATCTTGTTTATATTTAAGTACACACCGAGAAAATTTCAGGTTAATCTGACGATTATTTTCCACGTTACTCGCAAATTTGTTAAGACAGTTTTCAATCTAAAGTCTAAACAAAGTTTTCACTAATAGTCCAGTCATTTGGTAGTTTAACCTAGAAACTAGAAAATATTTCCGGGAGTTTTAAAATTTTGTAATTTTATAGATTTGGATGTGTTCATTCCTAATTCCTAATGTACAACGCATCTTTGCGCCGCCATATTGGAATACGCCGACTATAACAATTGTTTTTTGACAATATCTCCGTTACGACTCATTTTACGGCAAAACTATTTCTATACAAAATTAAAGTAGAAAAAATTTCCTACAACTTATCTTACAATCTTTTTTTCGTTAGGTAAACATTTTTGGCGTACGAGCGCCGCAAACTTTTATACATTTATACACCAGTGTTTCTTAAAATTTTGACATATGTGTACCCTTTATTTGATTTTTGTAAGTGCTGAGTACCCCTTGTCAAAAAATTAATACCGTATATTGACCATCACTCTCATCAACAAGCATAATGCAACAAATATCCTCACCAAACTCCTGTGCAAAGCGTACCCCTAACAAACTCTTCATGTACCCCTAGGGATATGTGTTCTATACTTTAGGAAAAACTGATCTAATCCAACTCGTGACATAATATTACACACCTGTATACAATATATACAAATACACAAAGAAAATTGAATGGCACGGGTTGGCGTAAATGTATAAAAATTTACGGCGCTCGTACGCTAAAACTGTTAATTTTAAACTTTTGACAAATAGGTACCCCTTATTTGATTTTTGGAAGTGTTGAGTACCCTTTGTCAAAAAATGAATATCGTATAACAACCACCGTTCTCATCAATAAGCATAGTACAACAAATATCCTCACCAAACTCCTGTGCAAAGCGTATCTCCATCAAACTCTTCTTGTACCCCTGAGGATACGTGTACTACACTTTGAGAAACCCGTGACGTACAGAAATATACATAGAAAATTGAATGTCGCAGGTTGGCGTAGATTGTATGAAAGTTTGAGGCGCTCGTACGCTAAAACTACTAATTTTACGAGAAAAAAAGAAGTTATTACAGAAATGGTAGGATATTTTCTCTGCTTTCATTCTGTGTAAAATATTTTTGACATAAAATGAGCCAGAAAGGAGATATTGTCAGGAAACAGTGTTATTAGCGGCATTTTCCAAGATGACAATGCGAGCGGCAAAGATACGAGGTGGCAAAGTTGAAACTCCGAAAGAACACAGTAAAACCTATAAGATTACCAAATTTTAAGACTCCCGGAAAACTTTCCAGGTAACCTCTTATTCTAGAACCAAACGACTGTACTATAAAGAGCTTTTGGAAGTTCAAAAGCTTTTTTCTCAAAATTGTGTTTTTAAAGTCGGTGACCAAGATTTTCCAGAAACTACTCATCCAATCTGTCATAAATTTTAACACAAGCTTTTAAAGTGAAACTTTTTATACATCGTCTGAAATTTTTTGGCCTGTCTTTAGCATGTCGCTAAATGTAACACATTCTCGGCAGGGAATCAGCAAGTGTTCGGCAGAGCTCGTATACACATTGTTAGCTATATACCATGTCGTTTTCCCAGGCCTGTTGCGCGAGCTATTACTGAATATAATGAGCTAATTTCCTCTCCATGACAACGTTTTATTATATTATAAGTTGTCATTAATTGTCAATCATATTTGTATTGGTATTTGTATTTTGATCAGTGTATTGATATATAAATGTTGTTGTTCACTTGATCATGATAGATAAAGATACAGCTAGTGAGAATAGTGCAAAAATATCCGACGGTGATTTTACAATAGATAACAACAGGCAGATGATCGATTTAACACTAATGAACAAATTCAATAATCAAAATTACATTCGAGTAATAACATCAATAATGGAAATTCCAAAAATAGTTGCAACGGTGCGCGTCACGTCAGACAGTGAATTCATGCCACATCCCTTTCTTTCTATTCTATTTTCATACCCTAAATCGAATAATTTTCCCCAAATTTTTCAATTACTTAAGTGCCTAAAATCCGAAAAAAAGTTTCACTTGCATCGTGGTTTCGTAAAACCACACAATAATTTTTTTAAATTATATTTTTTAGTAATCAATTGAGGGTTTTTTTCCTCCCCTAAGTACTTTTCTCTTTAAAAACAATTTAAGGTCAAAATTTTTGTTTGAGAATCCGTCATTTTGTCCAAAATTTTGATGATTCTTTCGATCAATTACAGGATTATCCATTATTTTAACAAAATCTGTTTGGTTTTTCCATTTTTAATGATACTTATGGTACAGAGATATTGTGGTCACCAAGATGCCTTTTTTGAGAGGAGCTTTTGGTGATTAATTATAGCAGCTTTCAAAAGTATTATTTTTTTAAATAAAAAAAATTTTAAATTATAGTTTAAAGTTACCATAATTTGTGTACCCATTTTTTTACATTAATGCATTGAAAAGTTTTCTCAGGAAAAATTCTTGAAAAATCATTCTTTGTTGCCCTTTGACTTCTGACCGAACAAGACCAAGATACCAAATTTTTGGATTGGTACACGAAAAAAAATAGTGGTGTAAGATTTACAACACTAAACTAGTAATATTTATACTGCACTTTGTGTTTACTATAACCACAAATGTAACATTAGATAACACACTGTGTTGTATTCAGCTCTAACGTATAGTATTTTTTACTACCACAGTGTAGTAAATATATGTAGCTGTTACAATTGCTGAGTGTTGTACAATTAACAAATTTTGGCGTTTGCGCATGCGGCGCGTACAACATAACCAATAATTTTGACAAATAAATGCAAGTGTCAAAAATTCAACTACATTTTTACTAGGTCGTGTTGTAAATAATACTACAGTTTTTTAATTACACTTGACTGGTAAATGTTACCACACGTGGTGTCATCCTATATAATACTAGTTAATGTAGTAACAACAATGTAGTAACAACAAGGAATGTTGTTAAAACTACAACACATTTTTTTCCGTGTACCATTGTCAATCTTACAGGAGCCAGCATACAGAAATTCAGCATTCTGATATCCAAAGACCTGATCGATTTTTTGTCAATCGGATTCTTCTACTCTTAATTTGTGAAAGTACATCCCCCTTTTAGGGATCATATTCACAGGTTCATTATTATTAGAATCTTGATTTCTGCATTAGATTTCTAGTGATTTCAACGATACGTAAGAACAGGTACGTGCTAGAACCATTTCCAATAAAAATTTGCTTTATTTTTGCAAAATTGGAGCCAACACTTTTTAAAACATAACAACTTTCAGAAAAGTGGGGGGGGTCGAGGATTTTGTTATTATTAAGGTATGTTATTTTTCTTAACCGATTCCGTAGATTTATTATCATAAAAATCACGACCAAAAATTGTGATTTTGACTGCCAAATTTTGATTTGATTGTAAAATTAACAAGGAATGTTGTTAAAACTACAACACATTTATTTTCGTGTAGAATATTTCTTTAAAAATTTTGGTCTCCTGTAGACTAAAAATTGGATATCCTGGGTCCAAGTCCTTTCAGCTTATTGAATATAATTGTTAAGATGGTACCTTTATACGAATATTCTTACGATAAAGTTAGCGGAACGAAATTTGAAAGCAGCGTGCATAATATGCACCAATGCATCGCGTATGTATATCTATGCGTGTTTTCTTCGCGATGATGACGATATTTGTGCTACCTACCACAAACGAACAAGAAGAAAAATTCACCAAAATTCTTCAAGATCTCCAAAGTCGTCAGATGTTGAATTGTTTAACTCATTCAATTTCGGTCGCGATTAAAAGAAAATAATTTGTTGTAAATGTTTGCAAATTTCTATCAGGTATAAAATTGACTAGTGGATCCGTTAGTTATACGATGAGTCAGTGGATATATGTATATACGCGATGGTCCGTCAGTCCGTTGTCCGTCCAGCCATGAAACGATGGAATATCTTACGACTGAAATAAAAATAATGAAAAAAAAAAAACTTTGCTGGTTTCGCTTTCTGTTTTAAATTGTGCCAAATAACGGGACCGTGTTCTTAATTGTCTTTTGTTCTCTTCGGCACGGACTTGAACTAAGATATCAGTCTCTGTGCAAGAGTATGGGTGCATGGAGTCTCTCGCGTTTTAAGATGAGACCCAAATTAAATTTTAATTTTTTGATAGAAATTTATTTGGGCTGATTTTTCTTTTATTCACACGTTTGTATTAAAAAAAAAAAATGTTACAGCTTTGATTCATTCTTAGACCAAAATCATTAGGAAAAATGAACTGAATGAATAAGTATTAACTTTAAATTAAAGTGACCTAAAATATTGAAATAAGTAATATTGATGATTCCTAAAAAAAAAAAAAACTGTGGAGATCCTATTTAAAATTCATGGAATTATAAGGGTTTGACTTCATTATATGATTTGGTATATCATTGAAGATTTAACTGTTGTTGAAACTGTAAATTTATGATTTTAAAATAAATTCGTCTGAGTTTTGTCCAGGGTTCCGGATAGTACCTAATTGAGATTTTTGTTCGTTATTTCAAGTCGCATATTCACTACTTGACTTAATTAAAAACTATTTGCCCTGCACGGAAAAAAATAGTGATGTAAAATTTACAACACTAAACTAGTAATAATTTTACTGCACTTTGTGTTCACTATAACCACAAATGTAACAGCAGATAACATACTTTGATGTATTCAGCTCTAATTTACACTATTTTTTACTACCATAGTGTAGTAAATATATGTAGCTGTTACAACTGCTGAGTGTTGTACAATTAACAAATGTTGGCGTTTCTGTTACGCCACGAATTTTAACAAATCTGTAATCGTTACCATTTTTGGTGTATACAATACTAGATACAATGTACAATTTACTCCAAATGTTGTAAAACCTTGTAAAACGGCTGAGAAAAAAAACATCAGAGCCATCTTTACTTTTTTAACCGACTTCAAAAAAAGAAGGAGGTTCTCAATTCGACTGTATTTTTTTTTTATGTTTGTTACCTCAGCATTTCCGACTGGATGAAGCGATTTTGATGATTTTTTTTAATCTGAAAGCTGGTGCTTCTTGAATAGTCCCATTTTAATTTGAAGGAAATCGTTCACTTCTAAGAGGTTGAAAACTAAGAGATGAAATACTAACTTCTTATTGGATAGCTCGATTTCGATAATTCTTTTTTTATTTAAAAGCTAGTGCTTCTCGTGTGTTCCCATTTTAATTTGAGGAACATCTTTCACTTCTAAGGGGTTGAAAACTAAGGGATGAAATATTAACTTCTTTTTGGATAGCTCGATTTTGATAATTCTTTTTTTATTTGAAAGCTGGTGCTTTTCGTGGGGTCTAGCTTTAATTTGAGGGAAATCTTCCACTTCTAAGGGGTTGAAAACTAAGGAATAAAATATTAACTTCTTATTGGATAGCTCGATTTTAATAATTCTTTTTTTATTTGTAGAACACAACCTTACATTAATCTCCTATCCATTAAAAAAAAAAAAAACTCCACTCATAAGGGGTTAAAAATTAGAGACGAAATAATATTATAAATTTTTTCTGGCTAACCCAATTTTGATAATTTTGTTTCTATTACGTACAACGTACCTTTAAATTGCTCACATTATAGTTTGAAGAAAAAAATCCACCCCTTAAGGATGAAGATAGGGGATGAAATAGTAACATTTAACCGAATTTTTATCATTTTTTTTCTATTGGAAAGAATAATCCACTTAGTTTTGTTATTACATTTAAAAGCAAAAAATGTCAACCCTTAAGGGCAAAAAGGGATGATGTAGTAACTTTTAATATTAAACGGCGCTGCCTCATATGAGCAGCGCGTTTGGAAGGTTAACCATTTTCAAGAAAATAAAATCAGTTATCAAACTTCAGATCACTAAAACGCGAGAAATAAAAAATATTATAAAAAAATGAAAAACCGACTTCAAAATATATAAAAATTCTTAAACAAAAAATGCACTAAAAAGTAACAAAATAATGGCGTATCCTTGCAGTATCTACAACTTACAAATTATTAGGATGATACAATGTACAACTATTGTTATTTTTGGAGTTGGTGTCAGCCAAGGAAATACGACTATATTGGTACTTAGCAAAAAACGAGAATACCTTATGAAAATTACTTTTCAAATGAACTTTTAAACAATATACTCGCACTGTAACAATATCTAGCGACCTTTAAACTACAAAATACCAATTACCAACTAAACCTTTTTAAATTTTTACAAATTACCATTAATATTGATTTTCTTGACTGACACCAACTCCAAAAATAACAATAGTTTTACATTGTATCATCCTAATAATTTGTAAGTTGTAGATACTGCAAGGATACGCCATTATTTTGTTACTTTTTAGTGCATTTTTTGTTTAAGAATTTTTATATATTTTGAAGTCGGTTTTTCATTTTTTTATAATATTTATTTATTTCTCGCGTTTTAGTTATCTGAAGTTTGATAATTGATTTTATTTTCTTGAAAATGATTAACCTTCCAAACGCGCTGCTCATATGAGGCAGTGCCGTTTAATATTAAAAGTTACTACATCATCCCTTTTTGCCCTTAAGGGTTGAATTTTTTTGCTTTTAAATGTAATAACAAAACTAAGTGGATTATTCTTTCCAACAGAAAAAAAAATGATAAAAACTCGGTTAAATGTTACTATTTCATCCCCTATCTTCATCCTTAAGGGGTGGATTTTTTTCTTCAAATTATAATGTGAAAAATTTAAAAGTACGTTTTACGTAAAAGAAACAAAATTATCAAAATCGGGTTATCCAGGAAAAATGTATAATATTATTTCATATCTAATTTTTAACCCCTTATTAGTGGAGTTTTTTTTTAAATGGATAGGAGATTAATTTAAAGTTGTGTTCTACAAATAAAAAAAGAATTATCAAAATCGAGCTATCCAATAAGAAGTTAATATTTCATCCCTTAGTTTTCAACCCTTTAAAAGTGAAAGATTTTCCTCAAATTAAAATAGGAACACACGAGAAGCACTAACTTTCAAATAAAAAAAGAATTATCGAAATCGAGCTATCCAATAAGAAGTTAGTATTTCATCCCTTAGTTTTCAACCTCTTAGAAGTGAACGATTTCCTTCAAATTAAAATGAAACCACACGAAAAGCACTGGCTTTCAAATAAAAAATTAATTTTCAAAATCGAGCTATCCAATAAGAAGTTAATATTTCATCCCTTAGTTTTCAACCCTTTAGAAGTTAACGATTTTCTTAAAATTAAAATGGGACCATTCGGGAAGCACCAGCTTTCAAATAAAAAAAGAATTATTGAAATTGCTTCACCCAGTCGGAAATGCTGAGATAACAAACATAAAAAAAAAAAAATACAGTCGAATTGAGAACCTCCTCCTTTTTTTGAAGTCGGTTAAAAATTGTAATGAACCTGTAAGATAGCTAATATCTCTTCTTAGAAAAGTAGTTTAGTAGTTTTAAGGATTTTGATAAACTTACTTTGGATCTAAAGTCTAAAAGCATTTATCATCTATTTCTATTAAAATAGATTAATTTTTAAATTTCGTTGTAAAGGTAGGGAATCAATTAATCAATCAATTAAATTTAGAAACTCTCAGCAAAGCGAGCGGGTATCAGCTAGTCAAAAATAAATCATCTTTATTATAGGAGGTCATTAGGAATTCACTTAGTCAAGTAGTTGGATAAAAGACTTTATTTTAAGTCAATTAGCTTCAAATCAAGTCAAGTAGTGATTCTCTAGTCTTTATACTGAAAAAATCGCAAAACTATGTGAGGGTCACTAACGGAAAATTGCGCCGTATTACTAAAAAAACAAAAACTGCATGGAAGTCGTCAAGATTTTTTTTTCTAATTTGAAGGTGGAGAGGTACTAAGCATTCATCGAGTCAAGTAGTGACATTTGACTTGATTTTAAGTCAAATTTTGACACAAGTCAAGTACCATTAAAATCAAGCCAAGTAGTGAATCTCTATTCACTAATAACACAAATCGCAAAATAAGGGGGGGTCTTTTTTGGAAAACTACACAGGAGTAGAAAATTGCGAGTAAATTGCAATCGAAAAATGTTTTGAGAACTAGAGGGTCGTTACTAACGAAAACTATGAGGGGGTCACTATCGAAAAATATACATATTTCTTCGTCGGAAATACAAATAACTGGAAAATATAATTTCATAAATAAAATTTAGAAAAACCTTCGTAAAGTTACTCAAAACAATTAAATTAATGGACCTAAGCACCTATACGTACAAATCTAGATATGAAGAAATGTGAAATTGAGAAATCGATCGTTCTTCGGTTATGTTTTATTTCCTTTTTATGCCTATAAAAGTTGTAAAATTGTCTCGAACCACATAACAAGCCACATAACATTGTAGAATCCTCGGAAGCTGAAAACCGGTAAAAATCTCAATAAATTTTTTCCTAAAGAGTTTCGTGTTTTTTTCTTTTGGTTTTATGTAAACTAACCCTCAATAGGTTTGAATCTTATTGTTTTCTTGGACCTGAAAATGTCGTCACTGCATTATGTAATAAAGCCATTTATTTTAATTTTTTTTTCGTAATAAACCTGCCATATTCACAGTGGATGGTTATTCAACAAGGTCTTCACATTTGTCTTAATTGCCCTGATCGCTTTTTGTCGGGAACTGTATTTACCTTAAACAGTATTTTCATAACAATCGAACAGTACATGGCCAAGCCGAAAAACGTAAATATTTAGGGATGTTTATGGTAAGTTGGGGCATTCACTCACACAACAGGTGGTGCGGTCTAATTTTTATATTGCGGTTTTCAACCTGGTGGTTGTTACGGGCCATAAAAATTAAAATGTCCGAAGAGGTGGCACAATAGCGAGCTTGCAGATTCAAAGGGATGTTTAGGTGATTGAGAATGTTTAAAAGGTACGTTTTAAGAAATTGGCCATCAAAAACCATAAAACCATTTGGTCATTGGTACTAAAAAACCTGTAATTTTTTTTTCTTTTATAGAACGGTGATTGCGATGCAATTGCAGTCGTTTCGATGTGCACCGTTCCATTGTATAGTAAGGATGAAATAAACGAAAATATCTTCGACGAATTCACTCGGTTATTATTGTTATTATTTTTATGCAAAGATATGGTTAAATATTTTTTTTTGCTCTAATTCCTGTACGTGTTCGCGCATTGGTCGACGCCATTCACTTTCTCTTCGTTTACTATATACACTTGCCCAGGTAGCATCTAATTTAAATCATTAATAACAAGATTACATGTAATTACAATTCGTTATTATTATCACATCATCCATTTTCTTGAAACGACAAATCAAAAAAAAAAAATTTTAAATGGAAAAATTTATGGAAAATACGTTCAAATTGTAGACATTAAAATCAATTCAAGCGTATAAGTAAGACAAGTGAATCAATGTAATTGCAAAACCAAAAAAAAAAATCAATAAATACCAAGCAATTTACAAAAAACTGTAAATTAATGAAGCTTAAAATGATTTTATTTTTTAAGAAAATGATCTTATTGTTGTGGATTTATTTGAATCATTTATAAGAGACATCTTTTGTTGAAAATTGTAACTCACCATTTTCTTATAGTTGATTTAGTTCAAGAATCAAGTTAAATCATAATATTTAAAGTTTACTTCTTTGCATTGTTTTGAAAATATTCAATTATTGAATTTATAACAAAGCTTTTCAATTGCCTTGACCATTTCCGGAAGTAAGGAATATTGTCAGAATTTTTCACAATTTTTCAATGAAAATATTCACAAATAATTCTTTATAAGCCACTACTTTTATATGATAGAAAGTATGAATAAAATAATTTGTTTATTGTATTTGAATAGATATTAAGAAAATTTGCATTATTTAACCTTTGTAACCAATATGTAACCCAATGTAACGCTTAAAGCGTTATCGACATTAATACTGTTCTAAAATTATTAATATTGTCCAAAAAAAATTAAACTTTGATATTTCAAAAATTTAGTTTAATGAGGATTACAGAACTAAGGAATCTTGGAAATTATGAAATTAAATTTTTAGTTGCCTCATTAGAAGTAAACTTGAAGCTGTTAAACATTGGGAAAACTGTAGGTAAACGTTTAAACGTCACTGTAAGGAGGATTGCCTATCCATAGCTTAGCTTATTGTAAACTACTCAAAACTTAGAGCGAATTTCTTCATTAAATAAAAGTTACATAAATAATAACGATTTATTTAGCGATTTGAAAAATTATAACAAACTACAAAGCATTATATCAAGCTTATGGCCATTGACCAGTGACCATTGTAAATTTGGTTATATTGTACAGAAAGTTTTTTCAAGACAGTTATTCATTATATTTTCTTTTGATAAATAACGCATCTTATAGGTACTTAATATTATTGCTTTATGGTGTCCTTCGTAGAAAGGACAACTGTACAGAATCCAGAGTACAATCCGAATATTCACATTAAATATTGATAAAATAATCAGAAATTAATTAAATCCCAACTTTAAACTGCTCTGCATTATAAACAAAACCTATCAATTATAATTTAAATGATGGTACAATATACCTAATGTATATCCAAATTCTTTAGGAACTAATACAATAATAATGGAAGGCTATCACTTATTCATAATTACATAAAAATATTCCCCTGTTTTAATAAATCTAAAGTCCTTTTCGAAAACGCTGTTACAAATATATACTATACAAATATTACTCATTATAACTAGGTATATAGGATATTATTTGGAATAATACTACTATTCCATTTTATATTACCTACCACATTATTTATAGGGATATATATTATTATTATATAATATATTTAAATCAAGTTTAACTCGAGTCAAATATTAATATTTAAATGCTAACTCAAGCTTTATTTTGCTCACGTATCAAAATGTCAAGTATAATTTATTTCAAAAATATCCAGCTACCTACATACTTAACATTGATGAATCAGAAATCTTATAATACAAATGAATATCACATAATCTAAGGCTTACAGACCCCACGCTACACTTAATTTAAAGCTAATTAAATTTCCCACAAATTATAATCAACAAGTTCTGCTCGCAGGATCAATGGTTTGGACGCAACTTCAATCCAAAAAAGGTCTAAAACGAAAATTTTTAATTTTTGAAAAAACTGTCCTGTTTTCAAAGAGCCGTAACTTGGTAATCCATTGACGTAAAGAACTCCGGTTGGGCTTAATTTGTAACAAATTTAATGCTCTTAAAAATGTACAGAATAGCTTTCGAAGAAAAATGCATGCATTAAGAGATACCGAGCAGAATCGGAAACATGTTCAAAAATTTCACGATTTTTCCTGTATAAATTTTTTTCCAAAACTTGTTGAGAGTTGCAAACTTGAGAATACATAGCCCTAATGGGTCTAAACAACATACTAAAATATGAGAGATATATCATGTTTTGCGAATTGAGAGATTTTTATATCGATTTTGACTGGCCTAGTTTGGTTGCCAATATTCTTAACTAGCGATATTTCCTCATGGATGTTACAAAAAAGACTCGTGGAAACTTATTTTAAATTTTTGAAAAAGGTGCTTCATTGAGGTATAGAAAAAAAAAACAGCAAATATTTAAACGGCACTGTGCAGTTAGTTGCCTATCCATTGCGTAGCTAATTGTGTACTACATAAAACCATCCATATGTCTATAATTAATTTTTACTTAACGAAATGAAGTATTTTTATTCCAGTTTATTTTGTTCATCCGATAAGCGATTTGAGCCTTTTCAACAAGCTAATAAAGGAGCAGCTTTTCCTTCATAGAGATTCGAAAAAATCAGAAAACAATTTGTGATTTATTGTCTATGACGTGTGAAAAGTGAATAAAACGTTAGCTTTAAAAGCCTTTTAAAAATTTAAGAAAAGTTTATGATATTACCACACATACCTGGACATTAGTGGCTCATCTTCACTAAGGATTTACTAAGAAAAATAACCAATCAGCCATCAACTCATAATTGTTTAAAGTACACTTAACACAATTAATACAATTAATGATCTAAACTATGTTCTTAGAAAGTTTCATGAAAACTTACACAGTATTTCTAAAAATAATAACAACAATGAAATTAAATATTGACACAAATTAAGGAACAAACTAAACTGATTGCTATTAATGTCCTAGGTTTTAGAAAAACTAGGACCTAGATTCTGGAAGATATGAACGTTTCATATTTAGTAACTGTCATTTAGAGTTATCATTTTTCCAAAGTACCTAAATCCTTCAACAATCTAATGATCTAAAAGAAATTTTAATCTGTGTAATATATTAAAAATAATATAAAGGCTGAAACTTATTTTAAATTGTTGAAAATTTTCCAATTATAGCAGTCAAATAATGAAATACTTTAATTAAAATCAATTCATATAATAATTTAAACGATTTAAACGATTCAAAAATGAATTGTTGGTATTACAGATCTCTATTGTAACAAGTGTATAAAATGTGCATATCAAGTGTAGATTAGCGCCAATCTACACTGGCTGACAGTTTCTAGGAAAATATTTTTTCGACGATCAAAAGTTAATTTTCTGGTATTGTGCTTGGTTTTGCCAAAAATTTAATTCGGAATCATGGCATCTGCTAAACAAGCCCTTCCTGTATTGGGCCTAGTGAGCCACACTCAAAAAGTACGCTCCTTATACAAGAGATGGTTGCGTAACATTGAAGCTTGGCAACACAATCGGTATAACATCAACCCCCATAATATAATTTCTATCTTAAAATTTTCTATTTTCTTAGATGTGTTTTTCGTTATTATGCAGTTCTTCTTCGAGCTGATTTCGACAAGAACAAAGATATCAAAGATATGCGTGTGGCTAAAGAACTATTACAACAGGGAGAAGAAAAACTATTCAGTGAATTACATTATCAACCTCGACAATGTAAGCTTATCTATTTGTTTTATTATAGTAAAGTCTCTCTAATATAATATCAAATTCAATCAATTGTTTCCCGATTTTACTGAACTGTTTTTGTATTTGTTTCAGTCGCCAATTCTCCTGGTGGAGTTGCTTATGGCCGAGAAGTGATCCCTCCAGACTGGGTATTAGACTATTGGCATCCAATGGAAAAGGCCCAATATCCTGAATATTTCAAACGTCGCGAACAACGCAAATTGGAATACATGAAATTCTATGAAAAGCAATATGGACCTCCAAAACCTGAAGAATTGCACGCCCATTAAATATTGCAACATTATATTAGAAACATTGTAAATAAATTAAATAAAATCTTACTTATATTATAAACGTGAAAGTTTGTAAGAATGGATGTTTGTTGCTGTTTCACTCAAAAAGTACTGAATGGATCTGGATGAAATTTGGCATGGATATAGATTATAATCCGGTGTAACATATAGTATACTTTTTATCCAGAAAAAATGTACGGTTCCCGTGGGATAGATATTTTTTTGTGTTTTTACAGGGCAAAAGATTAACTTTTTTTGTAATGTGGTAGTTTAGGGGCCAGAAAATGATATAGATTCAACTCATACCGGAATAATGAACGGTTCCCTTGGGATAGCAAAACAAGTATGTATTCTATAAGAACCATGTATTTAAAAGCAGTTTCATTAAAATCCACGAAATAGAGCCTTAACTCATTTTCCTTAAGAAGATTTGATCTACTTTTTACTCAGGAGAGATGTACTATTCCCGTGGGATAGATATGTTTTTTGTTTATCACAGAGTTAAAGATTGATATGATTTTTGCAATTTGGTAGTTTAAGGGAGAATGATATAGCTTACTTTTAAGACTAGAATAATGCATAGTTCCCATGGGATGGCAAGACAATTATATCCTACAGGAACCGTACATTTAAAAAGTTTCGGTCAAGTTCGTGAAATAGAATTTTAACGCATTTTCTTCCAATTTTACACAATAACAAAAGAAATCTCTACAAAGTTGAAATTAAAAAAATGACAATTTTTACTGGAAAATAAATATGAACTTAAATTTATCACCCGATAAAATTAATAATGAAATTGATTTAAATATTTGAATTTTTTCATTGTTCATTGTCGAAGATATTAATTAGAAATAAACGTATTAAAATAATAAACTAAAAAATTA
Organism: Sisyra nigra; assembly: GCA_958496155.1. Taxonomy (NCBI): domain Eukaryota; kingdom Metazoa; phylum Arthropoda; class Insecta; order Neuroptera; family Sisyridae; genus Sisyra; species Sisyra nigra. The sequence goes on from OY292318.1 coordinate 7,140,013, forward strand.
ACAATTACTTAACGGAACGAATTTTAATGGAGTTTTGCTAAAGATCCTGTAGGATAGCTACTAATCTATTCTTTTAAGGGAACATCCATTAATTACGTGAAGCGTTCAGGGGCCGATGAGGTTGAACCGAATCTCATCTAATCTTACTTTGAATAAAGGGAAGGTCTCGCAAATATCACCTACTTATTTTTTTTGTTTTGAAAAATATCACGTTAGATTGCGGGTTGGGGGAATGATATATGCCAAATCACATGACATCTTACAAGAGGGGTGGGGATGGGATTTCAAAAATCGCAAAAAACGCTTCGCGCAATTAATGGATGCCCTCTAAAATAGCTGTACGGTTTTAAATGACGTTTGGTTTGAAAGATTTTCAAGTCCTAAAGGAAGGAATACAGCAGAGGCGTGCGGTCCATACATGCTGTAGATGCGGCGCATGCCTTTGGATTGTAGGACGATTTTAAAAATTGAATATTTTTTATGATTTATTCGTTTAATTTTTAATTTACGTAATTGCACTTGTAAAATCATTCTAAAAACGATATATTTTTATCATTTATAATGCTTTTAATTTACATAATAATGAAAGGTATCACACATAAAATTGGCATAGTTTACCAAATCAAATGAACGTCAAAAGCCGAATGAATGCGTTGGCGACAGTAGCATGCAATTGTTTGCTTCGAATTGGTCGCGCACGCGCACTAATACGGTCGAATACTATCTCTTGGATTTTAACATTGCCGATTAACGGTCTGCAGATGCGTTTGCCGTTTTGAATCTAAACAGTGAATTCAATTGTTACTGATACTTTTCGTGAGTTATTTTGAATTAGACCCAAAGGCCATACAAATGTTCTGTTCTTTAGGATAAGAACTATTTTCGTGGTTTTTAAATACATTATATGATGCGGTTGTTGATGATTTTTGTAAGAAGGAGCGTCGAATAAGGCTAATTTAAAAAAAATACTTATAACACCACGTATATCAAATAAAAAAATAAATTTAAAAAATGTGGTTCTTATAACCCCCCCCCTCACTTCTAACCGCATGCCCTGTTTCAAAAATCACCGCACGCCACTGGAATACAGGTACTTTTTTACTAAAAATCGTATAGAAGCTGATGGGAGACAGATAACATCTCCTTCTTGAAAAGTAGTTTTACGAATTTTGATGAAATTTCTTTGGATCTAAAGTCTGAAAGTATCTATCATTTTTTTCTGTCAAAATAGATTAATTTTTATATTTCGCTATGAACGTAGGGAATCTTTTAATCAATCAGTTAAATTTAAATACACTCAGCAAAGCGAGCAGGTATCAGCTAGTTTCTTATAAATTAGTAACGTTTATTTATTCATACTTAGTTTAAGACAATGTTGTACATTTTCTCCTACATCAGCCTTATATCGGGCTAACTGTCGTAGAAGCATCAGTTTCTTATTTCTACTATGTGAAGATTCTAATTCATATAACGTACATATGTTCAATAAGAGGGCGTCGTGCAACCCTCGACTAGGATTTGCTGTGATTGCATTTTCTAACAATGAAATCGATTCTTTCATCTGGCCTAAATATAACAGACAAACGCCCATGTTGTTTAAAATCATTACATTGGTCGAATCATAGCCATTGGCTTCGACTAAAAGCCGATACGCTTCAGAGAAATTATTTTGAGATAGAGCTAACAATGAACGATCTACAATATCTCTGACGGTTGGTCCCGTCGTCAATTTTTGAGCTTCAGTAAAATAACGATCAGCCCCAATGACATCTCCTAGTTGTAAATGAACTCGTCCCGTAACCGAAGCTAGATTGGCTTGTTGATTGTTCGTTAATTGTGGATTGGTTGCAATTTGTTGCAACAATTGAAGTGCCATTGAATAGTTTCGTTGTTGCAATGCACAATTAACAATGGAATGTTGAACTCGCAGCAAGCGATTGGTCCATAGGGTGAGTGATTCACGTCGATCTGTTTCATTCAGTTCTATTGGACTTCCATCTTCGGCCAGTTCTTCGTTTAGATTTTTTATAACATGACGAACAACGGCTAAAATTTTAAATAGTCTCTCGTAGGCTTCACGTGCTTTATCACAGTATAACGGGAGTTCAGCTAAGAGCACTCGGAAAGCAAATGGAACAAACGAGCCGGGACGACCTCCGAATTTATCTGGATAAAACTAAAAAAAAAAAAATTAATTTAATTTGGACTATTAATTTTTCAAGTTTAGGGGAAAGGTGTACAAGATGACCCCTCTAACCAGAATTGAAATAAAGTATACATATTTCTCTGTGAAACAAACTTGATAGCATTTACTACTGCCATATTTGTTTATCTAACTTTTATCATACTCAAAATGTCTAATTAATTCAGTATACATAATAATATATACATATTTTTAAAACCCTATAAAGTAATCATCTTATACACCCGGGTGGCTAAGATGGTCCCTATAGTTGGGGTAAGATGATTCCAATGATCATCTTACCCAATGTCGAGCAACCTTTAATTTTTTTAAGAATAAGGTAAGTAAAAGCAAAAATCAAGACTATAAAACGTCTTTAAGATAATTTTTGTAATTCAACATAACATATAATCAGGTTTATAACTCAACAAAATAAACTCTAAAAAAACTAAACCAGTCTTCTGAGTAGTGGCTTCTTATGCAACTTTTCTTAAAAGTGTAATCGATTTTTGGCTGGTGTTGTGCTACAAATTTCACAAATAAATGGATTTGTATCATCGCTATCAATTCCGGCACAAGCTTCATGCCGCCATTTTCCACAAGCACAACACTTGATCCACCCTTCACCCTTGATATCACCGGAAAACTTTTCCGTGCAATAAAGGCATTCTGTGTCATCTTCCTCAGATGACTCAGACGAGAAATATGATGTTTTCTTAAACTAAATGTATGTAAGTACATATAAAATCCTGGGGATCATCTTGTACACAAGAAAGGGAATCATCTTGCCCCAGGTGAAACGTTTTTATTCAAAGTTAATTAACATAACCCATAGTCACGCCGCTATTTCCAAGTAACCCAAAAATAAAAATTAGGCGTATTAGAATGTCACAAACACAAGAGTCATTGCGCTTACTAGTTTTCAGTAGAATTATTGTAAAATTGAATTCAATCTTTCCTTATATAACTGAGAACAATTTATATTTTTTTCTGTACAACCCAACAGGCTGGTTATGCTGTCTTTGCAAATGAACAGTGGCGGGGAGGTATTCGAGGCTATGTTTTGTCAAAAATTCAACTAAATAGCGTTAGCTGTTTGGGCGCAATCGAAAAGGATCATCTTAACCAATGGGGTCATCTTGTACACCTTTCCCTTACTTCTTTTTGTGCGAACTCTTTTTACAACAATAAAATCCACGATAAAACTAAAATTCTCCAGATCATACTTCGGTATTTCCAAGCCCATGTTTAAATTGTTTACTTTCATTTACTACTACATAAAGTTAAAGTTTTTTAGGGTGTTATTAGGATTTTTTATTTAGGATTTTAAGGTGAACAACGAGGCTTACAGACCCCGCTTTACACTTAATTTAAAGCTAATTAAATTTCCTACAAATTATATTCAACAAGTTCTGCTCGTAGAATCAATGGTTTCGACGCAACTTCGACCCAAAAATAGTCTAAAACTAAAATTTTCAATTTTCGAAAAAAACTGGCCTATTTTCAAAGTGCCGTAACTCGTTAACCTATTGATGTTCAGAGTTCTGGTTAGGCTTAATTTGTAACAAATTTAATGCTCTTAAAAAAAGGACAAAAAAGATTTCGAAGAAAACTACATGGATTAGGAGATACCGAGCAGAATCTAAAACTAGTTCAAAAATTTCACGCTTTTTCCTATATAATAAAATTTTTCTACAAATTTTTGAGAGTTGCAAACATGAGAATACATAGCCCTGAAGTTTTCAAATTTCTGCTACTTGAAATCTCAAAATATCCAATCAAAACACCTCGCTAACTCTGGGGTTACCTTCGCAATATAAAGAAAGCAACTGTTTTTACATACAAACGTCGCCAACATCGCGAGAACAGGTCTTACAAAAAAAACGAAAGAAATGATCAAGTGTGATGACAAGAAGCAAGTATCATTGATTAACTGTGACTATTGGAATAATTCTTTTTATAAGCATTTGAGATGTATTTGTATGGCTTCAAAAAATTAAACTAAGACACAAAATTTTAAACACAATATAGAAATACAAGAAGTTTCGGATCTCTTTTGCGGATTTTACACTGAAATAAGACAATCGTCAACAATCTCATAAATGTGGAGTACATTTTCTGCTACGTCTGAAAAGAACTGCAATAATTTCCATTGCTATTCTAACTGCAGTTATATATTAGGTTTGTTCGCGTTGGTCCATAATGAACCGGTAACGAATCCGTCCAAGTGGATTTGAGCGATTTAGGATAATCGCCTAGCCCATACACGCTTATGGACTGATTAAGAGTCATTTTTCCGTGAAAAATGTTCGGAAGTAAGACGAGGATTAACGTGTATCCACGAAAATTGTTAATTGAATTTAACGTTGACAGACGTAGATGCCTCGTTCACACGAGTCTACTTTGGTTGACCGATTTTAGTTAATCGATCAAAAGTGGAATGAAAAACCTAGTGTTATGACTTGTTTAAATTTTTTTTATCCACTAAAAAGTTGATTACGGTTCTCACACAAGGTTCTTCATTCAACTTTTTTTGATCAACTAAAAACGGGCTACTAAAATTGACTTGTGTGAACGCAGCATGACAGCGCAACTGTATTATGAATTAGCCACAGTTTAGCAAACTACGCATGAGTAAGAGAATCTAATTTTTCATCCTTTTTAAATCGGTTTTGAACTGATTCGTTACCGATTCAGTATGGTATCCGCGAACGAACCTATTAAGAAGCCAAGTACATATCAAAACCCCCGAATGGACCTTCTGCGTTTTTCTACATTCTCGAGTATATATTGTTCTTACTTGATAAAATAAATCGGGTCGATCCAAATTACCGAAAGATTCAGCTTCTTGTTCGGCTTGTTTAAACATTTTGATTTTGACTAACAGAGCTAAACGTGTAAACCATAGCTGTAGGGTATGCGGCGTATTTTTACTTGGGTGTCCCATTTTGCCGAGACCTTGTCCATGCATTGTAAGTAGGCGTCCAGTTAAATTAATGGCAGCTCGATATGAGCCAGTCTCTATAAGTTCACGAACTCCTCGTTCGTCCTGTGTGACATCTTTAGCTGATAAAACGTTACGTTGAGCTGCTTCGGTTTCTCCAATATACATACTAACAACTTCGTGTAACATATCGTTCTAAAAAAAAGGTTTTATAGTAGAATTATTAAGTCGTTCTTCAGTATTTTTTAACCGACTTCAAAAAAAAGGTGGAGGTTCTCATTTCGACTGTATGTTTTTTTTTATATTTGTTATTAACTTCTAAGGGGTTGAAAACTAAGGGATGAAATATTAACTTCTTATTGGATAGCTCGATTTTGATAATTCTTTTTTTTTTTTTTTTTTGGTAGAACATAATTTTTAATTAATCTCATTTCCATTTTTATAAAAAAAAATCTCCACTCATAAGGGGTTAAAAATTAGGGATGAAATAATAAATTTTCCCCGGCTAACTCGATATTGATATTTTTTTAGATCTCAATTCGACTATGTTTTTTTTTAAATATTTGCTATTAACTTCTAAGGGGTTGTAAACTAAGGGATGAAATATTAACTTCTTATTGGATAGTTCGATTTTTATAATTCTTTTTTTTTTTGGTAAAACATAATTTTAAATTAATCTCATTTCCATTTTTATAAATAAAAAAAACTCCACTCATAAGGGGTTAAAAATTAGGGAAGAAAAAATAAATTTTTCCTGGCTAACCCGATTTTTATATTTTTTTTTCTATTACGTACATCGTACGTTTAAATTGTTCACATTTCAATTAAAAAAAAATCCACCCCCTAAGTATAAAAATAGGGGATGAAATAGTGACGTTTAAATGAATCATCGAATTATGATGATTTTGTTTCGATTGAAAAGAATATTCCACTTAGTTTTTTCATTACATTTAAAAGCAAAAAATTTCAAGCCTTAGGAGTAAAAGGGGATGAAGTAGTAACTTTTAACATTTAAACGGCGCTGTCTCATATGAGCAGCGTGTTTAGTAGGTCTACCATATTTAAAGAAATAAAATCAGTTAATAAACATTAGATCACTAAAAATCGAGAAATAAATAAAAATTATAATTAAATGAAAAACCGACTTCAAAATAAATAAAAACTCTTCCCCAAAAAATGCACTAAAAAGTAAAGAAATAATTGCTTATCCTTGCAGTGTCTACAACTTACTAGTTATTAGGAGGATATAATTTACAACTACTGTTATTTTTGGAGTTGGTGTCAGCCAAGAAAATAAAAACTAATGTTCATTTGTAAAAAGTTGTAATTAGCAATTGGTATTTTGTAGTTTAAAGTCCACTAGATATAAGGTTTGTTCGCGGATCTGATACTGAACCGATAACGAATCAATCCAAGTGGATTTAGGATAATCGCCAAACGCATACACGCTTATGAACTGATTAAGGGTTATTTTGCCGTGAACGAGTTTGAAAATGTTCGTAAGTAAGACGAGGATTAACGAGAACCCACGAAAATTGTTAATTGAATTTAACGATGACAGCGAAACTGGACTTTGAACCAGCTACAATTTATCAATCGTAACTGATTCAGAATTGGTTGTAGCGATACTCGGGTTTTTTAGAACAAAAATGCGCAGTTTTATAAAATGTGGCTTGTATTTCTATCAGCTACTGTCTACGTTAAATTCAATTAACAATTTTCGTGGGTTCTCGTTAATCCTCGTCTTACTTCCGAACATTTTCAAACTCGTTCACGGAAATATAACCCTTAATCAGTTCATAAGCGTGTATGCGTTTGACGATTATCCTAAATCCACTTGGATTGATTCGTTATCGGTTCAGTATCAGATCCGCGAACAAACCTTATATCTAGTGGACTTTGAACTACACAATACCAATTGCTAATTACAACTTTTTACAAATGAACATTAATTTTTATTTTCTTGGCTGACACCAACTCCAAAAATAACAATAGTTTCCTACATTAAATCATCCTAATAACAAGTAAATTGTAGACACTGCAAGGATACGCAATTTTTTCTTCACTTTTTAGTTCATTTTTGTTTAAGAGTCGGTTTTTCATTTTGTTATAATTTCTTTTTTTATATTATAAGTCGCAGTGCTTGTCAGCTACCTAATTCAAACGGGGGAAAATACTTACTAGTTCTTCATCGAGAATAAGCCCCGGCATTGTTAAGAGTTCTCGCTCTGGGAAGTAAGTACCTGGTGCCGATATAGCAGTTGTGATTAAAGCCTGGCGTGTACTTGGATTCGGGATCCACGCATCTTTCCGACGATCAGCTTCTGATCCGATCGACACCGGAATTGTACTCTCCGGTGAGATATTAAGCTCGTCTTGCTCTTCCGAGTTACTTCGATCTGATGGCATCATAAAGAAAAAATTTGATGCCGTTTCCACTGAAGACGTTAGCGAAGTGTTGGGCTCCGAATCAGCGAATATTCGGCAAATAGCAGGCTCTTCATTGTTGCCTCCACCATTTTCACCCGTTTCTGGCTTCCCTTTAACATCTGAATCTTGAAAATACAATTTAATATTTTGTAAATCTGGATTTGACTGATTCAAGTTCATGTTTTGATTTTGAAAATTGGCAATTTGGCCTTTTTCAATCGATTTCTTTTATTCCAATTAAAATGATTAAACGTCAAAAAATTGTAGAACTCTATTATTTAGCTGTCAAATTTATTTGTGTATAGAATTGTATGGTTCCATTATGACATTTGTTAAGGGATAAATAATTTGATTTTAAAATTAGTTTTTTTGATTAAATAACGAAAAATGTGAGTATTTGATGTACTTTAAATAATTTCTAATTTCTTATTGAATTTTTTGACTTAATATAAGGTTAATTAAAAAAAAAAAATTGATTGATTATCTGTTGGCTTTTAACCAGCATTGACTTACAACTTATTTATAAACATGTAAATATTTTTGTACAATTTTCAAAATTAAGAATCTATCTAAAAATAAACGTCTAAAAGCTTTGTTTAAGAACGTTTAGTGTCTCTGATTTCGTCGCTAGTAATTGAATGTTTCGATTAAAGAAAAAAAAAATAAAATAATTCCCAGCAATTTTTGTAAGTGTCTTCGAGATCTGGTACATGTCTAAAAATATTTTTTTTAAATGACGTAGCGTTTGAGGTGAAAAAATGATAATAATTAATAAAATGTGTGTATGTGGGACGTTACGTTGATCGCGGTGGGCTATTAGACAAGATGACGTCTAAACGATTCTAGGCGCAGCGAGCAAAATTGAATTAAAAACGGTCCGATATCCAAATATCTATGGCACATCGCATCCGATACGCATTGATAATTATGATTGAAATCATTTGAATCGTTCCAAATGTCGCTCGCTTAAAATAGAAACGTCTCTTTTTCTCTCGCACATTTTCTCTAACGTGATAAATTTGTCCCCCAAAAATCCTAATTTTATCTAAGAGGCAAACGTAAAAGTTCTCTTGATCGTCGTTGATCATTTACAACAATCACTCTTTGCAGGCATTGTCTTGCATTTTTCTTTCTCTATACGTTTATTTACATACCAATAACAATGGGTTGTTGAGCCATTAAAAACATTATCTACTGAAAGGGAATGTTGGAACTGAAGAAAAACAATGAAAACTCTTGTCAAGAAAACCAAATCAACAATAACCAAGAGTCGGTTGCCAAAAGACGTTGGGGGCTACTAGCCAAAGCCTTGCAAGTAAGTTTTTGTGAGAATAGGTTTGTTCCTTGAAAATAAAACAGTACATTGTACGGTACATAACATGCGCAGTATTTAATTGTAATAACTATTTTAACGTTGCGCATGACCCCACGGTTTTATTTTCATCGAATACCAGGGGTGTAGCATACTCTAAATCGACCCTGTGTTAGAATCTATCGGCCGAAAACGACCTTTACACGTTCAAAATTATCGCTGAAAATCACAAGATTAGAAGTTCCACTTAGTGTTTGCACCTTTGATCTCGAGCTTATGGGCGAAGTCTCCACTTTTTCCGCTTCAATATTAAAATGAACTGAAATACATTTAATCACAACATACCAATTGCAGTCATATTTTTAGTACATGAGTGCCCAAAATGATCACTGAGTGGAACTTTTACTGTATCTTTATTCCGTGTATTGTTGACGCTTAACAATATTGAATATGTCTAATTCAATTTTTTCATCATATATCACGCATTGTCTTAATCATTTGCAACAATGACCTGTTCATCTGCTAAAAGACACGAGTATGAATAATATGATACCATCTCTATTCCCATTCTGTTAGACCTTCTTGAATATATATTTTAATTGATTGATGTAATTAGAGGGGTAAAGGTTTGGGATATTTAAACGACTTCAAAAAAAGGTTCTCAATTCGACTGCATTTTTACTTTCTTTTACTACTAAATATTTAGTAAAGGACGTATTGTAATCGGGTCGAATTTTCGAATTCACGCTTTCACCGGAAGTACATGTTTTGAGGTCCCCTGAGTCCAAAAAAGTAGGTTTTATAAATGTGTATGTGACAGCCATATCGTATCGAAAGCTTTACCCGAATTTCACCAAACTTGGAATTTAGCCTTCATATTATATCTAGTTGTGGCGCGAAGCTTTTGGTTGAAATCGGTTAACCGAAAGCTCCACTTTATTTTAGAAATTTTCGAGCTTTTTCAATTTTTTTCGAAAACGGCTCCAACGATTTTCTTTAAACTTTCTATAGTTCTTAGACTCATTAGTGGCTACAACTTTTATTTGAAACTTTTTCCTGGGAAAATTTGAATAAGGACGGTTCTGGGACGAAGCTTCTGTTTATGTTTATAGTTATAAAGTGCTTATTTTTTAACCGACTTCAAAAAAAGGAGGAGGTTCTTAATTCGACTGTATTTTTTTTTTATGTTTGTTACCTCAGCATTTTCGACTGGGTGAAGCGAATTTGATGATTCTTTTTTTATTTGAAAGCTGGTGCTTCCCGAATGGTCCCATTTTAATTTGAAGGAAATCGTTCATTTTTAAGGGGTTGAAAACTAAGGGATGAAATACTAACTTCTTATTGGATAGGTCGATTTTGAAAATTCTTTTTTAATTTGAAAGCTGATGCTTTTCGTGGGGTCCAGTTTTAATTTGAGGGAAATCTTCCACTTCTAAGGAGTTGAAAACTAAGGGATGAAATATTAGCTTCTTATGGGATAGCTTGATTTTGATAATTTTTTTTTTATTTGTAGAACACAACTTTAAATTAATCTCCTATCCATTTAAAAAAAAAACTCCACTCATAAGGGGTTAAAAATTAGAGATGAAATAATATATTATAAATTTTTCCTGGCTAACCCGATTTTGAAAATTTTGTTTCTATTACGTACAACTAACCTTTAAATTGTTCACATTTCAATTTGAAGAAAAAAATCCACCCTCTAAGGATGAAAATAGGGGATGAAATAGTGACATTTAACCGAAATTTGATAATTTTTTTCTGTTGGAAAGAGTAATCCACTTAGTTTTGTTATTACATTTAAAAGCAAAAAATTTCAACTCTTAATGGCAAAAAAGGGATGATGTAGTAACTTTTAATATTAAACGGCGCTGCCTCATATGAGCAGCGCGTTAGGAAGGTTAACCATTTTCAAGAAAATAAAATCAGTTATCAAACTTCAGATCACTAAAACGCGAGAAATAAATAAATATTATAAAAAAAAGAAAAACCGACTTCAAAATATATAAAAATATTTAAACAAAAAATGCACTAAAAAGTAACAAAATAATGGCGTATCCTTGCAGTATCTACAACTTACAAATTATTAGGATGATACAATGTACAACTATTGTTATTTTTGGAGTTGGTGTCAGTCAAGAAAATAAATATTAATGGTAATTTGTAAAAATTGTAAAAAGGTTTAGTTGGTAATTGGTATTTTGTAGTTTAAAGGTCGCTAGATATTGTTACAGTTCGAGTATATTGTTTAAAAGTTAATTTGAAAAATAATTTTCATAAGGTATTCTCGTTTTTTGCTAAGTACCAATATAGTCCTATTTCCTTGACTGACACCAACTCCAAAAATAACAATAGTTGTACATTGTATCATCCTAATAATTTGTAAGTTGTAGATACTGCAAGGATACGCCATTATTTTGTTACTTTTTAGTGCATTTCTTTTTTAAGAATTTTTACATATTTTGAAGTCGGTTTTTAATTTTTTTATTATATTTATTTATCTTTTAACCAACAGCAAGTTTCATAAATGAAAGTAAAAGAAAGTACTGTGACGCCTCGCAGCAGACATTTTTATGTTTGTTACCTCAGAACTTTCGACTGGGAGGACCGATTTTGATGATTCTTTTTTAATATGAAAGCTAGTGCTTCCCATGTGGTCCCATATTAATTTGAAGGAAAACGCTCACTTCTAAGGGGTTCAAAAATAAAGAATGAAATATTAACTTTTTACTTATAGTAATGTCAGTATTGTAATAGGGTCGAATTTTTAATTTCAAGTTTTCGACGGAAATAAACGTGTTGAGGTCCTCTGAATCCATAAAAGTGGTTTTTAGAAACATTTCTATGCGTGTGTGTGTGTGTGACAGCCATATCGTATCGAAAGCTTCATTCGAATTTCACCAAACTTGGCTTTAGACTGCATTATACATCTAGTTATGCCGCGAAGTTTTTGATTGAAATTGGCTGACCGAAAAATCCACTTTATTCTAGGAGTTTTTGAGCTTTTTCAATTTTTTTTTTTCGAAAACGGCTTCAACGATTTTCTTTAAATTTTCTATAGTTTTTAGAGTCATTGAGGTCTACAACTTTAATTTGAAACTGTGTCTTCGAAAATTCAAATAAGGAGGGTTCTGGGGATAAGGGTGGGAGTTCGTATAAAAATACAGGCTGTTTGCTTATATGTAGTTCTGTTTATATAGTTATAACGTGCTTACAGTTCTTTTAACCAATAGCGAGTTTCATAAAAGAAAGTACATTGGTACCTTGAGATACGAACTTAATTCGTTATGTGATCATCGTCGTATGTCGAAAAAATCGTATCTCAAAGCAATTTTTCCCATTTAAAATAATTTAATATATATTAATGCGTTCTAGCGATATGAAACTAACCCAAAACACAGTTAAATTGCATATAATATACACAATTTGTGTATAAATAAACGAGTAATAACACAAATAATGTTTATTAATTTATTTATTTCGTATTTTCGGTAACTTCGAAGCAACGCTTGAAAAGATGCCTCGTAAAAAGTTTCTTAAAATTGGAGATAACTTGTTGATCTATGGGCTGAAGGGTAGACGTTGTATTGGGTGGCAGATAGACAATTTTAATAAATTTATATTCATCTAAAAGGTCATCGTCAAGGCCAGGAGGGTGAGCGGGAGCATTATCCAACAGAAGGATGAACTTAAGCGCTAGACCATTATCGATTAAGTATTTTTTCACTGAAGTTCTAAAAGCTATGTTCATCCACTCAAAAAAATCGCAAATGCGAATCTCAGATTTTTTGTTGTATGTCGAGGTATAAATTTTCGAATATTTCATGTCGTATCTCAAAACATTCATATGTTAGGACATTCGTATCTCAAGGTACCACTGTACTGTACTGATCGCGGAAAAATTATATGGAATTGTTACATGCAAGGCTACAATAAGATACATGCTGAGCATAAATTAGAGAGCCTGATGAAGCCGTAATATATAGCAAAATTTCGCTAGCTGATATTCTTGGTACGTTTATTGTAAAAATTCCGATTCTTTACCTCTCTAATTATATCAACCAATAAATAATAACTAGAATCTGAAGACATTTTAATTATATATTTTAAATAATATAGATGAAAGTCATCTTAATAATTAATCCTTAGGGGTTCATCAAATCAAATAATTGATAATTTTGTGCTATGAACTGAGCTTAAAATTTAATTTTAAAATATAATAACTTGTCAATCAACGCTTGATAAGGTCTTTTATTTAAATATTATCATTTGGCGTGAGTTCGACTTGATTTTAATCCAAATTTAAGTCAAGAAGGGAATCCCTATTAATCTTTATCATTTGAATATTTTAAGGGGGTATTCTAGTCTAGAGGCCCGAAGTTCAAGCATTTTTTGGAAATTGATAAAAAAAAGCATTTGATATTTTTACTAAACATTTTTTATCATTTGTTTATTTATATTCAGAGATTACACAAAATTAATTTAAAAAAATTTTTTTTTTCTTTGAGTTATGCGTTCTTGAAGTAAAGGGGGGGGGAAAGGCCGTGTCCTCGTCGCCATGATTTCTACCCTTGTGGTCATTTGAAAAATAAAACAATGATAGATTCTTGATAAGTATGAATGTCGCTATCGCATAAACTTCCAAAACTGAAAAAAAAATTTTTGTTCATAAAATGGCGGCTACTCAAAATTAAAGGTCGATTTTTTCACTAATTTTTTAACTTTGTCGAATTTTTTAAAAACATAACAAATTTCAAATTTTCATTTTTTGTTGGTTCGTGCGATAGAGAGATATTTAAAGAATATTCATGCCAAATTTCAAGTAAATCGGCTGATTAGAACTTGAGATATTGTGGCTACCGCATCGAAAAAAGTAGTTTCGAGAAAAACGCGTTTAAAGTTTTACGTTAAGTCTCCTTTGGTCGAGTTGGCACGACACTAAAACGGCTATAACTTTGGAAATAATTTGAATTTTGAAAAATTCTGTTAGGGAGATATTTTTAAATATATAAACTATCGGATTGTGAAAAAAAAATTTTTTTTCGATTTTTTCAAATTCCTAGACTAGAATACCCCTTAAATATTTTATGGATTGAAAAGTTAGGCAACAAAAAGCAATAATAACAAGGTAGATAAAACTTTTTTTGAAGTTATTTTAAGATTCGTTACGTGGTTTAAAGGTAGTCTTTTAATAGTTTGAGTGAGATAATTTACACATTCGGTGTCCCGGATCATTGATACGACGGTAGCTACACCCCTATCGGAAATAAAACTATTAACATATCCCTTATTCTATTATTTTCTCTTTTTTCTAGAAACCGTCTCAATTGAATAAACACCTAGATTATATATCGTTACGGCGATTTTCTTCATACACGTTAATCGAGTATGAAAGTTGCATAATAGATGGACATGAATGGTTTAAATATGTAGCTCGAATCGATCGTGAATATTGGGTTTTAATAAATCATCCCCGTTTAATTCTAACTCCGGCTGAATTAACGGGATTTAATAATACGGGTAACATTTGCGTGTGGCCTTCGGAGGAAATTTTAGCGTATTACGCCCTGGCAAATCCTCAATTATTCATCAATCGAAACGTGTTGGAGTTGGGTGGCGGCATGTCCTGTTTAGCAGGACTAATGGTTGCCAGGCACTTACATCCAAGCTATGTCCACTTAACCGATGGCAATGTAACGGCCGTTAAAAACGTGTATCAATCGTTAAAAATTAATTTTACCGATAGCGAAAGGACGTTTTTTACATGTTCCGTATTGAAATGGGACAGAAATGAAAAGGACTGTGAGGAGATCAGAAAATATGATGTGATTCTATGTGCTGATTGTTGTTTTTTTGACGAATCGCGCGAAGATTTGATTCAATGTATTTGGAATCGACTGAGCGATACAGGGTTGGCTTTGATCATGGCCCCGAAACGTGGCAATACGTTACAAGAATTTATGATCCAGGCGAAATTGCATGGATTTATCTGTCGAAAAATGATCTATTACAACAAAAATGTTTGGGATCGTCATGTTGCCTTGTTGGAAAATCCGGATTATAATGAAAATATACATTTTCCTTTGTTGATATACTTAAGAAAAGACGTCAATTCAAATCGTTAAACTATCGTTTTAAAATATAACCGACCAAATGTTCCTAGTCAATTTTAATAAATTAAAAAATATTGTTAATTGTTTAAATTTTATCAGTTAGTTGAGGAGTTACACGGGTTTCGAATGAAAATTAATTAACGAGTACAATTGATTGGTAAAATGAGTTGTAATCTAATGTTACCTGATTTTCTAAAGCCACACCTTCATTTAAACTAGCAAATTTTGAAATTTACAAACCCATGTAACTAAGTGAGCAAACGTCATATTACGTATTATCAACAGCTCATTTTCCGTTATGTACCCGTTATGTACATTCATATTACGTAATGTGAAATTCTATGCTCACTGAGTCGTTGTAGACCATGGTCGAAAATTTTTGAACCCAAAAAAAATTATAGTAGGAACCCATTATAGTTTAAGAGCTAGCAACGTTTTCGAGAGAGTATTTTAGGTCGGCCAGTTTTTATATATGTTATCTCTCGCACTATCCTAGACATCATACGGATTGTTTGGCTGTCGGGAGGGGTTGCGTTTATTAGTGCGCATCGCACCTGTACAGGTAAAATATTGACATTTTCAGAAAAAAGAAAAAGTTTCAGATGAAATTTGTAGAAAATAACATTTTAAATAAAAAATGTCAAATAGATAATTTTCGTAGTAGCTAGTTTGCCCGCTACAAGCTTGGAAAGGCTAGCTCGACCTGACGTCATTTGAGAAGCCGACCGTTCAGAGATACAGCCGTTGTTCTGACATGTATACAATGAGTTTTACAAGCTTGTAGCGGGCAAACTAGCAACTTTAAAAACAATTTATCACTGGACATTTTTTATGTAAAATGTTATTTTCTACAAATTTCATCTGAAACTTTTTCTTTTTTTTTGAAAACTTCAATATTTTACCTGTCATAGGTGCGATGCCCACTAATAAACGCAACCCCTCCCGACAGCCAAACAGCCCGTATGATGTCCGGGATAGTGGCCGCCCTAAAATTCTTCTGTTTTCGACGTCGCTAGCTCTCGAACTATTAGAAAAGGAAGAGTATATAACAAAAATGAAAGGAAAAATACATTACGGTCGATCTGAGGTGGGGAAGTGGAAAAGGGGGAGGGGTTTAAGGGTGGAAAAGGTTTATATCGAATTCCGACAAAACTACAAGTCCTATGGAAAAAAGTTTAAAAGCAAAGTTGTAAATAATAAGATCTACAACTTTTGTGCTAACACTTTTTTCACATAACCTTAAAATGCATATATAAAAAAAATTCCAAAAACCAAGTTTTTGGTTTCTTCTTTTTATCTTTTACAAAAAAAAAAAAAATGTTTATTAAATTTGGTAAAAACTTACCTTGTAATGTCCCAAACCTACTGTATTTTTATTTATTTATAATATTAATTTTTTACCTTATAATGCCTTAATATCGAAAAAGCACCTTAATTTTTAATCAAAAATTCTCACGTCAAAACATCTGATTTTTTTAAAAATTCGGTGAGCTTTTTGTTTGTTGAAACCTCTATTTTCGATGGTGCGAAAAATATATACATTACAATGTTAAATGTTCCCAGAAAATGCAATAATTAAATTATAAATTTTAATTAATTGCTCAAAATTGTACATAATACAATTGTACAAATACAACTTAAAGCAATTCATTAAAATTTACACTTTAATTATTGCATTTTCTAGGAAAATTTAACATTGTAATGTATATTTTTTGCCCCATCAGAAAGTAGAGATTTCAACAAACAAAAAGCCCTCCGACTTTTTTAAAAAATTGCATATTTTGACGTGAGAACTTTTGATTGAAAATTAGAGTGTTTTTTCAATATTAAGTCAAAATAAGGTGAAAAAAAAATATTTTAAATCAAAAAATTACAGTGTATTTGGCACATTGAAAAGCAAGTTTTAACCAAATTTCATGAAAATTTTTGTTTTTTTTTGTAAAAGATAAAAATAAAAAACCAAAAACTTGGTTATTGGAATTTTTCACATAAACTTTGAGGTTATGTGAAAAAAGTGTTAGTACAAAAGTTGTAGATCTTCTTATTACCTACAACTTTGCCATTTAACTTTTTTTCATAGGACTTGTAGTTTTATCGGAAATCGATATAAACCGTTTCTACCCTTAAACCCCTCCCCCTTTTCCACTTCCTCACCTCAGATCGACCGTAATTTATTTATCCTATTATTTTTGTTATATTTTTGTTCCTTTTCTAATGAGTGTCATCCTACTATAATTTTTTTTTCACTTTTTACCATTTTCAAAGGCTTTATCTCTGGTCTATTAGGCGACGAAGTCTTAGAATCAAAAAAAAATTATAAAAATTTTAATTATACCAAAATATATTCATTAAGAACGATATTTTTGTTTAATTTCTCCCTCTTTTTCTTTTCCCAATTTGAAGATTGTACAAAAAAAAATCTTAGTGAAAAATCATGAAAGTTATAACTAATTTATTACAGGACCGACTATTGGAAAAGTCAAGATCGAAAATTTTGCGATTTTTGTCAGTGCTGGCTATCGGATAATAAAGCCGTAAGTTTACTTTTTAAATTATTATTAATTATGCGCTTAACATAAACATATTTTAGAGTGTCGAATTTCATGAAAATGGTAAACGACACAAAGAAAATGTGAAGAAACGCTTAAGAAACATCACGAAAAAGAGTATCAAAGACCAAAGAGATGCGGTCAAAGTGGACGAAGCGATATCCAGAATGGAGCAGGCCGGCCTCGAAGCTTACAGAGCCGACGTAGCCAATAATGTATCCGATATTTCATCGCAAGCTTTAGTTCCTAACATAAAACCTCTGTCTACGATAAAACCAAAAACGCCATGGTTTGAGGCGAAAACTGGAGAAGGCGAAATTTATTACTGGAACACAGAAACTAATCGTAAGTATTGCACGTGAAGAATAAAGTCCAATAAATAAATATTATAAAAAAATGAAAAACCGACTTCAAAATAAATAAAAAATCTTAAGCAAGAAATGCACTAAAAAGTAACAAAATAATGGCGTATCCTTGCAGTATCTACAACTTACAAATTATTAGGATGATACAATGTACAACTATTGTTTTTTTTTGGAGTTGGTGTCAGCCAAGGAAATACGACTATATTGGTACTTAGTAAAAATCGAGAATACCTTATGAAAATTATTTTTCAAATGAACTTTTAAACAATATACTCGAACTGTAACAATATCTAGCGACTTTTAAACTACAAAATACCAATTACCAACTAAACTTTTTTAAATTTTTACAAATTACCATTAATATTTATTTTCTTGACTGACACCAACTCCAAAAATAACAATAGTTGTACATTATATCATTCTAATAATTTGTAAGTTGTAGATACTGCAAGGATATGCCATTATTTTGTTACTTTTTAGTGCATTTCATGCTTAAGATTTTTTTATTTATTTTGAAGTCGGTTTTTCATTTTTTTATAATATTTATTTATTTCTCGCGTTTTAGTGATCTGAAGTTTGATAACTGATTTTATTTTCTTGAAAATGGTTAACATTCCAAACGCGCTGCTCATATGAGGCAGCGCCGTTTAATATTAAAAGTTACTACATCATCCCTTTTTGCCCTTAAGGGTTGAAATTTTTTGCTTTTAAATTTAATGACAAAACTAAATGGATTATTCTTTCCAACAGAAAAAAAAAATTATCAAAATTTGATGATTCAGTTAAATGTCACTATTTCATCCCCTATTTTCATTTTCATCCTTAGGGGGTGGATTTTTTCTTCAAATTGAAATGTGAACAATTTAAAGGTACGTTGTACGTAATAGAAACAAAATTATCAAAATCGGGTTAGCCACGAAAAATTTATAATATATTATTTCACCTCTAATTTTTAACCCCTTATGAGTGGAGTTTTTTTTTATAAAAAATGGATAGGAGATTAATTTAAAATTGTGTTCTACAAATAAAAAAAGAATTATCAAATTCGAGCTATCCAATAAGAAGTTAGTATTTCATCCCTTAGTTTTCAACCCCTTAGAAGTGGAAGATTTCCCTCAAAGTAAAACTGGACCCCACGGAAAGCACCAGCTTTAAAATAAAAAAAGAATTATCGAAATCGAGCTATCCAATAAGAAGTTAGTATTTCATCCCTTAGTTTTCAACCCCTTAGAAGTGAACAATTTCCTTCAAATTAAAATTGAATCACACGGAAAGCACTGGCTTTCAAATAAAAAAATAATTTTCAAAATCGAGCTATACAATAAGAAGTTAGTATTTCATGCCTTAGTTTTCAACCCCTTAGAAGTGAACAATTTCCTTCAAATTAAAATTGAATCACACGGAAAGCACTGGCTTTCAAATAAAAAAATAATTTTCAAAATCGAGCTATCCAATAAGAAGTTAGTATTTCATCCTTTAGTTTTCAACCCCTTAGAAGTGAACGATTCCCTTCAAATTAAAATGGGACCATTCGGGAAGCACCAGCTTTCAAATAAAAAAAATCATCAAAATCGCTTTACCCATTCGGAAATGCTGAGTTAACAAACATAAAAAAAAATACAGTCGAATTGAGTACCTCCTCCTTTTTTTGAAGTCGGTTAAAAACTTGAACTCAAGTGTTGAGACATGTACAAGTCCTACTGGAAAAATCTCTTAGGATCTCATAAAAAAACCGTAAAATATATTTTATTAGTGTTTTTGTCCGGAAAAATATTCATAAGATCTCATAAAAAATTTTTTTGGTGAAATTCTATAAGATCCTATGAGTATTTTTCCGGACAAAAACACCAATAAAATCTCATAAAATACATATAAAATATTTTCGACTTTATTTTTTGGAGATTTTATGAGTATTTTCGTGGATAAATATTAAATACACATATAAATGTATTTTTTTTTTTCAATTTTACCCGATTTTGATTATTCTTTTTTTATTTAAAAGCTAGTGTTTCTCCCATGTGGTTCTATTTCAATATGGAAAACATCCACTAGCCCTCGATTCAAGGGTAAAAGTTAGTTCGTTCTTCTGGTCTCTATTCTTAATAGTATAAAAGGTAAAAATATTTTCAATAATAATTGATTTTAATTTCTTAAGAGTCAATATGGGATGAACCACCGGAGGGTTTTCTTACAATGGCAGAACAACAAGATTTGGCCGATAAACAAGCAAAGCTTCAACTCAAGGAAATCGATCACCAAAAAAAGCTGCAATCACAATTAAAATTGCAAGAAGAAAAAGAACTGCAGGAAGAAGCCCGGGCGGCTGCTGAACGTGAAAAGCTCAAATCCTACCGGGTGCAAGGCCCCGCCGAACCTCCTCCATTTTATGCACCCGTGATTGAAGAGGGCAAAAACACCCCATATGGACAATGGAGAGCCGTCGAAGTGATACCCAAAAAAAGTGTCGACCTGCAACTACCCCAACAAGAATACATAGCGATCCATGTACCGGCCTCCAATGCAGAACCGACACCTCGCGTTTTCAAGGAAAAAACCATATCGAAACTACCATCAGACGATGAAGATGACGTCAAAACATCCAACAGCACAATAAATTTCAAAAAAAGAAAATTCAATTCAGTACAAAAAAAGAATATGCGACAAAGATTAGATGACGATTAGAATGTAAACATAACCTAAAATTTTCTTAATAATCGTGATTATTTGTTCGTTTTTTTTTTATATTATATTTTTAATAAAATAAAATGGGTGACGATTACGAATTCAAAGAGGAAGATTTTCAACTTCCTGCTGTTAAATATGAATGTAAGTTAATGCCTTCCACGGAGTTTCATTTCATTTTTCAAACTTCCTAACCTTCAAATAATTTTTATACTCTTATTTTTTAAAATATTATATTTGAATATTTATCTGGTTTTTACAGATTTAGATCATACAGCTGATGTACAGTAAGTAATAATTTCCTTTTTTGATTCGAAATTATTTTCGTTTCGTTAATTACAGTCAATTATAGTTATTGCAGCATGTCAATGGTGCAATAAGAAAATCATTTAAATCTATGAAATAAACGTTTTGTCTAGGGCTGTATTTAAGGATAAATTACGCCAATGCCCAGCGGCTGCTAATTGTGTACTAAATTTCCCGTTGGTATGAAAATTTGTTCTCGGTTTCGTATAAATATTGGGCGCGAATCGGCCATAATCATTATAAGTAGAACGGTACAACGGATGCTGCCTTCCATTATTATAAACGGAATTCCCAAATTTATCACTTGAATTTCGTGTTTGTTTTCCTTCCAACGATCCAGAAGAATTTCGCGATTGTGATTCACACGTCTTGTAAACAGGAATCGAGCTGATACTATCCCAATTTTTGTATTGAGCCATTAAAACATGAATAGAATCCCTTCACGAAACAATCTATAAAGATAGGCTGTAATATCTATCCATTAAATGTAATAAATATTTACTTTGTCTTGGTTACTAAAAATATTGATCCAACGTTAGTTAAACCTTTCGCTTGTCGATGGATATTGTTAGGGAGCCGTCCCGATACATTCCAGATTTGAACAGGGCATTACTGAAGCGGGAGACTAAGGGATAGAATTGCTTGGCCATTGTATTTATGTTGGGTGGATATTTTCCATAGTCTTGGGCTGTGGAGCGATACAAGGAATTTGCTTTGGAAGGCGCTTGTTGGGTTTGATATCCCTGAAACCAGTTCGGGTTTTTAAACCGGGTTGGAAGCTCTCGTTCATTTGGCATTTTTGTCCTCGAAATATTAATAAATAGAAATAAAGTGAAACTATGTTTCCATGGATATAAATCTATTGATTGGAATAAAACTTGGTTTGTTATGAAAGGGAAGCCTAATTACGTAACGGTTCTGTAACAGTTACGTAACATACTTATTAAGTATTTAGATGGTTTTTGTTCACTGGGAATAAATTTAGTATTGTATTAAATGTAAGAAACGGTACGAGTTACGCGTTACACGTAACTATTGGAAAATATGTTTAACTAGCTGATACCCGCTCGCTGTGCTGAGAGTATTTAAATTTAATTGATTGGTTAATAGATTCCCTACTTCCAGACTTTAGATCCAAAGTAAGTTCTTTAAAATCCTTAAAATTACTTTTCTAGGAAGTGATATTAGATATCTCACAGGTTCTATAGTTCTATATGATTTTAAGTATAAGAAGTACCTACCTGTGTTTCTTTAAGACTTGAAAATCTCATTTAAAACCGTTCAACTATTTTAGTAAAAAAGATTAGGAGCTATCCTATAATAGGAACCGTACCTTTTTTAGGATAAATGGTATTCAATATTTTAAGATCTAAGGTATCTTTAACAAAACTTCATTAAAATTAGTTCCGTTAAGTAATTGTTAATTATTTAAAAATTTAGTATATTATTTTAATACGTTTATTTCTAATTAATATCTTCGACAATGAACAATAAAGAAATTCAAATATTTTAAAAAATATAGTTATTAATTTTATCGGGTGTTAAATTGAAATTCATATTTATTTTCAAGTAAAAATTATCAATTTTTAACTAACTTCAAAAAAGGGAGGAAGTTCTCAATTCGACTGTATTTTTTTATGTTTATTACCTCAGAACTTTTGACTGGGTGATTCGATTTTGATAATTCTTTTTTTATATGAAAGCTGGTGCTTCCCGTGTAGTTTTTTTTTTAATTTGAAGGAAATCTTTCACTTCTAAACGGTTGAAAACTAAGGGATGAAATATTGACTTCTCATTGGATAGTTCGATTTTGATAATTCTTCTTTTATTAGTTGAGCATAATTTTAAATTCATCTCATATCTATTTTTTATAAAAAAAAACCCCACTCATAAAGGGTTAAAAATTAGGCAAGAAATAATAAATTATTCCTGGCAAACCGGATTTTGATACTTTTTTTTTCTATTACGTGCATCGTACCTTTAAATTATTCACATTTCAATTTAAAGAAAAAAATCCACCCCCTAAGGATGAAAATTAAAATAGGGGATGAAATAGTGACGTTTAACTGAAACATCGGATTTTGATGATTTTTTTATATCGGAAAGAGTATTCCACTTAGTTCTATCATTTAATTTACAAGCAAAAAAATTACAACCCTTAAGGGCCAAAAGCATTATGTAGTAACTTTTAACATTCAACATATGAGCAGCGCGTTTAAAAGGTTTACCCATTTTCAAGAAAATAAAATCAGTTAACCAACTTCAGATTACTAAAACGCGAGAAATAAATAAATATTATAAAAAAATTAAAAACCGACTTCAAAATAAATAAAAAATCTTAAACAAAAAATGCACTAAAAAGTAACAAAATAATGGCGTATCCTTGCAGTATCTACAACTTACAAATTATTAGAATGATACAATGTACAACTATTGTTATTTTTGGAGTTGGTGTCAGCCAAGGAAATAAATATTAATGTTAACTTGTAAAATGGTTTAGTTGGTTATTGGTATTTTGTAGTTTAAAGGTCACTAGATATAGTCACAGCACTATTACATTGTATAAAAGTTCATTTGAAAAATAAATTTCATAAGGTATTCTCGTTTATTGCTAAGTACCAATATAGTCGTTTTTCCTTGGCTGACACCAACTCCAAAAATAATAATAGTTGTACATTATATCATCCTAATAATTTGTAAGTTGTAGGCACTGCAAGGATACGCAATTATTGTTTTATTTTTTAGTGCATCTTTTGTTTAAAATTTTTATTTATTTTGAAGTAGGTTTCGCATTTTGTTATAATTTTATTTTTAATTTCAAATTTGTAGAGATTTCTTTCGATACTGTCTAAAATTGGTCAGGCCTTCTTGAGCTTAAACGAAACTTCTTTTAAATACATGGTTCCTGTGGGATTCAATTGTTATGCTATCCTATGGGAACCGTCGATTATTCCGGCATAAGAAGCAATCTATATCATTCTCTGCCTCGTTAACTACCACATGGGAGCGAATTGTATATTGTATCAAAAATTGAGCTCAAATTTGTATCAAAATTAGTATAGAATTTTTCGAGTTTTGTCTAAGAAAAAGACCAACATAATATTTACATTACATATATAGGAAGAAGATATCAATAAAACAGCCACTACGTATCCTACGTACGCCGTACAAAATATAGCCAGCCGTTCTGCCAACGCTTTTTAAATCACTGATATCTTTTAAGATATTCATTTTGATGATATGCTGTAAAGAGAAATTTTGATCTACATGAAATGCACAACGTATCTAATGTATTTAATTGGATAAAGAATATTACTGAATTGTTTAAAATTGCTTGGTAAATAACCAATAATTTTTTTGTAATATGTAAAAGATAAAAATGGTTCCTGTGGGTTATCCTTAGGAGATAGACATATACCGTCGCGGATTTTTTATCAATCTTTTTAAGATACGCAATTTCGTCGCATATAAATTTGATCTATCTCGTAAGGTTTAGTCAGCGTTTGCAATGGAAGTGCACAAAAATATGCTTGTTATGACATCACATTACCAATCTTTGAATTTTCCGACTTTCCTCTACTATAACTTATGCAACAATTGCTGAAAACTGCATTACAATCCCTTTTGTCGTTTAAAAGATCTAAGGGAACAGACAGCGGGAGCGACTTTGTTTTATACTATGTAAAGAAGATGTTGAGATCAAGAAAATAATTTTAAAATAGTCACCGTAGCACTACTGATAGCGACTATTGACTATTAACAACTATTTTTTTTTCTAGATTACATGCTTGGGGAGATTCTTTGAAAGAAGCCTTCGAACAATGTGGAATCGCAATGTTTGGTTACATGACCGAAATCGCTTACGTAGAAATTCGACAATGCCATACGATAGAAGCCTCCGGTCACGATATGGAAAGCTTATTATTTCAATTCCTCGATGAACTTCTATTTTTATTTAGTGCTGAACCGTTTTTAATCTGTCGAAAACTAACGATAGACGAATTCAACACAGAAGAGTTTAAAATCAAGTGTCGATGTTTCGGCGAAGAGTTTCAACTTGGCAAACATCCGCAGGGCACGGAAGTGAAGGCGATCACATACTCAGCCATGCAGATCATTAATGAGCCAGAGAAAAATTTGTTTGAACTATTTGTAATTATTGATATATAAAATAAAAGTATGTTATAATTTATTGGGAGTATTTTCTTTTGATGTTTGAAAATTTGGTAAAATGTCCTGTACGCGTCGTATCCATTTTTCTTTGCGTTCTTCTTTTTCTCGCAATGCCTTCATTATTATGGGAAGCTCGATCCAGTGACCAAAGAATTTACATAGAAGTCGTCTGCAAATAAAATTGAATATATTAAATATTTTAATAGAGATTTTACATTTTGAACAATTTACTTGTTAGATCTTTATTATATATAGTAATTAAAGATTATTGATTGAAGCCATAGTGGAACTAAGATATATAGATACCAGCGGCATGCGGTCCATACATGCTATAGATTCGCCGCATGCCTTGGGATTGTAAGACGATTTGAAAAATTGAATACTTTTTATGATTTATTCATTTCATTTTTTAATTTACGTAATTGCATGCATTTTAAAATGATTCTAAACATACTAAATATTTTTATCATCTATAAATTTTTTAATTGACGTAATTATAAAAAGGTATGGCTTTTAAAATTGGCATAGAACAGCAAATCAAATGAACGGCAAAAGCCGAATGTGGCCGTTTGCTTCGAATTGGTCGCGCATTCGCACTAGTATAGTCGAATACTATCTCTCTTGGTGTTTCCTATTGCCGATTGACGGTTTGCAGATGCGGTTGACATTTTGAATCTATAGTATAGTGAAACTGATTGAGAATTTGAAAAAAAAAAACGATGGTTTTTTTATGTATTTTAAAACTTTATTATTAATAATATTGATATTTAATGCGAAAAACTTGAAAAACTTTTATTTCAATTAAATATAAGCAAATAAAAATTGATAAAATTTAAAACAAAAATCACGTGACTATGAACGCGCCACGATTGGTCACCATAGTTTTGACGTCACAATGGTAGAGCTATTTAATAACAATAGAACGTTTACGGCTATTACGTGTGATTTTTGACAATAATATTGAAAATTTACTGCTAAAATCGATTTAACCATGACAACAGAATTAAATAGATCAAAACATTGTATGAAAACTACCATTAAGACGTCACACACGCTCGGATTTGTTCGGGAGCTGTCGGTGTGTCTCCGGTACTGGATTTAAAAATTTACTTTTATTTTGATAAAAATTTGGAATTATTGGGAAAAAATAAAAATACTTTTGTTATAATACTTATATATGATCTTTCCATTTATCACAAAAAAAAATTCAAAAGCCTAATTGTTACTGATTTATTTTGATTTATTTACCAAGAGGCCCTACAAATGTTCTGTTATTTAGGATAAGAACTATTTTCATTGTTTTTAAACACATTACATTATGCGCTTTTGATGATTTTTGTAAAATAAAAAAATAAATTTAAAAATTGTTTTTTATCCCCCCCCCTTTGCTGACCGCATGCCCTGTTTCAAAAGTCACCGCACGCCACTGATAGATACATAGATCATAATATGCATATAGCATTAGACTGATTTATAAAATGTCCAATTTGATTTTTGAATAGTCTACTTATTGACGAAATGTTCACGTTACTGACATTTAAGAAAAAAATGTTTATTATAGTTTATTTTAATTGTAATTATCTGTAATTTTTATAAGTACACATTTTTTCGATTATCTAATAATTCATGAGATATAACTTTAAAATCATGATAAATCTAATTTTTCATTAGTCTCTTCTTAAGAGTTAAATTTAAAAAATCTTGGTACTCATAAATTAACATCAAAATATAAAATTTAAAAATTTTTATAAAAAATATTTATCATGACTAAGTATGAGGTAGTATGAGATTTACCCCATATAGAAAACTGGTTAGAAACATTTTTAATATGAATAATAAAACATTTTTGAAAACGCTATTTAAACAATGAAATACTGGTCTGAATTTAAGAAATATTTATTTTAATAATTATAAAACTAATAAAATCAATTTTCCAACGTCATTTTTTTAAATTTTAAATTACTTTTAAAACTAAAAATTTGAATTTCGAGCCGGTCTGAGTTTGCGCGGCCATCAGCATAAGCCGCTTGCTTTAAACAGTTGAAGCTCAGTAGATTTGATTAACTATGGCATTGTCATAAGTGGTCCTGGTTTATCCCGAATTTCTCTGGATTTAAGTTGTTTTAAGTGAATACAAATAATTTACAGTGCAATAGAACTTTTTTTTAATGTTTGGAGTACAAAAAATCCGGGATATGTTGACATTTAAATAGTGTAAATATGAAAAATGACTCCGCGTTGGTGCTGAAGAGCAGAATGGAAAATGGCGGTTTCATTGTGGATTGTATTGTTGTATAAAATGGTATGTGATAAACGTTATTTATTGATTCAATTAAATAAATAATTGGGTATTTCCATTAGAAAAATATCCAGGGTTGTAATTGATTTAATTTTATTTTTATGAGGCTTTATATCTACGATAGTGTAAGGTTAGCATAAAATATCGTCGGCTTCATACGTAAACCTCGTAACTGAAGCATTTTACTGGAGTACACCGAAATTTGTTAAATACCTTTTATTTAAATTTAACCTAGTGTTGAAAAGTTTTTAACTTTCTTGTAAATCATTTTTTAGATTATCAATATTTTTTTTTTAAATTAGAGGTACAAGATTTTCTATGCCCTTACGAGGTTTGCATATGACGTCGAAGCCCGGAGGTTATAAAACTGAAAATTTTTTTTCTTATTTATAAGACACTTCTAAATCAAAATATTCGGTGTTGCTTTAAAATTTAAGTCGAATTAAAAAAGAACGGTCGAAAACCTGTTGGATTATGGTTTAGGTAAAATTCATTTCTTCGCTATAATTTAGAACAGTAGATCTTAGTCTTAAGTTTTAATTTTCATACGCACAGGATCTAGGGGTCTTTCATAATAGTTGCAGGATATTTTGATCAGTAAAATTGTCTCAGATTTGTTTCTATATTATAACAGCTAAATTGTCTGTTTACTCGATGAACACATAATGCCACACTATAAGGCCTACGTTCCACTAAAAGGTAGCAATGGTAAAAAGCATCAATAACATTATTTCTTTCGCTTAAAACCACGTATACTTTCGTAAAAGATCAGTCAGAGCGATGAAAGTCGCTTAAAAACACTTCAAATCTAGTAAAATAACCAAAAAAAAAAAAAAACAGCAATGAGCGCAATCGTTGTAAGCGCGTCATGGAACGCAGCTTAGATAACTTTAATGTAACAAAACGCATGATGGCAGAATGTTACGTAATCTGTTAAAAATTGTTACGTTTTGAGTCTATTGTTATACTAGTATCTACCCATGATTTCTTCCACGTAAAATCTTACTAATTTAGTTAACAGTTCAGGGTGAAGAAAATTGTATATCTCTATGAAATCTTATGTTGGGGTCAAACTCGACGTCCACGACGCTGACGCTTCAAAATGTCAAAAAAAAGTGAAACAATTTCATAGGAATGGTTAAACTCGACGGCGACGCGACGGACGGTACGCTCACGACGCGTCAAAGTAGAATGTATTTCAACTTTTGACGCGTTTGACGCTGCCAAATGTCAAATTTGATAATTTAAAATGAATTTTGAAGAAAAATTAATTGAATTGGTAAAATATAATAAATTATTATAAGATGAAACTTCAAGAGGATATAAAAATATAAGGCAAATAAAAAAGTCAAAGCAGAAAAGCGAAAGAATATTGCGAAAATTTTATGGGAAACTGTTTAGTTAATATATTTTTTAAATTATTTCCTATAATTTTTATTAATTTATAAAAATTTCAAAATGTTAAAAGCTAGCGACGTTTTGAGATTGCCTACCCCGCAAATTTTTAAAGCGCTCTGAGCGCTTTTGACATATGAACGCGAATGGATGCGTTATATTTTAATCGACTTAAGAAACTAATAGCATTTTTCATAATATGGACCCTAGTGTTACGGTTTAAACTCAGTGTAAATGCAGATTACACCAAGTATATACTGAAATTACACTCAATTAATATGGGGGGTTGGCGAAAATTTTACTTATAGTTCACACTTGTTAACACTGATAAATTTACACTCGATTCACTCTATACTTATAAACACCGATTTTTCACTAATTTAGTCATGTCAACAAAAAATACGGTGTAGTACGCATTTTATGAAGCTTATGGTGTAATTTAAGTTAGGACATCTCCATTTTGAACTTATAGTGGGATTTCAGTGTGTACGTGATGTAACCCACGGTTTTTTAAACTATACCGTTTCTACACTGAAATTACACTGTATCACACTGTAGTTAACACTGTGTAAAATTTTTACATTAAGACGGTGGGATTTCAGTGTGTAAATTTGCTGGATAGTCCAGTCAACCAAGTGTTTAAATCGAAATTTTTGCAGAATGGCTGACTTGGATATAATTTTCTTTGAGGTATTCTATAAATATCTGTGAAAATATTTTTGTCCCCACCCTCCGGTGAGGGTTGAAAACAAAATGTAAATCAAAATAACTCCGACAGGAGAAAAGTTAGAAAAAAAAAAGTGAGTGCGTGTACTTATGTACGCGCGTGAGAAGTTATACTTCTTTGGCATCATTAAAAATAGTTTTTTTTAACTGCATACACATAATTAATAATAAATACAAATAATAACAGCTACTGCAAAATGCGAGAAAAATAATAACTTATTTATTAATAATATGTGTCATTTGTATATATAATTATTTTTAACTTAAATATAAAAATAAGTAAATAAATACAAAAAAAAATTCAAATTACGCGCGCCAAGAAACCCAGTGGTTTTGCGGCTAACTTCATTCTGTTAATTTTTGTCTCAAGATGGCCGCTCATCTAAAAATTTCACTCTCATTATTTTTTCATAACGCGCCTAAAGAAGTATAACTTCAAAAAGTTTTTTATAAAACTTGTAGGAAAACAGAAATTACATAGAAAATGTTCCTAGCAAATTTTCAATTTTCCTAATAGTTTAGTTGGTAGGAGGGATTAAAAGATACATCAAATTTCCCATAAGAATTGTTAAAAATCGAAAGGAGACAATCTCCTTCCTTCTTTGTGCAATACAGAGGTAATATAATAGGATTTAATGTGATGCATTTGGAATAGAATGTCTTAACTAAAACTATGCCTAAGTGGAAGTCACAGATCTTTAAAAGGACAAAATTGACCAGAACCAAATAAATTGGGTAAAATCTAAGCCTTTTTCAAAGATGTACAATTATTAGTGATTTTAATTAGTGAAATCGAACATTGAAAATTCAATACCTTTTATAATATTTTGATGCTTTCAACATTAGTTTTTCATTGAAGACTAAACTATCTCCAGTATATCTAAACCAAGCATAGAACGTGCGTGAACAAAGCTGAAAATCGTAGTAATCTTCAGCAACCTGCTTATGCTCTTTCATTTCTTGATGCAGCTAAAAATTCGTAAAGTTATCAATAAAAAAAAAATCAAATAGTTGTCATTCAACTTACACATTTCCAATCGGAAAATGTTAATTGCAATAAGTTATGATTGTAAAAATTATCAGCTAATTTATTTTTTATTTCTATGGCATCCTGCGTGAACTTTTTGAACATTTCAATCACTTTCCTTAAGGTGTTAATCTGATCAAATTCTACGGCTATATTCATTTGACTCTGTCGAATTTCCCAGACGAGTTTCCATTGTTTAAGTGCTTTCGACTCGAGATTTTTCTCGTAATGATACCGAGCTTTAAATTGTTGTTGAACGTATTGAGCTTTGATCACGTTTAAATAAAGCTCTTGCTCCTGTTCGAGGCGACGCTTTTCTCGTATGGCCTCAGCCTGTTCTTGCTTTTCACGAATCATTAAAATCTTTTGATGCTTTTCTTCTTCAAGAAGCTGTTGCTGGCGTTGTTCTTGCGATTGACGTTTTCTTTCAAGAATTTGTAGACGATGCTGTTGGCGTTGTAAAGCCATTTGGGACGACTTTAGGATTGTTAGGGGTTGCCGAGATGGAAGTTTTGAGATTAAACTTTTCTTTGACTCTCGAGTTTCGGCCATTGATTGTTTCAGTTCACGATCGATGCGATTTAAATCAGATTCATCGCTTTTCAAAGGAATAGAAATGCTCCTTTTAATGGTACTTAGTTTAGTTGGTGATTTTTTTGTGCGATTTACTTTTTTATTCTTATTACAATCATTTTCTATTGTGCTTACACTCGTTTTGTTATTTTTGAGATTTTCAAGAAAATATTCAAATCGGCTTCGATATTTTTCATGCTCGGAATCGATTTGACGCTTTTGCTTTATTTGATTCACTTCCACTTTCCATTGTTGGAAATATTTCAACAATAAATCAGTTTTTGGATAGTATTTTCCTTCGGTCGGTGCATTAATCATGATTAAAATGTTTTTCTTTGGGGTTTCCTTCGTTTTGGTGGGATATGGTATCGTGGATCGTTTCTTTAGTGGACTCAAAGCCGGAATGTATTTGTTGGTATTTTTTTCGAAACGATTTAAATAGCCACGAGGATTTGGAACGTTTTTCAAATCGTTCATGTTTACGGCAACGCGAAAACATGATGATATTCTCTTTGGATGCAATATATTTTCGTCCAGTTTAAAATTCAGCAAGGTATCAATAATTTCGTTATTGATATTTTCAATCATGATTATTTAGTGTTCAATGAGTTAAACTAAAAGTGTAACTCTTAATATATTTGTAAATGTTTATAAAAAAGAGTAAATGTTAGTATAAAAGCGTTAAAAAATACGTAAAAATAAATTGTCACAGTAAAAAGATAATATTTTAATAATAGTCTAATGTTACTATGGTAATCATAGCGACAACATATCATGTAACTTGGGTTGCCTATGCGTCGCATAATAATGAAGTTAAGAAAGAAAATCGATTTCATAAGAAGTGTTTGAGAATTTTATAGTACCTATACTAGCTAATAATTGAGTAATAGACACTTTCACCTCAAATATAAAATTCAGCCACGTTGACAGAAAAAGATAAACATTTATTTCAAGACCTTAATATCTGTTAAACTATTTTTTCAGTAAGAGCGATGCAAAAAGCATAGCTTGCTTTCCTTTAGACTTGAGACTCTTTTATACCAAATATCATTAGAAAGCCCTCAGCTATTTTAGCGTTAAAGTTAAATTACAGGAACCATTTTTAGGACAATTAATAGGCAATGTGTTATCCTAAGATCTAAGGAATCTTTAACAATATTTCATTGCAATTCGTTCTGTAGTTTATGCTACAAAAATTATTTAGCCACAAAATCGTCCACTATTTCAAGATATAGTATTTTTTGATATCCATTGTCTTACAAACTCTCATTACAAGAAAAATTACGTTTATTCATCGCACTATCCTTACGTGAGAGTAGTGCAAATCAATGGTAGAATTTTACATTTTTCATCCCTCTTTCACTTCTTTTGAGATATCCTCTCCTACACTCCTTTTGGGACACCCTCAATGAGTGAAAAAGCTATTGAGCTCTAAACGTTGTGTCAAGGTTACCACTATTTATTAGGGGTAATGTGAGGCAAACAAATGCGTATATCTAAATGACCCAATTTCCTCTAGTGGACTCTTGTGGGGGTTGCGCTGAAAATCTAAAAGGTGGCAAACCTTCCCTGGGGTCCGGGACTACAACTATTCCAAGTTTCATCGAAATCGGTGGAACAGTTTAGGAGTGCATAAAGGACAGACAGACATACATACATTCGTTTTTATATTTATATATATATATATATATATATATATATATATATATATATATATATAATTCTTATATACTTGACCCTTATCTGAAGAAAGAATTATCACGATATCTTCATTAAAAACAAAGTTATTAAAGTTTTAAAAATTGCGATTTTTCTAAGCAGACCGCGTATTTTTTCGTTGTTTTGATAGAGTGGGGCAAACGGTGTTATGCGGAGTGACTAGAGTGAACTAGAGAGAGAATGTTTCTTCTTCCACTGCCTTATGATTATTTCATATTTAAGCGTACGCGGTACGACTTCATGCAGCTAAGCGAGATATTAGAATAAATAAAATATTATTTGAATTCAATTTTTTTTTTTAATCCCTTTTATTTTATTTTATATCCAACACTTTCTTTTGCATATATTTTTTAACCAAAAAGTGTTAAACTAGCAAGAAACATTTTTCTTTTTAATTAAACTATATGCCAAAAAATTGCTTCGTCAGAATCCGCAATTTCTCCAGGTCTATAGTTTTTAATTGATTAATAATTAATTTTTCAAAAATTTGCAAACTAAAAATTAAAATTGCTGTAAAATACAAAAAAGTCACTTTTTTAATGTTTTTTCTTTTAATTGCTCCTTAAATGCTCTTTCCGAATCCACAATTGCTCCAGGTGTATAGTTAATAGTTAAATTTTTTTTAAATATTCCAACTCAAGAATTAAAATCGTTATAACATTAAAAATGATTTTTAATTGAAGTTTTTGTGTTTTCTTTAAAGCTTTTTATCTGCTCTTTTCATTACGCAAATAATTGATCAAATTTTTGTAATATTTGTAATAATTAATTAATTATTTGCAACTATTTATATACATGTATTGTTGTACTATGGCGTCATCAACTGCCGTTGTATCTTATAACCATAAATAGTTTAAAATTGAATTGCTAATTAACTATACACCTGGAGCAATTGTGGATCCGGAAAGAGTATATAAGGAACAATTTTTAAATTAAATAAAATAATTGAAAAATGATTATTTTGGATTATATAGCAATTTTTATTTTTGAATTTACAAAGTTTTGAAAAATTAATTATAAATAACTAATAACTATACACTCGGAGCAATAGCGGATTCTGAAGGAGCAATTTTTTGGCATTAGTTAAAATGTTCTACGCTAAGTTCTTTACGGTTATTTTTAATATATTTTTGCTTTCATTTGTTTAAACGTTTTTCTTTTTAACCGACTTCAAAAAAAGGAGGAGGTTCTCAATTCGACTGTATTTTTTTTTTCTGTTTGTTACCTCAGCATTTCCTACTGGAAAAAAAGCGATTTCGATAATTCTTTTTTTATTTGAAAGCTAGTGCTTCTCGTGTGGTCCCATTTTAATTTGGGGAAAATCTTTCACTTTTAAAGGGTTGAAAACTAAGGGATGAAATATTAACTTCTTATTGGATAGCTCGATTTTGATAATTATCTTTTTATTTGAAAGCTGGTGCTTTCCGTGGGGTCCAGTTTTAATTTGAGGGAAATCTTTCACTTCTAAGGGGTTAAAAACTAAGGGATGAAATACTAACTTCTTATTGGATAGCTCGATTTTGAAAATATTTTTTTATTTGAAAGCCAGTGCTTTCCTTGTGGTTCCATTTTAATTTGAAGGAAATCATTCACTTCTAAGGGGTTGAAAACTAAGGGATGAAATATTAACTTCTTATTGGATAGCTCGATTTTGATAATGCTTTTTTTATTTGAAAGCTGGTACTTTCCGTGGGGTACAGTTTTAATTTGAGAGAAATCTTCCACTTTTAAGGGGTTGAAAACTAAGGGATGAAATATTAACTTCTTATTGGATAGCTCGATTTTAATAATTCTTTTTTTATTTGTAGAACATAATATTAAATTAATATCCTATCCATTTAAAAAAAAAAAAACATTCATAAGGGGTTAAAAATTAGAGATGAAATAATATTATAAATTTTTCCTGGCTAACCCGATTTTGATAATTTTGTTTCTATTACGTACAACGTACTTTTAAATTGTTCACATTTCAATTTGAAGAAAAAATCCACCCCCTAAGGATGAAAATGAAAATAGGGGATGAAATAGTGACATTTAACTGAATCATCGAACTTTGATAATTTTTTTTTCTGTTGGAAAGAGTAATCCACTTAGTTTTGTTATTACATTTAAAAGCAAAAAATTTCAACCCTTAAGGGCAAAAAGGGATGATGTAGTAACTTTCAATGTTAAACGGCGCTGCCTCATATGAGCAGCGCGTTTAGAAGGTTTAACCATTTTCAAGAAAATAAAATCAGTTATCAAACTTCAGATCACTAAAACGCGAGAAATAAATAAATATTATAAAAAAATGAAAATCGACTTCAAAATATATAAAAATTCTTAAACAAGAAATGCACTAAAAAGTAACAAAATAATGGCGTATCCTTGCAGTATCTACAACTTACAAATTATTAGGATGATACAATGTACAACTATTGTTATTTGTGGAGTTGGTGTCAGTCAAGATCAGCTAGTTTAAAAATAAAAAAGTTTATTAGGCTTTTACATTACACACTAATCACAATTCTTTTAATCTTTCTTTTTCTACAACATTGTTATTATTTTCATTTTCTTCCAATACTTTAACTGTAGTTTTACTCGATTTGTTTTGTAGTAACAAATTTCCAGTTGCAACAAAAGGCAATTCAATGGCAACAGCCCCAAAAAACGATACTAACAACACCGTTCCAATTTCTCCAACCATGGAACTCAGCTAAAAAAAAAGATTAAGTTTTTAATACATAATTAATTTTTACAAAAAAAGTGCCAAAAGTGCTTTTACCTCGATTAGTGAATGTTCATAATTCAAGTTCTTGAAGGTAGCCAACAAATATTGAATATCGATATGCGTCAAAAATATGCTTAAACTGAATTTTCGGAGAGTCGTAAAAATATAATGCGATAGAAATCGATTCAGGTAGCCTGGAAATTGGAGCAAAAATTTAAAAAAAAATTAAATTTGATTTAATTTATTTGTAAATACCTCCATGTCCTTGAAAACATAAAAATATAATGATTGAAATTCCAATCGACCAAAATACCTTCGAAAACCCTACATGAAATGCGGAAAAGATAGAAACCCAAATAGAGCTAGTTTCGTAGTTTAACACCAAGTAGTGTTGAATTTGATGAAGGAATAAAACAAACAGTAGCAAACTTAAGGAGATACTCCATAGAATTGTAACATATTTCTAAATATAAATAAAAAATTTAAATTTTCACTAATAACAATTAGATATTTAATTATTTTTTTTACTTTTAAATTTGGTAGCTTAACATTGCTGTATTTGTTGATATAATAAGATAAACCTAATCCAAAGAAATACGGGCCTGCTCTCAGATGGGTTTTAATGTATAACATTTGAAAAAATCTGTTACTTTCGACGTGTTTGCTGAAAAATAATAATAATTAGGTACACTCAAATATAAATCTCTAGGTTCTAGTTAAAGTGGATATAGGATAATAAAGGGATAATAAAGGGATTACAACAAAAATGGTGATTAATTAACAGTGGAGACTTTAAATTGGGTTGTACCCAATTATAAAAATGTTCTTCCCTGTTTTCCTTTGGGGTGACAAATGTACCTTGCGTTATAGACCAGAGCTAAAGCCTTTGAAAATGGTAAAAAGTGAAAAAAAAAAAAATATAGTAAGATGAAATCCATTAGAAAAGGAAGAAAATATTACAAAAATGAAAGGAAAAATAAATTACGGTTGATCTGAGGGGGGGAAGTGGAAAAGGGGGTTGTTTTAAAGGGTAGAAACGGTTTATCTCGATTTCCGACAAAACTACAAGTCTTTTGAAAAAAAGTTAAATTGCAAAAATATAGATTATAAAAAGATCTACAACTTTTGTGCTTACATTGTTTTCACATAACCTCCAAATTTATGTGAAAAAATCCAATAACCAAGTTTTTGGATTTTTGTTTTTATCTTTCACAAAAAAAATTTTTTTTCATAAATTTGGTAAAAACTTCCCTTTTAAAGTCCCAAACACAGAGTGATTGTGTTAAAACGCTATTTCACGAACTTTAGAGAAAGCTTTTTTAAAACACACAATTCCTGTAGGATAAGAACAATTGTTATACTATCTTTCGGGAACCGTGCATTATTCTAACATACGAATTAATGCTCTATATTACTCTCTGATCTCTCAACTACCCTATTGCAAAAATCATGTCAATCTTTTGCTCTATGACAAACAAAAACACATCTATCCCACGGGAGTAGTACATTTTTCCTGGATAAAAAAGAGATCAGGCCTTCTTGAGAATAATGCGCTAGAACTTTATTTCACGTATTTAACGAAACTTCTTTTAAATCCATGGTTCCTGTAAGATGCAATTGTCTTGTTATCCCACGGGAAGAGTACAACTATGTCAATTTTTTGCTCTATGAAAAATAAAAACGTATCTATCCCACGGGGCCCGTACATTTTTCATGTATAAAAGTAAGACCAATCCTTCTTGATGAAAATTCGTTAAAACGCTTATCCATGAACTTTTACAAAACTCCTTTTAAATACTCAGTTCCTGAAGGGTATCATTCTCATCCTATCCTACGGGAACCGTGCTATATTCTGACATAAAAGGTAGCCTATATTTATTCTCTGACTCTCAATTAACCACCTCATTGTAAGAAATTATGGTAATCTTTTGCTCTGTGAAAAATAAAACTATTTCTATCCTACGGGAACCGCACATTTTTCCTGCTTAAAAATAAGACTGTAGGATAAGAAAATTATTTTTTGCCTTGAGAACATTATGATTTATAACTATTAATATACTCTATTATAATCAGCTAAAAACGTTTAGTTTCAGCATGATATTTCTTTAACCCAGTTTTTCTATTTTCTCGTTGAAATGAGAAATTTTTCTAAAATAAAACGTATTCTAGATAATGATTCGCATAATTAGCTATCATCATAATTAAATATCATCAATATTCATTTTCAACTAAAAATGTATAGTTTATGCATAATTTTTGCTCCAACCCGCTTTTCAATTTCCCGGATAAATGAGACATTTTCCCGTAATTAAAAGTATTCTATTTAAAGACTCAGATTGTCATTTATCATCATACCAAATTTCATTAAAAACCGTATTTATTTGAGTAAGAATTAATAATATGTTTCTAAAAACAATTTCGCTAATAATGAATTATTTTTGAAACAACTTTAATAACCATTAAAAAGATTATAGCGGGCCAACCTTAAAAGATAGACATATGTCGTCGTGAACTTTTTTTAGAACTTTTTAAGCGGAACAATTTTGCTTCACATGATTTTTGCGTAACTTTAACCATTTACGCAGGGCAGGCGACAAACGCTCTCAAAAGGAAAAAATTTTCCTGGTTTTTGCAACATTTTCCATTGATGCTCTGCTCCTATTGGTCGTAGCGTGATGTTGTATAGCTTAAAGCCTTCGTCGATAATTAGGCTATCCAACACAAAAAGAATTTTTCAATTTGAACCAGTAGTTCCTAAGATTAACGTGTTTAACCAAACAAACAAACAAACAAACTCTTCAATTTTATATATTAGTATATAGATATATAAATACGGAAGTATTGTAATCGGGTCGAATTTTTGATTTCGAGTTTTCACCGAAAATAGACATTTTGAGGTTCCCTGAATCCGAAAAAAAATTTTTTAGAAAAGAATTTGACTGTGTTGTGAGAGCGATAGTGTATCGAAAACTTTATCCGAAATTCACCAAGCGTGGAATTTCGCCTTAATATTACATCTAGTTGTGCCGCGAAGCTTTTGGTTGAAATCGGTTAATCGAAAGCTCCACTTTACTCCATGAGTTTTTGAGATTTTTCACAATTTTTCGAAAACGGCTACAACGATTTTCTTTAAGCTTGCTCTAGTGCTTAGACTTATCAATGCCTACAATATTTTTAACTTTTTCCTGAGAAAATTCAAATAAAGGGTATGCTAGTGTATAGAGGCTGTATACATATAGTAAAATGTTTGTGTTGGAAAGTTTAAACTTTATGCAAATTAAATAATGCATTAAATTATACTAACTATGAAATGCTGCCTGCAAACAAATTATTTTGGAAATTAACATAAAACGTGAGACAACATGGTAGAAGCACTGCCAATGCAATCACAGTCAATTTATTTCGACTAACGTGAAGAAATCGGATGAAAAACGGCGCGACCAAAAAAAGCTGCCATTCCACGGCCAAATGCCACGATTGTGGAACACACTAAAAAAAAAAAAATAATAATAAATAACATTTTCAAAAATTTAAATATGACGTGAACGTACAATCGCATCTTTAAAAAAATAGTTTTGGGTCAATGTAATTGTTGGAAGCCAATGCTCCTGGCACGCCGTGGAAAACAATTTAAAATATGACACGGCCGAGATGTCTCCAAAAATTTTTGAAAACGGAAATGTGGCGTAAATGATCACTGCTGCGATTAACCTTGGCGCCAACCTTCAATAAATCAATATAATTAATATTTTATTTATGTTAAAATTTTTAATGAACTTTGTACCGTAAATATCGACGTAAATATGTTTTTGGTAAACTTTCTTCCAGATGAGGATTTTTAATTTGGTGCACCAAAGTGAGACCGGTTAATAGTCCACTGATTACAAACAGCGTTTCGTTTGCGATCACAGCACTGGTTATAAGTACGTTGAAAGGATTTTGTGTCCACTAAAATAAATAAATGACCAACTTTTTAAAAATAGTTTTAAGTTAAACATGATGATAAATATTTGGGACACTATCATGAGCGCATCGAAAGAAGGAAGAAGCCTCTTCCCCTTAAATCAACTATAAACAATTTATTTAACTGTTTATTTATTTTTCTACTCTTAAATACTATTGTAGCTATGAAATTATATTTAGTATATAATATAAGGGCTCGTATTTTTAAATTGGACAGCTTCGTAATAACTATTAGTATCTGCATTGACAAATAAAAAAAAAAGTTGTAATTCGGTTTGGTCTTAATTTTTCTTGTAAAAAGTAAGCTTTGATGATTTACTCAGCCCCAAGACCAAAAGCTAGGTACGTCCATGGGCATCATTGGAGGTTGGTCTGAGGACAGAGATTGAAAAAGATGACTCAATATTGGTTGTAACCAAAAAAAAGTACCTGCAAAGTTTTCCATGGATGAGGTTTTCACCTTTTACATTTTACGTAATACTGATAGTGATAAAATGGAATTTTATTTTAATTTGAAATTCTTTATGTTTATTGTTAGACTTGTCATTTGCAAGATACTTACAGTTGATCTGAAATAGGGCTCTTCCCTTTACTCTCAAGGTATAAAGACTCATTTATTTTGTTAGGTAAATAATAGGCAAAGGGGGTCAGCAATCAATTTTTTGCACGTAACACTGACAACTATAATCACGATAAAAACTATCCTTGATAAACTGGGTGAAACTTTATGATGCATTACAAAAAAAAAAAAAAAATGTGCACGCACTTTACAATTGCAAAACTAATAATAGAAAAAGCTTATGCTTAGAACAGAGTTAACTGTACGACCAATCTTATATGAAAGACAGAGAAAATACATTTTAATTTTAAAATTTTCTCAAGATATACCTATTTTGTCTAAAAATTGATAGTATATACACTGCCGGCCAAAAGTTTGAGACCATATAGATTTAAGCCAAAAAAAGGAAATATTTTTAAAAATTCAAAGACAAATACAGTAAAAATGTTTATTAATATTATAGTTATAACCTTTAAACATACTTAGTATAGAAAATAAACATAAAAAATTATTCTATAAAAAAAATGAACTAATTACTCAAACTGTTTTTTCATCGGAAAATCCTATCTTGCACTTTATTACTTTTTCTACATGCCTCGGCATTCTACTTATTAATTTATTTATGGTTTCTTGAGAAGAATAGAATTAAAGAACAATTAATACGGAGCTACTTTAAATATAATGATGACCCTTCCACTGGCCAGACACCCTGCGGTCTTGAATGTTTTTAAACAGAACCCATTAATTCTATTTGTACCTGAGAAACATACCTACAAAAGTCTCTTTAGATGTTCATCAGTAATTTAAAAATATGTATGGACAACAATTTTATTTTATTACCGAAACTTTGAATACAATAAGTGATAGCATAAATATATTACAACTGGTCTCAAACTTTTGGCCGGCAGTGTACATATTATAGTAAAACAAAAATTTTGGCGCCAAAACGAGCTGGTAATGTCAACATTAAAGTTTGCCTAAATCTATTTTTTCATTTTCCATTTAAATAAACAAGAAAAAAAATTTATTTTTGAATTTTTAAAAACTTTGGAACAGTTCATCATTAATTACAAACTGAAAGAAGGGATTTAAAGAAAATTTCACACTTAACAAAAAAGGTCTTTGGGATAAAGTTCCTCAGATCTACCATTTCAAAGATATAAAAGTTCAAAAATAACAACAAATAAAACTATTTTCCAACTTTCATTAAGAATCTTTTTTTAAGAACGTGAAATTTCCTTTAAATCCCTTCTTTCAGACTATTCTTACGATGAACTGTTCCAAAGTTATGAAAATTCAAAAATCCTGTTATTTAAATGGAGAATGAAAAAATGGATTGAGGCAAATCTTAATATTGATATTAGAGCTCGTTTTGGTGCCATTATTTTTGTTTCGTCATAAGAAAAAAAAATTTTTAACACCCTTATTGTACGCACACTACAACTACAAATTGATAATAGAAAACTTTCAATGAGTATAACAGAGATGTGCACAGTAGTAGTTATTTAAGAAAAACAGAGACGAAGAAAAACAACGCTTTACATTTTTGTTAGGACTCAATTTCACTATCGATAAAAGTTTAATTAAAACTCTATGCTTAAAAATTTGTTTAAAAATTTGTTTATATTAAAAAAAGAAAATAATTGACAAGGCTTTACTTTACTCGATGAATAGAGATTCATCAAAATTTTTGATCTCTCATACTAACTTAACTATAAGGGAAAAATTTTCTAAGAGAAATTTTCTTCGTAGATTTTATTTAAAACCCTAAGGTTTTCGTGCTGATAGGTATGTCTCGTTGGTGGGGCAATAAGTCGGGATTTACAATGAATGCAAACAAAATATCAGGTCGCGACATTTCGTCCAATATAGACGAGGGTAGATAATTTTTGAACAGAAAAAAAATTACAGTAGGATGAAACCCATTAGAAAAGGAAGAAAATATTACAAAAATGAAAAGAAAAAAAAATTACGGTCGATTTGAGATGGGGTAGTGGAAGGAGGGGGGTAAGGGTAGAAACGGTTTATCTCGATTTTCGACAAAACTACAAGTCCTATGGAAAAAAGTTAAACAGCAAAGTTGTAGATAATAAGAAGATTTACATTTTTTGTGCTAACACTTTTTTCACATAACCTCAAAATTATTGTGAAAAATTCCAATAACCAAGTTTTTAATTTTTATCTTTTACAAAAAAAAAAAAAAAATTTTCATGACATTTTGTAAAAATTTACCTTTTAATGTCTCAAACAAACTGTAATTTATTGATTTAAATATTAATTTTTTCACCTTATAATGACTTAATATCGAAAAAGCACCCTAATTTTCAATCGAAAATTCTCACATCAAAACATCTGAGTTTTTTGTTCGTTGAAACCTCTACTTTCTGATGCATACAATGTTAATGTTCTTAGAAAATACAATAGTTAAAGTGTAAATTTTAATTAATTGCTCAAAGTTGTATTATGCACTTACAATTGTATTGTGTACAATTTTGAGCAATTGATTAAAATTTACACTTTAATTATTGCATTTTCTGAGAACATTTAACATTGTAATGTATCTATGTTTGTTTGCACCATCAGAAAGTAGAGGTTTAAACGAACAAAAACCTTACAGCCTTTTTTTAAAAAATCAGATGTTTTGACGTGAGAATTTTTTTTTTTTGAAAATTAGGGTACGTTTTCGATATTAAGTCTTTATAAGACTTTATTTTAACTAGCAAATTTTGAAATTTACAAACCCATGTAACTCAGTGGGCAAACGTCATATTATGTATTATCAACAACTCATTTTCCGTTATGTACCTGTTACATTCATATTACGTATTGTGAAATTCTATGCTCACTGAGTCGTTGTAAACCAGGGTCGATAAGTTTTGAATCCAAAAAAAATTATAGTAGGATGAAACCCATTAGAAAAGGAAGAGAATATAACAAAAATGAAAGGAAAAATAAATTACGGTCGATCTGAGGTGGGGAAGTGGAATAGGGGGGAGGGTTAAGGGTAGAAACGGTTTATCTTGATTTTCGATAAAACTACAAGTCAATGGAAAAAAGTTAAATAGCAAAGTTGTAGATAATAAGAAGATCTACAACTTTTAGGCTAACACTTTTTTCACATAACCTTAAACTGCACAATTAGAAAGTAGAGATTTCAACAAACAAAAAGCCCACCGACTTTTTTAAACAATCGATATTAATTCATTATAAGGTGAAAAAATTAATATTTTAAATAAAAATAAAAATTCAGTGTGTTTGAGATATTAAAAGACGAGTTTCCACCAAATTTCGTGTAAATTTTTTTTTTTTGTAAAATATAAAAATCTAAAAACTTGGTTATTGGAATTTTTTACTATAATTTTGAGGTTATCTGAAAAAAAATATTAGCATAAAAGTTGTAGATCTACTGCTAAAAGTACTGGTCTATCATTGCACAAAATGTCCAATTACTTGACTTGATGAATCTCTTACAATTAAATTTACTACTTGATTTATTCTAAATACTAAAGATGATTAAAAATTTAAAAAAAAAAAGTTAAAATTTAACACTTACTGTTCGCAAATAACTGTCGTCATAATCAAAAACGGACATTGCAATAATGAAGTGATGATGCATCATAACCCATAACAATGTAAGCACGCGAAGACCATCCAAACATGCCAATTTGTTGTCGGTTGAGGAACTTTTAAAAATGTCGTTAACATTTTTTATAAATGAAAACGAATGAAGAAC
Organism: Sisyra nigra; assembly: GCA_958496155.1. Classification (NCBI taxonomy): domain Eukaryota; kingdom Metazoa; phylum Arthropoda; class Insecta; order Neuroptera; family Sisyridae; genus Sisyra; species Sisyra nigra. Next base: position 7,183,773 of record OY292318.1, read on the forward strand.
ACTTCCTATTAATTTAAAACCAATTGTTACACTTTTTTATTAAGATACTATCCAATGATTGTTCACGCGTTCCTTACTTGTATACTCACTGGATTTCTTTCTGAACGATAACAGGTGAAGAATTGTTGCAACAATATTAACAAAAGCAAAAACAACAATGAAATATCTGAAAATAAAATTTTAAATAACTCGTGCCGGAGATGATGAGATAATTTACAATTTTTACTTACAAAAATGGAATGTTGTACGATGATAATTTGTTTGCAATGAAAACGGGACCGGGAGGTTCCATGTTTGAAGTGTCCAACACATATAAATCCATGTTCATATGCAATCCTGCTTTTATAATTATTATATTAATTTCAGAAACAATATCTCGTATCGTTTCGAGTTTGATTCGTATAAAGTTTAATGGTCAAGTAAAAAAAAAGTTTCAAAAGGTGCTTGTACTGATTGCGATTTTCACCTTAATAATTTTCTGCAACTTTTATCTATACGAATATAAAATATGCATAAATTTAATGGGCGCAAAATTTTTTATCTTCTTTATAATATATATGTATATAATTCTTTTGTTTATGACTGTGTCACTGAACTTCTTTTAAACTGGATGTCATTTAAGACTGAATTGATTTTTATGAAAGGCTCTGGCCCAATAGCCATAAGAAAAGTGCCCCAGGCGGTTTTTAAAAAAATTTTTTTCTAGAAAACTATTAAAGATTTTTTCATGAAATTAAAACTGTACGTAGATATAGATAAAACGCATAATATATATTTTTTTCAGCATTTTTGTAAATCTATAAATGATGAAAAATATTATTTTTATTTTTTGAGGGTGGTTTTTTACATCAACCTTTAAAGTGACACCTTTTTTTAAAAATGCGAATAGTGCGTTTATTATTCATCTTTCATTTAAAAAAAGTCGTTTTAAGAAATTAGTTGTCGCTCACTACCAAAATGAGGTCATCCAGGGACAGGTTTGTAATAGACAGCGCATTTCGTAAATGCATTTATTGCTTTATGACTTGTATATATATGCCATAATATGGTTTTCGTCAAGAAAAAAGGTCCTGAGAGAGAAATTAATTTTTGAAATTTTTTATAGGCCTATTAACAATATAGTGCACGGATCTTTTATCCATTCTTTTGGATAGTAATAAATTCAAAGAAAGTTTGATAAATAATACCTACTTGTAATTATTTTCCATCTCAGATTACCTACATACATACTCAAAAATTGTTAGTATTATTATTTGAATCAAGTAATATTTTTATTATTTGTTATAACTAAAAATAATTAGTTGAGTATTAATTTAGAATTTGCATACTTACGGAGGAAGTAAAAACATTTCGATTTGTAACAAGTGCGTTGGGTTGTCGAATCTGTACATGGTACGATCGGTCAATAAAACAGTATTTGGCATAAGATTTAAGGAACAAATTGTTATTTTCGGTTTAAACAATAAGCAAGATAGCTGGATCTTTGCACTATAGGTTTGGGAAAAGACTTAGGTAACTCAGAAGTTGTTATGGTGTTAACGTCAATAAGAATTTTAACTGATGTAAAAAAACGTTTTCAATGATAAATTCTACGAGATTCCCAGAACTACTGAAGGAGATCTTAAAATAATATTCAGCGGCACTTATCAATTGGCGCAAGCAGTTTGTTATCTTTCCAAAATATAATTATTATATAAATATATTATATAATTATTTCCAATAAATTATGATTGTAATTATTTTTAGTTATAACAAATAATAAAAATATTACTTGATTCAAATAATAATACTAACAATTTTTGAGTATGTATGTAGGTAATCTGAGATGGAAAATAATTACAAGTAGGTATTATTTATCAAACTTTCTTTGAATTTATTACTATCCAAAAGAATGGATAAAAGATCCCTGCACTATATTGTTAATAGGCCTATAAAAATTTTCAAAAATTAATTTCTCTCTCAGGACCTTTTTTCTTGACGAAAACCATATTATGGCATATATATACAAGTCATAAAGCAATAAATGCATTTACGAAATGCGCTGTCTATTACAAACCTGTCCCTGGATGACCTCATTTTGGTAGTGAGCGACAACTAATTTCTTAAAACGACTTTTTTTAAATGAAAGATGAATAATAAACGCACTATTCGCATTTTTAAAAAAAGGTGTCACTTTAAAGGTTGATGTAAAAAACCACCCTCAAAAAATAAAAATAATATTTTTCATCATTTTTAGATTTACAAAAATTCTGAAAAAAATATATATTATGCGTTTTATCTATATCTACGTACAGTTTTAATTTCATGAAAAAATCTTTAATAGTTTTCTAGAAAAAAAATTTTTTAAAAACCGCCTGGGGCACTTTTCTTATGGCTATTGGGCCAGAGCCTTTTTGGGTGCATTCGAGAGGGTCCTTAGTTGGTTTAGATTCAAATTGGACTCTGTAAGAGTGCTTAAAAGACAATCAAATTATGAGGATCATATAATCTACAGTTATTGGGTTAATTACGGTTTATTAGACGCCAAGAATTGACAACGGTTTTTGATGAAACGAGTCAAAAGAAAACGAAAATGAAGAGTGGTAATTTGCGAGTTTTCGCTTGGTTTTCGATAAAAACCGTATTAAAAGACGAAATTTTCCATTGCTATTTCTTATGGGTAATGATTTTGATAAATGGACCAATTGAGACGTAACTATAAGAACTAACATGCAATAATACACCCGACAAATGCTGAAGGGGTACACAATACTGATATAGGGTCGTAAATATAATATTTCGAAGGGTCACTTAGTGGTGTGGTTGACTAGATATAGTTGCTCTATATGCCAGTGGTCCTGAATTCGAATCCCCAATGAAAGCCCAAGATTTTTTTCATGGGTTTTCGGATTCGAAAACCGGTCGCTAATGACCATAGTAGTTGATGCGATCTTAAATAATATATATATATATATATATATCAGTGGCGTGCGGTGACTTTTGAAACAGGGCATGCGGTTAAAAGTGGAGGGGGGTTATAAGAACCACATTTTTAAAATTTATTTTTTTATTTGATAAACGTGGTGTTATAAGTATTTTTTTTTAAATTAGACTTATTCGACGCTCCTTCTTACAAAAATCATCAACAACCGCATCATATAATGTATTTAAAAACCACGAAAATAGTTCTTATCTTAAAGAACAGAACATTTGTATGGCTTTTGGGTCAATAATTCAAAATAACTCACGAAAAGTATCCGTAACAATTAAAGTCACTGTTTAGATTCAAAACGGAAAACGCATCTGCTGGCTGTTAATTGCCTATGTGTAATGCCGAGAGAGATAGTATTCGACCGTACTAGTACGCATGCGCGACCAATTCGAAGCAAAGAATCGCATGCTACTGTCGCCAACGCATTCATTCGGCTTTTGCCGTTCATTTGAATTGGTAAACTATGCCAATTTTATGAGTGATACCTTTTATTATTACGTAAATTAAAAAATTTATAAATGATAAAAATATATCATTTTTAGAATGATTTTACAAATGCAATTGCGTAAATTAAAAATTAAATGAATAAATCATAAAAAAATATCCAATTTTTAAAATCGTCTTACAATCCATCGGCATGCGCCGCATGCCTTGGGATTGTAGGACAATTTAAAAAATTAAATATTCTTTATGATTCATTCATTTTTTAATTTACGTAATGGCATGTATTGTAAAATGATTCTAAAAATACCAAATACTAAATATTTTTATCATTTATACATTTTTTATTTTACGAAATTAAGAAACGTATCGCTCATAAAATTGGCATAGAATGACCACATCAAATGAACGGCGAAGCCGAATAGGGTACATGACAGTAAGAAAGAACTAAGAAAATTTGTTATTTAGATGGTAGATTTTTGTGTAAGGATTAAGAAAATCACGCTTATTGAAGTAATATTTAAAGTTATATTATTTAAAGTAATAAAATAAATGTCTTAAAATTCAAACATTTGTCACGTGATACTAAACGCCAATCAGAGCTCGTGACGTCAGAGTCTGTGTCAATTGAAACGACCGAACCACTGACAGCCACAAACCATCAGTTCTTCGCGCTTTTATTTTGTGCTCAGTAAGATTCGTTGAAATTTATACTATTCCTACTAATATTCATATTATTATTAATATTATTACCAAAAAAATGGAGCCTGGTTTTATAAAAGCAAGTACTAACATAAATGTTTAATCAATGATGACTAAACATGTCTTAAATAACTTAAAAATGTAAGAAACGACATAAAAACTTACATCAAAGTGATTTTCACAAAAATAACAAGAAGATTTCGTAGATACGGCTCCAGGGTCCTTCCTTGCGAGTTGTAACCACTTTTTTCTCATTTTTTGGGACGTATATGAACATCTTCTTAGGTGTTTTAATTGAAGTACTCTTTTATTGAGGCACCATGTACCACTTATAAAATTTTGAATCCATTTTTTTACGAGAAAAGTCAATAAAAGCTACCCAACTTATCAAACTTGTTGCTTTGTTGTGACATATGACAGAGAGCATGTGGCTATATTTACCATGCACTGACGTCACAGAAGCCGCCATGTCATTTATCGGCGTTTTGGCGCGAACATAAAATTGTAAATAGGAAAATGGAAAATTTTAGGAAATTAACTTCATTTTTACAAAAATATAGCACTTTTGGGCTGTTGAGGGTGCATACGAACAATAATAACCAGATTTTAAAAAATTGTCATGTACCCTATTAATGCGCAACGACTGCCGCATGCGATTGCTTGACTAGAATTGGTCGCGCATGCGCACTAGTGCGGTCGAGTACTATCTCTCTCGGCGTTTCACATTGCCGGTTGACGTTTATAGATGCGTTTGACGTTTTGAATTTACTACGGCTACTCATTATTACTGATGCTGTTCGTGACTTATTTTGATTTATTTACCCAGAGGCCCTACAAATATTATATTCTTTAGGATAAGAACTATTTTCGTGGTTCTTAAATACATTATATGATGCGGTTATTGATGATTTTTGTAAGAAGGAGCGTGGAAAAGGCTAATTTTTAAAAATAAATACATATAATACCATGCTTATCAAATAAAAAAACAAATTTAAAAAATTGTTTTTTATCCCCCCCCCCCTCATTTTGACCGCATGCTCTGTTTCAAAAGTCATCGCACGCCACTGATATATGTATATATATATAAATATAAATATTTCATACTTACAATGGGATTCTTATAAACGTGCTCATTTTGTTGTTGTAATTGTCTAGTACGCAAGGGCATAGCGAGGTAGGGGTAGGGTAGGGCAGCTTTTCCCCTGTAGAAGATGCAGCTAATTAGCAGGAATGCTCAGAAACCATAAAGTAGATACTACTTTACGAATTTTTAACGTAACTTGTCCTATTGCTAGGGCAGAATTTACCTAAGATATTGTAACGTTTGTACTAATTTATTTTGACGGGTTCTTGGATTTGTCTTTAAATGGCAACAATTTATTTGAAAAAAATGTTTATTTATTTATGAATTAGAGCACTGTTAAACAAGTCACTTTTCACAGTAACTTGGTCACTAATTGTCACTCACTGTTTATATTTCACTATATGCACTATTTATTTAGCACTGCACTGTTCAGGATTTATTTAACACTCGTAGGATTCACTATTTATGTAACACTCACGATTTACGGTTTATTTAACACTTGTATTGTCGGTTTATTTACAATTGCACTGACGATTTATTTTCCACTGTATCGACGATTTATTTATAACTCGGCATGTTTATCACTGCGTATTAACGATTTATTTACAACTGAACTCCTTCGTCTGCAGGCCTCATTATATAGGAATTTTGGGCGTTTTTCCAGATCATTTCAACCCTACTTATTCGATTGCTAGATCATTCGGTTTGATTGTCTTACTATCTGTCCTTTTCCCAAACATCAAGAATTTCACGGAGAACTTTCTAGACGTTGTCTTCTTTGCCAACAACCAAGTAATGCTTTATTGGTCAATCTTCCGCGCGATGGGTGGTCTAACAGACATAATCTTTGGAATGTTCCAGACGTTCTTTTGCTAGGCGACTTTGTTAACCCCCTTCTTCTATCCTTCACGACCACACAAACATAGGCCTAACCTTTTTAGTTCTCAAATCCGTGACAGTATATTCTTAGTTTTTCTACGCCTGCCCCTCTCTTAATGGAATCTTTGCTATGTCTTTACTAGCACGTGTTTACTAACTGTTCTAACTTACTAAGAAGTAGTTTGGAGATAGAATCTTTCACTCAATAGAATCACGTGTTCTATTGTTTTCTTTTACTCTTTGCTTAACGAAAACTCTTTAGGTTTGTTCCAATTATCCAGCTTTGGACATGCATAAACACCACCAACAGACAAAAAGCAGGGCAACATTGGCCAAGAGACAAAAGTGAGCGAAGAAATGTTTCAGCTTACAACCGCTCGGCCGCATCAGACCATGAGTTGAGCTATGTACGCACCATTATATGTACGTACATTTTAGTGACAATCGCTTATATCGACTCTGATTTGGCGATGTTTAAGCATTGGTTAACCGGTTTGTAGCTCAAGCGAACTTGTCACTTTATGTTTTTCACTCACTCTTGTCTCTTGGTCAATGTTGTCTTGCTTTTTATCTGTTGGTCAATGTTTGAACTTCACCAGATGGACGATTGGAACAAACCATTACAACAACACAATAAATTACTCGATACTTTCGCTTTATTGAGTTTTCACTGTAAATGTAACCAAGAGAGACGTATACTTAATATAAAATTAGAAAATTAAAAATATTTAATATAATAATTAGATATTATAAGTTTGGTAATCATTTTTACATAGAAAAGAGGGCGGCATATAGGGTGAGGGGTAGGGTAGCATCAAATCTATATCACAGGGATTTTTTATTTAATCTATACTGTGTAAGGTTTATTTCTGGTATAACAACTATGGTTTCTTTATATATAGCTATCCTAGTGGATACTTCTCGTTATAAATTTTAACAAAATAATTAAATACAGCTTAGGCTTAAGAAACCTCTTTCCGTGAAGAATCAAACCAAAAAATCATCTTAACTCCAACAATTGTTTTTTACTTTAAATACAACCATTTCCATTTCAAAAGAAACGTTTTTCATTTCAAATAAAATTGATATTATAAAATTGTGTATTTGCGGTTTTAAATACAAAATAAAGTTACAATAAATTCGAGAAGGTTGATAATTAAAGAGTAGGATTCAACACATTTTCATTCCCTCGTTAAGTCACTTAATGGTGGAATTCCCAAAAAGTTCTACCTTAATAAAAATCATAATCCTCATAGCTATATGTACTTTCAAATTTCTTTTTTTTACCTTCAGTGGTTTTAATTAGGATGTTAGTTAGTCACAGGTAATTTCTGAAATCACTCATCCGATTTCAAAATGTCTACCCCCATTTATTTGTGTGGTGCATAACAAATATGGATATATTATATTGTAGAATGCAATTAATAAGCATAATTGTCCTATTTTTGAATGATTTGAAAACGTTTATCTCCTCAGTTATCATTAGACTGAGTTCTCTTGTTACGTGTGTAAAAAATTTAAACAAAATTCAAGTACTAAAAAGTTTCATTTTGAACACGAAAATCGATAAAATTAAAATTTTCTAATAAATTTTAAATGCTTGGAAGATGTTTCTTGATGCATGAGCATCGGAAATTGTACTTTAAGTTCATTCAATCTCAATAAATTGTATGAAAAATAGGTGTCCGACCAGTTTTTCGAAACACAATTTTTTGAATGCACAATTTTTCGAAAGAACAATTTTTCGAAATAATGCAGTCTAAATCAACTTCTACAGGTAGAGTTGGTGTTTTTGAACAAAAATCAGTGTAAATCAACCACGACGGGTAGGGTAAATGAAAAAGGTACATAAATGTGTCAGTACATATAACTTTTTTTTTTTTCACTTTTTACAATTTCTGTATCTCTTTTCGTTCTGGAAATAGCGATAATGTAGTACTTAAAATGAAGGGGAGAGTAAGGTTAGCGTGGCACCATGAATTGACGACGGTTTCTGATAAAACAAGTCAAAAGAAAACGAAATTGAAGAGTGCTAATTTGCGAGTTTTCGCTTCGTTTTCGATAATAACCGGATTTCAAGACGCATTTTTCTTATGGGAAATCATTTTGATAAATCTGTCAATTAAGACGTAACAATGGGAACTGTCATTTATTTTAAGTTAATTCATATAAATTCATTCAACAACTTCCTACTACAAATGCCAAAGGGGTCCAAGGGGGCTCTCTGGCAGGGGTTTGGCGGAGCCCCCAACAAAAGAAATTGTAGTAATCCAAATTTCATTATTTGACTGAATGTGCACTTCCTGACACCACAAAGTTTTACACAAAATTAAATGTTTTAACATAAAAATTATGCTGCAAATATCTATGAGTTTTCAGAATTCATTGAAAATCTTTATGAATACAGATCCTGCATTATTAGAGCATTTTAAATTTATAGAATATTTTTAAAATCTATAGTCATCTTTAAAATACGTGGTATCTAAGGATTGTTTATTTTGCCTATTATATTTTCTATATTACTTGAGTTCAAACTCGTTAGAATTTCATTAATTTTATGGTGTTTTCTGTGTTTTATTCCTGAAATTTTGTGTTATTTGTGATGTTTATAAAATATGTGTCCTTTGAATTGCAGAAAAAATGAAAATTATTATCACTCAATGGAAGTTTAATATTGAAAACGTGTACGCAAATAAAAAATATTGAGTGTTCAAATTGGACCATCTAAGTTCCCATAGTTACTCATACCTTGCATTTTGCAAATGGCTTGCTTAAGCCTCGTGCTGACGTCAAAATTTATCGATTTCTATGGTACATAAAAGCATAACGTTGGGCGATTTCAAATTCTCTAAGCGCCACGCTAATCTTACCAAAAATAAACAATCTGTAAACTATAACTTATAGGTACTTATTTACAAAGTTAAATTACATGGTTTTTTTTTTAGCTAATATATGTTAAAATGTCCAAAAAATTATTAAATTTCATTTACTAAATAAAAGTTTTTTTTTCAAGTACATTTGTTTTGTGTAAGCTGGTAAATAAAACTAAATTTATTCTAATTATTTCGGTCCCTAAAATTATTTATTATTAATTTTTCGAAAAATTGTTCTTTCGAAAAATTGTGCATTTGAAAAATTGTGTTTCGAAGAATTGTGATTCGAAAAACTGACACCTAACCGAAAAATAATAGTAATAGTAAGAGATGTATTCATCAAATGTTTAAGTATAGGCAATGAATATACATGTCATAAATTATTGCCTATACAAAACGTTGAAGCAAAAAATGTGCGGTCGTAAATACGGTAAATACCTTGATAAAATGCATGATTTGCATAACTTTTTTATGATTAGATTTAGAATACGTTTTTACACTCACTTATCACCAAATTCATACCAATATTGAACAAAACCCGAGCTTATGAAATATTAATTGATTTTTGAGAAAATTAATTAGTATATATTCGTGGGTTTAGGGACAAGAAGGTATAATTTAAAATCGTTATTTTTCGATAGCTATTACACTAATGATGTCGGTTGATGCTTTTGCATCAAAAATTTAGCTTTTAAGCTCATCTAATAGCTTATATACGAGCGATTTAGCATTTCTAAAAATGAACAATAAAATCACAATTTTAAAATATTTCTCTGCAGAGCTGTGGCCGATGGTGGTGCAAGTGGTGCTTCGGCACCAAACTCCGAAAAATAAAGATGCAGTTTTTACTTAGAATAATTTTGAAAAATTTTTTATCCTAAATTTTTTTTGTTCTCCTAGTTTGTCACTTGTTCAGCGAACCTCAAAAGTCGCTATGCATAGTGCTGATATGAGATTTATGCTAAATGAGAATACGTTTTCATTTTTAATAACTTTATTTTGTAATTTCGTTTTTACATCTTTAATTCCAATACAAACAAAAACAAAAATTTGTTTCGTCCAAATCAAGCCTTGTATACAGAACGGTTAACGACACCGTCAACTTTCGTATACTTTTGCGACTTTTTCGTTAAAGCAATGAACTGTTCAGCTACTTCAACGGCTACACGGACTTGAGCTTCTGCAGTGCTAGCCCCTGAAAAATTCGAATCAACAATGAAATTTTGCCAAAATTAGCACGGTCAAACCTATTTTAGTGCGATCTCTTTTACTTGATCAATTTTTATTTCCGAGTATTTTTTAATGCAGTTTCTTTTATGCGATCTCTATTTACCCCACAAAACAGGTTTGACTGTACTGCGATCATTTATATACCTAGATGTGGTGTCGCTACAACTTTTGGATGTTGAATTAGTTTCAAAGTTGTCTCATTCTTGGGTGGTTCTTCCTCGTACACATCCAAAGCGGCACCACCACAACGACCCTCATTGAGTGCACTTAATAAAGCCACTTCATCGACAATACCTCCTCGAGCGACATTGATAATTTTCAAACTTGGCTTCGAAACACGAAAAACTTTTTCTCCAATAAGATCTATAAAAAAATATTTTTAATTATTCAGTCGTTTTATTATGAAATTAATTACTTCGTGTTTGTGGTATTAACGGTGTGTGTACTGTTATGTAGTCGGCCTGAGGGAAAATTTCGTCTAGTTCAAGTTTATCAACATTGAACGATTTGGCTTCTTCAGCGGTAACAATGGGGTCGAATCCAATTGTTTTCATGCCAAACGATTGCATTCGGATGGCGACTTCCCGTCCGATACGGCCCAAACCAATTATAGCCACAGTTTTTCCATAAACTTCAAACCCGGAATAGATTTTCCTATCCCAACGTCCATCTCGTAACGAGGCATTGGCTTGAGAAACGTTTCGAGCTAACGCTAAAATCAAGCCACAGGTTAATTCACAGGCACTGATGGAATTTCCTCCGGGAGTGCTAAAAAAAATAGAAAAAAAGTTTTAAATACAAGTTATATTTTCTAAAACTTTAAGTTAAATGGTAAAAGAGATCGCTATAATCTCTATTTAAGACTAGCAGGCCCGAATAGGGGCCAAGGCGTTCAGGGGCAATCCGGGCATTTTAGAGAAAAACTTTAAATTCAGTCAATGTTGAGGGCTTAGCGATATTTCCCGGGAAAAAAAATGTTTTTGTCTAATCATATATAATCATGTATAATCAGATCTGAAAATTGGCCAGGTACGATCATATATAATTATATGATAAGACAAAAATATTTTTCCCGGACAATCAATTACTATAAGCAAAAGCACAATTTTTTGAGAGTTTTTTTTTTATAAAAATTAAATAAAATAAAATAAAAACACCAAGTACAACGATAACTAAAAAGATATTACAATATGAGTGAGTGCCCGAAAAACAAATGTTTAATAAAATATAATATATATATATATATATATATATATATATATATATATATATATATATATATCAGTGGCGTGCGGTGACTTTTGCAACAGGGCATGCGGTTAGAAGTGGAGGGGGGGGGTATAAAAACCACATTTTTAAAATTTATTTTTTTATTTGATAAACGTGGTGTTATAAGTATATTTTTTTAATTAGCCTTATTCGACGCTCCTTCTTACAAAAATCATCGACAACCCCATCATATAATGTATTTAAAAACCACGAAAATAGTTCTTATCCTAAAGAACAGAACATTTGTATGGCCTTTGGGTCAATAATTCAAAATAACTCACGAAAAGTATCAGTAACAATTAAATTCAGTGTTTAGATTCAAAACGGAAAACGCATCTGCAGACCGTTAATCAGCTATGTTAAATGCCGAGAGAGATAGTATTTGACCGTACTAGTGCGCATGCGCGACTAATTCGAAGCAAAGAATCGCATGCTACTGTCGCCAACGCATTCATTCAGCTTTTGTCGTTCATTTTGTTAGGTAAACTATGTCAATTTTATGAGTGATACCTTTCATTATTACGTAAATTAAAAAATGTATAAATGATAAAAATATATCACTTTTAGAATGATTTTACAAATGCAATTACGTAAATTAAAAATTAAATGAATAATTAAAAAAAAATATTCATTTTTTAAAATCGTCTTACAATCCATAGGCATGCGCCGCATCTACAGCATGTATGGACCGCACGCCTCTGATATATATATATATATATATATATATTATATATATTATATATATTATATATATTATATATATTATATAAAAAATATGTTTGTCAAATCATATATAATCAGAACTGAAAATTGGCTAGGTATGATCATATATAATTATATATGATTAGGCAAAAATATTTTTTTTCTGAACAATCACTTACTAGAAACAAAAGCACAATTTTTCGAGAGTTTTTTTTTATAAAAACTAAATAAAATAAAATAAAAACACCAAGTACAACGATAACTAAAAAGATATTACAATATGAGTGAGTGCCCGATAAAAAATATTTTTGTCTAATCATATATAATTATATATGATCATATCTGGGAAATTTTCAGATCTGTTTATATATGATTAAACAAAAATATATTTTGTGGGGCACTCACTCGTATTATAATATCTTTTTAGTTATCGTTGTACTTGGTTTTTTTGTTTTATTTTATTTAGTTTTTATAAAAAAAAACTCTCGAAAAATTGTGCTTTTGCTTGTAGTAAGTGATTGTTATAGAAAAAAATATTTTTGTCTAATCATATATAATTATATTTTTGAAATTTTTTATATATGATTATATATGATTATTAATGATTATATATGATTATATATGATTATATATGATTATATATGATTATATATGATTATATATGATTATATATGATTATATATGATTCGACAAAAACATTTTTTCCCGGTTTTATCAAATAGATAAAATTTTTTGTAAATTTACTAAAATTTTTGAGTGTGATTTCAGCGTATACTTGGTGGAATCTGTATTTACACCAAGTTTACACTGTAACACACTGTAGAAACTGATCTGCTAGAACTAAATGTTATTTGGGATCATATACTGTAAAAACTTAACACAAATAGCATGATATAGTCTTACTTAAGCACCAGCACGTTGTTTTTGGTCGCTGCCTCAATATCAATGTTATCAACGCCGGCTCCAGCCCGACCGATAACTTTTAAATTCTTGCATGCCTCAATTACATCAGCCGTTACTTTCGTATCGGAGCGTACAATTAACCCATTGTGGGTTTGTAACTCCTTGATCAAATCCACTTTCCCCAATTTATATTTGCATGTCGTTGCAATACCGTGTTCATTCAGTAATTGGACACAAGCCGCATCCACGGCGTCCGCAATTAGAACTCGCGTTAAATCCATAATTCTTCGGTTGTTAATGAAAACTTTTCGAATAATTCTCGGTTCTAAGCCGTCCACAAAATAGATTTACAATCAATATTATGTTTAACCTTGGCACTGACCTTTGTTAATCGGCCGATAATGATATTGTTTTCGAAAGAATGTTATTCCAAACTGGTGGACGGCGAACTAAACGAGGGACGGACGACCAAAGACGAAATGCTTATTAAAATCTGGTTTATTTCGTTTTATTATGAACTGGATTCTTTGAAAGTGGGGATGAAATTGGAAATACATCGTCAATCGTGCAATTGAAATAAATTAATAGGCGGTTAAAGAAGAGCCCTTGGTGCCACTTACAATATTGTTATGTATATGTATAGAATTTTTATTGAGCTATTCAATGCATTTTTATCTGGCATGTAATAAATATTTTCAATTGCTTATTGCATTTTATCACATTTTATTTATATATCCTTTAATATTTTCAATGGACTTTGAAATTGCGTAACTGTGGCATTGATAAAATATAGAATGCATTTGAATTAATTTTCTTTATTGTATATGAGAATCTAGAAGCGTTTAGTGGCTACCCATGACTTCGTTCATGTAAAATTTAATTTTAAAAATCAACTAACACATTTAAGGGCCACCTAAAAAAATAAGAGAAGAGAAAATAGGTAGAAAATCACTTTATTGTAAGTACCAGAACTATTTCCAAGAATTTAATTACAAAAGTTAAACAATAACAAAATATGTGATATAAATGATAACGAACGATTCGAATCCCAATGAAAGCCCAAGATTTTTTTTCATGGGTTTTCAGATTCGACGGTCGCTAATGACCATAAAAGTTGATGCGACCTTAAATAAACACAAAAAAATATTTAATGTACCTACCCCCATAGTAAATTTTAAATATTTTTTTTCGATCTTTAATGATCGAAATAAGAATATGCACTATAAAAATAGCGAATCTTATAAGAATAATAATTGCAAAGAAATAGTTTGTGAATTAAGTTGGTCAAATTTTTGAGATAGGGCCTAAAAATTCAAACTGTTCAACATTATCTTTGAGACGCGTGGAACGAAGAATGAAAGTAAAAAACTCAGTATAGGGTATCTTTGGATAAGTCTTCTGAAATTATAGTTGTTTTACTTTTTTTTTAAATTTTATTTAAAAAATGTGAAAAATATATTTATTCTTAACCGCTGGCAAACCACATTTACGGCCATCGTAGACTGTTAAATCTAGCGAAAATTTTGTTAGAAATTTTTTTTCTGCTTTATTAATTTGCAATTTGTTTCTGGACGTTAAGCGAATATGTAGAATGAATAGGTGGGGAAGACCGCACTCCCTAAAACTGTGACCGGGGAAATTTATTTACCCTTACCCCAAAAAAATTTCGCATAAGTCGATATTACCCCCTTATTTTGAAAACGAGACGATCAATTTTTTTTTTTGATTTTTACAAATTTTGCTTTTTCTTAAAAACCAATTGCGTTAGGGGTCTGAAACTTTCAGGATTATTCCATTAATACCTACAAACCTCCAAGTATCGTTTAAATATCTTCCGGGGGCAAATTCACCATACTTATACTCCTAAGGCCTTTTTAAAAATGGTAATTTTCAAAGCAAAATATCACCTACACCTGATATGAAAAAAAAAATGATAATATCTGCTAACTCCTCTAGACCTCAAAGGCCTTTTAAGAAGGGCATTTCGCAAGAAAATCGGTGCTAAATTAAAATATTAGCTAGATAATATTAGATACAGCTAGGGACGCTAGATACGAAAAGCAAAAATTCATATAAGGTTGGAGACCGCTCTAATTTTTGCGGGGGAGGGGGGTGTAAAATTTTTAGTTCCGCCACTGAATACACAAAATAAAATTCTCATATTGGAACAAACACAAATTAAGTAATTGAAAGCATTCCCCCTTTAGATTTAGGAGAATTATAAAATTGGTGGCTTATTGATGTAAGAACAATTTGAATAAAGTCTTCGGTAATAAATTTCCTTATTACTCTCAAAAATTTCATTTTTACTCCATTTGGTTGTTAGTGGTTCTCTGAATGGTAACTCTAGAAATGAGACGCGATTCAGCCTTCGATGGTGGCCCTAATTGTCCAGGATGTTGACAGTCAGATAGTTGGAATATTCGTCCCGTCTCTGCAGGTATTTTTGACTGAATCTGGCTATCTCACTCTTCACTGTAGCCACTTTAAAGTCCCTGTGGATGACGTGATTGTTGGCTTACCAAGGGGCGTCAGTTATTGTCTTCAGAGTTTTTGACTGGAAAGCGCTGAATCTTGACCAGATTGAAATTACTGACCGCTTCCCAAATGTATCCCAAATGTCCAAATGGGTTTAAATATGAACTTGTATATATAGTTAATCTGCTGTTTAGGGACAGTTGGGATGTGGGTTTTCGGATGAAAAGCATTTTCTCCTCTATAAGTTTTCTCTTCGTTTGTTTAAAAACTAAGCCCAACCGAAGCTCTGCACGTCAATGTGTTACCGCGACCTAAGCCTCGTTGTTTTCTGAAAATCTTAAATAAGGTAAAATCAACTTTTTCCAGAAATGTACCTAAATACTTTTTTATTACATGAAGTGATTTTTAAACATGAAGGACCTTGAATAGACTTCATGCACATTGCTAGTTGGCTAGTTTCTGCCCCGCAGGCTCCTAAAACTCAACTCTTGTAAATGAAAGAAGGGGTGCAGGGGTGGCTGCACTTGCCTAAAAGCAGGGCTTATATGTTCTGTGATGTGTGCTACCTGCTCTGGGAAAATGTGTACGAATAATGTAATTATCATCATTGAAGAGGACACCGGTGACGAGCCTCAAGAAAACCCTGACGATCCACCAATACTGGAGTACCCACCAAAATGCGATTTTACCTTATATGGGTTTTTTAAGGTGAACTACGAGGCTTACAGACTACGCTCTGCACTTAATGTAAAGCTAATTTAATTGCCCTCAAATTATACTCTAATAAGTTCTTCTCGTAGGATCAACGGTTTCGACGCAACTTCGATCTAAGAAAGGTCTAAAACTAAAGTTTTCAATTTTTGAAAAAACTGGCCTATTTTCAAAGTGCCGTACGTCGGTAACCCATTAACATGCAGAGCTTCGATTGGGCTTAATTTGTCACAAATTTGATGCTCTTTAAAAACGCATAGAACAGCTTTTGAAGAAAAATGCATGGATTAGGAGATACCGAGCAGAATCTGAAACAAGTCCAACATTTTCACAGTTTTTCCTCAATAAAAATTTTTCCACAACTTTTTGGGAGTTGCAAACTTGAGAATACATAGCCCTAATGGGTCCAAACAACATATTAAAAAATCAGAGATACATCATGTTTTGCGAATTTAGCTATTTTTTATGTCGATTTTGACTGGCCTATCGGTTGAATTAATGAAAAACATATTTAAATTTGAATTTGAAACGCTTTCAGCCATATTTTCAAATGAATTTGGTATATTTTGATTAAAAACTTGATTAAGGTAGAAATCTTCTTGTGGATTTTAGACCATATGACATTAGTAAAATAAAACAAAGGCTTTGAATTAATTTTCTTTATTTTAGAATATATTTCTTCAATATAATCAATTTGAATATTATTGCCTATAATGAAATGAAGACATTTTTTACATTTTTTTTTTATTGTTGAAATTTTCAATGTGAAATGACTAGAGAAAAAAAGGCATTATTGAAGTACATCAATTTGTTAAAATATTTTCAATAGTGCGCCATTTCGTTCCTGATTCAATGAAAATCTAATGATAAAATTATGCATGTTGATGCAATGTTATATTGTCACGTTGATGTCCCGATCGTCATCATCTGTTCTGTTGCGTTTGCTTTGTTAACAACGGGGTGTTTTCGGCGGCTGCTGTCGACGGGGTTGCGGTGACCGCCGATTGTTGGGTGGACGACGATGGCACAGATGCTTCTACCCCAACGGCAGTGGTTGTCGAGCCTCGCGGTAGTTCTGAAGTAGTGAAATTTGTTCGGGATAGAATATTGGCGGTGTCGTCGTGTTGATGAGGGCGCTGCCATAGGGAACGTTGAGTCACATCAGGTTGAACACCGCCACCTCTACGACGAATCTAAAACCGATTTAATTCATACTTAAATCTTTTAAAACCCCAATAATTATTTGAAAAGAAATCAAAAAGCAAGTTTTACATGCAACAATTTTTTCGCAAGCAATTCGAAAATTCGACCCGATTACAATACTTCCTTTACTATATAGTAAGCAAAGGAAAATAAAAATCGATATTTTGAAAATACTAATTTAACATAATCCCCTTAAACCTGTAGGGTAGTGAATCGGTTTTAAACCCAAAAAAAAAAATTTTAAAACTGCATTTAATTTCTAGAGAACAAATAAAAAAATATGAACAACTTTTTGATAATTATTTTAAAAATTAATTCATTCAAAGTTCGAGATAATCTTTTAATCAAGAGAACACAACTAAACTAATTAGTACTTAGTAATAATCTTTATTTTTCATAATTAATGTAATCTGGACTCTGGAATCTGGTTTTTTTTTCCTTAGAAATTATCTCGATTTATAGCTGGGGAGCCCAAGCGGGGATTTCGGGATTTACTAAAGCACAGCAGATTAATATACAGGGTAATGTACCCAGTTAAGTACTTCCACCAAATATTAGCCCCATATATATGGCCGCCCGTCAAGGATAAAGGATCAGATTAGTAAAAAAAAATTGATCATCTGATTTTCTCGAGCGCGTCAGATTAAGATAGGGTGAGTTAGTTACATGCTAAAAGGTGTATATTCCACTAATCTGACAATTTAAGACTGACTTAAAGAAGGGGGAGGGGTACAAAGTTGTAAAAAAACGTCATCTCGACATTCGAGCGTGGCTATTTTTTTTTTTTTTATTTTGAAGGGAATAATTCTAGGATTACGAAAAATGTATAATCTCACGATTTTCACAAGCCAAAGTAACAAAAAATCATCGAAAAAGTTTAATGCGTGCAGCTGCGTGATGCATCTATTCAAATTTTCCCAGGAAAAAATTTCAAATAAAAGTTGTAGCCACTAATGAGTCTAAAAACTATAGTAATTTTAAAGAAAATCGTTGGAGCCGTTTTCGAAAAAAATTGAAAAAGCTCATAAACTCCTAGAATATAGTAGAGCTTTCGGTTTACCGATTTCGGCTAAAAGCTTCGTGGCACATCTAGGTATAATATGGAGGCTGTATGCCAAGTTTGGTGAAATTCGGATAAAGCTTTTGATACGATATGGCTGTCACACACAGCCATGTGTGACAGCCATATCGCATCGAGGGCTTTATCCAAATTTAATAAAAATTTCATCAAACTTGGAATTTGACTTCCATATTATAACTAGTTGTGCCGCGAAGCTTTTGGTTGAAATCGGTGAACCGAAAGCTCCACTTTATTCTAGGAGGTTATGAGGTTTTTCAATTTTTTTTCGAAAACGGCTCCAACGATTTTCTTTAAACGTACTATAGTTCTTAGACTCATTAGTGGCTACAACTTTTATTTGAAACTTTTTCCTGGGAAAATTCGTATATAAGTTGTATGCATATATATAAAAAAAAATTTTGAATTATTTTCAGATTAGGTGAATCCCTCCTGATAATCGTCAGATTATGAGCATGTCTATGGCATAAAGATGAACCATATATATCTTAATCAGACGCGCTTGAGTATTTCAAAATGGCGATTTTTTTTGCACATTCTAATAATGGCAGCGCGCTTGCGTCACATTCAAATCGTCAGAGGTTTGTCTTAGGTTCACTTAACATCCCCTTAGAAAATCTGACGCGCTCGATTTAATTTTTTTTTCTTCATTTTCAACTCTTACGAACGACCACCCCCATCATGGAAACAATCAGATTAACATATGTACATTTTTAAAAATACGTAGGACATGGATGCTATCATTATCTAACGCGCTCGTATGTCCATGTAACATTTTTTTTTACACTTTTGAAAATCTATAGCCGCTCCCCCCACCGCTGAAAAGGTATATATTATATGACATTTTTTCGTTTTATCATCTAAGCTTCGCAACCCAATAGATCTCGATAATGCTCGAGCAAATCCCGATTTAGCATCGTGGGCTCCCCTACTATTAGAAAGAAAAAAATATAAAGAAATATATTTCATATTTTATTACTTGGCATTGTCAAAAATCATTTGTATTTACCAAACGATGTCATTTTTTCTGATTTTTTGATATTTTGCTTTTTCTATTTAAGAACAGACCTGCGAACGGGTAAAACAAATTGCTTTATACATCATTAACACTAAACAAATTAAGTTGTGAAAATTTGAAATTTTTTTCGTCTAACATGTGCTTAGTAAATCGGATGTTGTATTATCAAAAAAAAAAAAAAAAATCTCAAACCTGTCGATTGTGTAATTCGTGCAAGTACATGGTACTGAGACTCATATCAGCTGCCGTGAATTCTTGAAATGGATTGTCATTGATATGATCCACGAGACCCGATGGTGCATGTGTACCAAACATTGATGCCCCCATACTCGGTAGAGTTCCTCCATTATGATGCAAACTATATGTAAAATGGCAAATATTTAATTAAGTTATACGCTCAGATCAATTGGTATCTGTACCTGTATAGCAATCCACGTTCTGAGAACAAAGGACCTTCGGCCCTTGTAACACCACCTCCACGAAAAACAATTCCGTTACTGGATCCTCCTCCAGGGAGACTTCCGGCTGCGGTTGACGCTATATTAGGGTTTTGTGCACCCCTCACAGAATTTTCCATCAAATCATTGTTGCCATCTCGATAATTACTCAACATGGTATTATTGAAAATACCCTGCATTAAGCTTTGATACTAAAAAAAAAAAAATAGATAATATATCATTACGTTGTACATATGTATCATAAATTCGTATACACTGAACCGTAATAATAAAAGAAAGTAGTAGCCATTTTGCTCTAAGAAGCCATTTTATATAACGCATTAAACTGAATATCAATTTATAATATAATTAAGTCAAAGCTATGTAAATCATACAGAAATAAGGAAAATTAAATATTTTTAATCTAATAAATAAATATCCAACGCCTGCATGTTTAGTATAGGCAACAATTTTGTTGATTTGTACAATCGTTGCCTATACTAACATAGCTTTTAATATTTTTTTTACTTATAATACTTTTAAATAAAAACTAGCTGGTCCCCGCCCGCTTTGCTGAGCGTATTTAAATTATTCTGATTGAATAATAGAAACCGTAGAACCTCAGAAGTAGGGACCAGCTAGTGTATTATATATTTAACTAAGTTTTTCACCAAGTTCAAATTTTTCAATAGGTCAAAGAGTTGAATAAATGGAGTAATTGTTTACTGTTTAAATATAATTTAACACGCTTTTTATTAAAAATTATAGACATTTGAAAATTAACAATGAAAGAAGTTTCAATTTTTCGTTAACAACCCAGCCAACGCAAGGGCGCCAACTGGAAAAATCACCTATCTTAGTTTTACTTCTAGTTTAGTGTATTAGTCTATAAGAATTTATACAAACTTTGCTAGAGTTACTTGTAACTAATCCACAGAATAAATAGAGAGATATTACAAAAAAAAAAAAAAAAAATTTTCGTTATTAATTTATCAATGTTATTGGATGTTAAATTAAAAATCATATTTTTCAGTAAAAATTGTCATTTTTATTTCAACTTTTTTGGAGTAATTGTATTAAAACGCTATTTCACGAACCTTAATGAAAGTTTTTTTTTTTTTTAAACACGATTCCTGCAGGATAAGTACAATTGTTATGCTATTTTTTGAAAACCATGCATTATTCTAACATAAGAAATAATCTACATTATTCTCTGACCTCTCAACTACCCTATTGCAAAATATAATGTCAATCTTTTGCTCTGAGAAAAACAAAAACATATCTATCCCAAGGGAGTAGTACATTTTTCCTAGATAAAAAAGAGATCAGGCCTTCTTGAGGATAATGCGCTAGAACTCTATTTCACGAACTTCAACGTAATTTCTTTTAAACACACGGTTCCTGTAAGATACAATTGTCTTGTTATCCCACGGGAAGAGTACAATTATAACGATTTTTGGCTCTATGGAAAATAAAAATGTATCAATTCCACGGGGCCCGTACATTTTTCCTGGATAAAAGGTAGACCAATCCTTCTTGAGGTAAATTCGTTAAAACGCTTATTCATTTACGAAACTCGTTTTAAATACTCAGTTCCTGAAGGATACAATTTTTATCCTATCCTACGGAAACTGTGCTAATTTTGACATAAAAGATAGCCTATATTTATTCTCTGACTCTTAATTAACCACCACATTGTAAGAAATTACGATAATCTTTTGCTCTGTGAAAAATAAAAACATATCTATCCTACGGGAACCGTACATTTTTCCTGGATAAGACTGTAGGATAAGAAATTTTTTGCTTTGAGGACCTTATGAATTATTAATATTAATATATAATTATCAGATAAAAACGTTTAGTTTGAGTATTATTTTTCTTTGAACCAGTTTTTCTAATTTCCCGTTGAAATTTTCCGAAATAAAACGTATATTAGATAATGATTCGCATAGGTCGCTATCATCATACTTAAATATCACCAAAATCTATTTTCAACTAAAAATGTATACCTAATTTGTGCATAATTTTTTGCTCCAACCCGTTTTTTAATTTCCCGGGGAAATGAGACATTTTCCTGTAATAAAAAGTATTCAATTTCTTGACTCAGATTGTCATCTGTCATCATACCAAATTTAATTAAAAACCGTATTTATTTAGGTAAGAATTAATAATATGTTTCTAAAACAATTTCGCAAATAATGAATTATTTTTTAAACAACTTTAGTAACCATTAAAAAGGTTATAGCGGGCCAACCTTAAAAGATAGACATATGTCGTCGCGGACTTTTTTTTAGAACTTTTTAAGAGGAATAATTTTGCTATACATGATTTTGTGCGTAACTTTAACCATTTACACAGGGCAGGCAACAAACGTTCTCAAAACGAAAAAAAATTTCTGGTTTTTGCAACATTTTCCATTGATGCTCTGCTGCTAATGGCCGTAGCGTGATGTTGTATAGCCTAAAGACTTTGTCCCTAATTAGGCTATCCAACACAAAAAGAATTTTTCAATTCGAACCAGTAGTTCCTGAGATTAGCGCGTTTAACCAAACAAACAAACTCTACAATTTTATATATTAGTATCGATTTTTGAAAGTGGCATTGAAATTTAATTTTTAAAAAATGGCCGAATTTCTAATTTAAAAATAATACTTACGCCTCCTCCTAAACTCGACACGGAATGTATCGATTGATACATGGGATTATCAATTATATGAGCACCCACTTCTTCATTGATGTAACTAGGAAGCGGTGCCGTCAAATCCCTTTTAGCGTTACGTTTTAAGGTTTCCACGAAAGTCTCGGCATTTTCAGGCATTTTCCATCGGGGATTTGTAATCGTAAAATGAATCAATGATAATTCCGTTTTACCATCTTCGGCTTGTGTGTATTGGTTTGTCGTTATTGGGTCTCCAGCTAAAATAAAAATTTAAAAAAAAAATTACATTAAATTAAATTTATATTAATACACTTTGTAAACATTGTAATACCTGAAGCAATTCGCCAATCGGGATGACCATGTTTTTTAACATCCATCAAAGCAAAACTACAAACATCTCCTACGCCAACAACAGCAACAGTAAAATTTCGATAGAAATCAACGATATCAAGTGCTCGGTTTCTAAGTTTAAAAATTAAAATATAGGGTGTCACCAAAGGTGACAAAAGCAGCTCCGTTAAATAAATCTAAAATTATTTAAATATTCATTTTATAATTTAGTTAAATATAACATTCAGTTTACCGCTTGATATTGAAAGAGTTGAGAAAATTCAGTCCTTACACGTTGCGTGTGTGCTTGACCATGCCATGTATCCGGAAAATATTGCACATGAGCCAGAACAGCTTTAAGTAACGTTTCCGGACATCTGACCATATTTTCATCCGGAATCATAGCCCGACAAATCGCTAACACCACGCTTAGAACAGTTGCAATTGTCAGTACATGTTCAACCCCCAATAAAACATCTTCATCGTACAAAGTTAAAACAATTATTAGGGCTAGTAACGAACCGCAAAAGAACGCAATATGTCTATAATAAAAATCCAATTAACTTATAGAAAAATTTTTGTCAAAAATCAAATACTTTGCAATAGACGTTAATATTGGCGAAACAAAACTTCGCATGTACTTGGAAGCAGGACGATACGCTCTATTTAATCTTGCATCAATTTCATGATCTAATTCATTGAAATGTCGTAGATAAAAACGGGCGTAAAACGACCATCGATAAGTTCCTAAAGTTCCTGGTTCTCGTTTGATTATCTTAAAAAAAAAAATTAAAATGATGTATTTATTAGTGTAGATCCATATGAAGTGAAACTTCTCTCAGGAAATTTTTACGTTTAAAATAAAATCGGCTTAAATATTTATAAGATTTTGTGTAAAATATGAAAATGCTGTCACTTTCAATATACGACACGCGTATTGTAACGTAAGAGGTTTAAATTTTATATTGTACCAAAATTTTTTTTTCTTCCATCTAAAGAAGTTTCACTTCAAAAATTATTTTTTTTTATTCTCACTTCTGCGTGATTAAAAAATAAATGTAAAATTTGCCATAGTAAAATAAGTGGGCAAAATATCAAATTTGCAACTCCAACCCATAAAATGTGCCGCGATAGAGATGCGGCTAGTTCATGTCTTTTGGCGATTTTTTTGTAATCTTCGCGTAAATGCCAACTGTTTTCAAATGGTGACCATGGTCCCCCTATAATTCAATCAAAAAAAAAAAAAAAAAAAAATTATTTATAATTATAAAGAATTTAAGAAACCACTTACAAAATAAGAGGAACTCTAAGTTGTAACGAAGAAATCGCGTGAAAAAAACCGTATCCTTTCCGACAAACGGAATGTCTAACTTGATGGGCAGTAAATTTTTATTTATCATAGCAATCAAATAGTTTTGAAAACGTAATATTCGATGATAAATATCAAGTTCGGTGAGATCGGGTTTGTGTATGCATAGTTGATGGATTCGTTGCACTTCACGAATACGATTTTGTACTTCTGACCAGGTTAAATTATCCAAATCATTCTGAAAAAAAAATATAGCAAGGATTATCAATGTTAAAAATATCTCATTTGCCAAATCGATTAACTCCATTTTTTTATTTTTGTCTAAGTTAAAATTATACGGATTGAAACATATTAAATATAGACAATAATTTTTTTTTCTTTTTGTTTAAGGTCACTACGTTTAGACTTGCACTGGGAGTCGAACCTAGGACCACTGACGTATAAAGCAACAATTTTACCACCGCTAAATGGTTAGTAACATATTATTATCAATGCCGGATTTATCATTATTTTGAAGCGAAAATAAACTTGAGCATTAGCTCCCATTAAGCGTGAAACTAAAAAAAAGTTTCAATCAACAACTAAGTTTGCACCACTATCTACAGGCTACGAACTCCGGTTGTTTTTTTCTAGATCAAAAATTTTGTTGGCAAGCCTAATTTTTCTGTTACCCGGGAAAAAATGTTTTGTCTAATCGTATATAATCATATATAATTAGATCTGAAAATTGGCTAGGTATGATCATATAATCATATATGATCATTTATAATTATATATGATTAGACAAAAATATTTTTTTCCGGGCAATCACTGCAAGCAAAAGCACATTTAAACCCAATTTAAAAAAAAATACACCAAATATAACGATAACTAAAAAATATTACAACATGAGTGAATATCCAGGAAAAAATATTTTTATCTAGTCATATATAATCCTATATAATCAGACCTGAAAATTGGCAAGGCATGATCATATATAATAGATAAAAATATTTTTTCTCGGGTACTCACTCATGTTGTAATATTTTTTTAGTTATCGTTATACTTTGTGTATTTTTTTTATATTTTATTTAGTTTTTATAATGAAACTCTCGGAAAATGTGCTTTTGCTTGTAGTGATTGCCCAGGAAAAAATATTTTTGTCTAATCATATATAATAAGATCTGAAAATTGGCCAAGTATAATCATATATAATTATATATAAGACAAAACTATTTTTTCCTTAACAATCACTTACTACAAGCAAAAGCACATGTTTTTATATAAGTTGAGTTTTTTTATATAAACTAAATAAAATAAAATAAAAACACCAAGTACAACGATAACTAAAAAGATATATATAATTGTATATGATCATACCTGTGCAATTGTCAGATCTGATTATATATGGTTATATATTATTAGACAAAAATATTTTTTGTCGGGCACTCACGCATATTGTTCTATCTTTTTAGTTATTCGCTATACTTGGTGTTTTTTATTTTATTTTCTTTAGATTTTATAATAGTACTCTTAAAAAATGTGCTTTTGCTTGTAGTAATTGATTGGCGGAGAAAAATATTTTTGTCTAATTATATATAATTATACATGATTATACCTCGCCAATTTTCAGATCTGATTATATATGATTAGACAAAAACATTTTTTCCCGGGTGTCCAGGAAAAAATATGTTTTTCTAATCATATATAATAATATATGATCATACCTGACCAATTTTCAGATGTAATTATATATGATTAGACAAAAAAAATTTTTTCTGCTATACCTTGATATATCATTGTTTTCAATTAAAACATTTCAAATTAAAAATAACACGTAAAAAGAAACAAATTCTAAGAAGAGGAGGGCGTCGAAAAATCACCTAAAATTCCTATGATTTAATTTAGATTTGTTTTATGAAAAATTTGAAATACATTCAGGATTAAATGACAAATTTTTACTCGTTGAAGCTAAATATTTTTCAATACCCAGTTTTATCAATTATTTCAACTAAATGTTTTATGGAGTCAATCGTTATGGCTAATGAGTCATACAAATATCGTTATGGAACATACATCGTCAATTTTTAAAACATAATTATAGAAATATTTGATCTCCCAATATTGAAATATTCGATAAACTACCCGAAACGCTCGAAACATCCAGTATAAAAACGCTAGCAATAAGCATATCCAAGTGATCGCATTAAAATTAATAAACCATTCGCTTATGGGAAAAAACACTTCCGACAAAGCAATTCTATGACCATCTGGAGTATTCCTAAAAAAAAAAAAAAATAATTAGTAAAAAATAAAAAAAAAAAATGTTTATAAAATTACTCAAATAGTTTTGTATAATCCACTCCGTATGTTACAGTTAAAACTAAAAATATTATAAAAACAAATTGTATAAGGCCGAAGTTTTCATTTAATATTATACTAAGGAATCCATGCTGTTGATGGTATTGATAAGCTCGCAGACAAAACGAATCGAGATCTTTGATCGGATTCATTCGAGTTTCTGAAAATTATTAATTTTATTAGTTATATACTTGATATGGTCTATGGATCTATGTAGGCTAAAAAGAATGAGCCAAGTTGAATACTGAATACTATTTCATTCAATTTTTTTCCACAATGCAATCAATATATGGTAAATGCTATAGAAAAGTAGTTCATAGGCCATCTTGGTATAAAATTGTTAAAAGATGTTTGGAAAGTACTACAGAAAAGCACTGATTACTTTTGATAGTGAATGTACTTCAAATTAAGCCCAATAAAATCACATTATAAATTTATTTAAAATAACCGTTTAGTTAAGGTTAATAAAATTTTGCAAAATTATTTTGTATAGCTGCAACAGGGGCGGATTTAGGATGTAGCTTGGTTGAGGGGTCATTACCGGGGATGTGGAGATATCCCCTACTGACGGGGGGTCCAGGGGTCCTCCTCCGGGAAATTTTTAAAAATACATCTCTCAAAAACGTGTTTTATGCGTTTTTTGGCTAAAAACAATACCTAATCGATTTGTACTGTGTACTATTTTATTATAATACTAGCTGACCCGCGCAACTCCGTCTGCGTCAGATAAGAGTGCGAGAGGGTTAAACGTGGGGAACCTATGGCACAATTCTAAAGGAGTTGAAACTTTCTTTGTTTCATCCACAAATCACTTAAGAACCATTGAAGAGATAAAATTTGGTACCTATAATGCTAATTTAAAACCACGCGGACGAAACCAAGAAAAACATTGTATGTCTGTAACGTTAAAAGTATAACATGACTCATGAGCTATCTTAGGTACATCACACTATGATCAGTAAGAGTGGAACTATAGTAGAAAATGTCACGGGAACGGGAATAATAAAGGAACGCTGCATAACACTACTGGGGTGTTTTATTGATAAAATTTACGTATGTAAACTAAAAATATAATGAAGAAAAAAGAATATATGAAACTTAAACAAAGAGTAACGTAAAAAAAATTTAAATGTTATTTGATTATTGCAACGCCTGTAACCATTGTAACAAATAATATATTTTAAACTTGTACTTCTGTATCTGTTATAATATATTGCAAGGAGCGGAATGCCTGAATGTCTAATGATCTATGAATCAGCTCAGTACTGACTACTGAAAAAAAGTTAGAAGTACACAAATATTGAGAAGGAAAAGCGCAAGCGCTCACTTAGGACGCCTAACATATTTTAAAGAGTGGGGAGTCTTGAAAAATGTTAAAAGTTAAAAATGTAATTGTTGATTTTTTAAATGTAATTTAACACGCTAAATTCTAAATATGTATTCGAAAATTAACAATGAAAGAAATTTCAACGTTTTAAAAATTTTCATTATTTTTCGGATGTTAAATAAAAAATCATATCTTCAAGTGAAAATTGTAATTTTTATTTTAATCCTAAAGAGAAAATGTGTTAAAACGCTATTTCACGAACTTTAAAGATCTATTTCACGACCTTTTTTTTAACACACGGTTCCCGCAGGAGACAATTATCATGCTATCCTTTGAGCACCGTGCATTATTCTGGCATAAGAAATAATCTATATTATTATCTGATCCCTCAACTATCATATTGCAAAAAATCATGTCTATCTTTTACTCTGTGAAAAACAAAAACATATCTATCCCACGGGAATAGAACATTTTTCCTGGATAAAAAAGAGATCAAGCCTTCCTGAGGAAAATTCGTTAAAACTCTTATTCATGAACTTTTAGAAAACTCCTTTGAAATACTCAGTTCCTGAAGGATTCTATTTTTAGCCTATCCTACGGGAACCGTACAATATTCTAACATAAAAAGTAGCCCATATCATTCACTGTCTCTTAAACCACCATATTGCAAGAAATTATGGTAATCTTTTGTTCTGTGAAAAACAAAAACGTATCTATCCTACGAGAACATACATTTTTCCTGGATAAAAAGTGGACTGTATGAAAAGAAAAATTATGATTTTACCTTGAGGACCTTATGAGTTATTACTATAAATATATTGTACTCAGATAAAAAATTTAGTTTCAGCATGATTTTTCTTCGAACCAGTTTTCATCTATTTTCCCGATGAAATGAGAAATTTTTCCGAAATAAAACGTGTTCAAGATAATGATTTGCATATTTATCATACTTAAATATCACCAAAATCCATTTTCAACTAAAAATAGAGTTTATGCATAATTTTTTTCTCCAAACCGTTTTTCAATTTCCCGGTTACATTAGACATTTTCTCGTTATAAAAAGTATTATTTTTAATGGCTCAGATTGTCATTTATCATCATACCAAATTTCATTAAAAACCATATGTATTTGGGTAAGAATTAATAATATGTTTCTAAAAACAATTTCGCAAATAATGAATTATTTTTGAAACAACCTTAACAACCATTAAAAAGGTTATAGCGGGCTAATCGTAAAAGATAGACATATGTCGTCGCGGACTTTTTTGTAGAACTTTTTAAGAGGAACAATTTTGCTCTACATGATTTTTGCGTAACTTTAATCGTTTACGCAGGGCAGGCCACGAACGCTCTCAAAAGGAAAAAATTTTCCTGATTTTTGCAACATTTTCCATCGATGCTCTGCTCCTATTGGCCGTAGCGAGATGTTATATAGCCTAAAGCCTTCCCCGATAATTAGGCTCTCCAACATTAAAAGAATTTTTCAATTCGAACCAGTAGTTCCTGAGATTAGCCCGTTTAACCAATCAAACAAACAAACAAACTCTTCAATATTATATATTAGTATAGATATAGATGTAGACAACTTGTAAAAATGATATAAATGTAAGAAATTTAACGATAGTTGAACCAAAGTTCTGTTACTTTTAGTACTTAGTAGACAATTGAATATTAAAATAAATTTTATTTTTTTTTAATTTAAAAAAGCTTGCAGGGGGTCATGACCCCTGTGACCCCTCCCCTGAATCCGTCACTGAGCTGCAATAATACAATTTGAAGCATTTTCTATCTTTTTTGCATACACTAGTTTTAAAAAAATGAATCTAAATTAAATTAACAAACCGTCCCAAGAACACATGTTAAAGTAGATGTTGAATTGTTATAACTTTTGAACGGTGTTGTCCATCATTTTAAAATTTGAACACTATATTGAGGATAAGTTAAAGAATAACCTGGTGATTTACCTTCCAATCATCCTTAATAATCCATACAAATAAATTGTATATTAACAAATGATAGTTATACTATTACAAATTTAACGAACTTCAAGTAAAGAATTTCAAAAGTAAAGGAAGTATTGTAATCGGGTCAAATTTTCGAATTCGAGTTTTCACCGGAAATACATGTTTTGAGGCCCCCTGAGTTCAAAAAAGTGGTTTTTAGAAACATCTCTGTGTGTGACAGCCATATCGTATCGAAAACTTTATCCAAATTTCACCAAATTTGGAATTTAGGCTTCATAATACATCTAATTGTGCCACAAAGCTTTTGGTTGAAATCAGTTAACCGAAAGCTCCACATTTTGTTCTAGTAGTTTTTGAGCTTTTTCATTTTTTTTCGAAAACGGCTCCAACGATTTTCTTTAAACTTTCTACAGTTTTTGATGCCTACAACTTTTATTTGAAACTTTTTCCTAAGAAAATTCAAATAAGGAAAGTTCTATGGTTAGGGGTGGAAATTCGAATACTCGTATAATGTATACATATCTAGGCTGTATGCATCTAGTTCTTTTAACCAACAGCGAGTTTCATAAAAGAAATTAAAAGAAAGTACATACTGTGACTAATGCGTATTTAATTGCAAACTGCTACTGCAAAGCTACCGAATTTAAATTGTACTTGAAATTAAGTCAATCACTCAAGTTAAATATTTAAAGGCTCTAGCCCAATAGCCATAAGGAAAGTGCCCCAGGCGGTTTTTGAAAAATGCTTCCGTGTGCTGATTCCTCTTCATGAAAAACTTATTGTCGCATAATTTTAACCCGCTACCCCCACTTGTATTGGAGTTACGGGAAAAACTACCCCAGACGTTAAAATTTTTTTTCTAGAAAACCATTGAAAATTTTTCATGAAATTAAAACTATACGTAGATATTAATAAAATGCATAATATATATTTTTTTCAGAATTTTTTTAAATCTATAAATGATGAAAAATGTTATTTTTATTTTTTGAGGGTGGTTTTTTACATCAACCCTTAAAGTGACACCTTTTTTTAAAAATGCGATTAGTGCATTAATTATCCATCTTTCATTTAAAAAAAGTCGTTTTAAGAAATTAGTTGTCGCTCACCATCAAAATGAGGTCATCCAGGGACAGGTTTTTTAAAAATTATGCGACAATAAGTTTTTAATGAAGAGAAATCAGCACACGGAAGCATTTTTTAAAAACCGCCTGGGGCACTTTCCTTATGGCTATTGGGCTAGAGCCTTTCAAATCACAAGTATTTTCTTCACAAGTTAAAATATCAAAAACAATCCATTGAAAAAATTGTCCAACTACTTGACCAGATGAATCCTTATTAAAAACATTGAAAACTTTGAAAATATAGAATATAGAGAAAATAGTGAAATGGTAAATCTTTACATAGTATAAAACAAAGTCGCTCCCGCTGTCTGTTCCCTTAGATCTTTTAAATTACACAACGGATTTTAATGCAGTTTTCAGTAATAGATAGAGGTATATCTTAAGATTTATTAATATTCTACTAATTATTTTTAGTTATAACAAACAAAAATATAACTTGATTCAAATAATAATACTAACAATATTTGAGTATATACGTAGGTAATATAAGATCCAAAATAATTGCAAGTAGGTATTATTTAGCAAACTTTCGTTGAATTTATTATTAGTATAAAGAATGGATAAAAGATCCCAGCAATATATTGTTAATCGGCCAATTAAAAATTTTCAAAAATTAATTTCTGTCTCAGGACTGTTTTTCTTGACGAAAACCATATTATGGCATATATATACAAGTCATAAAGCAATAAATGCATTTACGAAATGCGCTGTCTATTACAAACCTGTCCCTGGATGACCTCATTTTGGTGGTGAGCGACAACTAATTTCTTAAAGCGACTTTTTTAAAATGAAAAATAGATAATAAATGCACTTATAACATTTTTAAAAAAAGGTGTCACTTTAAGGGTTGATGTAAAAAACCACCCTCAAAAAATAAAAATAATATTTTTCATCATTTATAGATTTTCAAAAATTCTGAAAAAAATATATATTATGCGTTTTATCCATATCTACGTACAGTTTTAATTTCATAAATTTTCAATAGTTTTCTTGAAAAAAAATTTTAACGTCTGGGGTAGTTTCCCCCGTAACTCCAATTAAAGTGAGGGTAGCGGGTTAAAATTGCGCGACAATAAGTTTTTCATGAAGAAGAATCAGCACACGGAAGCATTTTTCAAAAACCGCCTGGGGCACTTTGCTTATGGCTATTGGGCTAGATCCTTTACTTGAGTAAGAAAATAATTAAAAAACAGTACTTAGAATGGATTTTTTTTCTTTGATTTCTTATTCTAGGTATTACAAAGTGCTCCTAGCCTAGGTTATTATGGCTCAATTCTTTATTTAATTCTTCACTATGAAGTTTATTAGATGTGATAGGGAAAATAAAAACGATTTCTTAATATCATGCAATTAAGTTGTATGAATTTTTAAGCCACTGTAATTCAAAAAAATTGTCCTATTTGAAAATAACATTATTCTGAGATAGTTTAAACAATTTCGTATTAAACGATATGATATAACCATATATTGAGGGCATTCTGAAAAATGATTCATCTATGATTAAATATTATTACCTGTATTTGTATCAACGACATGAATCATGACACCTCCTTCATTGGGTGTCTCTTCAAAATCAAGATTATGATACCCCGGGGGTGCAGACTCATCATCGCCTTCATCGTGCGTATGAGAACTTCGTATATTTCCTTGTAGTGGATGACTTGGATCACCACCATCAAAACGTTGATAACTCGGATTGTTTAATTTAAACGGAGACGTCATGATTTCATGAAATTTTCTTCTTAATTATCATAAATAAATAAATAAAATTCTCTCATTCCTTATTTGGGTTATATTTTTTCCAATATGATTTTAGTATCGTGATTAACTTTTCTATACATATAAAATATAAATTGATACGTTTAATAATTTTCTTCTGTTAACTTCCTCTTAGTTTTTTTTTTGTTGTTAATTCTCACTTAAAATATATTTATAAGCCTGTAAAAAAAATTAATATTAAATCGCAATTTCCATTTTTTGAGCAGGTCTTATATAATTTTTTCGGATTAATTTAAAGCAATCAAGGCATTATGTTTAACATATAATTATTTCATGGCTAATTATTTAAAAAAAAAAAAACTACAACAATTTTAATACGTTTTATAAGAGGAATAACTATTAAAAATTTATTGCTCGGTCTTGACAGCTGATTTCAAAACAACAATAACAAACAAAGAAATGTCAACATTGAACTTACTTTCTTTGGATTTTCTCACTGAAACGATGAAAATGTGTCACTATTAACTAATTACTATAAACTAATAACAATTTTATACAGATATATGTACATTAAGGGATAATTTATGTACAGATAATTAATTTTGAACGTTTTTTAAAATAAAGACTATGAAGGTTTAGTTAATTGGCAGACATGTTTATGTATTCCAATGTATTTTTAGCAATGTAAAAAAGTCATCGCTGTCATTGCTCACTGGCAAGTGCTGCCACCTAAAAATAGCGCGCATTTAAAAGATTTGAGATGAAAGTTGTTTTAATTTGCAATTCAAATCAGTTTAATTAAATATATATTCATAATGATTTAACTTTAGATGATAGTTTCTTTTGTTAACAGCAATCAATTAGATGTACGTTAAGCTAGCCTTGACAACCCGGCCCATCAAATGAAACTATGCTAACGATTTAGTACTATTTTTGTGCTAATTAGTTGCCGTAGTTTAAAATATTTTGTCGCTCGTGCCGTTTACGAAATTTTTGTAACAATACTAGCTTTCACGTTAAGCTAGCCTTGTCATGCAAAACATGCACCAAAGTGCAAAAAAATTTTGAAAAAAAAATCGTCAAATAATTTTTGCTAATTAGTTGCTAATAAATTGCTTGAAAAAACCAAGTAATGTTCTTACAAATAAAAAAAAGTTTAGACGGCTTTAGCCTAGATATCCTGCCTTTGCACATTTAAAACCCTAGAACAAAGGCGTACTGTTTACGCCAATTAATGGCACCGAATGGCTTTTAAACGAGTACTAGTAAGCTACCCGAACTGTACAAGCTTAAGAAAGTGTAAACTAATAAGTTGCTCGATAAATAAATAAATATTATAAAAAAATGAAAAACCGACTTCAAAATATATAAAAATTCTTAAACAAAATTATCAAAATCGGGTTAGCCAAAAAAAATTTATAATATTATTTCATCTCTAATTTTTAACCCTTTATGAGTGGAGTTTTTTTTTTTTTTTTTAATGGATAGGAGATTAATTTAAGGTTGTGTTCTACAAATAAAAAAAGAATTATCAAAATCGAGCTATCTAATAAGAAGTTAATATTTCATCCCTTAGTTTCAACCCGTTAGAAGTAAACGATTTTCTTCAAATTAAAATGGGACCATTCGGGAAGCACCAGCTTTCAAATATAAAAAAGAATCATCAAAATCATTTCACCCAGTCGGAAATGCTGAGGTAACAAACATAAAAAAAATACAGTCGAATTGAGAACCTCCTCCTTTTTTTTTTTGAAGTTGGTTAAAAACGAAATAGAGGTTCGTGAAATTAGAAAAAAAAATTCTGCTTATAACGCGTTTCTAAAGGATAAAAACACTTGCAAAAGGGTGCAGGCTAACTTTAAGAACAGTCTTGGCTATCTAGAGTCGATAGGGAATTAGTTGCTTATTAGTTGCTCAATAAAAACGAACTAGAGGTTCTTGAAATTAAAAAAATAAATAAAAATTCTGCCTATAACGCGTTTCTAAAGATAAAAACAATTGCAACTAGTTATTTAATTTCACGAACTAATTAGCAATTAATTCCCTATCGACTCTAGATAGCCAAGACCGCCAAGACTGTTCTTAAAGTTAGCCTGCACCCTTTTGCAAGTGTTTTTATCCTTTTGAAACGCGTTATAAGCAGAATTTTTTTTTCTAATTTCACGAACCTCTATTTCGTTTTTAACCGACTTCAAAAAAAAAAAGGAGGAGGTTCTCAATTCGACTGTATTTTTTTTATGTTTGTTACCTCAGCATTTCCGACTGGGTGAAATGATTTGGATGATTCTTTTTTATATTTGAAAGCTGGTGCTTCCCGAATGGTCCCATTTTAATTTGAAGGAAATCGTTTACTTCTAAGGGGTTGAAAATTAAGGGATGAAATACTAACTTCTTATTGGATAGCTCGATTTTGAAAATTATTTTTTTATTTGAAAGCTAGTGCTTCTCGTGTGTTCCCATTTTAATTTGAGGAACATCTTTCACTCCTAAAGGGTTGAAAACTAAGAGATGAAATAATAACTTCTTATTGGATAGCTCGATTTTGAAAATAATTTTTTTATTTGAAAGCTAGTGCTTCTAACCTTCTTTAACCTTCACCCCAGAACCGTTCTTAGTTGAATTTTCCCAGGAAAAAGTTTCAAATAAAAGTTGTTGGCATCAATCAGTCTAAGAACTATAGAAAAAAAAATTGTTGGAGCTTTTTTCGAAAAAAATTTGTAAAAGCTCAAAACTCCTAGAATAAAGTGGAGCTTTCGCTTAACCGATTTCAATCAAAAACTTCGCGGCACAACTAGGTATAATGTGGAAGCCAAATTTCAAGTTTGGTGAAATTCGGATAAAGCTTTTGATACGATATGGCTGTCATACACAGACACAGAAATGTTTCTAAAAACCACTTTTTTAGGCTCAGGGGACCTAAAAACATGTATTTCCGGTGAAAGCTCGAATTCGAAAATTCGACCCGATTACAATACTACCTTTACTATCTATATAGTAGTAAAAGAAAGTAAAAAGTGGTTTTTAGAAACATGTCATGTAAATCACTTTCAATGCTTAGGAGACAAAGCTTTGATAGACGGTTTAGTCCCATCGTGGTTTGAGGCCAATTTTTTTTTATAATGAGTCCTTTTTAGTGCAATTTGATACCTTTAAAACCAAATACATTCTCAATTCAATTTCAAGGTTTGGGAATATACAGCTCTGAAATTTTGATCTTCGAGAGAATTTGGTAGTAAAATAGTTCCGGAGATTGGTCCTTTCCGTAGTCCTTTTTGAATGAGTCGATCAAAGACACAAATTGAACCAACTCATTACCAAGACTAGGTTCTAAATCATTCTGATAAACTTTCACCAATGTCTCTGCTGCAGCGTGCACATTTTCAAAAACATCAAAGGAAAAGTTGTTTACTAGTCTTAAATTGAAATTTTGTTTTCTGATGTCCTTATTGTGGTGGCCCCTCTTTTGTGGAGGCCCCGGGGTGTAGTCCCCGTTGCCCTCCCCTAAATCCGGCCCCGGTAGGAGAAGTACCTAGATATTGTAATTGGGTCGAATTTTCGAATTCGAGTTTGCACCGGAAATACATTATTTGAGGTCCCCTGAATACAAAAAAGTTATTTTTAGAAGTGTGTGTGTGTGACAGCCATATCGTATCGAAAACTTTATCCAAATTAAACTTAGAATTTTGTCTTCATATTATATCTAGTTGTGCCGCGAAGCTTTTGGTTAAAATCGGTTAACCGGAAGCGTCACTTTATTCTAGGAGTTTTTGAGCTTTTTCAATTTTTTCGAAAACGGCTGAAACGATTTTCTTTAAACTTTCTACAGTTCTTAGACTCATTGATTTCTACAACTTTTATTTGAAACTTTTTTCTGGGAAAATTTAAATAAGAATGGTTCTGGGGTGAAGGTTGGGAATTCGTATATACGGTATATACCTACATATAGGTTGTTGTATGCATTTAGTTCTATTTATATGTACTAGAGGTCGCCCAGTGGTCGAAATTCGACCATAATTCGTTACAATTTTTACATACCTAAGGGTACACTTTACTTGTAACTGCCTCAAAAACTTTAGTGACTAAGCTAACTACAGCATTTAGCTTCATTTAAAGAAAGTGCATCATATAATGATTGAAAAGATTTATTTTAAGTTAAGGAAGGAAATAGACTTAGAGGTTTCAAAATATTTATTTTTTTTCTTCCATAAATCTTTTACAAAATTATATCAGAATATTCTCTAAAAATTTCAAAACTAAATATCAATTCGTTCATATCATACATGTTTTGAGGTCCCCTAAGTCCAAAAAAGTAGTTTTTAGAAACATGTCTGTTTGTGACAGCCATATCGTATCGAACGCTTTTCCGAATTTCACCAAACTTGGAAATTTTCCTTCATATTATATCTTGTTTTGCCGTGAAGCTTTTAGTTGAAATCGGTTAACCGAAAGCTCCACTTTATTCTCGGATTTTTTGAGCTTTTTCAAATTTTTTTGAAAACGGCTGCAAAGATTTTCTTTAAACTTACGATAGTTCTTAGAATTCTTAATGGCTACAACTTTTGTTTGAAACTTTTTCTTGGGAAAATTTGATTAAGGGCGGTTCTGGGGTGAAGGTTGGGAATTCATAAATACATATATGTTGTATACTTGTATGCATATAGTTCTGCTATGTATAGTTATAAGGTGCTTATATATTTCTTTTAACCAACAGCGAGTTTCATAAATGAAAGTAAAAGAAAGTACTGTGACGCCACGCAGCAGATATTTTTCTTTTTATAATGTTATATGTCAATTCAAATTATAGTATTCTGAAATCGTTTTTATTAGACAAAAAAAAAAATTATAACTATGAAACATCAGAAGTAATTTCAAGTGAGTTTCCTACGTTCAAAAGTAAAACAAAAGTACCTTTATGTTTAGATTTTTTTCATTTAAAAGCCAAAGATAAAAAAATGGAAATAGGCTGCATAAGTCCTGTTTAAAACTTTGAATTAAGCTAAGCTTTTTTTTTCAAATAGTACTTACCTACCTAAATTAATTTTTTGTGTAATTTATTTGAATGATTTTGCCAAAAGAATATAGTATGAATTATTTATACGTTATATAATAATCAAGAAACACCTGATGAAGACCAAATAAAATGGTTGAAACGTTGTGTATTTGAAGTTATACGTATCTTTTAAATGTATTTTTAATAATATTACTCAATAATCAAATAATCGGTTAAATTCGTTTCCTTCAATTTCAATAATTACAATTTCAAAATTTAAATTCCTCTCACAATTTTTTGTTTAAATAATGACATTTGGAATATGGTTGAAGTCTGCGGTCGAACTGAACAACTGAGATTTAAAAATCTACATATTTGTGTGTATTGTGTGTCGGTGTGTGTCAAACGCGTGGTAGTGTGTGTGACGTCTTTTTTCATTAATTTAAGGTATTTTGAAGCATTATTATAAAAAAATATTATCTCAAAACGCAACTTCCTCATACAAACTTCAATTGTACCAAATTTCATAATCCTCCATTTGTATAATATTCGGTAAAAGGGGTTTAAAATTTTTGCTTCACGTATTAATATATAGATAGGATGTATAGTTATAAAGTGTTTATATTTCTTGTAACCAATAGCGAGTTTCATAAATGAAACTTAAAGAAATTACTGTGACGCCTCGCAGCAGATATTTCTGAAATATGTTGAATTCTTTTTAAACAAAAAATATAAAAAATGTTTGTTTTTTCCGTTAGAAAGGGGTACATAATATAAGTTGACTACTTGGTTTATTAGAAAATCTCCAATGCTTTTGTCCGAAATAGGATAAAAAGAAAATTACAAATAGAATCCTTGAAGTAAATCACATAGAAAAGTTTAAGAATCCCTGGTTTGAAAAGAGACATCTGCAGTCATATTCGAGCAACACTTAACCTCCAATCGAGCCGAACTTCTGAAGTTGAAGCAGAAGCCGCTTTGGCTGTTATTTTATATGGTGTTTATAATCCAAAAAAATTCTATTAAATCAATTAAAACCGTAACAAATATTTAAGCTAAACAACAAACGCGAATTTATCAAATCACCACAAAACCATAATTTTAAATTACTACAATGTTGAAAGAAATCCCGGAACAAATGGAGGTTGGTCCAAGTTTCATCAAAGACTTGGACACCGCTGCAATTTTAAACAAGTCGATTTTAACTGATATTTCCAAAGAAGACTTATTAAGTGCGGCCGATGAAATCGATATAAACGAAGATCTTCTTAAGCTACGCCTGTTGGAGGAGAACAAAAAAACATCGAAAATCCTTTTGATCGGCGCCGGAGGTATTGGATGTGAAGTCTTAAAAAATTTGGTCATGGAAAACTTTCCGTATATTGAAATAATCGATTTGGACACAATCGATGTCAGCAATTTAAATCGACAATTTTTATTCAACCGAAAACATGTATCGCAAGCCAAAGCGATTGTCGCTCGCGAAACCGCATTAAAATTTAATCCGAACGTCGAAATCAAAGCTCATCACGATACGATTTTTAATCCGGATTTTGGAGTTGGATATTTCAAAGAATTTACATTGGTTGTTAATGCCTTGGATAATCGGGCAGCCCGGAATCATGTGAATCGAATGTGTTTGGCAGCCGATGTTCCCTTGATCGAAACAGGAACCGCTGGATATGTAGGACAAGTTGAAATGATTTCAAAGGGAAAAACTCAGTGTTACGAATGCGACCCCAAACCTGCTGCAAAATCGTTTCCTGGCTGTACCATCCGGAACACTCCTTCCGAACCGATTCATTGTATCGTCTGGGCTAAACATCTTTTCAATCAGTTATTTGGGGAAGAGGACGCTGATAATGATGTTTCTCCCGATTATGATGATCCTGAACTTCGGGAGTCCGGAGAAAATGTCTTAGAGCCTGTTCCATCTACAAGCTCTTCGAGTGATGGACCTAAAGCTAAAAGGATTAAACTTTCAGAAGACGCCAAACCTCTAGTAGAAGCTGCGAAATCAACACGAGATTGGGCCCGTTCTGTTAATTACAGTCATGAAAATTTGTTCAAAAAAATTTTCATCGAAGACATCAACTATTTACTTCGCATGGAAAGTCTGTGGAAAAAACGACGCGCGCCAGCGCCTCTGGAATTCGAACTTGTCAGCCTGGCCGATAAACAACACGAAGAGGCTAAATATCCAGGATTAGAACGCAAGATGAAAGTTTGGACTCAAAAAATGTGCGTTAAGGTCTTCATTAAGTCGTTGCAAGTATTAGCGAAAAGAGCCGCGAATTTACCGAGTGGAGATTTCCTGACATGGGACAAGGACGATGACATTGCCCTGGATTTTGTCACTGCCTGTGCTGCTCTGAGATCTTACAACTACAGTATTCCCATTCAGTCCCAATTCAATGTTAAAGCGATGGCCGGGAATATAATTCCGGCTATCGCCACAGCCAATGCCATAATCGCGGGTCTTGCCGTGGCTTGGGCTGAGAACATCCTCAAAGGCACCCCCGAATCCAACACCACCATCTATCTACGTAAACACCCCAACGATTTCAACATTCTGTTTCGTCCAGAGAGAAAACTCGTTCCGCCCAAGGCTAATTGTTATGTCTGTTCCAAACGACAAATCGACGTGGAACTTGATATCAATCGCACCACCGTAAAAGCCTTCGAGGAGGGATTCTTAAAGCACATGTTGAATTTTATTGCACCAGATGCCACCATTACAGCAACCTCGACCATTTTGATTTCGTCCGAAGAGGAAACAATCAACTCGCAAAATTCGCTCGCAGAACTTGGGGTGCATAATGGCACGATTTTAACCATCGATGATTACCAACAGGAATATCAATTGGATATTGTTGTTCATCACAAAGAACGGGAAAAGGATGAAGAACCATTCAAAATAATTCGATCGTAATTCTCATAATAAATATAATGATAATGTATTAATTAAGATTTTTTTTTCTAATAAATTTTTCATTAAATTATATTAGTATAATGATAGACCCTCAAGCCTTTGAAAATGGTAAAAAGTGACAAAAAAATTATAGTAGGATGAAATTCACTAGAAAAGGAACAGAATATAACAAAAATGAAAGGAAAAATAAATTACAGTTGATCTGAGGTGGGGAAGTGGAAAAGGGGGAGGAATTTAAAGGTAGAAACGGTTTATCTCGATTTCCGACAAAACTACAAGTCCTATGGAAAAAGTTAAATGGCAAAGTTGTAGGTAATAAGAAAATTTACAACTTTTGTAAAGCCACTTTTTTCACATAACCTCAAAAATAGGAGTAAGGGTAGAAACGGTTTATCTTGATTTCCGATAAAACTACAAGTCCTATGGAAAAAAGTTAAATAACAAAGTTGTAGATAATAAGAAAAACTATAACTTTTGCGCTAACACTTTTTTCACCTAACCTCAAAATTTATGTGAAAAATTCCAATAACCAAGTGTTTGATTTTTTGATTTTATCTTTTACAAAAAATAAAGTTTTTTTTTCATAAAATTTGGTAAAAAATTACTTTATAATATCCCAAATAATAATAAAAGAAAAAAATAAGAAACCAAAAATTTAGTTATTGGAATTTTTCACATAAATTTCTAGGTTAGGTGAAAAAAGTGTTATCGCGAAATTTATAGATCTTCTACAACTTTGTACAACAACAATCTACAACTTTGTTATTTAACTTTTTCCCATAGGACTTGTAGTTTTGTCGAAATTCGAGATAAACCGTTTCTATTTTGATTTTGTTCGAAAAGGAAACAATTAACTCGCAGAACTTGGGGTGCATAATGGCACGATTTTAGCTATCGATGATTACCAACACACAACAAACACTTTTTTCACATAACCTCAAAATAGGGGTAAGGGTAGAAACGGTTTATCTCGATTTCCGACAAAACTACAAGTCCTATGGAAAAAAGTTAAATAACAAAGTTGTAGATAATAAAAAGATCTATAACTTTCGCGCTAACACTTTTTCCACCTAACCTCGAAATTTATGTGAAAAATTCCATTAACCAAGTGATTGATTTTTTAATTTTATCTTTTACAAAAAATAAAGAATTTTTTTCATGAAATTTGGTGAAAACTTACCTTTTAATGTCCCAAATAATAATAAAAGATAAAAATAAGAAACCAAAAACTTAGTTATTGGAATTTTTGACATAAATTTTGAGGTTAGGTGAAAAAAGTGTTAGTGCAAAAGTTATAGATCTTCTTATTATCTACAACTTTGTTATTTAACTTTTTTTCATAGGACTTGTAGTTTTGTCGGAAATCGAGATAAACCGTTTCTATTTTGATTTCGTTCGAAGAGGAAACAATTAACTTGCAGAACTTGGGGTGCATAATGGCACGATTTTAGCTATCGATGATTACCAACACACAACAAACACTTTTTTCACATAACCTCAAAATAGGGGTAAGGGTAGAAACGGTTTATCTTGATTTCCGACAAAACTACAAGTCCTATGGGAAAAATTTA
Organism: Sisyra nigra; assembly: GCA_958496155.1. NCBI lineage: Eukaryota > Metazoa > Arthropoda > Insecta > Neuroptera > Sisyridae > Sisyra > Sisyra nigra. The sequence continues at coordinate 7,226,014 of OY292318.1, forward strand.
AATAACAAAGTTGTAGATAATAAGAAGATCTATAAATTTTGTGATAACACTTTTTTCACCTAACCTCGAAATTTATGTGAAAAATTCCATTAACCAAGTGATTGATTTTTTAATTTTATCTTTTACAAAAAATAAAGAATTTTTTACATGAAATTTGGTGAAAACTTACCTTTTAATGTCCCAAATAATAATAAAAGATAAAAATAAGAAACCAAAAACTTAGTTATTGGAATTTTTTACATAAATTTTGAGGTTAGGTGAAAAAAGTGTTAGTGCAAAAGTTGGCAAAAGTTATAGATCTTTTTATTATCTACAACTTTATTATTTAACTTTTTTCCGTACGACTTGTAGTTTTGTTGAAATTTGAGATAAACCATTTCTATTTTTTCTATTTTGATTTCGTCCGAAGAGGAAACAATCAACTCGCAAAATTCGCTCGCAGAACTTGGGGTGCATAATGTTACGATTTTAACTATCGATGATTACCAACACACAACAAACACTTTTTTACATAACTTCAAATAGGGGTAAGGGTAGAAACAGTTTATCTCGATTTCCGACAAAACTACAAGTTCTATGGAAAAAAATTTAAATAACAAAGCTGTAGATAATAAAAAGATCTATAATTTTTGCATTAACACTTTTTTCGCCTAACCTCAAAATTTACGTGAAAAATTAGAATAATAAAAATAAGAAACCAAAAACTTGGTTATTGGAATTTTTCACATAAATTTTGAGGTTAGGTGGAAAAAGTGTTAGCACGATAGTTTTAGATCTTCTTATTATCTACAACTTTGTTACTTAACTTTTTTCCGTAGGACTTGTGGTTTTGTCGACATTCGAGATAAACCATTTCTACCCTTACCCCTCTACTTTCAACTTTCCCACTTCAGATCGACTGTAATTGACTCTTCTTTTCATTTTCGTTACATTCTCTTCCTTTTCTAATGGGTTTCATTATACTATAATTTTTTTGGGTTCAAAAATTATCGACCCTGGTCTGTGATGAAAGTAAACCTTTACAAAAATACTGAAATAGAGTCCTTAGACTAGTGATCTCAATCCTTATTTTTTTTCGCTCTTGAAAATTTCAAAATTTGGCGGCACACTGACAATAAGATAAATTTAAGACAATTCAACTTATCTATGGGTGCGTTCCACTAGGCGCTTACAACTCTCAAAATGTTATTTTAACCTTTGCTTATCGAAAAAACAATCTGAATGAAAGGATTTAAAGGAAATTTCACATTTTACAAAAAAGGTCCTTAAAACAACATTAAAAATATTCAAATAAAAATTAATTAGTTATATTTTTTTGCTCTGATATTTTTGAAACGGTTGATCTGAGCAATTTTGTTTTAAGAACCTTTTTTATAGAGCGTAACATTTCCTTTGAATTCCTTCTTTCAAATTGTTATTACGATCAACTGTTCCAAAGTTATTACTTCTGAAAATTCAAAACAAAACAAAAATCTTTCTCTTAGGACGAAACTCGTTTAATAAGAAAAGTAATGCATTTAAACCCTCGATAATATCGAGATTAAATTTTCGATTTTTTCTTATTTATTTATTTTGTATATTAGGTCAAAAGTACAAATATTTTACATGGCTTAAAAAAATTTGATCTTTGTTGGCTATGGCATTGCCCCCCGTACCCCCCATATAGGAACCGCTACTGGTCTTTATCTACCCTTCATAAATACGTCTTATCGATCTTTTAAATGTGTCGTCAAATCAATTTCACCCTTAAAAGGAACACAGGGAATAGATTTAAGGAAATCGATATAAAATTGTGGTAGTCCCGTTTCAATAGCACCATCAATCATGAACTGTCGATAGATTTCCGATGGTCGTCGTTCCAATGGCAACGATTCACCCTCTTTTAGACTCTCAGGGGTTGCAGTTTGTTGATAAACCCGACATTTAACAGTTTCATTGGCCGGCAGGACAACGTTAACGTCTAAGGGAAAATAAATGTTGTATTGAACGCCTTCTTGGCTGTCCAAATGTGGCAGATCTTCCATGTCCATTTCCCAGATTGCACCCCAAACACTGTCTCCTGGTGTCGGGACAATTGTGGCCGAAGCACCCTTCCAACGCTTAGAATATGTGATGAAATCTAAGCGATAATCCTTTAGCTCACCGAATCCTTTTCGGACGGCACTTGGATTGTTAATATGAATACGTTTCATTAGTAAATTACTGCCATAAGCAAAATATAAAAATTTTGGCATTTTAACTAATATACGACAGTTCTTAAAAATATGTATAAATCGAAAATTATGAAAGTAAATCAGCTATCAGTCATATGATTATATCGGGGGTTTATTATTTACATTTCCATTGATTAATTCACAATAATTTACGACAATTAATTTAATTGTGATGGTAAAGTAGATTCCCTTAATATTTCATTGTCAACATTTTATACAGGATGTCTCAGATAGAGATGCAACGAATATTCGGCTACTATTCGGTATTCGACCTATTCGGCTGTATTTTTTAATATTCGGTATTCGGCCGAATACTAAATCATAACAAAACAAATGTTAAATTCGAAATTATATTTATTTAAATTACAAATTAAAATTGAAAATCACTTAGGAGAATTAATTATGATGAATCAAAACAATTTTTTCTGCATTTGAGTAAAGTTTCCTCGAGGAGGAACCTGCTTTGAATTTAGAAAACACTACTTATATGGACCTAGTGTCCGACCTAGACAAATATTTTGTAAATAAAAATCGATTTCGGTTGGCGTTAAATATTTCTTTTTTTTTAATAAAAAATAATGCGTCTTGTGATACGATTTACTTATAAATAAAACGGCCGAATATTCGGCTATTCGGCCGAGAGTGTGGCCGAATATTCGGTATTCGGCTAAATCACTATTCGTTACATCTCTAGTCTCAGCTATAAATGCAGGCATAAGCTACGTTCCGCTAACGTTGTAACGGTTGTAACCGTTGTAACTATCAGTTTACAATAGTTCCAATAGTTATTTCGGTCGTTTGTTTAGTTAACGTTTAACTCTATTTAAACGAAAAAAAATAGAAAATGAACGTTTGGTTTTTTAAGCTCCAAAGTTGTATTCTCTTATAATATTATTAATTTTAAGAAATAAAAAAAAAAATTATTGAATTTTCAAAGGATAATCTTATTTACTTCCATATACAACGTACCTACTCATTTCATATATGGGAAAATTGGAGAAAATATTAAACTTCCAACAACACAAAATGTTTTTTAATATGGTAAAATTTTTAGTGGGGAAAACCGAAACTCTTGTTAGTTTAAAAATGTATCATCAATCTAACTTTAATCTTGAATAACTTTTAAAAGAATAAATATAACAAAATATCTGCTGCGAGGCGTCACAGTACTTTCTTTTACTTTCATTTATGAAACTCATGTTGGTTAAAATAACTATAAGTACTTTATAATTTAACATATAAACAGAAATATTGTATATGCATACAGCCTATATACAATATACATATGGATCAGAGGCGTGCGGTCCATACATGCTGTAGATGCGGCGCATGCCTTTGAATTGTAAGACGATTTTAAAAATTGAATATTTTTTATGATTTATTCATTTCATTTTCAATTTACGTAATTGCATTTGTAAAAACATTCTAAAAATGATATATTTTTATCATTTATAAATTTTTTAAATTACGTAATAATGAAAGGTATCACTCATAAAATTGGCATAGTTTACCAAATCAAATGAACGGCAAAAGCCGAATGAATGCATTGGCGACAGTACAATGCGATTGTTTGCTTCGAATTGGTCGCGCATGCGCACTAGTACGGTCGAATACTATCTCTTTCGGCATTTAACATAGCCGATTAACGGTCTGCAGATGCGTTTGCCGTTTTGAATCGAAATAGTGAATTTAATTGTTACTGATACTTTTCGTGAGTTATTTTGAATTATTGACCCAAAGGCCATACAAATGTTCTGTTCTTTAGGATAAGAAATATTTCCGTGGTTTTTAAATGCATTATATGATGCGATTGTTGATGATTTTTGTAAGAAGGAGCGTCGAATAAGGCTAATTTAAAAAATACTTATAATATCACGTTTATCAAATAAAAAAATTAATTTAAATTGTGGTTCTTATAACCCTTCCCCCACTTCTAATCGCATGCCCTGTTTCCAAAGGCACCGCACGCCACTGATATGGATATACAAATTTCCGAACTTCACCCCAGAACTGCCCTTATTCAAATTTTCCCAGAAAAAAGTTTCAAATAAAAGTTGTAGGCATCAATCAGTCTAAGAACTATAGAAAAAAAAAATCGTTGGAGCTGTTTTCGAAAAAAATTTGTAAAAGCTCTAAAACTCCTAGAATAAAGTGGAGCTTTCGCTTAACCGATTTCAATCAAAAGCTTCGCGGCACAACTAGGTATAATATGGAGAAGAACCACTTTTTTGGACTCAAGGGGCCTCAAAATATGTATTTCCGGTGAAAGCTCGAATTCGAAAATTCGACCCGATTACAATACTTCCTTTACTAAGTATATAGTCGTAAAAGAAAGTAAAAATTGAAAGAGACCTTTTTTAGAGCGTTAAATTTTATATAACTATACTAGCGGATCTGACAGATCTTTTCCTGTACACACGTCTTAAATACAAAAAATTCAAACTATTTTAAATACAAGCTGTAACAATCTGGACCGTTTTGAATTTTGATGTACCAAAAAGTAACAAATATACAGAACATTTCCCTGAATCTGATCTCAGCGCTACCTATCGGACAGAAAACTGCAAAAAACATCTAATTGTTAATCTAAACCAGGTCTGGGCAATTTTTTCGGTGAACGGACCAAATAAAATTTCCAGTCATGACGCGGGTCGTCTTAAAGCAAACGAGTTAATTTTTAAAAATCAAAACCTAATAATATCAAATCACTTGAATTGTGTACTAATTGAAAACCGATTTTTTTACGATGAACTGTAATTTTTGTGAGTATAAGGTCAACGCGGGCCGGATTTGACATCGTCGCAGGCCCGATATAGCCCGCGGGCCAGCAGGTGAAAAATAATTTTATCGGTCCAGCCGTTTAGGAGGATTTTAATTATAAACACACGCCAGAAAATTTTTATATATATAAAAATATCTTGGTTATTCCAAAATATTGTTTAGCTATATAAATCAAAAGTTCAAGAGGATGATATTTTCATGTTATTGAAATAGAAAATAGAAATTTGCGATGCGGTACTTTTTAATATCATGAATAAATTAAAGGATAAAATAAATTAAGGGCTCAAACTTTCACAGTTGCGTCATTTCCAACATTTTCGATATAATTAGGAAACAAAAATTAATCTTTGTTTTTAATCAGTCAAATCAGCAATAGTTACCATAGTTTTATACTACGTAGAACTTGTATCGTAACTGTACGGTTTTATTTTCATCTGAAACGTCTGAAACACAGCTTATATATTATATTTCGGTGTTTATCTGAGACATTCTGTATAATTAATACATTAATTATTAGCATTGCTTTTAAGTTAATTGTTGCAAAAAGTATCGTAACTGTACGGTTTTATTAACCGACTTCAAAAAAAGGAGGAGGTTCTCAATTCGACTGTATTTCTTTTTTTTTATGTTTGTTACCTCAGCATTTCCGACTGGGTGAAGCGATTTTGATGATTCTTTTTTTATTTGAAAGCTGATGCTTCCCGAATGGTCCCATTTTAGTTTGAAGGAAATCGTTCACTTCTAAGAGGTTGAAAACTAAGGGATGAAATACTGACTTCTTATTGGATGGCTCGATTTTGAAAATTATTTTTTTATTTGAAAGCTAGTGCTTCTCGTGTGTTCCCATTTTAATTTGAGGAACATTTTTTACTTCTAAAGGGTTGAAAACTAAGGGATGAAATACTAACTTCTTATTGGATAGCTCGATTTTAATAATTCTTTTTTTATTTGAAAGCTTGTGCTTTTCGTGGGGTCCAGTTTTAATTTGAGGGAAATCTTCAACTTCTAAGGGGTTGAAAACTAAGGGATGCAATATTAACTTCTTACTGGATAGCTCGATTTTGATAATTCTTTTTTTGTTTGTAGAACACAACCTTAAATTAATCTCCTATCCATTTAAAAAAAACTCCACTCATAAGGGGTTAAAAATTAGAGATGAAATAATATTATAGTTTTTATCTGGCTAACCCGATTTTGATAATATTGTTTCTATTACGTACAACGTACCTTTAAATTGTTCACATTTCAATTTGAAGAAAAAAATCCACCCCTTAAGGATAAAAATAGGGGATGAAATAGTGACATTTAACCGAATTTTGATAATTTTTTTTCTGTTGGAAAGAATAATCCACTTAGTTTTGTTATTACATTTAAAAGCAAAAAATTTCAACCCTTAAGAGTAAAAAGGGATGATGTAGTAACTTTTAATATTAAACGGCGCTGCCTCATATAAGCAGCGCGTTTAGAAGGTTTAACCATTTTCAAGAAAATAAAATCAGTTATCAAACTTCAGATCACTAAAACGCGAGAAATAAATAAATATTATAAAAAAATGAAAAACCGACTTCAAAATATATAAAAATTCTTAAACAAGAAATGCACTAAAAAGTAACAAAATAATGGCGTATCCTTGCAGTATCTACAACTTACAAATTATTAGGATGATACAATGTACAACTATTGTTATTTTTGGAGTTGGTGTCAGTCAAGAAAATAAATATTAATAGTAATTTGTAAAAATTTTAAAAAGGTTTAGTTGGTATTGGTATTTTGTAGTTTAAAGGTCGCTAGATATTGTTACAGTTCGAGTATATTGTTTAAAAGTTCATTTGAAAAATACTTTTCATAAGGTATTCTCGTTTTTTGCTAAGTACCAATATAGTCGTATTTCCTTGACTGACACCAACTCCAAAAATAACAATAATTGTACATTGTATTATCCTAATAATTTGTAAGTTGTAGATACTGCAAGGATACGCCATTATTTTGTTACTTTTTAGTGCATTTTTGTTTAAGAATTTTTATATATTTTGAAGTCGGTTTTTCATTTTTTTATAATATTTATTTATTTTCATCTGAAACGTGTCTGAAACACAGCGTATATATTTCGCTGTTTATCTGAGACATTCTGTATAATTAATACATTAATTATTAGCATTGCTTTTAAGTTAATTGTTGCAAAAACTTATAATAAACCATTCAAAAATCAAAAATACAATTAACTATCATTTTATTATTAATAATTAATTATAGTAAAATTAAAAAATAAATTCAAATTGTTTCAATTTTGAATTTGACTAAAGTTGTTCAATGAAATCCACCTAGTTGGCGCTGGCGTCGAATCTGATCACTGCGAACATTCAAGTTGTGAGGTTAAACTTGGTTCGTGTTTCAGTGTTTTCTGTGATTTAAATAGCTTTCATAACTAAAAAAAAATGGTAAGTATATCAACATTTTCGTACAAACTAATCAAATCAATACTAATTTCCCTGAAATACACTAAAAATTGACTAATTATCGGTAAAAATAAAACAGATGACAAAACGAATAATGGAAGCCCATCCTATTGTAACGCACGTGCATTTTCCGCATGATTCCCGTCATTATGAAAATACGTAATTTCTGAATCATTTTGTTTTTGGATAGGTTTCCTTAAATCCTGTACGTGTATTAAAACATGAGGCAGAAGAAGAAAAGGCTGAAATCGCCCGTCTTTCAAGCTTTATCGGAGCTATTGCAATCGGCGATTTGGTTAAAAGCACCCTCGGTCCCAAGGGCATGGACAAAATTTTAGTATCGAGTGGCCGAAACGCTGGTCAGGTGCAAGTCACCAACGACGGTGCTACGATATTAAAAAGTGTCGGCGTTGATAATCCAGCCGCAAAAATTCTCGTCGATATGTCCAAAGTACAAGATGATGAAGTCGGTGATGGCACCACATCCGTCACGGTGTTGGCCTCCGAACTGCTCCGGGAAGCTGAAAAACTGATCGATCAAAAAATTCACCCTCAAACAATTATAGCCGGGTGGCGAAAAGCGACAGAAGTCGCCAGGAGTGCTCTGCGTACCGCCGCTATCGATAACAGTGCAAATAGTGACGATTTTCGTCACGATCTTCTCAACATTGCTCGCACCACGTTAAGCTCAAAAATCCTGTCACAACATAAAGAATATTTTGCAAAGCTTGCCGTCGATGCGGTGTTACGTTTGAAAGGCTCCGGAAACCTGTCGGCGATTCAAATAATCAAAAAGAGCGGTGGAACTCTGGAAGAATCGTTTTTAGATTCTGGCTTTTTGCTGGATAAACAACCCGGTATCCATCAGCCTAAACGTGTGGAAAACGCTAAAATTCTCATTGCTAACACTCCGATGGACACAGACAAAATTAAAGTCTTCGGTTCTCATATAAAAGTCGATTCAATGGCCAAAATCGCCGAATTGGAAGTTGCTGAAAAAGAGAAAATGAAAGATAAAGTTAATAAAATTCTCAAGCATAATTGCAATGTTTTTGTGAACCGACAACTGATCTATAACTATCCAGAACAGTTATTTGCTGATGCTGGAGTCATGGCGATAGAACACGCCGATTTCGACGGAATTGAACGTTTAGCTTTGGTTACCGGAGGAGAGATCGTATCGACTTTCGATAATCCGGAACTGGTCAAATTAGGACAGTGCGATGTTATTGAAAGAATTATGATCGGAGAAGATATTTTACTACGTTTTGGCGGTGTCCCATTGGGTGAAGCTTGCACGATTGTTATTCGTGGTGCTACCCAACAGATCATTGATGAAGCTGAAAGATCTCTGCATGATGCCCTTTGTGTGCTTAATGCTACCGTTAAGGAGTCCCGTACTGTTTATGGTGGTGGCTGTAGTGAAATGTTGATGGCCTGTGCTGTCAATGAAGAAGCTACGAAAACTCCGGGAAAAGAAGCTGTCGCTATGGAAGCTTTTGCTAGAGCTTTGCAACAATTACCAACAACAATCGCTGATAATGCTGGGTATGATTCGGCACAATTGGTCAGTGAACTACGGGCTGCGCATGTTCAAGGAAATAATTCAATGGGTCTAAGTAAGTTATAACTTGTTAAGATTTGTTCCAGATGAAAATAAAAACATCCACTGTACGAAAATAAAGGCATGTGAAATATAAAAAATAGCCATAATTACATTATTTGTATCGTACAAAGCACGTTTTTTATTTTCATCTGAAACAAATCTTTTATTAAGACTGAAAAAGTTTTAGATCCACTTAATTGGTTTAACGAAAAAATTTTTCTTTTAAATTTTTGCTTTTTTAATAACTCAAGTTTTCTCGTGCTTGCATCAACCGACTGATTTCAAAATTTTGAAGTTAGTCAAAATAGTGGCTATATTTAGTGATGGAGTATTCTGATGGTGACTTGGCTGTTACAGCATTAATTTTGAATGGGAAAGAGGAAATAAAACTGAAAAAGGAGGAAAAGAAGGGAAACTTACAACGATTTATTTTCAAAAAATTGATCGACAAGAGAATAAAATTAGATTAGTATTTTAAAATATCGTAATATAATCATAGCATTATTGTATAAAATATAAATCATATAATTGTGGCAGTGGCGTGCGGTGACTTTTGAAACAGGGCATGCGGTTAGAAGTGGGGGGGGGGGGTTATAAGAACCACATGTTTAAAATTTATTTTTTTATTTGATAAACATGGTGTTATAAGTATTTTTTTAAAAATTAGCCAATATTCGACGCTCTTTCTTACAAAAATCATCAACAACCGCGTCATATAATGTATTTAAAAACCACGAAAATAGTTCTTGTCCTAAAGAACAGAACATTTGTATGGCCATTGGGTCAATAATTCAAAATAACTCACGAAAAGTATCAGTAACAATTAAATTCACTGTTGAGATTCAAAACGGCAAACGCATCTGCAGACCGTTAATCAGCTATGTGAAATGCCGAGAGAGATAGTATTCGACCGTACTAATGCGCATGCGCGACCAATTCGAAGCAAACAGTCGCATGCTACTGTCGCCAACGAATTCATTCGGCTTTTGCCATTCATTTGATTTGGTAAACTTTGCCAATTTTATGAGTGATACCTTTCATTATCACGCAAATTAAAAAATTTATAAATGATAAAAATATATCATTTTTAGAATGATTTTACAAATGCAATTACGTAAATTAAAAATTAAATGAATAAATCATAAAAAATAATCAATTTTTAAAATTGTCTTACAATCCAAAGGCATGCGGCGCATCTACAGCATGTATGGACCGCACGCCTCTGAATTGTGGGTATTTTCAAGATAACTTGACATAAATTTGACCTAAAATTAAATACACCTTATTCAATTTTTACACGATTTCTAAATAAATAAAATAACAAAATGAAAAACCGACTTTAAAAAAAAAAATCTTAAACCAAAAATGCACTAAAACGTAACAAAATAATGGCCTATCCTTGCAGTGTCTACAACTTACTAATTATTAGGATGATATAATGTACAACTATTATTATCTTTGGAGTTGGTGTCAGCCAAGGATATACGACTATATTATAAACGAGAATACCTTACAAAATCTATTTTCCAAATGAACTTTTATACAATATACTAGTACATCAATTTCTAGTGACCTTGAAACTACAAAATACCAATAACTAATTAAACCGTTTTACAAATGAACATTAATATTTATTTTCTTGGCTGACACCAACTCCAAAAATAACAATAGTTGTACATTATATCATCCTAGTTACTTTTTAGTGCATTTTTTGTTTAAGATTTTTTTGTTTATTTTGAAATCGGTTTTTCATTTTGTTATAATTTTATTTATTTCTCGATTTTTAGTGATCTAAAGTTTGATAACTGATTTTATTTCTTTAAATATGGGTTAACCTACTAAACGCGCTGCTTATATGGTAAAAGTTACTACTTCATCCCTTTTTGCTCTTAAGGGTTGGAATTTTTTGCTTTCTAAATGTAATGAAAGAACTTCGTGGTAAACTCTTTTCAATAGAAACAAAATCATCAAAATTCGATGATTCAGTTAAATGTCACTATTTTATCCCCTATTTACATCCTTAGTGGGTGGATTTTTTTCTTCAAATTGAAATGTGAACAATTACAAGGTACGATGTACATATTAGAAACAAAATTATCGAAATCGGGCTAGCCAGGAAAAATTTATTATTTCGTCCCTAGTTTTTTACCCCTTACGAGTGGAGTTTTTTTTTTATAAAAAATGGATAATATTTAAAATTATGTTCTACCAACAAAAAAAAAAAAGAATATCAAAATCGAGGTATCCAATAAAAAGTTAATATTTCATCCCTTAGTTTTCAACCCCTTAGAAGTGAACGATTTCCTTAAAATTAAAATGGGACCACACGGGAAGGCACCAGCTTTCAAATAAAAAAAGAATTAAAAATCGGTTCATCCAGTCGAAAATTCTGAGGTTACAAACATAAAAAAAAACATACAGTCGAATTGAGAAATTCCTCCTTTTTTTTGAAGTCGGTTTAAAAGATGCAAATTATGGAATTGGCTAAATGGAAAAATCGATAGCAAAATAGAATTTCTATTTTTTTTTCAAATATTTTCCTCTTTCTCAAAAACCAAATAAATTAGCGATTTGAAACTTCAAAGGTCTGTCGGTTAATTTTAGCTCTAATGATTCGGCCAAATATTATTTAAAAATATTAACGGAGCCAAATTGTCATTTACGCTTCGTATACATTTACAGTTTGTCTTGTTAAATAAGCTCATACAATCGTTTTTTTTTTTCAGACATGAACATTGGAAAATTAGGATGCATGAAAGAACTAGGAATCACCGAGTCTTTCGTCGTAAAACGTCAAGTATTACTCTCTGCGTCAGAAGCAGCTGAAATGATATTACGTGTTGATAATATTATCAAGGCAGCGCCTCGCAGACGTACGGAGGATCGAGGACATTGCTAAACTATTTATATTTTTCTAATCCATAACCACTTTTTTTTTGCTTTAGCTATTTACACCACGTTTAATTAATTAATATAATAATGCCTCCCTTTGCATTTACTTAACACAATATTATTATAAGAGTTTTATAATAAAACCTGTTCTTTTCATTCATTTTGTTATTTATAATAATCCCAATAAAATCACTCTTAAAACATAACTAAAAAATTGATAAATCCATTTACAAATATAATAAATATTATAAAATCAGTGATCTGAATTAATAAATTTTTATATTTACACTATATAAGTGTGTTGGATGCATTTTATTTTGGTTTTAAAATTAATGATCGTGAAATACTTACGAAATTTTTTTCATCATAGTTTTATCTTGATCCAAGTTACTTATTATAACAACTTCTTTTTTTTTCTTTTAAGGTGAAACAAAAATTGCTTTTCGGATGAACAAACATTTGCAAAATTGAAACAATGATCGCTACCAGTCGCTAGCTAGATTACCGCCTCCCATTCTTGAACCCTTACCTACAGTCCCTACCTAATGAAATAAGGAAAATTGGATTAAGAGTTGGATCACTTATCGTATGGTTTTGTTTTAAACAACCGGGAAGAATAAGATAGAAAAAGGTAAATTTCCAACAATCATTGTTTATTGGACTGTTCCAGATGAAAATAAAATCGTACATTTATGATACTAAGCGTATGGTTATATTTTTAACTTTTCTTGAAGAGTTTGGCTTCTCTTTAAATAGCTCGAAATTTTTTCGCATCAATTACTACTATGGTTGTTGGCAACCGTCGAATCCGAAAACCCAGAAAAAAATCTTGGACTTTCATTGGGATTCGAACCCAGGACCACTGGAGTATAGGGCAACTATCTAGTCAACCACGCCACTAAGTGACCTAAAAAAAATTCCTTTTAGTATGCAAATTTTTTTTCTGCTAAAAACGATACAGGTGGTCAAACGTCAGTGTACCATTTTGCATAATTAAAAAATAAAAAAACTTTAACTAAATTTTTATTCTGACAAAAAAAATATGAATAATACAAAAGTAATTCGGCAAAAGAGGATATAATAAATAAATATTATAAAAAAATGAAAAACCGACTTCAAAATATATAAAAATTCTAAAACAAAAAATGCACTAAAAAGTAACAAAATAATGGCGTATCCTTGCAGTATCTACAACTTACAAATTATTAGGATGATACAATGTACAACTATTGTTATTTTTGGAGTTGGTGTCAGCCAAGGAAATACGACTATATTGGTACTTAGCAAAAAACAAGAATACCTTATGAAAATTATTTTTCAAATGAACTTTTAAACAATATACTCGAACTGTAACAATATCTAGCGACCTTTAAACTACAAAATACCAATACCAACTAAACCTTTTTATAAATTAACATTAATATTTATTTCCTTGGCTGACACCAACTCCAAAAATAACAATAGTTGTACATTATATCATCCTATTAATTTATAAGTTGTAGATACTCCAAGGATACGCAATTATTTTTTTACTTTTTAGTACATATTTTGTTTACAATTTTTATTTATTTCGAAGTTGATTTTTCATTTTGTTATAATTTTTATTTATTTCTCGCGTTTTAATGATCTGAAGTTTGATACCTGATTTTATTTTTTGAAAATGGTTAACCTTCCAAACGTGCTGCTCGTATGAGGCAGCGCCGTTTAATATTAAAAGTTACTACATCATCCCTTTTTGCCCTTAAGGGTTGAAATTTTTTACTTTTAAATGTAATAACAAAACTAAGTGGATTATTCTTTCCAACAGAAAAAAAGTTATCAAAAATCGGTTAAATGTCACTATTTCATCCCCTATTTTCATCCTTAAGGGGTGGATTTTTTTTCTTCAAATTGAAATGTGAACAATTTATAGGTACGCTGTACGTAATAGAAACAAAATTATCAAAATCGGGTTAGCCAGAAAAAATTTATAATATTATTTCATCTCAAATTTTTAACCTTTTATAAGTGGAGTTTTTTTTTTTAATGGATAAGAGATAAATTTAAGGTTGTGTTCTACAAATAAAAAAAGAATTATCAAAATCGAGCTATCCAATAAGAAGTTAATACTTCATCCCTTAGTTTTTAACCCCTTAGAAGTGAAATATTTCCCCTCAAATTAAAACTGGACCCCACGAAAAGCACCAGCTTTCAAATAAAAAAAGAATTATCAAAATCGAGCTATCCAATAAGAAGTTAATATCCCTTAGTTTTCAACCCTTTAGAAGTGAAAGATGTTCCTCAAATTAAAATGGAACCACACGAAAAGCACTGGCTCTCAAATAAAACAATAATTTTCAAAATCAAGCTATCCAATAAGAAGTTAGTATTTCATCCCTTAGTTTTCAACCCCTTAGAAGTAAACGATTTCCTTTAAATTAAAATGGGACCATTCGGGAAGCACCAGCTTTCAAATAAAAAAAGAATCATCAAAATCGCTACATCCAGTCGGAAATGCTGAGGTAACACAAACATTAAAAAAAAAAAAAAAAAAAAACAGTCGAATTGAGAACCTCCTCCTTTTTTTGAAGTCGGTTAAAAATGTTCGACGATCGTTTATTTTAATAAATGGTCGAAGTGCTTGCCTTCGTTGGCATTGTTAAATAGCATTCGTACTTTTGATAACATTGAAAAAAAAATTGTCGTTATTTAACCGTCGAAAGCCGTTCAATGTGCGGTTTTATTTTCAACCCCTATTTTTGTTGCTAAAAAACAATTTTCATTTCTTTAAAAGGTTCCCTGAGATTAGAATTTAGATAATTAAAATCCATTTCTTAAACTTAATAGTAAAACATATAAAGAAATATTTCTTAAAGTTTCAAGCCCTCTTAAAAGGCAAGTTTTATACCTGCTTAAAGAAACATTTCCAAATATTAAATTTTTTTTAAGGCCCCTCGTTCAAACATGCTTTTTCTGCTATTAAGTAACAAAATACTCGATTATTGAAATTTTAATAAACCTATCCATAAGCTACTCAAAAATAGTTTCTTACTAAAAGGGTCTCGAAAAATTAGCTTCCAACGGTACAATTTTTAAAACTTTTCAATGAAAATCTCGAAAAGCAAATGTTTAAATATTTCTTTTTATACGATTTAAATTTTCAATGGAATCCCCACTGAATTACATTAAGAAAACGGGAAATTTTTTTTTTAATCGTCGAAACCCATGGGAACTCTTAAATAAGCTTATGATATTTGAAAAGTTCTTATAGTAACCGGAAAGAAATTAGTGTAGAACATTTATTTTTTGTATTAAACTATATGCAAAAATAGCAAAAAATTAAAATCGCTATTAAATCAAAAAGTTCCTTTTTTAAAAATTGCTCATTCAGGATCTCCAATTAATTCACGCTAGAGTTTGAAAAAGCCCGATATATTCAAGCCTGTTCGGGCTGTTCCTGATAAATATAATATTAAAAAAAAGAATTAAAGTCATGTTGAAAAAAATATTTGTAAAATATTTTCACAAGATAATTTTTTTTTCTTCTAGCTTTCCTTCTGTAGCAACAACTGTTAAATTTTCATTATGCTCTTTTATATTTTCTTCATGTTTTCTTTTCTTTTTACTTTTTTTTTCTTCATTTAAATTTTGTGAATCCTCTTCTAAATTAGGAATAATTTCGGGTTCAGAATTGAATTCAATCAATTTTTCCTTATTTTTCTTTAAAACGTATTCGTTGTCGTCTAATTGTGAATGTTCTCCTGTATTAAAGACTTTAGGTGCAATATTTTCTGTTTCCTCATAGGATTTTTCTTTCTTAGATTTTTTTCTTTTTATGTTTTTCTGGTTCGGTTATTTCTTCATTAGCTATTGTTGAATTTTCCGTTAATTTTTTCAGTATTTTCATCAGCGTCCCTTCGAAGCTATTTTCAGTATCTGAAGTAATTTCCTCCAGGAAAAAGTCCTCAAACTGCACGTTTTCGTTCTCATCTAAGTAAACTTTAGCTAATTCTTCCGTTAAACTTATCCAAACTTTTCTGGTTTGATTTCTTTTTTCTATTGAGTTTTTTATTTTGGAATAAGCTTTAGTTTCTGTGAGCACAGTGTGCAACGTTGCTGGCTGATATTCATCTGGGATGTGGAAGGTGCGATTTGTCCTGGTGGCCAAATTCGTTAATTAATTATTAACAATTTTGCATGAAAGTACTCAAAAATCAAAATAACCACTTGTTGTTGAAGTTTTTTTTTTTAATTACTCTCAATTTTCCCTATTGTTTATACACAAATAATTATTGGATTTTTGTAATATAATAGTTAATTTTTTAATTATGCGTATGTGTATTGTTGGACTATGACGTCACCGTGCAACAATAAATATAGAATACGTTTACAAAAATTAATTATTGTATTATATATTATTATATTGTATAATAATTTATGTGTTCACTTAGTGGTATGGTTGACTAGATAGTTAATAGTTATCCATAACCCATACTGGGTTCGAATCCCAATGAAAGCCCATAATTTTTTCATTTTTAAGTACTTTGAGTAATTTTTTAAATATTTAATAATTAATTAAATATACGCATAAAGCAATTGGAGATTCTGAAAGAGCATTTAAGAAGCAATGTTAAAAAAAAATGTTTATTTTAAAATCTATAAAAATTTTAATTTTTGAGTTTGAATTTTTAAAAAAAATAATTATCTTATAACGCTAATAATTGTACGCATGAAGCAATTGAAGATCCTGGAAGAGCATTTAAAGTGCATTTTTTTTTTATAAAAAGGAAGCTCAAATATTTTAATTTTGGATATTATAGCAATTATAATTTAAAAATTAATTATTAATAACTTGGAGCAATTGCTGAATCTGCAGGAGAAATTTTTTGGCTTATAGTTTTAAAACAAAAAATAAATGTTCCACGCCAAATTCATTCCGGTCATTTTTAACCGACTTCAAAAAAAGGAGGAGGTTCTCAATTCGACTGTATTTTTTTTTTTTATGTTTGTTACCTCAGCATTTCCGACTGGGTAAAGCGATTTTGATGATTCTTTTTTTATTTGAAAGCTGGTGCTTCCCGAATGGTCCCATTTTAATTTGAAGAAAATCGTTAACTTCTAAGGGGTTGAAAATTAAGGGATAAAATATTAACTTCTTATTGGATAGCTCGATTTTGATAATTCTTTTTTTATTTGAAAACTGGTGCTTTCTGTGGGGTACAGTTTTAATTTGAGGAAAATCTTTCACTTCTAAAGGGTTGAAAACTAAGGGATGAAATATTAACTTCTTATTGGATAGCTCGATTTTGAAAATTCTTTTTTTATTTGAAAACTGGTGCTTTCTGTGGGGTACAGTTTTAATTTGAGGAAAATCTTTCACTTCTAAAGGGTTGAAAACTAAGGGATGAAATATTAACTTCTTATTGGATAGCTCGATTTTGAAAATTCTTTTTTTATTTGAAAGCTGGTGCTTTCCGTGGGGTACAGTTTTAATTTGAAGGAAATCTTTTACTTCTAAAGGGTTGAAAACTAAGGGATGAAATCTTAACTTCTTATTGGATAGCTCGATTTTGATAATTCTTTTTTTATTTGTCGAACACAATTTTAAATTAATCTCCTATCCATTTTTTATAAAAAAACTCCACTCATAAGGGGTTAAAAATTAGAGATGAAATAATATTATAAATTTTTCCTGGCCAACCCGATTTTGATAATTTTGTTTCTATTACGTACAACGTACCTTTAAATTGTTTACATTTTAATTTGAAGAAAAAAATCCACCCCCTAAGGGTGAAAATAGGGGATGAAATAGTGACATTTAACTGAATCATCGCATTTTGATAATTTTTTTTTCTGTTGGAAAGAGTAATCCACTTAGTTTTGTTATTACATTTAAAAGCAAAAAATTTCAACCCTTAAGGACAAAAAGGGATGATGTAGTAACTTTTAATATTAAACGGAGCTGCCTCATATGAGCAGCGCGTTTAGAAGGTTTAACCATTTTCAAGAAAATAAAATCAGTTAACAAACTTCAGATAACTAAAACGCGAAAAATAAATAAATATTATAAAAAAATGAAAAACCGACTTCAAAATATATAAAAATTCTTAAACAAAAAATGCACATAAAAGTAACAAAATAATGGCGTATCCTTGCAGTATCTACAACTTACAAATTATTAGGATGATATAATGTACAACTATTGTTATTTTTGGAGTTGGTGTCAGTCAAGAAAATAAATATTAATGGTAATTTGTAAGAATTTAAAAAGGCTTAGTTGGTAATTGGTATTTTGTAGTTTAAAGGTCGCTAGATATTGTTACAGTTTGAGTATATTGTTTAAAAGTTTATTTGAAAAATAATTTTCATAAGGTATTCTCGTTTTTTGCTAAGTACCAATATAGTCGTATTTCCTTGGCTGACACCAACTCCAAAAATAACAATAGTTGTACATTGTATCATCCTAATAATTTGTAAGTTGTAGATACTGCAAGGATACGCCATTATTTTGTTACTTTTTAGTGCATTTCTTGTTTAAGATTTTTTATTTATTTTGAAGTCGGTTTTTCATTTTTTTATAATATTTATTTATTTTTGATAAGTTACGTTTAAAAAATCAAACAATTATTAAATAACATCATTTTAATTCCATTGTTGTAATTGTCCTAAGTAAAGACGCTATAAACTCGTATCTTATGAAACTAACAATACGAAAGACAAGGACAGCAAATGCGGAAATAAAATTTAATAAATGTGTTCGGTTTGCTCTTATACTTACGTACATAATGGGTTCTTCGTTCTATTCACACATTTACTGTATAGGTATAACAAAGATGAAGAAACGCTTTGTTGTTATTGCTTCTTAGTGAAGATCTAAACCTTTATTATCTTATAATTTTAAATCGTAACAAAATAAACGTTTAATTAAAGATTTTTGGTTAATTTTTTAACAAATTATAATAAAGTTTGTATGAGATATTTGATGAGTGTATTTGATTGATTGATTTAAGAAATTTTTAAGAGTGGGACTAAAAGTGGTTGTATTTCCGACTAATGTGTGTGTGTGTGTGAAATAGGAAAAACGGATAGGAATCTATGAGTGTGTTAGTAGAATTGTGTGGATGTGTGCGGTTATTATATATTATAAAACGACATACGTACACGCTTCACAAATAATACGCAACGTACGACGAGCAAGAGAGTGTTAAGCATTTTCGCATTGCAAAAACATGTTGTGTGCGTGTATTTATTATTATTATACATATTTATAATATGCACATTGGTTTTTATTATTAAAAATGAATAATATTGAACAAATGTTGTGTGCTTGTTAGGGCCCGTAACAAATGTTTTGTATATAAATAAAACGTAAATGTGAATCGATTCGGAGATAATTCGGATATGAAAATTATGAAATATTTTGTTAGGAGAGTGTGTGGTCATTTATGTATAGGTCTATCTCTACACGGGCATATACTTAGATATTATAATTATTATTGCTTATAAACTTGAATTTTAACATTTTAGATAGCTTAGTGCGAATGTGTGTATGTGCATGTGTATGTGTGTTGGTGTAATATAAATATTTTTAGAGGGCACGTGTATGTTGTTAATTTAATTCGGGGGAAATTATTAAGATTTAAATTTTTGAAAAAGAAGATTTTTCTTAAATTTTTCGTGTCTTAATTGCACGTAAATATCCGCATAGTGTAATGATAGTGTATCGTGATCGACACGAGTGGATTGAAAAAACGTGTGAGTGTGTGTGTGTGTGTGTGGGTTAGGGTCCTGTATATGTGTGCGTGTATGTGAACGATTTGTATGAATGTATTAGTGCGTTTATTGTAAACTAATCTTATGTTTGACATAATACAAGAAATGACCAAGGACCTGGTTAATCCTTAATTTTTAAATCAAAGTGCCTTTTTTTTTTTTTTTAAAATAGAGTTTGAATTAAATGTTTTGTTCTAGTGGACCATAAACTTTTTTTTACGTTGAAATTTCATGAATCGCTCGATTTTTGAATTTTTATGTTTTTTCTCGGGAAAACTTTCAAATAAAAACGTCCAAAAATTATTTTCCTCGTCCAAATGAGTACGTATTTATGGCGGTGCGAACATCATTTCAACTCTGCGTTGTGTTTACAATAGGATTATTGCTTACGGCAACTAAATCTGGTAAGATTTTTTTTATTTCATTATATTCCCGTTTGGATTTTATCCCGATTTCATACAGTTAAGGGCTATTTTTTTTTGGGGGTGTTCCAAGGAAAGAATTTGAATAATAAAAATAACAAGGCATGAGTACCATGACACGCACATACGACTTTATAAGTGAATGAGGTTATTGATTTATATTTAATATATATAACTATATAAGCACATAAAGACAAACACATAAACATTTTAATATATATAAAACATTACATGCCATCAGTTTAAACAAAAAAAAAAAATATCCTCAATATTATCATTTAATTGTTTAAATTTTTAATTAAACAATTTAAAAATAAATCTTTAAAAATTAGTTTTCTTTCAAGGAAATTTCGAGTTGAAGAAACTTTTAAAAATGTGCAAGGAGTATTCATTCGATATGATCGTTATCTTCCTTTTATGTATTTATTTTGCATGGTACGATCCTTGTTTCGAGTTTACTCGTTCATGCCGCGTACATACGTAGTTTGTTTTTATTGTTTTCTAAAACTAAACATGGCGCCAGGTTAATTTGCTTCCTTCTTCACACACACACACACACACAAATACGTTTTTTCTCTTTCTTTTTATTATATACATAATAAATGATTTCCACATGTACATCGGAATACCAAATGATTACTTCACGTTTCTTCCTTTTTTAATGATTACTCATTCATTGATCAAATTTAGGGGTACCAATTAACACTGCAGATAATCTAAAGATCATTCCTTACGACAAAAATAAATATTATAAAAAAATGAAAAACCGACTTCAAAATTTATAAAAATTCTTAAACAAAAAATGCACTAAAAAGTAACAAAATAATGGCGTATCCTTGCAGTATCTACAACTTACAAATTATTAGGATGATACAATGTACAACTATTGTTATTTTTGGAGTTGGTGTCAGCCAAGGAAATACGACTATATTGGTACTTAGCAATAAACGAGAATACCTTATGAAAATTATTTTTCAAATGAACTTTTAAACAATATACTCGAACTGTAACAATATCTAGCGACCTTTAAACTACAAGATACCAATACCAACTAAACCTTTTTAAAATTTTTACAAGTTACTATTAATATTTATTTTCTTGACTGACACCAACTCCAAAAATAACAATAGTTGTACATTGTATCATCCTAATAATTTGTAAGTTGTAGATACTGCAAGGATACGCCATTATTTTGTTACTGTTTAGTGCATTTTTTGTTTAAGAATTTTTATATATTTTGAAGTCGGTTTTTCATTTTTGTATAATAATTATTTATTTCTCGCGTTTTAGTGATCTGAAGTTTGATAACTGATTTTATTTTCTTGAAAATGGTTAACCTTCCAAACGCGCAGCTCGTATGAGGCAGCGCCGTTTAATATTAAAAGTTACTACATCATCCGTTTTTGCCCTTAGGGGTAAAAATTTTTTGCTTTTAAATGTAATAACAAAACTAAGTGGATTATTCTTTCCAACAGAAAAAAAATTATCCAAATTCGGTTAAATGTCACTATTTCATCCCCTATTTTCATCCTTAAGGGGTGGATTTTTTTCTTCAAATTGAAATGTGAACAATTTAAAAGTACGTTGTACGTAATAGAAACACAATTATCAAAATCGGGTTAGCCAGAAAAAAATTATAATATTATTTCATCTCTAATTTTTAACCCCTTATGAGTGGAGTTTTTTTTTTTAAATGAATAGGAGATTAATTTAAGGTTGTGTTCTACAAATAAAAAAAGAATAATCAAAATCGAGCTATCCAGTAAGAAGTTAATATTTCATCCCTTAGTTTTCAACCTCTTAGAAGTGGAAGATTTCCCTCAAATTAAAACTGGACCCCACGAAAAGCACCAGCTTTCAAATAAAAAATGAATTATCAAAATCGAGCTATCTAATAAGAAGTTAATATTTCATCCCTTAGTTTTCAACCCTTTACAAGTGAAAGATGTTCCTGAAATTAAAATGGGAACACACGAAAAGCACTGGCTTTCAAATAAAAAAATAATTTTCAAAATCGAGCCATCCAATAGGAAGTTAATATTTCATCCCTTAGTTTTCAACCCTTTAGAAGTGAACGATTTCCGTCAAATTAAAATAGGACCACTCGGGAAGCACCAGCTTTCAAATAAAAAAAGAATCATCAAAATCGCTTCACCCAGTCGGAAATGCTGAGGTAACAAACATAAAAAAAAGTACAGTCGAATTGAGAACCTCCTCCTTTTTTTGAAGTCGGTTAAAAATAACAAAAACGCCCATTATCGAGAGGTTTCTTTTAAATCTCATCGAAAAGTTATCATAAAGTTAGCACTTATAAGTTTTGTTCTAAATGGCAAGCATCCTTATAGTAAAAAGTAAAATAATTCCTATTGAATACATTTTAAGGACTTGTGGTATGCAACGAATATTGTTCTATCAACATATTTTAGTTTAAGAGTTTGTAAACTCTTGTGGAATGAGCACAACGTTCTAACTACGTAACAATTCTGTAGCAGTTACATAACAAAGAAAGTTACGTAACTGTTACGTTTTTAATATCGTTTCGAAAAGCTTTGTAAGATAGAACGTTTATAAGAAAACTTTTTTGTTACCTTTATATTATAAGAAGGATAGCTCTTACTCAAGCTACAAAGATATTAGCTTTATGATTCCTCAAAAATATCTTTTTACCAAATACGTATCTAAATATTAATTAATATCTCCAAATTTACCGTTCGGATTATTATGTTAGGTATTTTTAAGCATTTTTATGTGAGCACTTTTTAACCGACTTCAAATAAATAAAGTTATAACAAAATGAAAAACCGACTTCAAAATAAACACAAACTCTTAAACAAAAAATGCACTAAAAAGTAAGAAAATAATTGCGTATCCTTGCAGTGTCTACAACTTACAAATTATTAGGATGATATAATGTACAACTATTGTTATGTTTGGAGTTGGTGTCAGTCAAGGAAATACGATTATATTGGTACTTAGCAATAAACGAGAATACCTTATGAAAATTATTTTTCAAATGAACTTTTATACAATACACAAGTACTGTGACCATATCTAGTGATCTTTAAACTACAAAATACCAATAACCAACTAAACCTTTTTACAAATTAACATTAATATTTATTTCCTTGGCTGAGACCAACTCCAAAAATAACAATAGTTGTACATTATATCATCCTATTAATTTATAAGTTGTAGACACTGCATGGATACGCAATTATTTTTTTATTTTTTAGTACATATTTTGTTTACAATTTTTATTTATTTCGAAGTTGATTTTTCATTTTGTTACAATTTTTATTTATTTCTCGATTTTTAGTGATCTGAAGCTTGATAAATGATTTTATTTTATTGAATATGGGTAAACCTACTAAACGCGCTGCTCATATGAGGCAGCGCCGTTAAATGTTCAAAGTTATATCATCCTTTTTGCCCTTAAGGGTTGAAATTTTTTACTTTTAAATTTAATGATAGAACTAAGTGGAATACTCTTTCCGATAGAAAAAAAATTATCCAAATCCGATGATTCAGTTAAACGTCACTATTTCATCCCCTATTTTTATCCTTAGGGGTGGATTTTTTTCTTCAAATTGAAATGTGAACAATTTAAAGGCACGATGTACGTAATAGAAACAAAATTATCAAAATTGGGTTAGCCAGGAAAAATTTATAATATTATTTCATCCCTACTTTTTAACCCTTTATGAGTGGATTTTTTTTATAAAAAATGGATATGAGATTAATTTAAAATTATGTTCTACCAATAAAAAAGAATTAACAAAATCGAGCTATCCAATGATTCTTTTTTATTTGAAAACTGGTGTTTCCCGTGTGGTCCCATTTTTTTTTTTTTTTTTTTGGTAGAACATAAATTTAAATTAATTTCATATCCATTTTTTATAAAAAAAAACTCCACTCATAAGGGGTTAAAAATTAGGGATGAAACAATACATTTTCTCTGGCTAACCCGATTTCGATATTTTTTTTTTCGTATTTCCTTGGCTGACACCAACCCCAAATATAAGAACAGTTGTACATTATATCATCCTAATAATTGTAAGGATACAAATTATTTTGTTACTTTTTAGTGCATTTCTTGTTTAAGATTTTTTATTTATTTTGAAGTCGGTTTTTTTTTTTGTTAAAATTTTTATTTATATGGATGTCTCTATGACATCAAAAGGAAATCTTTCTAACGCAACGGTCGGGGATCCGGGGTAAATTAACCCCAAATGGGGTAAAAAATAAAATTTTTAGGGACAAAAAAGGAATTTTTTTGTCATGGCTATTTTATTATTTTTTTTTTCAAAATTTAATTTCCTTTCCGGATCAGCAGTAGTCCGCTATACATAGGCTTGTTCGTTTCGTTCACTTTATGTCTACATTATGGGTGTACAACCCTTACACTTCGTTATCATTTAATTTAATTGTCCTTTTGAACTAACTGTCCTCAGCCAAATCCTTCGGGGCCATTCTTCAGCCAAAAGCCTTCTTACCTCAAAAAGCCCCAATTCTGAAGTCTGACAGTTTTCAATTAATTTTTGTTTTTTTCCAATATGAGAATTTTATTTTGTATATTACACATTAACGTGAATTAATTCCATAGAAAATGTTTTATTTAAATTTACATTGATTGTCTCCTTTTCAAAATAACGATCGATTTACGTAAAAATAGTTTGGGGTAATGGTAAAAAAGTTCAACATAAATTCAGCTTATTGACTTATTCAACTTATTACCATCAGCCGATCTTTGGTTAAAATTATTAGCTGCAAACGATAAATGATTCTTTTTTTTTATAAAAATTTATCGGAGTCTGGATGAAAGTTAATTTTTCTGGAATCTCCCGACTAGAACTAGAGAAAGCTGGTAACCCTAATCAAATTTGAAATTTAAAATGCTATGCGCATCTATTAGACAAAAGGATGTTGAACGATGGTTCTGTGTTGAAAAGGAAATGTGTGGTGGCATTGAAATTTTTAAGGAGCGCTATTTTTTGGCCTCGTAAATATGTGTTATCTACGGTATTTTAACTACTATCACCTTTCGTGTTTCATTTTGAAAACAAAAATATTTATTTTATTGTAACGTTTAGTGGTCCTTTGGGTCAAATTAATTTATTGTAAAAAAAATGTTCATTTAGTTTATTTCCCCAGACATTTATCTAATATACTATCATATATAAAATTCGTTGCGGACATATTTGCGTTAACTTAAAAAATATTTGGCGAGTTTTAATAAATTTTAATCAGGACTCTTTAAATATTTTAAGATACTCTTTTAGACTCTATGGTTTTCTTGAAGGAATCTCATGCTAAGTAGCAGATCAAGTTAAGTTTATCAAAGCCAAAATCATTGACTTAAGGGGTTGAATACACTTAGAATTTTTAAAAAAATCCTTTTTGCAATGCACATATATTGAAGTACACACCCAATAAAATTTGGTGATTATTTTCCAAGTTACACGCTTGTAAGGACATTTTTTATTCTATGTAAAGTATGCTTTTGTAATTTTAAATGCGTTTTTCTAAAAGCTTTCTCAGAAACGGGTGAAACAATTAATCTCAAATTTTAATAAAAGTTTCTTAAGAATTTTAATTTTATTTTACTTAGTCAAGGACGTATTGTAATGGGGTCAAATTTTCGAATTCGAGCTTTCACAGGAAATACATGTTTTGAGGTCCCCTGAATCCAAAACAGTGGTTTTTAAAAAACAGTTTGTGTATGATAGCGGTATCGTATCGAAAGCTTTATCCGAATATCACCAAACTTATATTACATCTAGTTGTGCCGCGAAGCTTTTGATTGAATTCGTTTGGCCGGAAGTTCCACTTTATTCAAAGAGTGTTTGAGCTTTTTCAACTTTTTTTCATAAACGATTCTAAAGATTTTCTCTGAATATTTTATGATTATTAGAATCATCAACTGTTAGTTGAAAGTTGAAAAATCTAGGTTCTTATATCTAGGATTAAACGGGGATCAAATCCAGTACCACTTGACGTATGAAGCGATGAGAGCAACTACTCTTACCACTGCGCCTAGACTAGATCTATTTAAATAAAATGGTTGTCTCTAAAGTTGGTTTACGGACGTTAGTTTTACGTGATAACGTAATAAAGAAACATTGATGAAAAATTGCGTACTTTTATGAATTGAATTATTATCACTGAATTATCAGGATACTCATTTGAGTATACAGTAAAAAACGGATGTAAAGAAAACATTTAACACGAAATTCGCTTAATACGTCCTTTTTAAGAGATTCGTTAAATCTAGTATTTGAAAAGTTCGTGCTTAACTATAAATATCATAATAAAGTAACTGAGCTTTGCTTGAAGATTGGTTATTTTTTGTAAACTTTTATTCTAAAAGTGATAATTGTCGATACCACTTTACCATTTTTAAAACTATTGTCTGTCTGTTACCGTTTCTTAGGAAAATTACTTGACGCATTTTCATGAAATTTGGTATGATGATAACTGACTATCGGAGCAATAACTCGGATACCTTTTATTCCGGGATAATGTATAATTTCCACAAGAAAATACAATATGATCAAAAATCACACCAAAAATATACCTTATAGTAATGATATTTATTGTAATAAGTTTGTTCGCGGATCCCATTCTTAACCGATTACGAATCAGTCCAAGTGGACTTAGGATAATCGCCAAGCGCATACACGCTTATGAACTGATTAAGGAGTAATTTTTCCGTAAACGAGTTTGGAAATGTTCGGAAGTAACGACGAGGATTAACGAGAACCCACGAAAATTGTTAATTGAATTTAACGTTGAGAGCGAAAGATAGAAAATCTAGCCACATTTTATCAAATTGCGCATGAGTAAGAGAATCGAATTTTTTGTCCTAAAAAAAAACCCGAGAATCGCTAGATCCCAAGTCCCGTTTCTTTATCCTTTTCTTTCAACTTTAAATTCAATTAACAATTTTCGTGGGTTCTCGTTAATCCTCGTCTTACTTCCGAACATTTTTAAACTTGTTCACGGAAGAATAACCTTTAATCAGTTCATAAGCGTGTATGCGCTTGGCGATTATCCTAAATCCACTTGGACTGGTTCGTTATCGGTTCAGTGTCAGATCCGCGAACAAACCTAATAAGTTACAAATTAAAGTAAATATAGGAACCGAGATTAATAAGTTTGGAAATTTTTAATGCATGAAAAATTTATTACGGATTAAGAAGGAGTCTGGTCACTTATGCCGCGTTCACACACTTCAACTTAAGTTGAACGATACTTTTCAATATTATATAGGATGACACCACGTGTAGTAACATTTACCAGTCAAGTGTAATTAAAAATTGTAGTATTATTTACAACACGAACTAGTAAAAATGTAGTTGAATTGTTGACACTTGCATTTTTTTGTCAGAATTATTGGTTATGCTCTATGCGCCGCATGCGTAAACGCCAAAATTTGTTAATTGTACAACACTCAGCAGTTGTAACAGCTACATATATTTACTACACTATGGTAGTTAAAAATACTATACGTTAGAGCTGAATACAACACAGTGTGTTATCTAATGTTTCGTTTGTGGTTATAGTGAACACAAAGTGCAGTAAAAATATTACTAGTTTAGTGTTGTAAATTTTACACCACTATTTTTTTTCGTGTAAAATTGGTATTTTTGAACTAGTTGCACTGAGGTAGCGATATTTACTATTTTTATTATGAGTGAGAAAAGTCATAGCGTGAATCAAGTCACGGGTAGCCACTAGTATTGAATAAATTGTTAGGAGACATTAACATAAACCTTGGCCATTAGGCGCCTAGTAAATTTTCTTATAAATTTTAACGAGTAGACTAGAGGAAAAAAAAATATTTAAATTGTGATATCAACAACCTCTTCAGATCTATACAAAAATATTTTTTCTATTTAAAATTTTGTTATTCTATTTCGTTTGAAATGTGTTGAATTTCATTTAGACAAAATTTAGATTTTAGATTTTCTAAAATAAAATTAGAAGAAGAAAAAAATAAGCCACACCACGATAGATAATGCGTTCTATTCTCTTAAACATTATAATAGATCGAATTGTCTTATTCGTTCTAATTGTCTGCCTCTGACGTAAAGATACTAATAAAATTTAAATCTTCCCCAATATTTCAAACGATGTGTTCAAACTTGTTGTTGGCAGATACCGAGAAAAATTTTTTTCGTCTCAAATTCATTTAAATTTGAACATTTTTTTCACCACTTATATAAATTCATCTATCGAGAAAATCATTCTAGTAAAAAGCAAAAAAATAATAACAATTTTTCGAAAATAAATAATCTCAAAAAATTTGAATTTTAAATTTTTACCCACTTCCGGTTTTCAAAATTTATTGGTCTATTAAAAGTGAACTATCTGAGCGAAAACTATGTTATAAAACTATTATTTTTCATAAATTAATTTCGTTCAAACTGATTGTTTTTGCTTAAAATTCAAATAGTTAATTGGATAAACCCTCATATGACCGATTAAATAAAATGAAAATTTAATTCATTTTTTTTTATCTTGTGTATGTTTATAAATAATTAAACACTAATAAATTTAATTAAGTTTAATTATTTTAATTAGATGTTTTACTTTGAAAGACTTTATTATCTCAAAACGAATAATTTCGTTTTAGTTTTGTCAATTTTTTTCCTTAATTGAATCTTTAAAACGTTATTTATTTGTTCTTAGTCAATAAGGCTTAATTGTAAGGCTTAGGGTAATACGAATTACTGTCCAAGGACAAAACATTCGTATGGATAAAATATCCACTGATAATTTCTTGAATATTTTTTGGGAAAATCATTTCTTTAAACAGTCGATCCCGGAAAAGAATTGGAAGAAGACCCGAAGATCAGATGACTCTGAAGGATTTTCAGTAGGACTTTATCTTTCCAAGTTCGAAGTATTGCATTTTTAACATTGCGTTAAAAGATATATAGATCTATAGAATTCGCTGATGTCCAGTGAGAGGAAGTGATTTTTAAGCTTGATCGTTTATCTTTTCTAGTCTTGTAGTATTTTGAGAAATAATCTCGTTTATTACTGGGGAAAGTTTGGGAGATAAAATTATTTGATCTTTTTAAAGTGAACTTTTTTGGCCTGTCTTTAGCATGTCGCTAAATGTAACACATTCTCGGCAGAGAATCGGCAAGTGTTCGGCAGAGCTCGTATACACATTGTTAGCTATATACCATGTCGTTTTCCCAGGCCTGCTGCGCGAGCTATTACTGAATGTAATGAGCTATTTTCCTCTCCATGACAACGTTTTATTATATTATAAGGTGTCATTAATTGTCAATCATATTTGTATTGGTATTTGTATTTTGATCAGTGTATTGATATAAATGTTATTGTTCACTTGATCATTATAGACAAAGATACAGCTAGTGAGAAAAGTGCAAAAATATCCGACGGCGATGTTACAATAGATAACAACAGGTAGATGATCGATTTAACAATAATCAACAATAATGAAAATAACATTCGAATATTAACATCAATAATGGAAATTCAAAATTAGTTCCAAAGGCGCGCGTCAAGTCAGACAGTGAATTCGTGCCACGTCCCTTTTTTCTATTCTATTTTCATACCCTAAATCGAATAATTTTCAAAATAATTTAGAAAAATGTTCAGTTACTTAAGTGTCTAAAATCCGAAAAAAAAAGTTTCACTTGCATCGTGGTTTCGTAAAGCCACACAATAATTTTTTTCTAAATAGGTTTTGGGTTAGGCTGAGGTTTCAGAAATGAGTTGTTTGTAAACATCCTTTCGAGATAGTCGGCGAATCCTCACATTTTTTCGTTTTCACGATTTTCAGTTACCAAGTGTCCTCTGCTACTTCGGAAAGAAATTTTAAGCATAAATGATTTTTTCTTTCTTTTACTATTATATGGTAAAGAAAGTATTGTAATCGGGTCGAATTTTCGAATTCGAGCTTTTGCCGGAAATTCATGTTTTGAGGTCCCCGGAGTCCAAACACGTGGTTTTTAGAAACATATTTGTTTGTGTGTGACAGTCATATCGTAACGAAAGCTTTATCCGAGTTTCATCATAGTTGTAGCGCGAAGCTTTTAGTTGCAATCTATTAACCGAAAGCTCCACTTTATTCTAGGAGTTTTTGAGATTCATTGATTTTCTTTAAATTTTCTATATAGCATAGTTTTGTGACACATTAATCTCAACTTTTACAACTTTTATTTAAAACTTTTTCCTAGGAATATTCAAATTAGGAAGGGGCTTGGGTTAAGGGTGGGAATTCGTATACATAGAAGCTGTATGCATAGTTCTCTTTATGTGTTTATAAAGTACTTCTAGCTCTTTTAACCAACATTGAGTTTCATAAAAAGAAGTACTGTAACGCCTCGCAACAAATAATTTTCTTCGTTGTACGTGTCTCAGGATTTTCCTTTCCTTTATCACCGCGACCAATGTAGTCTATTGTGATGTGACCCTCTGTATTAACTAGGAGAGTATAAGGCCTTTAAAGAAAACCAGCACCTGTCTAGGGTAGTGGTTCTTAAACTTATGTTGTCCGCGGACCCCTTCTTGAACCAATTTTTTTTCGCGGACCCCATCCCAACTCTAGGTGTTTTATATCGTTTTGAGACTACATTTCTAGTTAAATAGGTTATAGGTTATTTTAATACATAAACAGGTTTTGTGCACTTAGTAAACAACTTAGTAAAAAAAGTAAAGAAAAAAAGTTAGGTAGAGACGTGGTGTACTCGCATTTGAGGCGAAATTTGCCCATCGATAAAATACAAATTACGTAAATGCCTTTTTAAATTATGACGATAATGCTCGCGGACCCCAGTTTAAGAACCTATGGCCTAGGGAATACCATTGCTCTCTTACCAGGCCTCATGTCCGTCTTTCCGAGATGCTGCAGTCTTCTTTTGAAAGCCGTTTCTGCCGCTTTCCAGCAAAGATGGCATATCTTGATGTCGGCCTTACTGATCTTGTGACAATGGTAATTTAGGGTACAATGGCCCGTATAGAGGCTTGTTAGGAGCCTTACGTTCCTTTTGTCTAGTGACAATATGTCATGAATTCTATTCTAGAGTACTTTATGAATTTCTTAGCTTGTCTCTGCCCCGGAGTATTTCTCCAGTACGAAGCCTTGGTGTTGGTCTCCCAAGCTAGAAAAACGTTTTTGATTTTACTTTTTGTGATTTCACGAAAAGATTCAGGTCCTATGAGGTTTGATGAGGCGCCATTTTTGGCCAGTTGATCGGCGTTTTTATTATCCTCTATACCTTCATGTCCTGAAGCCTACCAAATATGGACCTTGTTGCAAGCTGTCAGCTCCCTGAGAGTTTGTTGACATTGCCAAACAAGTTTAGACCAGTAGCGTGCGGTGACTTTTGAAACAGAGCATGCGGTTAGAAGTGGGGGGGGGGGGTATAAGAACCACATTTTTAAAATTTATTTTTTTATTTGATAAACGTGGTGTTATAAGTATTTTTTTTTAATTAGCCAATATTCGACGCTCCTTCTTACAAAAATCATCAACAACCGCATCATATAATGTATTTAAAAACCACGAAAATAGTTCTTATCCTAAAGAACAGAACATTTGTATGGCCATTGGGTCAATAATTCAAAATAACTCACGAAATGTATCCGTAACAATTAAATTCACTGTTGTGATTCAAAACGGCAAACGCATCTGCAGACCGTTAATCAGCTATGTTAAATGCCGAGAGAGGTAGCATTCGGCCGTACTAGTGCGCATGCGCGACCAATTCGAAGCAAACAATCGCATGCTACTCTCGCCAACGCATTCATTCGGCTTTTGCCGTTCATTTGATTTGGTAAACTATGCCAATTTTATGAGTGATACCTTTCATTGTCACGCAAATTAAAAAATTTATAAATGATAAAAATATATTATTTTTAGAATGATTGTACAAATGCAATTACGTAAATTAAAAATTAAATGAATAAATGATAAAAAATATTCAATTTTTAAAATTGTCTTACAATCCAAAGGCATGCGCCGCATCTACAGCATGTATGGACCGCACGCCTCTGGTTTAGACCTAATCGTCTTAGGTGACAGGGCCATTGGCTTGGACAAAATTTCGTAAGATTTCGTTTTATCTTTTTCATAATTGTTTTTTAAAGGAACTAGTGGACTTATTTAAACCAATTGGAAATCTGGTGAATAGTTAATTACGTTAATTTAATTTTGAAAACATGAATTTTGGTAGTATAGTTCCTGAACCGACTAAGGGATAAAGGATTTTTTGAAATTCCATCACTAAATGGCTCAAAGACGGCGTCGAAAATTTTGCATTTTTTGATTCTTATTCCTAAATTATTAACATTTTTAAATGCTTTAACGCATTTATGAATCTACATGAAAATGTTAAAAGTTCTGCTTTTGTTGAAGAGGAATTATGTTTTAATAATTATTTGATTTTAATCCAAATTAAATTTTCATCGTTTTATTTTGATATATTCCACGTTTTGTTCAAATCGTTCAAATTATTCGAACTCGTATTTGAATTTGAGTCGATAATACAGAGCGCCAATAGACTGATTGTTAAAAACAAACGAACGGTAACAGTGTTAATTTTGACAGTCAAATCGGGTCCCAGTTTTTCCCTAAATTTCCCGAATTTACGTTGAATTGAGTGAAAATAATTGTTTTAATTTGTTTTAAGTGCCACTTGAAGGTTTTTAACAAAAAAATCAGTGTGATTTAAACTTTTTTGGTTTATTTGTGACAAAAAGTAAAGGTGCCATTGGAAGATGGAATTTCGTGTTTGTGAATTTTGATTTTACCATGGTTTTAGGCAGTTTATAGACGGTATGTCGTTAATTTATTTTCTTGATTCAGTTATAAGGATATTTATTTATTAGATTTAATATTCTTGGTTTAATTTTTATTTAAAATATGGTTATTAGAGTTTGTCATTAATAATGATTACTTTGGAAAATAAAAAAAAAATAGGTAAAGGGGTAATTAAAAGTATATCTAACGATAGATAAAATGGGAATAAACTAACAAAATTTTCTTGCGTAAATCATAGACATAGCGCTAATCTCTATCTATAAAAGAGTAGGTACCATATTATTAACAGATGTGCTGCAGGCTGAGTCCCTGAAAATAAAAAGATTAAATTTGATGGTGTTATTCCTAACAAAACTAGTGCACCCGCTGTGGAAATTCAAAACGAAGTTTTGCGTCTTTAAGTCCTAGTCTTAAACGATCAACTTTCTTATATTCTAAATTTATAATTATGATTCTACATACAAATTTCAAGAACCTCCGTTTTTGTTGATTCTTAATTCGTTCATTTAAGGATCGAAGAAATCTTAAGAAAATCCCCAAAGAACTCTGCTATCATTGACTCAGTTCTCAACAAAAATTACTTTAAGTGCACTATATTTCATTGTCTAATAAAATATAGTGATTTTATAGTTTCTCTAAGTGTTGGATTTACCATAAGCTAAACAAGCTATAGCTTAGGACCCTCACTTTCTGGGGGCCTCCAAAAATTTGTCCGAGGGAGCAAATATACTTAGGTCTAGAAATTTGAAAAAATCGATTGTCTTTTCTTCGATATTTTCAACGCTTAAACCTTTAAGAATACGCCCTTATAGCTGGGGAGCCCAAGCGGGGATTTCGGGATTTTCTCGAGCGCGTCAGATTAAGATAGGGTGAGTTAGTAACATGCTAAAAGGTGTATATTCCACTAATCTGACAATTTTGAGTGACGTAAAGAAGGGGGAGGGGTACAAAGTTGTTACAAAATCGTCATCTTGACATTCTCGAGCGTGGCTAAATTTTTTTTTATTTTGAAGAGAATAAATCAAGGATTACGAAAAATATATAATCTGACGATTTCCATAAGTCGAAGTAACAAAAAATCATCGATAAAGTTTAATGCGTGCAGCTGGTTGATGCATATATTTGAATTTTTCCAGGAAAAAGTTTCAAATAAAAGTTGTAGCCATTAATGAGTCTAAAAACCATAGTAAGTTTAAAGAAAATCGTTGTAGCCGTTTTCGAAAAAAAATGAAAAAGCTCAAAAACTCCTAGAATATAGTACAGCTTTCGGTTAACAATTTTCGGCCAAAAGCTTCGCGGCACATCTAAGTATAATATGGAGGCTGAATGTCAAGTTTGGTGAAATTCGGATAAAGCTTTCGATACGATATGGCTGTCACACATGTCTGTGTGTGAGTGTATGACAGTCATATCGTATCGAAAGCTTTATCCAAATTTCATCAAACTTGGAATTTGACTTCCATATTATAACTAATTGTGTCGCGAAGCTTTTGGTTGAAATCGGTGAAACGAAAGCTCCACTTTATTCTAGGCGTTAATGAGCTTTTTTAATTATTTTCGAAAACGGCTCCAACGATTTTCTTTAAACTTACTATAGTTCTTATACTCATAAGTGGCTACAACTTTTATTTGAAACTTTTTCCTGGGAAAATTTGAATATAGGCTGTATGCATATATACAAAAAAAATCTATAGCCGCTCCCCCCACCGCTGAAAAGGAAAATATTATATGCCATTTTTTTTTCTTTTTATCATCTAAGCTTCGCAGCCCAATAGGTCTCGATAACGCTCGAGTAAATCCCGATTTAGCATCGTGGGCTCCCCTACTATTAAGAGGATTTTTCAAAATTTTAATTATTTTTGGACTAGGAATCGCCGATTTAAAAAAATGTATAAGTGTTTACTACCATTGTATGGCCATTGCACGTAAATTTACCCGAAACTTTAAATGCGATTTTCTCGAAACTACTTTTTTCGAGACGGTTGCCATGATATTTCAAGTGCTACTGAGCCAATTTACTTGAAATTTGGTGTGAGCTTTCTCAATACATTATTCTATCGCACTTACTAAAACTATAATAAAATATCAATTATTACTATTTTTAAGAAATTTCGAAAAAGTCAAAAATATGGTAAAAAAAATGTTTTTTTTTTAAGCAGTCGCCATTTTGTGAATTTTTTTAGTAGTTCCAGACATTGCGACATTACGATAGATTAATAATCTTTTTCTTTTTTTTTGTTTCAAATTGCTAGGAGGGTTGGAATCGTGGGTATGGCCAATACGTGCCAATTTTTTGAGATCCCCCACTTCATCAGCTGCTAATTTTTTAAATTTTTTTCTGTATTTTTGTAATGTTAATAAATAATTTATGAAAAAATGGATGGTAAAAATATTGATTGCCTTTTTTACGGCACTTCAAAAATTACCTGAAAATCATGCCTCTACACCAGAATACCCCCGTAAATATACTGAAGCATTATTTGTACCAATTATTTGTACAAATTTAACTAAATGGCATGCATTATATAACTTTTAAATACATGTCTATAGTTATATTATATTCTACGTACAGTTTGCAAGATGTCAATCATAAGTTATTAAAGTGGGGATCAAAAGAGGGAAAAGAAGCAGAGAGCTGAAAAAGATCTTAGCAAGTTAACAATATTAGAAAGTTTCTTGACAAAGATAGATAAGGGGCCTGATGAACCAAAAGCCTCTACGATAGTGAGTCAGTCACGGGATATTTATCGTATTCCTGATACAGAACTTGGCACATCTAGTTATATAAAATCTACTTCAACGATTGAAGCAACAAATATTAAGATTTAAAAGCCAGAGAGTAGTACAAGCACAGAAGGTGTAGCATTAAAGAGCAAGCAGAATGATTTTGGGCTATGGGGTGATTTAAGTACAGATGAGATATTATACTGGGTAGAAAAAGGTCCGTCAGAATGTCAGTACAACAAGTGAGGAGTGTCGTTTCAAAAGGACTTATTTCCTCTAAAACATTTTTTAGGAAATTGAATAAAACTGTATAGTAGCAGATCCGAACCTACCTCGACCTTCACCGAGGTGATAATAGAATGAAACCTATTTTATCATGAATTTAGTATATTAGGAAATATATTAAAAATGGGTTGGCTAAAAAAATCCGGGGCAGACTATTTTAAATTATTTAAAAAAAAAATTTTTTAATTAAATATTGCAACATATAGAAAAAATTTTACACATCACAGGCGCCTGCGATGTTGTGTCCTTTATTATTACACAGTATACTTGCCTCGGATCTCTCTGTCACACATTTCCACGCGCATTAAAATTTAAATCTTTAAAATTCGCTAACCCCTAATAGGACCGAGTTTTTTGCAGACAAACCTATATCAACGTGTTCGCAATAAAACAACCCTTATGATGAAATATTTTATTAAAAATCATTTTTTTTTAAATAATTAAAAATAGTCTGTCCAGGATTTTTTTAAGCAACCCAATTTTAATATATTTTTTAATTTACTAAATTCATGATAAAATATTATGTTTCATTCTATTATCAACTCGGTGAAGGTTGGCGTAGGTTTGGATCTTAGACTAGTATTATCTATGTTAGAAAAAGTGTTAGTTTCTTATTTTTCTACTATTATTTTAATACAAGTTGACTTAAACTTGATGGCACTGCTATTATTTATTATTATTTAATAGGGGATATATGGCTATAATTAAATAATATTAAAAAAAATTTTTTTTTGAAAATTGGAAATTAGTCCTTTTGAAACGGCATTCCTCAAGTAACGGGCTAATGGGGAAAAATTTTGAAGAGAATTTTTAGTATATTCGCCAACAACTGATCGTGTATTCTTTCAAAACCCTGAAAACTCTGTAAACCATAGAATATTTGTTTGAACAAATATTTGTCACTGACATAGAACATCTGGACTTATAAAAGATCCCATATCTCAATTAGCTTGGGGCTTTAGCAAGTCTAAATCCGGCCCTGGTTTCTCTCTTTAAAGACAGACTTAAATTCTTAATCTATTATTATTATCTATTATTGATTTTTTTGTTAATTTTCGTAGTAATCTAAATAGTTTTATTTATATTGGAAACAACCTTAAGCAGTTTCCTATATTGTACCCCATTCGTAATATATTCAATAACTTCAACTTTATTTTACTATAAATTTTTGTGTTTTTTTTTTTTAACATTTCATCTAATACGATAGATAAATTTTCGTTCTTAATAAATGATTTAATTGTTCGTAATCACGAAGGACATAAAGAGCAAACACCTCGTCATTAGCACGAAATATACTCTCGAATAGTTTTATATAAACAAGGTTGTTGGACTTGGAAATTAATATATAAATACAAAAAAAAAATAAAGTCTTCATTTTGAATGTTAAATGATTGAATTTAGCAGAAATCTTATTTGGTTAAATCTTCCACTTTACGTTCGTTTTCTTCTTCTTCTTCTTCTTTTTCTTCGCTGTACATGCTTAGAAAGGCCGGAAATGGTATAAATTCCAATTCATCCTACATCGACATAAAACATTTCTCTCTAACAGGTGAACCTATCAGCATACGAAGTACTTGTTAAATATTCCCTCCATTTCACAATTCCGAGGCCATTTTGTATCATATATTATAAATATTATACATTTTTAAATTGCGCGCCACTTAACAATTTCATTTGATTTCTGGATCATATCGTATTTTTATACATATATACGATAATTATATATAAATATTTAAAATGCTCGTTCATCTTTACTATTTATATTTATTTATATCGTGTATGTTAAGAAAAAAAAATCATATAACATATAACTATATCCTATTCTTAGGTTTGGCTTGTTTTGCTTCTCGTCTATCGTTTTCTTTATCACACTGCTTACGAGGAGGTTTTTATCTTTGTCCCACTTATCGTAAAGTTATTTTGTTTTTTTTTTTTCATAATATTATATGTGGATATAATAATTATGACAATATTATGTGTGTGTGTGAATGATGATGTCATATGTGTGAGTGTGGTGTGTTGTATATGTACAGTTCATTCATAAAATAAGCGACATTTCACATCTTTGTTTCAACAATGCAATCGACAATTGTTGCATCCTTATTTCTAAACACACATCTATATATCCGGCTTGTTTTTCTTTTTCAAATTAATTATTGTTATTATTATTACTAAATTTTTTTATATATTACCAAAACCGAACTTTTTCTTTTTATTTGGAGAAATTTGGTGATTTACTCAAATGATTTTATGTCTAATTAATTTCGCTCGTATATACAAAAATTTATTAATTAGGAACTAACTCATTTAATCTGACCACATTCTCTTTGAATTGTATCATAATATGACGCTAAAGTTGAATAATTATGATTATACACAGTGAAGATTAAATGCCGATTCTCTTTCAATGTCAAAGTCACTGTCCAATCACATACATACTTAAAACTGTTAAGAACTTCCTTATAACAAATAAAATACACTGTAAAACACTTTTAAAAAAGCTTAAAGGACTAAGGAAATATCTGACTTGATTTTCGAGCTACTTAACTTCAATTTGACTTAAGCAAGCTTCAGAAAATTGATCGTAAAACTTCTCGTTAAACAAAGTTTGAAGACCTGCTAGAGACGTGAACAAATACGTTACCATGAAGCCAATAGGCTCCTTCTTTTTTTTTCATTTATTTAAGGTTGCATCAACTGCTATGGTCATTAGCGACCGTCGAATCCAAAAACTCAGAAAAAAAATCTGGGCTTTCATTGGGATTCGAATCCAAGACCCAATATCTAGTCCACCACGCCACTAATGCCGCGTTCACACACTTCAACTTGAGTTGAACGATAATTTTCAATATTTTAGACCGTAGCGGGGTAAACGACGCGAGAAGTGAAGCACAAGCGAGTTGAATGGGAAGCAAATTGAGCAGAATTGAAAGAAAACTGACCGGGGTTGACTTGATCAGTTTTCTTTTGCCACGTTCACACGGTTCAACTTGAGTTGAACGATAATTTTCAATCTTTTAGACTGTAGCGGGGTAAGTGACGCGAGAAGTAAAGCACAAGCGAGTCGAATTAGAAGCAAATTGAGCAGAATTGAAAAAAAACTGACCGGGGTCGACTCGATCGACTTGAACGACAAAATGTTTGACTCAGTCAAACTTTTGTTGAACGAGTCGAGCCGGGTCAGTTTTCTTTCAATTCTACTCAATTTGCTTCCAATTCGACTCGCTTGTGCTTTACTTCTCGCGCCACTTACCCCGCTATAGTCTAAAAGATTGAAAATTAT
The DNA here is from genome assembly GCA_958496155.1 of Sisyra nigra. Taxonomy (NCBI): domain Eukaryota; kingdom Metazoa; phylum Arthropoda; class Insecta; order Neuroptera; family Sisyridae; genus Sisyra; species Sisyra nigra. Next base: position 7,265,230 of record OY292318.1, read on the forward strand.
CGTTCAACTCAAGTTGAAGCGTGTGAACGCGGCATAAGTGACCAGACTCCTTCTTAATCCGTAATAAATGTTTCATGCATTAAAAATTTCCGAAATTATTAATCTCGGTTCCTATATTTACTTTAATTTGTAACTTATTAGGTTTGTTCGCGGATCTGACACTGAACCGATAACGAATCAGTCCAAGTGGATTTAGGATAATCGCCAAGCGCATACACGCTTATGAACTGATTAAGGGTTATTCTTCCGTGAACGAGTTTAAAAATGTTCGGAAGTAAGACGAGGATTAACGAGAACCCACGAAAATTGTTAATTGAATTTAAAGTTGAAAGAAAAGGATTGAGAAACGGGACTTGGACCTAGCGATTCTCGGGTTTTTTTTTAGGACGAAAAATTCGATTCTCTTACTCATGCGCAATTTGATAAAATGTGGCTAGATTTTCTATCCTTTGCTCTCAACGTTAAATTCAATTAACAATTTTCGTGGGTTCTCGTTAATCCTCGTCGTTACTTCCGAACATTTCCAAACACGTTTACGAAAAAATTACCCCTTAATCAGTTCATAAGCGTGTATGCGCTTGGTGATTATCCTAAGTCCACTTGGACTGATTCGTAATCGGTTTAGAATGGGATCCGCGAACGAACTTATTACAATAAATATCATTACTATAAGGTATATTTTTGGTGTGATTTTTGATCATATTGTATTTTCTTGTGGAAATTATACATTTTCCCGGAATAAAAGGTATCCGAGTTAATGCTCCGATAGTCAGTTATCATCATACCAAATTTCATGAAAATGCGTCAAGTAATTTTCCTAAGAAACGGTAACAGACAGACAATAGTTTTAAAAATGGTGAAGTTGGTCGTGGTATCGACAATTATCACTATTAGAATAAAATTTTTCATAAAATAATCAATCTTCAAGTAAAGCTCAGTTACATTTTTATGATATTTATAGATTAGCACGAATTTTTAAATATTTGATTTAATCAATCTCTTAAAAATGAAGGATTAAGTAAATTTCGTGTTAAATGTTTTCGTTACATCCGTTTTTTACTGTATACTCAAATGAGTATTCTATTTCTAGTGTTTAGATCACAAATTGAATTGTTTCTGATGATAAGTTTTTGACGTGATAACGTCTTATAAATTGATGAACACACTGGGTAGCCTGCATGAAAAAGTGTCACGTTCCGTTTGAGCTTGTGCGTGCAAGCGAGAACGCGATACAAGTGATAGAGAGGCAATTGTTAAATCCTAGACAACGTGTTTTGTGTTTTTCTACAACTTACTTAATAAGATTTAATTGATTTCCTTCATAATCTTCAGTCCGCTTTCATTATGAAAAAATTGTTAATTTTCGATTAACTCCTTCTTTGTATTATACAAAATAATGATAATTCAGTGATAATAATTCAATTCATAAAAGTACGCAATTTTTCATCAATATTTCTTTATGACGTTATCACGTAAAACTAACGTCCGTAAACCAACTTTAGAGACAACCATTTTTTTTTAGGTAATAATTTTGTTCACATCAGTGCTTAGGGGCCTGTAGGTAATTTTTTCATCGTTTGAAAGATAATACGTTATGGTATTTCCTTTTTTCACTCACAATGTGTTACGTTATTCCTGGTTAAGATCCAACAATCATAATTTTCTTTTCATAGCTTTCCTGGAGGAACCATACATTTTATCAGAATACAATTTTTTAAAATCATTATTGAAATGAATTTTCTCTCTATTTCAGTTTCTTTGGTTAAAACTTGAAAAAATAATAGGTATTACTCCGTCACTTACCATTGAATGTCTTCTTTTGGAAACATATTCACTCATATACAAGCAATGTTAGACCAGCCAACTTATTTTATGGGTTTATAATTGGTGTTTTACGCACTCTCTTACACCACTGGAATTTTAATAATTCCACACGGAAAAAAATAGTGGTTTAAGATTTACAACACTAAACTAGTAATATTTTTACTGCACTTTGTGTTCACTATAACCACAAATGTAACATTAGATAACACACTGTGTTGTATTCAGCTCTAACGTATAGTATTTTTAACTACCATAGTGTAGTAAATATACGTAGCTGTTACAACTGCTGAGTGTTGTACAATTAACAAATTTTGGCGTTTGCGCATGCGGCGCGTACAACATAACCAACAATTTTGACAAATAAATGCAAGTGTCAAAAATTCAACTATATTTTTACTAGTTCGTGTTGTAAATAATACTACAGTTTTTTGATTACACTTGACTAGTAAACGTTACCACACGTGGTGTCATCCTATATAATACTAGTTAATGTAGTAAAATTAACAAGGAATGTTGTTAAAACTACAACACATTTTTTCCAACTATGAGATTGGCTATCATTTTATTTAAATATATAAATTAACAGTGTGGATATAATTGAATGTTTTATTCAACTAATGTACAGTTTATAATTTAGCAAAAAAAATATTCGATCGATTTTGAATTTGGTATTTCATTAATGGATTAGTAGTAACTCGCGATCGAATACGGAATATTTGAAGCGTACGTTGAAAGAGAACGGGGAGTAAAAATATACGTGATTTGAATTCGTGAATAGGATAACTACATTACAAGAAACGAGCAATTTTAGTTTTTTTTTTTTCTAACTGATAGATAAATTATATCTTAAGATCAAATATTGATAATAGGAATTCGAGACGTCGAGAGCTTAACAGATAGTGAGAAGAATAAGTAATAAATGCGTTGATTTGATTTGATTTTAATTGAGGAAACGTTTGTTTTTTTCATAACTGCGTTGATGATTCCGAAAGAATGATCCGTCATTTTCAAATATGTAATATAATAAGGAATTTCACGAGCTTACTGTAAGGTGGGGGAAAGAAAATTTAACTGTCTTCCCTCCTGAGGTCGTGACTATTATCAATTTTTTTTAACTGACTAGCTATGTTTTGATTTTTAATTAGTGTTGGTTCTATGAAATTTTAAATGAAATTTAATTTATAAGTCCTTAGTTCAAAATTATCACGGATGATCCTGGTACAGTTTCTTTACTTCAAATACAGCCTTTTTCTTAAGCCTTTTCTACACTTACTGATCGCTATGTGTAATGTGCGGACTATGTATGTGCAATGTATGTATGTCGTCGCCACAAATTTCATAGACTTCAATAGATTTTATAGGTTTCAATATAGACTTCAATAGATCTAATAAAATTAGTAATAAAAAAAGTAAAAAAAATTTATTGATGATGCACAGATGTGAAGCTTAAAAGGCTTAAGATGCTGTAAAAAGTATTTTTTACGATTGACTTGTTTATTTCAAAAAATGAAGTATGCAATAGGTTGAAGGCTAGCAAGATGCCTCATTTTATTCCTTGGGTTTTTTAATTTTTTTTCAAAAATGACTCCAACGATTTTCTTTAAACTTACCATGGTTATTAGGCTCATCAAAGTCAATTTTGATTTGAAACTTTTTCAGGAAAATTTCTAAGAAAATTCAAATAAAAGAGATTCTGGGGAAGGGTGAGAGTCTTACTAGCGAAGTCTATCGGTTAAAATTCCAGAACATTTTACTTGACTTTTTGTAAATCAACAAATCGGTGGTAGATCCTAGTAGTATAGCCCAATAGTATAGTAATCCTTGTAAGCAACCATGGTTTTATGTAAAAGAAAGTTTTGTGACGCGTCGCAGCAAATATATGTTGGTCAGTTTGATTGTTCAGGGCAGTGTTCATAATGCTTTATCATTATAAATAATGAGCGATAAAATCAAGCAATCTAATAATTTTATGTTATAGTTGTCTACGATAATGTAGGATAATTTATCAAATTTTCCGGTAATTATAAACACTGCGATTATTTCTTTGGGAACTTTAATTAATTGACTGTAAATCTGGCAAGTGCAAGTACCGTAAAGAAAAGCCATGTAACTCAAAATGTCACCAAAGTAGAAGTTGTTCTAATACGTGGAAACTCTAGGATTTGATATTTTGTATGTATTTGTAACTACGTATATTTTTTTTTAGTAAGACGTACAATCACCAGTTTATTTCTTTATTTGATTGTTAGTTATTTACTTTGTTTTACCTAATAGAATATTCTCTCAATTTTAAATGTAGAGAAATATGAATAAAAATTTTCTCAAATTGCCCACTTATTCCAGTATTATTTATAATGCCCGGGTAATGTAATATTTTCTATATATTTTTGTCCCATCCCACTGGGCATTTTTTAAATAGCCCGGGAATTATAAATAATTCCCAATTATTTATATTGACCGTAATTTACATAGTATATTAATAAGTGTTTTAATAGTATGAACAAAAAAGTAACACCAGGGCGCAGTGGTTTGAGCAGTTGCTCTCTCCACTTCATGCGTAAAGTGGTACTGGGTTCGATCCCCGTTGAATCCTAGACCTAAGATTAAAAAAAAATTACCAACATAAATTTTCTGTGCTTAGTTAAAGCCATTTAAAAACACCATAAAAATTTGTACTTACAGAATGCTTCCTTTTCTACACTAAAAAATAGGTTCACCCATGATTAATTTTAAATATTAAGATAATTGTAGTTCATTAATGATTTTCATCCATATTTTTGAAATTAACCTAAACCGCTTCAACGCCGTCCAGATTATATCTTTTAGAATTTAATTTGAAGCAACCAAAAATATCAAGGATGTAAACAGGGAAATTAAAATTTTGAATGTACTATAGAACGGGGAATGTTATTTAAATATGATTTCTAGTATTACATATATATTATTTATTTATGCAAATTTATTTTGTTGATATCGTTATTACTCACAATAACAATAAGACATAAAAGCAGTTAAAATGTCAACCAAAACCAGTTAATCTAAATTGTCATCAAAATGTAATCGTTGCTACTTAAAAAGTGACTCAGTTTTCAAGGGAACTCACAGTTTCGGAGAGTTCAACAAATTGTGTTGAGAAAATAAAATCACTTAATTTACAAGTTGTTCTAATTATTTTAAATATTTTTTATATGAAAACTGTTCAGCTAATAATCACATAGCTAACTGTTATAGGTCTAAAGATCTATAAAAATTACTTCTTATTAAATTCTGTTTTAATTAGCTCTACAATAATATCGTTTACATATACACTAATTTAATTTGTACAATACAAGCGTGCGATATGTAATTAATTGCGTATTTATAATTTAATTAAATTTTACATAAAGTTGTAAATTTGAAGGTTTGAAATTGGTTCTAGAACAAAAAGTCCAAATAATTGGCAAAGATATATGTAGATGTAATCAGACAGGGGCGGACCTGATTTTGGAGGCCCTGGGTTATAACATTGAATGAGGTTCTATTTGCCCCCCTATCTGTTTCAAAGTGGAACTTATTTTCTTTATAATTATTTGTTGAAAATTTAATCCATCTGAAAATTAAATAGTATTTTTTACGTTTCAAGAAGTGTTGTAATTTTTGGGTTAACGATACCTATATTTAAATTTTTCTAAATGTTATACGGTGATTTGACAATCGCTTGTATCGACACTGATTTGGCGATGTTTGAGCACTGGTTAACCGGGTTGTAACTCAAGCGAACTTGTCACTTTATGTTTTTCACTCACTCTTATCTCTTTGTCAATGTTGTCTTGCTCTTTGTCTGTTTGTCAATGTTTGAACATCACCAGAAGGACGATTGGAACAAACCTAGAAATGCGTACAAAAGCATTTAGTGAATATAAATATTGCTCACTAAATGGCGAGGAAAAGCAATCACTTAGTGGGTATAAAAAAATCATTTTTAAAAAATATTAGGCAATACATGAGTTAGTGAATCAAAATTTTAACATTTTTTTCAACTTTTAAATGAACGAATTAACAAAATTGAAAAAGTAAAAGTTTTTGACGTGATAACGTTTTATAAATTGATGAACTACGACAACAAGTCTAAAAAAGTTCGGCCATTTTGTCACGTTACCTACATTTGAACCTGTAGAACGAACCCGAGAACGCGATACAAGTGATAGAGAGGTACGATATTATTGTTGAATCCTAGGCAACGTAGGGATGGGCAAATGTATAAAATATATCGATATATCGTATCGATATTTACAAGCAATATCGATAGATGCAGAGTAAAAAATATCGATACTGCGGTATATTAACCCATATTAACCCGGCAAATTAACCCATTTTCTGTGATCGGATCGAGCTGAACTTTAGCAGATCGATTTGTTGTCGATGGCAATGCATTCTATTAAAATTTTAGTTTGGGGGAATGTACTATAATCAAATTTAAAAAACAAATAAATTCGCTCGCCCGTCCCAATGGAGAAATGCTGCTTAACCTTTGAAATTTACACTTTTAACTATTTTGATAGAATTTTAAAAACTTTGTTTTTATGGGTGTATTTTTTAGTCATTTTGGTTGAAATATTTAAATAGTTATAATATCGTGAATGCTATTAGTGTTATAAAGTACTAGCTGGTCCCCGCCCGCTTCGCTGAGCGTATCTAAATTATACTGATTGAATAATAGAAACTTTCATCCCATCAACAAAAAAGACAGATAAATATTTCTAGATCTTTGATTCATAGAAAGTTTATGAAAATCCGATAAACTACTTTTCCAGGAAGATATTCTATATAGCTATCTAGAAGAGCTGTCTTATAGGTTCTATACGTTTTTATGAATATTATAAAATACCTCTACTTGTGTTCTTTAAGTAGCAATACAATTCGAAAATGTTGAATGTATTATATATTTAACTGAGTTTTTCGCCAAGTTCAAATTTTTCAATAGTAATTTAACACGTTTATTTCTAAATATTATAGACATTCAAAAATTAACAACGAAAGAAGTTTCAATGTTTCAAAAATTTTCATTATTAATTTATCGATGTTATCGGATGTTAAATTAAAAATCATATTTTGCAGTAAAAATTGTCATTTTTATTTCAACTTTTTTGGAGTGATTGTGTTAAAACGTTATTTCACGAAATTTAAGGAAAGCTTTTTTAAAAACACGATTCCTGCAGGATAAGTACAATTGTTATGCTATCTTTTGAGAATCGTGCATTATTTTAACATACGAATTAATAATCTGTATTTTTCTCTGACCTTTCAACTACACTATTGCAAAAAAGCATGCCAATCTTTTGCTCTATGACAAATAAAAACATATCTATCCCACAGGAGTAGTACATTTTTCCTGGATAAAAAGAGATCAGGCCTTCTTGAGGATAATGCGCTAGAACTCTATTTCACGTACTTTAACGAAACTTCCATTAAATACATGGTTCCTGTAAGATACAATTGTCTTGTTATCCCACGGGAAGAGTACAATTATGTCGATTTTTTGCTCTATGAAAAATAAAAACGTATCTAGCCCACGGGCCCGTACATTTTTTCTGGATAAAAGGTAGACCAATCCCTCTTGAGGAAAGTTCGTTAAAACGCTTATCCATGAACTTTCACGAAACTCCTTTTAAATACTCAGTTCCTGAAGGATACAATTCTTATCCTATCCTACGGGAACCGTGCTATATTCTGACATAAAAAGTAGCCAATATTTATTCTCTGACTCTCAATTAACCACCACATTGTAAGAAATTATGGTAATCTTTTGCTCTGTGAAAAATAAAAACATATCTATCCTACGGGAACATTTTTCCTGTATAAAAATAAGACTGTAGGATAAGAAAATTATTTTTGCCTTGAGGACATTATGAGTTATTACTATTAATACATTATAATCAGCTAACAACGTTTAGTTTCAGCATGATTTTTCTTTACACCAGTTTTTCTATTTTCCCGTTGAAATGAGAAATTTTTCCGATATAAAACGTATTGTAGATAATGATTCACATATTTAGCTATCATCATACTTAAATATCACCAATATTCATTTTCAAATAAAATGTATAGTTTATGCATAATTTTTGTTCCAACCCGTTTTTCAATTTCCCGTATAAATGAGACATTTTCCCGTAATAAAAAGTATTATTTTTAATGGCTCAGATTGTCATTTATCATCATACAAAATTTCATTAAAAACCGTATTTATTTAGGTAAGAATTAATAATATGTTTCTTAAAACAATTTAATGAATTAATTATTTTTGGAACAACTTTAATAACCATTAAAAAGGTTATATCGGGTCAACCTTAAAAGATAAATATATGTCGTCGCGGACTTTTTTGTAGAACTTTTTAAGAGGACAATTTTGTTTCACATGATTTTTGCGTAACTTTAACCGTTTACGTAGGGCAGGCAACAAACGCTCTCAAAAGGAAATAATTTTCCTGGTTTTTGCAACATTTTTCATCGATGCTCTGCGTCTATTGGTCGTAGCGTGATGTCGTATAGCCTAAAGCCTTCGTCGATAATTAGGCTATCCAACACAAAAAGAATTTTTCAATTCGAACCAGTTGTTCCAGGGATTGCCGCGTTTAACCAAACAATCAAACAAACAAATTCTTCAATTTTATATATTAGTATAGATAGCAAATTGAAAATCAAGTAGTCCATAATCCGGCTTTCTCAGGTTACCGGCATAGATTTCATGAAATATAATCATTTGTACATGAAGGGTTTACCTTTGCAAAATGAATTACCAAGTAAAACAAAAGGAAAATTGCTGTTGTTTCTCAAATAGTTAACGTATTTTTTTATTTTTTTATAAAAATGATCTTAAGAGATTATTTATACTTGTTCGTTAAAACTTGGAAGTATTTGGGATGTGCATCAAAATTATTCAGTCAACACATATTGTTAAAAAGGGGGATAAAGGAAGTTTCATTCAGGATGTGATTCATTTATAATGAAAACGTAACCCTTGCACTGTCCAGCCGGACAACACAAAATTCGGTTATAAAACCGTTTTTTTTTTTTTTTTTTGAGAAAATGCAAATTCCCACACAAAAAAAAATAAAAACGAAACGAGACCCTCTTCACGTCCGCAACCCTTCAATGGGCCTCCTCTAAAAATTGCGTTCTTTTTAATAAGAAACAAGGAAGATAACGAGAGTGAGCGAGCGAAAACCGAGCAACAAAGTGATGATTTTTTTTTTTGGCGAATTCTGTTAAGTGTTTGTGTGTGTGTGCGTTATAAAGAGATATAGTAGAAGTGGCCTTGTATTTAATATAATAAAAGAGGCCCGCTACACAAATTTTGGGGCTACAAATACACAATGTTCAAGATACGCACACACACACATACTCACGAAAATACCTTCTCTCAATCGTATTTATATCGGTGATACTCAAACGGTGCGTCACAGCATGGCTGTGCTTAGGGAGCTCTACCAAACTTAAGGGATTATATACAGTTGGAAATTTTTAAAAAATCGATTGTTTAAAATACCATTCATGTAATGCACATATAATAAGGTACACACCCAGAAAATTTCAAGTTTCATTTTTCATTCTATATAAAGTGCTTTTGTAATTTTAAATGTTTTTTTCTCAAAATTTGTTTTCAAAATCGGTTTTAGCACAAGCTTTTCTTAAGTATATTATTTAGTAATTAATCAAAGGTTTTCTTTCTTTGAGGAGTTTTGTCAAAAAAAGTTTTTTTCTTATTTTCTCGATTAATTGCAAGATAATACGAGGGTCGTTCAATAAGTCCGTAGGAGAAGATAAAAAAACAAACTATTATGAGTACCTTTTTTTATTTTTCAATATATGTAATCTCATGTTAGCTCTAATACTCATTTCCAGGCGTTTTCCCAAGATTCTTCAATTTCCGAAGACTAATTCCCAATTTTCCCAAAACAATTTCCCAGGCAATTTCATAAGACCCGTTCAAAAAGTTAAATTTCGAAAGGTCCTCAACATAGGCATTTATTTGGGATAACTCCCTCTTTCTCCGCTTTCACCCTCTTTCCTCGTTCTTCCCGAACGATTGCCAGCCAAGCAATTTTTAAAATTTGGTAATAAAAATAATCGTTAAGAGACCAAATCTGGTCAAAATGTGGTATATATGAGGTCTGTTCGCGGTGGTCCATAATGAACCGATAAGGAATCCGTCCAAGTGGATTTAAGCGATTTAGGATAATCGCCAAGCCCATACACACTTATGGACTGATTAAGGATCATTTTTCCGTGAAAAATGTTTGGAAGTAAGACGAGGATTAACGAGAACCCACGAAAATTGTTAATTGAATTTAACGTTGACAGACTTAGATGCCTCGTTCACACGATTCTACTTTGGTTGATCGATTTTAGTTAATCGATCAAAAGTTGAATGAAAAACCTAGTGTGATGACGCGTTCAAACTTTTGCTTTTTTGTTTCTGGCGGATGGTGGTGAATCCATATTTCATTTACAGTTATAAAGTGATGTTAAAGTTCATCGGAATTACCGCGAAAAGCTGCCAAAATAGTAGCCCATCGCTAATATCTTGGATTATTATCGATTATTTCGGATGTAGTCACCTTTTCTGGACATTCCGAGCAATGTTCATCTTTTCTTGATGCACGGCTACGTTTAAATTCATTTACTCCATTAAAAGTAGTGGCAAATGTAAGAGCAGTTATCCCATGAACTTCATTTAACTCAGCTTTAATTTCTTTCGGCGTTAAGCCTTTCGAATACAAATGTTTTATTACCAATTGAAATTCACCTTTTTCTTTTTTGACGTGATAACGTCTTATAAATTGATGAACTGCGACAACAAGTCTGAAATAGTTCGGCCATTTTGTCACGTTACCTACATTTGAACCTGTGCGTGCAAGCGAGAACGCGATATAAGTGATAGAGAGGCACGATATTATTGTTGAATCCTAGGCAACGTAGGGATGGGCAAATGTATAAAATATATCGATATTTACAAGCAATATCGATAGATGCAGAGTAAAAAATATCGATTCTTCGATATATCTATATTTTCATCTCAAAACGCGATTACTTGAAAAATTGTCAATAACTATAAGTGGAATAAATTATAATTATTATAAAATATAATAAAGCTTTTAAAAAAAATATCGAATTTGATATTCGGAAATAAATATCAACTATCGATATTTTGATATATCGATAGTTAAAGATTTAATTGATTTTTTCCTTCATAATTTTCAGTCTGATTTCATTTTGAAAAAATTGTTAATTTATAAATAAAAAGTAATACAATTGTTACAATAATAATTACAACAGTAATACAATAATTTACAAATACAAAGTAATGATAATTCAGTGATAATAAATCAATTCATAAAAGTACGCAATTTTTCATCAATTAGATGTTCTTTATGACGTTATCACGTAAAACTATCGTCCGTAAACCGACTTTACCAATTCTTTTACCAATTTTTTTAAGACCAAAGTTCTGCTTCACTCGACGATATTTAAACCGCACAATCGATAAATCTAAAAATTTAACAACTTTCTATTAAATCATTATAATTTTGAAAAACAAACAATTTTCATGAATCTGCGGTCCGTTTCTTAGATTTTCTAAGGACTTGTTGAACGATCCTCGTACATTACTTAAACGAAATCCGTTTGACTTTTGAAGTTATACTTCGTTAGGCGCGTTATGAAAAAATGATGAGAGTGAAATTTTTAGATGGGCGGTCATTTTGAGACAAAAATTAACAAAATGAAGTTGACCGCAAAACCACTCGGTTTCTTGGCGCGCGTAATTTGAATTTTTGTTTTATTTATTTACTTATTAATTTATTTTTATATTTAAATTAAAAATAATTATATATCTATACTACTATATACAATTTCTATGAAGCTTCGTTTTCATGACATGCATGAATTGTTAACTAGAAAAATGATGATGATGATGATGATATAATTTATTGATATAAATTAAAATATTATTCTCTTAATTTTACTTTTAATAATTATATCTCTAAATACATATATTATTATTATTATTAAATATTGATTTACAATTTTTTAAAATTGATTATCTGAATGCAATTAATAAAAACGAATTTTTAATAATGCCAATTGCCAAAGAAGTATAACTTCTCACGCTCGTACATAAGTACACGCAACTACTTTTTTTTCATTTTAAATGATCCAGCCCAGATATATTGTAGTAATCGCAAGACAGCTTTTTTTAGAGGAGCTTTTAGAGATCAGTTATAAAAATTTTTATTTTTACAAAAATGTTAAAGTACAGTTAAAAGTTACCATAATATGTGGAAAAAAATTTATATTAATAAATCAAATGGCTTCTCAGGAAAAAAATCGTGTTTTGGGGCTTTATACAAACTTTTAAGCAAAAAATTTCGAATCTGATAAAAGTTCACCTTGTGATAGACCGATAGTTTAATTTGGGGCTCCGCGGAAAAAAATCTATCATAGTATATTACGAGCGGCGGAAATCGGGAAAAGTTTAGGAATTACTGGTATATATTATTAAATATATATATAGGAATCGAATGACCGGCCATCGTCATAAGTAGCAGCATCATCGTCAACGGCAGAAGCAAAGAAAGAAATAACACAAACAGCAGCAGCAGCAGCAGCAGTAAGAACAGGGGCAGCCTCGCGCTTTTTCATATACACAGAACCACGTTTGCTTACGTTTTAGATTTACACAGTCAAAGCGAAATATATACGTACATATAAACACAGCTGACTACATTGAAACCTGCGGATAGAGGTATTTGGCCATATTAGAGAGAAGGATCGCCAATTGCCAAGCTAAGATATTCGCACATACACACACAAACACAAATTCATATACACTTTACCTATAGTTTAGGAGGAATTGGCGCATGAGTGCTGAAAACTATTCCGATAGGATTTTTTTTTTTTAGAATCTCTTCAATATTTATGGTAAATATTATGGAAATATAGTTTTTTCAATGGGATATCTTAGTCTGATATTGTTTAAATAATCTGAGAATAATGTTCTTCAGTCAGACTGGACAAATCTTTTTCATATTCTTCACTTTACTACAAATATTGAAGATCCTACATTTTTTTTTTTGGTAATACTAATAGTAAAAGTAAAAACATTTTTGAAGTTAAAAATGAATTGAACAATATCAACGATAAAATGTAATATATGGATTTCGTAAAATGTTACGTAGTTTAATAATAATTGCTAGTCGTAGGGGAGCCCACGATGCTAAATCGGGATTTACTCGAGCGTTATCGAGACCTATTGGGTTGCGAAGCTTAGATGATAAAAAGAAAAAAATGTCATATAATATTTTCCCTTTCAGCGGCGGGGGGGGGGGGGAGCAGCTATAGATTTTTATTTGTATATATGCATTCAGCCTATATTCAAATTTTCCAAGGAAAAAGTTTCAAATAAAAGTTGTAGCCATTAATGAGTCTAAGAACCATAGTAAGTTTAAAGAAAATCGTTGGAGCCGTTTTCGAAAAAAATTGAAAAAGCTCATTAACTCCTAGATCAAAGTGGAGCTTTCGGTTTACCGATTTCAACCAAAAGCTTCGCGGCACAACTAGTTATAATATGGAAGTCAAATTTCAGATTTGATGAAATTTGGATAAAGCTTTCGATACGATATGGCTGTCACACATGTCTGTGTGTGACAGCCATATTGTATCGAAAGCTTTATCCGAGTTTCATCAAACTTGACATTCAGCCTTCATACTATACCTAGATGTGCCGCGAAGCTTTTGGCCGAAAATTGTTAACCGAAAGCTGTACTATATTCTAGGAGTTTTTGAGCTTTTTCAATTTTTTTCGAAAACGGCTCCAACGATTTTCTTTAAACTTACTATGGTTTTAGACTCATTAATGGCTACAACTTTTATTTGAAACTTTTTCCTGGGAAAATTTGAATATATGCATCACCCAGCTGCACGCATTAAACTTTATCGATGATTTTTTGTTACTTCGACTTATGGAAATTGTCAGATTATATATTTTTCGTAATCCTTGATATATTCCCTTCAAAATAAAAAAAAAATTAGCCACGCTCGAGAATGTCGAGATGACGTTTTTTTTTTACAACTTTGTACCCCTCCCCTTCTTTACGTCACTCTCAAATTGTCATATTAGTGAAATATACACCTTTTAGCATATTACTAACTCACCCTATCTTAATCTGACGCGCTCGAGAAAATCCCGAAATCCCCGCTTGGGCTCCCCAGCTATAAGTAAGAATTTTCTCAAACTTGGCATTTTGCCTTCATAATATATCTAGTTGTGCCGCTAAGCTTTTGGTTAAAAGCGGTTAACCGGAAGCTCCACTTAATTCTAGGCACTTTTGAGCTTTTTCATTTTTTTTTCCGAAAACGACTCCAACGATTTTCTTTAAACTTTCTATAGTTCTTAGACTCATCGATGCCTACAACTTTTATTTGAAACTTTTTCCTGGGAAAATTCGAATAAGGGCGGTTCTGAGGTTAAGGAAGGGGGTTCGTTTTTTTTTTTTTTTTTTGTAGAGGTTGAAAAATCTTCAAAAGACACCAAAAGGGATGAAATTGAAGATGGTGTTGGTAGTGTGGGATTTTTACTCACTAAAAAACAATCATTTTAATGCCCTTCAGTGTGGAAAGGGGCCAGACCGAAAACCGCTTTCGCATTACTTCAGCCTGACCCTAGTCGCATGGCTACGCGCTCATTGCGTTCTTCGGCCTTTTTAGCCGTCAGGACGTCCTCCTTATATTTCATCATTGCCCTCCAGTAGTTTTCTTGACCAGCGATTACGGGAGTTCGTATACCTATTCATAGTGGCTGTATGCATATAGTTCTGTTTATATGTATACCAGTGTCGTGCGGTAACCTTTGAAACAGGGCATGTGATCAGAAGAAGGGGGGGGGGGTAATATAAACCAAAATTTTATTTTTTTAATTGGTAAACATGGCATTATATTATGTATTTATTTTTAAAAATTAGCCTTATTCAACCGTCCTTCTTACAAAAATCATCAATCAACTGCATCATATAATGTATTTAAAAACCACGAAAGTAGCTCTTATACTAAAGAGTAGAACATTTGTATCGCCTCTGGGTAAATAAATCAAAATAAGTCACCAAAAGTATCAGTAACAATGAGTAGCAGTTAGTAAATTCAAAACGTCAAACGCATCTATAAACGTCAGCCGGCAATGTGAAACGTCGAGAGAGATAGTACTCAACCGTACTAATGCGCATGCGCAACCAATTCTAGCCAAGCAACCGCATGCAACGGTCGTTGCGCATTAATTCGGCTTTTGCCGTTCATTTGATGTGGTATTCTATGCTTATTTTATGAGCGATACGTTTTATAATTTCTTAAATTAAAAAAATGTATTAAATGATAAAAATATTTAGTGCTTGGTATTTTTAGAATCATTTTACAATACATGCAATTACGTAAATTAAAATATGAATCAATCATAAAAAATATTTAATTTTTTAAATTGTCTCAATCCCAGAGCATGCGGCGCATCTACAGCATGTATGGACCGCACGCCACTGATGTATACCTAGTTATAAAGTGCTTATATTTTTTTTAACCAACAGAGAGTTTCATAAAACAAAGTAAAAGAAAGTACTGTGATGCCTCGCAGCAGATATTTAAATATACGTCAGTAAATATAAAGATTTATATTTTCAATATCATGCCATTTATTTTTATTTATTTATTTTTTAAACCGCTGAAATTCAAATAAATCGCGGTTCTTTGCACTTAAAAAATCTAGCACTTTTAAACTGATAGTTTTATTTAAAAAAATCTAAAGGATCTTTTGTATTTTTAGTAACGTAAAGAATATGAGAAAATCTATCTTGTCTGAAAATTTCGTTTTCAACAATAATGGTCCATGGCAAAATATGTTTCTATAATATTTGCCATATACAGGAAAACGTTTTAAGGAGGTATTCTAGTCTAGAGGCCCGAATTTCGAGCGTTTTTTGACAATTGATAAGAAAAAAGCATAATTGATATTTTTACCATACATTTTTTAATCATTTGTTTATTTATATTCAGAGAATACACAAAATTAATTTCAAAATAAAATTTTGTTTTTTTCATTGAGTTATGCGTCTTTGAAGTAGAGGGGTAAAAAAAAAAGGCCGTGTCCTCGTCGCCATAATTTCTACCCTTGTGGTCATTTGAAACATAAAACAATGATAGATTCTTGATAAGTACGAATGTCGCTATCGCATGAACGTCTAAAACTGAAAAAAAAAATTTTTTCATAAAATGGCGGCTACTCAAAAATAAAGGTCGATTTTTTCATTCATTTTTTAACATTGTCGAATTCTTTAAAAATATTACAAATTTAAAATTTTCATTTTTTGTTGGTTCATGCGATAGCGAGATATTTAAATAATATTCATGGCAAATTTCAAGTAAATCGGCTAATTAGAACTTTTAGTTTTACGTTAAAAAAAAGTTTTACGTTAAGTCTCCTTTGGTCGAGTTGCCACGACACTAAAACGGCTATAACTTCGGAAATAATTTGAATTTTGAAAAATCCTTCTAGGTAGATATTTTTGAATATATAAACTATCGGGTTATGAAAAAAACAATTTTTCGATTTTTTCAAATTCCTAGACTAGAATACCCCCTTAAGTAAAAATTTCATGACAATAATTTTTGATACTCACGCACCTATGATTCCTCCTAGACTATTAGGCCTCCGTTAAATTCTAGATGTTCTAGATTTCATCGAATCAAACTGATTGTGAGATTAATTCAAACATCTCTCTTGACTTTGAACTAGAGAGTAACGTTTCTAATCATCAATCCGGCATCAGAATGGTTGCAGGCATTTTTCTTTATTTGTAAAAATACCTTTCTTACAAATGAATGATTCGCACGTTTGTATCGTATCTTACAGTTAAATACGTGCGTATTTAAATAGTAGTCACTGTTACAATTTATTATAACACCTTGCCAATTTGGTCTCTGCGTATCTTACAATTACCGTTTATTATCTGTTACCATTTTTAAACAGATAAAAGAGAGAAATTCCTTTTCAAATTGGATAGAAAATTTTAATGAATTCCTTGAAAATATTTATCATTTAATTAATTAGTCATTTTATTATAAGTAAATTAAATTGGAAAAAAAAAAGTTTCTAATTTTCATCGCTCAGTTGACTTTGAAATTGTATGCCGTTTTGATATCAGTAGTCAACGACCATTGTATATTGTATATTTTTATAGCACAGAGATTCGAAGTACTTATTATAAATTTTATTGAAGACGAGCTGATTTTTAATCAGTTTCTACTGATCACACTATGATTTGATTTACATATTAGTGACTAACGACATTCTTAGTACGCAGTTATAAAAATATTTATATATAAAACTAATAAAAATAGACCTCGTACATTTTTAAAAAAAAATAATCAAAATTTTTGTCCATATTTGTAGCTTTTTTTTACTCCAAACAAGTGCGATTATAATCGGATCGAAATTTCAATTTCAGGCTTTTAATAACCGTTTTGAGGTCTTTCGACTCCAAAAAATTATTTTTAGAGAATTTTCTGTCTGTGTGTGACAGCGACCGCGACGTCGTATCGAAAAGCTTTATCTGAAGCTTTAATCTATTTATTAAACTTGGAATTTTCCTTTCATATTAAATCAAGTTGTATCGCGAAGCTTTTCGTCAGGTAACAGGAGACCCCATATTTTTAAACAGATGATTCTATAACTGAGTGTTTCTCTGTAAACTGGGCAACTTTTTGTAAGAAACTGTCTAGGCAACTTTTTTGCTTAGATCTGTAATAAATCTTATTCAGGGAATAAATATCCACCTATTTATTAATACTCGACAGGTGAACCAAAAATATTTCCATTACCTTAGAAAATATTTTGCATTTTCTTAAAAAAACCGATACAGGGGACTTCAATGAAAAATACAATTTCAATACTAAAATAAATTTTTTTTTATTTTCATTAAACTTTGAAGCTGAAGAATTAAATAACTGAACAAAAAAAAAACTTCTAAAACGTTTTTAAAATATCTTAAATATATTAAAATTTCAACTCTGAACTTTTAATATTTTACATGTTTAAAAATTTCTTCCTTAGAGTGCTTTTTTTTTCTTTGGTGCCTTATTCGAAGCAAGTGTGTACCTAATACAAAAGCAAACTAGTATAAAGACAGCCTTTTGGAGGCGAAAACAGTTCCCTGTCCTGTTGAGATACAGAGGACTATTGCCAGGGGACTGTTTAATTTCATTTCATTGAAAGATAGCACAAAATGTACTTGATCTATGCTATTTGCTATACGTCTTGTTTATTATAACATATAAAGATTCTAAAGGTATTATTATAATACTAGCTGTTACCCGCTCGCTTCACTGAGTGTATATAAATTTAACTGATTGATTAAAAAATTCCCTACCTTCATAGCGAAATCTAAAAATTAATCTATTTTGACAGAACAAAATGATATACTTTCAGACTTTAGATCCTAAGAAAGTTCATCAAAATTCGTAAAACTACATATCAAGAAAGAGATGTTAGCTGTCTCACATCAATTCTATACGGTTTTTAGTAAAAAAGTAACTGTATTCCTTCCTTTAGGACTTGAAAATCTTTCATACCAAATGTCATTTAAAACCGTACAGCTATTTTAGGGTACATTCATTAATTGTGCGAGGCGTTTTTTTCGACTTTTGAAATCCCATCCCCTCCCCTTTGGTAAGATGTCATGAGATTTGACACATATCATTTCCCCAACCCGCAATCTAATGTGGTATTTTTCAAAACAAAATATACGTGATATTTGCGAGACCTTCTCTTTCCCCAAAGTAAGATTAGATGAGATTCGGCTCGACCCCATCGGCCCCTGAACGCCTCACCTAATTAATGGATGTTCCCATAAAAGAATAGATTGGTAGCTCTCCTACAGGATCTTTAGCAAAACTTCATTAAAATTCGTTTCGTTAAGCAATTGTTGAATTTTGAAATTTTTAGTTTATTATTTTAATACGTATATTTCTAATTAATATCTTCGACAATGAACAATGAAAAAATTGAAATATTTTAAACATATTTCATTATTAATTTTATCGGGTGTTAAATTGAAATTCATATTTATTTTCCAGTAAAAATTGTCAATTTTTTAATTTCAACTTTGTAGAGATTTCTTTCGTTATCGTGTAAAATTGGAGGAAAATGCGTTATAATTCTATTTCACGAATTTTACCGAAACTTTTTAAATGGACGGTTCCTGTAGGATATAATTGTTTTGCCATCCCATGGGAAACATGCATTATTCTAGCTTTAAAAGTAAGCTATATCATTCTCTCCCAAACTATCATATTGCAAAAATAATACCAAATTTTAACTCTGATAAACAAAAAACATATCTATCCCACGGGAATAGTACATCCCTCCCGAGTAAAAAGTAGATCAAATTTTCGCAAGGAAAATGCGTTAAAACTCTATTTCGTGGATTTTAATGAAACTGCTTTTAAATACAAGGTTCTTATAGAATACATACTTGTTTTGCTATCCAATGGGAACCGTTTATTATTCCGGTATGAGGAGTAATCTATATCATTTTCTGGCCCCTAAACTACCACATTACAAAAAAGGAAGTTGATCTTTTTCTCTGTAAAAAACAAAAAAAATATCTATCCCACGGGAACCATACATTTTTTCTGGATATAAAGTATACTATATGTTAAACCGGATTATAATCTATATCTATGCCAAATTTCATTCAGATCCATGAAGTACTTTTTGAGTGAAAGAGCAACAAACATCCATTCCTACAAACTTTCACATTTATAATTTTAGTAAGATTATACATATAAAAAGAAATAAAATAATCCTTGCCAGGGGACTGTTGGCTGTTAAGTTTCAACGTATTTTCCGCAGAAAGACGCTCTTTTAGCACTAAATAAAATGACGACTGGACATTAATGACAGTGACCGCGTAAACTTTAGATCGTTTGCGTTTGGTTACACGCGGAAGTGCATTCTTAAACCTTTAGGGTACGTGGGGCGTAATTTAAAATATAGACAGGGTAACTGTTCACAAAATGCGGAGACTGACTTTAATTGAATTTTTAGTATTAAAAAATAATTTTTCTTTAAATAAGCAGTTCTAATTAATAATTAAACAACATTGTTTTAATAATAGAAATAATTTGATTGTTTCAAATGGTAAGGGTCTAATAAATTTATTCTGAAGTAACTATACTGCTTTGGTGACATGCCAGGGGACTGTTTTTTTAAGGATTCTATCAATGATTTTAATTGAATATAAATTATTTTAATTATTTAATTATCTTTTAAATTATCCACAAAACGTAGATCATCTGTAATTTCTTTATACAATATTGGCCTGAGACAATGAGTTGCCCAGTTTACAGAGAAACGCCCAACTATACACTATCTACTTAGCAACCAATCAAACAAATACCTTTTATATAAATCGCTATCTTCTCGCTTCCGTTCCGATTCGAAGACCTTCATTTAATTAAGTTATCAGTTTCATTAGTAAAATTAATAGCTAACTATCGATTTATCACCTTCAGATTATGTTTTAGCGTTACTTTCAAAGTGAACGAATCCTAGAAATTTACAACTAACGGAAATCAAATTCGATCATAGAATCCATTCACCATTTTTTGACTGTTATAAACCCCAAGAGGTCCACAATGTATATAAATATTTATTATTCAGATTTTAGACTGTTTTGAATATTAACATTACATAGTTTTGTTGGATTAGTTATTAGATAGTTTTTACAACTACATTTACGTGATAAAATTTTGTATCACACATTAAGGCCCGGTGCCTTTATACATTTTTGAATAGAACAAAAAGATTATCAAGTTTCAACTTTTACCAAATAATTATTATGCCAGTACGTTTTGGGACATTCTATAGTAGTATCAGGTGATGATTAACGCAAATTGTTTTTTATAGCACCAAATTTTTTTATTACCTACTTCTTGTTAGTTCTACAATAGCCATAAAAATAACTGACATACATTAAAGCGGTTTAGACATTGTTTATTTAATTTTATTTTTTATTAAGATTTAAATGATCTGAATTGAAGGGCTACTATATTAGGGAGGAGGGTACAGGACAACATTTGAAGGTAATTTTTCCAAAAATTCAAGGCAAAGTAAGTAAGAGAGAGTTTGAAAATCCTCCCATTAAGCGTTTTCTCTTACTTATTAAAAGAGTTGCTTGATCAGAATCTCGTCGTTTGGGGTTAAAGTTTTAGAGATTTTTTTTAAATAAAATTTAATTTTGACCATAAATGTTCTACATCGAAATATTCAATGCCAAAATTTTGCATTTTGACAATCTGGAAGATTGTGGTCAATTCTGGTTTTTGAAGTGATCGTCTATAGGGGAGATTTAAACAATCGTTTGCTTTGAGTTTAAAAAAAATTGGTTCGGTTTTTCGAGGGTCCTTGCAAAACTAATCCTTTTTTTGTCGTTACAATGAAGGAACACCAAAAATACAATATAAATTTATTATATTTTATTTTTTTATATTGTATAGTAAATGTTAATTTAAAAAAAAATAATGAAGGTATTCACATAAATCTTGTATCATTGTGCTATTTGTATTGAATCGGGTAGCAAATTTTTGTCCGTCCCTCCCCTGCTTTACTTGAGCTTAAAAATATTCTATATTGTATTTTAAACTTGAGGCACTTGAACAGCTTTCTCACAGGAAGTAGACAATTTTTGGACATCGAAGAATATTTTAGCGTTTAAAAATTAAAGAGAGGAATGGGAAGATCTTGACCAGCCCCCTACAACTCCATGTTACCGAAAATGACCCTATTTTGTCACTGCTTGCAGATAGCGCTAGTAGTACAGTTGCACGAAGATTTTTATGGAGGTTAAGGTGCAATCTCATGCATCGTTCGATTTTCAGCGATTTTGGGTCACGTGGTACGATTTCAACCAATGTTCTGCCAGGATTATGAAATTCAAACTGCTGCCCTAGTGCAGCTAGCGTCAATTGCTGAAGCTTCAAATCGCTCAGATGGCAGCCATCTTTTTACCAACTTCAAAATCCTGACAGCACATTGGTCGAAATCGTACCACGTGACCCGAAATCGCTCGAAAGCGAGCGATGCATATTGCACCTTAAAAAAAAAAATTTTTAAACGTCAGGCAAATTATTTTATTGTTATCATTGTTATTGATATTATATGAGAATAATTATGAAATTGTCATTTGTGACAGTAACGATGATAATTGCATTAGGAACTGATAAATGACAACACAAATTGTTAATAGCTGTATTGCAACTAAACTACCAGCGCCACCCAAAGGTACTAAAACATGCGACACAAATGGTCACAGTTTTTTAGTCTTTCTCGCATTTAAGTGACAGAAGGCTGGTCTTGACTAATTTATGAGTATAGGCCGTATAGGCTACCCCTATTTTTTCTTCTAAATATTACTAATTGCTATATAGTGTTCTAAAAAGTGTTATAACCATTTATAAAATGGTTTACAATTAACTTGACTAAAACGTACGGGCGACAAAATAACCGCGGACAAAATAACCGAATATTTGATTTTTTTTTAAATATTGCTAATATGTTAATATTAATTAAATACGCGTATATTGTTTAAAAATTAATAAATTTATTATTTTCATGATAAATATATTTGGATTTATTTATGCCTTCAAAGTGAATTGACATTATATTTATTCTGTTGTGCAATTATTTAGTCCTTGGTTATTTTGTCTTCGGTTATTCTGTTAGCCCGAGTCGAAATTTTAGACCTATTTTAGACCTCAAAATCTGGGTTCAAGTAGATTGAAACATGACCATTTGCATTTGAATTTCAGACCTCTTTTGAACCTACAAGTGGCATTTATCGGACAAAATACCATGTTTAGGCCCAAAACAGGTCTACACCAAAAACTTCAAATGGACCTCTCCTTCTCTCTCTTTTCTCCACTCTTTCTTTGTCACTCTCTTTTATTATTTTATTGGTAGGGGTTTTTTTCAAAAAGAATAAGATTTTTATTTTAATATTTTGTTTTTTTTTTATTCATTAAATATACAAGTTTCATTAATATAAGCGATAAATTTAAAAGTATTAAGAATATTACAAATATCAGTTCTTAGTTCTTAATTTCCTTGTCCTTGTTTACCAGCTCCTTTATTGTCGCCATTGCCATCATTTTTTTTCCAGGATTTCCTTTTATTATAATCCACAATATACCCAACCATGTGCATTTCTTTAGAAATTTTATTTAATTGTATAACATCTCTCTGATTATAAATCAAGATAATAAATTAAAACAAATTTCTTCACACTTTTTCTTTGAAACTCGGTTTTTTCATTTTAAAATTTTTTACATTTACACTTTTAGGCCTTTTGATATAGACAATATTGAAAAATAAATCAAAGAGGCAGTGAAATAAGTTTATTCAATTGTTGTATAATAACTCGTGTAGCACTCGAACGGTTAATAAAAGACTAAGGCTGAGTAAAAATTAACAAGAGTGAACAGGATTAAGGGACAAACCAGTAATGGGTACAAGAATACACAATATTATACGTAGCATTTAAGTATAGGAAAGAGAGAGATCAAAAATGTGGGTTATTAGTAAATAATATTTGCAATATTTTATGTTTTATGATCATAAACCTTTTTTTAGGACGAGACGATATGTTCACAAAATTTAAACAAAAATTTCATGTAGGTTAAAATGAAGACGATGGAATCGTTTAGGTCTACATGAGGCTCATTTTACTCTTTGGAGGTCCAAAACAGGGTAAAAGTACCATTTTAGGGCCAAAAGAGGTCTGAAATTTCGACTCGGGAGGGCACCCTTAGGTTGAGATCAAGAAAATAGCTTTGGATTACTTCCGTGGCGCTGTTGGTGGCCTGTTCAGACCTCTTATAAATTGAAAGTAGACATGGTAGTTAGTAAGGGAATTTCCATTAACATTAGGCATTTTTGGCGATATCCCCCGACCACCGCTTCTTCCCCTGGTGAAATGTGAGATTTGATTACACCCCATCCTCCGTCTCATAAGCATATTTTACTTAATTGAACTCAATTTTTAAATAGATTTGTTGTAGATGAAAATAAAACTGTACATTGCACGCTGGAAGTCGCACGTTTTTTGTACTGACCACCTCTTGTACCGTACAATGTATGTTTTGTTTTCATCTGAAACAAACCTGGTATATAGACTATGTGTATGGTATAATAATGTTGAGAAATAATATTTTTTTTCTTTTATAGATAATACAACCGAATCGTCGTCAGCGGGGCCGTCTCTAGACGCACCGCCATTAACCGTGCGATTGTGGCGGCCCCCTCAAACGAGCACCCCCTCGTTATCGTCATCGGCGACTCGATCCGCCAATGCTCACTCGCAACACAACAATGTGCGAGTGGTTGCCCGCGGTCAGTTGGACGTTAAGCTTGAATGTCCGGTCGGTCCGGCCGACAACGGAGTTGGTACCAGCAACCACAAATCCACAAAACACAAAAACAGTGCAAGCGAAAATGGCGGCGCGTACATATTCACGTGGCTCCATAACGGACGTCCGATCGATTTCGCCAATGAGACAAATCGAAAACTGTCGCCACACACGGGGACACTTACCATTCCAAAATTCATCTCGAAAAAGTCGACGAGTACCACGACGACGAGCCTGGAGGGCGAATATACCTGCATTTTTGCCAACGCTGTTGGCACCGTTATCGGCGAAAAAATTGTCGTTAAACTACCAAGTATGATTCCCTACAACAGGATTAGTTTAGAAATAATCACCAATCTCTATATAACTAAACTAAGACTCTATCTATTATATAAAAATAAGTCGGGTTTTCCTTTCTGACGCTATATCTCCAGAACACACGAACCGATTTCCACGGTTTTGCATTCGTTCGAAAGGTCTCGGGCTGTGTGAGGTTTATAGCAAAGAAAATTCAGGAAAAATTTAAACAGAAAAGCGGGAAAATCTTTTTTCACATACAGCGCCATCTCTGATGATACATAGCATGTACTACAAACCAATATTTTAAGTAGATAGCGCCGGTGCGTGATACATTGCTTGACAAGCAATGAGAGTTTTCATAGTGCAAAAAATCGACATAATTGTACTCTTCCCGTGGGATAACAAAACAATTGTATCTTACAGGAATTGGGTATTTAATAGAAATTTCGTTAAAGAACGTGAAATATAGTTCTAGCACATTATCCTCAAGAAGGCCTGATCTCTTTTTTATCCAGGAAAAATGTACTACTCCCGTGGGATAGATATGTTTTTGTTTGTCATAGAGCAAAAGATTGACATGATTTTTTGCAATAGGGTAGTTGAAAGGTCAGAGAAAAATATAGATTATTAATTCGTATGTTAGAATAATGCACGATTCTCAAAAGATAGCATAACAATTGTACTTATCCTCCCGCAGGAATCGTGTTTTAAAAAAAGTTATCCCTAAAGTTCATGAAATAGCGTTTTAACACAATCATTCCAAAAAAGTTTAAATAAAAAATACAATTTCTACAGCAAAATATGATTTTTAATTTAACATCCGATAACATCGGTAAATTAATAATGAAAATTTTTGAAACATTGAAACTTCTTTCGTTGTTAATTTTTGAATGTCTATAATGTTTAAAAATAAACGTGTTAAATTACTATTGAAAAATTTGAACTTGGTGAAAAACTCAGTGAAATATATAATACATTCAACATTTTCGAATTGTATTGCTATTTAAAGAACACAAGTATAAGTATTTTATAATATTCATAAAAACGTATAGAACCAATAATATAGCTTTTCTACATTGCTATATGGAATATCTTCCTGGAAAAGTAGTTTATCTGATTTTGATGAACTTTCTATGAATCAAAGATCTAGAAATATCTATCTGTCTTTTTTTGTTGATGGGATGAAAGTTTCCATTATTCAATCAGTATAATTTAGATACGCTCAGCAAAGCGAGCGGGGACCAGCTAGTTCTGTTATATAGATATCAGTGAAACTAATCCAGAACTAACTTCAATTGGTATACTAATCCTTCTTTGTTATTTTTAGTGATTGCACGATCTTTTATCGCGCAACCAATAGACACAATTGTACCTGAAGGAGGGAACGTGGTCTTTAATTGCCGAATTGCTTCAATTCCCGATGCAAAAATTCATTGGGAACGTGATTCAGCTCCAATTACCTCACCACGGTACGTCCTAGTGGCATTCATCTAAATCAAAAAATCTAAGTTTTATTTTGCTTTCAGAACTCTCCAATTACCAAATGGGGCACTAATGATTTATGGAGTGGGGGTGTCAGACGAAGGGCTATACAGGTACTTCATTGAATTGATAAATAACCATGCAGTATTTAACCTATTTCTTTGGATTTTCCAGTTGCATAGCTACAAATAGTTTTCAACGGAAATCACGTAGAAGTAATGCCGGTAAACTGACAGTGTTGCCGGCAAATGTTCCGGGTGTAAGATCAAACAGCGCGCAAAAACCAGAAATCGTTACCGGGAATAAAACCCAAACGATTATCACACATATGGGGCAAAATTTAACTTTGCTTTGTGCGGGAAAAACGCAGGTGGATACGGCAGTGCGGTGGCAAGTTCCTTATAACAGTAAGTAAAGAAGGAAATCTGTAAGATTAAGTGGCTTAGGGGGGGGGTTGGAACGGAGGGAGCGATGAGGTCTATCCAACTTAGGTACTAGACAATTTTATAACGACTGCATCAGGACTGAAGAATTCTGACCTCCCACCATAGGATTATTTGTCCTAAGGAGTCAATGAGTATCAACATAAAAATGGGGTGATGGGGTGTTTTTTGCTAAAACTACGCGGGGAGTATGGGCTGAAAAGGTTGAAGGGGTATTTTTTTTATTTTGCGTAAAAGGGTTCTATTAAAAAAGGAGGAGGTTCTTAATTCGACTGTTTTTTTTTTTAATGTTTGTTACCTCCAGAATTTTCGACTGGGTGAAGCGATTTTGAAAATTATTTTTTTATTTCAAAGCCAGTGCTTTCCGTGTGGTTCCATTTTAATTTGAAAGAAATCGTTCACTTCTAAAGGGTTGAAAACTAAGGGATAAAATACTAACATCTTATTGGATCGGTCGATTTTGAAAATTCTTTTTTTATATGAAAGCCGGTACTTTTCGTGTAGTCCCATTTTAATTTGAAGGAAATCGTTCACTTCTAAGGGGTTAAAAACTAAGGGATGAAATACTAACTTCTTATTGGATAGCTCGATTTTGAAAATTATTTTTTTATTTCAAAGCCAGTGCTTTCCGTGTGGTTCCATTTTAATTTGAAGGAAATTGTTTATTTCTAAAGGGTTGAAAACTAAGAGATGAAATACTAACATCTTATTGGATCGGTCGATTTTGAAAATTCTTTATTTATATGAAAGCCGGTACTTTTCGTGTAGTCCCATTTTAATTTGAAGGAAATTGTTCACTTCTATAGGGTTGAAAACAGAGGGATGAAATATTACTTCTTATTGAATACCTCGATTTTGATAATTCTTTTTTTTTTTTTTGGTAGAACATAATTTTAAATTAATCTCATATCCATTTTTTATAAAAAAAAAACTCCACTCATAAGGGGTAAAAAATTAGGGATGAAATAATACATTTTTCGTGGCTAACCCGATTTCGATTTGGTTCCTAATACGTACATCGTACCTTTAAATTGTTCACATTTCAATTTGAAGAAAAAAATCCACCCCCTAAGAATGTAAATAGGGGATGAAATAGTGACATTTAACTGAATCATCGAATTTTGATGATTTTTTTTCTATTGGAAAAACTATTCCACTTAGTTTTGTCATTACATTTAAAAGCAAAAAATGTCAACCCTTAAGGGCAAAAAGGGATAAAGTAGTAACTTTTACCATATAAACGGCGCTGTCTCATATAAGCAGCGCGCTTAGTAAGTTTACCCATATTTATAGAAATAAAATCAAACTTCACTAAAAATCGAGAAATAAATAAAAATTATAACAAAATGAAAAGCCGAATTCAAAATAAATAAAAAATGCAGTAAATAATTGCATATTCTTACAGTGTTTACAACTTACTAATTATTTGGATGGTATAATGTACAACTATTGTTATTTTTGGAGTTGGTATCAGCCAAGGAAATAAATATTAATGGTCATTTTTAAAAAGGTTTAGTTGGTTATTGGTATTTTGTAGTTTAAAGGTCGCTAGATATTGTCAGAGGACTAGTAAATTGTATAAAAGTTAATTTGAAAAATAAATTTCATTTTTTCATTGCTAAGTACCAATATAGTCGTATTTCCTTAGCTGACACCAACTCCAAACATAACAATAGTTGTACATTATATCATCCTAATAATTTCTAAGTTGTAGACACTGCAAGGATGCGCAATTATTTTCTTACTTTTTAGTGCATTTTTTGTTTAAGATTTTTTATTTTATTTTGAACTCGGTTTTTTCCGATTACCGTACATAAAAATTACCATTTAATAC
This sequence comes from Sisyra nigra, assembly GCA_958496155.1. NCBI lineage: Eukaryota > Metazoa > Arthropoda > Insecta > Neuroptera > Sisyridae > Sisyra > Sisyra nigra. Next base: position 7,293,595 of record OY292318.1, read on the forward strand.
TAATTAATTACCTAATTCAATCAATTCAAAATCAATGCCATTTAAATTAAGGACCAGTTTCCACAATGGAAATTACCAAAAAAAATGATTATAATTTTGTGTTGTCTGTCTGAACCTCCTTAGGATGAATAAGACCAAATGGCAAATACATTGAAATACATCTATATAGTTAATATCCCATCTAAAACAAATCAATAACGAAATTTGGCTAGATTAAATGGTCATATTTGGTCAGCTGAATACATTTTTTGGTAATCTTGATAATGACATCATCAATACTCGCCTCGAGTGCCACCCATACTATGCCACTGGTAAAACTGGAATCTTAATAAAAGGAAAATTATTCGTTTTCGACGAAATACAATATCGTAATATAATCAATTTAAACAATGAATATTTGTTTTAGGTACATTGAACCTTAATATTAGTTACTCAAATACGCTTCTTTTACATAATATTACGGGTGACGATGCTCGAGATTATACTTGCGTCGTCTACAATCAACACGGAAACGACACACAGGTAAATGCATTAGAAGACATACATTTTTTTTTTTTTTTTTTAAATTTATTTCTTTTGAAGGTCTGGAGTGTACAGATGGAACCATATTTTATTGAAATACCAAAATCAATCCATGTACCACCGGCAAAAACTGTCCGTTTAAATTGTACGGCTAGCGGTTGGCCACGGCCTGACATAATATGGTTAAAAGACGGAGCTCCTATTAAATATGTGAAAGAAGGCAAAGAGCATTTTATCAATGGACGAATTACAATTAAGTCGGATATGCTTGTAGTTGCTGGTATGACCTTTATCTATCTATCTATATAAATAAAATGATAGTTGTTTTCCAATGTTCGTTTTAACTACTGAATAGATTTCGATCAATTTTTTTTTTGGTTTATTTCTTATATACTCGGTTCTTATCTAAAAAAAGAATTATCACGATATCTTAATTAAAAACAAAGTAATTAAAGTTTTAAAAAATATGATTTTTACAAGCAAAACGCGTTAAGCGGTAAATTTTTCGTCTATTTGATTGAGTGGGGCAAACGGTTAAATGCGCATGAGCTGGAGAGAGAATGTTTCTCCGTTCACTGCCTACTGATTCTTTTATATTTGAGCGTAGACTTAATGCAGCTCAGCGAGATATTAGATTAATAAAGATTTTTTGAATTGTATTTTTTATTCGTTTAGCATATTTTAAAATATTTTTTGTAGCTTTTTTTAAAATTCTCTGTAAATACAGATTTAAAATACATTTTTAAGTTACAACCGTTACAATAATCAAATTACATTTCAACACTCCCTTTTATTATTGCATATATTTTTTAACCAGAGTTACCTAAGTTAGCGAGAAAAATTTTTTTTTAAATTAAACTATATGCCAAAAAATTGCTCCTTCAGAATCCGCAATTTCTCCAAGTGTATAGTTACTAATTGATTAATAATTAATTTTTCAAAAATTTGCAAACTAAAAATTAAAATTTCTCTAAAATACAAAAGTCACTTTTTAATTTTTTTTTAATTGCTCCTTAAATGCTCTTTCCGGGCCCGCAATTGCTCCAGGTGTATAGTTAATAGTTAACTAATAATTAAAATTTTTAAATTTTCAAACTAAAGATTTAAAATCACTATAAAACCCAAAATAATTTTTAATTGAAATTTTTGTTTTTTTTTTTTAAGTTTTTTATCTGCTCCTTTCATTACGCAAATAATTGATCAAATTTTGGCAATATTTTTAATAATTTTTGTTTTAACTATTTATACATGTATTGTTGTACTATGCCGTCATCAACTGCTGTTGGATCTTATAAACATGAATAGTTTAAAAATTTAATTACTAATTAACTATACACCTGGAGCAATTGCTGATCCAGAAAGAGCATTTAAGGGGGTCGACCCATGTGACGGTCTGTTTTTTAGGGATTTTTTAGAATTTTTTTTCTACGACCAGTAAATAGATAGAGCTTTAAGTTTATTATCATTTGTTAACATATATTTCGACAGTATAAATACAAATTTTATGCTAAAAATATTGTGTAGAACATGAGTTACAGCGTTCTGAACACCCCCACCTCGAAAAAATGAGCTTGCACTTCCTCCACGATTCCGGCCGATTGGCTTATTCGAAACAAAAAAAAAATCGACGTTTTAATCTGTAAGCCTAAATGCACGGAATGAACTATCATCAAATGAATATACAAAAAATTGGACTTTTGGTAGACATTTTAAATAAAATTTGCGATTTTTTTTTGTTATAAAAAAATATAAATTTTGAAAATTTGCAAAAGATAATAGTTCATTCAATTCGTTTACATGTGTTGAGTGTACCCTATAAATTTCAAGTCATTCGGTCAAGCTGTTTTTGAGATACGATGGAGGAAAGTTTGAAAAAAACGCGTTTAATGTTTCAACTGCCAATTCAGCGCTCCGAACAGCTCTTTCTTCTACCTGCTGTATCTTTAAAACGACGTCGAATTTTCAAAAATCACTTTACTACCGTATAATATAGATATGTTAAGAAAGCGATTTATTTAAAAAAAAAATCGATTTTTTGAAACCATCACATGGGTCAACCCCCTTAAGGGGGTATTCTAGTCTAGAGGCCCGAATTTCGAGCGTTTTTTGGCAATTGATAAAAAATAAGCATTTGATATTTTTAGTATGAATTTTTTTATCATTTGCATATTCATATTCAGAGAGTACACTAAATTAATTTCAAAACAAAAAAAACTTTTTTCATTGAGTTATGCGTCTTTGACGTAGAGGGGAAAAAAAAAAGACCGTGTCCTCGTCGCGATTATTTCTACCCCTGTGGTTATTTGAAAAATTAAACAATGCTGGATTCATGATAAGTACAAATGTCGCTATCACATGAACCTCCAAAAGTGAAAAAAAAAAAAAAAAAATTTCATAAAATAGCGGCTACTCAAAAATAAAGGTCGATTTTTTCACTCATTTTTTAACTTTGTCGAATTTTTAAAAAATATTACAAATTTAAAATTTTCATTTTTTGTTGGTTCATGCGATAGGGAGATATTTAAAGAATATTCATGCCAAATTTCAATTAAATCGGCTGATTAGAACTTGATATATTATGGCGAGCGCATCGAAAAAAGTAGTTTCGAGAACAACGAGATTAAAGGTTTACGTTGTCTCCTTTGGTCGAGTTGCCACGACACTAAAACGGCTATAACTTCGGAAATAATTTGAATTTTGAAAAATTCTTTTAGGGAGATATTTTTGAATATATAAACTATCGGATTATGAAAAAAAAAAATTTTCGATTTTTTCAAAATCCTAGACTAGAATATACCCCCTTAAGGAACAATTTTTTGAAAAAAAAAAATATTTTAAAAGTTATTATTTTGGATTATATAGCAATTTTGAATTTACAAATTTTTGAAAAATTAATTATTCATTAACTAATTACTATACACCTGGAGCAATAGCGGATTTTGAAGGAGCAATTTTTTGGCATTTAGTTAAAATGTTCTACGCTAAATTTTTTCCGGCTATTTTTAATATATTTTTGCTTTCAATTTTTTTAAATGTTTTTCGTTTGTAAATTAAATATGTTCTTAACATAATAACCTACGCAGACGAAGTCGCGGGTATCAGCTAGTTTTATCTATTATTGGTATGTGTTAGTTGTATAATCATACCATTATAGTAACTAATGCAACAATGGAAACTCTTACTATATTCTATGGCTACAATTCCAAGGAATGAAATTTTAGATAAACGACTGAATTACCAATATTACGCCACTAACCAATATTCTATAGTCGTACTGACCAATTTTTTTCTTTTTAGATACCGTTACGAGTGACTCAGGATTTTATGAATGTATTGCGAAAAATTCGGTTGGTGAACGTCGCAGTGTTGCTCGAGTTTTAATCAAACCCTTGCACCAAAAATTACCACCACTACCTCCTCCAAGTGGAGTATCTTGTCGTCCTTACAGTCCTCATAGTATATGCCTAATCTGGGATCCCCCACCGCCATTTATAACAAAAATACAAGCCTATACAATTCACTACATGCCATCCTCTGGTGGTACGGAACAACAAAATGCGACAAATGAAACGCATTGGCTGGTCGAGTCCCTAATACCGGACACGGATTATTCATTTTATCTACGAGCCTATATCCGAGAAGCAGCTAGTGAACAATCCGTGCCGATTGTATGTCGGAGTGGAACCAGATATTCAGACGAAAACCACCGTCGTAAAATTCACGTCGAACCTGAAAGTCCCGATGCGGTCCTGGTCCGGTGGCAACCATTAACAAACGACGCCCCCTGCGGCAGCGTTGCGCAATATAAAATCCAGTGGCGTCGCAGTGGTCATCCAAGCAACAGCGTGAAAATCATCACCAACGACCAGTATCAATACCGGATCACCGATTTAATTCCAGCTCAAACCTATCAAATTCGAATCTTAACCACATCTTCCTTCAACGACGATCTAATCCCCTGGATTAGCATCCAAATGCCAGCCAATCAAATCAACGAAACCCATCCTCGAAATAAAATATCCCTATTGTCCCATTTAGAAGCTGTACCGGTCTCTCCATCCAGTATCAACGTTTCATGGCACAGTTACACAAATCAAACCCAGAAATTCAAAGGATTTTTCACGGTTTGTTACATGGAAGCAACCTCAACACATAACTGTGGAATGATCAAGAAACACCAAGAAATTACTTTCGAGGAAGACTTGAACCAACGAAAAATGTCAGATTTAGATGTTGAAGGAGATGATGACGTTGACAATGAGGAAGATGATACTGATCATGATGTACACCGGAAAACTTCTTATGTTAAAACAACGACAAACAGCGTTATCGTCACAAATCTCCGACCATTTACGCTTTATAAATTCCTAGTTCAAGCCCATCCCGATGGAAACTCAAGTGAAAGTAACTTAGAATACGACGACGAGGATACCAATGGATATTCGCGACTAGTAGAATGTCGCACGTTTGAAGGAACTCCAAATGCTGTAAGAAACCTAGGTTATAAACACATAAATGGAACAACAAAGAAGATCGAATGGCAACCACCATCTCAAAAAAATGGGATACTTCGTAACTTTACAGTATTTTATACTGATGAGGAACAGCTACCATTACATCAATGGAACAATATAACAGTTCCTCCGAACAAATACTATGCCGAATTAGTGGGATTAAAACTAGGAGCTGATTACCACATTATAGTAATAGGGGAGACAAACGCTGGTCGAGGCAAAACGGCGAATTTGACGATATTAAATTTTCATCCACCTTATATAATTGATAGACCAGGACCGCGAGACGATCTACAAAATCGTCAATCGAATTTTCATGAGTCGTCCCACGAGCAAACCATTGGTAAGTTGTAGATATACAAAGGGTCTAGCCGAATAAGCCGATCTCAGCGGGCCCAGGCTGTTTTTTTACCCTGACGTTTATTTTGTTCTTTTCCACATATTCCTCTAGGTGGGACTAGTAAGTATACTTGATACTAGACTGCTTCTATTATCGGAGTTAGAGGGGTTACAACCCTTAATTTAAAATTTTTTTTCACCGAAACTAATAAAGATAACGGAACACATTTTTCAAAATAACATTTTTTGTGCTCACATAAAAATATTTAAGTGGTAAAAAAAATTAATGAAAGTTTTATATTTTAATAGGTATTATTTATATTTAATAGAATAATTTAAGTTTTTTCATAATATATCATTTTAATTAATCAATCGTCATCACCGTCAATTCTAACATATGTTTTAATAGAGTTTGATCTAATATATTAGTTACTATTTCTTTAGGCCTAACAGTTTTTGATTTGTATCTTACACTAGCTGGTCCCCGCCCGCTTCGCTGAGCGTATCTAAATTATACTGATTGAATAATTGAAACTTTCATCCCATCAACAAAAAAGACAGATAGATATTTCTACATCTTTGATTCATAGAAAGTTCATGAAAATCCGATAAACTACTTTTCCAGGAAGATATTCCATATAGCTATCTAGAAGAGCTGTCTTATAGGTTCTATAAGTTTTTATGAATATTATAAAATACTTATACTTGTGTTCCTTAAGTAGTAATTCAATTAGAAAATGTTGAATGTATTATATATTTAACTGAGTTTTTCACCAAGTTCAAATTTTTCAATAGTACAATAATTTAACACGTTTATTTCTAAACATTATAGACATTCAAAAATTAACAATGAAAGAAATTTCAACGTTTCAAAAATTTTTATTATTATTTTTCGGATGTTAAATTAAAAATCATATCTTCAAATGAAAATTGTAATTTTTATTTTAATCCTAAACAGAAAATATGTTAAAACGCTATTTCACGAACTTTAATAATCTATTTCACAAACTCTTTTTTTAACACACGGTTCCTGCAGGATACAATTGTCATGCTATCCTTTAAGCACTGTGCTTTATTCTAGCATAAGAAATAATTAATATTATTATCAGCTGATCCCTCAACTACTATGTTGCAAAAAATCATGTCCATCTTTTACTCTGTGAAAAACAAAAACATATCTATCCCACGGGAGTAGAACATTTTTCCTGGATAAAAAAGAGATCAAGCCTTCCTGAGGAAAATTTGTTAAAACTCTTATTCATAAACTTTTAGAAAACTCCTTTGAAATACTCAGTTCCTGAAGGATACAATTCTTATCACATCCTACGGAAACCGTGCAATATTTTAACATAAAAAGTAGCCTATATTTTCACTGACTCTTAAACCACCATATTGCAAGAAATTATGGTAATCTTTTGTTCTGTGAAAAACAAAAACGTATCTATCCTACGGGAACGTACATTTTTCCTGGATAAAAAGTGGACTGTATGAAAAGAAAAATTATGATTTTGCCTTGAGGACCTTATGAGTTATTACTATAAATATATTGTACTCAGATAAAAATGTTTAGTTTCAGCATGATTTTTCTTTAAACCAGTTTTTCTATTTTCCCGATGAAATGAGAAATTTTTCCGAAATAAAACGTATTCTAGATAATGATTCGCATATTTAGCTATCATCATACTTAAATATCACCAAAATCCATTTTCAACTGAAAATAGAGTTTATGCATAATTTTTTTCTCCAACCCGTTTTTCAATTTCCCGAGTAAATAAGACATTTTCCCGTAATAAAAACTATTCTATTTAATGACTTAGATTGTCATTTATCATCATACCAAATTTAATTAAAAATCGTATTTATTTGGGTAAGAATTAATAATAAGTTTCTAAAAATAATTTCGCAAATAATGAATTATTTTTGAAACAACTATAGTAGCCATTAAAAAGGTTATAGCGGGCCAACCTTAAAAGATAGACATATATCGTCGCGGACTTTTTTGTAGAACTTTTTAAGAGGAACAAATTTGCTATGCATGATTTTTGCGTAACTTTAACCGTTTACGCAGGGCAGACCACGAACGTTCTCAAAAGGAATTATTTTCCTGATTTTTACAACATTTTCCATCGATGCTCTGCTCTTATTGGTCGTTGGTAATTAGGCTATCCAACACTAAAAGAATTTTTCAATTCGAACCAGTAGTTCCTGAGATTAGCCCGTTTAATCAAACAAACAAACAAACTCTTCAATTTTATATATTAGTATAGATTTGATAATTTTTGAATTTTTTAACAGAGAGATGACAAAGAGGTTGGATACTAACATTATGTTTGCTAATTTTTTTAAGTCATAAAATTGCAAATTAGGGAAGAGTTAGTCTAATATCAAGTATATTTACTACTCCCACCTAGGTATATGTGGAGGAGAACAAAATAAACGTCAGGCTAAAAAAACAGCCTGGTCCCGCTGAGATAGGCTTATTCGGCTAGACCCTTTTAAAAAAATGAATTTTCTAATTTTTATTTTTCTATTTCAGCTATTATAATTGGCTTATCAATAGCGGTCGTATCAATTTTCATTTCATTCTTGTATTTGATGTTTTATCGTCGCTGTTCTAAACCCAATATGAATTCGCCACGTCGAAATTACAATGCGGCTATTGGATCGTCCTGCGGTGGCTTGCACTCAAATAACGAACATCAAATTTCTGCTAGTAGTGGCGGAGTGATTCCGACTGGACGAGGCGACAGTATAACCACATCGCCGTTAAATCCGGGTCTATCCGAAACCGATTCTCAGTGTTCCTTGCCACCGTTGTTTAACAATAACAGTGGCGTTCCACGAGGAAGCGGCAGTGCTGCTAGCAGTGATGATCGTACTGGCGGAACTATAAATTTGAGTGGAAGTGGAGCAAATGATATTGTTGGGGAATCTCATGAAATGCAATGTCTTGTTCATTCTTTGAATGATTCGTTGCCACCGCATATACCGCCTGTAACAGAAGTGACGCACCTTGACACAAAGGTACATTCAATTGTTTTATTATACAGGGTGTACCAGCTAGACCGGCCATTAGAAGTTTCCGGAGAACCTGAAATAATAGAAATCTAAAAATTGGGATTAAAGCCTAACTGGATTTTAGCTACCCTTGTAAAATATTTTTAGTTTTCTGACACTTCCGGTTATATCGGAAGTCGACACTAAAATTGTTATTTCATATGGTATGCCCTATTTGTTTCTACATATCTCAATTGAATTAATAACTCTGAGCATCTTTCAAAATAACAAGACCTCATTTAATCCTTAAGGCTTTCGAGAAAAAAAAATACTTTTATTGGAAATTTCGCATCTAACGGACGTCTTGTAAAAGGTCCGAAACTCCAACATTAAATAGTGTAGAAAATAAGAAAATTCAACGTTACATCCGTAATTTATAACCGAGTTTTATGCTGTGCTAGCTGATACCCGCCCGCTTCGCTGAGTGTAACTAAATTTAACTGATTGATTAAAAGATTCCCTACGTTCATAGCGAAATACAAAAATTAATCTTTTTTACCAGAAAAAGATCATAGATACTTTCAGACTTTAGATCCAAAGAAAGTTCATCAAAATTCGTAAAACTACTTTTCAAGAAAGAGATGTAAGCTGTCTCACATCAGCTTCTATACGATTTTTAGTAAAAAAGTACCTGTACTCCTTCCTTTAGGACTTGAAAATCTTTCATACCAAATGTCATTTAAAACCGTACAGCTATGTTAGGGGGCAGCCATTAATTGCACGAGGCCGTTTTTTGCGATTTTTGAAATCCCATCCCCTCCCTTCTGATAAGATGTCATGAGATTTGGCATATATCATTTCCCCAACCCGCAATCGAATGTGATATTTTTCAAAACAAAAAAATACGTGATATTTGCGAAACCTTCCCATTCCCCAAAGTAAGATTAGATGATATTCGGCTCGACCCCACCGGCCCCTGAACGCCTCACGTAATTAATGGATGTTCTCTTAAAAGAATAGATTAGTAGCTATCCTACCGGATCTTTAGCAAAACTTCATTAAAATTCGTTCCGTTGAGTAATTGTTAAATTTTGAAATTTTTAGTTTATTATTTTAATGCGTTTATTTCTAATTAATATCTTTGACAATGAACAATGAAAAAATTCAAATATTTTAAAAAAATTTCATTATTAATTTTAGCGGTTGTTAAATTGAAATTCATATTTATTTTCCAGTAAAAATTGTCAATTTTTTAATTTCAACTTTGTAGGGATTTCTTTCGTTGTTGTGTAAAATTGGAGGAAAATGCGCTAAAATTCTATTTCACGAACTTTATCGAAACTTTTTAAATGTACGGTTCCTGTAGGATATAATTGTTTTGCCATCCCATGGGAACCATGCATTATTCTAGCCTTCAAAGTAAGCTATATCACTCTCCCCCAAACTAGCACATACCAAAAATCATATCAATCTTTAACTCTGTGATAAACAAAAAACATATCTATCCCACGGGAATAGTATATCTTTCCTGAGTAAAAAGTAGATCAAATCTTCTTAAGGAAATGAGTTAAGACTCTATTTCGTGGATTTTAATGAAACTTCTTTTAAATACACGGTTCTTATAGAATAAATACTTGTTTTGCTATCCCATGGGAACAATTTATTATTTCGGTATGAGTAGTAATTTATATCATTTTCTGGCCCCTAAACTACCACATTACAAAAAAGAAAGTTAATCTTTTGCTCTGTAAAAAATATCTATCTTACGGGAACCGTACTTTTTTTTCTTGATATAAAATATACTATATGTTAAACCGGATTATAATCTATATCTATGCCAAATTTCATCCAGATCCATTCAGTACTTTTTGAGTGAAAGAGCAACAAACATCCATACAAACTTTCATGTTTATAATACATATAAGTATAATGGCCCATAGTATTTAGTCATGTTTTCAGGTAGGTTATAGATTTCTGTTATTTCAGGTTCCCCGGAAACTTATAATGGCTGGTCTAGCTGGGACACCCTGTATTAAGCATCAAATATAATTTCCGATTTGATCTTGTTTAAAAAACGAAGAATTATTTCAAATTACGTCACTTGAATGAATAGCACAATAGCATGTATAACACGGTTGAATAAGTTAATTTTTATCTGATTATTTTTTAAAAGTAAATTTATGTTTTCAGGGTGGTCCAACCTGTCTGAATGGGCATTTAAATGGCTTTAAATATCCATTGATAGGAAATGGACGTTTAGTCAATGGAGTCGTTCGCATAACTGAAAATCCCCAATACGATCCAATCAGTTATGGCAATGGGAAAAAATGTAATCAAATGTCGGTTAATGGAAACAACAACTGTGATAAAACCGATAATTGTCGAATCGATGTCGTCAATCGACGTCACCTAGACGAAAAAATCAACGGTGATATTGATGATGATAGTCTGAAATCATCGTTACTCAACAATCACACACTCGAATCACTTAACGACGACGATGAAGAATATTACGACGATGACGACTCGATGGATTTTACCAGTCCATTGAACTCGACGAAACTAACACAACTAGAAAATTCATTGACGTCATCGGCGTCATCTACGTCGACGTCGGTACCTAGAAAATTAGCACCACCTCTATTAGGGCCTAATGGTTGATTAGATCAATCAAAAAACATTTCATTATATGTCGATTGACGGGGCTGTTATTCGGGGGGGTTTGATTCAATAGTTGTTTAATGTGTGTACATAAAAAATAAGTGAGTGAAAGGAAGATAGAGCGAACGCGTATAACAGGTTACATAACAAAGAGTCGTTGAAACGAGATGAGAATGCTCCAATTACAACGAGCAGAAAACGGGGCGAGTAAGTAATTAGTATTTTTAACAAAATGTTTTATGTGTAAGTATAATGAATAATTACTTGTGGATGGCAATTTTTTTTATTGAAATTGTCTATAGGAATGTAATTGATTGAGGATAATGTCTTTGAAATTCATTGTTTTATTCATTTTTTTTTAGTTATTTTATAATTATTATTTCATTTTTATTTATGTTCTGGCAGCCTCGAAAATATATTATTGGTAAGATTAAAAGGGGATTTTAATTAAATCTCTCAGTTGTATAATTAGGCAATCTGGAACCACAATAGTAATTAATGCAATTAGCCTTTTTTTCTGGGAAGATATAAAAAGGATCCGCTAGGGGCAGCACCGGTGGCGGGGTACATATGTTTTGAATTCTCTATTGACAACAACGTCAAACGTACGTCTTATTACTATTAGAATAAATATTAATATTATAATTAAAAATATTAATAATTATTAATATTAGAATAAATAAATATTATGGTCAAAAAAATAAAATAAAAATTGTCATGCCTACAAAACATTGTGCATTCGCTAATTGTACGTCTGATAGTCGATGCAAGCAGGATGGTGTAAAATTAAGCATAGTTATAATATTATAGCATAGCCAAAAGAACGAGGATTAGCTTGGGATGGACAATTTGCCCAGTTTGTAGTAGGAAAACTGCATGATGTTGAACTTGGTAGAGTTGGGTTGAGTAATTTCATGCGTTGCTGTTTATCCGCTAGACATTCACCATCATCAATTCCAACGAAAATGTTTTTATCATTACCGTTTGCAATGCATTCTTCAATTCTAAAATATACAACAAAAAAAATCAACTTAGTTTATTTAAAATAATAAAATTTTCAACAACACAATGAAATATATGAGAAAATTTATGAATCTACTAATCTTTCAACTAGGACATTTTTATTACCTGATACGGTTAAGCCACGACATGCAAGCCATCGTTTTAAATCCCGCACAAGATGATCTTGCACTTTTGCAAATTTCAATTTCGCTCCAGGTACATTGTCTTCCGTTCATTCCATTATAATTCTATACGTTTGACGTTGTTGTCAATAGAGAATTCAAAACATATGTACCCCACCACCAGTGCTGCCCCTAGCGGATCTTTTTTAAATCTTCCCAGGAAAAAGGCTAATAGATTAGATGAGGGGCTGAATTATATATCTCCATCTTTTGGTGAAGGTTAAGGGGTACACCTAGTGTGACAACCTAAAAAAGGGCGATATTTGGGAATTAAAAAAAAACTACTGTTTCAATTGTTTTAAAAGTTTAAGGGTATATTTATAAATATTTTAAGAATACACAGTAAAATTTTTGAAAAAAAAAATATTTTTCGAGTTACACGCGATATTCGACAGCGCTAAAAAAAGGTGCTCCACTGCTGTAGTGATTCCGACCTTCTCCGTGGATGAAACCTAAAAACAAAATTCTCGTGAAACTAGAAGATATTATCCGTACAATGACCTACTGTCAAAAAAAAATACAAAATGGCGGCGTTTTTTTAAAAAAAATTGAATTTTACCCAAATTTTTGGTCGTTTTTGGCCTGCCAAAATTCGATTTTTGGTCATTGTATGAAGAATTTCCTTCAGCTTCCTCTTCTAGGTAATTTCTTTTTGACAAGTTTTGCCGCCATTTAATTGGTCGTCGATTCTTGGCGCCTAATAAACCATACTCTCCCCCTAAATTGGTAATTGCACTAAAAACTGAGACAAACTGTAAAATACAATATATATATATATATATATATATATATATATATATATCAGAGGCGTACGGTCCATTCATGCTGTAGATGCGGCGCATGCCTTTGGATTTTAAGACAATTTTAAAAATTGAATAATTTTTATGATTCGTTTATGTCATTTTTAATTTACGTAATTGCATTTGTAAAATCATTCTAAAAATGATATAATTTTATCATTTATACATTTTTTAATTTACATAATAATGAAAAGTATCACTCATAAAATTAGCATAGTTTACCAAATCAAATGAATGGCAAAAGCCGAATGAATGCGTTGGCGACAGTGGCATGCGATCGTTTGCTTCGAATTGGTCGCGCATGCGCACTAGTACGGTCGAATACTATCTCTCTCGGTATTTAACAGAGCTCATTAATGGTCTGCAGATGCGTTTGCCGTTTTGAATCTAAACAGTGAATTTAATTGTTACTGATACTTTTCGTGAGTTATTTTGAATTATTGACCCAAAGGCCATACAAACGTTCTGTTCTTTAGAGTAAGAACTATTTTCGTGGTTTTTAAATACATTATATGATGCGGTTGTTGATGATTTTTGTAAGGAGAATCGAATAAGGCTAATTTTAAAAAAATATTTACAACACCACGTTTATTAAATAAGAAAATAAATTTAAAAAATGTGGTTTTTATAACTCCCCCCCCCAACTTCTAACCGCATGCCCTGTTTCAAGAGTCACCGCACGCCACTGATATATATATATATATATATATATCACAACACTTTAAATGGCTGTAACTCAAAAAGTATTGGAGATATCGATTAAAAATTTTAGTATGTTATTTTTAAAGCTATAATGTATCAAAATTTGAAAAAAAAAAATTAAAATTGATTTTTTAAAAATTTCACACTAGGTGTGCCCCGTAAAAAAATTAATAATCATAAAATTTATTCTATTGAGCTAGTACCATTTTATACCACAAAGACCTTTGTTGCAACTGACACTTATCAATATTGCAAAAATATAATGAAACTATAATAAAGTATATTTATTATGATAATAAAAAGGGTCAATTTTATAGTTACTACTGAATTACTTTAAAAAATGTTCCAGGTGGAAATAAAACCATACATCGTTCATTACACGTCATCCGAAGTACGAAATTATGGCAACTTTTTTGTGTTGTGCATGCCTTGTACGTTTTAATTTTTATCTGGAACAAACCTTTGATAGCTAATTTAAAAAAAATTAGGTTAATACCACAATCGTATTTTTACTATATTTTCGAGTCTGTTCAGACAATGAATTTCTATTTATTCGTGAGTTTTCTCTCCCGTTTTCTTTTACAAATAAATCGATTTTTTCTTCATCAAAATGGCTACCATACCATCAAACATTTCTTGTACAATAGCATCGGATAAATGCGGGTATTTTTTTTATTTTAAGTATATAGAAATATAATTTTTTTTACGTTTCGCCAAAAGGATTGTAGATAAGAATGCATATCTTGTGTAGAAGAAACATTCAAAAACTGGTCAGATGTAGCGACCAGGAAAATAGTTCTACAATAGTCGCTCTTATAAGCTCTGTTATAAGCTGAACGTAAGTCTAATGGCGCTAACTGGTGGCAATTTTGAACTAATTGTAGGGATCTTTCTTTAACACAGTGATATACGTTCTTTCTAAATCCTTCATGGTTTCACCTTAAACGAACACGTTTATGTAATTTAAAGTACATAATACACACCATACACAGTTCTCCTAGTTTTAAGTGAATCTTTCCCAATTTTCTCAGGATCCGACAAATTAAAATCGGATTGTTTTCTTGCGAATTTAAATAGGGCAGCTTATTTTCTCAGATTTTTATTTAAAAAAAAAAATATTAAGTTCCTAAAAAAGATACAATTATTTTTATCGTAGAGGGTTTTTTTTTTATTATTTGATTAAACATTTTGATATGGAAGTCTCAAAAGTAAAGAAACAAAAGGTAGAAGGTGGAGGTAGAAGAATTCTAAGACGAAAATTTTTTTGACGTTTTTTTTTTTTTTAATTTGACCCATTAGTTATTAACGTAATTAATTAGCTAATTAGAGATCATGTAGGAGGAGTGAACTGAAACGAACACTTTGAGTGGCTTGTTCATTTTGTTAATAACTAAATACTGGAAATAAAAAAAAAATGCCAAAGGACTTTTCGTTTTAGAATTGCATCGTTTACCTCCAGTTCCCGGCAGTTTTATTACTTTTAAGATCACAATATAGTATATGTAGTAAAATATGGCCTATTTCATCTCCGTATTAAATTTCCGAAAGTTCGGGAAAACAACTTAATGTTACCTCGTTTAAATTAAAAAAAAAAAATCAAATAATATATTTAACAAATACCTCATTTTTTTCTATATACAATTTTTATGATTAATAACAGTTGTTTTATTATTTATTATTTTTTTTTTATTAAAAGAATATTTTATTTTAAAAAATCATCATTTTGTTATAATTTTTTATTTCTTTAATTTTTTCGAAAAAATTTCTAGACATATTCTCTGCTGCTTAAAAAAAATGTTCTTTGAAAAATAAGTGTAGTAATTATATAATAAATATAAGTTGGTCTAAGGAGTCAGAATATTGAGAGCCACTGTAAAGATTGAACAGGTAAAGACGCACAAAATGGAAATAAAGCCCTTGAAAATCTTACGAGCTTTTTATATGTGAATTTTTTACCTAACATTTATCTGTTGAATTTTTACACGTTTCATAAAAATTTGAACGACAAACTCGTTCCAATTAAGATTTCTTTTTTTTATATATATGAAAAAAATGTTGTAAGCAAATAAAAATTCAACCAGTTGAACTTACAATATATTAAGATACAAAAAAAATACTACTAGTACCTGAACATATAAAATAATGTTATTAACAATTTAAGAAGATAAATTTAAAAGAAAAAGAAAAACTTTTGCATAAAAACCACGAAAATCCCCCTAAAAAAAAAAAATAAACGGTTATTATTTTTGTAATATTATTGGCAATGAAAGCTGGAAAACGAAAGTCATCAAAAATAAATACTCGAATAATTTTTTTTTTTTTTCGGTTTTTCAATACAGAGATATTTTATTAATTTTTATAATATTAATTTTTTTTTTGTTGAGAAAGTTAAAAAAATTGTCAAGTTGTTGAGAGAAAGAGAGAAAAAAAATCACAATCCATACCTCTGACGCTTAAAGAAAATTCATAATTCCATTGATATTTTCTTAGATGAATTTAAACATACAGAAAACCTACTGCAGCTACCTCCTTACAAATAGTATAACAAAACATTCCTACAAGATTTTCATCTTTTTATTTTATACACAATTTTATTAGAAATAATTTTTTAAAACTTGACAAATCTTTTTATTTTCGAAAAAAAAAACCGCCCATTTATTGTTATTTTGATTCATATTATAGTAGACGGAATGACATAATCAGAATTGGTATTACCGACTCGGAAAAGCTTTGTTGTGCTTGATTAAACAAATAAATCATAAAAAATCTTTTTTACAGCATCTTAAGCCTTTTAAGCTTCACATCTGTGCATCATCAATAAATTTTTTTACTTTTTTTATTACTAATGTTATTAGATCTATTGAAGTCTATGAAATTTGTGGCGACGACATACATGCATAGTCCGCACATTACACATAGCGATCAGTAAGTGTAGAAAAGGCTTAAGAAAAAAATAATAAGGATCAAAAATCACTAAAAATCTCAAAAAAATTATTTTCTAAATTCAACTGATAAGTCAATATCAAGGGGTCATCTATCAATGATTTTTGAATCTTTGTCACAGATGGTCACATTTGTAAGACTCCTTACTTTCAAGTGTGACGTCATATCTTTTGCAGTTCAGAAAGATAGAGTTGATAGTATTGTAAAATTTTTTTTGTTCAAATTTAAATTTTTAAAATGTAATCTCCTAACATATGACGTCACGTTTTTTATGCCCTTTTCTATTTCTTACCGCACAAGATCAAGATTGACTTCCTCCCCTCTCCTGAATGTCTAACGTAATTGTATGATCCCCTTAAGTACCTAATATGCTTTAAGTTAGGGTTTCGCTTAATTTTTCACTAACTAAAATTTTTTATTTAGTATTAATTTTAAATAAAGGGGGTTCCAACTCTCTCCTCAGCAGGGGGGTCAAAAATTTTGTGACGTTACATGCCCAAATTTAAAATGCTTACAATTTATATACCCAAACAAAAAGCTTAAAATTTGAAAAAAAAACTGCCGTTTTAATTTAATTACTCCTACATATAAAGTTGAAAAATATGTGACGTCACAACAGGAGGGATAGGGTATTAAAAAAGTACCGCTTGTGACAGAGTCGAGCAGTGGCGTAACTATACCATTGGATAACCCCTTTCCTCTCCCCCGTAATTAGTCATAATATTCCCCCCCCCCGTTTTAAATGTTAATAATTTATATAAATTTGTACGTGGTCATTTGTTGTGCCGAACTTTAGTTGATTTTAAGTACTGATATAAAATTTGTACTAAATTTTATTAAGATATTAGATTACTTTTGGAGTAGCGGCCTCTCGGACCGGGGCTCTAACTCTCGTGGGGCCCGTGGCAATTTGCCAGCCGTGCTACCCTATAGTTACGCCATTGGAGCCGGGGAAGAGTCAAAACCATAAAATTTGTGTGACGTAATTTATGGATGGGTCCTGTACTATCCTGGCATGCACTATCCCTGTACAATACCATTCAGTATACTGTAATATGAATCACGTATAGTTAATTTTGTTCACATTTACTTGTGAAAATCTCTCCACACCTCGCTTTTGTGTTTTTATTTTTTTCAAATTTTTATTTAAAAAAAAAACGAATTTTATATACAAATATTATTATATTCAATGTTTTTTAAGAATTCATCAAATTGAACGTTTTAAATTTTTGGAAATGATTCCTTTTTCCTGTGTAGGGCGCCTGAATTAAGAAGTAAGAATTTAAAAAAAATATATTGTTGATGATGAAGATAATAATAATTAATTATAAATTAATATTAACGTTAGGGATAAATATATGATTAAAAATAGTGATAAGATTTTATAAATATGTTTATTTTATTATTTATTTTAATAATAATGATTTAATTAGTGCATGTGTGAAATTTATAAAAAAAAAAATATTTTAAGAAAAATTGAAAAAAAAAATTAAGAACGAAACACATACACACCTATTTGTATCTACCTCATTAAACATTACGATTTTTTTTTTATTTTCTACTTATAATACTTATTCTTATTAAATTAATTATTTTTCCATTTTTATTATCAATAAATTAAAAGATGAGAGAAAATAAAAATTTTTTAAAATGTGTTTTTGTAATTTTTTAATATTTTAAAATGCAGTTTTATTCCGTTTTTATTTTTTTTTTTTTTAGAACGAAGTTCCTTTATTGGGCTTAGAATAAAATGGTGGAGACCATAACGTAACGAATCACAGCATAGCCCCTATAATATCTTTCCTACCTATATCCAAACATCCACATTATTATCATTGATTATTAAGTAGCGCCTATGGACTGTAGGTAAGGTTGCATATCTCCTATGAGACAACAAATAAACATTTTCTTTTTCAGATTTGTTTTCCTCCAATGGTTTTGTTGAAATAAGAGCAGGGACTATTTTTCTGAAAAATAAAAATTGACTCGTAAAATTTGTGAAAATTGTAGGCGTTAAAGACGATTGAGTTTCCTCATTTGGTTTCCTTAATTTGGTGTTTATTAAATTTTTTTCTGGGGCGGTGTCGCATTGAAACCGCAACAAAATCTGAAAAATTTCTGAAATAGTACCAAAAACATTTTTCTATCTTTCTTTTTGTAAAGAAAATAATAAATTTATTAAGAAAATGTAAATTTATTTCATTATAAATTACAATTTGGTATAACCAGATATAGACCGCTTTTAGCCTTTGAAAATGGTAAAAAGTGAAAAAATTAAAAGTAAGAGAATATAACAAAAATGAAAGGAAAAATAAATTACGGTCGATCTAAGGTGGGGAAGTGGATAAGGGGTGGGGTTTAAGAGTAGAAACGGTTTATCTCGATTTACGACAAAACTACAAGTCCTACGGAAAAAAGTTTAATATTAAAGTTGTAGATATTACGTAGATCTACAATTTTTGTGCTAACACTTTTTTCACACAACCTCAAAACTTATGTGAAAAATTTAGTTTTTTCATTACTAAGTTTTTGGTTTTTAATTTTTATTGTTTACAAAAAAATTTTTTTTCACGAAATTTGGTGGAAACTTACCTCTTTATGTCCCAAACATACTGTAATTTTTTTGATTTAAAATATTAATTTTTTCACCTTATTATGAGTTAATATCGAAAAAGCACCCTAATTTTCAATCAAAAATTCTCACGTCAATACATCTGATTTTTTTTAAAAGTCGGTGACCTTTTTGTTCGTTGATTTATTCTTCTAATGGGTTTCATCCTACTAAATATTTTTTTTTTTTTTTGGTTCAAATTTATCCAATTTATCTACCCTAGTCTAATACAATAAATTATCTTATTTAATACAACAGTCGCTATCCTTAAAAAAGGTGTGCTATCCAAAGAAAATATTTGTAGTTTCGGATTTGTAATTTTATCATTTTCATACCTATTCAGGGAATGGAATTTTAGTCATTCAAAGGATTCAAGGCATTGATTTCAAGCATTATCAAGGCATTCAAGTTTTCAAATTCAAAAATAGTTCTACATTTCAATCATAGATGGTAGAAATTCTGACAGTCCATAATAATTGTGATTTATGAATTTTTGTGAATATTAACCTTAAATATTAGTTGTTTAAAATTCATATTTTTTATTTTTAAAAGTTATCATTCTATAGTATTTACAATTAATATGAAAATGCAAAAATTTCCATAAATTATTTTTAAGTCAATGTGCATGTGTGCAACATTTCCCATTGTATTTGTAGATAATATAAAGCACGATGGAAAATTCAAAAAGACCAATTGAGGCGATAGATCCAGATTATATTTTCCCCGAAAATAAAAAAATGAAAGGTATTCGCTTCGAATTAAATAATCACTTAATTTTAATTAATTTATATATTTTAGTTGCAACTTCAGAAAATGATAATGCTCGTGTGATTAACATAATTAAGAAAGAGTTTCAAACCGAAACCGTTTATAAAGAAAAAGAACTGGAAGAAATTGAGGATCGATTGAAAATCGCAATGAAAACCCTTCAACTTCTTCGATCTGTGGTAATAACCTCATATTACAACCAAGAAAATTTAGTATTAAACACGCAAAGCCACGATGTAAATTCGCAAGTTAAAGATCCCAACGTTAATGTCGTCATTGACTCGCAATCGAAATTACATCCGGCTGTTAAAAAATGTCTGGGTAAAGCCCCATTAAAATTTGAGGCTCCTTTAAGACCACGCCAACGGGAATTCGGTGCCAGTATCGACTTAAAAAAAGAACTAGAAATCATCTATGGCAAACCAAAGAAGTTTGAAGGAGTTGCTATTCCTGCCGAAGTTAAAATCGAGGACAATGTTAATAATGATGATTCACTGGATGATACAGGGCTTCGAAATGAAAGATTCAAACAGAAATATCGAATTGTCATTGGGAACATATCGAAATGGATTGGAGCGGAAAATTCATCTCAGGACCAATCAACACATAAATGGATGGCCTATGTACGAGGACCGAAGGAAAATCCAAACATTTCACATATTGTTAAGAAAGTGAGATTTTTCCTGCATCCTTCTTATCGGCCGAATGATATAATTGATGTTGGGTTAGTAAATTGATTTGATTGTATTTCCATTTTTCATAACTTTGAAACCGTTTGTCGTAATAACAGTTTTAATCTATCTATATAAATAAAATGATAGCTGTTTTCCAATGTTCGCTTTTAACTAAAAAACTACTAGAATTCTATCATTTTTTTTGTTTTACTTCTTATATACTTTGTCCTTATCTAAAAAAAGAATTATCACGATATCTTTATTAAAAACAAAGGAATTAAAGTTTTAAAAATTGCGATTTTTCCATACAGACCGCATATGCTTTCGTTGTTCTTTCGTTGCTTTGATAGAGTGGGGCAAACGGTGTTAGGTGCAGTTACTAGAGTGGACTAGAGAGGGAATGTTTCTCATTCCACTGCCTAATGATTATTTCATATTTGAGCGTACGCGGTACGACTTCAGGCTGTTAACGATAAGCGAGATATTAAAATAAATAAAATATTTTTTAAATTCTATTTTTTTTTTGTTTTTAAAATATTTTTTGAATCTTTTTTTTAAAATTCTCTTTTAGCATTTTTTTTATATGTTACTGTAAATAAAAATTAAAAAAAAATTTTAAGTTAAAACCGTTACAATAATCAAATTACATTTCAACACTTCCTTTTATTATTGCATATATTTTTTAACCAGAAAGAGTTTTAAGTTAGCCAGAAACATTTTTTAAAAATTATATTATATGCCAAAAAAATTGCTCCTACAGAATCCGCAATTTCTCCAAGTGTATAGTAATTAATTGATTAAAAATTAATTTTTCAAAAATTTGCAAACTAAAAATTAAAATTGCTGTAAAATACAAAAAAGTCACTTTTTTATTTTTTTTTTAAATTACTTCTTAAATGCTCTTCCGGATCCGCAATTGCTCCAGGTGTATAGTTAATAGTTCATTAATATTTAAACTTTTTAAAAATTTTCAAACCCAAAAATTAAAATCGCTATAAAAGCTTTCTAATCCTTTAGTGCCCAGATTGTACTGTCTACCAAAGATTCACAAACCAGGAACACAGATGCGGCCCATCGTTGCCAGTATGAACGCTCCAACCTACCTCATTGCAAAATGGCTCGTACAGAAATTCAGGAGTATGACACCACACGCTGGATTTTCCATCAAAAATAGGGAGGACTTAATCGACAAGATCAGGGATTTGGAGATAGGGGAGAAAGATCGTCTGATATCATTTGATGTCAGTGCTCTGTTTCCGAGCGTTCCAATCAACCTCACAATAAATATTTTGGAAGACTGGCTAAGAGGCAACGGTCTACCGATAGTTGAAATAGAGGAGTATTTAAGGCTGACTCGACGTTGTATGAACCAGACCGTTTTTCAATTTCGGGGTTCATACTACAAACAAACGCGAGGAACAGCAATGGGAAATCCATTATCTCCGTTTCTGGCCAATTTGTTTATGAACAATTTTGAGGTGGAGGCAAAAAGAAGTTGTCCACAATTTCCGAGGGTGTGGTTCAGATATGTTGATGACATTTTTGCGATTTATAACAGTGAGGAGTTGGATCCAGATTGGTTTTTGGGATTCCTTAATGCGCGACAGTCAGGTTTAAATTTCACGGCGAAAAAAGAGGACGGTGGAAGTCTACCCTTTTTGGACCTAAAGATCGGTAGAACGGGGAAAAAGGTCTCATTTGATATATATAGAAAACCCACACACACGGACCGATACATAACTTCCGAGTCAGCTTGTCATGGGACTCAAAAACATGCGGTTTTCCACGCGCTGGTGAATAGACTTCTGAACGTGCCATTGGCGGATGAACTCTACACGAAAGAGTTGAATTACATAAAAGGAGTGGCGGCCTTTAATGGATTTTCGACCAACGTTGTGGAGTTTATTCTGAAGAAGGCTGTTTGGAGGAAAAAACTGATGGACGTCACAACCTTAGGATCTGAGGAGGAGAAACAAAACAAATGGGCGAGGCTGACATTTTTCCCTGGGGTATCTAATAAAATTTCAAACATTTTGAAACAATACGATATAAAGGCAGGATACACGACAGCTAAACTAAAGGATATTTTCCTGAGTTGCAAGGATAAAATACCTGATCTTCAAAGATCAGGTATTTATCAAATTGCGTGTATGGAATGCGAGAAAAGCTATATCGGACAAACCAGAAGAAAAATAGGAACTAGATACAAGGAGCACCTGGCAAATATAAAATATTCCAGAACGGAAAAATCTTGTGTAGCGGAACATAATGTTGAAACAGGCCACAAGTTAGCCGAAGTAAAACTTCTGAAAAATGTTCAACAGAACAAGAGATTGGATGCCATCGAAAGCATTGAAATTTATAAAAGAAAAGGGAAAGTTTTAAACTGGGAGAAAGGACCGATTCAGGATTCGGCCTTATTCGGCGTTTTGGGAAAGGGTAAGAAGAGAATGGACGAAAGGATTGCACCCCCGGCTGCAGCGATTGTAAAAGAGAAAGGGATCGAAAGGACCTATAAATTGAGGTCAATTCGGGACTATTTTGTGAATCAGCACGAAATTGTTCTCGAAGACACTTCAATTTGATCCACTGTTGACGAACGCATGGCGTTTGAAATACGTATCTGGAGATACAAAATTAACAATTTGGATTTTTCGGTTTGTGAATTTTTACATTTAATTTTGCTTAAATTCATAACTTGTTTTGTGAATTTTTGTGAATTGTATTTGTGAAATATAATTATGTAGCTATTTTTATTTTTGTATTTACAAATTTTGGAAAAATTAATTATTAATTAACTAATGGCTCCTCAACTACGTGGAGCAATAGCGGATTCTAAGGTAGCAATTTTTTGGCATATAGTTAAAAATGTTCTACGCTAAGTTATTTCCGGTTACTTTTAATATATTTTTGTTTTCAATTTTTTAAATATTTTTCCTCTGTAAATTAAATATGTTCTTAACATAATAATCTATATATATAATAATCAGCTAGTATATTATATATAAATATCAATTTTTGGAAATTATAAGATTTTTTTTAAACATCCTAGTGGACAGTGTAATTGAATTTGTTAGAAATAGCTCCAGTATTGATACTGTTAAATAAATTTAAAGAATTTTTTATTTTTATTTAGTGAACACCCGTTTCATTTATCTCGAAGAGGCTGGGGCGAATTTCCTTTACGAGTCCAAATTCATTTCGTTAACAACATCAACAAACCAATCGATGTAATACATAACATAAAACTTGACCACACTCACAGCGGTCTACAAACTTTAGGTAAACGTTTTAAAATGTATTAATAAAAAATAAAGTGAAATTTTAATTTTTTTACAGGAAGTGAAACATTTGTCAATGTTTGGTTGTATAAAGAACCGATTAATAATTTAAAAAAACTTAAACAAGTCAAAATTGATTCCACCACGGATATATCTACAGACGAAATGTTGGACACTGAATGTACAATGGAAACTGATCATGAAAATGATTTACATGAAAAAGACGAAGAATTTTCCATATCGGAAAATATTTCAGCCACTAATTTTTTTGAAACGGAAAGTCCACCGAATGAACAACCAATGTCTCAATGTTCCAACACGGAAAAGAAGTCGATTAATGAAAAAGTTATCGAAAGAAATGGAAGACTTTATATAGTAAAGCCACGAGCGGAAAAATTATTATCCCCCGAAAAAAAGCCTATCGTTAGTTTGTTAAACAAAAATCGCCAGGGTTCTAATATTAAAATAAGTTTACAAATGCATGATTATTGTACCCCAACAAGTTCAACAAATAGCGAATTCAATCAGTTGAATTCAATAGAACAATTCGATAATTTCAAGTTTAATATTTCTAAGTATAAATTGAATGATATTTCGACGATTTTATTGTATATGTTAAAACATTTGCCATTGGCGTCGCCATTGGCAAAAAATGAATCGTTTTCATGTATATTTCCATTCGTTGCTGAGTCTCGTGAAGAATTTTTTTCCTGGTGTAAACCAAAGCAATTCTGTTCAGAGGTAAATAAAATGCTACAGGTTTTACACTTCAAATTGGACTTCCATTAATAATGTTTAATTACTATCTTACTTATATTATAAACATGAAAGTTTGTATGGATGTTTGTTGCTCTTTCACTCAAAAATGACTAAACGAATATGGATAAAATTTGGCATAGATATAGATTATAATCCGGTTTAACATATAGTATACTTTATATCCAGAAAAAAAATGTAAGGTTCCCGTGGGATAGATATTTTTTTTGTTTTTTACAGAGCAAAAGATTAACTTTCTTTTTTGTAATGTGGTAGTTTAGGGGCCAGAAAATGATATAGATTACTTCTCATACCGGAATAATAAACGGTTCCCATGGGATAGTAAAACAAGTATGTATTCTATAAGAACCGTGTATTTAAAAGCAGTTTCATTAAAATCCACGAAATTAAGTCTTAACTCATTTTCCTTAAGAATATTTTATCTACTTTTTACTCAGGAAAGATGTACTTTTCCCGTGGGATAGATATGTTTTTTGTTTATCACAGAGTTAAAGATTGATATGGTTTTTGCAATGGGGTAATTTGGAGGAGAATGATATAGCTTACTTTTTAGGCTAGAATAATGGCAAAAATGGCAAAACAATTATATCCTACAGGAACCGTGCATTTAAAAAGTTTTAGTAAAGTTCGTGAAATAAAATTTTAACGCATTTTCATTCAATTTTACACGATTACAAAAGAAATCTCTACAAAGTTGAAATTTAAAAATTGATAAATTTTACTGGAAAATAAATATGAATTTCAATTTAAAACCCGCTGAAATTAATAATAAAATTGTTTAAAATGTTTGAATTTTTTCATTGTTCATTGTCGAAAATATTAAGTAATTAGAAATAAACGTATTAAAATAATAACCTAAAAATTTAAAAAAAATTAACAATTACTTAACGAAACGAATTTTAATGAAGTTTTGCTAAAGATCCTGTACGGTAGCTACTAATCTATTCTTTTAAGGAAACATCCATTAATTACGTGAGGCGTTCAGGGGCCGATGGGGTCGAGCCGAATCTTACTTTGGGGAAAGGGAAGGTCTCCCAAATATCACGTATTTTTTTTGTTTTGAAAAAACCAAATTAGATTACGGGTTGGGGGAATGATATATGCCAAATCTCATCACGTCTTACCAGAGGGGAGGGGATGGGATTTTAAAAATCACAAAAAAAGGCCTCGCGCAATTAATGGATGCCCTCTATAATAGCTGTACGGTTTTAAATGACATTTGGTATGAAAGATTTTCAAGTCCTAAAGGAAGGAATACAGGTCCTTTTTTACAAAAATCGTATAGAAGCTGATGCGAGACAGCTAACATCTCTTTCTTGAAAAGTAGTTTTACGAATTTTGATGAACTTTCTTTGGATCTAAAGTCTGAAAGTATCTATCATTTTTTTCTGTCAAAATAGATTAATTTTTAGATTTCGCTATGAACGTAGGGAATTTTTAAATCAATCAGTTAAATTTATATACACTCAGTGAAGCGAGCGGGTATCAGCTAGTCTATAATAAGTACCTAATGAGGGAAGTGTTCAATTTGATTTGTAACAAGTTCATTTTGGAGTGTAAAAACTGTAAGTAGTAAATAGTAATTTAAAAAAAATTATTTTCAGTGGTACCGAGCAAAATACATCAAATCAGTGTTAACGGGGTTTCACATTCCGGGTGGGGAAAATTGGTCGGTGAGATCGATATTAAAATTTGCACGTTTGACCAAGTTTGCAACTTATCCACAAGACGCGGAACCGGAAAAATCTGAAAAAATTTTAAGTGCACCAATGCCGTTCAACTCTTATACGAGCCTTCCAGAACTGGAGACATTTTTAAGTACCTACTGTTTTAACAAGAAAACAGACCAAGAGGAAGACGACGAAGAAATCGATGTGATCAATTTAAGTGATAATGGAAAAAGTATGTTTTCTGAAAATAAGGGGCCATCCATAAATTACGTCACACGTTAAGGGGGTGGGAGGGGGTCGACGAAGTGTGACAAGAGGGTGGGAAGGGCTCTAAATTTCTATATATATTATAATATTTTTTTTTTTAGAAACGAGTAACCCCGATAACAGCATAATACCATATCAAGATATGATTGATTTCACCAGCAAAGATGTCACGAGTTTACCCAATTTACACATAAAAGAAACAGTTGCAGAACTCGGAATATCTTTAGTTCCAGAAAAATTAGTCGACAATATTTGGTGTGCCTCAGCCGAAATGTGTATTACAGCGGCAACAAAATATCTTGCTGAAGATATCATTCGTAGAGCCATATTGAATAGTAATCGATTTACAATATCGTAAGTGAACATTTATCAACCACTAAAATAGCGACTTTATTTTGCTCGTTCCTGGTTAGTTTAGAGCAGCCCCCTGACACTCAAATACGAGAAAGACTAAAAAACAGTGACCGTTTGTGTCGCATGTTTTAGTACCTATGGGTGGCGCTGGTAGTTTAGTTGCAATACAGCTATTAACTATTTGTGTTGTCATTTATCAGTTCCTTATCGTTACTGTTACCAATGGCAGAGAGAAGACTGAGAGAGCCAGATCGCATGGATACACGTGCTGCCATCTACTCCGAGTAGAGGTGTTTGGAACTATTCCTTAGTCAGTTTGTGTTTCTTTCTCCACCGGTCTACACTCGGAACGTCTGCCATAGAGAAGGTTCTCTCTGTCAAAACATACTCGGAACGCTTTTTTTTCTCTCTCATGAGCATAGATAAGTCGTAAGTTATCGCAAAATAAGTAGAGCTATAATTCTCAACTGAAATAGCGATAGCTTACGACTTATCTATGTTCATGAGAGAGAAGAAAAGCGTTCCGAGTATGTTTTGACAGAGAGAACCTTCTCTATGGCTTTAGACGTTCCAAGTGTAGAACGGTAGAGAAAGGAACACAAACTGACTAAGGAAGTTCCAAACACCTTTACTCGGAGTAGATGGCAGCACGTGTATTCATGCGATCTGGCTCTCTCAGTCTTCTCTCTGCCAATGGCAACTTCATAATTATTCTCATATAATAACAATAATAATAGACCAGAGTCGATAATTTTTGAACAAAACAAAAAAATTATAGTAGGATGCAACCCATTAGAAAAGGAAGAGAATATAACAAAAATGAAAAGAAAAATAAATTACGTTTGATCTGAGGTGGGGAAGTGGAAAAAGGGAGGGGTTTTAAGGGTAGAAACGGTTTATTTTGATTTCCGACAAAACTACAAGTCCTATGGAAAAAAAATAAATGTCAAAGTTGTAGGCAATAAAAAGATCTACATATTTTGTGCTAACACTTTTTTCACATAACCTTACAATTCATGTGAAAAATTCCAATAACCAAGTTTTTGGTTTTTAATTTTTATCTTTTACAAAAAAAAAAAACGTTTCATGAAATTTGAATAAAGTTGTATTATGTACAATTTTGAGCAATTTATTAAAATTTACACGTTCATTATTGCATTTTCTAGGAATATTTAACATTGTAATGTATTTTTTATACTATCAGAAAGTAGAGATTTCAACGAACAAAAAGCCCACCGATTTTTTTAAAAAAGTAAATATTTTAACGTGAGAAGTTTCGATTGAAAATTAGAGTGCTTTTTCAATATTAAGTCACAATAAAGTGAAAAAATAAATTTTTTATATCAAAAAAATTTCAGTGTTTTTAAGACATTAAAAGGTAAGTCTTTACCAAATTTCATAAAAAAAATTATTTTTTGTAAAAAATAAAAAAAAAATGTGGTTATTAGAAATTTTCACATAACTTTTGAGGTTATGTGAAAAAAGTGTTAACACAAAATATGTAGATCTTTTTACTACCTACAACTTTGCCATTTAACTTTTTTCCATGGGACTTGTAGTTTTGTCAAAAATCGAGGTAAACCGTTTCTACCCTTAAATCCTCTCCCCATTTTCCACTTTCCCACCGCAGATCGACCGTAATTTATTTTTGTTATATTCTCTTCCTTTTCTAATGGGTTTCATCCTACTATAATTTTTTTTCACTTTTTACTTTAGCTCTGGTCTATAATGATAATAAAAAAAAATATTTCTAACCTCCATAAAAGTCTTCGTTCAACTGTACTACTAGCGCTATCTGCAAGCAGTGACAAAATAGGGTAATTTTTTGTAACATGGAGTGGTAGGGGGCTGGTTTAGAGCTAGCTTTGTGTGTAATGTGTATGCGTATTGTATCGGGATTTGCTCAAATCTGTATGGAGTCCCGGTTTTACGTTTTCTTACATTGAGACATCCAATTACGTAATGGTTCTGTAACAGTTACATAACGAAAAAATGCTTTGTAACTGTTACGTAGTTGAACGTTCTTTCCTTACTCGATTTAAACTCATTTTTCCAGAAAAAGTTGTAAAACATTAAAAATATGTTAATAATAGTCTTGCTATGATATTGAACTACAATCCTATTAAATTTTTTTCGTTTCTATCTATATTGGCCCCAAAAAAAGGATAAAAGAAGGTGTACCTAGGTCTAGATCTTATTTCTTTAGTTATTTCATAGTCCAATCCAAAACTATAAACCAACTAATTCAAAACAATTTTTTCCAGATCCGAAATCAACTTAGAAGACGTTAAAGCCGCTTTACTAAGCCGAGACGAATTTGATATTTTCTTTAATTTTGGTTTGGGAAAACCATCCTAGTCATAATATCCTTCAAAGAAAATAAAACACCACCGATCAATGCTCCAAATTTGCAAAATTTATTATAAAAGCTACAAATTTTATAAAAAAAAAAAGAATTAATCAACTAAAAGATATTTACATTGTTTGATTATTTGTTTTTTTTTTCTTTAATTTTAATCACTTTAGGGCAGTCCTTATAAAAAGCTAGAGTAACTTATTTTATAATCGCGATTTAAAAAATTTGGGAATGGAAGGAAGAAGTGGTTGTTGTTATATTGAATTTTTCGCAATTTCATTCAACTGTGCCGGTGTGAAAACGCCTTTCTCCGTTATAATACCAGTTATCAAATTATTTGGTGTCACATCAAAAGCAGGATTCCAACATTTAATACCTGTTAAAGAAAATGGTAATTTATTAGTTGTTTTTATACTTTGTAATAAGAATAGAGGAATTCCCGGGAAAACTCAACAATTTTTTTATTTTCCGTTTCCCGGGAAAAAACGAAACATTTCCCGGGAAAAAAAAAAAACAAATTATTATTCATGGCGATATCGATACCAAAATTTTGTTTAGTTAAGTGTAATCGCCGTAAAAAATATAAAATGTCATAATCAACATATTAACGCACTCATCAAATCAGCATTCATCACTTTTTAAATCAAAAAATCGCTTAAAAAAATTAATTATTTATGTAACGTTTAAAAATTATAAAATGCCATTATATAAATGCTGAAATATTACTACAAATCTGCAAAAGAAATTGAATGCTTTAATGGCTATAGGTCCCACATTATATGTGGGGGTATATTATCGGTACGTGACATTTTGGCGCGGCACGTTTTGGCGCAGGACGTTTTCTCACGGGGGGTTTCGCTCCACTGTATCGTAGTCCTAAGACTTTGCGGGGTGGGTTTGTTTTATCAACTTTCGGTTTCCCATTTAAAACATCAAGTGGCGCCAAAACGTCCTGCTTCGGTAAATAAAATGTATTCTCTCGGTTTGTTCCAATTGTTCTTCTGGTGATGTTCAAACATTGACCAATAGACAAAGAGCAAGACAACATTGACCAAGAGACAAGAGTGAGTGAAGAACATAAAGTGACAAGTTCGCTTGAGTTACAAACCGGTTAATCAGTGCTTACATATTGACAAAACAGTGTCGATATAAGCGCTTCTCTCGAAAATATATGGACATGGGTCGACTCTCGGCCTAATGCGGTCGAGCGGTTTTAACCTAAAACAGTTATTCACAGTTCTTGTCTCTTGGGCAATGTTGTCTTGCTCTTTGTCTGTTAGTGGTGTTTGTAATCGCCATGACTGGATGATTGGAACAAACCTTCTGTGTCATTCAATTTTTGTTTCAAGAGAAATTCATTTTTAAGCGACCTTTTCCTTAATTACCTCTCGTTTTTAAAATATTATTTTCTAAATAAGTAAATGAAAATAATTATGGTTATGTTATATTTGATTGATTAGGTGTTAGGTCTCGATTAGATCTCGTATCCTGATTAGGATACGAGATAATATATCTTACTGTATTTATTTTATTTTTGAGTTAGTTATTTTATTTTTTTGCAAAAACAACATTTTTTAAATTTTTTCCTAAAACTTTTAAAATTTCCACCTCAAATTTAATATTTTCCAAATTTTCCGGCAATCCCGGGACCAAGTCTGCCTCTGAAGTGAATATCTCATATCTCCCTTGTATTCCAGCCAAATAACTCTTTAAATTGTCATTCGTCCGGGGGGCTGATTTTTTGATACTACATAAAGTTGGCCGTTCCTAAAAAAAATGCTAAAAAATCAGCCCTCCAATTTTCCGGGAACTTTGGGAAAAATAGGTTTTCTTTCTAATTTTCTATATAACTAGAAAACGGCTCAAACGAAATATATCATACATATGTGGAATTGAGAACATTGTTTCGTTTTTGCGTTGGTCAAAATAAAGCTAAATTTTGCTTTATATTGTATAAATTACAAATTCATTATAATATACTTTTGAGTTAATAGAGAATTATTTGAAACAAATAATGGAAAAAATACGTTACGCACACACACATGTATACTTTGTATTCATGTGGCACAACGGCTGTCTCTCTCTAAACATGGTCGTCTCTCTTCCACCATTTTTATGACGTCACGTCGTCCCGCAAACTGTTGAGCGTCGAAAAGCTTTACAGGCTTGTAGAGGACAAACTATCCATTTTACGGAAATTAGTTACTGAACATTTTTTATGTAAAATGCTTCGCTCTACAACTTTTAATTGAAACTTTTTCACGATTTGTGAGCCGTTTTCTAGTTATTTAGAAAATTAGAAAGAAAACCTATTTTTCCCAAAGTTCCCGGAAAATTGGAGGGCTGATTTTTTAGCAGTTTCTTAGGAATGGCCAACTTTATGTAGTATCAAAAAATCAGCCCCCTCGGGCGAATGTCGATTTAAAGAGTTATTTGACTGGACTATTGTAAGTGGTCCTCAAAATATTTATAAAATTTATTTTTTTTCTTCTATGAATAATATTCAAGTACCTGGCGCTGCAATTCTAAGGTCTCCAACATGAGTCATTTCCCGATCAGGACGTTCTTCTATCACGATATGATCACCACTGGTTATCTTAAAATCGATTGACGTAAACGGAGCGCAGACATAAAACGGAACGTTATGAAACCGAGATAAAACGGCGATTTGATAGGTTCCAATTTTGTTGGCCGTGTCTCCATTGGCGGCGACCTAAAAATACTATCTACTACAGTTTGTTACGATGACTAAAATCTGTGTCATACTCGATCTGCTCCTACTACAACGGCAGATATATTCCTAATTCTCATTAGAGCGGCAACCATACTGTCTACGATTAACGTCGACGGGATTTTTTCATGAACAAGTTCATACGCTGTTAATCGAGCACCTTGATTGTAAGGTCTGGTTTCAGTACAATAAACATGCTCTAAAAAAAAGAAATATTTCACCCGCCAGATTCGTGAATTTAAAGCAAAGCTTCGAGGTAGTAATACTTGAAATATGGAAATTTTATGAAAAATTTTCAACCCCTTCAATACCTTTGAAGTACCTGGTATACTCAAATATTTGAAACATAAAAAGTAATAAAAGCCTCTGATTTGAAGTAATCAATAATAGACCAGAGCTAATGCCTTTGAAAATAGTAAAAAGTGAAAAAAATTACATCGGTCAACACGATTTTTGGGTCTGACTTCTACTATGTTAAATTTTAGTTTCTCGTAGGTCAAAAATTAGAAAAATATTTTTTTTTTTTGTTAAAGTTTGCTTTTGTAGAAATTAGAGCAATTTAATTTAAATATCATTATATAATGAAGAATGATGAATTCATTATAAAATTTACTTATCGACGCTAATCAGACAAAAGCAAACTTTAAGAATTAAAATGTAGGTGTTTTTCAATGTCTAGAATCACTTGTAGTTTTTTCGAAAATCGAGATAAGTCGTTTCTATCATTAAACCCCTCCCCCTTTTCTACTTCCCCACCGCAGATCGACCGTAGTTTATTTTTTCTTTTATAAAAAAAAATATACATATATATATAAATATAAATATATATAATAAATATATAAATTTATAAATATTTCACCCGCCAGATTCGTGAATTTAAAGCAAAGCTTTGAGGTAGTAATACTTGAAATATGGAAATTATATGAAACATTTTCAACCCCTTGAATACCTTTGAAGTACCTGGTATACTCAAATATTTGAAACATAAAAAGTAATAAAAACCTCTGATTTGAAGTAATCGATAATAAACCAGAGCTTATGCCTTTGAAAATAGTAAAAAGTGAAAAAAATTACATCGGTCAACACGATTTTTGGGTCTGACTTCTACATGTTAAATTTTAGTTTCTCCTAGGTCAAAAATTAGAAAAATAATTTTTTTTTTTTTTTTTTTTTAAAGTTTGCTTTTGTAGAAATTAGAGCAATTTAATTTAAATATCATTATAATGAAGAATGATGAATTCATTATAAAATTTAGGTGTTTTTCAATGTCTAGAATCAGAATTTAAACATGAGAACAGAAACCCAAACAAATTTTTTTGTTGACCGGTGTTATAGTAGAATGAAACCCATTAGAAAAGGAAGAGAATATAACAACAATGAAAGGAAAAATAAATTACGGTCGATCTAAGGTGGGGAAGTGGAAAAGGGGGTGGGGTTTAAGAGTAAAAACGGTTTATCTCGATTTCCGACAAAACTACAAGTCCTATGGAAAAAAGTTAAATAGCAAAGTTGTAGGTGTTAGGAAGATCTATTTGCATTTTCTGGGAACATTTAACGTTGTAATTGTATATGTTTGTTTGCATCATCAGAAAGTAGAGATTTCAACGAACAAAAAGCCCACCGAATTCTTAAAAAACTGAGATATTTTGACGTGAGAATTTTCTAATGAAAATTAGGGTGCTTTTTCAATATTAAGTCAAAATAAGGTAAAAAAATAAATTTTTTATACCAAAAAAATTACAGTGTTTTTAGAACATTAAAAGGTACGTTTTTACCAAATTTCATGAAAAAAATAATTTTTTGTAAAAAAAAAATACCAAAAACTTGGTTATTGGAATTTTTCACATAAATTTTAAGGTTATTTGAAAAAAGTGTTAGCACAAAATATGTAGATCTTTTTATTACCTACAACTTTGCCATTTAATTTTTTTCCATAGAACTTGTAGTTTTGTCGAAAATCAAAATAAACCGTTTCTACCCTTAAACCCCCCTCTCCATTTTCCACTTCCCCACCGCAGATCGACCGTAATTTATTTTTCCTTTCATTTTTGTTATATTCTCATCCTTTTCTAATGGGTTTCATCCTACTAAAATTGTTTTTGGGTTTAAAAATTATCGACCCTAGTCTATGATAATAAAAAAATATTAGGGAATTCATTGTTAACAGTGATTCACATCTCTTATGAAGAATTGTTTAAAAAAAAGGTAAATTGTTGCTATCAGGAATATAGTTCCAGAATTCTTCTACAGCTACTAAAATTGAGGGGCTTGGTACAAGAACTCGGTAAGTCCTGACTGACAAAGTTTCGGTAATCATTGGATGAAAATAAAGATGACACCAGGTATTAAGTCCTTATCTTTCCAACATTATTTACCACACAGGATAGTACTGATGTTAAATTTTGCTCCGGTTCTTGGACCAATCGAAATAGTAATATTGTACCAAGGAAAAAGTGCGTTAAAAACAAAATTGAAAAATTTGGACTTCCCGGGTTCTTGCACCAAGCCTTTCAATTTTAGGTGACAAAACAAGCTTTTAATACCACTATTAAGGTTTGCCTCCTTCCATTTTTCCATTTACAACACATGATTTTTTTTTTAATTTTCATAACTTTAGAACACTTCATCGTAACAACCTGAAATAAAGGATTGAAAGGAAATTTTACGCTCTACAAAAAAGGTCTTTAAAACAAAATTGGAAAATATTAAAAAATTTAGTTAGTTTTATTTTTGAACTCGGATATCTTTGATTTGAGGAACTTTGTTTTCTAGACCTTTTTTGTAGAGCGTAACATTTCCCTTAAATCCTTTCTTTCAGATTATTGTTACGATGAACTATTCCTAAGTAATAAAAAATCACTAACCAAAAAAAAAAAAAATATCTGCTGCGAGGCGTCACAGTATTTTCTTTTACTTTCATTTATGTTACTCGCTGTTCGTTAAAAGAACTATAAGCATTTTATTACTATATAAACAGAATACTGTGTGTATACACGAATTCCCACCCTTAACCCCAGAACCATCCTTATTTGAATTTTCCCAGGAAAAACTTAGGGGATCTCAAAACGTGTATTTCCGGTGAAAGATCGAATTCGAAAATTTGACCCGATTACAATATTTCCTTTACTATCTCTATAAAAGTAAAAGAAAGTAAAAATGAATAAATAAAAATTATAACAAAATGAAAAACCTACTCCAAAATAAATGAAAAATCTTAAACAAAAAATGCACTAACAAGTAAAATAATAATTGCGTATCCTTGCAGTGTCAGTGACAGGGGTGGCGAACCTTTTTGTAAAGTGGGTCAAATTTTGTTAATCTTTTTTTGAGTACTAGTCCGTGGGTCCCTAAGCATTGGCGTCACTTGGAAAGGGTGAGGAAGTTGTAAAAAGAGAACAAATAATTTGGAAACACAAAAAATTTGCAATTTGACCTTTTTTTTGGTTTTTACTTTTAAAATCTTCTACTTAATTTGTTTTACGATATAAAAGCTTTTTTTTTTGTAAATTCAACATTACATGTTTTTATTTTAACTTTTTCAATATTTTAGACTGCCTGTTCTATCTTTGATGATAAAAAAAATTAGTTTTTAAGACTCAACGTGTGGGTCATTTAAAAAGTCTTCGTGGGTCAGTGACTGACCCGCGGGTCATAGGTTCGCCACCACTGGTCTACGACTTACTAATTATTAGGATGCTATAATGTACAACTAATGTTATTTTTGGAGTTGGTGTCAGCCAAGGAAATACGACTATATTGGTACTTAGCAATAAACGAGAATACCTTATCAAATTTATTTTTCAAAATGAACTTTAATACAATGTACTACTTAGTACTGTGACAATATCAAGCGACCTTTAAACTACAAAATACCAATAACCAACTAAACCTTTTTACAAGTTAACATTAATATTTATTTTCTTGGCTGACACCAACTCCAAAAATAACAATAGTTGTACATTTTATCATCCTAATAATTTGTAAGTCGTCGACACTGCAAGGATACGCAATTATTTTTTTTACTTTTTAGTGCATTTTTATTTTTTATTTTTTTTGAAGTCGGCTTTTCTTTTTGTTATAATTTTTATTTATTTCTCAAGTTTTACTGATCTGCAGTTTGATAACTGATTTTAGTTCTTTGAATATGGGTAAACCTACTAAACGCGCTGCTCATATGAGGCAGCGCCGTTAAATGTCAAAACTTACTACTTCATCCCCTTTTTTAAGGGTTGAAATTTTTTGCTTTTAAATGTAATGATTGAACTAAGTGGGATACTCTTTCCGATAGAAAAAAAAATCATCAAAATGCGATGATTCAGTTAAACGTCACTATTTCATCCCTTATTTTCATCCTTAGGGGGTGGATTTTTTTCATCAAATTGAAATGTGAACAATTTAAATGTACGATGTACGTAATAGAAATAAAATTATCAAAATCGGGTTAGCCAGGAAAAATTTTATATAATTTCATCCCTAATTTTTAACCCCTTATGAGTGGAGTTTTTTTTTTATAACAATGGAAATGAGATTATTTTAAAATTATGTTCTACAAAAAAAAAAAGAATTATTAAAATTATCAAAATCGAGCTTTTCAATAAATAGTTAATATTTCATCCCTTAGTTTTCAACCTCTTAGAAGTGAAAGATTTCCTTCAAATTAAAATGAGACCACACGGGAAGCACTAGCTTTCAATTAAAAAGGAGTCGCTTAACCCAGTCGAAAATTCTGAGATTACAAACATTAAAAAAAAAAAACATTCACTCGATTTGCAACCTCCTCCTTTTTTTGAAGTCGGTTAAAAATGGATTGAGGCAAACCGTAATTTTGATATTAATTAAGCTCATTTTGGTTTATAATATACTATAAATTTTTGGACAAAATAAGAGCAACAATTTTTTTTAAACAGCCTAATGTTCATATTGTAAGTCATATTTTCCCTAAATTTTAGAATGCTTCACTTGCCAATTCGATTAACTCCACTTTTTGTATTTTAAATGTTTTCTTTTATGAAGTTTATTCAAGTATTGTCGTATTTAACACGCATGTACGCAAAATTTAATTCGAATAAATATCGGGGAAAGCATAAAATAAGGATTTTAAAATTCCGTCGACACAGTAAGTGGTTAAAAGTTTATTAAATAATATTACCTAATCGTTTCAATTTGTGCAGACTTCGAATTACACCTAAAGCCGTGCCATAACCGGCCGTGGCCAACGATCCGGTATTACAATGCGTTAAAACCCGTACTAAATTATCGCCGGTAACATTCGATAAAATCGCCTTGGCACCAGCCTCGCCAATAGCCGTATTATCACTGATGTCTTTCGCAAGCATCGCTTCCACAGCCTCAATAAATCTAAATATACAAATATTTTCAACATTAAAAAAATTGAAAAAGAAAAATTTTTAAAGCAGCACTTCATTTTCATGTCTTCCGCCGTTTCCACATCATCCGATTTACTCAACGTATTGGCTAAAATCAGCAACTCGTCAGCGGCAATTTTCATGTTCACAGCTGTAGGCCGTGCAGAGACCAAATAATTTAATTTACCCTCGACCTCTTGTCGAAGAATTTTCTTGTCGGAAAACTGTTCTTTGTGCAGTTCCACGGCTAGACTTAACGATCCGACTATAGCGATTGCCGGAGCGCCGCGGACCTTCAACACAAAGTATTGGTTCAAAAGGGATGAAAATTAGAGAAAAAAAGGGGGGGGGGTGACAATACCTGCATTTTGTTGATAGCCTTCCAACCGTCTTCCACGCCGTTTACCCGAATGTATTTCGTTTGTAGGGGCAGTAGAAGTTGGTCTAAAATTTCCAATTTTCCTTGTTCATATTTGATTGATTGTAACGCTTGTAAGCTCATTGTAGTTGGTAATATTTGGGGCGTTGAAAGCTTCGAAATTATTTGATGGTTACGTCATAACCCTTAAATGCAAATATGATATGAATTATTTTCCAGTTTGAGAAATTATCCCGATATTTATATTTGTTATATATGTGTTAGGGAAGAAACGTCATAGACCACGTGGTTGGTTTTATACAGGGTGCTCAGAGTTTAGACAAGAAACATTATACAGCATTAAATAGCAGTTTAAGCTAACATTAAAAAACTATAAGCCCTATAAGCTTTAAAAAAGGTATTCTTAATATTCCCCATTTTTACTATAAACATAATATTTTTCACGCAGCTACATATAAGTGGTAAAAGTTAAGCTTTTTAAGAAATGAATAACATGAGAAATATTTAGTGTAACATACAGGAATAGAGGGGAGGGGGGCAACAATACAAAATTTTTTATATTTAACTTTTTTACATACACTCGTCTATACTCTAGAATCTACCACTAATTCGAAGCTATATCTGGAGCTGTTTGAACTCTTTCTCATGTTTCCGCAATTAATGAAAAATTTAATTTATTTGAATGAGGTTCCTCGACATTTGTACTCTCATTGCCAAAAATATGCCTCTTCGTAGTTTGTCTTGGAGATTCAAAAGACTTATTCCATGTTTTGTACGCAATTTTTGAATGTATTTTAAAGTTTATGGATTTTTCTTAATTTTAACTAATTTTGACAAAACTTATATGTCGGAGATAAAACTTCTGGTGTGCTTTGAATCAGATAGTGGCGATTATTTCGTCATCGAGCGTAGTCGTGGTTACTCGTCGGATTCGGAAACACTCGGGACTAATGAAAAACGTGAACGTGTCAGAATAGATTTATTTTGGTTTGGGATGTGGACGAGTGTGGATCGAGAGATGTACCACGAATTCGCTGTCTGGTTTAACGCGCACCGTTGCAACTGATTTTGAATTATTGATGTTAATACTCGAATGTTATTTTGATTATTGAATTTGTTGATCTTTGTTAAATCTATCATCTGCCTATTATTTTCTATTGTAACGTCACTTCAAGAATATCACGTTCAATCATTGTTAAATAAAGGATGTTATGACGAAGAAATTCTTTCTAGACGAAAAGGCTACAAACATCACA
Organism: Sisyra nigra; assembly: GCA_958496155.1. NCBI lineage: Eukaryota > Metazoa > Arthropoda > Insecta > Neuroptera > Sisyridae > Sisyra > Sisyra nigra. The sequence continues at coordinate 7,332,747 of OY292318.1, forward strand.
CCAAACAATCTAGCGCTCCGACGTATATTTAAACAAAAATTTTGGCGACAAAACAGGCTCTTATAATATCAGTATTAAAATTTTCCTCAACCAATTTTTTTTCAATTTCAATAACACAGCTGAAAATTTTTTTTTTTTTGAATTTTCATAACTTTGGAACAGTTCCCCGTAACAACGTCTTATAAGCGAATATAATATATTAGCAATTATGTTTGTAAAAATCGAGGTATAGAATAAGAAGTTAATATTTCATCCCTTAGTTTTCAACTCCTTAGAAGTGAACGTTTTTCTTCAAATGAAAATGGGACCATACGGAAATCACCAGCTTTCAAATAAAAAAAAGAATCTTCAAAATCAGTTCTCCCAGTCGAAAGTTCTAAGGTAACAAACATAAAAAATACAGTCGAATTGAGAAACTCCTCCATTTTTAAAGTCGGGTTAAAATATAACTACAATAAAAATGTTGATTATTTCAATAGTTGATTGATCTGCTAGCTGTCACATCTGATTATATATAGGCTTTGTATATAATTAGATATACGCTTATACCTATAAGTTATATCTGATCAGATCTAATTATATATAGAACTATATGTGATGATAAATAGTTCCATATATAATGCATACATACTCATATATAATTGTTTATATCCCTGTATATAATTAGACATCGGTTTCTATCAGTTATATCTGACCAAATTATATATATAATTATATATATTAATTATATATAATCATATATGATCATGTATTATCATATATGATTATACAAAAACATTTTTCCCGGGACCTGAGAAAAGAAATTCAAAGAAAATTTCACACTCTATAAAAGAGGTCCTTAGAAAAAAAAAATGTACATTTTAAAAACTTTTAATATTAATGTCATTGATATCTTTGAAACGGTTGATTTGAGTAACTTTGTATTGAGGACCTTTTTTGTAAAGTGTGAAACTTCCTTTATAGCTCTTTCTTCAGATTGCTTCAAGATGAAATTAAATTATGAAAATTAAAAAAAGTGGTTGCGTGTACTTATGTACGCGCTTGAGAAGTTATACTTCTTTGGCATCATTAAAAATTAGTTTTTATTAATTGCATTCAAATAATCAATTTTTAAAAATTGTAATTTAATATTTAATAATAATAATATATATATTTAAAGATATAATTATTAAAAATAAAATTAAGAGAATAATATTTTAATTTATATCAATAAATAATATCCAAAGGAAGCTGCCAGACGTTTATAAAATTTTTCAGGATAATTTTTCTGGTTAACAATTCATGCATGTCATGAAAACGAAGCTTCATAGAAATTCAGAATGTTAGATTTTGTGATAACCAAGAATATGTATGGAATGCAGACGTCATTTTCATCACTAAACTAGAAAAATGGTATAACAACTTTTGCAAAATTCGAGAAAAGTAATAACTTATTTTTTAATAATATGTATCATTTGTATAAATAATTATTTTTAACTTAAATATAAAAATAAATAAAATAAATATTCAAATTACGCGCGACAAGAAACCGAGTGTTTTTGCGTCCAACTTCGTTTTGTTAGTTTTTGTCTCAAGATGGCCGCCCATCTAAAAATTTTACTCTCATCATTTTTTTCATAACGCGCCTAAAGAAGTATAACTTCAAAAAAGTTTGCCCGTGTTATTCAAATGGAACATGAAAAAATGAATTGAGCCAAACTGCTAATAATATTGATATTATTAAAATCTCGTTTTGGCACCATTTTTTTTTTGGGTTTTATATATCGTATATATACGGTATATACCGTAAGTATATACTATCAGTTTTTGGATTATTTGAAAAAAAAATTTTTTTAAAGATCTAATGTTGACACTGATTTTGAGTGGAACTGCACCTGCTATCTATATTCTGTGTAGAATTGGGAATTTAAAAAAAAAATGATGGTTTTTTTTTATGTATTTTAAAACTTGATTATTAATAATATTGATATTTAATGCGAAAAACTTGAAAATTTTTTTTGCAATTAATTATACGCAATTAAAAATTGATAAAATTTTTAAAAAAATCACGTGACTGTGAACGCGCCACAATTGGTCACCATAGTTTTGACGTCATAATGGTAGAGCTATTTAATAACAAGAGAGCGTTTACGGCTATTACGTGTGATTTTTGTCAATAATATTGAAAATTTACTGCTAAAAAACGATTAACCATGACAACAGAATTAAATAGATTAAAACATTGTATGAAAACTACCATTAAGACGTCACACACGCTCGGATTTGTTCGGGAGCTGTCGGCGTGTCTCCGGCACTGGATTTAAAAATTTTTTTTTATTTTAATATAAATTTGGAATTATTGCGAAAAAATAAAAATACTTTTATTATAAAACTTATCTATGATCTTTCCATTTATCACAAAAAAAAAATTCAAAAGCCTAATTATATCGTCTATTCTCTAGCCCACTCAATATACAAAAAGAGGGCACGTAAACGAATGCAGCCCATAGGTCAAAATTGCTAGTGCCAAAAATTTTCCAATTAATTTTAATTTTGTCCAAACGAAATATAGCCATTTGAAGCCATCATAACTACAATCAATCTAATTTGTTTCGATTTACTTAAAAAAGTTGACCAAACGCTTAAGCGACTTTGGCCTAAAATATTATAATATTATTTAAGAGAAATCATTCAGCCATAAAAGCAACGATTTATCTTGGAAATTTGCCATAGCTTTTACGCAACATAAGCGCCCATAATTAAATCTCATCATAATTATCTGTTCCTTCCACTTTTTTCACAACTCCTACGTGAAAAGAGTGGGCATCAAAACGTCCATTTGGCCAACGGTCCATTCATTTCTGGCGTACAACTGCCACAAGCAGTTGCTCTTATTACACTCAAATCGTCACCAGGTGTTCAAGAACAAGTTTTTTCTGTTAGTTTGTGTCGTAAAAATTTAATTTCATTTAATTATAGAAAATTATAATTTATTTAAATTTTCCTGCTAAAATCGACGAACTTGCGCAATATGAACGAGGCGCCAGTCTCCTGTATACCGCACGCCAGTAAGATGTCAAAGGCGAAAAAGGTGCTCGAAGAAGCCAAAGAACTGAACAATCCCGAGCTGGATTTAGCTGACAAAGGGATTCTTACATTCGAAGAAATGCCTGGTTTATGTAAGTTTTTACATCGCCTGTTATATGCCCTTTTTTGGTAACTTGCACAGCGACATTTACCTAACACCATCTTTGTCTTAACAACAACAAACCCATTTCCATCTCTCTCTATATACACAACCATTGAAAAGTCAATACGCCCAAAACTGGAATTAATAATTTTTTTTTCTTTTTTTACAGTAACCATGCATAATATAACTCGATTGACATTGAGTCATAATAAAATTAAAAGTAGGTCCTAAAATTTGATGGTAACATTAAGCTTTGAGAAATGAATGATTTTTTTTGCAGTTGTTCCGCCAGGACTTGCAAACTTGTTGAACTTGGAAATTTTAAATTTGGCTAACAATCATGTGGAAGAGCTGCCGTTGTCTCTTTCATCCATGCCTAAGCTAAGAATTTTGAATTTGTCGTTTAATCGACTTTATGCCTTACCACGAGGATTCGGCGCCTTTCCCGTGTTGGAAGTTTTGGATTTAACGTACAATAACTTGAATGAAAAGAATCTTCCAGGGAACTTCTTTATGATGGGTATACTGTAAATTATTTTTATAGTTAAAATTAACTAGCTGACACCCGCTCGCTTTGCTGAGTGTATTTAAATTTAACTGATTGATTAAAAGATTTCCTACGTTCATAGCGAAATATAAAAATTAATCCATTTTGACAGAAAAAAATGATAGATACTTTCAGACTTTAGATCCAAAGAAAGTTCATCAAAATTCGTAAAACTACTTTTCAAGAAAGAGATGTTAGCTGTCTTACATCAACTTCTATATGATTTTTAGTAAAAAAGTACCTACATTCCTTTAGGACTTGAACATCTTTTATACTAAATGCCATTTAAAACGGTACAGCTATTTTAGGGGGCATCCATTAATTGCGCCAGGCGTTTTTTGCGATTTTTGAAATCACATCCCCTCCCCGCTGGTAAAATGTCATGAGATTCGGCATATATCTTTCCCCCAACCCGCAATCTAATGTGATATTTTTCAAAACAAAAAATACGTGGTATTTGCGAGACCTTCCCTTTCCCCAAAGTAAGATTAGATGAGATTCGGCTCGACCCCATCGGCCCCTGAACGCCTCACGTAATTAATGGATGTTCCCTTAAAAGAATAGATTAGTAGCTATCCTACCGGATCTTTAACAAAACTTCATTTAAGTTCCGTTAAGTAATTGTTAAATTTTGAAATTTTTAGTTTATTATTTTAATATGTTTATTTCTAATTAATATCTTCGACAATTAACAATAAAAAAATTCAAATATTTTAAAAAATTTCATCAATAATTTTATCGGGTGTTAAATTGAAATTAATATTTATTTAATTACAGTATAAATCGTTTATAACGACACTGGATATAATGAACAACCGGTTGTAACGTACAAAACCTTCGGGCCCCGTGATATGTCTTATGCCGCGTTCACACGGTTCAACTTGAGTTCATCGTTTATAACGAACTTCAGGGGACCGTCAAATTTCGTTCGTTATAAGCGATATTCACTATAACCAATATGTATCGTCTTATCTAATGCCGCGTTCACACGGTTGAACTTGAGTTGAACGATAATTATCAATCTTTTAGACCGTAGCGGGGTAAGCGACGCGAGAAGTGAAGCACAAGCGAGTCGAATTGGAAGCAAATTGAGCAGAATTGTAAGAAATCTGACCGGGGTCGATTCGTTCAACAAAAGTTTGACTGAGTCAAACATTTTGTCGTTCAAGTCGATTGAGTCGACCCCGGTCAGTTTTCTTTCAATTCTGCTCAATTTGCTTCCAATTCGACTCGCTTGTGCTTCACTTCTCGCGTCGCTTACCCCGCTACGGTCTAAAAGATTGATAATTATCGTTCAACTCAAGTTCAACCGTGTGAACGCGGCATTAGATAAGACGATACATATTGGTTATAGTGAATATCGCTTATAACGAACGAAATTTGACGGTCCCCTGAAGTTCGTTATAAACGATTTCTACTGTATTTATTTTCCGGTAAAAATTGTCAATTTTTTTATTTCAACTTTGTAGAGATTTCTTTCGTTATCGTGTAAAATTGGAGGAAAATGCGTTAAAATTCTATTTTACGAACTTTACCGAAACTTTTAAATGTACGGTTCCTGTGGGATATAATTGTTTTGCCATACCATGGGAACTATGCATTATTCTCGCCTTAAAAATAAGCTATATCATTCTCCTCCAAACTACCACCTTGCAAAAATCATATCAATCTTTAACACTGTTAAATAAAAAAAAAACGATCCTACGGGAATAGTACATTTCTCCTGAGTAAAAAGTAGATCAAATCTTCTTAAGGAAAATGAGTTAAGGCTCTATTTCGTGGATTTTAATAAAACTGCTCTTAAATACTCGGTTCCTATAGAATACATACTTGTCTTACTATACCGTGGGAACCATTTATTATTCCGGTATGAGAAGTAATCTTTATCATTTTCTGGCCCCTAAACTACCACATTACAAAAAAGGAAGTTAATCTTTTCTTCTATAAAAAAAATAAAAAAAATATCTATCCCACGGGAATCGTACTTTTTTTCTGGATATAAAGTATACTATATGTTAAACCGGATTATAATCTATATCTATGCCAAATTAAATCCATATCCGTTTAGTCATTTTTGAGTGAAAGAGCAACAAACATCCATTCTTACAAACTTCCACGTTTATAATATAAAGTAAGAAGTAAGATTTATATTTATGTTAATATTATTGTTATATTAATCGTCTGTAAACAGTCTAATTTGTAATAATCTTAGGTTAAAATTTTTCTGTTATTTTCAGAAACGTTACGAGCCTTATATTTGGGAGACAATGAATTCGAATACTTACCACCAGAAATTGGAAACTTAAAAAATCTACAAATTGTATTACTTCTAATATATTCCCTTTTCTACGTTTTACTAATCGAACGTTTACTTTTAGTTGGTCCTTCGAGAAAACGATTTAATTGAACTGCCCAAAGAGATTGGAGATTTACAACGTTTACGGGAGTTAAACATTCAGGGAAATCGTCTGACGATTTTACCACCAGAAATCGGTAATTTGGATATGGTCAGTTACAAGTCTGTGTTTAAAATGGAGGGTAACGAATGGGTGCAACCAATCGCGGATCAATTGCAACTTGGAATCACACACGTTATGGATTACTTAAAAACAGAAACTTATAGAATGTAAGTAGAACCATACAATAAAGATATTATCAGAAGGTTCATTTTGTGATGGTGCCTTAACTCCAGACCAGTGCGCGAATTGAACAGTTACTATATTTATTTCCATTCTCAAATCTATAATACAAGAAACTATCGAAACAGGACATTTTGGCGCCGCCGTTTTGGCGCCACTAAAGTTTTAAAAGGAAAACTGGAAGTTGATACAAAAAAAAAACACCACCGCATAGTCTTAGGACCCCGGTACAATGGAGCGAAACCCCCCGTGGGAAAACGCCCTGCACCATTTTTTTGGCTTCAAATACAACCTTATTGATTTCAAATGAAACTTTTTACATTTTCAAGGGAATTTTTTTATTTAAAATAATAATTTGTTAAAATTTTGATTGAATGTTAAGTTATTCATTGTTATTTGTAAGTTGTATATTTACGAAGTAGGACGTTTTGGCGCCACTGAACCCCTGAAGTTTTAAATGGGAACTTTTTTATAATACAAAATATGAATGGCATTTATCTTGAAATTTTCTTTTTCAGAGTTTACAATCGCCATATGTCAGCTAAGCCGCAGCCTCCACCAAGTTGCATTGACAAAACGAAGAAAATATCAAGAATGAGATCATAAGATCAATTGAAACAATGTGCCTTCATAACAAAATATTTATATAAACGTTACTGCCTTATATTAATTTTATTAATCGATATTTTAACATAACATATTTTTGAGATAATAATGAATGATTTTAGATGTTAAGTATTAATTTCATATTTATTTTAATGTGTCTTAATGTTGTATTTAATATATTAATTTTTTATAACTCCATTTTATTTTCATATCTCAATGACCACAAATATCTGTAACATAAAGAAAAGTCCATGAATTTCAAAGTTTTTACAAACGTTGAAGGGCTTTTAATGGATAATAAGTAACTTTTAAAATCATTTAAGAACTAGTCAAATGATAAATTTCAAAAGCCTTTTACGAGTATCAAAATTATGTATCCTCATAATGCAAGTATTATGACAGGTTTAATGTTTCCAAAAACATTAAAATTTAACTTTTTAACTTCAAAAAAATTAATAATATTTTGAGCACACAAAAAGTCCAAAGAATTAAATTCAAACCAATTTAAAGCGCTAAAACGGTTTATAAAACGTCAAAGAAATTTTCAAGTGCCCAATGTCTATAAGGTCTATAATCGACATAACAATAATTTTTATCATAATTACGGATTTGCTTATAATTAAACCAAAGAAACATAATAAATTAATAATTAGTCAAGGTATTTTGTTACGTAAAGTTCTTAAAAAAAAACTTAAAATAAGTAATATAGAGTAAATAAGTCAATTTCACCTATACAATACGATAATTAAATAATTGCATTTTATGGTAAATAATTGATTATTTAGAGCCCAAAAACCCATTGCGTATTAAAGATTATAAATTGTAGAACATTTTTAATTAGAGAAAATTTCGAAAAATCCTACAATTATACCATAAATTACAAAAGAAAATTGTATGTTTTTCAAAAGAATGATTGTTAAAACCATTGATTTTAAAACAGATATGATCGATATCATGGGGCGGACACTTTTATGCATGGGAGGGACACTCAGTGTTAAACTGCGGTAGCTTCTAGGGTTTTAGTATGGTCGCTTGTTCATAGAGGCGCTAGTGTTGTTTGTTTTAACTAGGCGCGCGTAGTTTTAAATATTTGTTTTATTTATTCTTTTTTATATTTAAAATAAAATTAATAAACTTGGTAATTTTTTTAAAATGTTGTATTTAGAAAAAAATAATACATTACATAAAAAATTCTTACAAACAAAAAAACAAATACCATAAGAAAATATAATTATTAAATAAATTATTACAGTTCTCAAATATTGTAGTAGTTGTTATTTGGAGTTTGGTGATGAAAATGACGTCTGCATTCCATGCGTATTCTTGGTTGCCACGAAATCTGGGATTAGAAATTATTCAACCATCCTAGAATAGTAATTAAATTAAACAAAATAATTTTAACTTAACTTCAAAGAAGTTTGTCTGTCATCCATTTAATTTACCCGAGTTATCCATGAATTATTTGACAGACAAATGATCCCTACATATTTTAAACGTATTGCGGCTTTCTTTGGATGTTATTTTCATTGCAACCCATAGTTTTTCAGCCATTAATTATTCATAAAAAACTAATTTATTACACAAATTGACACAAACTGTGTTTAGAAGAAAACATGTTAAGTAAGGTTAGCTTGGGGTCTAGTACAGGTCGCTCGTTTATAGAGGCGCTAGGATCGCGTTATTTATATCATCACAGCGCAACTCCGTAATGCAAAGATGCATTTTGGACATTGCCCCGCCATCTCTGTTCAACCGACCATACTAAAATTCAGGAGAACCGCATGTGCCATAAAAGTGTCCGCCCCATGCTTTTATGACACATGCGGTTCTCCTAAATTTTAGTATGGTCGGTTGAACAGAGATGGCGGGGCAATGTCCAAAATGCATCTTTGCATTACGGACTTGCGCTGTGATGATATAAATAGCGCGACCCTAGCGCCTCTATAAACGACCGACCTATACTAGATCCCAAGCTAACCTTACTTAACATGTTTTCTTCTAATCACCATCTGTGTCAATTTGTGTAATAAATTAGTTTTTTATGGATAATTAATGGCTGAAAAACTATGGGTTGCAATTAAAATAACATCCAAAGAAAGCCGCAAGACGTTTAAAATTTGTCGGAATCATTTTTCTGGCAAACAGTTCATGGATAACTCGGGTAAACGAAATGGATGACAGACAAACTTCTTTGAAGTTAAGTTAAAATTATTTTGTTTAATTTAATTATTATTCTAAGATGGTTGAATAATTTCTAATCCCAGATTTCGTGGCAACCAAGAATACGCATGGAATGCAGACTTCATTTTCATCACCAAACTCCAAATAACAACCACTGCAATATTCGAGAAAAGTAATAATTTATTTAATATTTATATTTTGTTATAGTAATTGTTATTTTGTTTGTGAGAATTTCTTATGTAATATATTTTTTTTTCTAAATACAACATTTTAAAAATAATTACTGAGTTTATTATTTTTACTTTAAATATAAAAATTAATAAAAAAAACAAATATTTAAAACTACGCGCGCCTAGTTAAAAGAAACAACACTAGCGCCTCTATAAACAAGCGACCATACTAATCCCCCACGAGCTACCGCAGTTTAACACTGAGTGTCCCTCCCATGATCGATATCATCGATATGATCATGGGGCGGACACTTTTATGGCACATGCGGTTCTCCTGAATTTTAGTATGGTCGGTTGAACAGAGATGGCGGGGCAATGTCCAAAATGCATCTTTGCATTACGGACTTGCGCTGTGATGATATAAATAGCGCGAACCTAGCGCCTCTATAAACGAGCGACCTATACTAGACCCCAAGCTAACCTTACTTAACATGTTTTCTTCTAATCACCATCTGTGTCAATTTGTGTAATAAATTAGTTTTTTATGGATAATTAATGGCTGAAAAACTATGGGTTGCAGTGAAAATAACATCTAAAGAAAGCCACAAGACATTTAAAAATTTTCGGGAACATTTTTCTGACAAACAATTCATGGATAACTCGGATAAACGAAATGGATGACAGACAAACTTCTTTGAAGTTAAGTTAAAATTATTTTGTTTAATTTAATTATTATTCTAAGATGGTTGAATAATTTCTAATCCCAGATTTCGTGACAACCAAGAATACGCATGGAATGCAGACGTCATTTTCATCACCAAACTCCTAATAACAACTACTGCAATATTTGAGAAAAGTAATACATTATTAAATAATTATATTTTGTTATGGTAATTGTTAATTTGTTTGTGAGAATTTCTTATGTAATATGTTTTTTTTTTCTAAATACAACATTTTAAAAATAATTACGGAGTTTATTATTTTTACTTTAAATATAAAAAATAATTTATTATTTAATAATTTATTTATTATTAAGTCAACTTTATTAAAGATTTTCACCTGTCAAAATAAAATACCTACGTGCCATCTATACACGATACGCTGAACTATTTTTGAAATTACTTTTTTAGTTCAGCGTATCGTGTATAGATGGCACGTAGGTATTTTATTTTGACAGGTGAAAATCTTTAATAAAGTTGACTTCGTTAACGGAGAATTTATAAAATCAAAAATCACGGATATCTTGTAAACGGCAAAATATTTTACTAATCTGATAAGACATCGTTACTGAATTCCCCATCCTCTATCTATATTCCGAATTTCATTGAAAAATTCGTCCATGAAATGAACTTTTTTTCCACGTACATTTGGTCGGCAATTCAAAAAATGAAAAAAAAAACTTTCTTCTTAAAGTTTTCCGGGACTTTCAAGGTGTTGATCGATAGGGAAATTCACGCAGATTCCAACGATATTACGTTCGTTAACGTACAATTGTTAGTTAACGAGATATTCGAGATATTCGACGTTAAAGTTGCTAAAAGTGCCAATTTTGTCACCTTTTTTAGGATTTCTCAGATTTTGGTGCGGTTTTGATGCGGCGCCGCACCAAAAATTTAAAAATACCAAATCAAATTTTGGTGCTCGGCTGGAAATTGGAGAACGATTCAAACCTCACTTTCCCAAAAGTGAAAATTGTATAATTGACCAGCAAATTTTCCGACCAAATTTTTATTTAATAAAAAGATATATTTAATTAGCCGTTATCAAATTAATATACTACATCCAATGATTAAATCAATTGATATAATGGGAAAAAAGAAAAAAGTAACTTTAATCCACCCGATCGGTCAAATCACGAAGGACTTGAACAATCGAATTAAATCGAAGGATAACTGGAAAATGCAAATGAACGTTAACATATGATAATTTATCCTGTAATAGATATAGAAATACATTAACATAAGAAAAAAATCCGGATGGTGCTGGAATCGAACCGAGGTCCACTGCTTGGCTGCCGACGTCTCTCCTCCCTAGGCTATAAAAGAACTGAGAAATGTTCGTTGAAACTTCTATATAAACCATTGTTTTATTCGTTCCATATAATTTACATGTGTTAATACGCCTTCAAACTTGTCGCCAAGAAAAAGTTCGGTCGAGATTTCCCAATCGATTTTCGCGAAAAAACTCAGAATATAGATAGTCGAGAGTAAAATCGGAAAAGTGTCGTTTCCGATTTTTAATATTTTTTGCATTTTTTGTCTTTCCCGAGATATTCGTAATATTCATTTTTACAAAATCTTAATCGGCATCGGATGCTTTGTATAGACAACCTACATAACAGTTATGCATAATGTGGTTGTCTGTCCTAAACGATCCATGAATTTTTCTGCCGTATTCTAAAAATTATGAAAAACTTGTTAAGGAGAAATATCTGAAAAATAGTTAGGCAAGGTTCTAGAAATAAAATGAAATATTTCAACAAAATAATTATTTATTAAACTTTACTATCGTATATATAAAATAAATAGTAATATAAGTACTTATTTAATATCAAGCCAATAATAATAATATCTATAAAAATAAATAATTATATTATAAAAGATACAATATTTATAAAAATAATAAGTATGTAATAGGGCAAATAAATAAAGTTTTTGTCTTTATTAAACAGTAAAATTTACGCGAAAATTTTTTAAACATCATCTCATTACATTAGTTTTAAAAAATCTTGTTACAATATTAACAAAAAAGAGATTAAGAATATAAAACTATAGAAACATAATTTTTGAATATTAATAACATTTTTACACAATATAACATTTTCATTCATTATTATATAAAAACGGAGAAATGTTGGATTTGTTAAATTAAATCGTAGCTCGTTGCATTCGAAAATATTAACTAGATGTTTTAAATTTTAGTAGACACCAAAATCATAAGTTTACAAAAACAAAAAATATTAAGAATGTCCGATACGAAGACCGTAACATTCCAGAACGATGGCACCCTTTCTGATTGCACAGCAGTGGACAAAAAGAAAATAATCGGCCTGATCGATTTACTGGCCAAAACCAATGAAGAAAAAGAAATATACAGCAAAGAATTGATCAGTTGCAAATCGGAACTTGAGTCGTATGAAACCAAAATAAGTAAAATGCATGCCGCCCACCAAAAAGACATACAAAAGCTCAACAAACAGGTACCAAGCTCTAGCCAACTATAAAGCTTCAAAAAAGCTTGTTATATAAACTTGATTTCAGATAAACGAACTTAAAAGTTTCACAACCCGAACACAACAATGCAAAGAAGCGGAAATAACGATTTTAAAGACCGAGAAAGAAATCGAACTGAAAAAGCTAAAATATGATCAAGCGCTCAAGTTGCAAGAACTAGAAATGCGTTCAAAGCTTGATCTACAAACGCTTAAAAATGAAAAAGAATCAGAGATGTTAGCGTTGCAGAATCAGATCAAAGCTTTGACGGGAGAAATCGACTCGAAAGTCGCTCCTTTGGTGGAAAAGGATAAACTTTCCAAACGGATAATCGATATGTTGCGAAAGGAAAAAACGGAACATGAACAGAAAATCGTCAACTGTAAAAATAAGCTTCGTATGGCGATTGAGGCGATACAACAGTTGAAGCAAAAGCTGGATGCGCTTGAATGCAAACGAAATAATGTACAGAGTCAAGCAACGCAAACGTGTGAAGCGTAAGCATTTAATGCCCGAAATTACTATAAATTAATTTTTGTAATTTTTAGTTTCGACCTGGAGCTTTATAGAACCCAAAAACAACGTCCTGGAATCCCAGATGGAAAATACTTCAAACAATCCATTCAAGACCACGCTGTTATGTCGGAATTATTTTTTACAGCGGACCCTCTTCCTGCTATTCTCGATCCAATATTTTTCAACAATTCACCATTTAATGAAAATGAACTCAATAGAAGTGTGCCGCAATAAATACTTGGGACTATTGTTCCACTCAATTTTCATATTTCCTTAACGACAAAGTTAAATATAAAAAAGTTTTTACTAAATGATATTCAAAAGTTTGTAACATCAGAGATGAACTTCAAACGTCCAAAGACTCGATATTTTCAACAAAAAACGATAATGGACATTAAACTTTTGTTCTGTCCTTAATACATATATTATTATATTATAAAAATCTCATTCATTGTTACTTTCAAATATAAATAAAAGTGTCTTACAAAAAAAAAAAATATCTGCTGCGAGGCATTCTTTTACTTTCATTTATGAAACTCGCTGTTAGTTAAAAGAAATATAAACACTTTGTAACTATACATATAACCAGGACTGTACGCATACAACCTATATGTTACAGTGGCGTGCGGTGACTTTTAAAACAGGGCATGCGGTTAGAAGTGAGGGGGGGGGTATAAGAACCACATTTTTAAAATTTATTTTTTTATTTGATAAACGTGGTGTTATAAGTATTTTTTTTTAAATTAGCCTTATTCGACGCTCCTTTTTACAAAAATCATCAACAACCGCATAATATAATGTATTTAAAAACCACGAAAATAGTTCTTATCCTAAAGAACAGAACATTTGTATGGCCTTTGGGTCAATAATTCAAAATAACTCACGAAAAGTATCAGTAACAATTAAATTCACTGTTTAGATTCAAAACGGCAAACGCATCTGCAGACAGTTAATTGGCTATGTGAAATGCCGAGAGAGATAGTATTCGACCGTACTAGTGCGCATGCGTGACCAATTCGAAGCAAACAATCGCATGCTACTGTCGCCAACGCATTCATTCGGCTTTTGCCGATCATTTAATTTTATGACTGATACCTTTCATAATTACGTAAATTAAAAAATTTATAAATGATAAAAATATATCATTTTTAGAATGATTTTACAAATGCAATTACGTAAATTAAAAATGAAATCAATAAATCATAAAAAATATTCAATTTTTAAAATCGTCTTACAATCCAAAGGCATGCGCCGCATCTACAGCATCTATGGACCGCACGCCTCTGGTATCTACATATAACATACGAACTCCCAACCTTCACCCCAGAACCGTCCTTATACGAATTTTTCCAGAAAAAAGTTTAAAATAAAAGTTGTAGCCACTAATGAGTCTAAGAACTATAAAAAGTTTAAGGAAAATCGTTGGAGCCGTTTTCGAAAAAAATTGAAAAAGCTCAAAAACTCCTCGAGTAAAGTAGAGTTTTCGGTTAACCGATTTCAACCAAAAGCTTCGCGGTACAATTAGGTATAATGTGGAGGTTAAATACAGTGGTACCTCGACATACGAGTTTTTCGAGATACGAGCCGGCGAGCGCGTGATTTTTTGCTTTGAGTTACGAGCGAAGTTCGAGATACGAGTTCAGTTTAGCAGGTCGGCCGGTAGAAATTGGTTTCGAGGAGTCAGAGGAGGAAGTTATTTCTACAAGTGAGATAATGGAGATCTTAGGAATGTGGGAGAGTTTCACAATTCGTGGAAAAGAAACATCCAGAAAAATTTGCAACAGGTCGTACATCTGACACTTGCCTAACTCATTTCCGGAACATTCTGAGAGGGAGGAAGAAACAACCTTCCTTGAACATGTTTTTTTCTAAACGGCCTACAGGTGAAAGCGAGAAAAATGTAGCGAAAAAGGCAAAGACCAGCGAGAATATATAATTTATTTGTTTACGTTCTCTTTTTTATTTTGGTACAATAAATATTTGTCATTTATAAATACGTTTTTATTATTCAAAACCACATAACAAAAATAAGTGGGCCGTAACATTTAGGGGGTTGGAACGGATTAATGGTAGTTCAATTGTTTTGTATGGGGAAATTTGCTTCGAGATACGAGTAGTAATTCAAGATACGAGCTAGGTTGCGAAACGAATTAAACTCGTATGCCGAGGTACCACTGTGCCAAGTTAGGTGAAATTCGGATAAAGCTTTCGATACGATATGGCTGTCACAAACAGACATGTTTCTAAAAACCACTTTTTTGGACCCAGGGGGCCTCAAACATGTATTTCCGGTGAAAGATCGAATTCGAAAATTCGACCCAATTACATTCCTTCCTTTACTATCTATATAGTAGTAAAAGAAAGTAAAAAACTCAGACACAAAATTATTTTTATTAACAAAGTTTAATTAGAAATCACTGCCCTTATTTCTAATATTAAAATAAAATAATAATTATTTATTTCAAATGTACAAAGTGTTTAAAACGAAATCAAATATCGATTGAACTTGATGAGTCTTCAGTGATTGATTCATCATCGGTTTCAATCATACTGCGAGATGCCAGATCATCCTCGTACTGGACCACTTCTTCATCACTAATATGGGAACTTCCTTCCATAAATGAGGCGAACCTTAAAATAATGTTTAACAAAAAAATTAGTTATAGTTACTTAATGCCTATTGTAACGACAAAAGACAGAACCAACGAACAGCGATGGAAAATTTTTTTGAGATTTTTCAATTGTCAACGATAAAAATTCAAATATTTTATAAATATAAAATCTAATAATTGAAGTAATATAATCAATTTTACACAATGAATTTGCGAATGTTAAAAAAATCAGTTTAATGCTTATAACTTATGACCTGTACAAAATATCAAACATTTTTAAAGAGATAACTTATAGAGAATAAAATGCTCTACAAAATTTTTTTATGAAATTTTGTCATAAAGTTGAGGGCTGTGTTAAAAAATTGGAAAATTTAAAAAATTTATTATCAATCGAACTTTAACCTTAAATAACTTTTGAAGGAATGAATACATAATAAATAAAAATTTCAACAAAATGAAAAACTTACTTCAAAATAAATAAAAAATCTTAAACAAAAAATGCACTTAAAAGCATAAAAATTATTGCATTGTCTACAACTTACAAATTATACGAGAATACCTTTAGAAATGTATTGTTCAAAATGAACTTTTATACAATTTACTAGTACTGTGACAATATCTAGTGACCTTTAAACTACAAAATACCAATATCTAATTAAACCTTTTTGCATAGCAGGGATGAATGAGCAGAACAGGAGTACAATAAGCCTTAGGCTGCAGTGCGGGGGGACATGCCCTAACCTGGTTTTCTGCCAATGAAAAAAAAAACCTTTTTACAAATGAACATCAATATTTATTTCCTTTGCTGACACCAACTCCAAAAATAACAATAGTTGTACATCATATCATCCTAATAATTTGTAAGTTGTAGACACTGCAAGGATACGCAATTATTTATTTACTTTTTAATGCATTTTTTACTAAGATTTTTTTATTTATTTTGAAGTCGGTTTTTCATTTTGTTACAACTTTTATTTATTTCTCGATTTTTAATGATCTGAAGTTTGATAACTGATTTTATTTCTTTGAGCATGGGTAAACCTGCTAAACGCGCTGCTCATAAGAGACAGCCCCATTTAAATGTTAAAAGTTACTACTTCATCCCTTTTTGCTCGTAAGGATTGAAATTTTTTGTTTTTAAATGTAATAAATGAATTTTAGAGGAATACTCTTTCAAATAGAAAAAAAAAATTAAAATTCGATGATTCAGTTAAACGTCACTATTTTATCCCCTTCATCCTTAGAGGGTGGATTTTATTCTTGAAATTGAAATGTGAACAATTAAAAGGCATAATGTAAGTAATTGAAAAAAATAATTTATCGAAATAGGGTTAGCCAGTAAAAAGTTAATATTTCATCCCTTGTTTTTCAACCCTTTAGAAGTGAACGAGTTCCTTCAAATTAAAATAGCACCACACGGGAAGCACCAGCGTTCAAATAAAAAAAGAATCATCAAAATCGGTTCACCCAGTCGAAAGTTCTGAGGTAACAAAGGTAAAAAAGTACAAACGGCTGACTAAAGAGTAGTTCCAAATTTCCGACTCGCAGTAGAGGGCAGCACGTGTCATCGCACGATCTACCTCTCTCAACTTTCTCTCTGTCCAAAGCATGCACTTTTTGTATTTTTCACGTTACCTTTTAACATTTTTTAGTTTTAACACAGTTCGCCATTGATTACATTCTGGACTTGAGCAATACGTACGCAACTCATCGAGTGCTTTACACGTTTCTTTAACGCCCTCCTGGTAATATTCGTCATTATTTAACAATCGTCTCTTTGGAGGAAACCGTTGCTTCCTTGAAACAATTCACAAATAACAATAAACAATTTCTTCTATTAAAGTATAATTTTATTTACCAAAATGTTTTGGTTTTCGATATCCAACTTTGTGGCATGTTGTAACAAATAAGTAAGATTATGATGATTCCCATGGCAGCTTCTTGAAATTGACTACTGTTGAAAATCAGGACGAGACCTGTTGCCATTAAGGACCATTTGATGATATTTTTACTTCGGGGATTGGTCGGTGGTCCCATGCGATAGCAAATAATAAAGCTGATTAGTCCTGAGCCTAGGATGTAGTATATGACATAAGTCTGATAGTTGACGGCAATTGTTCGGATATTTTCCCATAGTAGTTGAAAGAAATAAACAGCTACAGCCCAACCACCAACGACAAATCCATACATAACGGGTTTCTAGAGAAAACAAATCATACGATTAATAAAAATTGACTGATATATGTATTAGAAGTTAACTTCTTTAACATTATTAGCAGAGAGAAATTTGAGAGAGCCCGAACGCATGAATACACGTGCTGCCCCCTACTCCGAGTACGAAAGGGTATAGCCAGGTTTATATGGCAAATCTTCCCCGACGGCTTTTTCAATTTGCAGTTGGGGAATCGATTTGACATCAAACGAAAATAATTCACCCACATTTTTAGCGCCCTATCTCAAACGGTTTTCGAGATTTTCAAAAAAAACTCATTTTTCGATTTTATTTTTTTTTTCAATAGTAAAATTTAATATTAATGAATGGCAATTTTTTTTTCCAATTTCTAGGACTAAGAGATTTTATGACACTATCATAATAAATCTCAGAAGAAAGACCGATTTTCCAGAGGAAAAATTGAAACTAAAATATTTTTTATTCATATAATTTAAAAGTCTCACTCAGCAAACTTTTTCAGAAAATGTCTTTCATATTCCTTTTGCTTCATGAATTTTTTCATAATTTTTGGTGTGGTGGAACATTATCAAAAAAATAAAAATTCAAAAATCAAAAAAAAATGTTTTTTCAACATCAGCGATAGCTTAAGGAGACACCAGCAAGCCGCAATCGAGTTCAGCTATGTGACTTCGTACGGTTGTAGGGAGGACTGGTACTAAGTAAACCATAATTTTTTTAATTTTTTTTTTTTTGGCGCGATATTATTGTTGAATTCTAGGCAACGTAGGGATGGGCAAATGTATAAAATATATCGATATATATCGTATCGATATTTTCATCTCAAAACGCGATTACTTGAAAAATTGTCAATAACTATAATTTTTCTAGTTAATTTTTATTTTTTTGATAATGTACCACCACACCAAAAATTATGAAAAAATTCATGAAGCAAAAGGAATATGAAAGACATTTTCTGAAAAAGTTTGCTGAGTGAGACTTTTAAATTATATGAATAAAAAAATATTTTAGTTTCAATTTTTCCTCTGGAATTCCTAGAAATTGGAAAAAAAATCGCCATTCATTAATATTAAATTTTACTATTGAAAAAAAAAAATAAAATCGAAAAATGAGGTTTTTTTGAAAATCTCGAAAACCGTTTGAGAAAGGGCGCTAAAAATGTGGATGAATTACTTTCGTTTGATGTTAAATCGATCCCCCAAATGCAAATCGAAAAAGCCGTCGGGGCAGATTTGCCATATAAACCCAGCTACACCCATTGGAACTATTCCTTAGTCACTCATTTGCACATTTCTTCACTGTTCTACACTTTATGCTTTCTGAGCATTTATGAGTGTAGAATTGTGGAGAAATGTGCTAACGAGTTACTAAGGAATAGTTCCAAATTTCGTACTCGGAGTAGGGGGCAGCACGTGCCATCGTGCGATCTGGCTCTCTCAACTTTCTCTTTGTTAATAGAAACATATACGCGATTGTTGTCCCTACGACTTTTGTCGGTAGCTTTTTTATAAGACGTTAGTGAGCTACACCAACTAACTTAATGTATGCTTATTTTACATTAATACTGCTTATGTTTTTATATCACCAAAGAAGTAAAACTTGATTAAATTAATTTTAATAAATATTACCTTGGGAAACATTCGGCTCAAAAAATAAATTAAAATTAAAAACGAGGCGCATATTCCAAAAACAATTCCACAAATATAGTAAAATAGCGAATTGTTGCTGAGTTTCGGGGCTGATAAATATAAGAAAATGCCACCCAACAGGTATAAGACTTTCCAATAGTCGATCCCTGAAAAAGTAAAATGGATTTAATATCATATAAATTGATTAAAAAGTTTATAAAACAATTTTAATTTCTTAATTATAACGAAAATGTTGTTGAAAATTTTCGTTGAGCACTTCATTCTATGTAAGTTATGTCCATAAAAGTTTTTGATGTTTCGTAAAGGTGGTAAGTAATTTGCATTTAGTTTAATTATATAACAAAATAAATTTTAGTTGGAAAATCTCATTTAATTCAGAAAGAAGGTTGAAAGAGCCAGATCGCACGAATACACGTGCTGCCCCCTACTCCGAGTACAAAATTTGGAACTATTCCTTAGTCACTCGTTTGTTCCTTTCTCTACACTGTTCTATGGCTTTATGCGCTCCGAGTGTAGAACAGTGGAGAAATGTGCAAACGAGTGACTAAGGAATAGTTCCAAATTTTGTACTCGGTGTAGGGGGCAGCACATGTGTTCATGCGATCTGGCTCTGTTAACTTTATCTCTGTTTAATTGAAGTAGTTAATACTTGATTAGACAATAAAATTAGGAAAATTGAAAAAAAAAATCAGAATAATGCGAATAACTTACGACCTGAACGAAATATCATAAACTTTTACAAAGATAAACTTATGGAAAATAAATGTTCTATAAAATATGTTCTTTGAAATTTTCCCATAAAGTTGATAATTGTGTTAAGAAATTGGAAAAATTAAAAAAAATTTCGTCATTTCAACTTTAACCTTTAATAACTTTTGAAGGAATAAAAATATCAGAAAACTGTAAGAGACCTTTTTTGTAGAGCGTTAAATTTTCTATAAGAATATATCTTAGTTATTCCCAAACATTGTTTCAAACGTGAGTTTTATAATTCCAAAGGGCAAGGGAATGTTTTTCCCATTTTAGTTAAATGAAAATTTCCGATACGGCTCCTCTTAATATTAAAAGCTCATAGGATTCTTAGGATTCTTTTTTTTTAATTTCCAACAACATTTTCGATGTAATAAAGAAATAAAAATTATTTGTTTATTTTAACAGTCTATTGACCCCCTATAGATTTTCGATCCTTTTTATTATTTGTATATGATTATGAGGATAAACAAAATTTAATACTTACTAATTAGTTGTAATGAAACTGTGTATTTAACAGAGGCATCAATTCCTAGACAACTAGAACTGAATGGGTCCAATTTGGTTAATTTAGATTTCAACGAAAAAATGTTCCAAGACCAGATCGAATGTTGATTTTGATACTCCTTTTCAACGTCTTCAGGTGTAGAGCCTCCATACTGATAAAAATTGTTGGTATTTATATCCAAGTTTAACTGAAATAGTCAAAAGTTTACAACCGGTGATACTAGAAATAATCTTTTAGTTTCTTACTAGTATAGTTTGCCATATGTGAATGAGGTACTTGGGACGTCCTTCATAGCAAAATATTTGGAAATTATCGGCGAATCCTCTGTTAGGGATGAAATCGACTCGACTACCAGGCTGAAGATGATGTACTGAAACAAATTAAAAACAATAACTAAATTTGCTATTGTTTCCACTTTTCAAGTTTCTCACCATTTTTTGAGCTTACTGATGTACAAATATAAATTAATATAATTAGTGCTGCAGTCTTCCAATGTTGTTTCATGATAATTAATTAATAAAATAAATAAAAATACGAACTATAAAATAACTTTTCACAGCATTTGAAAATGTAACCTCACATTTAAGAGGAACGAAGAAAATAACCGTTTTTAAATAGCTTCATTTACAAGAGCGGCGCATGACACTGTCACAATATACCAGTGGCTCTGAAACATTTCGGTTTACGATTACCTTTTGAAAAAATTAGAAAATGAAATTAATAAAACTTTTATTGTTTAAACTAGTTTAAACCATTGTTTAAACATATCTAATAATATACTTTTTGTAGAATTCTTTGGATAACAATTATGTAATACCATTCTATACGAGCAAAATTTGTAAAAGCGTTTTCAAAAATGGCTCTAATAATTTTAATAAAATTTACCGAGTAGAGCATTTCAAAATTGAAATATCTGCTGCGAGGCGTCACAGCACTTTTTTTTTACTTTCATTTATGAAACTCGCTGTTGGTTAAAAGAAATATAAGCACTTTGTAACTATACATCAGTGGCGAGCGGTCCATGCATGCTGAAGATGCGCCGCATGCCTTGGGATTGAGACAATTTAAAAAATTAAATATCTTTTACGACTTATTCATATTTTAATATACGTAATTGTATGTATTGTAAAATGATTCTAAAAATACCAAATATTTTTATCATTTATACATTTTTTAATTTACGAAATTATGGAACGTATCGCTCATAAAATTAGCATAGAATACCACATCAAATGAACGACAAAATCCGAATTAATGCGCAACTATCGTTGCATGCAATTGCTTGGCTAAAATTGGTTGCGCATGCGCACTAGTATGGTTTAGTATTATATCTCTCGGCGTTTCACATTGCCGGTTGACGCTTGTAGATGCGTTTGACGTTTTTAATTTACTAATTGCTACTCATTGTTACTGATAATTTTCGAAATTTATTTTTATTTATTTACCCAGAGGCGATTCAAATGTTCTATTCTTTAAGATAAGAACTATTTTCGTGGTTTTTAAATACATTATATGATACGGTTTTTGATGATTTTTGTAAGAAGGAGCGTTGAATAAGGCTAATTTTTAAAAATAAATACTTTAATACAATGTTTTACAAATAAAAAAATTAAACTAAAAATTTGACCTCCCCCCCACCTTCTGCTGACCGCATGCCCTGTTTCAAAAGTCAGCGCAAGCCACTGCTATACATAAACAGAACTATAATATACATACAACCTATATAATGTAGGATATTTACAAATTCCCAAGCTTTACCCCAGAACCATCCTTATTCGAATTTTACCACGAAAAAGTTTCAAACAAACGTTGTAGCTATTATTAAGTCTAAGAACTATAGTAAGTTTAAAGAAAATCGTTAGAGCCGTTTTCGAAAAAATATTAAAGAGCTCAAAAACTCCTAGAATAAAAAAAACTTCGCGGCACAACTAGGTATAATATGGAGGGCTACAACCAAGTTTGGTGATATTCGGATAAAGCTTTCGATACGATATGGCTGTCACACACACACAGAGACATGTTTCTAAAAAGCACTTTTTTGGACTCAAGGGACCTTAAAACATGTGTTTCCGGTGAAAGCTCGAAATCGAAAATTCGACCCGATTACAATACTTCCTTTACTATATAGTAGTGATGTAACGAATGTCCGACTTTTCACATTTGCGAATGCAAATATTTTTTTCCAATATTTGCGAATTCCAATGCGAATGTTGACTTCCAAATAAAGTGCGCATAAAATGCTAATTATATTCCTTGTTATGTTTTTTTTTTCAGTTTGTTAATTATTTAAATGGAAAAATATATAGATAGTTAAAGTGAAAAATCAACTTGGATACCTACTAGAAGTTTAACTTTGGTTAAAATATTTGTTTTTCTATAAAAAGTAATAAAATTTATTATTTAATTAAAATCGTAATTATAGTCTGCTTAATAAGTACAACTTTTACATTATAAATTGCAACAAGATTGATTAGATACTAAAGTTCGATTTTCATAATATATAAAAAAATTAGAAATAGAGTTTTTGTGAACGTGTGGAAGCTGAATTAAATTTTTTATTTTAGTTGTAATTTTTTCATTACTAATTAAACTATAACAAGAATATAGAAAAGTAGTTTTTGTTTAGTGGCCTTTCTCAAAACTGTTCCCTGTTCATTTAATTATTCAAATGTTTAAATGAAATAAAAAATATAAATTTATATTACGAGTAATATTATCATTCCATATATTTTCCTTTGGGTTTGTCAAAAACATTCGCGTCGTTTCTTGCGAATGCGAATGAAAACAAATATGCTAATGCGAATATTCGTTTCATTACTACTAAATAGAAGTCAAAGACAGTAAAAATGGATTTAGACTGGTCTCATTTCTAGGAAAATCATTTTCTTCCTGATTTTGTTATTATGGGAGAAATTTTTTTTCATTGTTATTATTATGCATAGACTGCATAGATATGCATACATGAATAACTAATTGCCTATCTATCAACATTTTATTAGTTTTTGAATTCTTTTAATGTTTGGGTGACTCTAATGCCTTTTAGACGTTGCTGACTATTAATTTTAGCTTAAAAATTAAAACCTAAAAACCCAAAAAGAGATTTTTATTTTTATCAATACTTTATTAAACAAATATCTTGAGTAACGAGAATTTTAAATTGTTCCAGGTAGTTGCAAGCGACTTTTGTAAGAGGTCCACAATTTCGCCATACCTGAAATTGTGCATTGTATAATAATGATAATTACAGTAATAGATTACCCAGTTTTCTCGTTTTTATACTTTTATCGTGAAAATTTAAGATATTTCATGAAAGAACTGCAGGAACTGCATAAGCTTTAAGTACCGCAGGAACCTCATGAACCAAATGAAATTCACTACGCTAAGTTGGCCCCACTAAAAGTAACTAGAATGTATTTTGACATTTCTAGCGTGCCTTGATCTATTTATTTATTTTAAACACACCAATTAACTTAAAAATGGAAATAGCCTTTAAATCAGCCGAAACTGACAACATTTGCCGAACATGTTTAACAAAAAATGAAAATATGAAATCCGTTTTCGATGTGAACCAACCAAACATCGAGCCGACACGACTCTACGAATTGCTTATGCTATGCGCGTCTGTGCAAGTAAATCTTTACCAAAACCTACTTAAAGTTATAGTTTAAGTAAAAATGCTGTTGTTCGTAGGTTTCAGAAGGTGATGGACTCCCAACGCAACTTTGTTCCGAATGTGTCCTCAGCCTGAATCGGGCATTTTCGTTTAAACAACTATGCGAACGTTCCGATGCAACACTACGCCAATTATTGGGTAAAACCCTGGGTTCTTTACTGGAAGAACCAATTTCGAGTTCGCTAGAACCAACAAAAACGTTCACACCAGACGAATATAAATCTCAAATGGTGGAATATTCAATGCCGCCACCTTCAAATTCTTTAGACTATGTGGTTCCATCATCTAGTTTAGATCCCACGGAAAATTCGTTGGATGATTCTTTTATCAATGCCAACACGAACTCTTTGGAAAATTGTGATAATGTTACGTTAAATGCTTTGTATGGCACAAGTCGAAGTAACAATGTGGCTATGGAGCCAAAAATAGAACTTAGAGAATACGAAGAGAATAACGACCACATATACACTAATATCACGGATGTATCATCGTCGATATCTGTAATGGTCAATATTGATAATGTGGAGAATACATCGAATAATACGAAACGACAAAATAAGATCAAAGATGACACGGAACAACCGATTTATCCGTGTGAGAAATGTACAGAATGTTTTGTTACAATGACTGATTTAAAGGTATGAATTAAATTTTGATTATACGTATTGGTTACAATCCACCCCCTTTTTAACCGACTTCAAAAAAAGGAGGTTCTCAATCCGACTGTATGTTTGTTACCTCAGAACTTTTGACTGGGTGATCCGATTTTGTATGGTACCATTTTACTTTGTACGAAATCATTCACTTCTAAGGGGTTGAAAACTAAGGGATGAAATATTAACTTCTTATTGGGTAGCTCGATTTTGATAATTCTTTTTTTTTTAATTGAAAGCTGGTGCTTTCCGTGTAGTCCCATTTTAATTTGAAGGAAATCGTTCACTTCTAAGGGGTTGAAAACTAAGGGATGAAATATTAACTTCTTATTGGAAAGGGACCATCCATAAATTACATCACACGAATTTCATGATTTTTGACCTAACGCCCCCCCCCCCCGGTTCTTGTCACAGCTGGTCACATTTGTGAGACTCCCCCCCTTCTTAGTGTGACGTCACATATTTTACATCTACAAATAATTATTAAATTAAAACAGCAATCCGAAAATTTGATTTTATTTCTATTTAAATGATTTTTTAATAAACATCAAATCAAACATTTCAAGAATATAACAAAAAAAAACAATTAATTATATTAATTAAAGATCAAACTTAATCATTTTGAGTCCATGGACTTTTAACCCACTCCTTTAAACACTTAGATTAAAATAGATTTTGAAATGTGACGTCACGATATTTAAGTCCCCTCCCACCCCGTTGTCACACAATGTCACCCTCCCCCCCCCCCCCCCCCCCGCTTAATTTATGGATGAACCCAAAGCTCGATTTTGATAATTCTTTTTTTTATTGGTAGAACAAAATTTTAAATTAATCTCATTTCCATTTTTCATAAAAAACTCGACACTCATAAGGGGTTAAAATTAGGGGTGAAATTATTCCTGGCTAACCTGATGAGTTCGATAATTTTTTTCTATTACGTACATTATACCTTTAAATTGTTCACATTTCAATTTGAAGACAAAAATCCATCCCCCAAGGATGAAAATAGGGGATGAAATAGTGACGTTAACCTGAATCATGCAATTTTGATGATTTTTTCTATTGGAAAGAGTATTCCACTTAGTTCTACTATTACATTTAAAAGCAAAAAATTTCAACCCTTAAAAAAGGGGATGAAGTAGTAACTTTTGTCATTTAACGGCGCTGCCTCATATGAGCAGCGCGTTTAATAGGTTTACCCATATTCAAAGAAATAAAAACTGTTATCAAACTTCAGATCACTAAAACTTGAGAAATAAATAAAATTGTAAAAAAATGAAAAACCGACTTCAAAATAAATAAAAAAATGCACTAAAAAGTAAAAAAATAATTGCGTATCCTAGCAGTGTCTACAACTTACAAATTATTAGGATGTGATAATATACAACTATTGTTATTTTTGGAGTTGGTGTCAGCCAAGGAAATACGACTATATTGGTACTTAGCAAAAAACGAGACTACCTTATGAAATTTATTTATTAAATGAATTTGTATACAATTTACTAGTACCGTGATAATATCTAGTGACCTTGAAACTACAAAATACCAATATCTAATTAAACCTTTTTACAAATGAACATCAATATGTAATTCCTTTGCTAACACCAACTCCAAAAATAACAATAGTTGTACATTAATATCATCCTAATAATTTGTAATTATATTATATACTAGCTGATCCCGCCCGCTTCGCTGAGCGTTTTCAAGTTTGCCGATATAATATGTTTTTCGTTGCACAGTTTTATAGTTTTTATTTTTTTGCTCAGAAAATAAAAAAATTTTCGGAAAAAAAAGTATTTTATAGCACTTTTTGTAATATTTACTACTTGTAGTGAAAATCTCGTCCAAATCGGACAAGCCGTTTTTAAGTTTGCCAAGAACAAACACACAGCCAGGGAAAACTATTCGTAATTTAAAGTAGCCTATAATGTAAGTTGGAATATTTAATAAATTTTTGTGAAAATTTCATTGCAATCTGTTCGGTCGTTTTCAAGTTTACCCTGGACAAACAATTTTTTTTTTTTTTGGTAAATGTGCAATGAAAATGGCATTTATTTTTTAGTATAAACATATGAAAATGTAGGCAATAAAGAGTATTCAACAAAACACCTTACATTTTTTAGATTAGATAAATATCTGAGCTGAGAAAAATACTTCCGTTTATGTTCCCTCGCGCAGGTGACACGTTCATTATATAGGTATTCAAAAAGCAGAAATTTTCAATCTTACTATTGGTATAGATATTATTTTGTTACTTTTTAGTGCATTTTTTTGTTTAAGATTTTTTATTTATTTTGAAGTCGGGTTTTCTGTGATAATTTTTATTTATTATTTATTTAATTTTTAGATACATGCTAAAAGAACGCATAGAAAAGGACCGAAACATATCTGCAAAGTATGTGACCAAAGATTCGCCAGTGCTAGCACGTTATGTCGACATATGAAGGTACACGATGGAGCCAAGCGGCATTTATGTCCAGAATGTGGAAAAGGATTTTCCCGGTCCGATGACTTGAAACGCCATCTACGAATCCACACCGGAGAAAAACCATTTCGTTGTCTTATATGTAACAAAGCGTTTGCCCAATCGTTTCGGTTACTGGAACATAATCGCGCTCATGCTAACGAAAAAGGTTTTGTGTGTTCAACGTGCGGCAAAGCGTTTAGTCGCTACACGAGTTTAGCGGCTCACATGAAAACGCATAGCGGTATTAAAACGCATCGGTGCGATGTGTGCGGTAAACGTCTCTGCGGTTCGGGATCTTTAGCGATGCACATGAAAACGCACACCGGACTTAAGGATCATATTTGTTCCTATTGCGGAAAAGGCTTTACGACACCTAGTAATTTAATCATACATAATCGAACACATACAGGAGAGCGTCCCTATGTATGTACCGCGTGCGGGAAAGGTTTTCCCGACCCGTCTCGATTGACCGTCCACATGCGATCGCATAGCGGTGAAAAACCGTACGTTTGTTCAGTGTGCGGCCGCGGTTGCGTTTCTAGTTCGCAACTAAAAAAACATCTCCGTATCCATACCGGGGAAAAACCTTATGTGTGCACGCTATGTCCCAAGGCATTTTCGCGCTCTGAAGACTTAAAAATTCATATCAAAACGCATACGGGTGATCGCAATCATGTGTGCGGGGTGTGTAATAAGGGTTTCTATCAGAAATCAACGTTGAAAGTTCATATGCGAATCCATACGGGAGAGAAGCCGTACTCGTGCCAAATTTGTGATAGAGCCTTTTCCCAAACAGGACCACTTTCCCATCATATGAAGACACATGCATAGAAATATTGTTAAAAGTCAAAATTTATAAAAAAAAAAAATCTTATTTATTAAATTGAACTAAAATTATTTTAATATTTAAAAAATGAAGTGAGTATAAATTGAATCGGAGAGAGGAGAAATAAAAGGTCTGTTCCAGATGGGAATAAAAGTTTTTGGTTGAGATTTAGTATTTCGCGGTTTGTATTTGAGATTTTCCCTCGTCCTTACGCCCCTTATCGTACAATGTCACATTTCGTTAATCTACTTCCCCCTTAAAATTATTTATGGATGAACACTTTGCATTTCATTTATATGATATGATTTTTAAATTTAATTCTAAAAAAATATTTTCAGGTTACATTAAAATTACTTCATGATAGGGTTGTATCGATTATTGTAGAAAATTCGAAAAAATTCCTCCTTGCCTATTGGGAAAATAATTAAGATATTGGTACCGTTTTAAGAATTTATCAGATACAAAATCAAATAAAATTATAAGTATCGTATTTTTCGAACTATAAGACGGACTTTTTATGTCTTATGGTACTAAGCAGAGAGAAGACTGAGAGAGCCAGATCGCATGAATACACGTGCTGCCATCTACTCCGAGTAGAGGTGTTTGAAACTATTCCTTAGTCAGTTTTTGTTCCTTTCTCCACTGGTCTACACTCAGAACGTCTAAAGCCATAGAGAAGGTTCTCTCTGTCGAAACATACTCGGAACGCTTTTCTTCTCTCTCATGAGCATAGATAAGTCGTAAGCTATCGCAAAATAAGTTAAGCTATAATTCTTAACTGAAATACATCTAATGTATAAAGACGTATAAAGAAAGCAATATTATATTTGATTCTATTATTTAAGAAGTTGCAGAAGTCTCGAAAAAATAACGAAATAATAGAATCAAATATAATATTGCTTTCTTTATACGTCTTTATACATTAAATGTATTTCAGTTAAGAATTTTAGCTCTACTTATTTTGCGATAGCTTACGACTTATCTATGCTCATGGTAGAGAAGAAAAGCGTTCCGAGTATGTTTCGACAGAGAGAACCTTCTCTATGGCTTTAGACGTTACGAGTGTAGACCAGTGGAGAAAGGAACACAAACTGACTAAGGAATAGTTTCAAACACCTCTACTCGGAGTAGATGGCAGCACGTGTATTCATGCGATCTGGCTCTCTCAGTTTTCTTTCTGTACTAAGATAACTAAAAATTAAAATATTTTTTTCAATAAATCATCTCTTAATTTGAGGTACCAATAAATAAAAACTATGAACCGAAAAAAAAATACATTAAAATATATTTTCTAAAAAAGCATCTTATAAGTTCTTATAGATTGCCACCTATTGGCGCAGTGGCTAGAGCAGTAGTTCTCTCCACTTCATGCGTCAAGTGGTACGGGTTCGATCCCCGTTGAATCCTAGACTTAAGATCCTAGAACTAAGATTAAAATTGACCAACAGACATTCTCTGTTGTGTTTAGACAGTCGTGATATGACCTTAGCCGTTAAAGCGGCTTAAAACACCAAAAAAAAGTCTTATAATTCGAAAAATACGGTATATTCTAGTTTCAAAAAAAAAAAATTAATTCATATGAAATTTTTTTCACATTCCTGAAATTTTATAATAGATTATTTTTTCACATCCCTTATTTTGTGAATCTTTATTATTAATATAATTTTAAAAAAATTTAAATCGGTTTTGATTTTTCTTTTTAAATTTTAATTTGTAACTACATTCACTTTCAATATGGATAAATCAAAGATAAAATTTCAGAAGTTAAATTTTTTTTACTCAGCCAATTAAATGGTACGTTTTTAAATGAGTTCACACTGTGTTAATTACTATTTTCTAAGCCTCACCAAGGAAAGTTAATTTTTAACCAACTTCAAAAAAAGAAAGAGGTTCTCAATTCGACTATATTTTTTTAAATGTTTGTTAACTCAAAACTTGACTGGGTAAACCGATTTTGATGATTTTTTTTATATGAAAGCTAGTGCCTCCATATTAATTTAAAGGATAACGTTCACTTCTAAGGGGTTGAAAAATAAAGGATGAAATTATACATTTTTCCTGGCTAACACGATTTCGATAATTTTTTTTCTATTACGTACATCGTACCTTTAAATTGTTCACGTTTTAATTTGAAGAAAAAAAATCCATCTCCTAAGGGATGAAATAGTGACGTTTTACTGAATCAGCGGATTTTGATGATTTTTTTTCTATCGGAAAGAGTATTCCACTTAGTTCTATCATTACATTTGAAAGAAAAAAATTTCAACCCTTAAGGGCAAAAAGGGATGATGTAGTAACTTTTAACATTTAAACGGCGCTGTCTCATATGAGCAGCGCGTTTAGTAGGTTTACCCATATTCAAAGAAATAAAATCAGTTATCAAACTTCAGGTCACTAAAAATCGAGAAATAAATAAAATTATAAAAAAATGAAAAACCGACTTCAAAATAAATAAAAACTAAAACAAAAAATCCACTAAAAATAAAAAAAAAAATAATTGCGTAGTACCCTTGTGTCTATAACTAACAATCAATTTATCAACTACAAACAATAACCAAAACATTTATTTAGAGTTCACCTAAGCAAAAATTTTTAAATACATGTATAGACTGCTTGAGTTGGTGTCAGCCAAGGAAATACGACAATATAGGTACCTAGTAATAAACAAGAATACCTTATGAAATTTATTTTTCAAATGACTTTTATACAATATACTAGTACTGTGACAATATCTAGCGACCTTAAAACTACAAAATACCAATAACCAACTAAACTTTTTTATTTTAAATGAACATTAATATTTAATTCCTTGGCGGACACCAACTCCAAAAATAACAGTAGTTGTACATTATATCATGCTAATAATTTGATTGTCTTTTAAGCAGTCTATACATAAACATATATTTAAAATTTTTCGCTTAGGTGAACTTAGAGTTCACCTAAACAAATATTTGGGTAATTGTTTGTAGTTGATAAATTGATTGTAAGTTGTAGACACAAAGAAACGCAATTATTACTCAGTCCATTAAACGGTAGCTTTGTAAATGCGTACAAAATGTGTTAATTACAATTTCCTTCAACTAAACAAAAAAAAGCTACTTTTCAATATGAGCAATTTCAATTCAAAAATGTTAGTTTTGTAGTTCCTTTCCACTCACCGATTCAATTAATAAGTGTAATAATTACGGCATTATTAGGTCATTAGTTATTACGAACATGTTTAATTGCTATAAGTTCCATTTTATATTTAATTTCGATGAGATTGATTGGCACTTTATGAAAGAATGGATGAAACAAAATTATTGTATAAAGAATATTTTGTACTGATAAAATTATATTATAGAAACACAATATTTTAGTTGACTTAATAATAAATATGTAAGTCTGAAAATAGTTGTGAAGATTTATATCTAACAGTAATGGAAAAATAACCGATAATTTTAAAATGAGTCGTTTAGACACAAAACCCGTTAAGTCCACTTTTTATGAAAAATAATTTTATTCAAAAAAATCTTTACATAGTATAAAACAAAGTCGCTGTCTGCTCCTTTAGATCTTTTAAACTACACAACGGATTTTAATGCAGTTTTCAGCAATTGATAGAGTGATTCAAGAGGAAGGTTTGTAGGTATAAAACATGCATATTATAGTAGAGAAAAGTCGGGACAATTTAAAGATTTATAATGTGAGGTCATAATCAAAATATTTTTGGCACTTAAATTGCAAACTCTGGCTAAACCTTACGAGATAGATCAAACGTTTATACGGCGAAATTGTGTATCTTAAAATGATTGATAAAAAAGTCCGCGACGGTATATGTCTATATCCTAAGAATAACCCACAGGAACCATTTTTATCTTTTACATATTACAAAAAAATTATTGGTTATTTACCAAGCTATTTTAAACAATACAGTATTATTTCTTATGCAATTAAATACATTAAATGTAGATCAAATTTCCCTTTACAGCATGTCATAAAAATAAATATCTTAGAAGATATCACAAATTTAAAAAGCGTTGGCAGAGCGACTGGATATTGTACGTCGTAATTAGTGGCTGTTTTATTGCTATCTTTTACTTATAAATATAAAAATATCATGTTGGTCCTTATTTAGGACATACAATTCGAAAAATTCTACACCAATTAGGTATGTAAGGTAGATGTACTCTTAAAAGAGTACGGTTGGTCACCCTACATAGGATAGCATAACAAATGAATCCTACAGGAACCGTGTATTTTCGGAAAGTTTTGTTAAAGTTCGTGAAATAGCATTTTAACGCATTTTCCTTAAGAAGGCCTGACCAATTTTACACAGTAACGAAAGAAATCTCTACAAAGTTTAAATTAAACAATTGACAAAGTTAACTGGAAAATAAATATGAGTTTCAATTAATATCTGATAAAATTAATAACGAAATTTTTTACAAATATTTGAATTTCTTTATTGTTCATTGACGAAGATATTAATTAGAAATAAAGGTATTAAAATTATATATTAAATTTTTAAATAATTAACAATAACTTAACGGAACTAATTTTAATGATTTTTTGTTAAAGATAGCTAAGATCTTAACGTGTTAAATTATCATTGATACTAAAAAGGCACGATTCCTGTAGGATAGCTACGAATCTATTCTACTAAAATAGCTGAACGGTTATAAATGACATTTGAAATGAAAATTTTTTAAGTCTAAAGGAACATTTTATATTTAAAATTGTAATGAATCTGTATCATAGCTAATATCCCTTCCTAGAAAAGTAGTTTTACGAATTTGGTTGAACTTTCTTTGGATCTAAAGTCTGAAAGTATCTATCATATTTTTCTGGCAAAATAGATTAATTTTTTATTGTCGTTATGAGGTAGGGAATCAATTAAATTTAGATACTCTCAGCAAAGCAAGCGGGTATCAGCTAGTAGTAGTATAAGTTTAAAAGCCACTTTACCTATGGCTTAAAGGCAATAGATCAAAAACCACTAGATCTAATCAAAAAGTGAATAATAAAGTAAGGATTTAACGGGTTTTCATTCTAAACGACGCAAATGTAATAGTCTAAGATCCGAACCAACATCGACCTTCACCGAGTTGATAATAGAATGAAACCTATTTTATCATGAATTTAGTAAATTAGGAAATTTATTAAAAATGGGTTGGCTAAAAAATCCTAGAAGACTATTTTTAATTATTTTTCAAAAAAAAAATAATTTTTAATAAAATATTGCAACATTAAGATAATAGAAAAAAATTTATATGATCATAAACGCTGTTTTATTGCGAACATGTTGATGTAGGTTTCTCTGCAAAAAGTTCGGTCTTATTAGGGGTTTGCGAATTTTAAATGTGTGACAGAGAAATCCGAGGTAAGTATGCTGTGTAATAATAAAGGACCCAACATCGCAGTCGCCTGTGATATGTAAAATGTTTTTCTATTTGTTGCAATATTTTATTAAAAATCATTTGTGGCGTGATAACGTTTTATAAATTGATGAACTACGACAACAAGTCTGAAAAATTTCGGCCATTTTGTCACGTTACCTACATTTGAACCTGTGCGTGCAAGCGAGAACGCGATATAAGTGATAAAGAGTCACGATATTATTGTTGAATACTAGGCAACGTAGGGATGGGCAAATGTATAAAATATATCGATATATATCGTATCGATATTTACAAGCAATATCGATAGATGCAGAATAAAAAATATCGATACTTCGATATATCGTTATTTTCATCTCAAAACGCGATTACTTGAAAAATTGTCAATAACTATAATAGAATAAATTATAATTATTATAAAATATAATAAAGCTCTGAAAAAAAATCGAATTTGATATTCGGAAATAAATATCAACTATCGATATTTTGATATATCGATAGTTGGTGCCCTTACTTAAGACAACGTGTTTTGTGTTTTTCTTTTACAATTTAATTTATTAGATTTAATTGATTTTTTCCTTCATAATTTTCAGTCTGATTTCATTTTGAAAAAATTGTTAATTTTAATTAACTCCTTTGTATTATACAAAGTAATTATAATTCAGTGATAATAATTCAATTCATAAAAGTACGCAATTTTTCATCAATTATGTGTTCTTTATGACGTTAAAACTATCGTCCGTAAACCGACTTTACAGACAACCAATTTTTTTTAAAAAAATAATTAAAAATAGTCTTCCCCGGATATTTTGACCAACCCATTTTAAATATATTTTCTAATTTAGTAAATTCATGATAAAATATGTTTCATTTTATTATCAGCTCGGTGAAGGTCGATGTAAGTTCGGATCTTCTACTATAAATGATTTTAGATAAAACTTCATAGTTGCTAGTATATTTAAAAACAATCAAACTTTTCAGTTGTAAATCTAATGCTTAGAAACATTTTATAAACTTAATCAAGGAAATGAACGAATTGATCGGTGATAATAATTTACTATTTTACTAAACGTATGAAAATAAAAGTCGTAAAAAATGATTTTTTTTTAGTATTTATTTTAACATTACACTTCTTCTTTAACGGTGTGCTTTTTGCGTTCAGCGACAAACGGAACCGTGCCCGGTTTCGAATGGGACCGTCGATTCTTCTCTTTCTGTAAACGTTTATCTCGAATTGCTCTCATTTCGTTCTGAGCATTGTGAATGTGTTTGGGCACTTGGCGATGTCGAGCGATTCTCTTAATTTGAGGATGGGCGGCGAATTTTTGTCGCAACGCCTCATTATAATGTAATGCTGATCTTTCCCTTGGTCGGAGCTAAAATACAAAAAAAATAGTAGAAGACTCGCTGCAAAATTAAAATCGTATCAAGTAATTTTTTACCACTCCTAATTTTTCTGATGCTCGAGCTTTCCAGATTCGAATGTTCATTTCATCGGAACCGCTAAATATGTATTTATTATCTAGTGACCATTGGACACAGGTCAAACGTTGCATTCTTTTCGTGTGATAAATTTCACGTGAGTGCCCCTTTCCTGTTTCGAAGATGCGGATTGTTTTATCGTAACTCCCAGTGACGAACTCTTTTCCAGTGGGAGCATAATCTAAGTCGGTCACAGCCGCTACATGGTCTTTATGCACATTAATTGGATACCGCAGTCGACGTGTATCGAATGTATACAAATTATTATCTTCGTTGGCACATGTAAAGATAAAAGCTTCCATTGGATTCCAGCACAATCGATTTGTTCGCAACTGCATCACAACTTTCCGAACAGGTCCCATCGATTCCCGCATATCATACAATATGACACTCCGGTCACTTGCACACGTGGCCAATAAATTCCTCTGTACAGGATTGAATTGGACATCATGCAAACTATCGACTCCCCATTGAAAGCTACGAATTGGTTCATTCCTGGTTTCTTCCCAAAGTTGGCACATTTCACCGCAAGTTGCATATATGGGATCACTCCGATGATGACTAATCCCGCTGACTATTTTACTAGATAAAATTATTTCGTTAGGTTCTATTTCTGTATCGTGTTCTTCTTCCAATGAACAATTCCAAAATTTGATCGTTTTATCGTCTCCAATTGATATAAGCCTATTGCCATCAGCAGTGAATGTAAGTCCACGAACAACTCCTTGATGAGCCACAAAAGCACGTTGGCACTTTCGTGCTGGAATGTTCCACATACAAATTTCCCCATCGTAAGCAGCGCTGATCAATGTTGATAGGCTTTTAGGATGTTTTACTATACAGGCAACACCGTCTTTATGACCTTCTAAATTCGCTATAAAAGGTTTAGCGAAGACCCTGTCGAGTTTAACAGCATTTAGGGCTCGGGTATATTCCCGCGGGGCTTCCAACGGATGTAATTTTGGATCATAATTACGAGGTGCTAAAATTTTAGGTTAATCTTTTCTTTGATTTTCATGATCGAAATAATTACCTCGATGAAGCTCTGTTTTGGTTTGCCGCATATAGACATCAGGATTACGACTAATAACTTTCACTTTCATTATAACAAAGATCACAAATTTTAATTAATTTATGAAATTTTCATGGAACTTTTATAAATTCAAAGAACCACATGTACTTTCAAAACAACACCGAATTTAACCGAAGCTATTCGGAACGGAACTTCGTTTAATTTTTAGTTGTGGCAACTTGACACAGATAACGCTACTATCGCTTCTATTGTTATGGCAACAATTTAAAAAACAAATCAAATAAATGATTCGAATGATTCATTTGGGAAATTAAAAAAAATAAATAAATTAGAAAAGGTGATCAAATGGAGTTGATTGAATTGTTAAAGATCTCTCCTGAAGATTTGTCGGACCAGGAAAAAGATGATTTATTTTCGACGATTGTTTGGTTTGATTTGGACTATGGGATCGATGTGGACTTGAATCAAGTGAAACATATTTTTAAAATAAGCCAAGAACTTCTTAAATACAAAGGACAACAGGTATTTATTAAAGTTGTATTTTTGAAGATATTAAAGTGTTTTGATTGATATTTAAGGTCGATTCTTTGATTTCTGAATTGGATGATTTGGCAGCGAAACAAGGCGAGGAAGAAGCCAAAAAATTTAAAGATCGCATTTCATACAGGAATGAAGATGGTAATTAAATTTTATGTAGATTTGTTAGTCTTAAAGTAGATAAACTTTAGAGTCAAATGCATTCAAAAGATCTTTGAAATGAAAAAGCTTGTTTTAAATATAAAAATGTATCGAAGAGCTTTTTGGGAAGCTCGCTTAAATAAATAGTCTAAAAGTTTGAAATTGATGTGGAATTCAACTTGCAGAAATTGAAGAGATCAAAGATGAAAATTTGGCGTTAAAACGTAAAAATACGGAACTTGAACGGGAACGAAATAAGGTAAAAATGATCTAGAACACAGCGGTCGGGAAACTTTTTTGACCATTATTATTAATAATTATTGACCATAAGTATTATTATTAATTTAAATGTAAATTATAAATTATTTACTGAAGTAATTTACCCGAATAAAACTTGAAAGTCGTAAGGATGTAAGGAGCCATCCATAAATTACGTCACACGTTAAGAGGGAGGGAGGGGGTCGACGAAGTGTGATAAGGTGGTGGAAGGGATCCTTAATTTCGTGACGTCACATTTCAAAATCTATTTTAATCTAAGTGTTTAAAGAAGTGGGTTCAAAGGCCATGAACTCAAGATGGTTAAGTATGCTCTTTAATTAATATAATTAATCGTTTTTTTTTTGGAGCAAGTGTTGGAGCTGCTGTTTTAATTCAATAATTATTGTAGATGTAAAATATATGACGTCACACTAAGGAGGGGTGGATCTCACAAATGTGACCAGCTGTGACAAGGATGGGGGGTGGGGTAAAATCATAAAATTTGTGTGACGTAATTTATGGATGGCCCCTAATAGACAAACAAAATAACATTCTCATATCGGAACAAACAAAAATTAATTGAAAACTTTTTCCCTTCAGATTTTAGATAAATGATCTTGCTTCATGTTTTATACAATAACTTCAAAATTGGGGCTTCTTGATGTAATAACAATTTGAATTAAGTTTTTGAAAATGCCAAAAAATTTCCTTTATACCCCCAAAAATTTCATTTCTACCCCATTTGGGGTAATTTACCCCAGTTCCCCGACCGCTGATCTAACACATAATTGGATAAAATTCAAAAATTTTATGGTTTATTGTAGTTAAATCTCGAAGTCGAACATTTACAACACGAAAAATACGAAATGCAAAATGAAATTTTTCGATTGCGAGATCGTGACGATGACTCGAGCAGCACGAAAAGCTCGACGTACGGCGTGGATGAGCGAACCAGCGAATTTCAAAAAGCTCTGCAACAAAAAAACAAACACATCTCACAACTATTGGAAGACATTGAGGCCATGGAAAAAGAAAAT
Organism: Sisyra nigra; assembly: GCA_958496155.1. Lineage (NCBI taxonomy): Eukaryota > Metazoa > Arthropoda > Insecta > Neuroptera > Sisyridae > Sisyra > Sisyra nigra. The sequence goes on from OY292318.1 coordinate 7,370,982, forward strand.
TCGGAACTGAACCAAAAACTACGCAAAATTCGAGACGAACTAATCGAAGCCACCACGCAAATGGCTCAAACGACTGAACAACTAAACGTATACAAAAAGAAAAATCAACAATTCACGGAACGTTCGGAAATTTATGAAGAAAAGATTCAATCATTACAATCTCAAATCGATGAATTGATTGCCCAGAAAACGGATCGTGATAAGCAAATCGACGAATTTAGTGTCGCCTTGGATAAACGAATTGATGAATGGAAGGTATTTGTATTACAGTCAAACCTGTTTCTGTGTGGAAGTTAGAAAAGAAACCGCACAGAAACAGGTTTGATTGTATTTTCGTCAGCTTTTCACAGGAAAATTAGCTAGTAATGCATTTATTTAGAGTATCTTAGATAAGAAAAATGAGGAAATTACAACGTGGAAAATCCGTTACGAAGAACTTTCAAGCTCGTATCATCCCAATGAAAACATGAACGCAAACAAAATTGAAAATTTACTTAAAGCAATCGACGAGAGAGACGAAAAAATCGAAAATCTTCAAGTACAATTAGAAGACGCGACGAAGGAAATGAACTCAACAATTCGATTGATCGAAACGTTACGCCATGAACAAGATACGAAAAATAACAATGATATCGACGAAAGTGTTTCGACAAAAATTATCAATGAACTCAAGAAAAAGCTGCACGAAACCGAGGTGTCCAATATGGAAATAAAAAAATTACTAATCACAGCCGAAGAAGATTCAGCCGCAAAAGGTCAAGAAGTTATTGAACTGATTTCATATGTTAAAAAGTATGAACATGGAGAATTTGGTTTGGCCGAGGCCGTGGCGACAATCAATGAAATGTCTAAGAAATTGTCTGTGCGTGATAAGCAAATTGTAGAACTCGTACAGTCTTTAAATCATTTGAAGTCTGAAGCAGAGCTGTTGGAAGAAGAAAATTTAACGTTGACGTAAGTGAAAATATAATGAAACTAATACTAGCTACAGCTCTAGGCTGATAGCCGCCCGCTTTACTCAGCAAAAAGGAAAGTAAAAAATTTTCATTTTGACAAAAAAAGGCCATAATGCATTTTTATAGAATGATTAATATATTGGGTGTGATCCCAAGACTTTAGATCCCTTTATGAAGACCAGAATGGCTTAATAACTGCTCTTAAAAACACTTTTTTTCTGAATAAACAGTATTCAATACGTTGGTTTAAGCTCTTTGGTCCTTTTATCCAATCTGCTGTCTGGATCGGGTCCAATGTAGTATCTCTTTATACCATAACTAGGTCATGGTGCACCTTTTTTTTTTCGTTAGCAGAATGCCAGGTAAGGGCTCGTTCCCCCCGCACTGCGGCCTTAGGCTTATTGTACTCCTGTTCTGGTCATGTATCCCTGTTGTGCAAGGATCCTTGCTTATTCCAGGTTCAGCATTTTGTCTAGCAAAAGTAGTCCAGTAGTTCCTGTACTAAGCTTCCGCGATCCCATACAGGTGTCGCCACTTTGTGAGGGCTTTGCAGTCAAAAATGACATGGGTAGCATTTTACTCCCCATCTCTACACAATCTGCAATTGAGGTCTCGTTGAGACACCCCAATAGTCTGCAGATGCTTTCTCAGTCCTAAGTGTCCGGTTATCAGTTCCGTTACTGTCCTGAGTTGGTTCATTCCCAGCCGTAAAACCTCAGGTGTGAGCGAGTGGCAGATTCCCCCCAGCATTCTCTTGCTAAGCTTCTGACCAGGAATTACTTTCCAGTATTTGTTTTGCTGCCGCCTCAGCCGATTTTTCATCACCCTTTTGACAGCAAATTTGGTGATCTCCACACCTTCCTCTTTAATCGCCTACTATTTTGAGGCTCCAGGGCTGGTAATGGTGGGTTCGGATGTTGGTGGAACTTTTTATAGTAATTGGTGGCACGAGTCTCAATCTTACTGGCTACTGATACATATAATTGTTAAGTCCACGAAAGTTCCGGCCAGAGGGTCGTCGCATGTAGAAAATCTTAGGTACACAACAGGTACAAGAAAGGCCCCAAAACACTCCCTTGAAGTACTCCAGCTTTTATATCATAAATATCTCGGACTCTTGCTTTAAATTTTCGGTCTTCCAGGTACAATATTGTAAAAGTTTCCATAGGTGTGGTAGATTTATTTATATTTTTTATAGTAAGCCATTGTGCCATACTTTGTCCAAGGCCTGGCTTATAAGACAAAAAAGTTAAACAAAAATGAGAGGTGAAATTATTTTTTCCCAAAGTTTACAACTTTTGACGGTATATATCTCAAAAACTAACAGGAATAGAAAAAAAAATGAACAGGAGTAAACTTATTCAAAATTTTATCAGCTTTAATTTTACTCTGAATATTTCTTTTCCTCAAACCCACCGTTTTTGAGTTAAAAACGACAAAGCGAAACGGGACTTTCTAGACCTCATCATTCCTACGCACACTACCAAGTGCAAACCATTCATTGACTGGACTGTATACATTGATGATTAAGTGATTGCCTATCCACTAACATTGTAGTAGTTTTAGATAGGGATGTGAAATTAATGGAAAAGAATCGGTTAAATAAAAATCGATTTTTCTTTTTTCAATCGATTTGTCAAAAATCGATTTTTTCTATTATTTAAAATACTACTTGCTTTTCATATTCCAATAATAAACCTAAGAGATTCATACTAACAATTTGTCAGACTAAAAATCAAATAAAATGATATGAATAAAAAAATAATCAATTCAAAACTAAACATTAAAGCGAATCTTTCATTAAACTTTCAAGTTAAGGAATAAGACAAATATGATTATTGATACACAATTTCAGTACCATTAAACGTTTTATTATAATAAAAATGAAATGATGAGCGTCCTAACAAAATTACAACCTTATTGCCTCAAAAACTAAAATATAAATAAATTTCTAGTACTATTTTATATTCGACTAGTTTTCAAATGAAATACTTAAAATGATATTTAAAAACTAATCGAATTCGTTGTGGTCTCAAAAACTAAAATATAAAACAAATCTTTCATTTTTTTAAATTCACATGAACTTTTTTATACTTGGTTTAAGTTTAAACAAAAGACGAAAATTAATTATGCCTTACGTAAGAGTAGTATTAAAATAAAATGAAACTATAAGTAAAAACCCAAACGATAACGTTAACGTATTGTCACAAAATCTTACTACTATGTGCTTAGATTTAATTGAAATAAATATTTTCGATTTCAATCTTTTAATAATGAATTTTAAATTTAATAATCAAATATTTGAATGAATGTCTATTATATTTGAATGACAAGAATGAAAAAAAAAAACCGTTATAGCTAGTTTGCATTTAAGGTTGCGCTGTTTATGAAAATCGATTTAAACGCGTAATTTATATAATCGATTATTTAAAAATCGATTATTTTCTAATAATAATCGATTTAAATAAAAATCGATTATTTTTTAACATCCCTAGTTTTAAAATGCTTTGAATAAATTGTATGGTGCGTGGAAAGTTGGACATAGTCAGTGGTGTATTGGTAAAATAAGAAGTAACGGAACGCACAGCGAGAAGAAAAATAGCACAAGCAGCTTTAGAAAAAGTTTTTTGGAGATCATCTTATTTTAAGCAAAGGCCGTAAGGGTATAAGAATGGTTGGTGAATTTGCCCTCGGAAGATATTTAAATGATACTTGAAGGGTTTGTAGGTATTAATGAAATAATAAGATTCTGAAAATTTTAGGTCCTTAGTGAAATTGTTTTTTGAGAAAAAGCAAATTTTGTAAAAACCGGAAAAAATTTTTTTTTCTCTGCAGGAACGCGTGAATCGATTGATCTAAATTTTGGATATGTTTTAGAGGCTGATACGAGTAATAGCTTTTGGGAAAAAAATTAATCTTAGCTAATCGGTTCATAAAATGTTTGAAAAAAATGACGTTTCTTATTTAATTTTATGAATTAAATATTTTGAATAATTTTAAAATATGTGAACTATGCAATACAAATTAAATAACAGCTGTAACAGCTTTATACATAGCTTTATAGGTAAATGAAGTCAACATTTAGGTAGCGCGCGGTTCGTTTTTATTTTTTTTACTATGGCGTACCATTTTTTTCGATTTCAAAAACTCATATTCTAATAGAAAAATGTGGATGAGGATTTAAAAACAACATAGTTTTGCAATTGTGGTAGAATTGTATTATGGTTAAAAATTAAAATTAAATAAGAAACGCCATTTTTTTGAACATTTTATGAACCGATAAAGCTATTATCAGCCTCTAAAACATATCCAAATTTTAGATCAATCGATTCACGCGTTCCTGAGAAAAAAATTTCCGATTATATTTGCTTTTTCTCAAAAACCAATTTTGCTAAGGACCTAAAATTTTCAGGATCTTATTACTTCATTAAAACCTACAAACCCTCCAAATATCGTTTAAATATTTTCCGGGGGCAAATTCACTATTCGAGAAGAAATTCGAAAAAATAAAATAAAAATAAGACCGCTAAAGCCTGCATACAACACATTATGTATTTATTTGATCTAAAAGGCAAAAAGAAACAAGACACAAAAAGCAAGACAAATTCTTTACAAGTTAAGATATTTTTTTTGAAATGTTTTTGCAAATTCGCCAATTTAAAACATTTTTATTTGGAATTAAAAAAATGATTGCTTACTAAATAAAAAATATTATAAAAAAATGAAAAACCGACTTCAAAATATATAAAAATTCTTAAATAAGAAATGCACTAAAAATTAACAAAATAATGGCGTATCCTTGCAGTATCTACAACTTACAAATTATTAGGATGATACAATGTACAACTATTGTTATTTTTGGAGTTGGTGCCAGCCAAGGGAATACGACTATATTGGTACTTAGCAAAAAACGAGAATACCTTATGAAAATTAGTTTTCAAATGAACTTTTAAACAATATACTCGTACTGTAACAATATTTAGCGACCTTTAAACTACAAAATACCAATTACCAACTAAACCTTTTTACAATTTTTACAAATTACAATTAATATTTATTTTCTTCACTGACACCAACTCCAAAAATAACAATAGTTGTACATTGTATCATCCTAATAATTTGTAAGTTGTAGATACTGCAAGGATACGCCATTATTTTGGTACTTTTTAGTGCATTTCTTGTTTAAGAATTTTTATATATTTTGAAGTCGGTTTTTCATTTTTTTATAATATTTTTTATTTCTTGCGTTTTAGTGATCTGAAGTTTGATAACTGATTTTATTTTCTTGAAAATGGTTAACCTTCCAAACGCGCTGCTCATATAAGGCAACGCCGTTTAATATTAAAAGTTACTACATCATCCCTTTTTGCCCTTAAGGGTTGAAATTTTTTGCTTTTAAATGTAAAAACAAAACTAAGTGGATTACTCTTTCCAACAGAAATTTTTTTTTCAAAATTCGGTTAAATGACACTATTTCATCCCCTATTTTCATCTTTAAAGGGTGGATTTTTTTCTTCAAAATGAAATGTGAACAATTTAAAGGTACGTTGTACGTAATAGAAACAAAATTATCAAAATCGAGCTATCCAATAAGAATTTAATATTTCATCCCTTAGTTTTCAACCCCTTAGAAGTGGAAGGTTTCCCTCAACTTAAAACTGGACCCCACGGAAAGCACCAGCTTTCAAATAAAAAAAGAATTATTAAAATCGAGCTATCCAATAAGAAGTTTATATTTCATCCCTTAGTTTTCAACCCTTTAGAAGTGAAAGATTTTCCTCAAATTAAAATGGAAATACATGAGAAGCACTAGCTTTCAAATAAAAAAAGAATTATCAAAATCGAGCTATCCAATAAGAAGTTAGTATTTCATCCCTTAGTTTTCAACCCCTTAGAAGTGAACGATTTTCTTCAAATTAAAATGGGACCATTCGGGAAGCACCAGCTTTCAAATAAAAAAAGAATCATCAAAATCGCTTCACCCAGTCGGAAATACTGAGGTAACAAACATAAAAAAAAAAAAATACAGTCGAATTGAGAACCTCCTCCTTTTTTTGAAGTCGGTTAAAAAAGTACCGAAACGCGTTCCTTTTCTGATAAAAAGTGCCGGAACGTCGTTCCCCCCCGAAATACACCACTGGATATAGTACCATAATTTAAATCAGTGCTTCTTAAAATGGTGGGCCCCGACCCTCTGGGGGGTCGTGGACTACCTACAAGGGAGCTGCGAAGAGTCGCAATTGTAAGAAATAATTAGAAAATGCATACAATTGACTAGCAAGTATATTCATATACCTACAAAAATCGGTGTCGGATAGCAAAGCTCGGTCACCCAGGTATTGGTGTGGTATAGCATTTAAGTTAAGAGCTTTTCCTTAGTCTATAAATAAATTAAAAATAATTGTAGGTATATTAAAAGTTCACATAGGCTTATTGGGCATCTTAACAAACGTAAGCACATTCTTAGTTCGGAACTTGTTTAGAACAACTACAAGAACTTTTATTCATATTTTGGATGTTTTCAGAGAAAAATTAGGATTAACCGAGTCGCCACGTTCAGTACGTCCTAACGGAATTGCATTCAGACAAAAGCAACAACGAAAACTAATCAGCCAACTACAAGGCCAAATTGAGTCGTTAGAAGATGAAAAACTGCAAATGAAAGTCGAAATTCGACAGTTACGATCGCACAAAATGTCACCCCGAAGTCCCGAGAAAAAAACAGAACCAGAGAAAACCACAGATAGTTGTCACCAAGACCAAGCGGAAGAGTTAATCGTAGAAAATGAAGCGCTTCGAAAAGGTCTTCATGAAGTACTGACAAGTATTCGAGAACAAAATGGTATTTGATATTTGGAAATCACTTTAAGTTTTGTATTAACGTTAATTTTCATAGGTCAAAGCCAAATTGAGATCAAATCACAAATTTTAGATCGATTACTTAAAGCTCTTGATATACGGTATGTTTCTGGATGGTACAATCCAGCGATGCGTCTTCAGGCCGAAATTCATTCATTGGAAGCTCAAAATATGGAATTACGAGACCAACTAAGAACCAACAAGTAATAAACTATAACTTAAAATATAGAAAAATTTTAATTCAATTTTTTAGATCTACAATAAGTTCGAGGAAACCTTCAAGAGAATTTTCTAAATCTGATGTAGAGCCGCTGCCAAAGTTGGATATTTGCGATGGAAATTTATCAAGTATTGAACTAGTTTCAAAAATGCAAGTGCATTTAATGCACGTTCTCAATGAGTATCACATGGAAAAGGAAAATGTGAAAAATTTACAGGAAAAACTTGAAAATTATCGGAGAGAAATGAATATAACACGACATCAAATCGGATTGTTGTACTCGAATTATAAACGTGACAAAACTGAGTTTCAAATGAAATGCAGTGATTATGAGAAAATGCAACATGATTTGAGTGTCAAAAATGAATCTTTGGAAGCTCAAATCAATGTACTGTCCAAATCAGATCAGTCTGACTTAGAAAAATTGAAAGATTTAACGAATGAAGTGGTTGTATTACGACGCAAATATTCGTATTTGTTAGAAGTCGAGGATCAGCTACGTAAAGATCTGGAATATCACGACGAGGAAAAGCGTTCCGGTGAAATTTTCATTCGAGAAAAAATCAATGATTTCAAATTTCGAATCAATCAGTTGAACTTGGAAAATAAATTTTTAAAAAATGCAATGATCGAATGTGTTCCGGTACATAAATTTAAAACGCTGGAAAAACAGTTTGAAAGTTTACGATTCAAGCATCGAATGTTAATAGAAACAAAAACGGAGACCAGTCAAATTGAAAAATTAAATCGAGAAATTGAAATTCTCCAATCGGAAAAGAAAATTTTCACCGAACAATTGTGCAGTACATCGCCCCAAACGTCGCAGTACTTCCAACAATTGTACAATCTTTCACAAGAACAACTCCAAAAATCCGAGCAACGCCACTCCGAAATAGAATCCCAAAACAATCAACTGAAAATCAAAAATATCGAATTACAGTCTCAAATTTTAGAGCTGCACGATAAAATTGCCGAATGTTCGTTTCCGGTGAGTGGAAACGTGAACAATATGGCGCAAGAACTGGAAATGGCGCATCTTGAAATTGAATCACTCAAGCAAAATGTTGATATTCTGAAGCATGGAAAGGAGGAGGGTCGAATTACCCCGTATTCGAATCTCGTGGAAAATACGAGATTGAAACATTTGATTGTTGATTTACAAGCCGAGACTGACGATAAAATGACGATTGCTCGAATGGCGTCGGAAATTGAAAGCTTGCGGAAGATCAACGGACACGTCGAGAGTAAATGGAAAATGGATCAGATCGAAATTAAACACTTGAAAGAACATTTGAACCGGGTCCAACAAGAAAAGGAGTCTTTGGATTTGGAAAATAAAAAAAGTTTTATGGATCTAAACAATAAATGTCGGTATGTACCTTTATATTTGCATATAGATCTGACTAGAGTTACCCTTTTCCCGTTAAGCCCTTATCAGAGATCTTTGCACTTCCCATTTTTACTTTACGGAAGTATAAGAGTTACTCTCTAAAGGGAACCTTACACGTATTACTCGTGTAAGGACTATACTGTCATTTTACTTATAGGGACCTTACACAATCAGGAATACTGTCAGTATCAGTACTAACAGTATTTACTTAATTCTCCATCAATACCATGGAATCAAATAATTTTTAATTCCTTCAATATCAACGTAATTCTATTAGTATTGCTCTTACACGATCAGTAATACTGTCAGTATCTCAAATTAATGACAATAACGACCTTACACGATCAGTAAATACTGTCATTAATTTGAGATATGGTGGACATGGTATCAGTATTGATGGAAAATTAAGTAAATTCTGTCAGTACTGATACTGATCAGTATTACTGATCGTGTAAGGTCCCTATAAGTAAAAACTTTCATAAGTACAAAAATGTTTTTTTCTTTAAATATTTCTTCAGATCCTTGTTATTTTTTATTGAAAGATATAGTCAGAGGGGCAATAGATCAGGATTTACAATGCATGTAACAAGCGAGTATCAGGTCGCGACGTTTCGCCATATATTATAGCTTCATCAGGCTCTCTGAAGCATGCTCAGCATTCTTGTCGTTCTTTAACTTTGTATCTAGTTTTTAATTTTTTTTTTTTTAACAGGATTTTTCAAAGGATCATATCTTATTTGCGACAACAATATGCAGGAAGTTGTTCATTTTCAACTACCGAACGTCATATTGAAAACATAAAATCGATCCACGAAGAAAAACAAATCATTTGGGATAAACTAAACGCGATTAAATCTGTTGAAAATGGTTTGACTATCCTCAAAGATGAGTACAACGAAAAAATCAAAATGATCGAAGAGCTATTTGAAAATTTAAAGATTTCCGATGATCAAGGACCGAAAATTATACAATGGCAACGGGATCGAAGCGAAATCATTGTGAAAGTAAGACAAAAGTTTTATTTATACCGGTAGACCGGAGCTAAGGCCTTTGAAAATGGTAAAAAGTGAAAAAATTTTTTAGTAGGATGAAACCTATTAGAAAAGGAAGAGAATATAACAAAAATGAAAGGAATAATAAATTACAGTGGACCTGTGGTGGAGAAGAGGAAAAGAGGGGGGTTTAAGGGTAGAAATGGTTTATCTCGATTTCCGACAAAACTACAACTCCTATGGAAAAAATTAAATAACAAAGTTGTAGGTAATGAGAAGATCTACAACTTTTGTGCTAACAATTTTTTCACATAACCTCAAAAGTTATAATAACCAAGTTTTTGGTGTTAATAATTAAATGCAATAATTAAAGTGTAAATTTTTATTAATTGTTTAAAGTTGTATTTGTACAATTGTATTATGTACAGTTTTGAGCAATTTATTAAAATTAACACTTTAATTATTAAACTTGGTTTTTTGGAATTTTTCACATAAATTTTGAGGTTATGTGAAAAAAGTGTTAGCACAAAAGTTGTAGAAATTCTTATTATCTTCAACTTTGCTGTTTAACTTTTTTCCATAGGACTTGTAGTTTTGTCGAAAATCAAGATTAACCGTTTCTTCCTTTAAATTCCTCCCCCTTTTCCACTTCCCCACCTCAGATCAACCGTAATTTATTTTTCCTTTCATTTTTGTTAAATTCTCTTCCTTTTCTAATGAGTTTGATTCTACTATAAGTTTTTTTGGGTTCAAAAATTATCTACCCTATTTTTCTAGTGTCTTTTAAATTTCAAAATTTAAGTTAAGGCTTTTAAAGCCTTATAATTTGCTTATTGTCCACCTGCGACAAAGATTGGGGTTCCAAAACCACAACACTGTGACATTGTGCCACATTATTTATGAATGGACCTAAAGATGTCCTACAAAATATGTGACGTCATTTACCAAAAGGAAGGGGTTCTCACAAATGTGACCATCTGTGACAACGACGGGGAAGAGGTCGAAAAAAAATTCATAAAAATCACTGTGACATTATTTATGGATGGCCCCTATTTATGATTCCCGCCTTAATTTAAATTAAATGAATACAAAGATAACGTTTTTTTAGGTAAAACAAATATCAAAATAACTTAATAAAAATGTAGTCAAAAAAAAATCTTTGGACATAAATTTTTATATTGCTTTAGAGACTATTTGGTACTTCTCTATTATGATCCAGGGCACAATACTCCGCTTGCCCCCTGTCACTATTCTAGCGAGTAAAAAGTTAATTTTTGAAATTTTAAAAACTAAAAACATGGGGTCAATATATAAAGTACAGGAACACCCGGTATACAAACAATCGTTGTACCAAAAATTTAACTAAAGTCCTTCCCATAGGAACTAAAATGTCGTAAAATGTTCGAACACAAAAACCAGGAGCTTCAAGAGGCACTGAAGAAAATCCAAAAACAAGAATTGGACATTTTGAAGCTTGAAGAGGAAATAATACAACAAGGCGCGAATCTATTATCCGAAAATCCAATGAAATCAGAATCAAAAACTGAACATTTTGAGATGGTTTCAATTGCTGCACAAACTGATGGCATTATTAAAATAAATAAGAATATAAATACAGATCACATCGACGACCAGACGAAGCTTTGTGGTCAAGAAAATCAACAAAGAAAAATATCCGATTTAGAAAATCAAATTCAAAAATTGCGATTGGAACTAGAAGAAAAATCGGGCAAAAATAACGGCGTTTCGATTGGAGTTGGAACTGATTTGTTAGGAACTGTAAAAGTTTCTCATCAAAATGATGTAATTATTGTAATTTAAGTAGTGGGGGTTTGTCTAAGAATATAAATTATTTTAATATTTTTACGGTTTTATAATTGGAAAACATTTTCCTCTTAAAGTTTTATCACGAACCACCACTGATAGGTTATAAATTTATTCCAGACAGAGAGAAAGTTGAGAAAGTCAGATTGCACGAGTACCTACACGTGCTGCCCCCTACTTCGAGTACGAAATTTGGAACTGTTCCTTAATTACTCGTTTTAACATTTCCCCACTGTACTACACTAGGAACGCACAAATCCATAGAGAAACGGGCAAGGGTTTAGGAGTTCTGAGGGTTCCTAGATTAGAACAGTGGAGAAAGAAACAAATGAGTGACTAAGGAATAGTTCCAAATTTCGTACTCGGAGTAGAGGGCAGCACGTGTATTCGTGCGATCTGGCTCTATCAACTTTCTCTCTGTTCCAGATGAAAATAAAACCGTACATTTACAGTACAATTAATGAACTTGAATTGGTTTTATTTTCATCTGGAACAAGTGTTCATGATACAAAATGTAATTTGTATTTTTAGGAAAAGATTGTCAAATTAGAAGAACTAATAAAAGAAAAGGATGCCACCATTTCTCGTTGTGAGACTCAGCTACAAGAAACCCAAATTCGAATGCACGAACAAGTCGAAAAATTACAAAACACGTTATTGGAACAACAAAAATTACAAATTCAGTAATAAAATGACATCACAAAAGAAATTTTTTTTTAAATTGTTTTATCTTTATAGAACAATGCAGGATGCCAATAATAAGAGTGTAGAAACAGTGCAAGTTCCAAAAGTAATTCCAATGCCTGAAATCTCAAAGCCAATATCCCCTCCACCAGTTCATTCCGAACCAATTAGTAAAGCACTGGACGTTATTGACAACGATGAAAAATCTATTTTGTCGAACGTGCAAAAAATCCAAGAATTAGAAGGACATACCGCCGAACTGCATACAGCCTTGCGAGTTTTGGATTCGCAATTAAGTTCTTGTCGACAAGAAGCGGCTCGATGGAGAACTTTAGCCGACGATCGTTTACAAGCAATGGACCAATTGAAAACCTCGTAAGTAAATTAATTATTAGACGGTGATTATTAAACGAGAAATTAATTAATGTTACCGGGTCTTAATTGGCTATTGGCTATTTACGTATATTATGACACACGTTACATATCTGTCATGCTAATTGCATATACGCAGCAAAATTAAAATGAAAAGTTTATCAAAAATGTTATCTAGTATCTAAATTTAATTGATTGATTAATTCACAACAAAATTTAAAATTTAATCTATTTTGACAGAAAAATATACTTTCAGACTTTATATTCAAAGTAAGTTCGTCAAAATCCTTAAAACTACTTTTCTAGGAAGAGATATTAGCTAGCTTACAGGTTCATTACAATTTGAAATTTAAAATGTTCCTTTAGACTTGAAAATTTTTCATTTCAAATATCATTTATAACCGCTCAGCTATTTTAGTAGAATAGATTCATAGTTATCCTACAGGAACCGTGCCTTTTTTAGGATAAATGGTATTCAACATGTTTGTAAGATATGAGGTATCTTTAACAAAAATTCATTAAAATTAGTTCCGTTAAGTAATTGTTAATTATTTAAAAATTTAATATGTTATTTTAATACATAAGTTTATTTCTCATTAATATCTTCGACAGTGAACAATAAAGAAATTCAAATATATTAAAAAAATTTCATTGTTAATTTTATCGGGTGTTAAATAGAAATTCATATTTATTTTCCAGTAAAATTTTTTTCATTTTTTAATTTAAACTTTGTAGAGATTTCTTTCGTTACTGTGTAAAATTAGTCAGGCCTTCTTGAAGAAAATGCAATTTGACGAACTTTAACAAAACTTACCGAAAATAATACGAAAATACATGGTTCCTGTAGGATGCAATTTCTATGCTATCCTATGTAGAGTGACCAACCGTACTCTTTTAAGAGTACATCTGCCTTACATAATTAATTGGTGTAGACTTTTTCGAGTTTTTGTTGTAAATAAGGACCAACATAACATTTTTATATTTATATATAATAATACTAGCTGATACCCGCTCGCTTCGCTGTGTTTATCTAAATTTAACTGATTGATTAAAAGATTCCCTACGTTCATAGCGAAATATAAAAATTAATCTATTTTATCAGAAAAAATGATAGATATACTTTCAGACTTTAGATCCAAAGAAAGTTCATCAAAATTCGTAAAGCTACTTTTCAAGAAAGAGATGTTAGCTCTCTCACATCAGCTTCTATACGATTTTTAGTAAAAAAGTACCTGTACTCCTTCCTGTAGGACTAAAAAATCTTTAATACCAAATGTCATTTAAGACCCTACAACTAGTGCGAGGCGTTTTTTGAGGTTTTTGAAATCCCATCCCCTCCCCTCTGGTAAGATGTCATGAGATTTGGCATAAATCTTTCTTCCAACCCGCAATCTAATGTGATATTTTTCAAAACAAAAAAATACGTGATATTTGTGAGACCTTCTCTTTCCCCAAAGCACGATTAGATGAGATTCGGCTCGACCCCATCGGTCCCTGAACGCCCCACGTAATTAATGGATGTTCCCTTAAAAGAATAGATTAGTAGCTATCCTACCGGATTTTTAGCAAAACTTCATTAAAATTCTTTCGTTAAGAAATTGTTGAGTTTTGAAATTTTTAGTTTACTTTAATACGTTTATTTCTAATTAATATCTTCGACAATGAACAATGAAAAAATTCAAATATTTTAAACAATTTCATTATTAATTTTATCGGGTATTAAATTGAAATTCATATTTATTTTCCAGTAAAAATTGTCAATTTTTTAATTTCAACTTTGTAACGATTTCTTTCGTTATTGTGTAAAATTGGAAGAAAATGTATTAAAATTCTATTTCACGAACATTACCGAAATGTTTGAAATGTACGGGTCCTGTAGGATATAATTGTTTTTCCATCCCATGAGAACCATACATTATTCTAGCCTTAAAAGTAAGCTATATCATTCTTTCCCAAACTACCACATTGCAAAAATCATATCAATCTTTAACTCTGTGATAAACAAAAAACATATCTATCCCACGGGAATAGTACATCTCTCCTGAGTAAAAAGTAGATCAAATCTTCTTAAGGAAAATGAGTTAAGGCTCTATTTCGTGGATTTTAATGAAACTGCTTTTAAATACATGGTTCTTATAGAATACATACTTGTTTTGCTATCCCAAGGGAACCGTTCATTATTCCGGTATGAGTTGAATCTATATAATTTTCTGGCCTCTAAACTACCACATTACAAAAATGGAAGTTAATCTTTTGCTCTGTAAAAAACAAAAAAATATCTATCCCACGGGAACCGTTCATTTTTTTTCTGGAAATAAACTATACTATATGTTAAACCGGATTATAATCTATAACTATGTCAAATTTTATCCAGATCCATTCAGTACTTTTTGAGTGAAAGAGCAACAAACATCCATACAAACTTTCACGTTTATAATATAAGTAAGATATATAAGAAAAAGATAGCAATTAAACAGCTACTACGTACGACGTACAATATTCAGTCGCTCTGCCAACGCTTTTTTAATTTGTGATATCTTCTAAGATATTCATTTTGATGATATGCTGTAAACAGCAATTTTGATCTACATGAAATGCACAACGTATCTAATGTATTTAATTGGATAAGAAATAATACTGTATTGTTTAAAATAGCTTAGTAAATAACCAATCATTTTTTTGTAATATGTAAAAGATAAAAATGGTTCCTGTGGGTTACCCTTTGGAGATAGACCTATACCGTCTCAGACTTTTTTATCAATCATTTTAAGATACACAATTTCACCGCATATATGTTTGATCTATCTCGTAAGGTTTAGCCAGCGTTTGCAATGTTAAGTGCACTAAAATATGTTGATTATGACCTCACATTATAAATCTTTGAATTTCTCGACTTTTCTCCACTATAATATGCATGCATTATACCTGAAAACCTTCCTCTTGAATCTTTCTATCAATTGCTGAAAACTGCATTAAAATCCATTGTGTAGTTTAGAAGATCTAAGGGAACAGACAGCGGGAGCGACTTTATTTTATACTATGTAAAGATGATTCTATAACACATTTAATAAGTTAATATTTCAGCTTGGAAGAGCATCACAAATCCGAGCTGATGGCTTACAAGAAAGAATGGGAACGATGGCGATTAGAAGCAGAAACTATAAAATCAGAGCTAATGAAACGTCGAATAAACCACATTGAACACGACAAAGAGGAAACTTCAAAAGAAATTGAATCAAATCTCTTGCAATTAAACGAAAAAGACCAAGAACTTATCGAATTTAAAAATCAAATACAAAAATTGGGACAACAAAATGACGAAAAGCACGACCGAATCATTTCGTTGGAAACCTCGCTGACCCAGGCTCGTATTGATATCGATAAACTTAAGAAACAGTTAGCGGTATCAAAAAATAAAGAGAAATTATCACGTGAGGAAATTCGGGCGTTACGTGAACGTCTGAATCGGCCGTTGAAATTTTCGGCTCGTAGCGATCGAGTTAGTAGTAGCTGTATTCGATATTCGCTTCGCGAGCAAAAGTTACAGAAAAAAATAAGCGAACTGGAAACTGAGCTTAGTGAAACGAAAACAAAGCTCGACCGGGAAATAGCTTTAAATGAATCTCGTCGTGCTAAAAACACTCAAGAAATTGCCTTGTGGGATAAGCAAAAGCGTTGGCAACAAATGGCTGAGAAATTTCGAGATAAGCTCAAAATAAAAAGCGACGAAGCTGAGAAACTGCAACAAAACTACGTAACATCGCGGGGTATCATCACGCGGCTCGAACGTGAAAAAAACATTTTGGAAACAAAATTGAGAATGAGCCGCGAAAATTCCACACAAGCCAGCCAAGCGTCCTTTCTCGATTCCAATCGACAAGTGGAATCACTGTTAAGCGAAAATGCACGGCTTCACATGGACCTGGAATCGTTACAAGTGAAACTAGAAATGGTCGATCATTCGGTTCATCTACGCGAAAAATTAGAAGCCCAAGAACGTAAAATTGCCGTTCTCGAATTGGCCTCGCACTCATCGAACGCTGCACTGGAAATCGAACGACTACATAATACAATTTGTGTGTTGGAAAAACAAAATATGCGACTGGAAGCGGCAAATTTAGAACTGAAATTGGACGTGGAAAAAATGGGAACGGAAACTCCACGTTTGCGTGATCAATTGGAACATTTACAACGCTACGTGGATGTTCTAAAAGCCGAACAACGAGCACATGAACACTGCTCCTTGTCGAACAATTCAAATGGTTCAGGTCCTAATAGCAAAAAATACGTCGAAATGGAAAAAACTTTATTTATACTTAAACGAGTCGTAGAAAAGTTGCAAGCCGAAAATAAGCGATTACTAAGTTCGAAACCTTGCACTACAATCGTTGCTGATAAAAAGGTTAGTATCTCCTTTAGCAAAAATGCCATTTAATTATCTTTTTTTAATGATTTCTGGTTAATGGCTGAGTAGTCTACAGCCACCATATTACAATTGAAATTAGTTAAATGGAATTTTTTTTTTCTAGGAGCAAGAAAAATTAAAAGCAGAATTAAGTCGAACTCGTGAACAATACAAAATGAGTTTGGATAAAATTAATCAGTTGGAGAAAGACCTTACTGAGGCCAAAAAGCATATAGCAATTCTTGAAAATAGTAATTGTGTTCCAGAAAAACTTGATGGTCGAGACAGTGCAGAAATAAACGAGTTGAAAGTACAGTTAACTCAAAAAAATGAACTACTGGAAAAAGTTAAGATTCTGTTACATAAAGCAGCGGCGAAAGAACGAGCTTTAGATGAACAAGTAATTAATTTTTTTTTACTTAATCCTTTACTACTATATAGTAAAAGAAGTATTGTAATCGGGTCGAATTTTCGAATTCGAGCTTTCACCGGAAATACATGTTTTGAGGTCCCCTAAGTCCTAAAAAGTGGTTTTTTGAAACATGTCTGTGTGTGTGTGTGACAGCCATATCGTATCGAAAGCTTTATCCGAATTTCACCAAATTTGGAATTTAGCCTGCATATTACATCTAGTTGTGCCGCGAAGCTTTTGATTGAAATCGGAAGCTCCCCTTTATTCTAGGAGTTTAAGAGCTTTTTCATTTTTTTTTTCGAAAACCTCTCTAACGATTTCCTTTAAACTTTCTATAGTTTTTAGACTCATTAATGCCTACAACTTTTATTTGAAACTTTTTCCTGTCAAATTCGATACAGACGGTTTTGGGGTGAAGGTTGGGAATTTGTATATACATATATAGGTTGTATGTATACAGTTCTGTTAATATATATGTATAAGTATAGTTATAAAGTGCTTATATTTCATTTGACTAACAGCGAGTTTCATAAATGAAAGTAAAAGAAAGTAGTGTGACGCCTCGCAGGAGATATTTTTTTACTTTCCTTTACTATTATTATATATATAGTAGAGGAAGTATTGTTAAAGGGTCAAATTTTTGAATTCGAGCTTTCACCGGAAATACATGTTTTGAGGTCCCCTAAGTCCAAAAATGTGGTTTTTTGAAACATAGCTGTGTATGTGTGTGACAGCCATATCGTATCGAAAACTTTATTCGAATTACACCAAACTTGGAATTATACCTTCATATTATATTAAGTTGTGCCGCGAAGCTTTTGGTTAAAATCGTTTAGCCGGAAGCTCTACTTTATTCTAGGACTTTTTGAGCTTTTTCATTTTTTTTTTCTAAAACAGCTGCAACGATTTTCTTTAAAATAAATCTTTGACTCAATGACGCCGACAACTTTTATTTGAAACTTTTTCCTGGGAAAATTCAAATAAGGACGATTCTGGGATGAAAGTTGGGAATTCGTATAATTTGTTGTATGTATCGTACATATAGGCTGTATGCATACAGTTATGTTTATATTTATGTATAGTTATAAGAGCTTTTTTTTTTAACCAACAGCGAGTTTCATAAATGAAAGTAAAAGAAAGTATTGGGACGCCTCGCAGCAGATATTTTTGTAATTTAGGTAGCTTTGAAAATTGGGAAAATTTGCAGCTAGCTATTTGATGCCTAAAAAAGTTCTTAAAGGGTTTTTATTTAAGAGTTGGACATCTTTTTAAAAAAATGATGTTTTGAAGATGTCGAATGGCGCCACTTTATGAGTAATTTCAAACTACTTAAAGAATTTTTGAAGAGCTCAAAAAAACTATTAAAGAGCTTTAAAGCTTCTTAAAGGGGTATTTAAGAGCTGGTATTTAAACGTCTTGCAAATTCAGAAAAAATTACTACTTAAAGACTACTAAATTGAAAGCTCTGAAAAATGAGAACGTTAAGACATCATATTTGGACTTCTTAAAGACCTCTTTTAAAAGACTTAACCGAGAAGTTTTTCTGAATTTTATACTGACTGGGTTGCTGTCATTGTTATGTATTAGTCTAGTACTAGTATTACAGTTTGACTTAATTTTAAGCCCAATTTAAAGCCTAGTACTCACTAGTAAAAATGTTGCGCGATTTTGGTCTTTGTGACATGTCTCAGGTTGTCTCGATAGACATGTCTATAGACGAATCTCCGTTTAGGGCAGCGATCGGTGAACTTTTTTTAACCATTATCCCAAAATATTTTTGCGTGAGTCGATATTACCCCCCCCCCCGTTTTGAGAAGGAGACAATCAATGTAAATGTAAATTAAACATTTACAATTTACAAGGAAAATGAAAAATTTGCTTGAAAATAGTAATTATGTAATAGACAAATAAAATTAAATTGTCATATTAGAGCAAACAAAACAAAAATTAGTTTAAATCTTTCCTCTTTAGGTTTTTGAGAACCTCAAAATTGGGGCTTTTTGATTTAAGTTTAAAGGTTTGTAAAAATCCTAACACTTTTACAAAATAGCTTAGTAGAAAAACGTCTCTTGTTCCCCCAAAAATTTCATTTTTACCCCATTTGGGGTAATTTACCCCAGTTCCCCGACCGCTGGTCTAAGGCATATTGTGAGACCAAAAATCGCAGGTCTAACGTCTCCCGATCGGAATGGGAGACTTTAGGAGACAGCATGTAACGTTAGACATGTTCCGTAACATTTTGACAGTGTGGATGTCACCATTATTTTTATTTGTCAAATTGTTTATTATGATTGTTTTATTTTGTCCTCCTTGGTGGACTGCGAAGATATGACTGAAAAATTCACATCGTAGTGTGGACGCTAGACGAGTAAAAACAGTGTCTCTAGACGGTCTATTGGCCGTGTCTATAGACCATCTCTAGACGGTATCTTATAGACAAATCGCGCAACATGTCTACTAGTGAGTACTGGGCTTAAGTCATGTAGTTTAAAAATCAAGTTAAGCAGTAAACCCCTAACTAGAACTAAACATCCTAATGCATATATTTTCATTAAAAATTCGATTTCAAGATGTACTCTTTTTTCAATCCCATTACTGTATTTTATAGATAACATTTAGATACGATAAAGACCATAGGTTTGTTCGCGGATCTGATACTGAACCGATAACGAATCAATCCAAGTGGATTTAGGGTAATCGCCAAACGCATACACGCTTATGAACTGATTAAGGGTTATTTTCCCGTGAACGAGTTTGAAAATGTTTGGAAGTAAGACGAGGATTAACGAGAACCCACGAAAATTGTTAATTGAATTTAAAGTTGACAGCAAAGGATAAAAAAACAAGCCACATTTTATAAAACTGTGCATGCGTAAGAGAATCGAACTTTTCATCCTAAAAAAAAACCCGAAAATGTGGCTTGTTTTTCTATCCTTTGCTGTCAACTTTAAATTCAATTAACAATTTTCGTGGGTTCTCGTTAATCCTCGTCTTACTTCCAAACATTTTCAAACTCGTTCACGGGAAAATAACCCTTAATCAGTTCATAAGCGTGTATGCGTTTGGCGATTACCCTAAATCCACTTGGATTGATTCGTTATCGGTTCAGTATCAGATCCGCGAACAAACCAATTAATTATTAAATAGGATTTTATACTGCGCACGCTTAGTCCTTTTACTTCTTAAATACAACTAAATATATGATAAAGTTTTCTGAATCATCTTGATATGTATATTTCAAGTATACATTTAAGTTAATCTGCTTTAATTGATTTGTTCTATTTTAGGTGAAAACGTTAAAAAAACTAATTCCACCTGAATCGACTCCATCTTCTTCATCGACGTAGTTGTTATTTTGTATTTTTAAACACGTTATTAGTTTTTAAGTGTTTTTATCTTAAGTCATAAACCAAAATTTACATCGGTTATCAAAGGTCAAGTCTACGTTATAATTTATGTAAAAATTCGAGAAAAAAAAATACCAGAACTTGTTGAATAAGTGTTCATAAAATGGTGGGCAAGTTGAACATAATTTTCAATCAAAATAATTTAAGACATTTCCGAAATGTCTTGTTGGCCAAAAGGACGCATTTTACTTATGCACCGGACGAATTTTGTCCAGTGCCTGGTAAGGACTTAAGAGATCTGATTTTAGTATAAGATATATTAAGGTTATGTTTCTTTTTTTTTAAGGAGAAAAAACGAAAATGAATATGTTTCAAGCGATTAACAACGCGTTGGAACATACCTTGAAAAATGATGACACGGCAATGGTTTTCGGTGAAGATGTCGGCTTCGGAGGGGTCTTCCGCTGTTCTTTGGATCTTCAAAAAAAGTTTGGGAAAGAGCGGGTGTTCAACACGCCGTTGACTGAACAGGGTATTGTCGGCTTTGGAATTGGTTTGGCTAATGTTGGAAACACGGCTATTGCGGAAATTCAATTTGCTGATTATATTTTCCCGGCTTTTGATCAGGTTAATAGAGGTTTATTCGGGGTCCAGGAGGAATTGATGTGTGAATGTCTCAAGAACTATTTCGATGGGTTTATTTTTCATAATGTCTTCAATTTATGGTAAATATTATAGGGAATGACGTTTCCCATGAGTTCATCTTGGTTTGATGTTATTTAAAACAAAATTGTTTAAATAATCTTCTAATCAGAACGGAGAAATTGATTTCCTGTTCTTCGCCATTCTTCATGTTCGTTGCTGATGCAAATACAAAACGCCATCTAGACTTTTTTGATGGAACTAACAATTTAAAAGTTTTACATTTTTAAATTTTATACGTTTCTTATAAATTTCAGCGGCTCAAAAAATCGCTTTATAATTTAAAAAATTATTTTTCTATTTACCATCACACATTTAACGAATTCCGCAATGGAAAATTTAAAAAACTGAATTCCCTAGGGCTGTTTTTTAATTGTTTATTACGCGCATAAAATTACTATACATGTCTGACTTTAAGGGTTGAAATCTTTGAAAATTTTAAATATACAGAAAAACAGTCAAATGATAAATTGTAGATAATTTATTTCTTAATCATTTTTGTATTTTACATTTTTTTTTATAAACTCATCAGTTTAGCTGATATTTTAAAAACAACAGTTAGAAAAGAAACCGTTCATGTACGACACAGGTAATGGCCAGTTTCAAAATAGCGGTCTAAATAACTCAGAAATTCACTACTTGACTTGGTTTTTAAGCTTCTAATTGCCTTAAATTTAAATCTAGTCGGACCTGAGTCAAATATTATGATAGTCTAAGATCCGAACCTACATCGACCTTCACCGAGTTGATAATAGAATGAAACATATGTTATCATGAATTTAGTATATTAGGAAATATATTAAAAATGGGTTGGCTAAAAAAATCCGGGGCAGCCTATTTTTAATTATTTAAAAAAAAAAATTTTTTAATAAAATATTGCTACATCAAGATAATAGAAAAAAATATTATATCATCATAATGTTTTATTGCGAACACGTTGATATAGATTTGTGTAATAATAAAGGACCCAACATCGCAGTCGTCTGTGATGTGTAAAATTTTTTCTATTTGTTGCAATATTTTATTAAAAATAATTTTTTTAAAAATAATTAAAAATAACCTGCCCCGGATTTTTGTAGCCAACCCATTTTTAATATATTTTCTTATATACAAAATTCATGATAACATATGATTCATTCTATTATCAACTCGGTGAAGGTCGATGTAGGTTCGGATCTTCTACTATAATATGTAAATGCCAAATCAAGTAAAGCATTCATTTCACTGGTTAATTCATTTACATAAAGGCATAATGTAAAGCTCAATTCATTTAAAAAATATCTAACTATTTGATTTAATGATTTAAATTCAAAAGCGCTTGCCCTTCAGCTGCTCCACCCGAAGATGTTGGCTGACAAAAGTTGAATCGCTTATGCCGGCGATAGTCGGCCTCCTTAGTCGCCTCTTACGACAGGCATGGAGTTACCGTGGGTAAATTCTACTGCCCCTACCCACAGGGGAATCAGCTTCTATAGGCTCCATGAAAACTACTTAAAACTAAGCCAAGTATAAGTATGCGAACAAAATAGGTACAAATAGCTATTTTACTCGGCACGGAAACATACAAATACCGTATTTGCTGGACGATAAGACGTACTTTTTTACTCTGAAAATTTGACCTAAAATCAGGGTGCGTCTTATGGTTCGATGTGTCTTATAGTCCAAATCATACTTTTTCTAAAAATTTATAGATAAATTTTGGGGTGTCTTATAGTCCAATGCGTTTTATCGTCCGGCAAATACGGTAATCGATAATAAACCTAATGCATTTTTGTGTAAGTCGATATTATTACCCCTCTCGTTTTGAAAAGCAGACAATCAATATAAGTTTAAATTATTTATTAAATTAATTTACCCGAAAAATAACTTGCATGAAAGTAGTTAGAATGTAATAGACAGACAAAAATTATTTGAAAACCGTCCCCCTTTAGATTTTGGATAAATGATCTTGTTTGATACAATAATTTCAAAGTTTGGGCTTTTTGATGTAATAACAATTTGAATTAAGTCCTCGGAAATACCAAAAAATGTCATTACTACCCCAAAAAATTTCATTTTTAACCCCATTTGGGGTAATTTACCCCAGTTCCCCGACCACTGACCTAACGTAAGAAGTACGTAAATAAAAGATAGCCATCAATACGTTAACGCAAGTATGGTTGCCTATACAACTCGCGGAAGTGCGTTTCAAACAATTTCGTTTAAAATATTATCAGGCCTAAATGGTTCATGTAAAATTTTATTCTTATCATATTTACTGTATATTGAGGAAGCTTTTAAAAACGTAATGGAACAGTTTTCGGCCTTCATGCATCGATTGTTCCTTGACTTTACAACGAAATGTTTCAATTGACGTTTTCTTTTTTAAGATTGTAAATGAAGCCGCAAAATTTCGTTATCGTAGCGGAAATCAGTTCAATTGTGGAAGTTTAACGATTCGAGCTCCGTGTGGAGCCGTGGGCCATGGAGGATTATATCATTCGCAAAGTCCTGAAGCTTATTTCGCTCACACTCCGGGACTTAAAATTGTTGTCCCGCGTGGTCCTATTAAGGCCAAAGGTTTACTACAGGCTTGTATTGAAGATCAAGACCCTTGTATTATATTCGAACCAAAAACTTTATACCGGGCCGCCGTCGAAGAAGTTCCTGTCGCGCCGTATAAATTAGCTTTGGGAAAAGCTGATGTTTTATTAGAAGGTTCTTTCAGCGGTAAAATGTTTTAGATTTAATCTTAAAAACTTAAATTTTAGGATCTGATGTTACGTTGCTCGGTTGGGGAACTCAAGTTCACGTACTTCGAGAAGTCGCTCAATTGGCCAAAGAAAAACTTAACGTATCCTGTGAAGTAATAGATCTAGTCTCGATTTTACCCTGGGACAAAGCAACAATAGTCGATTCGGTGAAAAAGACTCATCGATTGTTAGTGGCCCATGAAGCACCCTACACCAACGGCTTTGGTGCCGAAGTAGCTGCCACTATCCAGAAGGAATGCTTCTTACATCTAGAAGCTCCCGTTGAACGGGTTACTGGTTTTGATACACCATTCCCTCATATCTTCGAACCATTCTACTTGCCTGATAAATGGAGATGTTTAGAAGCCATTGATAAAATGATGAAATTTTAAAGATTTTCATATTTTTTTATTTATAATAATTATAATAATAATTAGAATATAAATTTATTACCATACTATGTATTTTTTAATATATATATATATAATTTTTATATTATCATCATTCTTTTTCGTAATTTTACGTTCAAACACTTGTAAGAAATGAACGAATCTAGAGAAGTTTTATTATCCTGTGGCTTAGATCAGGGGTCGGACACTCAATGTTATTTGTCCTGAGGAGATCAAATTACCAACAATACAGTGGCAACTAGCACCAACTTAAACAATTATTGGTTTTTCTTTTGAATATAGACAATGGTACCAAAATAATTTGGTTTCTTTTTGTTGGTACCTTTGAAGGTTCCTCATGTTAAATATGGCTTTGAGTGTTAGATCCCTGGTTTAGATCAGTTGTAACTATTATGACACGTTTGAGGTGTCGTTAGTTGGACCGCCAACACCTTCTATTCGAGTTTCAGAAGTTGGTTGCGACGTTTGTCGACTCGTTTCGGCTTCATCACTATTGTCATTTTGCCCGTCGCCTTCTTCACGTTGCATGCTCTCGATTGCAGATCGCGCTGGAACACCTTCGGGACTTGGAACTTTAGCGCGTGTGATACCAGATATTTCATCGCCACTTCCACCGCTTAAAACATCATGATTATTATGAGGACGTGAGAATTGGCCGTCGGCGCCGACCAAATGCGTCGGTAATTGCGGCGAGTTCGATGTTGGTGACATGTTTTGACCTCCGGAATCGCCAATGGCACCCTGATTTGCACCGGCAGCTCCACCGCTACCCGATAAAATTTTACGAGTTTTCTCCCCTTTTCGCCACAGAGTGATTTCTTGTTGTTTGAAGTAGCGGCGATCTTCCGTGTCCATGAGGACTAGATTGAGATAGTATCTGACGGAGAACTTTTTGTTGACTTCGCGAAGCGTTGGAGTGAGCTCGTAGCCGGCAAGGAACACACGAATTGGAATGCTTTCGCCTCGCACAGGTGCACCGTCCATTATTTCGTATTTGGCGATCGTTTCGTTCTCGACAAATTGATTAGGCCCGGAACCGGTTGTTTCACGCTTGATTATCGCGATTTCCATGTGCTTGATTTTTATTCGAACCAATAAAAAGTAAATTTTTCCTACGATCACATCTTTCAAATGATACCTGTAAACGAAAAATAATTTTTTTAGTGTTTCGGCAATTTTTTTTTTTGTGATAAATGGAAAGATCATATATAAGTTTTATAACAAAAGTATTTTTATTTTTTCGCAATAATTCCAAATTTATATCAAAATAAAAATAAATTTTTAAATCCAGTACCGGAGATACGCCGACAGCTCCCGAACAAATCCGAGCGTGTGTGACGTCTTAATGGTAATTTTCATACAATGTTTTGATCTATTTAATTCTGTTGTCATGGTTAACTCGATTTTTAGCAGTAAATTTTCAATATTATTGACAAAAATCACACGTAATAGCCGTAAACTATTGTTATTAAATAACTCTACCATTATGACGTCAAAACTATGGTGACCAATCGTGGCGCGTTCACAGTCACGTGATTTTTTTTTAAATTTTATCAATTTTTAACTGCTTATAATTAATTGAAAAAATTTTTTTCCAGTTTTTTGCATTAAATATCATTAATATTAATAATAAAGTTTTAAAATACATATAAAAAAAACATAATTTTTTTTTCAAATTCCCAATTGCCAATGAATTGATACCATTTGGGGTATAGTAAGGAAGTATATCTCTGTTGATAAATTAGTTAAAAAATTTTGTTTTTATTATTTTATCCAAAAATTAATCTATATAAATAAAATGATAGCTGTTTTCCAATGTTCGCTTTTAACTCAAAAACTACTGGATAGATTTCGATCAATGTTTTTTTGTTTTACTTCTAATATACTTTGTCCTTATCTAAAAAAAGAATTATCACGATATCTTCATTAAAAGCCAAGTAATTAACATTTTAAAAAAATTTTACAAGCAAAATGCGTTAAGCGGTGGATTTTTTGTCGCTTTGATCGAGTGGGGCAAACGATCTAATGCGCATGGGCTTGAGAGAATATGTTTCGCCATCCACTGCCTACTGATTATTTCATATTTGAGCGTAGACTTAATGCAGCTAAGCGAGCTATTAGATTAATAAAGATTTATTGAATTCTATTTTCTATTTGTTTAGCAGTTTTTAAAAATATTTTTTTAGCTTTTTTTAAAATTCTCTTTTAGAATTTGTTATATTTTACTGTAAATAAAGATTCAAAATACATTTTTTAAGTTACAACCGTTACAATAATCAAATTACATTTCAACACCCCCTTTTATTATTGCATATATTTAACCAGAAAGAGTTATAAAACATTTTTTTTTAAATTAAACTATATGCCAAAAAATTGCTTCCTCAGAATCCGCAATTTCTCCAAGTGTACAGTTATCAATTGATTAATAATTAATTTTCCAAAAATTTGCAAACTAAAAATTAAAATTGTTGTAAAATAAATACAAAAAGAACACTTATTAAAGTTTTTTTTTAAATTGCTCCATAAATGCTTTTCCGGATCCGCAATTGCTCCAGGTGTATAGTTAATAGTTAATTAATAACTAATTTTTTTTAAAAATATTAAACTCAAGAATATAAATCGCTATAAAACCCAAAATTATTTTTTATTTATTTTTTTTTAAGTTCTCTATCTGCTCTTTTCATTAAGAAAATAACTGATCAAATTTTTGCAATATTTTTAATAATTTATTATTTTTCACTATTTATAAATGTATTGTTGTACTATGACGTCATCAACTGCCGTTGGATCTTATAAACATGAATAGTTTAAAAATTGAATTACTAATTAACTATACACCTGGAGCAATTGCGGATCCGAAAAGAGCATTTAAGGAACATTTTTTTGAAAAAAAAAAAAATAAAAAAGTGACTATGTATTTTGGATTACCTATACATATAACAATTTTTATTTTTGAATTTACAAATTTTTGAAAAATTAGCTAACAAAACTTTGTAGTTCCAAAAATGGCCGCATTCACAAAATTTTACTCCTATAAGAAATACCAACATCAAATTTTTCTCGAAAACTAAGCGATATTTCGGAAAAGTGTACTCTTCATTTTCGTTTTATTTTGGCGAGATCTATACGAAGCTGTTGTCAAAATTTTGCACCCGGGAAAACTACAATATCCCCCCTCCTAAATTTTTTTAATACTAATTAAATCAACCAGAGCAAATTAAGAGAAATAAAATATTATTAACACTTTTTAAGTAGTAAAAAATATTGCAAATTCAATGTACACTAGAGAAAATGTTAGTTAGGGCATAAAGAAATTTAATTTTTTTTATGTGGGGGGGGTGGCAATATCCCCGAGTCCATAGGCGCAAAATATGTAAATCCGGCCCTGCCTGCGAGAGTATATAATGGGAAAGTAAAAAATGTTTTAATATTGATAATAAAAATGGAAATTTGAATGTTTGCAGTGTAAGAGAGAGCGTAAGTTACACAAATAGTCTTTACATAAATTAAATAAGTCAGTGGGTAGAAGATTGGTTGAATATGTATTGGTAAGAACATTAGAGAACGCATTCTGGCTTCACTGGTTTATAATGGGTTGTGCGGAAAAGGAAACTACTTTCGTCTCAATTCTCTATCTAATCTTCACATTTAATAATCTTTGATAATCAGATGTATAGATATAGATCTACGTCCTTATCTAAATTCGACAGTCGAACTGATACTTACTTGCTTTTATTGTATTCAAACTCTATATGAAGACAGTCTTCAATTCCCACCTCCATTTTAATGGGGTTGTTCATTTCAGGATATGATGACAATGTGTGAACAGCAATATCCAATTCCCGAACAATATCAGTTAAACGACGGACAATAGTTACTTTCAAAAAATACCTAGAACAAAACGTAGTTATTGAAACAACTGTAAAGTTAAGAAGTCTAGACCAGCGTTTCTCAACCTTTTTTGGCCCGCGGATCAGTAAAATTTATAAAAAAAAAATAACGGACCACTGATATTTTTAACAACAAAATTTTACTAGGTATTAAAAAACTATAGACCAGGGTAGATAATTTTTAAACAGAAAAAAATTATAGTAGGATGAAACCCATTAGAAAAGGAAGAGGATGTAACAAATAGAAAAGGAAAAATAAATTACGGTCAATCTGAGGCGGGGAAGTGAGAAAAAAAGGGGGGAAAGGGTAGAAACGGTTTATCTAGATTTCCGACAAAACTACAAGTCCTATGGAAAAAAGTTAAATGGCAAAGTTGTAGATAATAAGTAGATCTACACTTTTTTCACATAACCTCAAAATGTGAAAAATTCAAATTACCAAGTTTTTGGATTTTTTATCTTTTACAAACAATTTTTTTTTACACTCAATTTGGTGAAAACTTACTTTTTAATGTTCCAAACACACTATTTTTTTTTTTATTAAAAATATTAATTTTTTCATTTCGTAATGACTTAATATCCAAAAAGCAGCCTTATTTTCAATCGAAAATTTTCACGTTAAAACATCTTATTTCTTAAAAAAAATCGTTCAGCTTCTTGTACGTTGAAACCTCTCCTTTTTGATGGTGCAAAAATCTATACATAATAATGTTAAATGTTCTCAGAAAATGCAATAATTAAAATGTAAATTTTAATAAATTGATCAAAATTGTACAAAACATAATTTTGAAGTTTTCACCAAATTGAGTGTAAATTTTTTTTTTTAAAGAAATTATTAAAAACCAAAAACTTAGTAATTGGAATTTTTCACATAAATTTTGAAGTTATGTGAAAAAAGTGTTAGTACAAAAGTTGTAGATCTACTTATTATCTACAACTTTGTCATTTAACTTTTTTCCATAGGACTTGTAGTTTTTTTGGAAACCTAGTTAAACCGTTTCTACTCTCCCCCCCCCCCTACCACTTCCCCAGCACAGATCGACCGTAATTTATTTTTCCTTTCATTTTTGTTATATTCTCTTCCTTTTCCAATTTTTTCACTTTTTACCATTTTTAAAGGCTAAAAGCACTGGTCTAACATATACTACATAAGTTAATTGTAAAATTTTTATTATTATTTATAGGAAAAAATTGTCCGCGGACCAGCGGTTGAGAATAACTAGTCTAGACAAAATTGGTGTATGAGTGTCGAAACTTTTGCGATCGTTTGCCAACAAAAATAACCTCGGAATAATTTTATTTTCAGACAAAAAATTGCCCTATTCCTTATTATAATTTAAGCATAAAATTTTATAATTTTTTTTTTAAATTAATATTTTGAAAATTATTTACAGTATATTAAAGATATTCTGAAATAAATCCATCGGAATAGTTTTAGACAATCATGCACCGATTCTTCCTAGACATAAGTGCAATATATACCTTAATCGAACGTTTGAGCCAGTATACACCTCGAACGGTTTCTCTACACGAGAAAACTCAAATGGATATGTCGTGTTCTGAGTCATTTCCCCAGGCCGCGCTAATTCCTTCACTAAGTTAGTGAACTCATGGTGATTTCCACGATCATAGAACAACTCGATTTGTCCGACAAATTCGATTTTAATGCCATGATGTTCTAGTTTCGAGCCCGGTTTACGAAGCGTAATATTGACTTTGCCCGATACCGTTTCGCCATCGTAGTAAAGCAATTGACGTTCCTTTTTACCATCTTCCGTTTTCACCTCGGTAGTTTTGCGTGTATCGGCTCCATCGAGAATAATATCAATTTCGGCAGACTGACCAAAACCGAAAAAGCTCTACAAATTGTCCAAAACATTACTCATTGACATTTCCTGTGAACATCCTTGATCTTTTTAATGAATACAAACCATTTTTTAGAAAAGGAAATTTGAGCTGTCAATGTTTCAATGTGTCAAAACTTCGGTTGTATAGTAGAGAAATATTGATTAAATAAATGGAAATAACAATTTCATCTTACGAAATATTGAGAGTTATAGATTATAGTAACAATAACATATAAAGAAAATTGTTTAAAAGTCGTATATAAATTAAATATTGTACAATTTTCTGTTTCAAGTTATCTTGACACAATTTAAAATGGCTGTCGATTCCTAATTTAAATCGTTCAGTTTCCTATACGAAATTGTTCCAATTCATTTTTTGAAATTTTAATTACCATAGAGTTATAAATTCTTAAATTTTTTTAAATTACAAATTAAATTTTTACTTAAATTCGATAAATAAAAGGGGTTTTGATTGATTTTTACGATAATTTTTTTACTAATTATATATATTACTTAAATTTAAGATTATATGGTTGTTATTTTTTCGATAAAAATCACCTGTGGATCCAAATGTCAAATTGAGGCGGGAAATGTTTAAAAATGGCCGATTCATGTGAAATTTAAAACTTTTGTGCTTTTTGAAAATTTGAATTATGGAATCTGAAAGACGACTTCGTACACGAAAAAGTGTCAGCTATTCGCAGATCAGTGATGAAGTAATAACTCCAAGAACACGACGACTATTAACGAGGAAAACATGTAACAGTGACGATGACTTCGAACCCTCAACTCCGAAGAAGTCAAAAACTCGGGTATCAATCGCGACAACTCCTCGCACCGAAAAGAGGTTCAATAAAATGCTGGAAACTATGAATCAGATTCAAATAACACCAACTAAAAAATCATCCACTAATACCCCGTCGAAAAGTATCTTAAAAAATGTATTAACGCCTAAAAGAACCAATCTAAAGCGAGTTTCTTTGAACTTACAACGTTGCGATAAAGCTTTTGCAGATGAAAAAATTAATTTTACTCAAAAGCTCCATGTATCAGCAGTTCCTTCTGGGTGTTTACCTTGTCGAGAGAATGAATTTTCTGATATTTTTAACTTTATTTACGGGAAATTAGATAGCAGATCTAGTGGATGTATGTATTTAGCCGGGGTTCCAGGAACTGGAAAGACAGCGACTGTTACAGCAGTTATAAAACATTTACAACAAATGGTTGATGATTTAGAACTCGAAAAATTTGTTTTTATTAATATAAACGGGATGAAATTAACAGAACCACGCCAAATTTATGTTCAAGTACCTACAAAAAAATCAATCTAAAAATTAAAAAAAAAATAATTACTGAAAATTTTTATAGATAGTCCAGCAGTTATTAGACAAGACTTTAGTATGGAGTCAAGCTTATGAAACGTTGAAGAAAAAAATCACTTCGGATAGTTCCAAAAAGAAGTCGATTGTCCTTTTAGTAGATGAAGTATGATTTCTTAGGGGAAATTACTAATTAAATTTTTAACTTAAATATATTTTATAGTTAGATGCCATTTATACAAAACGCCAAGATGTTGTTTATAATATACTGGATTTACCACCAAAAACGAACTCTCGTATAATCATAATTGCCATATCAAATACAATGGATTTACCGGAAAGGTAATGTAAGATGATTTATTCTTGATTTTTGGAAATTACTTGTTATGGGTAGTGAAAAAGTGAACCATTATTTTCCACCCCTGTTTCACTTATATAATATATACTTAATACGCTATAATACTATGTACACTAGGGTGTTAAAAAAAATTTAATTTTTTCCAAAAATTTATTGTATATTAAAACAAAAATTTTGGTACCAAAATGAGCTATTAATATTAAAACTACAACTAATAGTGGGTAATAAGGACCAATTTCATGCGAAAATTTTTTATTTTCTCGCCAACGTTTCGTCACAATTTCTGACCTCTTCAGGGCTCAAAATTCAGTTAGTCACATTTGTCTTAAATATATATATTTTTTTAAATGACCCAATTGGTAGAATAATAAACAATACAATTTGGTACTCATATATAATTTTTTTAAAAAAATTCATGGGTCATTTAAAAAAAATGTATATATATTACAAATGTGAAGTAATTGAATTTTGAGCCCTGGAGAATTTAGAAATTCTGACGAAACATTGGGGAGAAAATAAAAAATATTTCGCATGAAATTGGTCCTTATTACCCACTATCAGTTGTAGTATTGATAAGACAAGGACAATAAATATCATGGATTAATATTAAAATTTGCTACAATTCATTTTCCATTTAAATATCCTAGAATTTTTATTTTTGAATTTTCATGAAAAATGGATTGTGGCAACATTTTTATTTAAAACCCTGGCTCCCCTGGCTGACACGGATCAATTTGTTTTTATTTTTAATGTTTTTTCTTTTTTTCTCCATTGTTAATAAACAGTTAAAATTTCTTTTTTTTTATGGATATTTTATTTTTTATTTGATGTTTTTTAAATTTTCGTACTATGCATTTCACTACTTTCGTAGCATCTTCTGGTACTTAATTATAAACACCAACTTTTTATATTAATAATTTCAGTATAAATTTTGAATATGTTTCTCTCAATATGTAAAATTATCAATCACTCAAAAAAAATTTTTTTTTTTAACAATAAAATAATTATTAAAACATTAATAATATTTTTTTATATTTAAAAAATTTAAAAAACATCAAATAAAAAATAAAATATCCATTAAAAAAATAATTTGTAACTGTTTTTTTAATGTTTTTTTTTTTTTAAATAGAATTTTGATGGGACGAGTAGCAAGCCGTTTAGGATTAACTCGGTTATCGTTCCAACCATACACGTTTCAACAACTGGAGCAAATAGTTATTAATCGTTTAGAAGGATCAAAGCATGTTTTCCTGAAGGAAGCTGTTCAATTAGTTGCCAGGTATACACACAAAATTTTTACTTTCTTTTACTACTATATAGTAAAGGAAGTATTGTAATTGAGTCGAATTTTCAAATTTGAGCTTTTATTGGAAATACATGTTTTGAGGTCCCAAAAAAGTGGTTGTTAGAAACATGCCTGTGTGTGACAGCCATATCGTATCGAAAGCTTTATCCGAATTTCACCAAACTTGGAATTTGACCTCCATATTATACCTAGTTGTGTCGCGAAGCTTTTGGTTGAAATCGGTTAACCGAAAGGTTAAACTTGCTATAGTTCTTAAACTCATCAATGGCTACAACTTTTATTTGAAACTTTTTCCTAGGAAAATTCGAATAAGGACGTTTCTGGAATGAAGGTTAGGGATTCGTATATACATATGTATATAGGCTGTATGCATACAGTTCTGTTTATATTAGTCTAAGATCCGAACCTACCTCAACCTTCACCAAGATGATAATAGAATGAAACCTATTTTATCATGAATTTAGTATATTAGGAAATATATTAAAAATGGGTTGGCTAAAAAAATCCGGGGCAGACTATTTTAATTATTTAAAAAAAAAAAATTATTTTAAAAAAACATTGCAACATCAAGATAATAGAAAAAAATTTATATCATCATAAGCGCTGTTTTATTGCAAACACGTTGATATAGGTTTGTCTGCAAAAAATTTGGTCCTATTAGGAGCGAATTTTAAAGATTTAAATTTTAATGCGCGTGGAAATGTGTGACAGAGAGATATACTGTGTAATTATAAGGACCCAACATCGCAGTCGTCTGTGATGTGTAAAGTTTTTTCTATTTGTTGCAATATTTTATTAAAAATCATGTTTTTTTTTAAATAATTAAAAATATTCTGTCCCCGATTTTTTTAGCCAACCCATTTTTAATATATTTTCTTACACTAAATTCATGATAACATATGTTTCATTCTATTATCTACTCGGTGAAGGTCGATGTAGGTTCGGATTTTCTTCTATATACATAGTTATAAAGTGCTTATATTTCTTTTAACCAACAGCGAGTATCATAAATGAAAGTAAAAGAAAGTACTGTGACGCCTCGCAGCAGATATTTTTTCTATTTACTTATACAGTCATGAACAGTTAATTATAACAAAACTAAACCGATTTAATTACTTTCTTTTACTACTACTCGTATATAGTAAAGGAAGTATTGTAATCGGGTCGAATTTTCGAAGTTTTCACCGGAAATACATGTTTTGAGGTCCCTTGAGTCCAAAAAAGTGGGTTTTAGTGTGACAGCCATATCGTATCCAAAGCTTTATCCGAATTACATCAAACTTGGAATTTCGCCTTCATATTTTATCTAGTTTTACCGCGAAGCTTTTGGTTGAAATCGGTTTACCGAAAGCTCCACTTTAGTCTAGAAATTTTTGAGCTTTATCATTTTTTTTCGAAAACGGCTCTAGCGATTTTCTTTAAACTTGCTATAGTTCTTAGACTCATTAATGGCTAGAACTTTTGTTTGAAACTTTTTTACTGCGAAAATTTAAATAAGGGCGGTTCTGGGTTGAAGGTTAGGAATTTGTATATACAATATACATATAGGTTGTATGCATCTAGTTCTGTTTATATGTATAGGTATAGTTATAAAGTGCATATATTTCTTTTAACTAACAGAGAGTATCTAAAATGAAAGTAAAAGAAAGTACTGTGACGCCTCGCAGCAGATATTTCTTTCGTTGTAAACGAATTTTGTCTTATAAGAAAAAAAAAAAAGAATCATGATTGGCACTATGCATGTACTATTACTATTACGTTATGGTAAAGTTAGGAGAGTTACGATTAATGAATCTGAATTGTTCTTTAGGAAAGTAGCTGCTGTTTCCGGAGATGCCCGACGTGCTTTGGACATTTGTCGTCGAGCAGCTGAAATAGCTTCGATGGATGAAAAAACGAAAACCAAAGGAAATGACGAAGTTCAAGTTTCCTTAAAACACGTGAATCAGGCTCTCAAAGAAATGATCAATTGCGACCAAGTACAAATAATCAAAAATTTAACGCTGATCCAACAACTTTTATTGCGAGCAATCGTTAGTGAAGTAAGTAACCGTAACGTGTGTTAAAATAAACCAAGACCGTTTATATCTAAAATATATTGAATCGTAAATTTTTAGATCTTACGCACGGGCATCGAAGAAACAAACATGGATAGTGTCCTAAACCAATTTGAAATGGTTTGTACTATCGAAGGTCTACCAATTGTTCCATCCACATCCAATGTCCTTCGTACCGTTCAATATTTAACAAAACAAAAAATAATCAGTGTCGAAAAAAACAATTTCTCGATCTTAAGTCAATTACGATTGAATGTAAGTCAAGATGATATTCAGTTCGCCTTGAAACTCTAACACCACATGATATCAATGTTTTTATTTTATAATTAATGCAAATTTCATACATTTTAATTAAATTTATTATTTTAAATACGCTAATTAAGTTTAAAAAAAAAACCAAAATTGTTCTGAACGCCCCAAAAATGGGACGTCTTCAAACGGATATTTTTCAAAAACTTAATTTTAAAAATATTTATATTATAAATTTTTAAATTATTATTACTATTTTATATTATAATACTGAATTTCAAAAATTTTGATAATTTCCTCTTAAAAATGCATTGAAGTGATTTTGAAATTTTTAAAGAGAAAATTTTCAAATGAACGTCTTCTATTGTTGTGTAGCTATTTGTCAAGCGATTTTTAAAAAAATTTAAAACTGGGGCCGCACTTACATTGGGTGCGAGTTTATACGAATAACATTTCATATGAATTCGTTTCCACTGTAAGTGCGGCCTTACTTAAATCTTATTTTTGTTTCTTTTTCAAACTGTAAAATTTTCGTTTCTTAAATTAAATAGTTTGATTGTTGAATGGCGTTTGATTGTTTTTTTCCTTTCTTTGCTGTTTTTTTTTTTAGCATTGGATTACCATTTCTCCATATTTTGGTCCAGAAAAAAAATTTTCAGATCCAAACTTATGAATAAGTTTGTTCGCGGGTGCGATTCTGAACCAGTTCAGAGACTATTTGCATGCTTAAGACGAGCGTTCGCGGGTCAGTAAATTCTGAATTTTAATAACAGTTTGATGTTCGTGGTTCACGTAAAATTCGTTCGTGAATTGATTCTGAATTGGTTCTAGTAATTCTCGGATTTTTGTTAAAACAAAAAATTCAAATCTCTTACTTATGCTTCTTTCAACGTTGGTCTACGTTAGTTCTCGTGTAACTCTGAAGAAATTTGCGGAAAAAAAATCCCGAATCTGTCTTGAACTGATTCGTAACCGATTCAAAATACGATCTGTGAACAAAGCTTTTAATGTATATAAAATACTCAGGTAAAATTAGCTTTTAGCGTTGCTTATTATTTAGAGTTTAGACGTATTAACAGTTCATGTAGCTGCCCTACTGGAAAAATCTCATAGGATCTCATAAAAAAATGTATTTTTTTATGAGATCCTATGAGGGTTTATGGTTACCTATGAGACAGAAAAAATTAACAATCAAATATTTTATGGTATTTTTATGAGAAGTCGACAACTCATAGAACTATCATAGACTCTCATAGAATTTCCGGTTCTTATCTTTTAGGATATTTTAAGAGATTTTTGTGAGTAATCTCGTATTTTAGGATTTTTTATGGGATTTTACGAGATTTGTATGAGAATCTCGTATTTTTGTAATTTCTATGAGAATTTTATCAGGTTCAACCAAAAGTGGAATTCCTATGAGATTTTTCGGGATTTTTATGGGAATCTCGTATTTTTGTAATTTCAATGAGAATTTTATTAGGTTGAACCAAAAGTGGAATTCCTATAAGATTTTACGGGATTTTTATGAGAATCTCGTATTTTTGTAATTTCTATGAGAATTTTATCAGGTTCAACCAAAAGTGGAATTCCTATGAGATTTTTCGGGATTTTTATGAGAATCTCGTATTTTTGTAATTTCAATGAGAATTTTATTAGGTTGAACCAAAAGTGGAATTCCTATGAGATTTTTCGGGATTTTTATGAGAATCTCGTATTTTTGTAATTTCAATGATAATTTTATTAGGTTGAACCAAAAGTGGAATTCCTATAAGATTTTACGAGATTTTTATGAGAATCTCGTATTTTTGTAATTTCAATGATAATTTTATTAGGTTGAACCAAAAGTGGAATTCCTATAAGATTTTACGGGATTTTTATGAGAATCTCGTATTTTTGTAATTTCTATGAGAATTTTATCAGGTTCAACCAAAAGTGGAATTCCTATGAGATTTTTCGGGATTTTTATGAGAATCTCGTATTTTTGTAATTTCAATGAGAATTTTATTAGGTTGAACCAAAAGTGGAATTCCTATGAGATTTTTCGGGATTTTTATGAGAATCTCGTATTTTTGTAATTTCAATGATAATTTTATTAGGTTGAACCAAAAGTGGAATTCCTATAAGATTTTACGGGATTTTTATGAGAATCTCGTATTTTTGTAATTTCTATGAGAATTTTATCAGGTTCAACCAAAAGTGGAATTCCTATGAGATTTTTCGGGATTTTTATGAGAATCTCGTATTTTTGTAATTTCAATGAGAATTTTATTAGGTTGAACCAAAAGTGGAATTCCTATAAGATTTTACGGGATTTTTATGAGAATCTCGTATTTTTGTAATTTCTATGAGAATTTTATCAGGTTCAACCAAAAGTGGAATTCCTATGAGATTTTTCGGGATTTTTATGAGAATCTCGTATTTTTGTAATTTCAATGAGAATTTTATTAGGTTGAACCAAAAGTGGAATTCCTATGAGATTTTTCGGGATTTTTATGAGAATCTCGTATTTTTGTAATTTCAATGATAATTTTATTAGGTTGAACCAAAAGTGGAATTCCTATAAGATTTTACGAGATTTTTATGAGAATCTCGTATTTTTGTAATTTCAATGATAATTTTATTAGGTTGAACCAAAAGTGGAATTCCTATAAGATTTTACGGGATTTTTATGAGAATCTCGTATTTTTGTAATTTCTATGAGAATTTTATCAGGTTCAACCAAAAGTGGAATTCCTATGAGATTTTTCGGGATTTTTATGAGAATCTCGTATTTTTGTAATTTCAATGAGAATTTTATTAGGTTGAACCAAAAGTGGAATTCCTATGAGATTTTTCGGGATTTTTATGAGAATCTCGTATTTTTGTAATTTCAATGATAATTTTATTAGGTTGAACCAAAAGTGGAATTCCTATAAGATTTTACGGGATTTTTATGAGAATCTCGTATTTTTGTAATTTCTATGAGAATTTTATCAGGTTCAACCAAAAGTGGAATTCCTATGAGATTTTTCGGGATTTTTATGAGAATCTCGTATTTTTGTAATTTCAATGAGAATTTTATTAGGTTGAACCAAAAGTGGAATTCCTATGAGATTTTTCGGGATTTTTATGAGAATCTCGTATTTTTGTAATTTCAATGATAATTTTATTAGGTTGAACCAAAAGTGGAATTCCTATAAGATTTTACGAGATTTTTATGAGAATCTCGTATTTTTGTAATTTCAATGATAATTTTATTAGGTTGAACCAAAAGTGGAATTCCTATAAGATTTTACGGGATTTTTATGAGAATCTCGTATTTTTGTAATTTCTATGAGAATTTTATCAGGTTCAACCAAAAGTGGAATTCCTATGAGATTTTTCGGGATTTTTATGAGAATCTCGTATTTTTGTAATTTCAATGAGAATTTTATTAGGTTGAACCAAAAGTGGAATTCCTATGAGATTTTTCGGGATTTTTATGAGAATCTCGTATTTTTGTAATTTCAATGATAATTTTATTAGGTTGAACCAAAAGTGGAATTCCTATAAGATTTTACGGGATTTTTATGAGAATCTCGTATTTTTGTAATTTCTATGAGAATTTTATCAGGTTCAACCAAAAGTGGAATTCCTATGAGATTTTTCGGGATTTTTATGAGAATCTCGTATTTTTGTAATTTCAATGAGAATTTTATTAGGTTGAACCAAAAGTGGAATTCCTATGAGATTTTTCGGGATTTTTATGAGAATCTCGTATTTTTGTAATTTCAATGATAATTTTATTAGGTTGAACCAAAAGTGGAATTCCTATAAGATTTTACGAGATTTTTATGAGAATCTCGTATTTTTGTAATTTCTATGAGAATTTTATCAGGTTCAACCAAAAGTGGAATTCCTATGAGATTTTTCGGGATTTTTATGAGAATCTCGTATTTTTGTAATTTCAATGAGAATTTTATTAGGTTGAACCAAAAGTGGAATTCCTATGAGATTTTTCGGGATTTTTATGAGAATCTCGTATTTTTGTAATTTCAATGATAATTTTATTAGGTTGAACCAAAAGTGGAATTCCTATAAGATTTTACGGGATTTTTATGAGAATCTCGTATTTTTGTAATTTCTATGAGAATTTTATCAGGTTCAACCAAAAGTGGAATTCCTATGAGATTTTTCGGGATTTTTATGAGAATCTCGTATTTTTGTAATTTCAATGAGAATTTTATTAGGTTGAACCAAAAGTGGAATTCCTATGAGATTTTTCGGGATTTTTATGAGAATCTCGTATTTTTGTAATTTCAATGATAATTTTATTAGGTTGAACCAAAAGTGGAATTCCTATAAGATTTTACGGGATTTTTATGAGAATCTCGTATTTTTGTAATTTCTATGAGAATTTTATCAGGTTCAACCAAAAGTGGAATTCCTATGAGATTTTTCGGGATTTTTATGAGAATCTCGTATTTTTGTAATTTCAATGAGAATTTTATTAGGTTGAACCAAAAGTGGAATTCCTATGAGATTTTTCGGGATTTTTATGAGAATCTCGTATTTTTGTAATTTCAATGATAATTTTATTAGGTTGAACCAAAAGTGGAATTCCTATAAGATTTTACGAGATTTTTATGAGAATCTCGTATTTTTGTAATTTCAATGATAATTTTATTAGGTTGAACCAAAAGTGGAATTCCTATAAGATTTTACGGGATTTTTATGAGAATCTCGTATTTTTGTAATTTCTATGAGAATTTTATCAGGTTCAACCAAAAGTGGAATTCCTATGAGATTTTTCGGGATTTTTATGAGAATCTCGTATTTTTGTAATTTCAATGAGAATTTTATTAGGTTGAACCAAAAGTGGAATTCCTATGAGATTTTTCGGGATTTTTATGAGAATCTCGTATTTTTGTAATTTCAATGATAATTTTATTAGGTTGAACCAAAAGTGGAATTCCTATAAGATTTTACGGGATTTTTATGAGAATCTCGTATTTTTGTAATTTCTATGAGAATTTTATCAGGTTCAACCAAAAGTGGAATTCCTATGAGATTTTTCGGGATTTTTATGAGAATCTCGTATTTTTGTAATTTCAATGAGAATTTTATTAGGTTGAACCAAAAGTGGAATTTCTATAAGATTTTACGGGATTTTTATGAGAATCTCGTATTTTTGTAATTTCTATGAGAATTTTATTAGGTTGAACCAAAAGTGGAATTCCTATGAGATTTTTCGGGATTTTTATGAGAATCTCGTATTTTTGTAATTTCTATGAGAATTTTATCAGGTTCAACCAAAAGTGGAATTCCTATGAGATTTTTCGGGATTTTTATGAGAATCTCGTATTTTTGTAATTTCAATGATAATTTTATTAGGTTGAACCAAAAGTGGAATTCCTATAAGATTTTACGGGATTTTTATGAGAATCTCGTATTTTTGTAATTTCTATGAGAATTTTATTAGGTTGAACCAAAAGTGGAATTCCTATAAGATTTTACGGGATTTTTATGAGAATCTCGTATTTTTGTAATTTCTATGAGAATTTTATCAGGTTCAACCAAAAGTGGAATTCCTATGAGATTTTTCGGGATTTTTATGAGAATCTCGTATTTTTGTAATTTCAATGAGAATTTTATTAGGTTGAACCAAAAGTGGAATTTCTATAAGATTTTACGGGATTTTTATGAGAATCTCGTATTTTTGTAATTTCTATGAGAATTTTATTAGGTTGAACCAAAAGTGGAATTCCTATGAGATTTTTCGGGATTTTTATGAGAATCTCGTATTTTTGTAATTTCTATGAGAATTTTATCAGGTTCAACCAAAAGTGGAATTCCTATGAGATTTTTCGGGATTTTTATGAGAATCTCGTATTTTTGTAATTTCAATGATAATTTTATTAGGTTGAACCAAAAGTGGAATTCCTATAAGATTTTACGAGATTTTTATGAGAATCTCGTATTTTTGTAATTACAATGATAATTTTATTAGGTTGAACCAAAAGTGGAATTCCTATAAGATTTTACGGGATTTTTATGAGAATCTCGTATTTTTGTAATTTCTATGAGAATTTTATCAGGTTCAACCAAAAGTGGAATTCCTATGAGATTTTTCGGGATTTTTATGAGAATCTCGTATTTTTGTAATTTCAATGAGAATTTTATTAGGTTGAACCAAAAGTGGAATTCCTATGAGATTTTTCGGGATTTTTATGAGAATCTCGTATTTTTGTAATTTCAATGATAATTTTATTAGGTTGAACCAAAAGTGGAATTCCTATAAGATTTTACGGGATTTTTATGAGAATCTCGTATTTTTGTAATTTCTATGAGAATTTTATCAGGTTCAACCAAAAGTGGAATTCCTATGAGATTTTTCGGGATTTTTATGAGAATCTCGTATTTTTGTAATTTCAATGAGAATTTTATTAGGTTGAACCAAAAGTGGAATTCCTATGAGATTTTTCGGGATTTTTATGAGAATCTCGTATTTTTGTAATTTCAATGATAATTTTATTAGGTTGAACCAAAAGTGGAATTCCTATAAGATTTTACGAGATTTTTATGAGAATCTCGTATTTTTGTAATTTCTATGAGAATTTTATCAGGTTCAACCAAAAGTGGAATTCCTATGAGATTTTTCGGGATTTTTATGAGAATCTCGTATTTTTGTAATTTCAATGAGAATTTTATTAGGTTGAACCAAAAGTGGAATTCCTATGAGATTTTTCGGGATTTTTATGAGAATCTCGTATTTTTGTAATTTCAATGATAATTTTATTAGGTTGAACCAAAAGTGGAATTCCTATAAGATTTTACGGGATTTTTATGAGAATCTCGTATTTTTGTAATTTCTATGAGAATTTTATCAGGTTCAACCAAAAGTGGAATTCCTATGAGATTTTTCGGGATTTTTATGAGAATCTCGTA
This sequence comes from Sisyra nigra, assembly GCA_958496155.1. Taxonomy (NCBI): domain Eukaryota; kingdom Metazoa; phylum Arthropoda; class Insecta; order Neuroptera; family Sisyridae; genus Sisyra; species Sisyra nigra. Next base: position 7,413,219 of record OY292318.1, read on the forward strand.
TTTTTGTAATTTCAATGAGAATTTTATTAGGTTGAACCAAAAGTGGAATTCCTATGAGATTTTTCGGGATTTTTATGAGAATCTCGTATTTTTGTAATTTCAATGATAATTTTATTAGGTTGAACCAAAAGTGGAATTCCTATAAGATTTTACGGGATTTTTATGAGAATCTCGTATTTTTGTAATTTCTATGAGAATTTTATCAGGTTCAACCAAAAGTGGAATTCCTATGAGATTTTTCGGGATTTTTATGAGAATCTCGTATTTTTGTAATTTCAATGAGAATTTTATTAGGTTGAACCAAAAGTGGAATTCCTATGAGATTTTTCGGGATTTTTATGAGAATCTCGTATTTTTGTAATTTCAATGATAATTTTATTAGGTTGAACCAAAAGTGGAATTCCTATAAGATTTTACGAGATTTTTATGAGAATCTCGTATTTTTGTAATTTCAATGATAATTTTATTAGGTTGAACCAAAAGTGGAATTCCTATAAGATTTTACGGGATTTTTATGAGAATCTCGTATTTTTGTAATTTCTATGAGAATTTTATCAGGTTCAACCAAAAGTGGAATTCCTATGAGATTTTTCGGGATTTTTATGAGAATCTCGTATTTTTGTAATTTCAATGAGAATTTTATTAGGTTGAACCAAAAGTGGAATTCCTATGAGATTTTTCGGGATTTTTATGAGAATCTCGTATTTTTGTAATTTCAATGATAATTTTATTAGGTTGAACCAAAAGTGGAATTCCTATAAGATTTTACGGGATTTTTATGAGAATCTCGTATTTTTGTAATTTCTATGAGAATTTTATCAGGTTCAACCAAAAGTGGAATTCCTATGAGATTTTTCGGGATTTTTATGAGAATCTCGTATTTTTGTAATTTCAATGAGAATTTTATTAGGTTGAACCAAAAGTGGAATTTCTATAAGATTTTACGGGATTTTTATGAGAATCTCGTATTTTTGTAATTTCTATGAGAATTTTATTAGGTTGAACCAAAAGTGGAATTCCTATGAGATTTTTCGGGATTTTTATGAGAATCTCGTATTTTTGTAATTTCTATGAGAATTTTATCAGGTTCAACCAAAAGTGGAATTCCTATGAGATTTTTCGGGATTTTTATGAGAATCTCGTATTTTTGTAATTTCTATGAGAATTTTATTAGGTTGAACCAAAAGTGGAATTCCTATAAGATTTTACGGGATTTTTATGAGAATCTCGTATTTTTGTAATTTCTATGAGAATTTTATCAGGTTCAACCAAAAGTGGAATTCCTATGAGATTTTTCGGGATTTTTATGAGAATCTCGTATTTTTGTAATTTCTATGAGAATTTTATCAGGTTCAACCAAAAGTGGAATTCCTATGAGATTTTTCGGGATTTTTATGAGAATCTCGTATTTTTGTAATTTCAATGATAATTTTATTAGGTTGAACCAAAAGTGGAATTCCTATAAGATTTTACGGGATTTTTATGAGAATCTCGTATTTTTGTAATTTCTATGAGAATTTTATTAGGTTGAACCAAAAGTGGAATTCCTATAAGATTTTACGGGATTTTTATGAGAATCTCGTATTTTTGTAATTTCTATGAGAATTTTATCAGGTTCAACCAAAAGTGGAATTCCTATGAGATTTTTCGGGATTTTTATGAGAATCTCGTATTTTTGTAATTTCAATGAGAATTTTATTAGGTTGAACCAAAAGTGGAATTTCTATAAGATTTTACGGGATTTTTATGAGAATCTCGTATTTTTGTAATTTCTATGAGAATTTTATTAGGTTGAACCAAAAGTGGAATTCCTATGAGATTTTTCGGGATTTTTATGAGAATCTCGTATTTTTGTAATTTCTATGAGAATTTTATCAGGTTCAACCAAAAGTGGAATTCCTATGAGATTTTTCGGGATTTTTATGAGAATCTCGTATTTTTGTAATTTCAATGATAATTTTATTAGGTTGAACCAAAAGTGGAATTCCTATAAGATTTTACGAGATTTTTATGAGAATCTCGTATTTTTGTAATTTCAATGATAATTTTATTAGGTTGAACCAAAAGTGGAATTCCTATAAGATTTTACGGGATTTTTATGAGAATCTCGTATTTTTGTAATTTCTATGAGAATTTTATCAGGTTCAACCAAAAGTGGAATTCCTATGAGATTTTTCGGGATTTTTATGAGAATCTCGTATTTTTGTAATTTCAATGAGAATTTTATTAGGTTGAACCAAAAGTGGAATTCCTATGAGATTTTTCGGGATTTTTATGAGAATCTCGTATTTTTGTAATTTCAATGATAATTTTATTAGGTTGAACCAAAAGTGGAATTCCTATAAGATTTTACGGGATTTTTATGAGAATCTCGTATTTTTGTAATTTCTATGAGAATTTTATCAGGTTCAACCAAAAGTGGAATTCCTATGAGATTTTTCGGGATTTTTATGAGAATCTCGTATTTTTGTAATTTCAATGAGAATTTTATTAGGTTGAACCAAAAGTGGAATTCCTATGAGATTTTTCGGGATTTTTATGAGAATCTCGTATTTTTGTAATTTCAATGATAATTTTATTAGGTTGAACCAAAAGTGGAATTCCTATAAGATTTTACGAGATTTTTATGAGAATCTCGTATTTTTGTAATTTCTATGAGAATTTTATCAGGTTCAACCAAAAGTGGAATTCCTATGAGATTTTTCGGGATTTTTATGAGAATCTCGTATTTTTGTAATTTCAATGAGAATTTTATTAGGTTGAACCAAAAGTGGAATTCCTATGAGATTTTTCGGGATTTTTATGAGAATCTCGTATTTTTGTAATTTCAATGATAATTTTATTAGGTTGAACCAAAAGTGGAATTCCTATAAGATTTTACGGGATTTTTATGAGAATCTCGTATTTTTGTAATTTCTATGAGAATTTTATCAGGTTCAACCAAAAGTGGAATTCCTATGAGATTTTTCGGGATTTTTATGAGAATCTCGTATTTTTGTAATTTCAATGAGAATTTTATTAGGTTGAACCAAAAGTGGAATTCCTATGAGATTTTTCGGGATTTTTATGAGAATCTCGTATTTTTGTAATTTCAATGATAATTTTATTAGGTTGAACCAAAAGTGGAATTCCTATAAGATTTTACGGGATTTTTATGAGAATCTCGTATTTTTGTAATTTCTATGAGAATTTTATCAGGTTCAACCAAAAGTGGAATTCCTATGAGATTTTTCGGGATTTTTATGAGAATCTCGTATTTTTGTAATTTCAATGAGAATTTTATTAGGTTGAACCAAAAGTGGAATTCCTATGAGATTTTTCGGGATTTTTATGAGAATCTCGTATTTTTGTAATTTCAATGATAATTTTATTAGGTTGAACCAAAAGTGGAATTCCTATAAGATTTTACGAGATTTTTATGAGAATCTCGTATTTTTGTAATTTCAATGATAATTTTATTAGGTTGAACCAAAAGTGGAATTCCTATAAGATTTTACGGGATTTTTATGAGAATCTCGTATTTTTGTAATTTCTATGAGAATTTTATCAGGTTCAACCAAAAGTGGAATTCCTATGAGATTTTTCTGGATTTTTATGAGAATCTCGTATTTTTGTAATTTCAATGAGAATTTTATTAGGTTGAACCAAAAGTGGAATTCCTATGAGATTTTTCGGGATTTTTATGAGAATCTCGTATTTTTGTAATTTCAATGATAATTTTATTAGGTTGAACCAAAAGTGGAATTCCTATAAGATTTTACGGGATTTTTATGAGAATCTCGTATTTTTGTAATTTCTATGAGAATTTTATCAGGTTCAACCAAAAGTGGAATTCCTATGAGATTTTTCGGGATTTTTATGAGAATCTCGTATTTTTGTAATTTCAATGAGAATTTTATTAGGTTGAACCAAAAGTGGAATTTCTATAAGATTTTACGGGATTTTTATGAGAATCTCGTATTTTTGTAATTTCTATGAGAATTTTATTAGGTTGAACCAAAAGTGGAATTCCTATGAGATTTTTCGGGATTTTTATGAGAATCTCGTATTTTTGTAATTTCTATGAGAATTTTATCAGGTTCAACCAAAAGTGGAATTCCTATGAGATTTTTCGGGATTTTTATGAGAATCTCGTATTTTTGTAATTTCAATGATAATTTTATTAGGTTGAACCAAAAGTGGAATTCCTATAAGATTTTACGGGATTTTTATGAGAATCTCGTATTTTTGTAATTTCTATGAGAATTTTATTAGGTTGAACCAAAAGTGGAATTCCTATGAGATTTTTCCAGTAGGGTGTCCACTTAAGCTATTTAATTTTAATAGCATGGGAGAAGCAAATTTTCATGCACTTTGAAATTTTATAGCTCACGTCGGGAACAAAATTTTAAAATGATATATTCGTATAGAAAATTTAAAACCCTACAAAGATTTTTTTTCCTATTTTTTCATATATTTATTACTTTAAAAGTTATTTCAGGTTAAAGTTGGATTGATGACAATTTTTGCATTTTTCCAATTTTTTTACACAGCCATCAACCTTATGGGAAATTTTGGATACCATTTTGATAGCTACGTGCACTGTTTAAGCGTCTAAATAATAAAAACGCTAAAACCCAATTTTACTTTTCTTTATATTAATATCTCCGGATTTATTAGAATAGCCCTCAGAATTGGATTTGGTAACCCATATGTTTTGATCACATATAAAAACACCGCGATTGTTGCCTGTAAAATTGTCTTTTTTAATGATTTGTTTGTGTTCCCTGCGCGATTATGTCGCCGTTTAATGAGTCAAATATAATAATATCGGTACCATTGTCGTTTAACTCGGTCCCATTCAAATTGCGTGCAAATGGACGCGGCAATCGACGTTTGTATGGTTCCCAACCATCGTTGGCGTGTTGTCAGTGGGTTACGATGACATCGGGCGCCGATTTGGTTGTTTGCACACTGTAGGGTCGTCGCGAAGATTGTGGTATGGGTGACGTGGTCGACGATGGTCCACTAGGAGACGATGTATCCGCAGGTGATTGTTGCTTTTGTACTTCGATCGCGACCTCGGCCCGGTGAAACGGTGTGATATTGTTGTTATGGTGATGGTGGTGCGAGTGATGATGATGAGTATGTGGGTGGTGATGATCATGATGATGAAGATGGATGTTGTTGGAAGTATCACTACTCAAACTACTCATACTTCGTAGGGTAGTTGGTTGAAAGAGGCTTTCACGAGTTTGACACGCACTATCACACATTTCTGGCATCGTTCCCGGTTCCATCTCCGAGGCTATATTATCCATACTCGTTCCTACAAAAAAAAAAAAAATAATGGACAAGAGTTCGTAAATTTAAAAATATTATTTGATGAGGACTGAATAAACATTATTATTTTAGAATAAAAGGAGAAAAAAAAAGAGAAGATGCACAACTTTTAAATAAGGTCATGGAAAGCTAATTCCTAACTATAATTAGAGTTCCTAAGAACTCTAATCACAAAATATAGATACATACTACTAGAAGGTAAACTCCAAGTTAGCTAGGCTTAATATTTAGGAAAATTTGTTTTCATATTTTCCGAGTTTTTAATTATGAGGTAATACTATTGTGCATTGCTGAATAAGTGATTGCCTATCCATCAACATTGCATATGTATCTGCATACTTTGAATTGTACGTAGCTTACGTAGGTTGCATGAAAAGTTGTAAAGAGTATAAAATTTAAATCATTAAAACGTTTTGTTTATGAAGGAAAGTCATCTAAAGTTAAGGTGACCATACGTCCCGGATTGGCCGGGACAGTCCCGGATTTCCACCTTACGTCCCGGATTTTTCTAGAAGCAATATTTGTTCCGGATTTAAGTTTTTAGTCCCGGATTGTCTCGAATTTTTGAAAAGGTTCTTATTTTCAATATCTATTTTTAATATATTTCAACTAGAATTATTTTGACAAAATTTGAACCGAAAAAATTTTGCATATCAAAATACGCTCAAAAAACCTATTGAAACAGATGTATAGTTTAGAAAAATATAAAAACTTTTGTACCTATACTCAGTAATTCTGGTTAAAAAAATTTGATTCATTTTAAAAAAATATTGATTTTTATTAGATCCTTAAAAGTATTTGTTATGTATAGTTTTACTAAAAAAATAATTTAAAAAATAATATTTAAATTATTTAACGTAATTACCCCTCCCTCCCGTTATAAGTTCCGTCCCGGATTATAAAAATAAAAATATGGTCACCTTACTAAAGTTGAATTTTTGTTAAAACTTTCACTATATATACCTACCCAGGCACTATTTTTCTATCATTAAAATCCTATATATAACTTCCCTTTCTTGGCGTCCGTGCAGAATGGGATGTTGCTATGACAACTTATTAATATGAAATAATAATTAATTGTCGCTATGCCAACTTATTAATTATTGGCTGATAGGCTTGCCCTAACATTTTATTGAGATAAAACCTTTAAGGTGCAATCTCATGGATCGCTCGATTTTCAGCGATTTGTGTCACGTGGTATGATTTCGACCAATTTGCAGCCAGGATTTTGAAATTTAAACTGCTGCTATAGCGCTGCGAGTGTCAAACTGTTGAAGCTTGGAATCGCTCAGAGGGTAACTATCTTTTTACCAATTTCAAAATCTTGGCATCACATTGGTCGAAATTGTACCACGTGACCAAAATCGCTGGAAAGCGAGCGATGCATGAGATTGCACCTTTAGTTGCGAATGCAACGGGCAACTACTAGTAATGAAATAAAAGTTGTGCACCTTTAGTGAAATTTCACTGTATTTGTGTACTTAATATACCTAGGGAATTGGTTTAATTTCAAATCTAAGTCCTAAAACCAATATTAGTAGTAATATTAAAATATCAAAACAAATGAAGCTTTGATTTTGCAAGTTATTTCAAAATGTACAATTAATTCATTATAAAAAAAAGTCCAATTACTTGACTTGATGAATCTCTAAATAAATATGTCTTATAAATCTACTTCATTGTTGTTTGTTTAAACCCATTTAAAAATTAATTAAGATTTTTAAGATTAACTGGATTCATTTTTTCGCGAAGTGATTTTTAAACGTAAATTATAGTTTCAGAAAAGTATCCATTACCTATACTATCTTCTTTGAGAATAGGAATCAAGTCTTGTCGCATAACGCCTCCAACCGTTCCGTAACAGCATGGATTTTCACTCGAAGCCGCCGTTGGTGGAAAATGTTGCGATCCCGACGACTGAGTACTATTCGAACGGGACCTATGATGTGGAGGTGGTGCAGGTCGATGATGATACGACGACTGTCCTCCATTCCCACCGGGAACACCAGGAGGTGGAATTGGTGGCGGTGGTGGTGGAGACATTGAAGAAACCACAGCTGCCGATGGATTCGGAACAATCAACGAAATCGTCGAGCGCTTTAAGTCGTCTTTCGACGACATATGCTTCTTCTTCGGATTACTTCCAGCCTGATCCAGACGATTTTCGCGACTTTGCCGTAAATGGTCTTGGATTAGACGGTGGTCTCGCATTAGTTTACGCACACAATTAAATATAAATGCCGCACACATTCCAGAGACAATCAAACAAAATATCACCATGATGATAATGATGTGCTCGGATGTAATTTGTTTCTTGGGAACGCATTCGGTTTCATCCCAACGATACCGACAATTAGTTCGTCCGTTGCACAATAAACTTTTGTCGATACAGGTATTATCTTGACAGTCGTATTCATCTTCTTCACAATCTAGAAACGGATTTAAAATAAAATAAATACAGTGGTACCTCGACATACGAGTGCCTCAACATACGAGTTTTTCGAGATACGAGCGAGTGATTTTTTGCTTTGAGTTACGAGCGAAATTCGAGATACGAGTTCGGTTTAGCAGGTCGAAGGTCTCAAAAAGTTGCAACAGGTCGTGCATCTAATCTTTTTAATAAAGATAAAAGATAAAATTTGAGATACGAGCAAAGTTGCGGAACGAATTAAGCTCGTATGTCGAAGAACCACTGTATTAAATAATTCTTAATGTAAAACACTGGAAGAGATTTTGACTTTAAAGCCGTGTATATATTAGGAAGACTCGAAGATGAGCAAGAAACTAACGAAGAGTGTTCCATTAACGAGTCCAATTAAAAGGAATCCTGGAGGTAATCCTGTTTTCTGTTTGTTCTCTCTAGTAACTTTTTTCCACCTAAAAAGGTAGAAAACCTTGGTTTTACTCGACTTTAATCAGCTTCAGAACCCCATAGCTATCGTTCATTTCTCCATGTGCCCAATTAAAGAGAATCCTCTGGGATCCTATTGGATTAGTCTGTAGTTTTCCTTTTGATTACCTACGTAGATTATTTTTTCCACTTACAAGGGGCAATCTGACTTTTGCTTGACTTTAATCAGAGTTCTATTGTCCTGAAGGACTGATCGGAGAAGATCGGGAAGTTCGTAAAAGTAGGGACACTTTTCTTCTCAGATTTTTCGCTTGTCTTGGAATCTTCCCTGAATTGCTAATACCCTACTGGAAAAATCTCATAGGATCTCATAAAAAAACCGTCGAAAATTTTTATGTATATTTTATGAGATCCTATTGGTGTTTTTGTCCGGGAAAATACTCATAGGATCTCAAAAAATTTTTTTTTTATTAAATTCTATGAGATCCTATGAGTATTTTCCCGGACAAAAAAATAAAATCTCATAAAATATTTTCGACTTCATTTTTTGAAGATGTTATGAGATTTTATGAGTATTTTCACGGATAAATACACATATGTATAAAATGTCACAAAATATTTTCGATATTTTCGTTCAAGCAAATAAAAATAAAGAAAAAATAAAAAAATACGAGATTCTCATAAATATCTCGTAAAATCCCATAAAAATTCCTAAAATACGAGATTACTCATAAAAATCATAAAAATCTTTTAAAATATCCTAAAAGATAAGAATTGGAAATTCTATGAGAGTCTATGGTAGTTCTATGAGTTCTCGGTTTCTCATAAAAATACCATAAAATATTTGATTGTTAATTTTTTCTGTCTCATAGGATACGGTAAACCATCCTTTTATTTTTTTATGAGATCCCATGAGATTTTTCCAGTAGGGTACATACACAGCCTTAAAACTGAAAATCCTCACAACCTCTTCCATAAAAGGTTGACTCTTATTAACCGCATTTGGGTATGAAAGCCTTAAGTCAAAAATATTAAACTAGCTCTTCATGGAGATGAACAAAAACTCACTTTGTCCCGGGTTTCGTTCTCGAAACGCTGTAAAAAACGCGTTAAATGTGGAATTGATCGCTTGAGCCTCGGCTGAAAATCTGATGAACATAATATTGTTCCTTGAAGTAACCGAATCGGCGATTGATCCGCAAAAATTCTTCAGTCGCGACGGTAAATCGGTTCGATCACTGAAGACATCGACGAAGTTACTCTCACAGTCATTCGGTTGTTCCAATTTAAAATCTTTAAATGTTAACTGAATTTTCCACCCTTCCCGCACTGTTATCACCCACATACAATCTAACGGCATATTATAAGAAATAGCCATTTTAAGACGATCTTCAGGAATGTCTTTGGTTTTATTAATAATCCCTTCACTTCCATCCACGTTAATTTGGCACATTTCAAGTTCTGGGGGTGCTAAAATTAAAAGAAAAAAGATATAAATATGTAAAGTTAAGGTATTTATTGGACTTACAAGAAGAAGGACGTGGTATATATTCGTAGACGGCTTTAAATCCAGCCATTTCGTAGTTGTCGTCCGAATGAAAACGTAGCCATAAATATCGATCCGAACTACTAATTAATGGTGGGAAATTAGTCCCACAAAATTGACCTAATAGGCGGGAATAGCCGTGGGCACCGTCTCGAACTTCGAGATAATCGAATTTGCATCCTTCGGAAGGTTCCACGGCGAAGCCATCTCGAAAGTCCAATTTGAGCAAATGTCCTTTTGGAGCTGTAAATTATTGTTGATCGAATGATTAAAAGTTAAATTAAGAATTAATATTTGTTATAAGATTTTGTGTCTCAAATTAACTCTTTTCAACCTGTGAAACCCGTCTTAATTTTAAGCTATTATCTAAGGTATATGGAAACTGTAGGTCACTAACTATATAAGAACAGGTTTAATAATATGGAATCAATAAAGTCCCAAAAAGTGTATTATTTTGAAACCGTTCAAGTTCAGCTGACAATCCTATTGTGTAAATTTTTAAAATTTAAAATAACTGCTTCTAATTTTCAAGCTCGAAGCTTTCAAAAAACAAACTCTTGATCTCATTTCTAAGAAAAATCATTTTTTTCGCATATTCAAGCTTTTTTTATTACGTAGTAACATTACTTGCATTGATGAATAAGGAAATGCCTATACATCAACATTTTATTAGTTTCTGAACGCTTTTTTAAGGACGCTCGGGAGGTAAATAGAACCAACGACAAACAAATAAAAATATACTAGGACATTTATCAGTTAATCCTTAATCTACTGTTAAATTTTTAAACTGATCAACTTAACCGTTAAAAAGTTATAACAAATTTAAAACCCTGTATTTTAACGTGTGTTCTTATGAAGATTGGTTCATTCAATAGATTAAATTTATTTAAACTAATATTTAAAAAAATGGTTGCGTGTACTTATGTACGCGCGTGAAAAGTTATACTTTTTTGGTATTATTAAAAATTAGTTTTTATTAATTTTATTCAAATAATCAATTTTAAAAAACTGTAATTTAATATTTAATAATAATAATATATATATTTAAAGATATAATTATTAAAAATAAAATTAAGAGAATAATATTTTAATTTGTATCAATAAATAATATCCAAAGAAAGCTGCAAGACGTTTATAAAATTTGCCAGGATCATTTTTCTGGTATACAATTCATGCATGTCATGAAAACGAAGCTTCGTAGAAATTGCGAAATAAAGTAAGTAGCTACTTGTCAAAGTAAATGTCTTAATCTTATTCATATCTTGTGTTACTAAATTATTATTCTAAGATGGTTGAATCATTTCAGAATCGGAGATTTCGTGATAACTAAGAATATGCATGGAATGCAGACGTCATTTTCATCATTAAATTTCAAATAGTATAACAGCTACTACAAAATTCGAGAAAAGTAATAACTTATTTTTTAATAATATGTGTCATTTGTATTTATAAATATTTTCTAAATAAAATATTAAAAATATATTTAAAGAATTAATTATTTTTAATTTAAATATAAAAATAAATAAAACAAAAATTCAAATTACGCGCGCCTAGTTAAAAATACCGAGCCGTTTTGCGAGCAACTTCATCTTGTTAATTTGTGATGATAAAATAGAACGCTACTAATGCTTCTAAAACCGCGCCGCGATGCAGACGTCATTATCATCATTAAACTTCAAATACTACCTATAATAGCTACTGCAAAATTCGAGAAAAGTAATAACTTATTTATTAATAATATGTGTCAGTATTAAATATAATTATTTTTAATTTAAATATAAAAATAATTAAATAAGTAAATAAATACAAAAAAAATTCAAATTACGCGCGCCAAGAAACCCAGTGGTTTTGCGGCCAACTTCATTTTGTTAATTTTTGTCTCAAGATGGCCGCTCATCTTAAAATTTCACTCTCATCATTTTTTCATACCGCGCCTAAAGAAGTATAACTTCAAAAATGATAAATGTTTCAAAATTTTAAGTTAAATTATTTGATTCACAAAAAATTATTTTTCAAAATTTTATTGACTTTCACTAAACAGTTGTTGAGAAAAAAAAAATTGAAAACCAATCGAAACTGGATTTTACTATGGTTAAAATAGATTATATAAATTGAGGGATCATCAGAAATCCTAGACTCAAATACTTCTATTGGTAGAAGACTATAGGTATATCTCGTGGTTTTAAGAAGGTCTTAAAAATTAAACTCCGGTTAAAGCATAATTTAATTAGTTGTCTGAATAATTCAGCTAGGGAGCAAGAGTTCTAGAAGTTTGACTAACTTTGAAAACTTTTGGAAAAAATAAACAAGGCTGACAATTTTGTTAATTCAAAGCTGCAAAAAAATGAAGCATGTAGAATCTTTTGAAAGATTTTTTTTTTAAATTTCTTCCAAATAAATGAAAATATTTCAGCTTTTAAATTACATACATTTCGCCAGTTGTGTTCAATCTTTTTCAAAACTAAACTTCTAGAATTTTTCTTCTAGATCCTAAACGACCATTTTGTTGACCCGAGAGGCGATTGTTTCGTATTATAAGAAAAAAAAAGGATGGAATTCGTATAAAGCATTTTCATCCAAGAATTTGGTACTGTATCTGATTTGAGAGAGCATAACTTTTGACTTTAGAGCAACCATCGGGGAACCGAGGTAAATAACCCCAAATGGGGTAAAAATTAAATTTTTGGGGATAATAAGATAAATTTTTGTCATGGCTATATTATAAACATGATAGTAAGGCCGAAGATTGTATTTAAATTGTTCTTACATCAAAAAGCCCCAATTTTGAAGTTATTGTATCAAACATGAAGTAAGATCATTTATACAAAATCTGAGGGGGGGAAACTTCTCAATTAATTTTTGTTTGTTCTAATATGAGTACTTTATTTTGTTTGTCTATTACATACTTACTACTCTCATAGTTTTTTTCAGGTCAATTAATTTAGTAAATAATTTATAATTTAAATGTACATTGAAAGTCTCCTTTTCAAAATTAAAGGGTAATATCGACTTACGCAAAAATATTTTGGGGTAATGACAAAAAAAGTTCACCGACCGCTACTTTAGAGTATAAAACTTAGATTATTGTACCTTCAATAACACGAACACAATCCGTATGATTCGTGTAGTTATTCGGATAATTCGGACTGTAAAACATCTTATTGACGGGATCGCCTTCTTTGAAGCTTCTGCACGGCCCTTCAATCTCCCCAAAGTCTCCCATTTGTCGTTTTGGTCGCGTACGACGTTGTCTACTCCATCGTTCCAATGATAAAAGGTCATTACCCGTTGCTCTTTCTAAAGGATTCGACTCGATTTTAAACATTCCATTAGCACTAGGAAGGAATAGAACCCGGTCTTGGGGATGAAGAAAATTTCTTTTCATATCTAAGCCTAAAAAAAGGGATCATTTAGAGATCACTTTATTACTTTTTAAAGATATAATATTTACTTGTCGACGAGACAAATTGTCTTTGTAACGTTAAGTAAAATAGAAAATACCAAACTGAAAAAAAAGGAAAATTACATGAGGTTTATCGTTCGGTAAAAATATTAGAAAGATATCGTAATGTTATCTACGAAAACGATTTGTTTTAGAACTCAAAATGTTATATTTATGGCAACTTTCTGTAGAACGCATTTTAAAGATAACTAAATGATATATTTTGGATGTCTTTTAACGTAATTAATTATAAACGGTGGAATTTTAGTATAATAGAATCCACTTTGTGCGAACTTAAATAACCAAAAAAAAGTAAATAAATTCATTTTTTGATAAAATTACGCTTCTTATTAAAAATAATTATCTCTTATTATAAGGTGACCATACGTCCCGGATTTCCACCTTGCGTCCCGGATTTTTCTAGAAGCAATATTTGTCCCGGATTCTCCCGAAGTTTGAAAAGGTCCTTATTTTCAATATTTATTTTAAATATATTTCAACTAGAATTATTTTTACAAAATTTGAACCGAAAAAATTAGCTCAGAAAAATATAAAAAGTATTGTACTCAGTAATTCTGATAAAAAAAAACTGATTGTTATTATATCCTTAAATAGTAAGTATTTGTTATGTATAATTTTTATTAAAAGGATAACTTAAAAAATTGGTTGTCTGTAAAGTCGGTTTACAGACGATAGTTTTACGTGATAACGTCATAAAAAACACCTTATTGATGAAAAATTGCCTACTTTTATGAATTAAATTATTATCACTGAATTATCATTACTTATTTTTTATAATACAAAGGAGTTAATTGAAAATTAACAATTTTTTTAAAATGAAAATTGACTGATAATTATGAAAGAAAAAATCAATTAAATCTTATTAAGTAAATTGTAAAAGAAAAACACAAAACACGTTGTCTTAGGTAAGGGCACCAACTATCGATAAATCAAAATATCGATAGTTGATATTTATTTCCGAATATCAAATTCGATATTTTTTTAAGAGCTTTATTATATTTTATAATAATTATAATTTATTCCACTTATAGTTATTGACAGTTTTTCAAGTAATCGCGTTTTGAGATAAAAATATCGATATATCGAAGTATCGATATTTCTTACTCTGCATCTATCAATATTGCTTGTAAATATCGATATGTTTTATACATTTGCCCATCCCTACGTTGCCTAGGATTCAACAATAATATCGTGCCTCTCTATCGCTTATATCGCGTTCTCGCTTGCACCCACAGGTTCAAATGTAGGTAACGTGACAAAATGGTCGAACTTTTTCAGACTTGTTGTCGTAGTTCATCAATTTATAAAACGTTATCACGTCAAAAAATCATATTTAAGTTATTTAACTTAACTACTCCCCCCACCCGCTAAAAGTTCCTGTCCCGGATTTAAAATAAAAAAATATGGTCACCTTACTTATTAGCTTCACATGTTTAATATAAAAGTGTTAACTTAATGATATCTTTTCAATGAGTTCTAAAAACTAAATGATTGCATTATAATTGCCCATTAGAGACTTTTCTGATCGTTTTATGTTATATTAAGGATAACTATTTTGAATGTTAAATCATAAAAAAAATGTTAACTTTATGATATCTTTTTGTTGACCGGGGTTTTTTTTTCTTTAGGATGACTTACAGAAAATAATTGAAATGGAAGTGGTGTGTTGTCTAACGCCAAACATTGGCAAATTATCGAAGATGCCACGCATGAAAGCCATCTTCACCGCGAATGAATCAAATGTAACGTAGCAAAAGGTGGCAATTTGGCATTTTTTCAGACTTTATCACATTTAATTATTCAAAAATCGGCGCGTGTGATAATCAAAAAAAAAAAAAAATGTGCCGTGATTCCCACCAGGAGTCGTCGTCGTTAATATTGTTGTTATATTTTTGGCAAGGTTTGAGGTCGTGACGAACCGAGTTAAAAATAAATTGACGCATTCCTTCACCAATTAACACAAATATTGTATTTATGTGTTCATTATATTCGATTGAGAAGGCAACATTTTCTGGTTTATTTACGGGGACGTAATCGTCGTCGTCGCAATGGTTCCCAGCATCAGGGAGCGAATTTGGGACGCACAACAATCATCGAAAAATTCGATTCTCACATCATGCACCAGGTGAAGAATCGGTGATTGAAGTTCGCATTAAATCGCGCACAAAACCAATCAATAACGAAACGGATAAAATCGAAAAGTTTTTCAATTCACTGTTGTTCTATACGATTAGAGTTAGACACAGACCGACCTCGAAATGTTGACACAAATTTTTTATTTAATTTTTAGTTTAGTTTTCAAATGAAAATATTAAACAATTAAAACGTTGAGGCGTCCCGCAAATGGTTGCATGGTCGTAAAAATTTACTAGCAGGCCCCCAAACAAATTATGTACACATTTTTGAAGAGAATTCCCGTATATTTTCTTCCCGATTTCAACTTGAGTGATTTAGATTTACTATGAAACGGGATGACGTATACGTTCCTGTGGGATGCTGAAACGGTGTTTTCCCCCCCTTCCACACGATCGCATCCCTACCAAATGCAAACGCCACACGCGTCGCCCAACCTTCCATGCGCCGCGACGCTGTTTCATATTTTATATGGTCCAAGTTCACGCACTAATTTTCTTTTGATTTCTCAATAAATTTCGGTTCCAAGAACAATTTCAATTTTCAAAGAAAATCTTTCATTTATCAACCATAATATGGTTCATAAAATTTTGATTCTAATAACATTTAAAAAAAAATAATACAAAGCAAAGCTTTCATTCGCCAATCATAGTAGGTTTCAGATAGTTAAGGGTGTTATGAAGCTCTATAAGCATAGTCGAAACTATCGTATAATCGAAATAAAAATCTATCCGAAATCGAATCATGGTATAAAAATTTCAAATACGACTTTATATCTTTCTTTTATTATTCTTAAAAAAACTTAAATCCGTATAATGAGAAATAATTTTATATTTGTTACCGTAAATTGGTATATACTCGTAATTTCATTTATACATCCATATCCAGATCGGAAAATTCACCCCCTTAATATTCCTGACAATAATATACTTACGGTACTCATGTAATTGATTAAATGTTTCATCTACCATCTAAAACATGTTTTTTATAAAGAATAGAGTTCCGTAACGAAAACTGTCGAATATCCGAAATGAAAATCTATCTGAAACTGGAACCGAATTCGATATAAAAATTTCTAATAATTTCGGAATAAGGGGAACTCAGCCCATCAATATATTAAAAAAGTTCGGTTTCAACAAAATGTCCTTAAAAATTCGAATTAGAAAAAATCTTTCATATATCAAATATTATAATATATATTTTATATATCTACCAGTAGCGTGCGGTGATTTTTGAAACAGGGCATGCGGTTAGAAGTGGAGGGGGGGGGTTCTAAAAACCACATTTTTAAAATTTATTTTTTTATTTGTTAAACATGGTGTTATAAGTATTTATTTTTAAAAATTAGCCTTATTCGACGTTCTTTCTTACAAAAATCATCAACAACCGCATCATATAATGTACTTAAAAACCACGAAAATGGTTCTTATCCTAAAGAACAGAACATTTGTATGGCCTTTGGGTCAATAATTCAAAATAACTCACGAAAAGTATCAGTAACAATTAAATTCACTGTTTAGATTAAAAACGGTAAACGCATCTGCAGACCGTTAATCAGCTATGTTAAATGCCGAGAGAGATAGTATTCGACCGTACTATTGCGCATGCGCAGCCAATTCGAAGCAAACAATCGTATGCTACTGTCGCCAACGCATTCATTCGGCTTTTGCCGTTCATTTGATTTGGCAAACTATGCCAATTTTATGAGTGATACCTTTCATTATTACGTAAATTAAAAAAATTTATAAATGATAAAAATATATCGTTTTTAGAATGTTTTTACAAATGAAATTACGTTAATTAAAAATGAAATGAATAAATCATAAAAAATATTCAATTTTTAAAATTGTCTTACAATTCCAAGGCATGCGGCGCATCCATAGCATGTATGGACCGCACGCCTCTGATATCTACGTATTAAAGATATTATTAGTGTTAAGCGACCGCTTAAAATCTCCTACGGCTCCGATTTTTCTTGAGGCCCCACGCTTTCATATTTCTAACAATTAGGGTAACTAGGGCCCGTTTTTGACACCAAATGCAACGTTTTTTATAAGTCGGATGTCTTTCCCTGCACTTTAATATCTATATACCATAAAATCTTGACTATAATACGGGGGGTTATACTCATATACAAAAATGAAATTTTAAATATTCAACAATTGAATTCTGATCTTGTTCTTACTTAGAAAATCGGCTCACAGAAATAATGGGGCAACTGATTTATTTAATTATGTATTAAAATATAATTAAATAATAATCTATGTATTCAAATGTAAAATATACGATAGGTATTTTAGTAGATATGTTTTATAGTACCTAGTTAGTGATTGCTTTTTGTGCTAATCCATGGAGAGGAACTTATTGACACCAGTTAATATAAAGCGACTCTCAACAATAACGAAATCTGGAAAGATCTCATTGAAAAAAAGTTTTTTTATGAGATTGTATGACGTTTTATGGTACTCTATAATCGAGAAAAAATTAACAATCAAATATTTTATGGTATTTTATGAGTAGTTCGTCAATTCAGACTCCCATAGTAATATCAGTTCTTTTCTTTTATGCGAATTTTATAAGGCTGAGCCTAAAAAGGAATTCCTATGAGATTTTATAATAACAATTATTCTATGAGATTTTTATGAGCAATCTCGTAATTTACTTATATTTATGAGATTTTACGAGAGTCTTATTAAGTTGAGCCTAAAGTAGAATTCCTATGAGATTTTATAATAACAATTATTATATGAGCTTTTGTGAGATTTTTTTTATTCTAAGATATTTTTGCATAAATATCTCATCGAATTTCATCATAAAAATCCAGATTTGTATGATCGTAGATTTTTTATGAGATCCTATGAGTATTTTCCCGGACAAAAACGCCAATCTCATAAAAATCACAAAAAATATTTTCGAAGTTTTTTTTATGAGATCTTATGAGATTTTTCTAGCAGGGTCGCCAGTATCAAGAAGTTATTAAAATTCCTGGGATTCCTCGAAGACATCAAGAGACAACTCTCACGTGTCGTCGCTATGTACAAACATATTTACGCGACGTTATTACAATTAGCTTTTTAATTGTTGAAATTTGGCAAGGATTCCGAAAGCTTCATAGCTATTTTAGCAATAGAAGGAAAAGTGGTAGATTCTAGATGATTGCACATTAAAGAGTTTATGTAGTATAAACCTGGAAAATATTATAATTTTAGAAAGAAGTTTTACTGTAGAGTATTCAAGGTTATTTACACATTTTTATTGCAAAATTAAAGAGCGGTTCTCCTTAATCGTTCACCTACACCACTAATAAATGTATTCATATCCCGATTTAAAAAAAGTTATATCCATAATATCCCTGGTACAGATAAAAATGTATTAACCATATATAATCTAAGTTCACGCACTGATTTTCATTTGACTTTCCAACAGAGTTGGGTCCTAATAAAATTCCATTTCAAAGAAAATCTTTCATCCACCTACCATATTTTATACAGATAATAATCTGTTATTCAGCGCTTAGGGATGAAAAGAATTCGTTTCATCTTGAAGAGAAAATTTAACGACCACTTCAGTCCATTCTTTTCAGTTTTCTTGAATAATTAACCGTTTAAATTACCGCTTCAGGGGTTGCTGACCTTTTTCACTACAAGAAAAACATAGTTAAACCTTTTTTCCCCTTCTTTGAGACAAGTTTCAATGAAACTTGAGGATAATAACTCCTGAAATAATGACATGGTACTAAAACACAGGTTTTCATTTTTTTATCTTTTTTTTAAAAAAAAAAAAAACTTTAATCTTAATAATATAACAAATTTAAAAATCAATAAACAATGAGTTGTAATAAAGTTGATTTTCATTAAAGAACATTACAAGAACCCGTGGAAATGCAGCTGTTCCCTTTGAGTGCACACAGCCCCATAAAATGCAAATTAAGGAGTCAAGGGAAGCATAGTATAACTCCATTTTTCTTAGGTTTTTAGGAGAACTAAATAAAAGTTTTCTTGGAAAGTATTAAAAATTTAGTCCCCTTTCCTTGAAGATGTCGCACGCTTAATGTTTCCTCATTCTGTAAATAAATTTTTTAAAAATCGATTGAAACCGATTTGATCTATATAATGTAAATATGTTATTTCATATACAGGGTGTACCAGCTAGGCCGGCCATTAGAAGTTTCCGGAGAACCTAAAATAAAAGAAATATTATCAATCAAGATAATATGTGAAAACAAATAGGGCATGCCATTGGAAATAACGATTTTAGTGTCGACTTCCAGCATAGCCGAAAGTGTCAGAAAACTAAAAATATTTTAGGAAGGTAGCTCCAATCCAGTTAGGCTTTAATCCCAAAATTTTAGATTTCTATTATTTTAGGTTCTCCGGAAACTTCTAATGGCCGGTGTAGCTGGTACACCCTGTATATAAAAATAATGGTTAAACGTTTGTCTCTTTTGTGCTAAACTGCTCATCAGATTGCGATGAAATTTTGGTAGCGTTATTTGAAGACGTCCGAGATGGGGTTTTGCCTCAAAAATAAAAAATGTACGAGAAAGTTGCTCGAAAATCGATCAGAACCGTTCAAGATTTAGTATTGATATTTTGCGAAAAAAATTGAGCTGAAGTTTGAAAAAGATATTTTAGTAGTAATCATCTCCGTTTTGAACTCTCCACTCCTGATGGAAAAGAAATCATATTATGCTTATATATCACTGATATCTACAAAACTAAATGGGATCTATATGCTGTAAAATAATATTGAATTTTGATGGTTATTTTACTTAAGGCAGATACCTCTGTAGTTGGGCAATTTCTTTTTTTTTTTTCTAGTTCTAGTTGGAAACCTTAGGTTTGTTAATAAATTAATGATGCGTCTAAGAAAAAATGGCAAAAAACTTTTTGTCCTAGAATTGCTTCATCTACCTCCAGTTTCTGGCTTTTTCATTACTTTGGAGACATACTGTATATCAACACATTTGTAATATTTATAGACGCAAAAATCAAAAATATTGTGCATCAAAAAGAACTTCATATGGCATAGCCAGATTTTTTAAAAAATTCTGACTTTCCCTGGGATAATTCGTTGCTTCAGAAAATTTTTCTGACATTCTGGAATTCCCTGACTAGTAAGTCGAAAAGTAGAGTAAAAGAGTAAAGTAAAGGGATTTTATTTATGTTGCAATAAAGTGAAAACCATCATCAAGTAGTTTTTCCTCTGAATGCTTATTCTTTATTATTTAAAAAAATGATGTTCGAACTATTTTTCTCCGGAAACGTTTACGTTATTTGATTCGGCTTTTTAAGCACAAGTTCGAACCATTTGTAAAAATGGAGTTTTACAATCATCCTCCCCCCGAGCCATTCAATTATATTTTTAACTTAAAACATAAAATATTTGGACGAAATTAAACTAAAAAAGCTAGTGAAGCTTTCGTTTTACAGTTAATACTTCTTATTCCTTATGTCGTTTTGGCATTAGTTTCTAGTTTATTGCTTGTTTGAGTGGATGACGTCGATGGTTCCGACGGCGATGGCGATTTTGTCGTGTTTGGAAAGTGAAGATGCGTTATGGGCACGACGCCGGTCTGACCTGTTCCATTGCGAGCCAAAAGCCAACCGGTTCGAGCCAAACCGTGGCGTTGTTGAACCTCGTCACTGTACAAGTTGATAATTTCACCAGCCGTGAAGCTCAGCTCGTTTTGTTGGGTGCCAACGAACGAGTGTAACGTGCGAATTTTCCTGGTGTTTTGCTCGTCTGAAATCAAGAAAAATAAGAACAATTAATAATAATCTATGTGCCAGAAGTTCATCACTCAATGCAGAGAGAAAGTTGAGAGAACCAGATCGCACGAGTATACGTGCTGCCCTCTACTCCGAGTATGAAATTAGGAACTATTCCTTAGTCACTCGTTTTGGTCCTTTCTCTACACTCGGAACACTTAAAACCATGGAGAAACGGTCGAAGATTCAGTGCTTTAGATGTTCCGAGTGTAGAACAATGGAGAAATGTGCAAACGAGTTACTAAGGAATAGTTCCAAATTTTGTACTTGGAGTAGGGGGGGGCAGCACGTGTAATCGTGCGATCTGGCTCTTTCAACCTTCTTTCTGCTCAATGTATCATAAGCGTCCACCTAATAAGCACCTTCCCATCATTTAGCAGTTTATGGGTCAAAACAACTTCCCCCACTTGAACACTTGACTTCAAAAAAAAGAGGAGGTTCTCAATTCGACTTTTTTTTTTATTTGAAAGCTAGTGCTTCCCGAGTAGTCCCATTTTAATTTTAAGAAAATCGTTCACTTCTAAGGGGTTAAAAATTAAGGGATGAAATATTAAGTTCTTATTGGATAGTTCGATTTTGATAATTCTTTTTTTTTATTTGAAAGCTGGTGCTTCCCGTGTAATCCCATTTTAATTTGAGGTAAATCTTTCACTTCTAAAGGGTTGAAAACTAAAGGATGAAATAGTAACTTCTTATTGGATAGCTCGATTTTGATAATCCTTTTTTTATTGGTAGAACATAATTTTAAATTAATCTCATATCCATTTTTATAAAAAAAAAAACTCATATGGGGTTAAAAATTAGGGATGAAATAATAAATTTTTTCTGGCTAACCCGATTTCGATAGTTTTGTTCTTATTACGTACATCGTACCTTTAAATTATTTACATTCAAATCTGAAGAAAAAAATCCACCCCCTAAGGATAAAAATAGGGGATGAAATAGTGACTTTTAACTGAATCATCGAATTTTGATGATTTTTTTCTATTGAAAAGATTATTTCAGTCAGTTCATTCATTACATTTTAAAGAAAAAAATTTCAACCCTTAAGAGCAAAAGGGGATAAAGTAGTAACTTTTAACATTTGACAGCACTGTCTCATATGAGCAGCGCGTTTAGTAGGTTTACCCATATTCAAAGAAATAAATTCAGTCATCAAATTTCAGATCACTAAAAATCGAGAAATAAATAAAATTATAACAAAATGAAAAATCGACTTCAAAATAAATAAAAAATGCACTAAAAAGTAAAAAAATAATTGCGTATCCTTGCAGTGTCTACAACTTACAAGTTATTAGGATGAGATAATGTACAACTATTGTTATTTTTGGAGTTCTTTTTAAGCTTGTAGCGGGCAAACTAGCCACTTTACAAAAATTAGTCACTGGATATTTTTTATGTAAAATGTTATTTTCTACAAATTTCATCTGAAACTTTTTCACAAATTGTGAGCTGTTTTCTTTTTAAAAACTGGCCGACCTAATTTTTTTTTGTCGACGTCGCTAGCTCTCGTGCTATAAGCTTTTACTAGAAATATAGAAAGCTTATAGAGGGGTCAAGCGACAAAACTAACCACGCGGTAGTGGGATGCTAAAATTTCAAGAAAAATTTGCCCTACATCCTCTAAAAAAATCTCATATTGGATACTCGACTGTATCTATTAGTACAGTTATAGTTTATTTAAGAGAACACATCTTCATTCTTGATGTATAGTTCATACTTAGTTTTGGACTAATTTCAAGAAAATTAAAAAAAAATGTTTTAATAAATTTTTCTACAGCTTATTGACGTGTACTATAAAATGAACCAACCAGCTTCAACTGTTGAACTAATTGATGCGAACACCTTCGAAACAATATACGGCAAAGAAACTAAAGCGGTTAGAAAGACAGCAATTGGCCACCCGGAAATTCCATTGTTGGGATCTTGCAGTCCGTCGACGGTTATGGCCTCTTGCCATGCATTGTTTGATTGCAAGCTAGCGGCTTGTCGTCGCATACCAATCAGTGCCAATAACTTTTGTAACAACCAATTGATGCCTCTGAATAGAGCAAACGATGTCCAGATACGATGAAACATAGTGCGTAAACGTCCAAAATTTTCAGTCACACTTAGAATGGCACGAAACGATGACGTCATTGCGAAAAATGTTTGATCAAGCATCGCTGCCATTGAGCCAAATGCACGTACTATTGATTCAATTGATTGAAACGTGGGTCGTGAACTGGCTTCAGCTAACTGCACGAAACTAGAAAGTAATTTGTACTTTAATGAGGATTAACAAATAAAAATTTCCAGGATGACTGGAGACTACTCCAATACTAACCGACTTTCAATTCCGGGTAAACCAGTTTGTCCATATCCATACCCTCCTCCATACATTCCTCCCATGAAGCTTCCCGTACCATATCCTCCGAACCCTCCATAACTACCCATACCACCTCCGTAACCCCCATAACTTCCTCCATAACCACCATAACTTCCCAAGGAATTGCCATATCCATACCCGGAGCTATAACTTCCATAAGGACTTCCATAGCTCGTTCCTACGGAATTTGGTGAAATATTAGCTAAGAGTCGAGGGTTCAGTCGAGGTGGAACTTGTGGTTGAGCCGTCGTTAAAGGTCGTGAAACAATTGTGGGACTTGCTCCTGAAATAACCGGGTCTAAGTTCGGAACTGTCGGAGCACTTTGCAACTGGACACCTTCCCATGGTTTAATTGGTGCACTCATTTTTTTATTTCACAATTAAAACTATTCACAAAATCTAAAACAAAACGTAAAATTATTCGTCAAAACAATATTCCAATGATATTGTTAAAGTTTCTTACAAGTTTAATGTGACGTCTAGGCATGCAAATGGCGCATATTTATTTTTTTCTCGTCCCAAAGTTCAAAGTTCTCTAATTTTATGCTCATGCCTTTTTTATAATATGTAAGAATAACACATTTTAATCTTAAGGTTATTTGGCAGATAACAAAATAGTACAAAGCGTACAAAGTGAAAGTAAAAATTTATCAGATAAAAAAAAGTCTAATGCTCTCTGCTGTATAAAATGTCGATGATATTCGATTATTTAGCCAAGTTTCACACCTAAGGCTTAGAAATACAGGAAATGACTTGCTCAGTAACGCTCTCTTGTGAAATAGTAACTAAGATTATTTAGATAATATTTTTAATTGTTGTAAATTATAGTTAAGCAAATTAAAATTGCTTCCATTATTTAGTTTAAACAAACATTTTTCAGATTAAAAATGTTTTTTTCTAAGGCAAAGCATATTAAAATAGGAAAAAAATAATAGTCTTTAGAACTTGTAAGGATATTAAAAATTAGCACCGCAAAAATTCAGAAATTTTATTTGTAATTTGTAAATGTAAGCTTACATCATAAAAATCCAAAATTTTTAAGTACTCTTCAAAGAACTGTAACGTGTAAGATTTAAATGATTGTAAAAAATTCAAATTAAAAAGTTTCGGACAAAAAAAAAAGCACAAGTATAAAAAAGGAAATTATTTTTGTTGGCCCTACAGCTTTATTATAGATCTGTTCCAGATGAAAATAAAACCCTACATTTATTGTAAAATTGATACGAAATATACAAAAATATATAACTGTAACTATAACTGTACGCTTTTATTTTCATTTGGAACAAACCTTCTAAGAATCTTATAACTTTTTGATAAAGGATTGATTATTTAACTTGATTTTCAATCTATTTGTCATGAATTTAAGTTTAAAAATAACTATAACTCAAGTAAAATGTTAATATTTAAATAGGTATCTATTTTAAATTCAATTCGTCTAATAAATTCATATACTTGACTTGATGAATCTCTAATTTTGATTCAACCATTGTTGCGTATTTTAACGTTATAGTTATTTTATTTCATTCTATTTACTAAGCGAATCTTCAATGTGACGATTTGGATCATAATAAATCTGGACACTGATAATAAAACTGCCTGCAAATACATTTTAATTTAGAAGTGAACTTTTTTAGGCTTCTTCGATAATCGATTACTAGACGAGAGTTGAGAGGGAAATTTTGAAGACACTTTATTTCGTTACACGAGAGAGAAGGTAGTTGTGGCAAATATTCTGATGCTCGGAAATGACGATAAAAGGAGTGATATATACACTGTGTAATATACACTATATAAATATTCACTGCGATAGAATACGTAGAAAGGGCAATAATGGAATAATGTAAAAATAGATAAAATATTTATTGTTTTCTCTCTCTGTCCTGAACTTTCAAACTATAACTTTTTATTTTTTTTAGAAATGATATTTATATCATGTGTATGGTGTTGTAAGTGATTTTTTTAAATTTTCTGTTGGGTTTATTTAAATTTCTAATTTAATTATAACCTCAAAACTTAAAACTACTACTAGATATGCTATATATACATGCTAGATATGCTTTTGCGGGGGGTGGGGTGTTTTTAGTCACTTTAACATCGATGGTCATATTACGACTATCTTACACATGGAAACTTTCTGTAGGTAGATCATACATCTTAATTCTTAATCTTTATATCTAGAGATTCGACGGAGATCGAACCAAGTACCACTGGCGCATGTAGCGGAGAAAGCAACTGCTCTAACTACTGCGCCATCAAGTGGTACAAACCTTTTTGTCAAGTACGAAATTAGTTAATTATCTTCAAACACCCGAACAGATCTTCATAAATTTATAGCAAGGAACCATCTCGATCGCATAAACTTTTAAACGAAAAAACCCTTTCAATATCGGTCTATTCGTTTGGGAACTACGATGCCACAGACAGACACCCTGATATATATCTACTTTAAGTTTATAACACCTTTTTGTTAATATCATATTGAAATAAGTTTCCATAAGAATGTAATGGATAGAACCAAGATTACGTGAAAACTTTTTAGTCTAAGATCCGAACCTACATCGACCTTCACCGAGTTGATAATAGAATGAAACATTTTACCATGAATTTAGTATATTAAAAATGAGTTGCATAAAAAAATCCTAGACAGACTCTTTTTAATTATTTAAAAAAAAAATATTTTTATTAAAATATTGTAACATCAAGATAATAGAAAAAATTTTATATCATCATAAGCACTTAAATTTTAATGTGGAAATGTGTGACAGAGAGATTCGAGGTAAGTATACTGTGTAGTGTATTAATAAAGGACCCAACATCGCAGTCACCTGTGATGATATAAAATTTTTTCTATTTGTTGCAACATTTTATTAAAAATCATTTTTTTTTAAATAATTAAAAATAGTCTGTCCAGGATTTTTTTAGGAAACCCATTTTTATTATATTTTCTAATATACTAAATTCATGATAAATTATGTTTCATTCCATTATCAACTTGGTGAAGGTCGATGTAGGTTCGGATCTTCTACTATTTATGATTTTGTGCGTACTTTTCAAAAGCTTCAAGCAATGAAATATTTGCCGAAAAAATTATTAGCAATGGTATTGGTACTTTGAGTTTCTAGTTTTTTAATCTATTCTTGATTAATCGTAAGAAAACCAATGCAATTATTATCAAATGTTTTTTAAAAAAGATCTACAACTGCAATTGTGTGCATTTTTCTAATATTCTCCTCTAAAAAATTTTATTTTTTAGTGAAGTTCCGTACCTAAGGCTTTTAAATACAAGAAATGTCTGACTCACTAGCGCTATCTAGTGAAAAAAACATTTAGTTAAATGAATTTAATTGTTGTAATGATTGTTAAAAAATTAATAAAGAAGCTAACATTAATAAAGTTTTTTAATCATTTTTTTTTAATGAAAATTAATTAAAATTTTGATTGAAAAAATAAGTAAGATGTACGATGAAGTTTTTAAAATAATTAATTAATATTAAAATTGAAAATATAAATAATTATTTTTTGCGCGTTATTTATTTTTCCCGGGGATGTTTTTAAAATAATTACATCAATATGTGGGAGTTTAGTGGTTTTCCATGTAAAGCTTGTTATTTCAAATTGGCTTCGGGATATTGTGCAGGGATGTTTGTCCAGACGACAGCCAGGATCAACGGGATAATGGGATAAGCGATTTCACTCGTAGCGGCCATAAAATAATTATATATACGGGTTCGAGTAATCAGCTAACCGACTGCCAATTTAACCGTTCTCGTTATCATTTTCTAGAGCATTCAAGACTTGATGTATGTTTTATGCTGTGAGCGTTTATATATGTATAATACAATTTGTACCTAAGTAATATGTATATGGTATGTATTCATATTGAAAGTACATACGCTCAATTCCAGAAAATTTCCCGGGAGCCTATGGCTGTGTTCAGCCCTTTTTGCTCTCTATCTATATTTATCCCTGTATCACCTTTAAGATATTCCAGAAGTTATCAAACTTCTTCTATCTTTTTTCCTTTGAAATTTTTTCCCTCCACTTAAGAACTGAATATATTATGCAAATTGTATTATTTTGCTTATTAAGAGGAAAATTCTAGGGCCCATTGTTATGTAGTGAATCGATAGACCACACGTGGCGCTTGAATATATCAAAGTATTATGAATTGGCTATGGCGAGGGAAATGATTAAAATTCAATAAAACGGACATTTTCACAATGGCTGTAACGAACGAATA
The DNA here is from genome assembly GCA_958496155.1 of Sisyra nigra. NCBI lineage: Eukaryota > Metazoa > Arthropoda > Insecta > Neuroptera > Sisyridae > Sisyra > Sisyra nigra. The sequence continues at coordinate 7,440,913 of OY292318.1, forward strand.
GAACCGGAAAATGTAAGATATTTTCCATCTTTTTCGGGATTGTGACAATTCTATTGAAGATGTTTCACTTGAATTGGGGCTCAGATATGTTCGATGGGGATATACGCTTGTACAACCCAGATTTTCGTTCCCGCTCTGCCCTCATTTCTCCCGGGGGTTGAGGATTTCAGACACATATAGGGGTGGTTCTGTTCCCCTTTTGTCCATCACATGCTGAAAATAACATACAACGAACGACAGCAGGCACCTGTTAGTTCACGATGTGGAGCTCATGCAGCAACACATTCGCGACATTGTCGTTATCATCATCGTTATTATCGTTGTCTTTATTGTTATCGTCACGACCAATAAGAAATAGTGTTTGGTCCAACAATTGTTCATTGTTGAGAATTTAAAATAAAATTATGAAACCGTCAAAAAATACATTTTTTCATTTTTCGTTACCATCAACATCGTCGACGGCGTCTTCGTCAAACCGAAGCAGTCGTGAACGTGATAATAAAAGTTTAGACTATGAAGGTAATAAATAATTTTTTTTTAAATTTCATCCCTCAAAATGTTAATTTCTAGGCCATGTCAATTCACCGAAATCCCCGACGTTAATCGTAAGTCCACTAGTTCCAAAGTCGCCGTCTCGCAGTCCCACGAACAAGGCTAAAGTGAAATCGCCTAAATTTTCATCGTCGCCTACTTCGACGACAGCATGTATTTCACCACAGATCCCAGTCCCGTCGTTGTCACCAACGTCCGCCCAATCCACGTCCACGCCGTCCTCGTCAGGTCCCTATTTCAATTTCAACCGCTCCTTCACAAAGGCAATGTCACAAACAGAAGATTCCACATCTCCCCTGATTTCATCCCCGTCTTATCGACGGGGTGGCCATAAACCTATCTCCGGTTATAAGACACTGTTGACAAAAACACAAAGTGAGCCGAAAAGTACGATTACCTTCGAAGTCAACAATCGACCTTATGAAATACAAGTAAGAACAAAGAAAATATATTTATAAAAATTAAATTAGTAAAAAAACGTGTTAAGCATTAAAAGATTAAAGAATTAAATCCAAATTAAAGGAATACCCTGCCAACTGGTAAACAAAATAATCAAAACTGAAACTGTTGAACAAAATTATTTCTTAATTTTCTATACTCATGAGAAGAATCCTCATAGATTACCCGTATAATTTTTTTCTGACCAAGCACCAATTGATTGAACTATCAAAAAAAAAATAGCGTCATCTAGTAACATCTAAAATTATACACTATTTAATTCAACCCCTACAGTTTTTTCGTGAACTTGAAGTATCAAAAAGTTGATTCCTAATAGAGAAGCATATTCCAAATAGAATGTTAAAAAAATTTTTAATGGTTCTATTGGTTAATCGAATGGTTTTTAAAAATTGATAGTATATAATATGTATTAAAATAAAATGTTGACGTCAAAACGAGCTCGTAATATCAATACTAAGATTTACCTTAATACACCTATCCCCCGATTTACATTGAAGATAGGTTCCAGACAAATCCGTGTAAAATGAAATCTTTGTTTTTCCTATATAAAACCGTGTAAAACGAAAAAAAACTGTGCAATTAAGTCATTTATTCAAATGGAACAAGATTAAAACATATCCAGAAACTTTAAACTAGGTATAGTTTGCCCAAAAAATGGCGTGATGTCGTAGTGAACTTATTCCAAAAATGAAAACAAAAATAGAAACGAACAATTTTTCAAAAGTACCTGCTGAAACTTAACAACTTCAGGCATGTTCGAAATTTATTCGCTATCACTTTGAGGAACTATCAGCTTTTTCTTCTTGATTGGTATAATGTCACTTCCATCACTAGAATATTCCGAAATTTTCCTAGAAATTTTCCGAATTTCATCAGTTTATAAACCGTGTAAAAGCGAAATCGTGTAAAACGAGTACCGTGTAAATCGGGGGTGTACTTTTATTCATTTAAATAACATAGACATTTATTTTTATTTTTATATTTTAATAACTTTAAAAGAGCTTATTGTAATAACAATTTGAACGTAGGGGTTTAAAAGAAATCTTACGCTCTACAAAAAAGGTCTTTAGAGCAAAGTACCTCAAATCAACCATTTCAAAGAAATCCGAGTTCAAAAATAACACAAATTATAAATTTTCAATATTTTCCAATTTTGATCTAAGAACGTTCTTTACAGTGCATGAAATTTCCTATTATCCTTTCTTTCAGATTGTTGTTTACAAGAGGGTAAAGTTGAAACCATGAACTAAGCGACTATTTGCTTCCCTTATTTTTAAAGTGATGTGATCTCCCTAGCTTAGCCTGCTGTCAGAGAATACAATTCTGGGACACTAAGAAATTTCGATTTTCCCATATCCATGGTTATTCTGTTGCTGGTCAAATTTCCTCAAAGGGAAACCTCCAACATCAAGCCTTCGCAAAGAGTGCTTTCTAAAGCCTAGTACTCACTAGCAGACATTTTGAGCGATTTTGGTCTTTAAGACGCGTCTCTGGTTGTCTTCGTGGGTATGTCTATCAACGAATCTCCGTCTAGGGCCTGTTGCGAGACCAACACTCGCAAGTCTAACGTCTCCCGATTGGAATGGAAGACTTTAGGAGACAGCATGCAACGTTAGACATGTTCCACAAAATTTTGACAGTGTGGACGTCACTATTGTCTAGAGCAGTCCCCTGCAACTCCATGTTTCAGAAAATGACCCTATTTTGTAACTGCTTGCAGATAGCGCTAGTAGTATAGTTAAACAAAGACTTTTATGGAAGTTAGAAATACATTTTTTTATACGTCAGGTAAATTATTTTTATTGTTATCATTATTATTGTTATTATATGAGAAAATTATGAACTTATCATTTGTGGCAGTAACGAGGATAATAGTATAAGGAACTGATAAATGACAACACAAATAGTTAACAGCTGTTGTTCAACTAAACTACCAGCGCCACCCAAAGGTACTAAAATATGCGATACAAACAGCCACTTTTCTTAGTCTTTCTCGTATTTAAGTGACAGGGGGATGGTCTAGAGACAAGCCATGGCCAGTTTTGTTTATTTTTTATTTCCGTTTTCTTTTATTTTGTCCTTCATGGTGGACTGTGACGATGTGACTGAGAAATGTAGTGTGGATGCTAGACGAGACAAAGAACAGTGTCTCTAGATGGTCTATAGACCGTGTTTATAGACCATCTCTAGACAAATCGCGCAACATGTCTGTTAGTAAGTACTAGGCTTTATGATTTACAAAGCTATGCTGCTGTTCTGTTTGGATCAATACTTCCAAGGAGAATTTGAAGAGGCTGCTTTTCCAAAACGCTACGCATTATTTTAAAAGCCCCATGGTACATGCGGAACCTTCAAATTCACAACGAGCTAAACATGATAAGCAAAAACGAGCATATAACAAATCAAACCAACAGCCTCTTTGATAACATTTCCTTCTGCTCAAGTGCCATAGAATTAAACTTGGGTTAATGCAAATTTCAGAGAAAATTGAAAAGGAGGTCCCCGCAAGAAATTCTTTAAAAAATTTTAAAAAATATTAATTAAATGCTCGAGGATAAATGTTATATCTCCAGCTATTACAAACATATTATAATCACTCTCATCATCACTATGAATGGCGACTTTTGAGGTTCGCTGAACTACTGACAAAGAAGAAGAACAAAAATTTATACCTACATACATAGATTTTACCTATAGATTTTTTTTCTGACCAACTTACCAATTGTTACCAATTGATTGGACTGTTAATAAAACAAATAATAGGTATAGGGTCATCTACAAACATCTAAACGTACTACTTTATTAATTTAACTCCAATTCCTTTAACACGAAGCAGAACCAATAGATTCCTAATAGAATGGCATATTCTACCTTACCAAGAAAACCTTATTCGAATCTCTCAACAGACATTTACTGTTTCATCCCCATATTTACAACCTATAAGAGTATAAATGGTTTCTAATTTGATTTAAAATCAATTTTGTGAGAGATATCCCACTCAATAGAGACAATACGAGTATTAACCCAGATCGCCCTGAAAAATTTACAATATCCTCCATTCATTTTCAACCCTTTCAAACGAGTTTTGTCGCTACCTAAATTAAAAATAAAAAATAAATATTATAAAAAAATGAAAAACCGACTTCAAAATATATAAATATTCTTAAACAAAAAATGCACTAAAAAGTAACAAAATAATGGCGTATCCTTGCAGTATCTACAACTTACAAATTAATAGGATGATACAATGTACAACTATTGTTATTTTTGGAGTTGGTGTCAGCCAAGGAAATACGACTATATTGATACTTAGCAAAAAACGAGAATACCTTATGAAAATTATTCTTCAAATGAACTTTTAAACAATATACTCGAACTGTAACAATATCTAGCGACCTTTAAACTACAAAATACCAATACTAACTAAACCTTTTTAAAATTTTCACAAATTACCATTAATATTTATTTTCTTGACTGACACCAACTCCAAAAATAACAATAGTTGTACATTGTATCATCCTAATAATTTGTAAGCTGTAGATACTGCAAGGATACGCCATTATTTTGTTACTTTTTAGTGCATTTTTTGTTTAAGAATTTTTATATATTTAGAAGTCGGTTTTTCATTTTTTTATAATATTTATTTATTTCTCGCGTTTTAGTGATCTGAAGTTTGATAACTGATTTTATTTTCTTGAAAATGGTTAACCTTCCAAACGCGCTGCTCATATGAGGCAGCGCCGTTTAATATTAAAAGTTACTACATCATCCCTTTTTGCCCTTAAGGGTTGACATTTTAAATGTAATAACAAAACTAAGTGGATTATTCTTTCCAAAAGAAAAAAAATTATTAAAATTCGGTTAAATGTCACTATTTCACCCCCTATTTTCATCCTTAAGGGGTGGATTTTTTTCTTCAAATTGAAATGTGAACAATTTAAAGGTACGTTGTACGTAATAGAAATAAAATTATCAAAATCGGGTTAGCCAGAAAAAAATTATAATATTATTTCATCTCTAATTTTTAACCCTTTATGAGTGGAGTTTTTTTTTTTAAATGGATAGGAGATTAATTTAAGGTTGTGTTCTACAAATAAAAAAAGAATTATTAAAATCGAGCTACCCAGTAAGAAGTTAATATTTCATCCCTTAGTTTTCAACCCCTTAGAAGTTGAAAATTTCCCTCAAATTAAAACTGGACCCCATGAAACGCACCAGCTTTTAAATAAAAAAAGAATTATCAAAATCGAGCTATCCAATAAGAAGTTAATATTTCATCCCTTAGTTTTCAACCCTTTAGAAGTGAAAGATGTTCCTTAAATTAAAATGGGAACACACGAGAAGCACTAGCTTTCAAATAAAAAAAGAATTATCAAAATCGAGCTATCCAATAAGAAGTTAGTATTTCATCCCTTAGTTTTCAACCCCTAAGAAGTGAACGATTTCCTTCAAATTAAAATGGAACTACACGAAAAGCACTGGCTTTCAAATAAAAAAATAATTTTCATAATCGAGCCATCCTATAAGAAGTTAGTATTTCATCGCTTAGTTTTCAACCCTTTAGAAGTGAACGATTTCCTTCAAATTAAAATGGGACCATTCGGGAAGCACCAGCTTTCAAATAAAAAAAGAATCATCAAAATCGCTTCACCCAGTCGGAAATGCTGAGGTAACAAACATAAAAAAAAAAAATACAGTCGAATTGAAAACCTCCTCTTTTTTTTGAAGTCGGTTAAAAAACGAAACCTTTTATCCATACATATTCGACCTGATAAAAGGAAAACTATTAAAACTCAAGTACAGTTATTTTAATTCCCTTTTATTCAATATTAAAGGGGTTTGAAAAAAATTTTTTTTTCTATAAATCAAAGTAAAATCAATTATTTTGAGACTTATTTTATTAAACAAAAGCTTAAATGTTCACAATTGGAAAATCCAGCAACAATTACTATTTTTCTACTAATTTTAAGCTTTAAGGATGATAGTTTACCTTCACATAAACTGGTAGCGTGAGTTGGTTTCTAAGATATTTTTATTTCTATTTGCTAAATTTAGCAGGAAAAAGGAGCACGGTGTAATATTCATACCAATCCAGGATATTTGCTCCAGTGGAACAGAAACGACTCGTTGGAAAGTGCTGATACAACCACAACAATTGTCACAACCACATCCACAACATTGACTAGCGCTAACAGTAGCGACAAAATTAACTCGAACATGAGCGATTCGAGTGCACACCGCGAACACTGTCGTCGACGTCGTAAAAGAGATTCCAACAAACGATACCGCAAGTCTACCAGCGATCTATCCGAAGACACCACCCAACCCCTATCATCTGCGAGTGTAAGTCGACCATCAAGTCCACGTCAACGTAGGGGCTCGATGAAAGGGGGTCTCGCCTATTTAGCCTCCCGTCGTGGTTCTAAAGATTCCACCGTTTCTACTAACAATGAGGAAGACATTGGACCGTTAAACTTTCAAAATAATAGTCGTGTCCGTCAGCGAAGAACTTCCAACTTTCTCGAGTTACCGATTCCGGATCATATTCGTCCCAGAGTTTTGTCATTACCAGAAAAAGCGTTCAATCCTAGATTCAACGATGATTTGTATCGTTTGAGAACCTTTTCAATTACTAATAAAGGGAGTGTTGTTAATTGTGGAGACTCAATTATCAGTAGACGGTCAAGAAGTAATACTAGTGTTAATTCAACAGCTAGTCGGTAAGTTATGAACTTGCTTTGTTTTAATTTATAAAATTAAGATGGACTTTTTTTAGTCATAGTGCGGTTTCAAATAATGGATCACCGTTTGAAGGAGCCAGTTGTTGTTCAGGGTATAATGGAGCTAATTCGAGTACAGAGGATTCGGAGGATAGTCTTCGTAGTGTTTCGGAGGATATGGATGATGTTCAACGGTATCGAGTTGTGCTTCTTGGTGATTCTGGTGTTGGAAAAACAGCGTTGGTCTCTCAGTTTATGACTTCAGAGTATATGAACACGTACGATGCAAGTTTAGGTATGCTATTTAAAAAAATATTTCATTGAAAAGTGGTATAAGTAGCATTCACGTGGAAATTATAATTAACCTGTAAAAGATTCTAAAAAAATTAAAATACCATAACAAATTTATTCATAATTTTCCAGATGATGAATTTGGTGAAAAAACTGTTAGTATCCTTTTGGATGGAGAAGAGTCGGAAATAATATTCATTGATCATCCAACTGTTGAAATGTCGGTATGTAAAACATTCAATTTGAAACTTAAATGAAAATGTTGAATTTTAATGAAAGTATTTTGAATAATACAGGTGGAAAACTCATTGGCTACCTATGAACCGCATGCTTGTGTTGTTGTCTATTCGATTGTCGCTAAAGATTCGTTCAAAGTCGCTGAAGACATTTTGGGATATTTGTGGCAAGAAAATTATACTCAGGATAAATCTGTGATTGTCGTCGGAAATAAAGCTGACTTAGCTCGTTCTCGTGTTATTTCAGCTAATGGTAAGTTATGTATACAGGATGTACGATGTTTAGAACTCCAACGTTCAAAAACATTATTCAGATCAATAAATAAAAATTTAAACAAAATGAAAAACCGACTTCATAATAAATAAAAAATCTTCAACAAAAATGTACTAAAAAGTAAAAAAATAATTGCGTATCCTTGCAGTGTCTACAACTTACAAATGATTAGGATGATATGTTGTACAACTATTGTTATTTTTGGAGTTGGTGTCAGCCAAGGAAATACATATTAATGTTAAGTTGTAAAAATATTTAGTAGTTGGTTATTAGTATTTTTTAATTTAAAGGTCGCTAGATATTGTCACATTAATAGTACATTAAAAGTTCATTTGAAAAATAATTTTCATAACGTATTCTCGTTTTTTGCTAAGTACCAATATAGTCGTATTTCCTTGGCTGACACCAACTCCAAAAATAACAATAGTTGTACAACATATCATCCTAATCATTTGTAAGTTGTAGACACTGCAAGGATACGAAATTATTTTTTTACTTTTTAGTGCATTTTTGTTGAAGATTTTTTATTTATTTTTAAGTCGGTTTTTCATTTTTTTATAATTTTTATTTATTTCTAGATTTTTAGTGATCTGAAGTTTGATAACTGATTTTATTTCTTTGAATATGGGTAAACCTACTAAATGCGCTGCTCATATGGAGACAGTGCCGTTAAATTTTGAAAGTTACTACTTCATCCCCTTTTTTAAGGGTTGAAATTTTTTTCTTTTAAATGTAATGATAGAACTAAGTGGAATACTCTTTCTAATAGAAAAAAATCATCAAAATCCGATGATTCAGTTAAACGTCACTATTTCATCCCTATTTTCATCCTTAAAGGGTAGATTTTTTTCTTCAACTTGAAATGTGAATACTTTAAAGGTACGATGTACGTAATAGAAAGAAAATTATCGAAATTGAGTTAGCAAGGAATAATTTATTATTTCATCCCTAATTTTTAACCCTTTATGAGTGGAGTTTCTTTTACAAATAATGGGTACGAGATTAATTTAAAATTATGTACTACCAATAAAAAAATAATTTTCAAAATTGACCTATCCAATAAGAAGTTAATATTTCATCCCTTAGTTTTCAACCCCTTAGAGTTAAACGATTTCCTTCAAATTAAAATGGAACTACACGAAAAGCACCGGCTTTCATATAAAAAAAGAATTTTCAAATAGACCTATCCAATAAGAAGTTAGTATTTCATCCCTTAGTTTTCAACCCCTTAAAAGTGAACGATTTCCTTCAAATTAAAATGAGACCATTTGGGAAGCACCATCTTTCAAATAAAAAAAGAATCATCAAATTCGCTTGACCCAGTCGGAAATGCTGAGGTAACAAACATTAAAAAAAAAATACAGTCGAATTGAAAACCTCCTCCTTCTTTTGAAGTCGGTTAAAAAGAAACGTCGAAATCACTTCTATACAGGGTGTCCCAGCGTGACCGGCTATTAGAAGTTTTCGGAGAACCTTAATTAATAGAAATCAGAAAAATTGGGGTTATAGCCTAAATAGATTAGAGCTACCTTCCTAAAATATATTTAGTTTTCTGACACTTCCGGTTATACCGGAACTCGACACTAAAATCGTTATTTCAAACATTTGTTTTACCATATCTCGATTTAATTAATGATTCTGAGCATCTTTTATATTGACAAGACCTCGTCTAACCCTTAAGATTTTCGAGAAAAAATACTTTTTTTGAAAATTTCGCAGCAAACGGACGTCTTGTAAAAGGTCCGTAACTCCCACATTAAATTGTGTAGAAAGCTCGACATAGGCTCGTTTGAGAGCTCGAAGATGCTGTTACACTCAAGACTATTAAAAACAATCAATGAAATGAAAGATGCCCAGAATTATATTAATTCAATCGAGATATGTTAAAAAAATACGGCATGCCATTTGAAATAATGATTTTGGTGTCGAGTTCCGGTATAACCGGAAGTGTTGGAAAATTAAAAATATTTTTGGTAGCTCCAAGTCCAGATAGATTATAATCCAAATTTTCTGATTTCTATTATATCAGGTTCTCCGGAAACTTCTAATGGCCGGTCACGCTGGGACATCCTGTATACGATAGGTGATTTCAATGCCCGTGGAATCTAAATTTTGCCTTTGAACTTCCTGATACAGGACACCTGTAAATTATTGAAAATGTAATTTATTATGTTTGAAATTTTAGATGGTAAATCTTTAGCATCGTCCCGCAACTGTAAATTCATTGAAACATCCAGTGGCATTCAACATAATGTCGACGAACTTCTTGTTGGTATCCTAAAACAGATTCGTCTTCGCGAGGCTCGCGATCGTAAAAAAGCCACCCAAGCGGGTGCCAGTTCCAGTACCAGTGGCAATGTGGCGTCGTCCAGCACGAAAAATCGTCGGAAAATTCACGGCTCGAAAACCAGTCTCAGCTTAAATATCGCTCGAGAAATATTACAAAAAATGTGTTTGAACGACATAACAAAATCAAAGAGTTGCGAAAATTTGCATGTCCTTTAAATATATTATAAGCCGACGACGACAAGAGGAAGTATACTTTTTCTCCATTTTTTTACGTATCTAATGGATGTGATATAACTTGAAAAAAATTTTCTTACCTTCCATATATTTGATAAATATGTTTTATAGATGTGCTATAGGAACTTGAAATGATCATCCATTTGCATAAACGAATGAATATGAATGAAAGAAACGCACAAATGAGCAAATATTTATTCTTTTGCGAGGAATTGTTTTGGAAAATTCTATTTGATTCGTGCAAATTTTCATAATAAATAGTTCCTATACCGACGTGGTATTGTATTTATGTAACTCGTGTTATCTGTTGTAGAATAATAATTAAAATTAATGAAAGTAGTTGAAGAAGAATAATTTTAAAGTAGTTCTGTGGAAAGCGATGAAGGCCTTCAATTGCAAAATGTGGCTCGTTTTGATCTTTGAATGTTAAAAAGTTATTAAAAAAGGGTTTAGATAAGTAGGTAGGTAAAAGATGGCCTAAATGAAATTTTTTTCATCGAATTTATGAAAAAATATTTTTCTCGATATATACAGTGTGTAAATGATAAGTGAGAACTCTCAATAGGCTTGTCTAGATCAATTTTGGGCAATAATTATTTTAATTACTTAAACTCCTGGAAAGGTTACACAAAAAGTAATTAATAGCTAATATAAGAGGTTCAATCTATTTGGAAGCTCATAACTGAACCTTTTGATTTTGAATTATGATTTCTTCGAAACCATTCAACATTAATTGTTGACTTTGATTGATAATTCTATAAATAGTTTGGAGGATTTTTTTCAATTTAGAAATGGTTTGTGATAGATTGACTCGAACCTCGTTTTACTGTGTATCTTTTCAGAATAACCATTTGTTTGATTTCTATAATTTTTTTTTTCTTGTGCATATTAAGATTTTATAAAAACTGTGTCGAGCAATAATAAGAACTAAAAAACCAAAGTTAAAATGTCAAAGCAAAGATATTGAGTGTTCTCAATTAATGTTTATAGACTGTATAAAAAAATACCCGGTATATAAGTGGTATAGGTGAGATATTTCAAATCATAATATTTAATTAAAAATACTATTTTAATGTATCAGGTCAGTCCATAAGTTCTTACGCATTAATAGCATGCACGGGATTCGCTGTGAATCACTATCAGGTCAATAAGATTTTGAATCTATTGAAACTTGTCGTCGATCGACTAATGTATCAGTTACCATGTCGCTAATTTTCGTAAAGATTGGACACATATTAGTACCCAATACCCATAGAAACTTAATATCGATAATCAATACAAGCGTGGCGTAAAGACCCCTTTGCTGTTGGAATTGGCTGCTTATCCTTATCTGTCCTTTTTCTGGTGGAATTATGATAAATAATCCATTTTTCGTCACCTGTTACCAAACGCTCTAAAAATGGCGTTCTTTCGAGGCACAATAAAAGAGAAGTGAACATTTTTATTTGCTGCTGGAAGTTGGCTTCGGACAATTCAAGTAGTACCCACTTTCCAAGCTTGGATACTGTCCCAATCTTCTTTAAATGGCAAAAGACTGTTCCATAAGATGAATCCACTTAGATATGGGCTATCGGAATAGGAACATACGTATTCTCTCTGACAGTCAGGCAGCGCTAAGAGCGATTGCCAATACGGTGATTAGCTCAAAGCTGGTGCTGGAGTGTCGGCAACTCCTGGAGGACCTAGCAAAGCACAGCCGAGTTAAACTTGGTTGGGTGCCGGGGCATAAGGGAGTCGAAGGAAATGAAGAAGCTGATGCTTGCGCAAGGGCTGGTTCGATGACCCCACTCATGGGCCCAGAACCTAGAGTGGGGATCACCAAATCTGCTGTCAAAAGGCCGATGAAAAGTCGACTGAGACGGCAGCAAAACAAATACTGGCAAGAAATTCCTGGCCAGAGGCACAGCAAGAGAATGATGGGGCAAATCTGCCCCTCGCTCACAGCTGAGGTATTACGGTTGGGAAGGAATCAACTCAAGACAATAACAGGACTGATAACCGGACACTGAATGAACTGAGGAAGCATCTGCAGACTATTGGGGTGTCTCAACGAGACTTCAATTGCAGATTGTGTGGGGATGGGGAGGAAAACGCGACCCATGTCATTTTTGACTGCAAAGCCCTCACAAAGTGGCGACACCTGTATGGGATAGAATATAGATGACGCCCAAACAATCGCGCGAGCTTAGTACAGGGACTGCTTCTGCTAGGCAGAATGCTGAACCTGGAATAAGCAAGGATCCTTGCATAGCAGGGATGAATGAGCAGAGCAGTAGTACAATAAACCTTAGGCTGCAGTGCGGGGGGAACGTGCACTAACCTGGTTTTTCTGCTATTGGCAACAAAAAAAAAATGAATCCATTCTTTCTGCGATTTGATCCACTGTTAATCGTGGTTCTGATTTCACAAGATTTTGAAGAACGTCGTTATCAAAATTTACAGGCCTAATTGTGCCGCGAAGCTTTTGGCTGAAAGTGGTTGACCGCAAGCTCCACATTACTCTAGGAATTTTGGAGCTTTATCAAATTTTTTCGAAAACGGTTCCAACGAGATCTTTTAGACTTGCTACAGTTCTTACATAGACTTATCAATGCCTACAACTTTTACTTGAAAATTGTTCCTGGGAAAATTCAAATAAGAGTGGTTTTAGGGTTAAGGGTGGGAGTTTGTATATATATTGGCTGTATACCAGTGGCGTGCGGTGACTTTTGAAACAGGGCATGCGGTTTGAAGGAAGGGGGGGGGGTATAAGAACCACAGTTTTTAAATTTATTTTTTTATTTAATAAACGTGGTGTTATAAGTATTTCTTTTTAAATTAGCCTTATTCGACGCTCTTTCTTACAAAAACCATCAACAACCGCATCATATAATGTATTTAAAAACCACGAAAATAGTTCTTATCCTAAAGAACAGAACATTTGTATGGACTTTGGGTCAATAATTCCAAATAACTCACAAAAAGTATCAGTAACAATTAAATTCACTGTTTAGATTCAAAACGGCAAACGCATCTGCAGACCGTTAATCAGCTATGTTAAATGCCGAGAGAGATAGTATTCGACCGTACTAGTGCGCATGCGCGGCCAATTCGAAGCAAACAATCGTATGCTACTGTCGCCAACGCATTCATTCGGCTTTTGCCGTTCATTTGATTTGGTAAATTATGCCAATTTTATGAGTGATACCTTTCATTATTACGTAATTTAAAAAATTTATAAATGATAAAAATATATCATTTTTAGAATGTTTTTACAAATGCAATTACGTAAATTAAAAATGAAATGAATAAATCATAAAAAATATTCAATTTTTAAAATCGTCTTACAATCCAAAGGCATGCGCCGCATCTACAGCATGTATGGACCGCACGCCTCTGCTGTATACATATTACTTTCTTTTACTGCTTTTTACTAAAGGCAGTATTGTAATCAGGTCGAATTTTTGATTTCTAGTTTTCACCGGAAATACACATTTTGAGGTTCCCTAAACCCAAAAAAGTTGTTTTTAGAAAAATGTCTGTGTGTGCGTCTATGTGTGACAGCGATATTGTATCGAAAGCTTTATCCTAATTTCACCAAACTTGGAATTCAGCCTGTATATTACATCTTGTTGTGCCGCGAAGCTTTTGGTTGAAATCGGTTAACTGGAAGCTCCACTTTATTCTATGGATTTTTGAGCTTTTTCAATTTTTTGAAAACGGCTCCAACGATATTTTATAAACTTGTTATAGTTCTTAGACATATTAATGCCTGCAATTTTTAATTTAAACTTTTTCCTGAGAAAATTCAAATAAGAAGGGCTTTGGGGCTAAGGGTGGGAGTTCGTATACAATGGAGGCTATAAATAAAGTATACATAAAGTTATATTTATAACGATATTTAAATATTATTCAGGGTCACTTAGTGGCGTGGTTGACTAGATAGTTGCCCTATACGCCAGTGGTCCTTAGTTGGAATCCCAACAAAAACCTAAGATTTTTTTCATGGGTTTTCGGATTCGACGGTCTTTAATGACCAATACTTAGTAGTTGATTCGACCTTAAATAAAAAAAATTATTGTGTGGTTTTACGAAATCAAGATGCAAGTGAAACTTTTTTTTACGGATTTTAGGCACTTAAGTAACTGAAAATTTTCGGAAAACTATTCGATTTAGGGTATGAAAATAGAATAGAAAGAAAGGGATGTGGCACGAATTCGCTGTCTGACTTGACGCGCATCGTTGCAACTATTTTTGAATTTTCATTATTGATGTTAATACTCGAATGTTATTTTCATTATTGAATTTGTTGATTATTGTTAAATCGATCATCTGCCTGTTGTTATTTATTGTAACATCACCGTCGGACATTTTTGCACTATTCTACCACACCACAAATATGATTGACAATTAATGACAACTTATAATATACTAAAACGTTGTCATGGAGAGGAAAATAGCTCATTACATTCAGTAATAATTCGCGCAACAGGCCTGGTAAAACGACATGGTATATAGCTAACATGTGTATACGAGCTCTGCCGAACACTTACCGATTCTCTGCCGAGAATGTGTTACATTTAGCGACATGCTAAAGACAGGCCAAAAAATTTTACACGATGTATAAAAAGTTTCACTTTAAAAAAAAAAATAAAATACTAATCAATTAGGTAATAGTTTTTAACCAATCGTGGGTTTTATTTATATTATTTTAACCAACAGCGAGTTTCACATGACAAAGTAAAAGAAAGTACTGTGACGCTTCGGTTCACCATTTTCATAAACATCAATCATGAATATCAAATTCGATTTTTAAAATAGAAATACTTTATGTATAATTGGTATATGCAAGGCTACAAAAAGACAAGAATGCTGAGCATGCATCAGTGAACCTGAGCAAGCTTTAATATATGGCGAAACGTCACTACCTGATATTCTATTTGCATTCATTGTAAATCCCGATCCATTGCCCCTCTAACTATATATATCAATACGAAATAGCAAGGATCTGAATAAAAATTAATCATGTATAAAATGGCTTTTTTGAATCAAATATTTGATATTAAATATTTTAATAGTTCTAAGGAAATTTTACGAATTTAATTGCGTCTAGAAAATAAAACATTCAAAACCAAAACAAGCCACGTTTTGCAAAGCAAATTTAAAATGGATTTTTATATTTTGGAGGAAAAAAATGATGAAGACTGAAAAATTTTGGTCTTGAAATAGATTAACTAAAAAAAAAAATCAAAAAAACTTACAAAAAAAACAATAATTAAGAATAAGTTTTATAAAGAAAATATTGATAACAGAACAATAAACTTGGAAGAAACTTAAAAATTTGAAATTGCAACAAAAAAAATGATAAGAAACCTATTTTTCGGAATTTGTATTTGTCAAATACAGGGAACCTTTACTCTTGTATTTAGAGATGCAATGACCAAAAGATCACTTAAAAATTTAACTTTTTCATATATAAAATAATAATATACATACTAATAAATAAATCATAAATGGCCTAATTATTAAAGATGAAACTAAAATTGTTAAATGTTAAAAATTGTACCTCCTATCTGTGTCTTATGCAAAACATGTAAAAATGTGTTCTTTATCAGCGCTTTAGCAATGTTTCCTATTTATCGAGAAAAATTTTATAACAAATGTTGAACGTATATAGGCAAAATGGATATTTTATCTAAGAAAATTTTACAACAACTCTATCGCTTAATTAAGTTGCACTCGTGTCTTTCAATTTATATTTTTTTTTTTCGAAATATCTATAAAATATTAATAACTTCCTTCAATCCATATCAGATTTACATATGAATAAACTATTTTCTCACATATCGATTGAACTATAAGTTAAGAATAAGTTTAGTATTAGAACAAACATAGATGAAGTTATTAGAAAAAAGGCGACAATATTTATAAGGACAAATAGATTTCGTAAGTGAACGTTGTTTTCCAAATGATGAAAAATGGAAATCATTGTTGGTAGAATATTCTTTATTACTTGGTATACTTTAGTGGCGACTCGTCTATGGAGGCAAGAAGGGATGCTGGGCCATCTTTAACCTATTGAAGGCTCTGGACACATTAGGATTGTAGGGGCCCCTATAAGTTTTATATAGCTCTACGAGTATTTTGTTATGAAATATAAAGAAATTCGTTCTTCTTTCTCGTTCTTTAATTTGATGGAAATTCTACAAAACGCTTGTTAAACCGATTTATTTCAATTCGTGCATGAACAATAATTTTTCTAAAAAAATTCCTTTACTTTAATCACTTTTCAAATCGCTCGTATCCCTAATAGACCAGGGGTGATAATTTTTGAACTCAAAAAAAATTATAGTAGGATGAAACCCATTAGGAAAGGAAGAAAATATAACAAAAATGAAAGGAAAAATAAATTACGCTCGATCTGAGGTGGGGAAATGGAAAAGGAAGAGGGGTTAAAGCCTTAAGGGTAAAAAACGGTTTATCTAGATTTCCGATAAAACTACAAGTTCTATGGAAAAAAGTTTAATGACAAAGTTGTAGATAATAAGAAGATCTACAACTTTTGTTCTAAACCTTTTTTCACCTAATCTCAAAATTTATGTGAAAATTTACAATAACCAAGTTTTTGGTTTTTTATTTTTATCTTTTACAAAAAAAAAAAAAATTTAAAGAAATTTGTTAAAACCTTACCTTTTAATGTCCCAAACACACTGTAAGTTTTTTAATTTGAAATATTTCATTTTTCACCTTATGTTGACTTAATATTGAAAAAACACCCTAATTTTCAATTGAAAATTCTTATTTCAAAACATCCACTTTTTTAAAAAAGACGGTGGGCTTTTTGTTTCTTGAAATCTTTACTTTCTGAGGGTTCAAAAAAAAAAAAAAAAACTTCATTACAATGTAAAATGTTCCCAGAAAATGCAATAGTTAAAGTGTAAATTTTAATAAATCACTCCAAGTTGTATTTGTACAGTAATTGTATTATGTACAATTTTGAGCAATTTATTAAAATTTACACTTTAATTATTGCATTTTCAATATTTAGTCAAAATAAGGTGAAAAATAAAATAATTTAAATCAAAAAAATTACAGTGTGTTTCAATTCAGTATGTTTGTGATCAAAAGATAAGGTTTTACCAAATTTCATAAAAAAAAAAATTTGTAAAAGATAAAAATAAAAAACCAAAACCTTGGTTATTGGAATTTTTCACATAAATTTTGAGATTATGTGAAAAAAGGTTTAGAAAAAAAGTTGTAGATCTTCTTATTATCTACAACTTTGTCATTTAACTTTTTTCTATAGGACTTGTAGTTTTATCGGAAATCGAGATAAACCGTTTCTTACCCTTAAGGCTTAAACCCCTCCTCCTTTTCCATTTCCCCACCTCAGATCGAGCATAATTTACTTTTCCTTTAATTTTTATTATATTTTCTTCCTTTTTTAATGGGTTTCATCTTACTATAATTTTTTTTCACTTTTTACCATTTTCAAAGACTTTAGCTCTGGTCTATAATGCTTGAATCACTTGTAATTGTAGAATGCATTCACTAGAATATAGATGAATGTGTGTCCTTATATAGGCAAAACCATATGTTCTTGAACATTCCAGAATCTTAGATTGTCGAACTTTCTAAAAACTTGTCGAATATGGAAATTTGAATTCTCATTATTGACAATTGAACTCTCTCGAATGTTCCAATCTTTTCGCATTAAAATCGAAATAACTCTTTAGCATTAATTTTTGTTTATTGCTTGAACAGTAAAATGAGGAAAAATTTACGTTGATTGAAACGGTACTTTTATAGATTTGATATGGGCAAAATTGTTAATTATTTCTTCAAAATCTATGTTTTTGCCCCAAAAGTCAAACATTCGAAATGAATATGTTTGAGGTAATGAAATCGATTATCGTTTGGTGATCTGGCAGGAACTAGGGGGTCCCTTACAATCGTTGGGCAAAAGCCCAGAGTGTCTAATGAGAAAGATGGGCCTGAGGATAAAATATAGCTTTTGTTCATTTGAAATAATGGTGAAAGCATTTTCGATATTTGATGAGTAATTAAGGAAATTACCCCCAGCATACGAACTTACAAACTGCCCCCTCAATAGTTTTTGTCATGAGTCGCGACTGGTATAATTTAATGTCGTCTACTTACTTTATCATAGTATTCTATTACATATAGTATTAAATGTTAAAAATTATTCAAAATTGTTATCTTTTGTACTTATAATTCTCTTTGTTTAACGGAATCAGTAGATATAAGTCAGCTAAAAGCTGATTACTAACTGGTACCTGAATATTTACTGAAAGAACTTGTGAAATTCTTTGCTGATTGAATCAGGCAATTTTTTATTATTTTAACAGTCTAAAATTAATTCAAATCAGTCTATACAAAGGTAAATAGAGCCAATGATTGATAGACCAATATTTTACGATTGAAATGGAAAATCAGTTAAATACTTAATTAAGATGATGGTTATAATCATCAATAATCATTGAGGATTATCAATTAATGAATGGTCGTTTAGTGCCGTGGTTGACTTGATAGTTGCCCATGGGAAATGGGTTTACGCCCAAGATTTTTTTCATGGGTTTTCGGATTTGACGGTCGCTAATGAACATAGTAATTAAAGCGACATTTAATAAACGAAAAAAAAAATTAAAATTGTTAATGTTGCATGGTTGCGGTATTCATTTCGTCTATTGACTTACATCTCTTAGGTCAATCTTTGAAGCTTCTACGTCAATTCTACACATATTCATTGTTTTAGTTTTAATTTTTTTTTTTTTTAAAGAATATACTTAAATGCCGTACTAAAACTATGTACACTTAATTCTATTTTTACACGAATTGTTTTTACGGCGATTTTCAACAATCTGAAAATTCTATTTTTCTATCTGCAATCGATATCTTTTATACACTTTTAGGATGTATCTGTATAGTGTAAAAAAAGAGAATTAGGAGTAGTTATTTTATTATAAAATGATGAAAAATGACAATTAAAAATTATTTCGTATGAAATAAGTAGATAAGATAACAATTTCGAAGAATTTTAGTAAAAAAAAACTTTTTAAACGTACTGATTTTTATATTTAGCTCAAAATCTCTTTTAATACTTCATGTTAACTTTATATTTATAAACGATCACATTCTATTTTTCTACTTTTTCTCAGTTGATGGAAAATGTAATATTATTCTGATGTAAAAAAACTGTTTAGAACATAAAAATAATGGAAATTGTTAAACATTAATTTTTAAAACAACCTGTTTTTAAGATGTTGTTAAAAATGTCGGTATTACAAAAATATAAATTATTGTAAAATAGCGAAAAACATGTAGACGCGGTTAAAAGATGCAACTATTTTTCGTTTTTGCTTTACTCGCCGTAAAGTTAATGTGTTTTTCGATATAACAAATTTTTGTACCCCATTCCATTAAAATGTACTTGAAATATTATATCGTAACAAAGGAAATAAAATAATATATGAATGTGTTACTTCTTATTGCTTTTATTTGTCGTAATGTTGTTCTCTTCAACGATTATTTATAGACTCTACAACAAAAATATTTGAGATGAAATTGGCAAAAATCAATTCTATGCAAGCCTCAAAGCAAATCCTCTGAAGGGTTTTACGAGGTCAGCTCGTGTATCGTAGATATAAAGAAATTCGAAAATCGACTTAGCGTCTACATTTTAAACCGATTTTCGATATTAAAAATAACAATCGAAAGGATTTAATCTTAATAGGTTTCGCAAAAATAAAAACTATGAAAATCGCTTGAGAAATGCTTCAAACCCCCCAAAATAATGAATTAAAATAAGGCATATAATATATTGGTCAAGGTACAGAGAAAGAAAGCAAAATATTTTGGTATGTTTTGTCGAACGATAGCTGGGGAATATGTGGAGATTTTATATAAACGGACGATGGACGAGCTCCAATGCAAGTTAGATTTTGGTGTTTATACTTTATATCGCTTGGTATAGCAAAACATGGAGCGTATAAGCAAAACATTGTATGATTATACTATGATATTAGCCCAGTCAAAATCAACAATAAATTCGCAAAACATGATGTATCTCTGATTTTTTAATATGTTGTTTGAACCCATTAGGGGTTTTTGTTCTCAAGTTTGCACCTCCCAAAAAGTTGTGAAAAAATTTTTATAGAGGAAAAACCGTGAAAATTTTAGACTTGTTTCAGATTCTGCTCGGTATCTCCTAAGCTATGCATTTTTCTTCAAAAGCTGTTCCGTACGTTTCTTAGGAACAAACCGTTAGCAACAAACAGTTGGTCCCAAGCGGTTGAAAAATCGGCCGTCTTGGTATGCCCTCATATACGTTTATTTCTACCTTTCTTTTTGATCCTCTCAATATTTTAACTTTCTGATTACTTTGATTTTTTTTTATTTAATAATTAAGTAATTGTAGTTATGTTCAGCAAAGAAGGAAATTGAATTTAATCGGTATATATATAAGCCAGTCAAAATTGACATAAAAAATAGCTAAATTGGCAAAACATAATATATCTCTGGTTTTTTAATATGTTGTTTGGACCCATTAGGGCTATATATTCTCAAGTTTGCAACTCCCAAAACGTTGTGGAAAAATTTTTATTGAAGAAAAACCGTGAAAATTTGGAACTTGTTTCAGATTCTGCTCGGTATTTCCTAAGCTATGCATTTTTCTTCAAAAGCTGTTCTGTACGTTTTTTAAGAACATCGAATTTGTGGCAAATTAAGCACAATCGGAGCTCTGCACGTTAATGGGTTACTGAGTTACGGCACTTTGAAAATAGGCCAGTTTTTTCAAAAATTGAAAATTTTAGTTTTAGACCTTTTTTGGATCAAAGTTGCGTCGAAACCGTTGATCCTACGAGAAGACCTTATTGAATATAATTTGTAGACAATTTAATTAGCGTCAAATTAAGTACAAAGGGGGACCTGTAAACCTCGTAATTCTCTCAAAATTTTAGAGAATCCATATAAGGTAAAATTGCATTTTGGTGGATACTCAGGTATTGATGGAACGTCAGGGTTTATTTGAGTCTAATCACCGTCGTCCTCTTCATTGCAGTTTTGCACATTTTCCCAGAGCAGGGAGCACACATCGCAAAACATCTAAGCCCTACTTTCAGGCAAGTGCAGGCACCACTCAGCACCCCTTCTTGCATTTATAAGAGAGGTGTTTAAGTAGCTTTGCGAGGGCAGGATCTTGCCGACTGGCAATGTGGATGAGCCCAGCCATTCATGCTACAAAAAAGTGTTAAGGTACATTTCTGGAATAATGAACTTTTACCTTTTATGTTTTTTTTTAAGATTTTGAAAGAATTTCAAGGCTTACAGACCCCGCTCTTCACTTAATTTAAAGCTAATTAAATTACCTACAAACATACATACACGTGTTTCTCGTAGGAGTAATGGTTAGCAATCCATTTAGCAATAAGAGCGACAACAAATAAACTGTTATATAAACTATATTAACTTTACAAATATACATACATTCTATAACTCCTAATCCATCCATTTTTCTTCGAAAGCTATTATGTACGGTTTTTAAGAGCATTAAATTTGTTTAAAATTAAGCCCAATCGAAGCATCCGTACGTCAATGAGTTATCGAGTTACGGCACTTGGAAAATAAGCCAGTTTTTTCGAAAATTTAAAATTTTTTTTATACCTTTTTTAAATCGAAGTTGCGTCAAAACCATTAATCCTACGAGAAAAACTTATATATATGTTTGTAAGTAATTTAAATAGCTTCAAAATGTGCAAAACGGGATCTGTAAGCCTCCTAGTTCTCTCAAAATCTTAAAAAAAAAACATTAAAGTTAAAACTGCATTTTCCCAGAAATGTACATAAACATTTTTTTGGTGCATAGAGTGATTTTTAAGAAGGTATGACCCAGGCTGGACTCATCCACATTGCCAGTCGGCAAGATCCTGCCCCCACAGAGCTACTAAAACTCATCTCTTGTAAATGCAAGAAGGGGTGCTGGGTGGTGGCTGCACTTGCCTGAAAGCAGGGCTTAGATGTTCTGTGATGTGTGCTATTTGCTCTGAGGAAATGTGCAAAACTACAATGAAGAGAACGACGGTGACAAGCCTCAAATAAGCCCTGGCGTTCCACCAATTCTGGAGTACCCACCAAAATGCGATTTTACCTTATATATTAGTTCTCTAAAATTTTGAGAGAACTACGAGACTTACAGGTCCCGCTTTGTACTTAATTTAACGCTAATTAAATTGTCTACAAATTATATTCAATAAGTTCTTCTCGTAGGATCAACGGTTTCGACGCAACTTCGATCCAAAAAAGGTCTAAAACTAAAATTTTCAATTTTTGCAAAAACTGGCCTATTTTCAAAGTGCCGTAACTCAGTAACCCATTAACGTGCAGAGCTCCGATTGTGCTTAATTTGCCATAAATGTGATGTTCTTAAAAAACGTACGGAACAGCTTTTGAAGAAAATGCATAGCTTAGGAGATACCGAGCAGAATCTGAAACAAGTTCCAAATTTTCACGGTTTTTCTTCAATAAAAATTTTTCCACAACGTTTTGGGAGTTGCAAACTTGAGAATTCATAGCCCTAATGGGTCCAAACAACATATTAAAAAACCAGAGATATGTTTTGCCAATTTAGATATTTTTTATGTCGATTTTGACTGACCTATATATATATACATATAAACCGATTAAATTCAATTGTCTTCGTTGCTGAACTTAACTACAATTACCTATTTATTAAATAAAAAAAATCAAAGTAATCAGAAAGTTAAAATATTGAGAGGATCAAAAAGAAAAGTAGAAATAAACGTATATGAGGGCATACCAAGACGGCCGATTTTTCAACCGCTTAGGACCAACTATGTAATTTTAAAAATGAAATTTCTAAAACTGATAATTTTCAACCGATTTTTTCGGTTCAAAGGCTATTTTCTTGGATTCGAGTTCGAGAATTTCATTTTTGCGGTTAATTTTTTTGCAAAATACAAAATTCACTGGGTTGATTTATAATTCTTTGTTAATCTATAATTAGTTCGGGCATTGGTGCCCACAATAGTTGCACAGCAGGGAGCGCTTAGCACCATGCTGGGAATACAATCCATTAATTTCAAATACGCAAAACATACAATTTTTACTTTCTTTTCCTACTACAATATAGGTAGCAAAGGAAGTATTGTAATCGAGTAGAATTTTCGATTTCAAGTTATTATAATATTACATGCTTCTAAAGGAGAAATTGAAAGTTACTAGCTGAGATTTAAGTTTTTAAGAACAAAAAAAATTTTAAATAATTCATTTTTTAATCCAGAAACAGAATTCCATTTAATTTAAGTTATAAAATGATTCTTCAAAGATGTCTTATTTAACATTACCTACATTTTAATCTAAGAACTTAAATAGGTAAGTAACTAAATTTTTTATTTAATTTCATCCAGATAACTATTAACTCTCATAAGCAATAATAAAACATTTATTATAAGACAGACTTAAATCCAAGCTAATCAAACCCATATATCCTTTTTCTATCATATATATGAGGATTCCCAAACAATCTCTGACATTGAAACAATCGATCTTCCAATCGAACCATTCTCTCGATGCAAATTTCCAATAAAATTTCAGATGCATTAATTTTATGCTTGACACTTAAACAATCAAACGATTAATAAAAGTTTCATTTAAATTTTAAATAATAAATACATCCTCCAGTCTTTTTTTGTTATTGTTTCAGTCTTTGGAGCCACTTCCTTCTTATCTTTTTTCTTAACCACTTTAGATTTCTTAACATTAGTCTTCGTTCTGACAAATTCACCCTCTTCAATTGCCCCTAAAATGTTAAAAATTCATTTTGTTAATCTGTTTATAATAGCTTTGATTTTGAAGCGGTTTGAAATTACAGTGGATTTCATTTATAACGACTTTTTGGTTATAGTGATAATAAATTTAGGGCTCTTTAAATTAAAGTATACTTTCAGAATAAAATAATGTGACTATAAAGACGATATAACGCCGATTTCTGGTATATCTAGCGACTCGTTTTAATGAATCATTTGTCACAATTTCCAGGAAATCCCTTCCATTTATTGCGACCAAACGTAGAAAGATTCATTCGTAACATGCATAGCATTATTAAGCTTTCTTATCTTTTGTGTAGGTACATCAGTGACGGAACTAGAAATTTTAGCCCCCCCCCAAAAAAAAATTAGAATGGCACCCAACCTTATATGAATTTTTGCTTTTTGTATCTAGCGTCCCATATTTTAATTTAGCACCGATTTTCTTGCGAAAGGTCCTTCTTAAAAGGCCCTTGAGGTCTAAAGGAGTTAGCAGATATTATAATTTTTTTATATCTCGTGTAATATTTTGTTTTAAAAATTAGCATTGTCCGTTAAGAATAACGATAGTTTCTTAATAGCCTTATTCGTAACATCATGGTCAAAAACGATAGGTTTATTCGCGGATCTGGTACTGAACCGATAACGAATCAATCTGAAAGTGGATTAAGGGTAATCGCCAAACGCGTACACGCTTATGGACTGATTAAGGGTTATTTTCTCGTGAACGAGTTTGAAAATGTTCGGAAGTAACAAGAGGATTAACGAGAACCCACGAAAATTGTTAATTGAATTTAACGTTGAGAGCGAAGAAAAGAAAATCTACCACATTTTATCAAACTGCGCATGAGTAAGAGAATCGAATTTTTCGTCCTAAAAAAACCCGAGAATCTCTAGATCCAAGGTCTCGTTTCTCTATTTTTTTTAACTTTAAATTCAATTTACAATTTTCGTGGGTTCTCGTTAATCCTCGTCTTACTTCCTTCCGAATAATAATCAAGCTCGTCCACGGGAAAATAACCCTTAATCAGTTCATAAGCGTGTACGCGTTTGGCGATTATCCTAAATCCACTTGGATTGATTCGTTATCGGTTCAGTATCAGATCCACGAACAAACCTCATGGTATTTTCATCGTTATTCAAATCAATTGCCGTACTGCTTCTGCTATCAACATGTTCAAAATGCCCTTCATCTCTAGGTTTAGTATCTTGATTTTTTAGTTTTAAGTCAGTTGGATTAATTTTTTCGCTATAAACTTGTTCAAACACCTGTTCGTCGGTAGAAGTACTTTGATTTTCTGTAAACGATTTAAGAAAACGGGATAGTTTTGGTATTTTTGCTAAACGTTCCTGTTCCTTTATCAATTTCTCTTTTTTACTGCACCATTTCTGCAGCACCGCTAGTACAAATTTTCTCAAAATTTTCGCTCCCCCCCACGTCACGGGGTCTAGCGATATTGTAGTTTCGCCACTGGTGTACATGCACATTTGGTCACCAGTTTATGAATACAGTAGAATTACTTTACTTTCGAAGGGTAGAGAGAGCGTAAGCAGGTAAAGTTTTTTTTCATTCATTATCTCTTGCTTTCTTTGTGCCTTCGTATTTAACGACTGTCGGAAATAGCAACGGAAATATAGTGGTCGTTATAAGCAAAATTCACTGTAATTCATAACAATTCTAAAACTGTTATTACAAAACTATTATATTACGCAACTGATAATCAAGTTGTTATATGAAGGATTTCCTTCGGCATCTCGTTCTCGTAGAAATTCGTGCAGATCTAATCTGGAGTCGATTTTCAAAATATATTTCTTCAGAAAGACTTCGGTTTCCAATTTATTAAACCCGAAACCTCTAAATTTTCATTTGAAAAGTATAAATTTGTTAAAGACTTTTAAAATATAAACCGTTTAATTAGTTTTCTTTGCAGAACTTGAAGTAGAGCTTTTTCTTCATCTTCTGTCGTTTTTGATAAGTAATAAACACGGAAACATGGTGCACACGCTACACGTTCTGCAGTTCTTCCTCGAAGTATTGTCAATCTATTTATGTAGGCTGTTAATTTGTAAGACAATGGAATTACAAGCAGTACCTTTAAAAATTAAAACAGTTGTCGATTAAAGTTAGTTTTAAAAGTTAATTACAACTAAAATTACAAATAAAATGCGAGAAATTGCCATGAAGAATATAAAAATGGGAGTTTTTAATCGATTGGCTTCTTCGAGTAAATGGTAATCTCTGAAGACCGCAGAGAAACCAATCGTTGAGCAAATGGTCGTAAAAAAATTCGAATAGTAACCAAGCTATAACATTTAAAGCACACCAATTATAAGGGTATTTAACACTTGTTTTTAAGGGTTTACCATTTTTCCGAAGTAAAGATGTCCCATGCAAGCCAATCCAATTCCAAAACAAAATAAGAGAGCTATACAAGCAACGAGTTGTCTTTGTACCTAAGAAATAATTTAAAAAAATTTTATAAGTAGGGGAGACCGGGGCAAGACGAAGCTCGGGGCAGGAAGGGAAAAGTGTTTTTGTGCGTGACTGGTGAACACAACAGAGCCTAACAAAGTGTCATTCGGGCGATGTTCGGTTACGTCACACGAGTCTGATCGGCTCGTCTTTGTCACTACTTGTTTTGGCTGCGTGACAAGAAAAAACAGCTGTTTGGAAAATTTTTACCAAGTATATGGTTTCTAAGAAAATGTGCACCGAGGTAGATATCAGTGCTATTGTAAAATTTTAAAACGTACTTTTAGTAATGATGTAAGACTAATGAATTTAGATTGGAATTTTGCAGAATAATTTTTGTAGATTGGAACTGTTGTTACTTTTACAAAATATGTCTAATGGGGCAAAAAGGTCGGGACATAATGGGACTGCAACAAATAATAAAAAAGTAAGAAAAATGAAAAGAAACGAAAAAAAGCATTTGAATAAAAGATACAAAAAAGAAACTGAAACGGAAAGTAGTTCATCCAAAGAAGAAAACGATGACTGTGCTTGCATCTATTGCGGGTACCTATACTCAGAGTCAATCGAAGGTTGAGTTATCTGCAACGTATGCCGTGTATGGGCACATAATTCTTGTGCTAGAGTTGTTGGAGAAGATGAAGAAGGGCACAGTTGTGAACAATGTCTGACGGATTGAATATAATATGTTATATGAAATTTAATATGAATATGTCCTCGTTTTGCCCCGCAGCGTTTCCCATTTTACCCCGCCCGTGGGGCAAAACGGGAAATTTAACAACTTTTTTTAAAATTCTATTTGTCAAAACAATTATGTGATTTTAGACGTTAGAAGGTATAATTATAGTAGATAAGTCTATACGTTTTATTTATTTTGTAAAAGAATTTTAATAAAGCGATTATTTTTCTTTCTGTGACGATTTTTGTCTTAGCTATCTCGTCCTGCCCCGGTCTCCCCTATTTAATTTTTACACGTATCATATTTTACCGCTATATAAGCTTGGAACATAATAAACACATGCAAATATCGTAAAAATCTTATAACCAGGAAAACAAGAGCAATTAACAGAAAATGTTGATGCTTATATTTGTCGTCAATTATATCAAAAAACACATAATCATTATGGGTTACTAAAGTTTCGTTGATTCGATTAACAATCCTTTTATGGTAACTGACGGATGTAATAACTCGAATATAATAAAACATGGCTAAAAAGATAAACTACAAAAAACGTAAAAAAATCATCAAAGCAATAGGGAAAATATATTTTCATTGTACCAATATATTACCGTTACAATTATCCAATCAACATAAGTCGAAATCATAAAAAAGTAGTAACATCTTAAAGAGTAAAGTTCTCGTATTTCTTCTATTACCAAATAGACTGCAAACATGAAAATTAGAATGTTTAGGCCCAAATAAAAGCAATCTCGTATTAGTATTTGGTTCATGAAGCTCATGTTATAAACATCGGAGGTAAAGAATTTATCTTCCGACGTTGTCTGCTCCACTACAAATCTGAAATATTTGAAAGTTTTATTATTATTCTCAAAATGTACGTTTTATGTCACCGACAAAGTCTGCAATCGGGAATTCTATAGAATGCCTAAGCAGTAGTGCATTGTATTAGTCTGTTTAAGAATACTGGGAACGTTCGAGCTCTTAATGTTAATATTAAGAAGTGCTGCATTGTAAACCATTTTCCAATTAAATACCATTCTAAAACATTCTCTTGCACTTTGGAAATTGTTAGCTCAAGTCGAGAATAATATTTGGGAAGGATCAAGATATATTTTTAAAAAAAATTTAACGATCTACAAAAAAGGTTTCTTAATTTTTTTTGATATATTTATTCCTTCAAAAGTTATTCAAGATTAAATTTGGATTGATAATACATTTTTCCAATCTTTTGATACACCATCAACTTTATGGGAAAATTTTCATAGGACATTTTTTTACATTTTGCTCTCTATAAGTTATTCCCATAAAAGTTATTATTATAATTTTATTTTAATACATATAAGTATAATCCTTATCCTTACTAATATTATAAACGCGAAAGTTTGTAGAATGGATGTATGGGTGTTTGTTACGCTTTCACGCCAGAACGGCTAATAGATCTGGATGAAATTTGGTATAGATATAGATTATAATTCGGTGTAACATACAGTATAACTTTTATCCAGAAAAATATACGGTTCCTGTGGGATAGATATGTGTTTTGTTTTTCACAGAGCAAAAGATTGAAATGATTTTTGCCATGTGGTAGTTTAGGGGTCAAAGAAAGATATAGGTTATACTATACTTTTTATGCCGGAATAATGAACGGTTCCCATGGAATATCAGAACAGTTGTGTATAGTAACCGTGTATTTAAAAGGAGTTTCGGTAAAGTTCACGAAATAGAGTCTAAGCTCATTTTCCTCAAGAGGACTTGATCTACTTTTTATCCAGAAAAAATGTACTATTCCCATGGGATAGATATATTTTTTGTTTTTCACAGAGCAAAAGATTTACATGATTGTTCAATGTGGTAGTTAACGGGTAAGAGAGAGATATAGATTGCTTCTTGTGCCGAAATAATCCACGGTTCCTATAGGATAACATAACAATCCTACAGGAACCGCGAATTAAAAAGAATTGATCAATGTTTGTGAAATAACATTTAAACGCATTTTTCTTAAGAAGGCCTGACTAATTTTACACAGTAACAAAAGCCATTCTATACTAATGTAAGTTTAACATCCAATAAAGTTAAAAATTAAATTTTGTTAAAATATTTGAACTGGGGTGTTTAATTGAAATTCATATTTATTTTCTAGTAAAAATTGTCAATTTTTTAATTTCAACTTTGTAGAGATTTCTTTCGTTACTGTAAAATTGGAATAAAATGCGTTAAATTTCTATTTCACGAACTTTACCGGAACTTTTAAAATGTACGGTTCCTGTAAGATATAATTGTTTTGCCATCCCATGGGAAACATGCGTTATTCTAGCCTTAAAAGTAAGCTATATCATTCTCCCAAAACTACCACATTGAAAAAATCATATCAATCTTTAACTATGTGATAAACAAAAAACATATCTATCCCACGGGAATAGTACATCTCTCCTGAGTAAAAGGTAGATTAAATCTTTTTAAGGAAAATGAGTTAAGACTCAGTTTCGTAGATTTTAATGAAACTACTTTTAAATACACGGTTCTTATAGAATACATACTTTTTTTGCTATCCCATGGGAACCGTTTATTATTCCGGTATGAGAAGTAATCTATATCATTTTCTGGCCCCTAAACTATCACATCACAAACAAAAAGTTGATCTTTTGCTCTGTAAAAAAATATCTATCCCACAGGAACAGTACATTTTTTCTGGATATAAAGTATACTATATGTTAAGCCGGATTATAATCTTTATCTATGCCAAATTTCATCCAGATCCGTTCAGTACTTTTTGAGTGAAAGAGCATCAAACATCCATTCTTACAAACTTTCACGTTTATAATATAAGTAAGATATATTAAAAAATTGTATGAGACCTTTTTTATAGAGCGTTAAATTTTCTATAAAAATATAATTTGGTCATATCTAAATATTGTCCTCGACGTGAGCTATAAAATTCCAAATACAAGAGAATGTTTTAAAATGATATATAAATGGAAAACGATTTGCGATGCGGCACTTTTTAATATTAACATTAAGAGCTCAAACTTTCGGAGTAATCTTTTTTCGTCATTTCCAACAACATTTACAGAAAATTAATCGTTTTTTTTAAACAGTCTAATGTAGGTGTATTATACAATACCTAGAAAAAGTAATTATTGATTCCCATATTTCATACATTGCCTAAAAACGACGGGCCTTATATGACAATACAGTGCTTATAGAATGTCAGCTTTTCATAAATTGCCGGTGAAATATATATACTTAATATATATTAAGTATGCAAGTAGTTATTACCTTATATAAGCAAATGTGTCCAAATCAAGACAATATATTGCAAATTCAAAAAACATAGCGCGAGTCGCTTCATTTAACACATGATTATCATCTAAGTGTTTAAAGAAATCATTGTACGTAAGAAATGATTCTATGGTTTCTGAAGAGTATTTCATAGAGCTTTTACAATCATACGTGCTGAATTCACCAACAAAGTCTGGTGAGTATCCCATGGAGAAGTTTTGACATTTTTTATCATTCCTGTAATAGAGATATCTTTACTAAAGAAATAGATATTACATAATACTCTCTTAGCAAATTTAGTTAACGTTTACAAAGTACACTTGGAATTACATCAAATTTTTAAGAAACCATGCAACTCAGAAGAAAATAGTTTTAGCAAGAAAAACATAAAACCAAATTGTAGCGCCCAAATATTTTATTCTAATGTCCAGAATGAATAGGTATCTAATAAAGTTCCGATAGGGACCACATTTAATGCTTTTAAATATTTCTAAATTCATATAGCTCTTACTTATTTTCATTATTGTCAAGATGCTCGTTTTCCGAATACTCGGGATGACAATTGAAGTCACCTCCTCCTGCAACTTGAGCCATGCCTGTGTGTATCACTTCCTTTCTTTTGGAGTCACATTCTTTAACTGCTAACTGCAAAATAAATTTTTGACAAACAATAAAATGTAAAAATTTGCTGTATTTAAAATTTACAAGTCTTATTTGTGGAGGTGAAATAATTAAATTTGTTTTTTCGTACTTGTCTCCAAGTCCTCCAGTGACTGTTTTCTTGTACAGAAAATTACCATACCAATCCGAGCGCTCCAATACTTTATGTACTATCTAAAAAATGTATAGCTGCTCATTAATTTATATTTCATAAATTGGTGACCTGTAGTAGATGATTTTGTATATGATATTTATAATTTGGAGATACCATAAGATTTTGGTATATTAATAATAATCTCTAATTTTTAAAAATAAATATTATAAAAAAATGAAAAACCGACTTCAAAATATATAAACATTCTTAAACAAAAAATGCACTAAAAAGTAACAAAATAATGGCGTATACTTGCAGTATCTACAACTTACAAATTATTAGGATGATACAATGTACAACTATTGTTATTTTTGGAGTTGGTGTCAGCCAAGGAAATACGACTATATTGGTACTTAGCAAAAAACGAGAATACCTTATGAAAATTATTTTTTAAATGAACTTTTTAACCGACTTCAAAAAAAGGAGGAGGTTCTCAATTCGACTGTATTTTTTTTTTTTATGTTTGTTACCTCAGCATTTCCGACTGGGTGAAGCGATTTTGATAATTCTTTTTTTATTTCAAAGCTGGTGCTTTCCGAATGGTCCCATTTTAATTTGAAGGAAATCATTTACTTCTAAGGGGTTGAAAACTAAGGGATGAAATACTAACTTCTTATTGGATGGCTTGATTTTGAAAATTATTTTTTTATTTGAAAGCTGGTGCTTTCCGAATGGTCCCATTTTAATTTGAAGGAAATCGTTAACTTCTAAGGGGTTGAAAACTAAGGGATGAAATACTAACTTCTTATTGGATGGCTCGATTTTGAAAATAATTTTTTTATTTGAAAGCCAGTGCTTTTCGTGTGGTTCCATTTTAATTTGAAGGAAATCGTTCACTTCTAAGAGGTTGAAAACTAAGGGATGAAATATTAACTTTTTACTGGATAGTTCGATTTTGATAACTCTTTTTTTATTTGTAGAACACAACCTTAACTTAATCTCCTATTCATTTAAAAAAAAACTCCCCTCATAAGGGGTTAAAAATTAGAGAGGAAATAATATTATAATTTTTTTCTGGCTAACGCAATTTTGATAATTTTGTTTCTATTACGTACAACGTACCTTTAAATTGTTCACATTTCAATTTGAAGAAAAAAAATCCACCCCTTAAGGATGAAAATAGGGGATGAAATAGTGACATTTAACCGAATTTTGATAATTTTTTTTCTGTTGGAAAGAATAATCCACTTAGTTTTGTTATTACATTTAAAAGCAAAAAATGTCAACCCTTAAGGGCAAAAAGGGATGGTGTAGTAACTTTTAATATTAAAAGGCGCTGCCTCATATAAGCAGCGCGTTTGGAAGGTTAACCATTTTCAAGAAAATAAAATCAGTTATCAAACTTCAGATCACTAAAACGCGAGAAATAAATAAATATTATAAAAAAATGAAAAACCGACTTCAAAATATATAAAAATTCTTAAACAAAAATGCACTAAAAAGTAACAAAATAATGGCGTATACTTGCAGTATCTACAACTTACAAATTATTAGGATGATACAATGTACAACTATTGTTATTTTTGGAGTTGGTGTCAGTCAATAAAATAAATATTATAAGTAATTTGTAAAAATTTTAAAAAGGTTTAGTTGGTTTTTGTATTTTGTAGTTTAAAGGTCGTTAGATATTGTTACAGTTCGAGTATATTGTTTAAAAGTTCATTTGAAAAATAATTTTCATAAGGTATTCTCGTTTTTTGCTAAGCACCAATATAGTCGTATTTCCTTGGCTGACACCAACTCCAAAAATAACAATAGTTGTACATTGTATCATCCTAATAATTTGTAAGTTGTAGATACTGCAACGAGACGCCATTATTTTGTTACTTTTTAGTGCATTTTTTGTTTAAGAATGTTTATATATTTTGAAGTCGGTTTTTCATTTTTTTATAATATTTGTAAACAATATACTTGAACTGTAACAATATCTAGCGACCTTTAAACTACAAAATACCAATTACCAACTAAACCTTTTTAAAATTTTTACAAATTACTATTAATATTTATTTTCTTGACTGACACCAACTCCAAAAATAACAATAGTTGTACATTGTATCATCCTAATAATTTGTAAGTTGTAGATACTGCAACGAGACGCCATTATTTTGTTACTTTTTAGTGCATTTTTTGTTTAAGAATGTTTATATATTTTGAAGTCGGTTTTTCATTTTTTTATAATATTTGTAAACAATATACTTGAACTGTAACAATATCTAGCGACCTTTAAACTACAAAATACCAATTACCAACTAAACCTTTTTAAAATTTTTACAAATTACTATTAATATTTATTTTCTTGACTGACACCAACTCCAAAAATAACAATAGTTGTACATTGTATCATCCTAATAATTTGTAAGTTGTAGATACTGCAACGAGACGCCATTATTTTGTTACTTTTTAGTGCATTTTTTGTTTAAGAATGTTTATATATTTTGAAGTCGGTTTTTCATTTTTTTATAATATTTATTTATTTTTAGCGTTTTAGTGATCTGAAGTTTGATAACTGATTTTATTTTCTTGAAAATGGTTAACCTTCCAAACGCGCTGCTCATATGAGGCAGCGCCTTTTAATATTAAAAGTTACTACATCATCCCTTTTTGCCCTTAAGGGTTGACATTTTTTGCTTTTAAATGTAATAACAAAACTAAGTGGATTATTCTTTCCAACAGAAAAAAAAATTATCAAAATTCGGTTAAATGTCACTATTCCATCCCCTATTTTCATCCTTAAGGGGTGGATTTTTTTCCTCAAATTAAAATGTGAACAATTTAAAAGTACGTTGTACGTAATAGAAACAAAATTATCAAAATCGGGTTAGCCAGAAAAAAATTATAATATTTTTTCATCTCTAATTTTTAACCCCTTATGAGTGGAGTTTTTTTTTTTTAAATGGATAGGAGATTAATTTAAGGTTGTGTTCTACAAATAAAAAAAGAATTATCAAAATCGAGCTATCCAGTAAGAAGTTAATATTTCATCCCTTAGTTTTCAACCCCTTAGAAGTGGAAGATTTCCCTCAAATTAAAATGGGAACACACGAGAAGCACTAGCTTTCAAATAAAAAAAGAATTATCGAAATCGAGCTATCCAATAAGAAGTTAGTATTTCATCCCTTAGTTTTCAACCCCTTAAAAGTGAACGATTTTCTTCAAATTAAAATGGAACCACACGAAAAGCACCAGCTTTCAAATAAAAAAAGAATTATCAAAATCGAGGTATCCAATAAAAAGTTAATATTTCATCTCTTAGTTTTCAACCCTTTAAAAGTGAAAGATGTTCCTTCAAATTAAAATGGAACCACACGAAAAGCACTGGCTTTCAAATAAAAAAATAATTTTCAAAATCGAGCCATCCAATAAGAAGTTAGTATTTCATCCCTTAGTTTTCAACCCTTTAGAAGTGATCGATTTCCTTCAAATTAAAATGGGACCATTCGGAAAGCACCAGCTTTCAAATAAAAAAAGAATCATCAAAATCGCTTCACCCAGTCGGAAATGCTGAGGTAACAAACATAAAAAAAAAATACAGTCGAATTGAGAACCTCTTCCTTTTTTTTGAAGTCGGTTAAAAGATGATTACTGAGCCAAATGGTATTTCAAGATTATACAGGGAGCTACAAAGAAACTTCCTTATTTCATACGTATACACTGATATAAAATTATTTCAAAGCTTTGGTCTCAAAGGCATACTTTCATGTGTAGAGTATACTCGAGGGTTTATAAACCGGTTAAAAACGGTTTTTTAGTAAAAATCAAAAACCGAAAAACCCGGTTATTGAATAAAAATAATCGGATTTTCTTAAAACTATATTTAATATTATTCAAAATGAATTTTACAAAAGAACTTTGGCGAAGAATTTAAAAGACCCAAATTATGCAAAAATCAAATCAACTATTCAACCGGGAGTTGCTCTGCCATATTCGTCAAAATCAATTGTGTTAAATTTTGGCAGGCGATTATTAGAAAGAATGATTCAATTTGAATCAAAACCAGAAAATTTGTAGGTGAGGATAGTGAGATTCAAATACAAGGTGAATGAAGTGGAAATGTCGCTAAATGATGAACGTTTAAAAAAGAATGTCAGTTACTTGAAACAACCGGGAAAAGAACGAGCAACTTAGAATTACTTTTAAATGCCTTAATTACAGTTAAACCAACTTCGACGGATTCAGAAAGAACATTTTCTGTGTCAGGATATTTTGACAACAAAATTAAAAGTAAGTTAGAGTAAAATTACTCTTTAAGCATGTTTTTGTCAGTTTTATTAAATTTTGAAATTCGCAAATGAACTTTTATAACTGAAGTTGAATTAAAAATATAAAAAAATCATTAATTAATGCTGTTTTATTTGTAAATAAGTACAATAAGGGTGGTATGATTTTATTATAGATTTAATTTTCTTAAAAACCCGGTTTTTAACCGGTTAACCGGGTTTAAGATAGGAAAAAAACCGAAAAACCGGTTTTAACAAAAATACGGTTTTTTGCAAACCCTAGTATACTCGGATATGATTTTTGCAGGATGTTTTCACAGTTCCCAAAGTGCGAATGTCGTTGAATTTTACAGGACTTTGTAGACTTTACCAATGGTCCAAGGACCCTTACTCAACTAGAAAACATTGGAGTTGTTATCATGTAGAAGAAAAGCTTCAAAATATGTTAATATATTGACCAGAACGGAGTTTCTTTATGATATAGCTTTTAAAACAAAACAAAAATTAAGGAAGTTTCTCTGGTACACCCTTTATAATATCTATACATTATCAAATGAGTAGATATATACTAACTTTCATTGCTTTATCCCACGTTAAAATGTTTTCACGATAAATGGGAATAGTCTCTAGGTCTTGCAGTAAAAATTCTTCTGTTTTATAGTTGAATAAATGCTTATAAAGCATTGGTTGGAGACCACAAGCTAAAGTTAAAAAAAAAGTTTCAACAGTAAAATTTCAACAATGAAAGCTTATATTTAATGAATTATTATAATTCTAATTGTCATATCTAAAGCCAAACGAAAGGTATTATTTTTAATATACTTGGAATGCTTTCCAAATGAATTTATAGAAATTTTGTCAAACTAATAATATTCAGATTCTATTTTTATTGTAACACTTCAATAATATATCAATAAAGTTTACTTTACGCTTAGCAAAGGGGGCAAGTAACAGTTAGTTTGTTCTGTTATAATTCAAAGACCTATCAACAGACTGAAATAATTTTTTGCATAAATACATACTAGAAGTCTAGAGATAAGAATGACGATTAATTATCCCGGAAAAATGCAGGGTTCCTCTGGGATATTCTTAAATATAAATGATCGTTCATTGGTTTGCGCTTCTGACATGAAAACCAAAATAACGAAATGGCACGATTTTAAGTGTTTGTAAGACAATAGATCAGGAATAATATTGTATTACCTTTAATTTACATATATGCCAAATAAGGACCTACAAGATTAAAAAAAAAATTTACCACACCAAATCAGGATGATCAATATGAGAATGATGATCATTTCGGATAGGACCACTTGAAAATAAAATGGCATTTTTCGCTGCTTCGTGAGAATTTGTTGTGTCATCCATGAACCTATTAAAACTTTGGTAAGTAAAAAAGTATCAAACAGTTCAGAAAATTGAAAATTGAAGAATAAGTATATGTACAAAATTAAATTTTAAAGCATTTTCTACTGATTTACGATAAGTACCTATATTTAAAAAAAAAGATGACAAAAGTTAAAAGATATTCTTACGATATTCTTTATAATCACAAAGCCATACTGGACGCGGTAATTTAGGAAATATTCTACTTTCGATTTCTTTGGCTGAATATTTGGCAGCAAATTTAGGCGCCAACAATTCATCAATTGCCTTTGAATCTCCCATTGGGTCCATGGATGGTTTCCTTTTATCAATTTCGTTTATCAATGACTTCCCCCGAACGGTTTTGTTTTATTGACTCCGTTTATTTCCAAATCTTTCTCAAAACTTGGAAAGCTTTATGAAACTGTATGTGCTACCGAATTAATTAAATGGAAATAGTTTTAATTACAGTGACAGTAACAAATTTTTTAAATTAAAGTTACTTGATCAAGAATACAAAAAATTACAAATTAAAAGATAATTATAGTTAAATTTGCCTTTAATCAACAGAGTATGTTATTTTTGATATTTGTGTAGGATGCATGGCTGCATACATTGCTTCTTCCATTCCTAAAAGTCGTTCGGACATTATTTCAACTTGAGTTTCTATTATATCCAAATAATTTCTCAGCCTAAAATCATTAAAAATGTTCTTTATTTAAATTAATTCAACTATTAATTATTAGAAAAGTTCATATCTATATCGAAGGTTGATGGTTATTATAATACTGTAAAGTAGTCGTGTATCAAAAAGAAAATGGAGAAGTTTGATGAAACTTTTTGAAGATCTTATTAAGGAGGAATTCTCTTCTTAGGTTCTCTGATAGTACGAGAGCTAGCGAAGCTGCGTTTATTAGTGCGCATTGCACCTGTACAAGTAGAATATACAAATTTTCAGGAAAAAAGAAAAAATCTCAGTTGAAATTTGTAGAAAATAACATTTTCATTAAAAAATATCAAGTGACCAATTTTCGTAAAGTTGCTAGTTTTCCCGCTACAAGCTTGTAAAGCTCATTGTATACATGTCGGCACAACGGCTGTATTTCTGAACGGTCGGCCACTCAAATGAAGTCAGGTCGAGCCAGCCTTTCTAAGCTTGTAGCGGGCAAACTAGCCTTTTTACAAAAATTAGTCACTGGACATTTTTTATGTAAAATGTTATTTTCTTTTTTTCTGGAAATTTCAATACTTTCCCTGTACAGGTGCACACTAATAAACGCAACCCCTACCGACAGCCAGACAGCCCGTATGATGTCCGGGATAGTGCGATAACATACTATATAAAAACTGGCCGACCCAAAATTATCTCTCGAAAACGTCGCTAGCTCTTAGACTATGAAGTATAGTTCTGCTTAGATGCTTTTATTAAGGTTATATTTTACTAAATACATTTTCAAATTTTAATTAAAAACTGGAACATCATAAAATACAGCTTATAGTACTGATGAAACTATAAACTATGTTAAAGTGGCAAACGATGCTAATTTTTAAAAACGACTCTAATTCAGTGGTTTTAAGTGACTTTAATTATTTGATAAAATGTATAAGAGGTTTATAGTGCTCCTATAAGGGATTTGTTTTTCCTTTTGGACATACGAAATCCATAAAAATGATTTCTTTTACAATCTTACTTATATTATAAACGTGAAAGTTTGTAAGAATGGATGTTTGTTGCTGTTTCACTCAAAAAGTACTGAATGGATCTGGATGAAATTTGGCATAGAAATAGATTATAATCCGGTTTAACATATAGTATACTTTATATCCAGACAAAATGTACAATTCCCATGGGATAGATATTTTTTTGTTTTTTACAGAGCAACAGATTAACTTCCTTTTTTGTAATGTGGTAGTTTAGGGGCCAGAAAATTATATAGATTACTTTTCATATCGGAATAATAAACGATTCTCATGGGATAGCAAAACATTTATGTATTCTATAAGAACCGTGTATTTAAAAGCAGTTTCATTAAAATCCACGAAATAGAGTCTTAACTCATTTTCCTTAAGAAAATTTAATCTACTTTTTACTCAGGAGAGATATACTATTCCCGTGGGATAGATATGTTTTTTGTTTATCACAGAGTTAAAGATTGATATGATTTTTGCAATGTGGTAGTTTTGGGGGAGAATGATATAGCTTACTTTTAAGGCTAGAATAATGCATGGTTTCCATGGGATGGCAAAACAATTATATCCTACAGGAACCGTACATTTAAAAAGTTTCGGTAAAGTTCGTGAAATAGAATTTTGATGCATTTTCTTCCAATTTTACACAATAACAAAAGAAATTTCTACAAAGTTAAAATTAAAAAATTGACAATTTTTACTGGAAAATAAATAATTAAATAATTATGAATTTTAATTTAACACCCGATAAAATTAATAATGACATTTTTTTAAATATTTAAATTTTTTCATTGTTCATTGTCGAAAATATTAATTATAAATAAACGAATTAAAATAATAAACTAAATATTTCAAAGTTTAACAATTACTTAACGGAACGAATTTTAATGAAGTTTGCTAAAGATCCTGTAGGATAGCTACTAATCTATTCTTTTAAGGGTGGGTACTTTAATTACGTGAGGCGTTCAGGGGTCGATGGAGTCGAGCCGAATCTTATCTAATCTTACATTGAGGAAAGGGAAGGTCTCGCAAACATTACGTATTTTTTTGTTTTGAAAAATACCACATTAGATTGCGGGTTGTTAGAAAGGGTTATGCCAAATATCATGACATCTTACCAGCAGGGAGAAGGTGGGATTTCAAAAATCGCAAAAAACGTCTCGCGTAATTAATGGATGCCCCCTAAAAACGCTGTATGGTTTTAAATGACATTTGCTATGAAAGATTTTCAAGTCCTAAAGGAAAGAATACAGTTACTTTTTTACTAAAAATCCTATAGAAGCTGGTGTAAGACAGCCAACATCTCTTTCTTGAAAAGTAGGTTTACGAACTTTGATGAACTTTTTTTGGATCTAAAGTCTGAAAGTACCTATCATTTTTTTCTGTCAAAATATGTTAGATTAATTTTTATATTTACGCTATGAACGTAGGAAATCTTTTAATCAATCAGTTAAATTTAGATACACTCAGCGAAGCAAGCAGATATCAGCTAGTTACTTTAATATATTGGTATTTTATTTAAAAAAAGCTTAAAGAGCTCAGCTTCAAAAACACTTACATATCTATTTCGGGTTTCGTCAAAGGTTTATTATCAGTAGGCTTTTTTAATTTAGTATCAATTTTTTTGGTTCTCATAATGTCTGCATCAGAGCTTTCGGTCGGATATTTGACCGCTGGCGGGAGCGAATTGGAAATGAGAATTTCATAATTTTTCAGAAACACTATCAGCTCTAATCTCGTAAAGCCACATTCTCTGTTGAAATGAAGTTTGATGTTAGTTTCGTGTTATATCAAGTGGTCGAATAAAGCTGATATTTAACTCGGAAAGTGTTTTATCTAAGTAGTGAAGACGAATTCGATCTGCTCTTTGAGCGGTTGCACGTCGATATAACCGTGTACAAGGAGCGCATATCATTTTCTCTGCGGCTGATCCACGATATAGAGTCGTCACTGAAATTATTTTAATGTAGCTTACTATAATTAGCGTTAGTATAAATTTCTAAAAAAAAAAAAAATGATTATTGACGTTTTATTTTGTTGGTATCTTAAATACATAAATGAGTCGTTTTAATTTCATTGAAAGTGATATAAGTTCATCGTATGTTACATGGAACTAGTAACGCTTTAGAAAATAAACCTGCCTAGGTACTAAAAGATAAACTATAAAACTAACTACAGTATAAATCGTTTATAACGACACCGGATATAATGTACAATCGGTTGTAACGTACAAAACCTTTGGGTCCCGTGATATGTCTTAGATAAAATACATAGGATAATACATATC
The DNA here is from genome assembly GCA_958496155.1 of Sisyra nigra. Lineage (NCBI taxonomy): Eukaryota > Metazoa > Arthropoda > Insecta > Neuroptera > Sisyridae > Sisyra > Sisyra nigra. Next base: position 7,481,600 of record OY292318.1, read on the forward strand.
AATTATAGTGAATATCGCTTATAACGAACGAAATTGGACGGTCCCCTGAAGTTTGTTATAAACGATTTCTACTGTAATTTCATGCCTCATGACAATTTACGAGAATTTCACTGTAAAAATTAAACGTAATGACAAAGACAGAGATAACGAACACCGCGAAAAAAACTGAAACCGTCGAGAATTCGATTGTCAACAAAGAAATATTTGAATTTGCTTTGTCGTCAATTAACGATCTTGAAATATTCAATATTCCAATCTCTGTTCCATTATACAATTCATACAAATATTTTTCATTTGCAGTGCTGGATTTACGCCTAGGCCCTTGAGGCCCGGGCATAGGGCGGCATAAGTTTAGGGACTACAAAAACTTATAGACGACATCATTTTGAAGGTGTAAAAAGATGAAAACAAGATAATAATTAATTTGAATTCACTTTTTATAAACGCATAGCAAACTTTTAGTTGAAAATTAATTAACTATAACTTATAATTGAAATAGTTTTAATAATGCAAACTTTATACAGTTAATTACTATGCAACTAAAAACTCCCTGAAACGTAGAGATTACTAGCTTTGTATAGTACACTGTAACTCATTGAATCATTCTATATACCGTAATTACCACTCTCAATAGCGAAACAATACGTAATCACTACATTAAGTAATAATTCCACTGAATTTAAAACACAAAACTTATATAGGATAGTAGTTATAATATGTATTTCGCACTCACAATGGGGTTCTTATGTACGTGTTCATTTGGTTGTTGTAATTGCCTAGCACGTGCTTACTAACTGTTCCCCACAGTACTTCTAATCACGTATTCTATTGTTTTTTTTTGCTTTCCTAGCGACGAAAATTTATTTATAACCCAGTAAATTACTCAATACTTTCAATTTTATTTTAAAGAATTTACACCAGTGGCGGTTTGTCCATAAGCACTGCAGCACCCCCAAATAGCGTATGTAAAAATACTGTTTACATTCATATTATTAAATGACAATAATATTGATGGAGTTATAATAATAATGCAGTAAAATTGTTAAATAAATTACCAATTCAATTGTTATGTAAACGAACTATTTAAATCTTGCTTAGAATATGTTGAAATATGAAGTTTGGCACTGGGTTTTTGGCAGTGTCAATTCCGCCGGCTTCGTTCAGCTTCGTCTATCTGCGCTTAAGTTCGTGTACTACAAGCATAAGCTTATCTATGCATGTTAAAATTGAAGCTGACACTGATTTCGCCAGTGCCGGTATTAGTTTTCTATAGAACAGGGAGCATTGTTTTTAAATAAATCAGTTATTTCATTGCTAGATTTTTCAATCTGTATTTTTAAAGAAATATTTCACAAGCTATTAACGGTAATCAATAAATAATTATCCTATTTTTTTAATTTAAAAAATGAATTATATTTTATTACAGAAAAAATAATTTCGGTTTTATTATTTTAAATACATATAGATTACCTACGTAAAATAATATCTTTAAAAAATTACATTTTTGCAACTGCCACTAAAAGAAAAACTTGAAATTAAAGATAAAGGTCGATCAACATCAAATATCATTATAGCTCAAACAGAAGAACCAGAGAGGTGTTTATCAAAATTAAAACGAATAAAGTCATTGCTAAGAAATAATATGGAGCAAGACCGATTAACTGCTATATCCATGATTTCTAATATCATAAATTTTAATGAGAAAGTTATAGAAAAATTTTGTAAAACAAAAAACCTAAGAATAGATTTTAAACACAAAAAATAAATTGAATAGGCCTGTTATGTTTTTCATTTATTTATTAATACAGCACCCCCATGTAAAAATGTCACGAGCCGCCACTGATTTACACTATACAGTAAGTAAATATACTTAAAATAATATTGAAAAATTTAAATATCTAATAATTAGATATATAATTTTGGTTATTATTTTACCGCAGAAAAAAGGGCGGCACATCAGATAGAGCCTAGGGCGGCATCAAACCTAAATCCGCCACTGTTCATTCGGGAGGTTCAATATAGGTTTGAGAGTATCCCGTTACAATAAAATAATGTGCATTGTTATCATTAGCTAATTTTTGGTCAAAACGAACTTTTATCACTTTACAAGTAACTTAGTTAATAAATACTTACAAAACCAACGAAAAACAGGAAAAGCATTACTAAATAAAATGGAGCCATTGCTTTATTTGCTGCTTCCATGTTTTCATATTTCAATAGTTTAGCGAAGACAGTAGATGCAGAATAAAAAGCGTTAGTGAATGTCATAAAATAATAATTCTGTAAAAGAAGCGTGCATTAAAATATTGTAGGTTTCTGTTAATGAAAATTTTATTTTTTACTACCTAAGCAAAGTGGCTCAATATTTATGATGATTTATGATGACTAAATCGAAAATTCCCACAGAAAATTTTTCAAAAATTATTTGTATTTATAAATAAACATATAGATACTTAATCTTGTAGTACCTTACTTGGCTACAGGTACTTATAGACTTACTTGTATTCCAAATGAAAACATTCCTAACAAAGCTAAGGCTACGAGGAAAATCAGAACATATAAAAGCATTTCCCATAATCCTTTTCTTGCCTAAAACGTGAAACTCATATAGACTATATTTATTTTTTTTTACATATATATATATATTTTTATATATATATATATATATATATATATATATATATATATATATATATATATATATAGTGCATAGTTACATATAGTAAGGCGTCAGTGAATGTATACATAAAAGAAAAGTTATGTACGTAACGAATCATTTTAAATGTAGTCAAGTACATGGCTATCAAAAGATACAAGCGATGATTCCATTGATCTCTGATAAGATCATCAAAAATTATATCCTCGTGCTGTTCACGACGCCATATGTGGTCTGTGAAAAACGTATCAGCATTTTTATACGCAGAAAAGCTCATTACTGTAATCTAGAAAAAATGAAGATAATTACATTTTATTCAAACGAGGCGTATTTCATTGTATACGATTATTATTGTAATGTCCACGTAGGTCCAAAATTGAACGATATACTCAAATCGTAAATAGATGAGTTCCCATAGTTCTTCTATTATAAAAAATATTGAAAATCCTAGTAGAAGGTACATTATTCCATAATATAAACATTCCAGCTTGCTTTGTAGATTGAAAAAACGGACAGTCACTATTTCGAAATTCGGATGAATCTCGCCAAACATCGATTGTTCGATAGCGATTCTGGAAATTGTACAACAAGAAGATTAACATAAAGATTTTTTGAAGAATTTTATTTCTTTAGCTAATTTTCTTCACAAATTCATAAAAAGCTTCATTTACTACTAATTTTCGTTATAACAAATATTCTTACTTAAAAAAAATATATCAAAATTCAAGGCATCATTATGATGAAGACAATGTCTATAATATTTTAAGAAAAATCTGCGAAAAACTCCTTGAAATTATCATTTTTAGTAAATGAAATGATCTAAATAATATCTATTATTCAAAATTGAGAGAAATTCGGAACAAAATATTTCTCATTTCTTTGATGAATAGCCAAGGCATATAAGCAAATTCATTTTCATCGGATTAAAAATTGACGATTCACGACACATGCTGATATTTTGTAAATTTCACTATTACAACCAAAAAATATCTGCTGCAAGGCGTCACAGTACTTACTTTCTTTTATGAAACTCGTGAAACTCGCTATTGGTTAAAAAAACTATAGGCACTTTATAACTATATATATATATAGTTATAAAATGCCTATTATAAACGAATTCCCACCCTTAAACCCAGAACTATCCTGAGTACGAGTTCTCTTTTCCCGAAGTAATGCTCACGCGGTTCCAGGAAATGAGAAGTTAAAAGATGAGGTTTTAGTCAGTAAGAGTCTGACACTACCCCTAGGTGTCCATAAGGATTTCCTCCTCTCATCAAAAAAAAAATATATATATATATATCTTATTAATTATAAGATCTTTATCCTTATTAAACTATCCTATTTGAATTTTCCCAGGAAAAAGTTTCAAATAAAAGTTGTAGGCATTGATGAGTCTACGAACTGAAGCAAGTTTAAAGAAAATCGTTGGAGCAATTTTCAAAAAAATTGAAAAAAAATTGAAAAACCTCAAAAACCCATAGAATAACGTGGAGCTTCCGTCCAACCAATTTCAACTTAAAGCTTCGCGGCATAATTAAATGTTACATAAAGGCAAAATTTCAAGTTTGGTGAAATTCGGATAAAGCTTTCGATACGATATGACAGTCACACATTGAATTTTAGGGGACCTCAAAACGTGTATTTCCTGTGAAATCGAGAAATTTAACAATTTTGAAAAATTAGATATTTAGAAACCAAAAATGATATCTAAAAAAAAGCTTTTAAGGGTAAAATTGAAAGATAGTTTACCTACTTATAGGTACATATCTATTATATAAAAATAAGTCGGATTTTCCTTCCTGACGCTATAACTCCAGAACGCACGAACCGATTTCCATGGTTTTGCATTCGTTGGAAAGGTCTCGGACTGTGTGAGGTTTATAGCAAAGAAAATTCAGGAAAAATTTAAACAGAAAAGCGGGAAAATAATTTTTCACATACAGCGCCATCTCTGATGATACATAGCATGTACTACAAACCAATATTTTAAGTAGATAGCGCCGGTGCGTGATACATTGCTTGACAAGCAATGAGAGTTTTCATAGTGCAAAAAATCGACATAATTGTACTTTTCCCGTGGGATAACAAGACAATTGTTTCTTACAGGAATCGTGTATTTAATAGAAATTTCGTTAAAGTACGTGAAATAGAGTTCTAGCACATTATCCTCAAGAAGGCCTGATCTCTTTTTTATCCAGGAAAAATGTACTACTCCCGTGGGATAGATATGTTTTTGTTTGTCATAGAGCAAAAGATTGACATGATTTTTTGCAATAGAGTAGTTGAAAGGTCAGAGAAAAATATAAATTATTAATTCGTATGTTAGAATAATGCACGATTCTCAAAAGATAGCATAACATATCTATCATCATACATACTTATCCTCCTGCAGGAATCGTGTTTTTAAAAAAGCTATCCCTAAAGTTCATGAAATAGCGTTTTAACACAATCATTCCAAAAAAGTTTAAATAAAAATTACAATTTTTACAGCAAAATATGATTTTTAATTTAACATCCGATAACATCGGTAAATTAATAATGAAAATTTTTGAAACATTGAAACTTCTTTCGTTGTTAATTTTTGAATGTCTATAATGTTTTAAAATAAACGTGTTAAATTACTATTGAAAAATTTGAACTTGGTGAAAAACTCAGTTTAATATATAATACATTCAACATTTTCGAATTGTATTGCTATTTAAAGAACACAAGTATAAGTATTTTATAATATTCATAAAAACGTATAGAACCAATAAAATAGCTTTTCTAGATAGCTATATAGAATATCTTCCTGGAAAAGTAGTTGATCGGATTTTCATGAACTTTCTATGAATCAAAGATCTAGAAATATTTATCTGTCTTTTTTTGTTGATGGGATAAAAGTTTCCATTATTCAATCAGTATAATTTAGATACGCTCAGCGAAGCGGGCGGGGACCAGCTAGTTAAAACATATAATTACTAGCTGATATCCACTCGCTTTCCTGAGTGAATTTAAATTTGACTAAATTGTATTATAAAAAGCCTCCATATCTTTCAATAAACTTCTTTAATCTTTAGTAATTAAAAATTAAAACTATTTTTACAAACCTCCAAAAATTAAAGTAACGTCAGTTTTTCGTTATAGAATCATTTTTCCAGTTTTTTTGTATAGTAAAAAAGTAGATTATTATTTTTCATTTAAGTTTATTTTTAACCGTAGATGTAGAAATAGGTATAGTTTAATTATTGTAACCGTAGTAGCTAATAATGCATTTTGATTTTCTACTTGCCCTTTATTGTAAGGAGGCTGTAAATGTAAAATGTTCAAATGTAAACTTCAATCGATGCACGACCATTATTGCAATAAACTCTGTTATAATTCCTATAAATTTGGGTAACATATGGGTGCTGGGTTCAGATGAACCAGAAAAGTCAGCAAACCAGATAATACGGTGACTAAATAACAGATTGTGAAAAAATTTGAAAAAAAAATAGTTTCCCGTTCCCCTGAAATGTAAATTTTGAAAGATTCAAATTTAATAATCGGGTTTGTTCGTTAAATCAATTGTAGGTGAATAAAATGAAATAAAGGAATTTGAACTGATTATTGGGTTTTCAAAATTACTTCCACAAACTTTCGACTTAACCCAATAAAGCCGTTCGATGGGAAACATTTTTCAGCTGGAAAGTGCGTATGTTAGTAAAACTAAAATCCCTAAATCTAATAAAATTAGTTACAGAGGATGTACCAGCAAAGTGAAGGAGGATTATACAAAGGATAAGATGGAACGATAAAACATGTAAAATAATAATAGAAAATCTCACCGATTCACATTTCTCTTCTGCACGTAACAAAACAATGGGCAAGGAATACCTTGGTTATAATAATATGGTCATTGATTAATATGGTTAGCATAAGAAACAAACTTTGAGCGTAAATCTTACATGCAGTTAGCATACGTAATACAAAAAAATGGCTGATTTGAGGACCAATGAAAAACATCGCTAACAAGTCAGCATTCGATGACCTCCTAGCAGAAATGAAAGCTCCTAGTAATTGTGACGCATTAGAAGCGGTAGCTACTTTAATATCTACGTAACCTGCCGAATTCAACCCGTTAATTGCGTAATTTGGAGAAATAGGAAAAGTAGTTCAACGCTATCTTTAGAAAATTTAAAGGATAACTTACTGGATTACGTTTTCAACAAGCGTAATAGTCAATCACAGAATAAATCCGAAGTAAGTTATACCAAATTCCCATGGAACTGTAACTTTTGTGGAAAGAAAGGACATATGACGGAGGATTGTAGAAAGAAAAACTTCGAAAAAATGGAAATGACGAAAACTAAGGAAAAAACAAGTACTGCTATCCAATATTCGAAACCGAAACCATTATACCTATCCATCAACATTATATTTGTTACTGAAATCTTTCAATGCTTTAAATTAGAGATACAACGAATAGTGATTTAACCGAATACCGAATATTCGACCACACTCTCGGCCGAATAGCCGAATATTCGGCCGTTTCATTTCTGAGTAAATCGTATCACGAGTTAAAATTTAACGGCAACCGAAATTGATTTTTATTTACAAAGTATTCGCCTAGATTGGACACTAGATCCATATAAGTAGTGGTTTCTAAACTCAGAGTAGGATCCCACACGAGGAAACTTTACTCAAATGCAGAAAACATTGTTTTGATTCGTCATAATTAATTCTCCCTTATTGATTTTCATTTTTTATTTGTAATTTAAATATATATAAATATATACCTATACTATTATGATTTTGTATTCGGTATTCGGCCGAATAGTAGGTATTAGTGATGTAACGAATATTCGCATTCGCATAAAATTTATATTTTTTTATTTTATTAAAATATTTTTTTTTATTTTAAAATTTGATTTTTTATACAATCTGCACTTAGAGCAATTAAAATATTTGAATAATTAAATGATCAGGGAACAGTTTTGAGATAGGCCACTGAATTAAAAATACTTATTTAGTTATTTTTAGTTAGTTTAATTAATAATGAAAAAATCACAACTAAAATAAAATATTAAATTATTAAATTCCTTTTTTACATTTACAAAAACTCCATTTCTAAATTGTTAGATAAATATATTAGGTATATATTTTGATAAACGAACTTGAGAATCCAATCAAATAAGGTAGTAATATTATTCTCAATCTAATAAGTCTTGTTGCAATTTATAATGTACGAATTGTACTTATTAAGCAGATTAAAACTAGGATTTTAATTAAATAATAACATTTAAAATATTTTTTCACAGAAAAAAAAGTAACCATCGTTAAACGTCTAGTAAGTATCCAAGTTGATCTTTCGCTTATTAATTATAATATACTGGCTGATACCCGCTCGCTTCGCTGTGAGTATCTAAATTTAACTGATTGATTAAACGAGTCCTTATCTTCATAGCGATAGCTAAAAATTAATCTATTTTGACAGAAAAAGATGATAGATACGTTCAGACTTTAGATGCAAAGAAAGTTAATCAATATTCGTAAAACTAATTTTTAAGAAAGAGATGTTAGTTGTCTTACATCAGCTTCTATACGATTTTTAGTAGAATAAAGTGCCTGTTTTCTTTAAGGATTTGAAATTTGTAGAGAATTTATTTCGTTACTGTGTAAAGTTGGTCAGCCCTTCTACAGAAAATTACGCTTCACAAAAGTCTATTTCACGAACTTTACCGAAACTTTTTAAATGTACGGTTCCTCTAGGACAGTGGTTCTTAACCTTTTTAGCTACCGGCACCCCTAAAATTTTCAAACAATATTCTCGCACCCCTTACTAGAAATTATTGAGTTATATAAATTAAAAAACAAACATTATGCAAAACATATTTTTTATTAATTTTATGTACGTAACAAATTTTTTATAAATTTTAATTGTTAGCTGAAATAATCAATTATAAATTATCAAAGTTTTTATTAATGGCTTTTTTGTTGTTGCTTTTCCTCAATTATTTTTGAAAACCGGGGGATCTTTTTTGAAATAGCTACACGCATATCATTACTAGCATTAAGTCTATTTCTAGCTTTTGTTTTTATATGCACAAGTGACGAGAATCCCATCTCACACAAATATGTTGTGGCAAATGGAACAAGATGCTGAAGCGCTATTTTAGCTAATCGTGGATATGACATTACTTGAGCACACCAGAAATTTTCCAAATTCTCTGCTTCAAATTCCATTTGATTATGTCCATTTGTCCGTAGTTCAACAAGGTCATCTTTCAATAAATTACTGTCATCCATTGAGTCCAGATTATAAATAAATGGATCTAATATCCATTTTTCTGATATATCTATATCTCCAGTAGCAAAATATATATTTTTCAGGCAATGTCTTTGTAGCTAGCGCATGTCTATGTAAAATACAATGGGTAATTGTAACGTGAGGCACTTCCTTTTTTACATACGCTACAAATCCAGAATTTTTGCCTAACATGGAAGGAGCTCCATCAGTACAAATTGATCCTATTTTGTTCATCGGTATCTCATATTGTAATAAAAAGTCTTTGACTTTATTAAATATATCAATTCCTTTTGTAGTCAATTCTAATGGTTCACAAAACAAAAATTCTTCAACAATTTCTTTTTCTTTTACATATCGTACAAACACCATCAGCTGAGAACAATTTTCAACATCTGTAGATTCATCCAATTGAATACCCACTGGGACATTACTAGCTTTAATATCTTCAATTACTTGTTGTAAGATGTCTTTACTTATATCAGAAATTCTAGTACGGATTACGTCATTTGACAAAGGAATTTGTTGAAGCTTTTGTTGTGCTTCAGTACCCAACACTATTTTAGCCATTTCTAATGCACAAGGCTTTACAAGTTCTTCAGCTATTGTATGTGGTTTCTTCTTCTTGGCACAGATATATGCAACTTGATAAGACGCTTGCAACAGCGGCTTTTCGTGTGATATAAATCCAAAAGTTGTGATAGTTCCACTTTTATCAAATCGAACTCGTTTAGATTTCAAACTTTCAAAATCATAGCCAGCATCTACACCACCATGCTGTTTGGTAAAATGCTCATTTAGTTTCGACGGCTTGAGATTGGCGTTTGAAAATTTATTGCAGCACAGAATACATTGTGGTCGCTGCGTTCCATCCTTCTCCGTTGTAAATGTAAAACCATAACGAACATAATCGTCATTCCAACATCGTTTCTTTGACATGGCGTAAACTAAATTAAATTTTTTAATAAAACACTAAAAAAATATTAAACTTCTATCTATTATTGCTATATTTTAGGTTACCTTTTGAATTTGACTTTAATGTACCAAATTATATTCTAATAATTAGAATATAAATATTCAACTAAACTTGTAAAATTAACTTGTATTAATTATTTTATTATTAATATTTAACTTTTAATATTCAACACAAAAATTCAAACTTGTAATAGTCGACACTAAAATTCAATTATTTTTAAATTTTTATTCAATGTAATGTGCGCATCAACAGTATTTATATTTCTAAGAATAATCGCAACAATCAACTGAAATTTCGAGGAAATATAAAAATTACTATAGAAACTAGAAACGCATTTGAATTTTTGTAATTGTAGAAAAAATACAAAAATTAATTTGTCTCGATGGTTTATAATTTACAAACATATTTAAAAAATGTTTAGGGAATAAAAAATTTACTAACCAAAATGAATTTTTAAGATTAGTTTTTTATTTTGCTAGCTACACGTGAATTTGTAAAATTACAATTTCGCACCCCAAAATATTCAAGCTCGCACCCCTAAGGGGTGCGTGCACCACCGGTTAAGAACCACTGCTCTAGGATATAATTTTTTTGCCATCCCATGGGAACCTTGCATTACTCTAGCCTTAAAAGTAAGCTATATCATTCTCTCCCAAACTACCACATTGCAAAAATCATATCAATCTTTAACTCTGTGTTAAACAAAAAAACATATTTATCCCACGGGAAAAGTACATTTCTCCTGAGTAAAATGTAGATCAAGTCTTCTTCAGGAAAATGAGTTTAGACTTTATTTCGTGGATTTTAATGAAACATGCTGTTAAATACACGGTTCTTATAGAATACATACTTGTTTTGCTATCCCATGGGAACTGTTTATTATTCCGATATGAGAAGTAATCTATATCATTTTCTGGCCCCTAAACTACAACATTACAAAAAAAAAAGTTAATCTTTTGCTGTGTAAATAACAAAAAAAAATATCTTTAAATGAGTTAAGACTCTATTTCGTGAAATTTTACAAAACTGCTTTTAAATACTCGGTTCCTATGGAATACATACTTGTTTTACTATCTCATGGAAACCGATCATTTTTCCGGTGTAAGAAGTAACCTATATCATTCTCTGACCCCTAAACTACCAAATTTAAAAAAAGGAAGTCAATATTTTGCTCTGTAAAAAACAAAAAATATCTATCCCACGGGAACCGTAAATTTTTTCTGGATTAAAAGTATACCCTTTATTTGCAAGTAAACATTCGCATTCGCGAATGTTGGAAAAAAATATTCGCATTCGCGAATGTGAAAAATTGAACATTCGTTACATCACTAGTAGGTATACACAATATTCGGCCGTATACCGAATATTAAAAAATGCAACCAAATAGGCCGAATACCGAATAGTAGCCGAATATTCGTTGCATCTCTACTTTAAATGTAGGTACGTGGATCACAAAGAAAGTTGCAAACATTAACAAAATTTATTTTTTTTATAACGAAAATAAGTTTAAAATTGAATAAAATATATGTATAAAAAAATTGCCTGTGCTCAAATCAAAATACTTAGCCGTAATAGCAATAAAGAATTGAATATTCTGAAAATTTAATCGAGCAAAGTTCAATCGCCCAGGTATAATGAGTTTTTAATATCTGAGTGAAAATTAACAATATTTGTTATTAGTAAAGGAGGTATAAGGTCTAGGAAAATGATAATCGAAAGCTTTTAGACACTTTTCTAGGCTTTTTTATATGAAGGAGACTAAAGCTTTGCGATGTTTTTAAACAAAAATCATGGTAGGGGTCATTTTTCTTGGTATACCACTACAATAATCGTAAGATACCGGATGGAAAATGTTCAAAAAGGAAGCATAATTTAAATACCTGATAAAGGTAAATGTATGTAAATTGATTGAATACATATTCGCTTCAATGAACACAACTCTTGTAGCCCTGTTAATCCACTCATTTTTCTCCAATACTGTTAATCCTTTATCGTATTGTGAGGTAGTAATATCCATTTTTGATAAAAAACTTGTGACAAAACCTCCGTCGGGGTATTTGTCAAATATTCCTGGATAAACAATTTCTGATCCTTTTGTTAGTGCTCTGCTAATTTGACTGTATTGGCGACTGTATATTTAAGTAAACGTGTTAAAATAGAGACGAACTTTGCATTTTTTAAACCAGTGGCTTTCAACCTTTGATCCGCAGGTTTTTGGGGGATTTAAAAGGTTAAAACCCAATTCTTTAAACACATACACAACTTACAGATCAGTATGCACATATCCATGCTCCTTACTAAAATGTGACGCTAATCTATCCTCATGTGATCCAGAATATGTCGAATAGCAGGGTTTAAATGTTTTTACCAAATTAAACAAATTGTTTTCTGATATCTTTGAGCACGAATGTTCTGATACTTTTTTCTAAAAGATAAATTTTTGAGAAACAAAAATTGGTAAGTGTCAGTTGCAACAACGCTACCTTGTGTTAAAAATGGCACTAGCTCAAAATAGGAAATTTTATTTTAGTGGATATATTTTTTGTAAGTATCTTGACAAAAGTAAAACAACTCAAGAAAGTGTATCTATAGGAAAATTATACTTAAAAATTTCCTATTTTGGATTGGTTACTTTTGTGGCTCCAGATGGCGCAGTTGTGCAAGTGACACATACAAGAGAAAAATAAACCGTACCATTCTTAGGCGTGGAAAACCGATCAAAAATGATGATAATTTATCATGTCCACCCGTACCATCCACCAATTCAATGCTTTTATTGTAATAAACATCCCATTTTAGTAATCTTACAAATGTTGCATTCAAGAACTTTAATTAAGCAGATAATAAGATATTTGTGATAAAAAATAGGTCGCATTAAAAACTTACTAAGTACACTTTTTTTGTAGTGGTTACTTCATTAAATTCAAACGACTGTTTTCCATACTCAGTGTTATTTAATAAAATATTTTTGATTTGATCGTGCATTAAATTTTTATCTTCGGTTGAATTATATTCAAAGCTATTTCCTATCAAAAAACCCCATTAGCGATTTAAAGCGTATTTGAAACTGATTCAATTCATACCGACAATTAGAAGAAGCCAAAATATTAATACCATTATCATTTCGGCAAGTACAACTTTTGGATATTTTATAGACTTTGGAAAATCATATGCGATTTGCTGAGTTTTCCAGAAAGCTGTAAAAGAAGTTTAAGGCGTATTATAACGTAGAAATTTGGATCTCATCAATAAAATTATAAACAGTTCCAATAATTGCAGAAATTAATGTATTAATTAAAAATTCATTTTTGTTTAAATTTTATAACAATGTATCATTATTCATATTATACCCAGATGAGTAGATATCATTTCTTATTAGTAGTATAGATATTCATTATTGAAAGTTAACCTCTTTCTATCGTATTCTCTTTGGTTGAGACGAACGAAAACAATTTCTTTTTTACATATAAAACCAAATGTGTTCTTCTCGTGAAATACACAACTTGTTACTGAATGAATTGACTAATAGATTTCGACAGATTTGTAAAAGCTTTGGATAGCTTTACCTAATAACTATCAAATGAAAAATTAAATTACAATAAATTTAATTAGGTACAAACTTATTTAACGCCTTATTAACTGTGTTTTGAAATTTGGAACTTATATGCAGGTAGTTTATTAGAAATCTGCCCATTTGCCAATTTACTAATAAATAACTGAAAATTACAGTGCAAAGTAAATTTACATTTTTATGATAAAAAAACTGCATTAAAAATTGTAAATTATATAAGAATTCGTTAAATATAATGGGCTCTACACACGTTGAGATCTGCATTGCCACTTGCATCGCGTAAGGTGGCGATAGATGCATCTGAGATTTGTAGCCATATTGTTTCAACTGTTCTTACACGTTATAAATATATCAGTTTATTCACAATTTTTATATTTTAGTAGCGTGATACTTCATAGTGAGACCACACACGTTTGAACATGTATCAGCTGCATGAGATCTGCATCGGGGTTAAAGCGATGCAAAGAGCGATACCCGCTGATACCGATGCAGCGATACTGAGACGGCCCATCCACGTTGAGATCTGCATCGCAATACTGATGCATGAGATAAGTGGCGATGCAGATCTCAACGTGTGTGGAGCCCATAAGACACTTAAAATCACCCCTATTCATAAAAACTAGTAACAATTAAACATTTAGTATTTTTCTAATTGGATACCATTCATAGTTTCTTTCGGAAATTCGGGCATAGGATATGTGCGATCATAGCTAAACAATTGTACTGCTCTATCCACCGCCAATTCTCCATCTATTAGGAATGCACCTCCCTTGTCAAGAGTTTTTTCTTTTTCTTCAAAATAATCACCCATTTTGGTAACTTCTTAATAACTGTTTAGCAAATCAAATATGACAATTCAAAAAAAATATAAACTTTTGCAAATTTTTTAATCAGATATTAGACGTATGATAAATTGAATGACAATGCTTCCATATATATTTGTTTCTAGGGAAATAGGACCATGTTAATAAGTCGCTAACAACAAGGACCTTATAATTTATTACATATTCTCAAATATATGCTGCGAAGGGTTACAAAACTTTCTTTATTTCACTGTTGGTAAAGAGAACATTATTGTTGGTATTGTTTGGTTTAATAAATCCAAATAAGCGTAAAAATTAATAAAAAGAATGGCAATAAAATTTTCTATATAAACATAGCTAAATGTTTACAGCTTCTATATATTTAAACGACTTCCCTTAGACTTTACAAAGCCAGATACTTTACAATTGCACAGATACTTTTCTAAGAACCCCTTTTTCTGACTTAGGGGGACTTCAAAACAAATATTTCCACTGAAAACTCGAAATTAAAAATTTGACCCGATTACATGATTAATTTTTTGAATTATTTGAAACATAAACGAGGATGATACGATCAGAGAAATAGATGATCATAACAATAAATACTCAAAGACATTGTCCTATAGTCATAACATTATTTTCCTGAATTTTAGGAAATTTTTTTAAAAGTAAATTCCCAGCTCATTTATTTGCAGAGACAAATCCATGTTACATTTAAATATAACAAAATTGAATGATTACCAAATGGCATCATATTGGGAATGTTAAACGCTGGCAAAGCGTTTTTCATTTGTTTGTCTAAAAATTATGAATTTAAAATTTCAAATATAAGTAGGTAGGGTCAGAGCTTTGATGAATTAGAACACGACAGATTTGTTGCATTATTTGAAATAATCCATCATAACAATCATAACTATAACTATAACTTAATGCTATTGTCCTATGGTTATAACATGATGCTCCTGAATTTTAGTAAGTTCTTTAAAACAAATACCCAACTTATATTATTCTTATATTATTCGAATGCAAATTCATCGAAAATCAATTCATCGAATGATCAATTCATCGAATCACCAATTTTTCGAAAAAAAATTTTTTTTATAGATATTTGAAAGAAATGACAAGGGGACCGGAAAAAAGCTAAAACAGCAGTGGTCAACAAAAGTTGAGAATTTTATAAATAAAAAATTGACAATAAAAGTGTTAGCTATAAGACAGACGTCGAGAACCTTTAATACTTTTTTTTGTTGATATTATTAGATATGATTGAATCAGCACATAGCAGTTACGGAGCGATCCAATACTACTTGATAACCACTGATGAATATTGGCAATCGAAATACGTATCTGGGCAAAACGTCAAAAAATACGATTCAACTTTTGCTTAAATTTCTGTTTATAGTTTACTTATGTAAATTAGTAAATTACCTTTTATAAGGTTAAGGAATATTTTAATAAGTAGGTGTTTCAAAAATAAAAAAATACTTTCATCGCCAATTTTTCATTTATAAAATTGTCAACTTTTGTTGACCACTGCTGTTTTAGCTTTTTTCCGGTCCCCTTGTCATTTCTTTCAAATATCTATAAAAAAAATTTTTTTCGATGAATTGATTTTCGATGAATTTGCATTCGATTTTATGAAAGACAGAATCAAAAACAAAATATCTGCTGCCAGGCGTCACAGTACTTTCTTTTACTTTCATTAATGAAACTCGTTGTTGGTTAAAAGAACTATAAGTAGTACTTTATAACCATACATATAAGCATGCTATATGCATACAGCCTAATACGTATATGGATATACGAATTCCTAACCTTCACCCCAGAACCGCCCTTATTCGAATTTTCCCAGAAGAAGTTTCAAATAAATACTGTAGGCATCTATAAGTCTAAGATCTATAGAAATTTTAAAGAAAATCGTTGGACCCGTTTTTGAAAAAAACTTTCAAAAGCTCAAAAACTTCAAGAATAGAGTATAGCTTTCAGTTAACCGATTTCAACCAAAAGCTTCGCGACACAATTAGATATAATATGCAGGCTAAATTCAAAGTTTTCCAATTTTCAAGAAATTCGGATAATGCTTTCGACACGATATGGCTGTCACATACTTACACAATACACACACATACAGACATGTTTCTAAAAATCACTTTTTTGGACTCAAGGGACCCAAAACAAGTACTTTTGGTGAAAGCTCGAATTCGAAAATTCGACCCAATTACAATACTTCCTTTACTATATAGTCGCTTAATTTATGATAGTAGATAGTAAAAGAAAGTAAAAAGTTATTACAGAATACTTTTTAGTACGGGAAAATGTCTCATTTACCCGGGAAATTGAAAAACAGGTTGGAACAAAAATTATGCATAAACTATACATTTTTAGTTGAAAATGAATATTGGTGATATTTAAGTATGATGATAGCTAATTATGCGAATCATTATCTACAATACGTTTTATTTCGGAAAAATTTCTCATTTCAACGGAAAAATAGAAAAACTGGTGTAAAGAAAAATCATGCTGAAACTAAACGTTGTTAGCTGATTATAATGTATTAATAGTAATAACTCATAATGTCTACACGGAAAAAAATAACTTTCTTATCCTACAGTCTTATTTTTATCCTAGAAAAATGTGCGGTTCCCGTAGGATAGGATAAGAATTGTATCCTTCAGGAACTGAGTATTTAAAAGGAGTTTCGTGAAAGTTCATGGATAAGCATTTTAACGGATTTTCCTCAAGAAAGATTGGTCTACCTTTTATCCAAGAAAAATGTACGGGCCCGTGGGCTAGATACGTTTTTATTTTTCATAGAGCAAAAAGTCGACATAATTGTACTCTTCCCGTGGGATAACAAGACAATTGTATCTTACAGGAACCGTGTATTTAAAAGAAGTTTCGTTAAAGTACGTGAAATAGAGTTCTAGCGCATTATCCTCAAGAAGGCCTGATCTCTTTTTTATCCAGGAAAAATGTACTACTCTCGTAATATAGATATGTTTTGTTTGTCATAGAGCAAAAGATTGACATGATTGTTTGCAATAGGGTAGTTGAAAGATCAGAGAATAATATAGATTATTAATTCGTATGATAGAATAATGCACGGTTCTCAAAAGATAGCATAACAATTGTACTTGTCCTGTAGGAATCGTGTTTTTAAAAAAGCTTTATCTAAAGTTCGTGAAATAGCGTTTTAACACAATCACTCCAAAAAAGTTAAAATAAAAATGACAATTTTTACTGCAAAATATGATTTTTAATTTAACATCCGATTAAATTATCGATAACATCGATAAATTTATAATGAAAATTTTTGAAACATTGAAACTTCTTTCAATTTTTTAACCGACTTCAAAAAAAGGAGGAGGTTCTCAATTCGACTGTATGTTTTTTTTTTTTTTTTTTTTTTTTATGTTTGTTACCTCAGCATTTCCGACTGGGAGAAGCCATTTTGATGATTCTTTTTTTATTTGAAAGCTGGTGCTTCCCGAATGGTCCCATTTTAATTTGAAGGAAATCGTTTACTTCTAAAGGGTTGAAAACTAAGGGATGAAATACTAACTTCTTATTGGATAGCTCGATTTTGGTAGTTCTTTTTTTATTTGAAAGCTGGTGCTTTTCGTGGGGTCCAGTTTTAATTTGAGGGAAATCTTTCACTTCTAAGGGGTTGAAAACTAAGGGATGAAATATTAACTTCTTATTGGATAGCTCGATTTTGATAATTCTTTTTTTATTTGTAGAACACAGCCTTAAATTAATCTCCTATCTATTTAAAAAAAAAAAAAAAAAAACTCCACTCATAAAGGGTTAAAAATTAGAGATGAAATAATATTATAAATTTTTTCTGGCTAACCCGATTTTGATAATTTTGTTTCTATTACGTACAACTTACCTTTAAATTGTTCACATTTCAATTTGAAGAAAAAAGTCCACCCCTTAAAGATGAAAATAGGGGATGGAATAGTGACATTTAACCGAATTTTGATAATTTTTTTTCTGTTGGAAAGAATAATCCACTTAGTTTTGTTATTACATTTAAAAGCAAAAAATTTCAACCCTTAAGGGCAAAAAGGGATGATGTAGTAACTTTTAATATTAAACGGTGCTGCCTCATATGAGCAGCGCGTTTGGAAGGTTAACCATTTTCAAGAAAATAAAATCATTTATCAAACTTCAGATCACTAAAACGCGAGAAATAAATAAATATTATAAAAAAATGAAAAACCGACTTCAAAATATATAAAAATTCTTAAACAAAAAATGCACCAAAAAGTAACAAAATAATGGCGTATCCTTGCAGTATCTACAACTTACAAATTATTAGGGTTATACAATGTACAAATATTGTTATTTTTGGAGTTGGTGTCAGTCAATAAAATAAATATTAATAGTAATTTGTAAAAATTTTAAAAAGGTTTAGTTGGTAATTGTTATTTTATAGTTTAAAGGTCGCTAGATATTGTTACAGTTTGAGTATATTGTTTAAAAGTTCATTTGAAAAATAATTTTCATAAGGTACCAATATAGTCGTATTTCCTTGGCTGACACCAACTCCAAAAATAACAATAGTTGTACATTGTATAACCCTAATAATTTGTAAGTTGTAGATACTGCAAGGATACGCCATTATTTTGTTACTTTTTGGTGCATTTTTTGTTTAAGAATTTTTATATATTTTGAAGTCGGTTTTTCATTTTTTTATAATATTTATTTATAATTTTTGAATGTCTATAATGTTTCGAAATAAACGTGTTAAATTATATTCAAACAGTCAACAATTACTTCACTTTCTCAACTTTTTGAACTATTGAAAACTTTGAACTTGGCGAAAAACTCAGTTAAATATTGAATACATTCAACATTTTCGAATTGTATTGCTACTTAAAGAACACAAGTAAAGGTATTTTATAATATTCATAAAAACGTATAGAACCCTATAAGATAGCTCTTCTAGATAGCTATATGGAATATCTTCCTGGAAAAGTAGTTGATCGAATTTTCATGAACTTTCTATGAATCAAAGATCTAGAAATATCTATCTGTCTTTTTTGTTGATGGGATGAACGTTTCTATTATTCAATCAGTATAATTTAGATACGCTCAGCGAAGCGGGCGGGGACCAGCTAGTTAAATTATAAAATTCATGACATACCAGTTGTACAGGAAGAAAATCCACGGTAAAGGCAAAGTTTTTAGACATGGACATCCAGCGTAACGAAATGGACGCAGACTTACGTTTTCATCTATACGATTTATACACTATTAAGAATGTCAAAATATCCCGGATAAATTTCATTCAAAGCGATGCACCGGTTTTCCAACACACACTAACATATTAATGTTCACTCAAAACTGCTTACATTCGGGAATTCGGGATAAATCAAGATACCTTCTCAAACGCCAGAATTAATTGGCGTCATTGAGCTTCAACTGTTTAAATTTTAAGCTGGTTTAAACAAACGACCATTCTTGATGACGACCGCGCAAACGGCGCAAACTCCAACCGCTACGAAATTTATATACAAATAATTTTGGTTTTGATGAAAATTTAAGAAATATCGATAACTAAAACTGGAAATTGACAATCCTATTTAAATATGTTTTTTTTTTTTTTAATTCTAAACGATACAAAACATTATTTTAGTTTTATTTTAAATTTTATGTGAGTTGATTATAAAAGTTGGTTCATATCTTTACTTACCACGCAGCTTTTATATTATACCTACAGAGGGCCACGCAAACTTGTTGTGACTTGTTATATTTTTTCGTCTTGCGGTTGGTGACATTGAGTTGAATTTATGTAAATGGTGCATACATTTCGTGAATTTTGTTTTGTTATTTGATAAAAGTCATGGTAAGTAATTGTGCATTAACAAAATTAAATAATAATCTAAGTAGCCGATAATATTTGAAACATTTATACATATTTTTTATTTTGCCATTAACTTATTTCCCACAAAATCTCATATTGTTTACAACATCACATCAAGTTTACATCAACTTGATAATGCAGTTAAATTATGTTTTTACTAATTTGTTGCAAATGTTATCAATACTTTTATTTCGGATAACATCAACCAAATTAAATGGTGATATCGGTTATATTTGAAAAAAAAGAACTAAATACGAAGTTAAAAAAAAATCAATATGCACATGGGTTATTATTTTTCGCAATTTCTCAATGAACGTATCGATCGTATCGCTGGTCGTCTACCGCATTGAACTCGATATTTTTGATTTTAAAAAAATTTGTTGTTATTAGGTTGCAAATAGGGTTGTTATACGTTTTGAATTTCGCTTTACTATTTCGCCACCCTAACCAAGTCATCCCCAATTCATTTGTAAAACATATGTTGAGGGTGTGTATTACAGTATTCTTCAAAGTGAGGATGTACTTATGGGAAAAAAAGAATCTTCTATGATTCATGCAAAAAAAAAAAAACGTTTCCTGCTCTATTCAATTTTTTCAAAGGGTGCAAAATGTTTGAAAACCTTGAACTTAAAAGAAATTGAGATATTGATTTCCAAGCTACTTTCTCGTATAATAACTAAATGCTGTATGCATGTTTTACGACTTATATTAACTTATACTTTCTTCGAAAACTCTGTGTCTTTTAGAAAGAATGTTATTACGACTTCATTTCTTTTATAATAAAATAAAAATGATTTTTAAACGCAGGAAATAAAGTAAGTTCGTTTAAGTAACTCGTAAAACGAGGTCTCTCAGATTTCAGTGCTTTTATTTTTCTTGACTGATTTTAAATTGTAAGCCGCCTGAAAACTTTGTGCTATATACCTTTTGGAAATTAGTAACAACCAGAGTCATGTCTTTAGAGCCCTTTGAAACACTAAAATTAGATCTGTAGCGTAAGTGGTGCGATCGGTGCCTCAGCACCAGGTGTCGAATGATAAAGCTGCTGCACGATTATTATAGTACCGATCCCTAAAATCTCAGAATCGAATGTTTTAAATCCCAGAATTTCAAAAATAAAAAAACCTTCTGGGATCCCAAGATTATATTTTCTAGATAGACCACACAGTATTATGGTACAGAGACATAATCAACCAGTTCAATAAATTGATGATAGTCACAGATGAAGAATGGCAGTTATAATTAACTCTCCCTCTTCCTGATTTTGGCAGCTTCATTATTTCTACAATTTTTTGCATCTGAGCTTGGCTCATTTAGCAACTTGTCTATCTGATAAAAATATTTGATGGGGGGAAACAGCGCAGTTAGACTAGGGAAAATAATTTTTGAACAGAAAAAAAATTATAGTAGGATGAAACTCATTGGAATATAACAAAAGTGAAAGGAAAAATAAATTAAGGTCGATCTGAGGTGGGGAAGTGGAAGGGGAGGGGGTAGAAACGGTTTATCTTGATTTCCGACAAAACTATAAGTCCTATGGAAAAAAGTTAAATGGCAAGGTTGTAGATAATAAGTAGATCTACACTTTTTGTGCTAACACCTTCTTCACATAACCTCAAAATTTATGCGAAAAATGCCAATAACTTAGTTTTTGGTTTTTTATTTTTATCTTTTACAAACAAAAAATTTTTTTTTATGAAATTTGGTAAAAACTTACCTCTTAATGTCCCGAACATACTGTAATTTTTTTGATTTAAAATATTAATTTTTTCACCTTATAATAACTTTGTATCGAAAAAGCACCCTAATTTTCAATCGAAAATGCTTAGTGTGTTCTCAATTACAGTGTGTTTGGGACATTAAAAGGTAAATTTTTACAAAAATTCATGACAAAAAAATTTTTTTTTGTAAAAGATAAAACTAAAAACTTGGTTGTTGGAAATTTTCACATAAATTTTGAGGTTATGTGAAAAAAATGTCAGTACAAAAGTTGTAGATCATCTAATTACCTACAACTTTGCTATTTAACTTTTTTCTATAGGACTTTTAGTTTTGTCGGAAATCGAGATAAACCGTTTCTACCCTTAAACCCCTCCCCCTTTTCCACTTATCCACCAACGATCGACCTTAATTTATTTTTCTTTTCATTTTTGTTATATTCTCTTCCTTTTCCAAAGGGTTTTATCGTACTATAATTTTGTTCCCTTTTTACCATTTTCAAAGGCTAAAAGCACTGGTCTAAGTGGTTGTTTCCATCTTTACATAGTATAAAACAAAGTCGCTCCCGCTGTCTGTTCTCTTAGACCTTTTAAACTACAAAACGGATTTTAATGCAGTTTTCAGAAATTGATAGAGTGAATCAAGAGGAAGGTTTGCATTTATAAAACATGCATATTATAGTAGAGAAAAGTTGGAAAATTCAAAGATGTGTAATGTGATGTCATAACAAACATATTTTTGTGCACTTACATTGCAAACGCTGGCTAAACCTTACGAAATAGATCAAACTAATATACAGCGAAATTGCGTGTCTTGAAAAGATTGATAAAAAAGTCCGCGACGGTATATGTCTATCTTTTAAGGATAACCCACAGGAACCATTTTCATCTTTTACATATTTGAAAATCAAATGAAAGTTTCTATCATCATTTTCTGTTAAAATAGAATGATTTTTCAATTTTGTTGAGAAGGTGGGGAATCAATCAATCAATTAAATTTAGATACTCGCAGCAAAGTGAGCGGGTATCAGCTAGTATAAAATAAAATGCACAGCATCAACAGATCAGGCTCATTCAGCTTCTTGTGGACCTCAAGGTTTGGGTGTACTCGAAATACTACGAAGCACTCGGTGTACTCTGCTGGTGCTTCCCCGCATTATTCTTAATTTCTTTTTCAATTGTGTTGATATTTAAATCTCTGTGTACACCAGAGTTCCTAATGTACCAGGGTGCATTGACAATGCCTCTAAGCACTTTACTTTGAAGTGTTTGGATAATTTTCTTGTTCGTGGACTTTGCACAGCCCCAAAGCTGGATGCCGTATGCCCAGATGGGTCTTAAAATTTGTTTATAAAGTAGGACTCTATTGTGTGTGCTTAGACTTGCTTATCTTCATTTAAAGTTCCCGATTCTTGACCTTCACGTGTTCCTTCAAACACAATTAATGATTTATATAAATGCACAGTAAAAAATTTCGGTCCATTCAATTGTCCTATAACCGCTTTTCACTGTATTTAAATTATATTTTTATAAATTTTTATATTCCTCACAGTTAACGAGTTGGTTTAGGATTTGTCACTAACTGTATTTTCTGAAGAACTAAAAATAAATAAAACTTAGCCATATCAGGAATAATTTATGCATTTTCTAATACCTTACGTAGACTGCAATTTTTTCTACATTTCTATTTTTTTTATTATTACATGTTTAGTCGTGGGTTCGTTGGATCTATTGCCATGTCCTTACCAGTGTCTTCGTATGAAGAATTGTTGAGGACTGTGCGAGGCCTCAATCAAGAGGCTCGCCAAGTCCAACGTCTTGCGTCTCCTCTTCTTGCACATCTACAACAAAATGTTCCACCTACAGGTAAACTATAAAATATAAAAAAAAAAAATTATAAAATCTAAATTCATTGTTTGCTTGTTATTTTTATAGATAGACCCGAAAGTGAACCTGGAACATCCAACAGTCTTCACATCCAAAATTCGTCGAATGTAAGTACTAACTATTCTAAAAAAAATCAAAAACACCTTGACCTAAATTTTTCACAGAACTAAAATTAGTGTAAATAAACAATGCTAATATTTGCAATAATAACACATTTCCTTAAACGTTGCCATTGTTTAATCATAATTGATATCTTCTTAAATGGAACGACCCACGTAAATGAAAACCAAAATAAATATAATTTGTGTTAGCATTAATGTAATATAATATAATTGCTGAGCATACAAATTGATTTCATTAAGATTGTATCATTGATATTAGTAATTATTTACTTTTTTTCTACTGACTTCAG
This sequence comes from Sisyra nigra, assembly GCA_958496155.1. Classification (NCBI taxonomy): domain Eukaryota; kingdom Metazoa; phylum Arthropoda; class Insecta; order Neuroptera; family Sisyridae; genus Sisyra; species Sisyra nigra. The sequence continues at coordinate 7,505,760 of OY292318.1, forward strand.
GCCACTGCAAAAGAAATAAGAAATTAACATATAAAATTGTATGTAGTCGTAATTAGAATGGATGACTTTAGTTATCGTGCTCCTACATAATTTTTCATTTCGATGTAAATTTGATTGTTGTTTTGGAAGAGTTTTATAAGATTAAGTTTAGTGAAAAGATATTATCGATTTAGGAAATAACTTTCTAAAAAAAACTCCGTCAGGAAGTTCTTGACGTTATTTTTTAACTCTAAATAAATATTATTAAAAACTATTTAATAATTATATTGATATATATTATAACGTGCTACAAAACGTTTAATGAGACAAACTGTTTTATTTGTTTCAAATCACCAATAAACAATTTATCTCAAAAACCACCTTAGGCCGCGTTTACACGGTTCGACTTCAGTTGAATTCAGTTGAAATTTTTGACTGAGTCAAACATTTTGTCGATCGAGTCGACCCCGGTCAGTTTTCTTTCAATTCTGCTCAATTTGCTTCCAATTCGACTCGCTTGTGCTTCACTTCTCGCGTTGCTTACCCCGCTACGATCTCAAAGATTGTGAATTGTTGATCAACTAAAGTTGAACCGTGTGAACGCGGCCTTACTTGAATCGCGAATTTCAAATCGCTTGTATCACTAATTGAGTAAGAAGCCAAACTTCAATCACTTGATCTCATTGAATGACTGCATGTTGCATTCTCAGTCGCTTATATCTGTAACTTGGTTCTAAAAGGGTCAATGCTCATTTTACTATTCCCAGAAAATGCCAAATTAATTTAATGTCACATTGGCTCTTTTTGCACTAACAGTACTTGATAAATGGAGATCATTTGTTTGCATAATACGATTTCTCCAATTTTGGACATTGGCCCTTTTAGAACCAAGGTACAGATATATAGGCAGCCTATTTATTCGAGATCATTTTAGAGATTTCGATTGCCGAACCCTTTCAAACTTCCATGGTCGTTGATTTGAATATTCATTATCGACAATGGAAATTTGAATTTCTGGAACACTCGAATGTTCTATTCTTTCATCATCCATTGCTGATCATTGTCTCAGTCTTTGTTCGTTAAAAAATAATACATATTAATCGATGCATTCGGTTGATTTTTAATGCTATTTTTCATCTTATTAAGGGACTTCAGTGGTTCTTAACCTAGGTTGTATCGATCGAACCCCAGGGGTTTGGTAGAGGTCACAATATACACACAACTCATTTAAGGTATATGGACATATCGATACCTACCTATATTTGAATTTGAAAAAGTGTTAAAATTTTTTTTTCCAATTAAGAAGGGTTCGGTGAATGCGCATATGAAACTGGTGGGGTTCGGCACCTCCAACAAGGTTAAGAACTACTGGACTAATTTATTATGTAACCTTGAGGTTTTGAATTTTGTAGTTATCGATATTTTTTTCATCAACTACAGATCATTGATTTAAAAATGCTGTAATTGCTTTGGATAAAATATTAAGTTTGATATATTTTTTTAAATTTTAATTACAATGGGCTAGTTTTTTGACGTGATAACGTCTTATAAATTGATGAACTACGACAGCCAGTCTGAAAAAGTGTCACGTTCCATTTGGGCCTGTGCGTGCAAGCGAGAACGCGATACAAGCGATAGAGAGGCAATTGTTGAATCCTAGACAACGTGTTTTGTGTTTCTTCTAAAATTTACTTAATAAGATTTAAAATTGATTTCCTTCATAATTTTCAATCTGATTTCATTTTGAAAAAATTGTTAATTTTCAATTAACTCCTTCTTTGCATTAAACAAAATAAGACCATTCAGGGATAATACTTCAATTCATAAAAGTATGCAATTTTTCATCAATGTTTCTTTATGATGTTATCACGTAAAACTATCGTTCGTAAACCGACTTTACAGATTACCATTTTTTTTTTTTGGTTATAAAAGATCGTTATCTGTCATTCCAAATTCCTAATCTCTGCAAGAAACAGCTAGCGTTGTCCCACTGTTCTGGGGCTTCCATTGCCTCCTGAATGGGGTGTGATGAACCCGTTTCGTTCCTCAATCCTTTGAGAAGTTCACATTCGACTTAGTGTTTAGCGGTGAGGGGGGATGAGTGAGTTAATGTTATGTGTCTTATCCTCAATCGAGTTACAATGACCTGGGTAGGTCAGGGGATGGCTTCAATGGGTGGTTTAGTAAATATCGATGTTCTGATAGAGTGGAGTTTGGAGGTTTAGTTTTTCCATTCTGTGTTCTATACCATTCTGATCCTTTTGCTGAGGTGCTTCTTGAAGTCCTCGAGTGACCTAGGTGTTTGGGACACAAAACTGTTTTGTTTATCTCAATTAAGGGATGGCTTCAGGAAGCAATGCAGATTGTTTAGAACCGAACTGAGCAAACATTCGGGTTACTATACAAAAACTCTTTGTGGTTGTATGTAGAATGAAGTCGTAAAATTCGGTGATAATTTTTTTTTAATTAATAAAAATACGTACACAAATAAAAACGACATGAAATTCAAGAACGAATTATACTGGAATGAAAGACTTGAAATGCAAGTGGTCGACAAGTCAACGTTTTCCTCTACAATTATCTTAATTAAAAATTGAAAACTTTCCACTTGTTACCCTGAAATCCTCTAAGCACTAATTACACACAAAATATAGGTAGCGTTTTTAACACCAAGAAAGAATAATAGAATCATGTATTTTTACAGTTACAAGAAATAATTAATTAACTAATGTATATATATAGTATAGGAAAATTAAAGGGCGAGGTTTTACTACGAAAACTTTTTGTCAAAAATATTTTCATCAAGTTTTAATCCATCCAATGTTCGTTTTAAACATTCAAAATTATATTTTCTTACTTAAGAAAAGCCCGAGGGGTTATTTTAAAGTTTGTCAAGTTTTTACGTTACTTCACGTATAGACAGTAATTAATAATGAATGTAATTTTTCGGTTCTATTTTTGTAATGTCGTTGTCCTGACGCCCGACGGAAAAACTCGCGGAAAATATACGAAAATAAATCTAGACAAAATTAATTTTTCAAAAATAAGTGATTATTCTTATTTTAACTAGCCATCATAAATATTATTAAAATTGATGATTTCGCGTCATCTGCTGCATAGAAAACTGAATAACGAATAAAAAATAAATAAATAAATACACAGACAACGCATTTGTCGTTAAATGTAATTATAATTGTAACGCTGCGAAAATTTATTATTTAACTCATTTCGTGCTGGGGAATTTATTAAATTAATTATTTAATTTTCAATGTTATTAGTAATGTGTTTTATACGCTGTACAATATTATAGGGATATCTAGCTCATAAAACATTATTATATGTGTTAAATATAGTTAATGATGTGTTATATATTATCGTATAATATATTACTAGTTGTTCTGGGGCGCCTATGGCGCCCTATTTTTTTTAAAAAAGCCCAAGTTTCTTACGTGAAAGTTATTGCATGCGTTCGTATCAGTGTGTTTGACAACCAAAAGTTATGAATGAGTTCAATAAAAAGAATGAATAATTTATTTTTAATTTATAAATGCTTTATTTGTTTATAAAATTTCTTGATACACAACATTGCGAGTGAAAATACGATTAACATTGAGTAAATGTCCTTGTTGTGGGGTTGGCTCAATAGTAGTAGGCATAGTATAGGCAACATAGTAGGCATTGAGCGTTACAGAATTAGTGAGTGAGTGAATCAGTGACCTGGGCTTTTATATTATCTTATTATTATAGTATTGATTTATACCATGTAGACAGGAACTGTTAATGTTTTCTATTATTTAAGTTTTTCAATAAATCAAATTAACATAAGGTTTTTGAGCAGCCTAGAAAAAATCAGTGCATACAAAATAACGTAAAAAACATAATCCCCAATTTGGATTAATAGTCCCAAGAGCTAGTGATGCACGTTGAAATTTTGTGTAGTAATAGGTACTTACTGGGTAGATAAACAGGTGATCATGTGTTGACCTGACCTACCTGAAGACACCAGCTACTACTGCGCTTACAGGCTCATTTACACTTTGATTAGTCTGAGCGATTATTTATTCTTGTGAGTGATTCAAGTGTGCCGTGGGAGTAGTGTCCACTAAACTGTTAAGCAGCTAAAACACGCCTAGCAATAAAACTAAGCATTGTAGCTAAACAGTAAAGTGTATCCTACTTGCACGGCGCACTTGCATTAATCACTCACAAGGATACCCAATCGCTAAACACTCGCACTTGCACTTCTCAAAGTGTAATTGAGTCTTAAGAGAAAGGTGCAAAAATGTTTATTGTTTATATATAAAAAACAATGGGTTTAAGAAAAAATATCTCGAGTAAAATTAAAGCTAAAAAAATTTGCAACAAGTTTGCTTCTATAAATGGTTTTTCTGATAGGTTTCGAGATTTAAGCCTTCAGAAGTTAGATCCCATACCTATAGTCAAATATTCTCTTCACTCTACAAACCTTTCATTCATTCCGTTAGGGCGCTTCTATAATTGGTTACTTTATTTAATTAATATCTAATTAACGGTGGATCAGTTGCAGAAATGTCCAAGTATTTATAAAGTGAGTACCTTTACCTTTACCTTACCTTTTAATTTATGTTTCAACAATTTCTTAGTAAATGTTAATTAAATTGAATCTATTGAGTGAACAAATCTTCATAAGAATAAATTACGGTATATACCTACACTATTTTTAAATTGATATAACTTTTGAAGGGCTTAGTCAATCATTTTAAATTTTTAGCAGTAGGTTAAGAATTAATTAAGGGACATCTTAGTGACTTTTTGTTTGTTTGTGATTATTTCGATTTATTCCTCCAAATATCCTTAAAACCCCAGAATCGCGTAATTGTAGCTACTTTACAAAACTCGACCGAAGCCTTTGATATCCGTTAGCAACACCAAATATTTAAATTAAACTGGTTTATTATTGGTTATATCAGGTTAAATTTAAAATGAATTGGTTTACTTATCAATAAAGTGCGCTGCATAACAACAAGGTTCCCACCAAATGTGATGGAAAACTAAAAATATCTATGGTAATTGGAAGATTTCACGGCTAAAGTGAATTGAATTAGTAGATACTGTTTCAGAAGTGACAGGTTAAATAGGCTCCCTACCGTTTAGCATTGAGTGGCAACCCGCTGCGTTCTGCGTTCAATGCTATTTTTAATCCGATTAAGCGATTAACTTATTTTTTCGCCTTGCAATTCATCGATATTTTTTTTACCAAGTACAGAACATTAAATGAAAATCGTAGTTATACATCAACGTGATTTTTCAAAATATACCTAATGAATTTTAAATAACTATTAATTCCTGGAATAGTGCACGGCTCTGTAAAATGAATAACTTCTTCTAGCATAAACAATTGTACTGAAATTTTATATGAAGATATCTTAAGATAAAACATGTAGTACCTACCAAACTACGAATTCATTACACTTAAATGGTTGAACAGATTTAAATGAATCTGAAATGGAAGTTTTTCGAAACTTAAGTGTTCGGAACTACCATCTTTTTCCGAAAATAACACACTGTCTTACTTTCTTTTTTAGTTCAAAATATGCGCCATGGCTTATTTTCGAGGGAGGGCAAAAATAAAAGTATATTTATATATTTTTATTTAATATTTATTTATTTTACACAGAATACAGAAATTTACATTTATTCAATTACAGTCATGTCATCTTCTTCTGGAACATCGTCATAAATTATCAAATCCTGAATTCTGTTCTGATTTGCCTCCAAATCCATTTCCCGTTGAATCATTGGTCCGAATCTCGCATGTCTTGCAATATAGCTATCGTTTAATGAATACTTCTTGTCTAAGTAGCCTGTTCGTAGTGCATTGGAAACACAACCGTCAGTTATTTTGTCCCATGAATTTTTTACCCAATTCACAACCTCTTGTAAGCCTGTTTTTACAAAATTACTTCGATAATTTCTCAACATTCTGTTTTCAATATATTCATTGATTTCCACCCGCAAATGATCCTTGAATGGCTTGTTTATTGCAATGTCAAGTGTCTGGAGGTAACCAGTCATTCCTACCGGAATCATTATTTGATCAATCTGCCTCTCAGCAAGAAAGTTTTTCATATCTATAGCGCGGTGAGTACTGGCTGAATCCCAAACTAGTAAACTTCTATTTCGACCCCTCAACTGCAGTGGTGGCAGCATAAAATTAACCCACTTCCTTATAACTGCTTGGGTGCACCAGGCTTTTTCACTTTCAATGACATAAATTCCTGAAACGCGGTAAATCTGTTTTTTTTTTACCTTTAGTGATTAAAAATGGCGATACTTTCTTGCTATCTAGACGAATCGCCAACATACAGGTAACACGTGCAAATTTTTGAATATCAGCCCTGCTCTCCTGTCGGCAATTCATGCCCAGATGCATTCTTCCAACTCAGAAAATAATGGCTGCCGACCTGATCCAACTCTGCGTTTTTTCTCATTTTCTTGGTCCACCAGTTGACACAGGTTATCGTAGCCTGCACGCCATGTTTGAACCATACGAGTATACGAAGTACGAGTATTAGGGCAGCTAAATATTTTTAATAAATCAACAACATTTTTTAACGAATTCTTTTTTTCATATTTTTTTAACTATGGCTTGTTTTCGGGGGATGGCTTATATTAAAAAAAGTTCTGAAAATCACGATATGGCTTATTTTCGGGGGATGTCTTATTTTCAGAAAAAGACGGTATTCTTTATCCTGAAAAAACGTACAAAGCCCTAACAGATAGCCAACACTTCATTCTGGAAAAGTAGTTTAACGAATTTTGTTGAATTGACTATGAAATATAAACGATTACTTCAGATATATTGTTTGAAAGCAGCACCATTGTATTTTTTTATTTTGGATAGTGCATGAATCTTGAAGGATTACTATTTTCGTTTTATGTCAAAATAGTTTGAAGAAATTTGTTTATATGTTGGTATAATAGTTTCCATCAATCAGTGTAATTTAGCTACACTCAGTGAAGCGGGCGAGTATCAGATAGTTTATATTATATTATCTTTTGATTCAACATTACATACGAATATCGCTAGAACGAAAGCAAAGATAAAGAACTACTCTCTTAAATCGAAATAATGACTTTCGACTATCAAATAGTGACTATTCACTATTTAGTAGTGAAAAGTATACCACTATTTGAATTTAGTGGTATACTCTGCACTACAAAAATAGTAATAGTCACTATTTCAATTTAAGAGCGTATGAGACTTTCGGACTATGGAAATATTACCCTTCCTTTATTGCCAGTCTAGTTACTGATATTATACCTTACATTACCTTACATACCTATTAATACATTATACATTATTAGTACATTACCTATTAATATTTGAAAAAAGATACTCTCGCGTCATATTAAGCAACCTTAATAAAAACATTTATTAATGAAACAATAAATTCTTGTATGCTATCAAATTGATTGATTCTTATATACCTAACTAATATTTCTTCAAATCCTTGTTATTTTGTATTGAAAGATATAGTTAGAGGGGCAATGAATCGGGATTTACAATAAATGCAACAAGAGTATCAGATCGATGCAAATCTATTGCTTCTTAAATATAAATGTTTTGTTAAGACATATGTTATCATTAACATTCTTATTTGATAAAATAAATCTTGTAAATATGTTTGATATTTGAAACCAAGGATTATCTCCTTTTTATATCTGATACAAGCTATAATTCATTATCGGTATAAATCTGTCTGTTAATGCCAAGAGAATGAAAAATTCAATTTTCATGAATTCATATTCTGTTGAAATCGAGCCAAAATTTCATAAGTAAGTATATCAAAGTAAAGTGGATTAAGTTTTTTGACATGTGAAAATGTTGATTTTTTCGACATTGAAATCAACATCTTGTATTTATTTAGATATCAAGCTCTGATTTTTTTCAAAATTTTTTTTGAAGTATTACTTTCAAATTAATTATTCTGTAAATTTTGCTTATAGGGAAATGTAGTAACATCAACCGTTAAGATTGTTATTCTTGTTGAATCTCCGGTAGTAAATACGTTACTTTACGTAATTATTCTTATATTATATGCATATACTTAAAACATATAATAAAACCAAGTGATCATTAATAATAGATCAAAAGTACTGTTTCATTTGCATGGTTTCTTATGGGAAGTTCAAGTAATTGAAAGTGGTTGTTTTATTCCCATACGAATCTGTATATTTCAACTATGCAATCAAACTTATATACTTTCTATATCAATTTGATAGAATCGTATTTAAATGTTTCCTACTTTTTCTTTCTGCCCTTTTTTGTGTTATTAAAAATTGATTTTTTAATGACATTTTTTAAAAGTTTCATGTTTATTTTCTTAACTGGTTATTGGCTTTTATAATATTTAAAACCTTTTGGTCTGTGACCCCATTTTACATTTAAAAGTTTAAAAAAAATCTTTGACTAATTGGTATGTATAGAAACGTATATAAATTATGAAGAAGGAGGTAATTTCAATTAAGAAAATTTATTCTGTGACCCCTTAAATATCTTCACTACCCTCACTTTGAGTATTAGAATTACTGGGATAGAGCTAGGTGTAAAGAGGTTAGGAGCAATGAGGTAAATTCCCTTAAAAAAAAGCTTACAAGAGAACGATTAACGCTGTCTAATATCTAATTGGTATTTGTTACACTGAAAATGGATCATAATTCCAGTAGTTAAAGAATAGATCTCAAAGAAAACTAAACTCAACTAACATTTTTAGTACAATATTATTTTTTTATCATATATATAATTTCCCTTTCTTGGCGTGCGTCCGTGCAGAATGGGATGTCGCTATGCCAACTTAATGGCTGACAGGCTTGCCTTGTATGTTTCAGTATGACAATTCTCTCTGTTATTCCTACTTACGCATTCAAAACGTTGTTAGGAGCAGAGAGAAGACTGAGAGAGCCAGATCGCATGAATACACGGGCTGCCATCTACTCCGAGTAGAGGTTGTTTGGAACTATTCTTTAGTCAGTTTGTGTTCCTTTTTCCACCGGTCTACGCTCGGAACGTCTGCCATAGAGAAGGTTCTCTCTGTCAAAACATACTCGGAACGCTTTTTTTTCTCTCTCAAGAGCATAGATAAGTCGGAAGCTATGTATGTATCGCTATTTCAGTTGAGAATTATAGCTCTACTTATTTTGCGATAGCTTCCGACTTATCTATGCTCATGAGAGAGAAAAAAAAAAGCGTTTCGAGTATGTTTTGACAGAGAGAACCTTCTCTATGGCAGAAGTTCCGAGTGTAGACCGGTAGAAAAAGGAACACAACCTGACTACGGAATAGTTCCAAACAACCTCTACTCGGAGTAGATTGCAGCACGTGTATTATGCAATCTGGCTCTCTAAGTCTTCTCTCTGTTAGGAGTAAGTTGACACAGCGCACGGCATTCAAACATGCCTATTTGCTCAAACCGGCTATTTACATGATTATTCTCATATTAAACATTTTATTGAGATAAAACCTTTAGTTGCGAGTGCAACGGGCAACTACTAGTATTTTTATAAATTAGTGGGGTTCTTTCTTTTGTTAAAATTCAAATTATATTTAGAACAATACAACGGGGTTTACCCATAAGCCTTTTAACTTAAAGTACTTTTGTCGGTTGATAAATGTTCGTCCCTTGATTATTCATGTTTACTCTACTTAGTTTTATTTATACAGATAAGGAAAATTTATTTATTTATTTTTTGTATTATGACTAACGTTTGAAAATATAAGAGGAAAGTATTTATTTGCTCACCATCTATTTATTGTGTTAAAATATTTTAATTTCTTATTTACATTAGGACATAAATTTTAGTCCACAAGTGAAACATTATTTTTAGTGTTATTCACACTTCAATGGGATTTTTGTAGGAGATAGTAGATAATGTCTATTGTGTTTGTGTGCCTATCTATAAATAGTACTAGAGTTTTAAACAGATTGCGTTCATATATTAATATCTTCATGCGACAAACTTTACAATCTATACGCCGTTATTACGCGGCTGAAGGGGCCAAAATAATTTTGTCGTATTAAAAAAGTTTTGCCTTAAAAGAAAAAAAAATGTTTAGAATCATCAGGAGCGCAAGAACTGGTGGGAAAAGAACATTGTTCTAGGTGTCAGTTGCAAAAGAGCGCCAAATAGTTTCCAAAACAAGATTTTCTGTAGATGGTAGATTTTCTGTCCAAACTTCTACCACTTTATGCTTATAAGTTGTATCTTTGACTTAATTTTAAATAAGGTAGGAATTAAAAAGAATCAAGTAGGAGCTGAATCCAAATTTCATGGTTCTCTGTAACGATTCTCAACTAACGTTTGCACACTGTATACAATAAGTATTTGTCACCCATAATTTCGTTAAATAAAAACAGCCATATTTCTTTTTCCTAGATCTAAAAAAAAAACTACAAAAATATCTTTCTGCCTAGAATTTATCAAAAGCCCCGGATAAAGTTAATCTTATAATCTGGTAAAGATGTAATGCAAATGACCCATGATGTATTTATCAGGATTACTTTATAAAGCCCCAATCTTATTTTACCTTCTGTTGCATATTTCATCACTCGAAAATTTATCATCGGAATAAAAATCATTAAAAGTAGCTTCAATGTTGGAATCTTGATCATTTAAATCAATATTATTATATTTTATTTTAAGGTTTGATTGATTTTTAGTAGATCTAGAAAACCTGGATGCTTTTCACCAAATGCTTTTTTGTAATAAGGTCATGCTGACAAAAACGTCTATGGATTCGATCAGGAAAACTTTTTGTCAAATATGATATGACTCCGTCTGTAATAAGGTCATCCTGATAATAGTCTCGATATGATCCTCGTAAGGTTTGTCCTATTGAGACAAATCTTATTTTAACCTAATGACGTCTTTATCTGGAAGAAGGCAAACCAGATAGAATGCCTAGTTGGATTTTAGGATTTGTAACCAAATAGTTTATAGACCGCATAAATAATTGGATTTGAACAATCAATGAGTAAACGGGGATGGGGGTGAGGTAAGGTAAGAGAATATTATAAGTATTCTGGAACCCAGTAATGCTCGCTACGCCTCTAAGAGTTACAATAGTACATATTTAGTTGGAACCAAAGTATTATTAGATATTAAACAAATTGTGTTTTCACTATAAACGTTTTTTTTTTTCTGTATATTTAAAGCAGTGATTCCCAGTCTATGGTCCGTGGTAAATCCATTCTGTGATGGGCTTGTTAGTCAACTTATTTATCCTAAATTTTTTGTCCTGAAGTTAAAATCAAGCCACCAACATGATACAATATCATTCTATAGTGACATCTAGTACCAAAATAGTTTAAATAATGCTGATTAGTTGTTTTTACTTCGATCTTCTTAAATCCAGTATTTACGAGACAGTAGTTGAGGGGTTAATGCCTCTTTTAGTTTATTTTTGTTGGCAGCTCTTAAAGCTCTTGTTAAATAAGTATATTGAAAGAGCCTCAAGGTATCAGGTTCCTGTTCCAATGTTTCTGATTGTATACTTGCGCAGTATATATACCTACTAGCTGATCCTCTCCCGTTTCGCTGAGCGTTCTCAAGTTTGGCGATGTATGTTTTTCGTTGCACAGTTTTTATTTTTTTGCTCAGAAAATCAAATTTTTTTTGGAATAGAAAGTATTTTATAGCACTTTTTGTAATGTTTACTACCTGTATGTGAAAATTTCGTCCAAATCGATCGGACCAGCCGTTTTCAAGGTTGCTAAGAACAAACAGGCAGACAGACAAAACTATTCTAAATAAAAAGTAGCCTATAATGTAAGTTACAATATTTAATAACTTTTTGTGAAAATTGCATTGAAATCGGCTCAGCTGTTTTCAAGTTTATCCTGGACAAACCCTGTTATTACCCTGTTTTTTTGGGGAAAATTACAATATAAATGGCATTTATTTTTTTGTATTAAATATATGAAAATGTAGGTAATAAAAAGTATTTAACAAAACATTTTACATTTTTTAGATTAGATAAAAATCTCAGCTGAGAAAAATAATTCTGGTTTTGTTCCCTCGCGCAGGTACCACGTAACGATTATATAAGTATTCAAAGTGCAGAAAACTTCAATCTTATTATTGGTATAGATACCAAGGGTTGGCAACCTATTTTAAGTAGAGAGCCATTTTTTCTTAAATAGTTTTAAAAATTTTACCAATCAGCAAGGATGAAAATGTAAAAAACTCTGTAGATCATTACTGATTCACAGATTTTTTTACATCGGGTTCATAATTTGAAGTCTAGTTTTAAACAACTTTCAAGGCTAACATAATTGAGAGAGGATCTTAATATACTTTTAAGAATGTTCATGTTGCTAAACATCTGCCCACAATACTAGGTAGATCCGAAAATTGCAAAGAGTCCAAATGTCGTTAGCTTAAGTTGGTTGTAACCAGTTGTAACTCTCAGGAAGACTATTCCATTTTTCAAATATAATTTGAGCTTCCTTTTGAGAATTTAAAATTTCTTTTCATTTATGATCTACTTACTGCCAACTTTTCTTTTTTGAAATATGTAATTTGCACAGGCTGAAGAGCCACACAATTTGGATAAAAGAGCCGCGGGTTACCGACCCCTAACCTATAGATACATATTCCGTACATACACACTTTAGCCTTTTTTAAATGATCTGCAGGATAGATTTTTAGGGTTTGTCGCGGTAAAAATGCTGAGAACTACTGGTCTAAAGTCGTAGTATAAATTTAACATAGCTACACTTTTTTTCTTATAACTGTAAAATTGATCATTTATTATGTTGCATAGTAAATCCTTCATTATTAATTTTATAATACGTACATGTAATACTGGTAATTAGTAAGGGAAAGGTGAACAAGATGATCCCATTGGGTAAGATGATCCTTTTCAATTGCGCCCAAATAGCTAACGTTATCTAGTTGAATTTTTGACAAAACATAGTCTCGAATACCTCCCCGCCACTGTTCATTTGCAAAGACAGCATAACCAGCGTGTTGGATTTTACAGAAAAAAATATAAATTGTGCTCAGTTAACACATTGACGTTGGGGAACGCATGGGTGCGTCTTCTGCCTTGTAGATTATTTAACATTATGGTTCATAATTAAATATTATATATAAATATATGTATAAGAATATTTACTTATAATATTTAATTATGAATTATAATGTTAAATAATCTACAAGGCAGAAGACGCACCTATGCGTTCCCCGACATCAATGTATTAATATAAGGAAAGATTGAATTCAATTTTACAATACTTCTACTAAAAACTAGTAAGCGCAATGTCTATTGTGTTTGTGACATTCTAATACGCCTAATTTTTATTTTTGGGTTACTTTGGAAATAGTGGCGTGACTATGGGTTATTTTAATTAACTTTGAATAAAAAAGTTGCACTTGGGGTAAGATGATTCCCTTCCTTGTGTACAAGATGATCCCCAGGATTTTTATGTACTTACATACATTAAGTTTAAGAAAACATTATATTTCTCTAGTTTTCCGGCGATATCAAGGGTGGAGGGTGGATCAAGTGTTGTGCTTGTGGAAAATGGCGGCATGAAGCTTGTGCCGGAATTGATAGCGATGATACAAATCCATTTATTTGTGAAATTTGTAGCACAACACCAGCCAAAAATCGATTACACTTTTAAGAAAAGTTGCATAAGAAGCCACTACTCAGAAGACTGGATTAGTTTTTTTAGCGTTTATTTTGTTGAGTTATAAACCTGATTATATGTTATGTTGAATTACAAAAATTATCTTAAAGACGTTTTATAGTCTTGATTTTTGCTTTTACTTACCTTATTCTTGAAAAAATAAAAGGTTGCTCGACATTGGGGTAAGATGATCATTGGAAACATCTAACCCCAACCATAGGGATCGTCTTAGCCACCCGGGTGTATAAGATGATTCCTTTGTAGAGTTTTAAAAATATGTGTATATTATAACGTAAACTGAATTAATTAGACATTTTGAGTATGATAAAAGTTAGATAAACAAAAATGGCAGTAGTAAATGCTATCAAGTTTGTTTCACAGGAAAATATGTATATTTTATTTCAATTCTTGTTTAGAGGGATCATCTTGTACCACCTTTCCCCTATACAAGATTAGATCATTAAATATACAATGAACTTATCTGATATCATATGTTTCAAATCATCGCATTAATCACAAAACCCAATTTTTGTGGAAATAAACTAACAAACTATTTTTTAATTTTGATGGTTTAAAAAAATCGATGTTTAATAACATTTTAGTCGTACGTTTCGTTGTGAAAAATTAGATTTTATTAATGAAGTCGATTAGTATTAACGTTAATGGTGACTAGCGAGGGTACCATTAAGATAATTTATGGATTTATTCCTATAAAAATGAATAAGTTAATGGATGAGGTCTCCGTGTTGGTGCTAATATTGACGATGATGATGATGGGAGAAAATGTCTGGATATGTTGCGCAGTGCGGTCGAGAATAGTCTTTGTGTTACGTTTTCCTCCTCGATCCCGCGATTCCCGTCCCATTTTATGGTCCACATTTGCTTCGTTCCGTTCCTGGTTCGAGAGTCGCTCAATCCCGACACGTCCAGACGGGGAACACTCCCGTGTTAAAAATTCAATAAAATTGTCAATCTCTTCCAAATTGTAATCACTGATTGACTGAATAATTAAGACATTAAAACTAATTGAAATGTTTGAGATTTAAACGGGTGTAAAAATAGATTTTTATTCTCTCTCTCGGTGAAATATTAATATTTATGGTTTGTTGTTAAATGAAAGAGAGTTGGAAGTGCTTTGACTTGCATATATACACAAAGTGAAAGAAGAATGAATGGTCAGAAGTGGAGGTGATCACAACGGAATATGAGAACTTATTATGTTCATCGAGTGAATCAATTTTTTCAAATGACATTTTACTTTATTAACCGTGTGTTTCGTTCACTTATAGTTTAAGTCGGATTTGCTTGGTTATCGTGTTTAAGAAGTCGTATAAATGTTTAGAAAAAACGGGACGATAAATTATTTTAAGTAGTCGTCAAGGTGGTGATGTTACTTGTGCCTTTCTTTGTTGTGAAAAGTTGGAAAATTCATATTAAATTCGTTTGATTGATTTTTTTTTTTTTTTTTGAAAATCAAATACTCGTGTAATTGGCAAAAATTTAAAAGGTTGGCATTTTGGTGAAATTTCCGGTCAAAAATTGGATTTGATGACAAACATGGAGTTGAAATAAGGAAGCAGAAAATGCGGGATTTCCTGTTTAGTTTTTTTTTTGGGAAAAGAAAAAGTATGCGATAGGATTTTTGTTTGTGGATCGATATGGAATGTGAATTATGTAGCGTTAATCTGTTTTATTACCGTTAGATCGTTAAAAAGTTAATAGTAAATTGTTGCGATTTTTTTTATTAAGATATGAACAGATTTTTTTAAATTTAGAATTGGCAAGTTTTTCCGTAGACTGTACAATTTATGGGGCTAAATAGTTTCGTTTTATTTTGCAATCAAAAACTGTATTGGTTCGTTTTTTCAAACTATTGGCGTGGCATTTTTTGAAGGATGTTCACCCTAATTGTCTTTCCATGCTATTTGTGTAAATGTTGAGGAATGAAAGTGACTAGAGCAGGGGTGGGCAAATACTATTAAGCGCGGGCCAAAAGGAAATTTTCAAAATGTCTCCCGGGCCGGAGGACTATACCGCGTACGTACGCAAATGTTTTTGGTGGAGTTTTTTTCCTGCCCAATAAAATTTTTTTGACAAAAAAATAATAAAAAAGCATTTGGACAAAGAAATTTGACAGTTTATAATAGATATAATAGTAAAATTAAATTGTTTTATCTAATAAAACTAGATATTTTTGAACATAGTTCAAAAAATGTTTGAAATGTTCGGTATTCAAAGCCCCGTAGAAAGCACTCAATTCGTTTGACTGAAAATTTTCTTTTAGTAAATTATTTGCCTGTAAGTCAATTAGTTCTAGTTGAATCTCAACAGGAGCTTCTTGCACATCGAAATTGAAAGGTTGACTAATTAATGATAAAAGTTTTTCAATAGCTTTGAAATCTTGGAATCTTCTTCGGAGTTCAGAATGCAGGTCTTGTTTTACTGCACTATATTTAAGAAAATCAGTATTTTTCAATGATTCTCGTCGTGTTTTTAATGAAGGAAAATGATTTAGAAACGCTTAGCTATTCAGCCATTTCCAACTAACAATAAGTGAAAATAATGTACTTTGTTGTAGTTTAGTTGTGAACAGAGAAACTTATTATTTTTTTGCATTAAAGAGAGGTCTTCGGCAAACTTAAAAGCACTAAAAAGTCTATTTACTTGGAAATTTGACTCGATTCTGTTGGAAATAGGTTTGGTTTCATTATTTATATGATCACTACGCACGCTAATACTACTGTTGATTTCAAAAAAAATCACATAAAAGAGATTAAAAAAAATTGCTTGCGGGATTTTTCAACGGGCCGAATAAAGTAAGCAAAAGGGCCGGATCCGGCCCGCGGGCCGGCTTTTGCCCACCCCTGGACTAGAGGATTCACTATTTGACTTGGTTTTTGTCTTAAATTTCAAGCTACTTGGCCTGAGTTTGTTTTAAAATCAAGTCAAATATTAATATTTCAATGCCTAATGAAAATATTGTGGAGTCCGACCGAAACTGGTTTTCCGGCCGAAACCGAAACCGAATATTCGGCCGTGGCTTCAGTTTCGGCCGAAACCGAAACCGAAACTCACGTGGTCAAGTATAAAATTCCTTAAAATACTGAAATTTGGTGCATTTTATCCATTATTCTGCATTAATTAGGAAATGAAATGGAAACACAGTACTTAGGTATATTAATTTTGTTGTAATCATTTATTTAATATAATATAAAAATATATAAATAATAATTTTATTATTTTTTCAAATTAAGTACTCATAGCAAAATGTTTATCAGTTATCAATAATCAAATCACTAATTGTTACTGTTTCATTAAATACTAAATATTGGTATTTTGAAATCTTATTAATTAATACTTTGGTTTGTATTTGTACTTAGAAGAATCATCAATCTCTTTTAGGTACCTCTTATATAAATATAATAATTACTAAAATTACTATTATCTACTATCACTCTTAGTTCCAGTCTCAACAAAGATAATCAAATCACACATTTAGAATTAACAAAGATACCTAGATCACAATTAGTAGGACAGTCTTACTTACAATTAGAATTAAGTAACTCACTACTAAACTACAGTAAACATTTAAATTGAAAACAGTTATAAAATCAAATAAAACGTTAGGCGAGCGTGCACGACAACTTCCGAAATCAATTTCGGCAAAAGTTTCGGCCAATATTGGCCGAAACTACCGCCGAAACTTGATTTTTGACCGAAATCGAAACTGAACTTTTGGTCGGACACTAAAATATTGTCAACCATAATTTATTTACAAAAATGTCCAACTACTTGACTTGATGAATCCCTAATAGTGACAAAAATCATTAAGTTTTTATTAGTGACGGTGAATCTTTTTCTAACCTAGATCAAAATTGCATAGATTTAGTTTTTTTTTTAATGGATGAGGTAAATTAGTTTATCATGTTTCTATCTTAGATTTTTGGATCTTAAATGCTTGTAAAACGTGGGTCAGTATGACCTACGTGTTATAGGTTGACCCTAAAAAATCCATGGATTTCTTTTAATCCGCTATAGGTAATAGAAAGTTCTTCGAGATAGGTTTTAATAGCACTGGGGTCTCTCTGACCCCACGGAGCCTTTATCTTAATTATTCCATTGTATGGAAAGAAAATTGAGCTGCACATAATGTTTTTAAATCAGAAATGCATTTCGACCCTTTTTTAAAAATATTTACAGTTTCTGAATCCATTTTTATTTTGAACAACTAAAACAATTTGCTGAAAAATATTTAACTCTTTTTTAAAAACTTTAACGGCCTGTGGATCCTTCAAGATGTCTCCTCTTCATACATTTGTTGGGTTTTGTAGGAACTAAATTTATGCTTTAAATCAAAACCTTAACTTCCTAGAGATAGCACCAGTAACCATATTTTTGTTAGTTTAAGGGGAGAAGTGGGGGAGATCAGTGAGGGCTTTGCCTTCAAAACTTTCATATCCTAGAGAAAGCACCAATTACCACCTTTTTGATAGTTTAAGTCAAGGGGAGAAAATCAGATTCAAAAGTTCCTCGAGTCACTCTCCAATCACTGTTATCTAATAGAGTCAAATTGGTATTATAATAATAAAATTCAATTAAAAAAAGATTTTTTTAAAACTTTTTGCAAATGTCTTATCTTGCATTCAATTAAAAATAAATCAGAGAATGAAATATAGTTCATGTTCATCCAACGAAAATAGAAATTGCAACGTTATTTTTTGCAAAATTACTTAAATTTGGGGTTTTGATTTTATGCCTTCTATACTTTAGCAGTTCCAAGAAAGACATAATAAAATAATAAAAGAAATTATGGCGCTGTAATTAGCTTATTAAAGAGATAGAAAACAAATTTTTAATAACATATTATTAACCTGAATTAAGTTGTTCGTGACGAGGAGAGAAACTGATTCACAAGAAACCGTTAAAATAGAAAATAATTACGGCAATGTAAATTAGCCATAATGCATTTGTTTAGGAAGAAATTAGATTGACACCCAATTTTTTTTTTTAGTTGGTTAAAATTGAGTGTAAAATGTATAAGTTGAACGATAATTTTAATAATTGTGATGAGAATGGACGTGTGAATGATCCATCGAACAATAATGGTGATGTGCATGTGGGATTTGTGGCCGAAGACGTCGGCGTTGGAAACAGTGATGAAAGAAATTCACTTTCGAATCAGTTTCGTTTTGTTCAATCCTCTCGTGTGTTGCATTCGAACGTGAACAAGTTGAATTTTAGTAATATTTGCAATAATAATAACAATGATTTTGTGGTTTCTTCGAAAATTTTCGAAGATCCGGGCATTGTGCAAGAAATGAAGCGGCATCGAAGGCATTTTCGGAAAATTATACAGGTATGTGTCGACTGCAAATTGATCGATTCATTTTTGACTTTTAAAACTAAAAACATTTTGTATGTTTAGTACTAGAGATACCATAGCACACCAAAATAATACAGATTCATAATACTGTTAGAGGGTTTGGTCAAAATTGTATTAAGCCCACGTTTCTGGGGTCTTTTATTCAACGAAACTTCATAAGAAACACCTCAAATCAAGATCACTTATTTTTAATCATTTATCGTTTTAAATATTGTTTGATTAATGTTCCACCATGAATTAATTACGACTTCAGTTCGACTGAATAATTCATCTTTTATAGAGTTCTGAGCTTTTCTTTCCAAAAGAACATTTCAGAGATTTTGACCGTTAATTGCTGAATTTTTTTTTCCTAAATTATGCACGATCATTCTACAGCGGTGCAATTAGTGCTTCTGGTCATGAGTAGCTCGTGAAAGGAGTAGCCTTTATGGACTACTACATATTAGGTTTGTTCCAATCGTCCTTCTGGTGATGTTCAAACACTGACAAACAGACAAAGAGCAAGACAACATTGACCAAGAGACAAGAACATAAAGTGACAAGTTCGTTTGAGTTACAACCCGGTTAACCAGTGCTCAAACATCGCCAAATCAGTGTGGATACAAGCGATTGTCACGAAAAGGTACGTACATAGCTTGACTCTCGGTCTAATGCGGCCGAGTGGCTGTAAGGTGAAACATTTCTTCACTCACTCTTGTCTTTTGGTCAATGTGTCTTACCCTTTTTTCTGTCTGTCAGTGTTTGAGCATCAACATAGCTAGTCGTATGGAACAAACCTATTGATGATTTCTTTATTGAAATCTATCAGGTAGATCACTTGGATCCCATTTTTTTAACTGTAACATCGCTTCGCTATCATCCAGCAAGTTCAACGCAGAGTCGTTTGGATGTTCATTCAATCGCCAATTTTGCAAATCTCCTCCGTTACTGTTGGAATTTTTGTGTCCTGGTGTATTTTGATGTCGTTTACATAGCAGGGGGCATTAATAATAATTTGTTGTAAAGTTCGCCTGGAATCTTTGGAGGATTTCAATATTGGATTTGGAAGCTGTTTCCTGTAGTTGGATCTCGTAATTCCAAATTGGCTTTAAAACTGCTTTGTATACCAAGTATTTGTTCTCGATAGATAACTAAGATTTTTTTCCGAGAAACCAATACACTTGTTAAGCTTTTTTGTTTAGCTGTCCTTTAATTTGTTTGATGTGGTGAGCCCAAGTCAATCTCCTACCCAGATACATTCTTAAATATTTGACAGTAGCTCCCTGGGAAAGTTCTGAACCATTTAATATTACGGGAGAGCATGTCTCACGGCACAGTGTGAAGGTAATATGCGCTAACTTGGATTTTTTGATTCTCCACGTTTTACTCCATTCCTTGGTCTTGTGAAGATTTGAAGTTTAATTGACGCAGCTTCTGGGGTTTATGCTGTCGCTTTTATTGCAGTGTCGTCACTTGCGTATAACAAATAAAGAAAGGGACCCAGGACGCTTTCCTGTGGAACCCTTGCCTTTATTAGTTTTAGTACTGTTTCCTCATTTTCCGTTTTTATTTGAAATAAGCAACCTTTCAGGTACGATGAGAGTACTGGCAAATATTCTACACGGAAAAAAATCTGTTGTAGATTTAACTACAATCCTTGTTTAAGTTACTACATACACTAGTAATATATAGGATGACACCACGTGTGGTAACGTTTACCAGTTAAGTGTAGTTAAATTAACTGTAGTATTATTTACAACACGAACTAGTAAAAATGTCTCCATGAATTTTTGAAACTTGAATTTATTTGTCAAAATTATTGGTTATGTTGTACGCCGCATGCGCATCATTAAAAATCTTAAAAATATACTTATAGAAAAAAGTAAAGATGGCTCTGATGTTTTTTTTCTCAGCCGTTTTACAACACATTTAAGGTTTTACAACATATTGGAGTAACTTGTACATTATATCTAGTATTGCATACACTAAAAGTGGTAACGATTACAGATTTGTTTAAATTCGTGGCGTAACAGAAACGCCAAAATTTGTTAGTTGTACAACACTCAGCAGTTGTAACAGCTACATATATTTACTACACTATGGTAGTAAAAAATACTATACGTTAGAGCTGAATACACCAAAGTGTGTTATCAAACTTTCTCAAACGCTTGTTATATATCTAGAAACGCAGCTGAGGAATAATTTTTATTTTCTTGAGCTTTTCGAATTGTTTTTATGAATCGATAAACTTGGTCTAGCGTAGAATGCTTATTGTTAGCTCGAAATCCAAACTGATGGTCTGAAATTACTGTTCTGGCTGCTAATGCTGATTGGGTTCTGCTCGATAGCATTCTTTCGTATAGTTTGGTCAGAATTGGCAACAAGTTAATTGCCCTGTATATGTGGTGATATCATGTGGGGGTTTTCCTGGTTTTTGAATCATGATGACTTGAGTTACCTTCCACTTTTTTGGTACTTGTGAAATTCTATTTATGGCATTAAATATCATTGTTATGTATACTATTCCCTTTTTGGGTAGCTCTCTAAACAGTTTTCCTGCGATTTAATCATACCCTGGAGCTTTTTGTTGAGCTGAAAATTTGAATTATTATTGTTGATTATGGAACATTCGACAATATAAGGGCAAGCATTGGTAACAATAATCGATTTTTTTCGTATTAAACAAATTTCGTTTTAAAGAAAACACTGTCTAAATACTGTAACAGAACCGCAGTATAATTTCGTATTAATTGGTGACTTTTATTTGGTGGTCGTTGAATGACCTTAGCTATTAATGTGACCTTAAAGAAATCTTAAAAAGCGGCAAAATTTATTCTTTGTGGTTCTTTTTGTTATTAAGTAAGAAATTTTCATGAAAATAATTCATCTTAATAACACACTTATAATTTGAACGAATTAGGATTTGGAAAAACGTTAATTTATTTTTGCTTCTAACCGCAAAATAATCGCTTGTAAAGTGTGCAATTTTCTTTAAGTAAATTAAAAAAAATTTTTATCAGTTCTTTGATTTAAAAAAGTCATTAAATCTTAATATGTATAGCCTTAGATATTTCTATATAAATTTTTATTGTTCATTCACTCATTTTTAAACGGGTACCAAAAGTCGAGACCTTTCTTAGGTGACCTAGAAAATGCATAGTCTAGTATAAATTTTACAATTAGATAACATCATATAATTTTACACGTCTATTTAGAAGCAACATTTTAAATAGAAATTTATCATTTCTCTTCATTTGAGTTTCTGATCATAATTTCGTTAGGTATGCCTAGTAAGTTTTTTTCGGCATCCTACTTATATTTTTATTTTTTTTTTCTCATTGATTCTTTTGTATGCTAAAGTGCTGTCAATTATAACCTAGGTGGCGCCAACTGACACGCACGAAGCGAATAGACGATAATAGAAAAGCAAAAGGCCTCATTTTCAATGCATTATTGTCATAACATTGGGATCCATTATAGTTTGAGAACCATTTTACCAACTTTCGTTGAAAATTGGTAATTTTATGTTTCTAGAGTTGTACAATCTCATTGTGCAAAAATAAATTTGCCCGGCTATCATTCGTCTGTGGTTCTAGCGTTTCTCAGCTAATATTCTTTTGAATTTTTCCAAACTTAAGGTTGGTGTTAACAAACTTAAGGCGTTAACAACTAAGGTTATTAGCAACCGTCCGAAAACTCAAGAAACGTTTTGGGATTTGACCATAGGACCACTTTCGAATAGGGTGACAATCGAGCCACTAAGCGACTCTGTTGATACGGTTTCCTATTAGATTGATTGATTAACCCAAATGGTACTAATGGTGCTCAAACTTTTGAAAAGAGCCACTTAGTGGTTCGATTGTCACTCAACTCGACAGTGATTCTAAGGTTCTAGGTTTTTAGTAATGCATAGCACTTAGCCCCTTATTGATCTCCAGTCTTCATTTTTGAATCTAGTATACATGTTATAGAACGTTTTATGTACCTACTTGAAAACTAAAAATTAGCATTGAATACTGCAAGGTAAAGAAAAAAGTAATCTCCATAATAATTTTTTTTTATTTTAAATATAATATGGTAACATAACTTCACGTTTTTTAAATCTCCTGGATTTTAAATATTCGTACTTTTTAAAAGTACAGTAGAAATCGTTTATAACGAACTTCAGGGGACCGTAAAATTGCGTTCGTTATAAGCGATATTCACTATAACCGATATGTATTATCCTATGTATTTTATCTAAGACATATCACGAGACCCGAAGGTTTTGTACGTTACAACCGCTTGTTCATTATATCCGGTGTCGTTATAAACGATTTATACTGTATATCGTTAACTCTATTTAACTTGAAAGTGCTGGTTTTTAAAATAGTTTGCTTCTTTTGTATTTTATAGGCAAACCTCTTAAGACTTTTTTTTGTGAATTAGGTAAAATTCTACTTTAGACCCTAATAGATAGAATCACAGTAGAAATCGTTTATAACGAACTTCAGGGGGCCGTCAAATTTCGTTCGTTATAAGCGATTTTCACTATAACCGATATGTATTATTCTATGAATTTTATCTAAGACATATCACGGGACCCGAAGGTTTTGTACGTTACAACCGGTTGTTCATTATATCCGGTGTCGTTATAAACGATTTATACTGAATATTGTTGGTGTACATGCACAATGCAATTTTCAGTCATAAACAAATAGAAGTGGGTATTGATTAGTATCATTGTAACGAAAATAACTAGATGTACACTTATTTGACTGAATGTGCGCTTACTGACACCGCAAAGTTTTACACAAAATCAAATGTCTTAACCACCAAATTCATATTCATATAACCTCAAATTCTATTAAGGTTTAAACTGGATCTTTACCATGAATTGTTTATCCTTCTTATAACCATAACTACGTATTTATTGTTCTCTCTTTTTTTGTTATAATTACGAGTCCAATCATTGGATAGTTTAACCAAAAAAGTTTTCCGGAAGTTTAGAAAATTGGTAATTTTATAGATTTCGATGTGTTCTTTCCGAATTTCAAGTTTGTCATCTCGTATCTTTATCGCTCACATATTGGAAAATGCCGCCTATAGCACTGTTTCTTGACGATATTTCTTTTCGAACTCATTTTACGCTTAAAACAATTCTATATAAAATTAAGGTAAAGAAAATTCTCTACAATGTGTGTAACAACCTATTTTTTTTTCCTTCGTAAAATTGACAGTTTTGGCGTACGAGCGCTTCAAGCTTTTATACATCTACACCTACTCGTGACATTACAAAACCCATGTATGCAATACAGCGTAGCGTTGATGTATAAAAGTTTGCAGCGCTCGTGAGCCAAAACTATTAATTCTACGAAAAAAAAGGTTGTTACATAAATTATAGGAAATTTTCGCTGTTTTCATTTTGTACTGAAATGTTTTTCCCGTAAAATGAGTCGGAAAAGAGATATTGCCAAGAAACAGTGTTATAGGCAGAATTTTCCAATATGCGAGCGGCAAAGATGCGAGGCGGCAAACTTGAAATTCGGAAAGAACACATCGAAATCTATAAAACTACCGATTTTCAAAACTTCCAGAAGACTTTCTAGGTAACTTCTTATTCTAGGACCAAATTACTGTATTATTGTTGTATTTTTCATAATGTAGAGCTATGATTCAAATGGTTTCCTATAAAATGAGGAATTATAATTTTATTATTGATAGTATCGTTCTCCCTTTTAATTGAAATTTAATTTTTCTACAGATGTTCGTTTTGGTATTCAATTACAAAACCAATTGTATTAAATGTTCCCGTTTGCATTGAACTATAAACTGGGATAGTTCATTTCGAGATTACAAAGGTCGAGCTTTTCATCTGTATGAATTTCACTTATTGATTTATTTATTTTAAAACGATAACCTTGACATTTTGTTTAATCTTTATTTTAACTTATTTAAACGATTTTATAAAGTTATGAATATTTTTAAAACGTAAATTAGTTTCGCTTTAAATTTTTTTTTTTTTACTTTTTTTAAAATAACTATTGTCAACTTTTCTGTAATATATAATTACATCACTATTGAGTGAATTTAGTATTAAGATCGATTACACGTGAGTGTAGGGTGGTACTCAGCAGTAGTCCTACCTTCTTTAAACATGAATGCTATCATTCTATCTTGTAACTTCACTAGACTGTGTCGATGAAATCTTATAACACTATTGCAAATTTTGATCAAACACTTACATCAGGGATAAAATTAACAAAAATCAATCTCAAAAACAACTCCCCCAAAAAATTTTGAGAGCTTGACTCGTATTAAAACTATTCGAAGTATTTTTAAAAAATTGGTCTTCTTTCTTGAAATATGTTGTACTATTATTAGGTTCGTTCGCGGATGTGATAATGAATCGGTAACGAATCAGTTCAAGACTGATTTAGGATCATCGCCAAGCGCATACACGTTTATGAGCCGAGTTACGCTCCGATATTCGCGGTTCACACGAAATGCGTTCGTTACCGATTCATAATTGGTTCTAGCGATCCATAGCGATCCTCAGATTTTTGTTAGGATGAAAAATTCGATTCTCTTACTTTTGCGCAGTTTGCTAAATTGTGGCTAATTCAAAATCCAGTTTTGCTGTCATGCTGCGTTCACACGAGTCAATTTTAGTAGCCCGTTTTTAGCTGATAAAAACAATTTGAATGAAAAACCTCGCGTGAGAATTGTAATCAACTATTTAGTGGATCAAAAATAGTTTGAACGAGTCATCACACTAGGTTTTTCATTCCACTTTTGATCGATTAACTAAAATCGAACAACCAAAGTACCTCGTGTGAACGAGGCATCAACGTCTGTTAATGTTCTATTCAATTAATAATTTTCGTGGGTTCTCGTTAATCCTCGTCTTACTTCCGAACATTTTCAAACTCGTTCACGGGAAAATAACCCTTAAGTTTTTTGGTAATTGATAAAAAAAAGCATTTGATATTTTCACTATACATTTTTTATCATTTGCTTATTCATATTCAGAGAGTACACAAAATTAATTTCAAAACAAAAAAAATTTTTTTTCATTGAGTTATACATTCTTGAAGTAGAGGGAAAAAAAAGACCGTGTCCTCGTCGCCATGATTTCTACCCTTGTGGTCATTTGAAAAATTAAACAATGATGGATTCTTAATAAGTACAAATGTCGCTATCGCATGAACCTCCATAACTGAAAAAAAAAATTGTTTTCATAAAATGGCGGCTACTCAAAAATAAAGGTCGATTTTTTCACTAATTTTTTAACTTTGTCGAATTTTTAAAAAATATTACAAATTTCAAATTTTCATTTTTTGTTAGTTCATGCGATAGAGAGATATTTAAAGAATATTCATGCCAAATTTCAAGTAAATCGACTGATTAGAACTTGAGATATTGTGGCTACCGCATCGAAAAAAGTAGTTTTGAGAAAAACGCGTGTAAAGTTTTACGTTAAGCCTCAACCGGTCGAGTTGCCACGACACTAAAACGGCTATAACTTCGGAAATAATTTGAATTTTGAAAAATACTTTTAGGGAGATATTTTTGAATATATAAACTATCGGATTATGAAAAAACATTTTTTTTCGATTTTTTTTAAATCCTAGACTAGAATACCCCCTTAATCAGTTTATTCATAAGCGTGTATGCGTTTGGCGGTTATCCTATCCACTTGGATTGATTCTTTACCAGTTCCGGATCGGTACCGCGAACGAACCTAATGTCTCCCATATTTCAGATAATTTAAAACAAGTCGAGTGAAAATTAATATTTCTTCTTGTTTAAATGTAAAAAATGTATTTTTTGTTTCATTTTTTCACAAATGTTTTCTTTGTGAATTCCTTGACTGCTGTACACCATAGTATTGATATAGATTTCATCATTTTGTTGCTGATGGAAGGAAAGCGCACACTATTTATTTTCCTAGTGAAGCATTTTTTTAAAATTTAAATTTTAAAAGTTGAAATAATAAGGATAAAAATAGAAAAAAAAACTCCTTGTTAGTTTAACAATTAAAACACGAATTTGTATATGATTATGGCAATACCGGACATACAAAACATAGGTAAACGTCATTTTTGAATAGCATATATTATGAATTTTAATAGATATGAATAATATAAATACAAATTATTATAAAATTCGTCGACAATTCAGAGAAACATAAATTAAAAACATATCTTCACTTATATTTTATATAATCTATTATTCAAGATGAGATATACCAAGGCGGTAGTTTTGGTTTTCATTGTAGAAAAAAAAAACCAATTGAAATTAAGTTTCAATGAAAACACAAAAGGAAATTTTCTTGTTCAGTTTTTGCATAATTAATTATAATGCGATGAATCACATATGGGAATCATGTTACATTTATTGTGTCTGAAAGAAAATTAAAATTAATTATCACGACCATAGAATGTTTTTTTGTGTAAGAAAATTTTCTAATCATCTGGATCGAATGAATGATGATGGGAGAATGGGAATTTTGTTCGTTTTTTTATTAGATACTTTACAACGTGCAGATGTAGACTGTTGATATTTGAGAATGAAATCGTTTTCTTATTGAATAGTAAATTTGCAATAAAAATTGGTCGGTTTTGTGAATCATTAACGTACTTAAGAAAATAGACGGGATTATTCACATTAGATTGGGTTATTTGTTTGAAAAGTTAAATGGTTCGTATTTTTAACTAAAAATTAGTGATCACAGTGAATATAAAGGTATGAAAGTCCAGATTGAAGGAGGGCCTTAAATAACTTACAATATTTTCTTTGTTTTTAGTTCAATGGACATATTTTTAACATTGATTCCTAATAATAAAATCACATTTTAAGTCATTAAATTATGTTTGATATTAACATGAATCTTGGGCTTTCATTGAGATTCGAACCCAGGACCACTGACGTATAGGGCAACTATATAGTCAACCACCATTATCAATATTTATCAATATTTTTTTACTAGATAATTAAATTTTTTACTCACTTTAAGGTACCCTAAAATCGAAGCTAGAGGATAAAAGAAAACTTGTACCAAATCTTTTAATTTGTATAATCTATGTAATGAAAATTCTGGAAGCCACTTGTTAAATAGCACCGGTTTAGCTAATTTAAAATAAAAAAAACCTGTTAATTTAATAAAGAAAATCAGCAATTCACTACGTGAAACATCTAATATAATATCTAAGATTGAAGTTACATTAAACCAATTTTCAACAGTTCGTTGCGTAAATTAAGATGTAGAAATTTTTTTAATGCGAAATTTTTAAACTGCTACTTTACAATTCCATAATATTATAAAAGCGAAATTTTCTTTTACCTTATTAATAATTGCATTTCAAAAAAAAAACTGCACTAAGTAACTGTATTCAATTTTCTAATTATTCTAATTACAGTAATTTTTTATTTATTTACATCAAAATGTAAATCGGTTTTTTATCAAGTTAATGTTAGTATAGGGAATAAAGATATTGCGCTTTGGAAATATTAAGGGAAAGTTGAATTTTTGCATGAAGCTTCCTTTTGTGGTTTTAAACAACATCTCTATAAAAATCCCCGCCGAGACATGCGCCGCTAACGATGTAACGCGGGGTCAAAGGTCAAGATAAACGGGGTTTTTCAAAAAAAATCTTGCTAACGGTAAATTTTATCGAAAAAATACTGGCTATCAAATTTGAAGTTTAGGAAAGTGTTTACAAAAAACATAACATTACTTTTTTTCGTAAGACTAACGGTTTTTGAGAAAATTCGATTCAAAAAGTTGTAACATATAGTATGCACTTCTTAACGGTATCTGTGTAATGAAACGTTAAATGTGACTTTAAATATTGAAAAATTTATTTTTGTGAAAGTTTCAAAGCCCATAATAATTCAAACTAACGCATAGGTATTACACAATAGTGTCAAATTAACTCTTAGCCTAAGATCCCACTGCATGCTTGCTTCACTCATAATGTAGCTAATAAATATAAAATTAAAGTTTTTTTTTGTGCATGATGATATAAGAGTGCTAATTTAAAAGTGCCCGCAAATAAGCGAAAATAGCTGTTGCGACTATGTGATTTACGTCAGTCAGTTAGGGACTGTTAATAAATTCCGTAAGACATTTAGGGGGGAGGGGTAGACTGAATATTATCAATTCCTTATATAGGCAGGGGGAGTAGACAATCTGATTTTACGTATGATTTTGAATTAAACATTTTACTATTTTGCACTAAGTATCGCTCTGATTAAACGGTTATTTTATAAGTAGGTATTAAATAAGCCTCAGAAACGAATTACGTAATTTATGAATGGCCCCTTAGGTAGGTGTTTAGTCAAAGATTTTTGTAACCGGTGTAGCTTTTTATTCCTTTCCATTGTTCGTCGAATTCTAGAGGTTGAGTGCGGTTCTCAGGTCTGATTGGTTGAAAGATAGATCACAACTGGGACCTGGGACACCCAGGTGCGGTACATCTATCCGGATTCCACAATTTGAGTAGATCAGTGCCGGCCCTCTGGAAATTATGTGGGAATGGCTAGCTTTAGTGTGGGCCGCTCTTAGTCTAGTGAGGGCAATTTCCTTTGCTCTACTGAGGCTACCGAACTTGTCAGCCTCAGGCGGCCAAAAGACAGATTCCACCCTCTCTGGAAGCTTTCCAATAGTCGTTTTTTTTATGCTCGTTAGGTAATCTACATAAGTGATTTCGTAATATTGGATTCCTACAATGGTGGTACGTTTAGCTGCTTGATCGGCTGCCTCATTTCCTTCCATACCCATGTGGTCTGGAATCCACATAAGTTATGCTTTAGGACCCAATTGCCAGATTAGTGGTTTGCTATTTTTTATTAGATGTTTATCACTTTTTCCCCTAAGAGCGTTGATGGATGGAACTTTGGGAGTTGGTGGATATTATATAATTCTGTCAAATGGTTTTTTTTATTTTTTTTATTTTTTTTATTTTTTTATTTTTTTTTTTTATCGCGAATGTACAACAAAGCTCTTTGTATGGCTTTCAGATCGAAGTGTAGGATGAGCAATTTTTGTTAACTTTGTTGTCTTCACAGTCATCCAGAACCTAAGCACATCTAGTTCTTCCATTTATTTTTGAACCGTCGGAATATGTATATAATTTTCTGATTGATGTAATTGTTGTTGATTTCTCTAAATAATTTATATTTTGCAATGAACTTTTATCATTTTATGAGGAACATTTTATATAAAAAATATATTTTTTTTTATGAAAATCTAATGAAATTTATGAATTGGTGGTACCTACAATCCAAAATTTTAACAGCAGATTAAGGACTAAATAATCAACATTATAGTGAATTTTTATTTGTTGGTCATTTTGATTTACCTCCCAAACATCTTTAAATATGTTACGACTACTAGAGATGATAAAATTTTTAAAGGAAGTAACACCAAAAAAAAAAAACTTATAGAAACCCATAAAAGAAATTACTTAAATCATTTTACTTAAAAATGTTCTATAAATTTCTTCTATGCACTTTTGAATGCATTTATGTGTTTTATGTAATTCAGTTAAAGCCACTTTATGTGTATTCTTGTGTCTATTATATATTAGGTCAATCAATAGGCTCTTACATTTAAGTTGATTATAGGTAAATATATTTAAGAAAGAAAAAAAAAACTCGTCTCGTATGACATATCCATTTAAAAAAACTTACTACACGCTCTGATAACTAATTGCGTGTCGTTAAGTTTTTCTCATTTTCCAAATGGAGTCGTTTCATTGAAAACGAGAGAGACCCAACAGCACAAATCTATTGACATTATTTTAACGGAGCAAAAACATGTTTGATTTCGTTAAATATTTGAAATACAATAACGCTTATTATTATTTCAATTTGTTCTAGAATCCGAGACAGCAAGATGACGACTTAACCGCTTCAAGTAAAACAAATACGAACAAAACGGCTGCAATGGATATTTCCGGGAACAGCAAAGAGAATAAAAAACTCAGTTCCTCATCGGTATGTTTTTTTAACATTGTATTTATTAATTTATAACATAAATAATATTTAAAACATACATCACCATTAACACAACGATATACAGGACTCAGAAAAAAATTACAACACTTCATTTTTACCGATTTTTTTATTTTAATCCCAACTTGTAGTGTTTAAAAAGCCGAACGGAATAACTTAAAGGTTTCCTATGAAAAATAACCCAAAACCTGTTTCTAAAATAAAATAAAAATTTGACACTAAAGGCAGGGTGGCGATTGACCTGGAAAATTCAGAGAATTTAAAATTTCTAAAACTATTTAATTGGTTACTTAAATAATAAATATTTGATATAGATAATAATCAAAAGGGTAGTAGTCTAATATTAACACAAAGAGTCAACTCATTTGGTAATGGGTCATTCTAATTCAAATTCGACACTTGATATTTTAAAATCGTCTAAAATTATGCCCATTTAAATTTTAGATGATTTGTTGTATTTTATCTAACCTTTGCCTATTTGAAATTTAATATCTCCAGTTCTACTATTCGAAATAATGTTGGTTTTTTTTATTCCACACTTTGTTACTTAAGGTTCTTTTGGTTTCAAAATTTATTTTTTAAATAATTTTTTTGCACAAATTTTATAAACAATTGCAATTTAAATATTCATATGCTTTAACACCCCCATTGTCCTATGCGCCAGTAGTCCTGGGTTCAAATCTCAATGAAAGGCTAAACTGTTTTTTCTGGGTTTTCGGATTCGATAGTCGCTAATGACCATAGAAGTTAATACGACCTTAAATAAACCATTAAAAAAAAACACCTCTCAACCCAACTTGACTCGAATTAAAAAAATATCAATTTATTCCTTATTTTATCATCTATAAATTTAATTTTACAAAAAGTTGGGATCTCTGTTAATTTGGAAGCTATTAAATATTTTCAAGCGAAAGGAGCTGAAACGCATTGAGCACAAGTTGAAACGTGTTAAAATTTGCAATCTTTCACGCTGCACTGTGTGAATCATGTATACTTTTAATATCAACACATTGATATTTTTTTAAATTCGAATCAAGTTGGGGTACGGGGGTGTTAAAAACGTATAAACAATTAACTTGAAATTGTTTATAAAATTTATGCAAAAATTTTTTTTTAAAAAATTTACCTTAAAACCTTAAGTAGCAAAGTGTGGAATACAAAAAAATCTGACATTAAGGCAGTATTCTAGTCTAGAGGCATGAATTTAAGGTCATTTTTGAAGTGTCATAAAAAAAGGCAGTTAATGTTTTTACTATCCATTTTTTATTAGTTATTTATTAACCTTACAAGAGTATAGAAAAAAAATCAAAAAACAAAAAAAGTTAAAAATTTCAAAAATGAGCAGCTGATGAAGTCGGGGGGTCTCAAAAAATTGGCATGTGACGATATCAATGATTTCAACTCTCTTAGCAATGTGAAACCAAAAAAAAAAGATTATTAATCTAGAATAATGTCGCAATGTCTGGAACTACTGAAAAGTTGGAAAATTGTTTTTTCACAAAATGGCGACTGCCTGAATAAAAACAATTTTTGTACCACTTTTTTTGACTGTTTCGAATTTCTTTAAAATAGTGAAAATTGAAATTTGGGGATGGGGATAGTTCCAGGTTTAGGCAAGTCTTTAAAGAAGACTCTCTACAAA
Source organism: Sisyra nigra (assembly GCA_958496155.1). NCBI lineage: Eukaryota > Metazoa > Arthropoda > Insecta > Neuroptera > Sisyridae > Sisyra > Sisyra nigra. Next base: position 7,538,419 of record OY292318.1, read on the forward strand.
TTTCAGGTAAATCGGTCTAGTAGAACCCGAGAAATCGTGGGTATCGTTTTGAAAAAGACAGTTTCGAGAAAAACGCGTTTTTAGTTTCGGGTAAAGTTACATCCAGTGGCCATATAATGGTAGTTAATACTTACATTTTTTAATCAGCGATTCCTGGTTTAAAAATATTGAAAATTTTAAAAAATCCTCTTAAGGGCATATTCTTAAAGGTTTAAACTTTGAGAATATGAAAGAAAAGAAAAATTGATTTTTTCAAATTTCTAGACTAGAATACCCCCTTAATCCGAATAGTAGAACTGGAGATATTAAATTTCAAATGGGTAAAGATTGGAGAAAATACAGCAAATCATCGAAAATTTAAATAAGCATAGTTTCGAAAGAAAATTTTTTTGAGAAAAATCCAAAAATATGGTCTAAAATGTCAAGTTCAAAGTTCAGATTTTGTGCGGTTTGTAAAAGAACGATCCTAATCCGTTTTTTTTGACTTTTCTGTTAGAGTTTTCCTAATTTTTATGCTAATTAATAAATTATTTATTTGCAGTACAATACACCTTATTTGACTAATAGATTAATTTATTTTTGGTAGCAAAATTGCCTTTAGTTATACCACCATAATCAAGAAACATGCTTTCATTCATTATAACAATATACCATAGATTTATTAGTGGATTTATTGTTTTTAACGACGATTAGTTTTATAATATTTCAATTAATATTTTTTCTTTTATAGAGTCTCAATTCATCTGCGGAAATAAAAAATCAAGAATTACTTAAAAGTACAAGCATGTTCGAGGAAGCTCGATTCAACGGTGAGCCATCAGAAAGGGGATCATTGTCGAATTTGTACCATGGAACATGGCCGGTTGACCAACCTGACGGATGGCAAAGTGGACCTTCTAGTCTTCCATGTTCATCTAACCACCAAGTAATTATTTTTTTAACTACATAGAAACTATAACACTAAGGGTCGTATTTATGAACGTTTCTTAGGAATGCGTAAAGAATACTTTTTTTTAATAATAAAAGCCCAGGTCACTGATTCACTCACTCATTCTGTAACGCTCAATGCCTACTATGATTGCCTATACTATGCCTACTACTATTGAGCCAACCCCACAACAAGGACATTTACTCAATGATAATCGTATTTTCACTCGCAATGTTGTGTATCAAGAAATTTTATAAACAAATAAAGCATTCATGAATTAAAAATAAATTATTCATTCTTTTTATTGAACTCATTCATAACTTTTGGTTGTCAAACACACTGATACGAACGCATGCAATAACTTTCACGTAAAAATACTTTGGCTTTTTTAAAAAAAATAGGGCGCCGTAGGCGCCCCAGAACAACCTAGTACTTTAATAATAAAATCTCTTTAACAAAGTATGCCTTAAGGGGGTATTCTAGTCTAGAGGCCCGAATTTCGAGCGTTTTTTGGCAATTGATAGAAAAACAGCATTTGATATTTTCTCTACCCATTTTTTTTATTTACATTTAGAGTACACAAAATTAATATCAAAAAAATTTTTTTTTTCATTGAGTTATGCGTCTTTGAAGTAGAGGGGAGAAAAAAAGGCTGTGTCCTCGTCGCCATGATTTCTACCCTTTTGGTCATTTGAAAAATAAAACAATGATGTGTTCTTGATAAGTACGAATGTCGCTATCGCATGAACCTGAAACTGAAAAAAAAAAGTTTTTTCATAAAATGGCGGCTACTCAAAAAAAAGGTCGATTTTTTCACTAATTTTTTAACTTTGTCGGATTTTTTAAAAATATTACAAATTTAAAATTTTCATTTTTTGTTGGTTCATGCGATAGAGAGATATTTAAAGAATATTCATGCCAAATTTCAAGTAAATCGGCTGATTAGAACTTGAGATATTGTGGCTACCGCATCGAAAAACGTAGTTTCGAGAAAAACGCGTTTAAAGTTTTACGTTAAGTCTCAACCGGTCGAGTTGCCACGAAACTAACACGGCTATAACTTCGGAAATAATTTGAATTTTGAAAAATCCTTTTAAGGAGATATTTTTGAATATATAAACTATCGGATTATGGAAAAATATTTTTTTCGATTTTTTCAAATTCCTAGACTAGAATACCTCTTTAAAGGTTTAAACTTTGAGAATATGAAAGAAAAGAAAAATCGATTTTTTCAAATTTCTAGGCTAGAATACCCCCTTAATAAATAACATCTTAACAAAAGAACTTATCAGAGAAGATATTGATAAGCGTATAACCAAAATTGAGTATCTTTTTTTTTTTTTTTTGCTTGGACCGACCCAGTTAATTAGAAAGCTGAAAAAGTTCTGAAAATGATTTTTTGGCCATAAAAAGTTATTTCGAGAATAATAAAATAAATATAATATAAATTTAAAAAAATATATCATAAAACCCCTTATTTGATGAGTTGAGATCAAAAGTACTCCGTTATTAGATGTTAACTATTAAATTAGTAACCAAAATGTAATTTTTAGGATATAACCAGCGTGATGAGCTTTGCGTCCAGTGCCGGCTCCAACAGTTCCTGCGACCGCATCGACGGCTCCGTTGGAAAACACGAATCCAGAAATGCGGCCGACATCCAACAACAACTAGGTGCTAAAGTCGACATCGTCTACAGCCTCCTATCGATGCTCGGAAGTTCCGAAAATGTCGACATGGGCCACACTCTATTCGCACTGAGCAGCAGTCCCGAAAGCTGTCTAGCCATGCGAAAATCCGGATGCATTCCATTACTGGTGCAACTAGTACATTCAGAATCATGTGATAAACTAACTCGACGACAAGCAAGCCAGGCTTTATGCAACCTAGTGCAAGCCCAACCCGACGAACGACTACGAAAACGTGAACTACGAGTACTCAAACTACTAGACCAAGTTCGAGCCTACAATGAAACGATTGAACATGAAATGCAAACGAACGAAGATCAAATTGGAGATATTGAAGATGGGATTATAAACGTCGACAATGAAGTGCAACCCACCGAAATTGTACCGGCTAACAAACATTTGGTGCAAATCATCGCGAATATCATGAAATTGTCTTTCGATGAAGGGTATCGAGTCGCTATTTGCCATTTGGGAGGGTTGCAAGTGATTGCCAAATTGATCGAAATGGATTATTTGGCTCATCGAGTTAATTATACGGAAATGGACGAGGAGGAAAATGAACAAGGTGTGTTATTACGACGTTATTCTGGAATGGCTTTGACAAATTTAACCTTCGGTGATAGCAACAATAAGGCATTGTTGTGCTCTTTACGTGGGTTTATGGTGGCCCTGGTACGACAGCTCTATTCACGTAGTGAAGACTTGAAACAAGTCACCGCAAGTGTCCTACGTAACTTATCCTGGAGGGCCGACACGCAAAGCAAGCAAATTTTACGTGAAGTCGGTACAGTGAGGGCACTAGCCCATGCTGCGTTGTGCAGTAAAAAAGAAGCGACCCTAAAGTCGATTTTATCGGCCTTATGGAACTTATCAGCTCATTGCAGTATTAATAAAGCAGACATTTGTAACGTTGAACTGTTAGCATTTTTAGTTAAAATGTTAAGTTATGAGTCGCCAACGGAAACTTTAACGATCGTCGAGAATGCAGGTGGAATTTTAAGGAATATTTCGAGTCATATTGCAGTTCGTGAGGACTATCGAGTGATCTTACGTCAGCATAACTGTTTTCGGGTGTTGTTAGATCAGTTACGGTCTCCCAGTTTGACGGTAGTGAGCAATGCTTGTGGTACCTTATGGAATTTGTCAGCTAAATGTACAACTGACCAACAAACCTTATGGGATATGGGAGCTGTTCCAATGCTAAGAAGTCTTACACATTCCAAACACAAAATGATATCAATGGGTTCGAGTGCTGCGTTAAAGAACCTCCTCAGTGCACGTCCTCCGGGTAGTTCGTTAACTCGTCTGGATTCAACCGCTCGAGCTCTGGGTTTAACCCCATTACCAACGTTAGGGGTACGAAAGCAACGTGCTTTAGAGCAAGAACTCGATGAAAACTTATCAGAAACCTGTGATAATATCGAACCAAACATTTCACCAACAAACGAAATTGTTTCATCTGCAATCGGTGGCTTTTTCGGTCGAATTTTACCATCGCACAGCTACACCCAGGGGATGATGATGCGAAAGAATGATAAATCAGAAAGTCGTGAATCCGTGACGAGCACCCATTCGGATTCGATTTATGAACGGGTGCTTCGCACCAAAAATTTCACTAAAAACGTGACGAAAATCCAACAAAATGTTACCAAAAAATTGAGTCAAAGCGACACACTCACCCTTAACGAGGGTAAATGTATCAAGCGATACGAACAACAACGTTCTCTCGATTCAAGTCTCTGGAAAGACGCGTCGATGTCTCCCACAACACCGTCCCATCCGGCATCGGCTTCTTCCAGTTTTTTACGTACTAAATATTCCGATTGTATGGTCGACGATGACCAGGTCAACGCCGAAGACCAACCGGTGGACTATAGTCAGAAATTTGCCGAAAAAAAGGAGCCCCCACCGGCGAATTCGAGCAAAACCAAAGTAGAAGTGGCCTATGGAAACTATGCCGTCACCGACTTGGATCAACCCACTAACTATTCTTTGCGCTATGCCGAAGATGATGAATCAAACAAAATTTTCAACTCGGAATTTTCACATGAAGACACCATTAAAACTTACTGTACCGAGGGCACTCCATACGAAACTCCATTTAACTTCTCAACAGCAACCTCCATGAATGACCTACGTACTCTAGAACATCCAAAAGTAACAAATCCAAAAATTAGTACAAACTCCAAGCCGAACAAAGAACAAGAAACAGAAACTCTCGACGAAAAGGAAACTTGTAGTGTTGAGGATGTATCGAAAATGAACGAACAAACCAACACTTTTAAATCGTCTCATCTAAGCTCGGGAATCAATTCTCCCGATAAACTAGTTAATTACTGTGAAGAAGGTACTCCTGGTTATTTCTCCAGAGTTAGTTCGTTAAGTTCTTTACACTCTCTATCAGCGACTAATCCTGTTGAAGTATCAAAACTGTCACCGATTACCAGTACGGATGCCGAAAGTAAAGAAGATAAAAAAGATCTCGATGACACTTCTGAGGCTACTAATGTCAATAAACGGGAAGAAAATCGGGAAAGTAAAGTGGTTACTTTTGGGAACGCGGTTAACTATGCAGAAGAAACTCCATTGATGTTTTCTCGGAGCAGTTCCCTGGCATCTTTAGGAAGCGTCGATCAACATTCAATCCACGACGATCGTAGTTCCATAATTTCAGATTTTAGCCGTCGTACAAGCGGTGTGATAAGTCCTAGTGAACTTCCCGATTCACCCACACAAACAGTTCCACCAACCCCATTTACAAGTGATCCCAATGGAAGTGGAGGTGGAGCAATACCTCGGTGTTCCAAACGTGTACCAGCTCGAATCAATCCGAAGCGAACCACAAACGCTAGCGTTTTCGAGGACACCACATCAGCATTCAAAGATGAAAATACACCAATCGAATTTTCTCGAGCTACAAGTTTGAGTTCGTTAACAATAGACGATGATGTACCCGGTCAGAAATCCAACTTGAATCAATCAATCGACGAAAATAGTCCTCCTAAAATTCCAAGTGCAGTGCCGAGAAAATCACTATCTCCACGTACCACTGGAATCCCTCGAATGCGCTTTACCAAATCAGCAACTCCTGCAGCCCAAATCAAATCTGGACTAATTGAATCTCCGAATAAACTTAGAAATCTTGATAATCATACTAATATGGATGCAATACAAATGTATTGTACTGAGGATACTCCAGCTGTTTTAAGTCATGCAGGATCAAATTCCAATTTATCAGAATTATCTTTTATTACCCATAACGATGTTAAAGAATCGTCAGAAACACAACCAAATGAAAATGTTACACTTCAACCGTTAGAAGGTAGTGTCGATAAAACGGAACGTAGTGTTAGCGAGGAAAAGAAGATTGAAGTTTCGGATAAATCTTTGGTCCGCGTTAAATCTTCCATGGAAGATGAAGAAGATGTTTTATCGGATGTTAGTAGTAATACATCAGCGGATGATCGCCTCTTACAAATATGCATCCAAGCTGGAGTCGATCGTGTGACCAATACATCGCATAGAATCATAACTCCGACAACGCTAAAGAAAACGGAGCCTAAAGTTCCGATTGAAGACGAAGATCAGATCGCTTTCAGCGATGATAGTTATACTTCAGCCGATGAACGGTTACTGCAACAATGCATCCAAGCAGGAATGGCTCGTGTAGCCCTTAATTCCACTTCGTGTCTAGACGAGGTCAAAAAAACCACTTCGAAACCAACACCGGCTCGTCGAACGGGAATCCCGCGATTTTCATCATCTTCAAAACCTCCGACCGACGCGGATAAGTCGTCGGAAGAGGAAAAATTGGTTTCTGACGATAATTCCGCCGATGAAAAAGTGCTTCAGGATGCAATTCAGTTGGGAATGGAACGCGTTAATAAAGGTTTGGTCGATGCTCGTCTTATTCATGGAGGAGATGACGATGATAACGCTAGTATTACGTCAGCCGATGAACGTTTGTTGAATGAATGCATTAACTGTGGAATACAAGCTGTCACTGGACAACGGCCACAAATTCCGCCCTCGTTCGTACAAGAGTCCCAAGTGCATCAACACCGAAAATTGAGCGCACCCCATGCCAATGCTGACGCGCAAAAGGTCCCTAAACGAAGCCGATCCTTGAATTTCGTCCAACGCAAAACATCTAGTCAGAATTATACAAGCGACGACTCGAGTCAATCGAACTTAAAAAATAAAAGTAAGTTTCTTAATATTTAAGTAGAAAATTATGTAGTTAGCACCTAATTAAGAATTAATTCATATGAAATCTATCTAAATTAATTGGTTATAATTAGCCTTTTTTCTCGGAAGATTCAAAAAAGATCCGCTAGGGGCAGCACCAGTGGTGCGGTACATATATTTTAATTCTCTATTGACAATAACGTCAAACGTACGTCTGTTTATTATTAAAATAAATAAATATTGTGATCAAAAAATTTTTAAAAAAATCGTCATGCCTACAAAACATTGTGCATTCGCTTATTGTACGTCTGATAGTCGATACAAGCAGGATGGTGTCAAATTTGCACCTTTTATAAAACCACAAGTTGACGAAAAAAAAAATCTTATTATTATCTATTATCTTCATATTTAACACAAAGTCACTCAAACAATATTGTCTTCCCCTTTGAAATGCTTTCGAGTTACCACAATTTAGAAACTGTTCGTCATCGTCAGATAAAGTAGCATTCAAATCTAAAGTTTCAATAGGACCGATAGTAATATAATTATACATTATAGCATAGCAAAAAGAACGAGGAATAGCTTGGGATGGAAAATTTGTCCAGTTTGTAGCAGGAAATCTGCATGATGTTGAACTTGGTAGAGTTGGGTTGAGTAATTTTATGCGTTGCTGTTTATCCGCTCGACATTTACCACAATCAATTCCAACGAAAATTTTTTTATCATTACCGTTTGCAATGCATTATTCAATTATCAAAAACAAAAAAACCATTAAGTTTATTTAAAATAATAAAATTTTCAACAACACAATGACATATACGAGAAAATTTATGAACCAACTAACCTTTCAACTAGGACATTTTTATTACCTGACACGGTTAAGCCACGACATGCAAGTCATCGTTTTAAATCCCGGACAAGATGATCTAGCACTTTTGCAAATTTCAATTTCGCTCCAGGTACATCATCTTCCGTTAATTCTATTATAATTCTATACGTTTGACGTTGTTGTCAATAGAGAATTCAAAAGATATGTACCCCGCCACTAGTGCTGCCCCTAGCGGATCTTTTTTTAATCTTCCGAGGAAAAAGGCTAATTAGACAGCTGATATTAGTAAATTGGTCAGTTATTTTGTAGCGATTTTTTGTCCTTGTAACGTGCTGACTCAATGTCGGTTTCCTACAATTTTCGTGGAAATCCAAAAGACCAAAAGCAATTATACATTTTCTCGATAAATTGATTAATTATCACTCTAATATAAAATTCTTCACTAATGGTAATTAAGCAAATAACTTTAAGGAGCACAACTAGTATGCCTGCCTAAACAAAAGAAGGCGATTTTTGGGAATTAAAAAAAAAACTATTGTATCAATTGTTTTAAAATTTTAAGGGTATATTTATACATATTTTAAGAAAACACAGTAAAATTAAATATTTTTCGAGTTATACGCGATCTCCGACGGCGCTTAAAAAAAAGGTCCTCCGCTGCTGCAGTGATTCCGGCCTTCTCCGTGGATGAAACCTAAAAAAAATTCTCGTTAAACTAGAAGATATTGTCCGTACAATGACCTACAGTCGAAAAAGAATATCAAAAATTGACAAAATGGCGGCGTGTTAAAAAAAAAGTTGAATTTTACCCAAAATTTTGATCGCTTTTGGCCTGCCAAAATTCGATTTTTGATCAGATCAAAAAACTGGTAGGTCATTGTATGGAAGAACTATATTCAGAATATGTAGAAAAAATTTAATAGTGATCTGATCATTTGTGTTTGAATAATCACTGCAGCAAATTTGAAAAATGCTGTTTCGAGAAATCCCGTTTAAAGATAAAATTATGGTTTTCACTGTTATAAATGGATTAAAATCATACTTATAATCTAATCTGCTATTCCAGGCCCATATATTTAACCTTTCTCTTCTAAGTAATTTCTTTTTGACAAGTTTTGCACACCACTAAATCGCTAATTGTACTAAAAACTGAGGCAAACTAAAATACAAAATATGTATATGAGATGGGTCAATCACGACATCAATCACAACTCTTTAAATGGCTGTAAACTATTAGAGATATCGATTTAAAATTTTAGTATGTAATTTTTAAAAGTATAACCCATCGAAATATGAAAAAAAAAAATAGAAAAATCGATTTTTTTTTTAAATTTTACACTAGTTGTGCCTCTTAAGTCTATTGTTGCCAAGATTGTTATTTTCCGGGTGCGAAGATTTGACGACGGATTCTTATAGATCTCGCTAAAATAAATCGAAAATGAAGAATACAATTTTTCAAGTTGTTGCTTAGTTTTCGAGATATCGAATTTTAAAAGTCGCATCGACAACGTCAAAGTGTATAGCCGGGTTTATATGGCAAATCTGCCCCGACGGCTTTTTCGATTTGCAGTTGGGGGATCGATTTGACATCAAACAAAAATAATTCACCCAAATTTTTAGCGCCCTATCTCACACGGTTTTTGAGATATTCAAAATAACCTCATTTTTCGATTTAATTTTTTTTCAATAGTAAAATTTAATATTAATGAATGGTGATTTTCTTTTCCAAATTCTAGGACTAAAAGAGATGCTATGGCACTGTCATAATAAATCTGAGAAGAAAAGCCGATTTTCTAGAGGAAAAATGAAACTAAAATATTTTTTTATCCACGTTACTTAAAAGTCTTATTTACCAAACTTTCTTAGAAAATGTCTTTTATACTCCTTTACACTCATGAATTTATCCATAATTTTTGAAGTGATGAAACAGTATGAAAAAAAAATATCTGCTGCGAGGCGTCACAGTACTTTCCTTTACTTTCATTTATAAAACTCGCTGTTGGTTTAAAAAAATATAAGCACTTAATAACTATACACATAAAGAGAACTATATTCATACCTATATGTATGTATGAATACCCAAGCTTCACCCTAGAACCGTCGTTACTCGAATTTTCCCAGGAAAAAGTTTTAATTAAAAGTTGTAGCCACTAATCAGTCTAAGAACTATGGAAAGTTTAAAGAAAATTGTTGGAGCTGTTTTGGAAAAAACTTGAAAAAGCTCAAAAAATAAGATAAGGTAGAGCTTTCGGTTAACTGATTTCAACCAAAAGCTTCGCGGCACAACTAGGTATAATATGGAGGTCTACAACCAAGTTTGGTGAAATTTGGATAAAGCTTTCGATACGATATGGCTGTCACACACACACACAGACATGTTTCTAAAAACCACTTTTTTGGACTCAGGAAACCTCAAAACATGTATTTCCGGTGAAAGCTCGAATTCGAAAATTCGATCCGATTACAATACTTCCTTTACTATATACGAGTAGTAGTAAAAGAAAGTAAAAATAAAAACTATATGTATTTCCAAAATCAGCGCTAGCTTAGATGATTTGCATAATCTATATATGTATGTAACTGTAATATGTATACGTATCAAAAATTATCAAAAAATTAAAGGTATTATAACCTACAAAATAGTTGTAATGTTATACTTATAATAGTTTTTAATAGTTCCGGATTATTGAGACTAATTTTTAGTTGAAAAATTATTTTCTATATAATTATCTCGTCGCATATAACTTTGAAAGCGTAGGATTTTTTTATAATGTTAATAAGACAAGTAAGAAGAAAATAAATCCAATTATTTGCAATGATGGTTACATTATCACTTTTTAAAGTAACTAAGATGGATCGTCCACTGGAACTGAATTCGGCCGAACTGGTCCGAACAAGGCCGAACGATAGAATAAGCTAATTCGAGCGTGCACGATCGTCTTCGGCCGAAAAATTCTCAAATCCAAACTGAATGGGATTTTGTAACGTATTCGGCCGAACTTCTAATGTCAACAATGGATTGTGAAAAATGAATAAGTTGGGTTAGTAAATTAATAATTGAGTGATATCACTTCTCTAAAATTTGACCATTTTTCGATTGATGGGCGAATATCGTTCAAAAACGTTCCTGTACTCAAACTATAATAATCGGAAAACTTATTTCCATCAGCCAAAAGCTGGATATGTAAATGGTGAAATTCACTTGTTTGCATTCTTTCAGTTAATATGGGGTGTAACCAATATTTCCGCCTTTTTCCTCGACATCTTCTGATAAGGGATGTATTTTCTAACAATATCGTCAAATATATCCACTTTTACACTATAAAAATGAATAGTTACTGTGAATACTGAACAGGAGAACATCTGCAAAACCGTCTCTAGGGGACGAATTCGTTCAGTCGTGTTACTTATCGGCCGTTGATGACCGTCAAACGGCCGAACTGATTTCGGCCGAACGACGGCTCCAGTGGACGACCAGCCTAAAGCAGTAACAGCTATAGAGTTAGCGACTATCATCTAAGCTAGCGCTGATGTTGAATACCTATACAATATACATAGGTACTTATAGTTTTTATTTTTTTTCATAATGTTCCACATAATCAAAAATAATGAAAAAATTTATAAGTCTAAAGGAGTATAATAGACATTTTCTGAGAAAGTTTGGTGAGTGAGACTTTTAAATAACATGTTTAAACAATTTTTTTAGTTTTATTTTTCCTCTGGAAAATTGACTTTTCTTCTGAGATTTATTATGATAGTGTTATAACACCTCTTTTAGTCCTAGAAATTAGAAAAAAAATCACCATGCATTAATATTCAGTTTTACTATTCAACAAAAAAAATTTGAAAAATGAGGTTTTTTTGAAAATCTCGAAAACCGTTTGAGATAGGGCGCTAAAAATTTGGGTGAATTCTTTTTGTTTGATGTCAAATTGATTCCCCAACCCCCTCAACTGAAGCCGTGGGGGCAGATGTTCCATGTAAACCTTTGGTTAAAAAACAATGCGATGGTCACACCTAACTTGCTAACTTCTCTTGAAAAATAAGTTTGGATGGTTTTATTGTTATTTTGAGGGCTCTGATCCCAAAATCTTACCGGGGGCTGCACCCCCGCGCTCTAATTACAAAAAAGTTGCGAACAGCTGTCAAAACTTCGTAGTTACAAAAATGGCTGCATTTATAAAATTAAACTCCCATAAGAAATAACATTGGAGGCGTGCTACTAAAATCCATTTTTTCTCGATAACTAAGCAATAATTCGGAAAATTGTACTCCTCATTTTCGTTTTATTTGGGCGAGATCTATAAAGATCCGTTGTCAAATTTTGGTGCCCTGAAAATAACAACACCCCCCCCTCCCTATGGTTTATAAATATATTAACGTTGTATATTTTTAGGTTCAAATGAAAGATTTGTGAAGTCGGACATGCCGCAAAAAGCCACCCGAGCGTTAGCGACGAGGAGTGAACATGGATCAACGCTTAGTTTAGAATCGGAGGCATCACTGAATGATCACGAACGGATCTTACTAGACCAATGTATCCGACAAGGCATTGAACGAACAACCGGCCAAGACGTTTCCATCCACCTAATCCGAAACCAACCCACCGACGGTTCAGTTCGTCCCGAAAACCGTCAACCTCTCGGAGCCGAAAAAGAAGACTCCCGCTCCCGACAACGAATCCAATATTCACGCCAAACATCTCAACCCGCAATCCCATCAAATCGAATTCCAGTCTATGCCCGTTCTACCAGTGCTCGATCACGTGACGACTTCACCTCACGTGGATCAAATTTAAACGACCACGAAATAGGAATTAATATAGATTCAAAAAACGTGCAAGCGCCGCCTGTTACTGCGAACACTGTCGAATCACTTCCAGTGGAACCCTCATGCAACACACCGACGAACACCCACATTTACCACCAAGTGACAGGCGTCGAAGAAAACAGCGAATCCGTCGGAAACGTACTCCCGGAGTCGGTGGAGCCGACCTCAACAATCCAACTCCCGATTCCAGACACCTGCGAGAATACACACGACAATTCCAACCTCGCGAATTTCGCGACTGGGGCGACGAAGAATGGATCTGACACCGATGAAAGTTCTTCGGAAATATCCGACAAGTACGACTACTGTAAACCTCGCGATCCCGACTCAATGATAGCTTCTGTCGATCGTCTAACAGCAGAACTTGTATCGCACGCCTCGCATTTAATGAAACAAAGCGCCCATCACGACACACTCACGGAGTCAACCAGTAATTCCGTGACTGATTTAACATTTCCCAGCATCTCAGCTAGTATACCTTTAATAGTTTCAATCAAAAGCGAAAAAGAGTTAGAAGACAAACCAGAAGACCAACACAACTTCTCGTCATTGGATACGAATTGCTCCACGTTGACCGATTCGACCATAATCGCGAATGAAGCACTGAAAATCGCTGATGTCGTTCAGAATGAAGGCGCAATGGCTCAGAGTTGCGGCTCGGAACAACTAGACCATCAAAATCCTCCATCGGAAATGGCAAGTTTATGCGGATCGGATTATGAGGGAAATAGTGCCGCTAGTAACGATAGTCGAGGTCGTATTAAAATTAAAACCCGAAAAATCTCCAGTAACAGCATTTTACGCCGAGCTTTAAACAACTCGTCTTTCAATGGAAGCTATGATAATCTTCCAAATGGAACTTCATTGAACAACAGCTTCAATCTTGACTCGATTAAACCTCCATCGATAATGAATGACATCTCTGATATGGACAATAGTATGTTAAGTGTTTGTAGTATTACAAGTGAAGTCGTTGAAGTTCCATCTTCAACCACCACCAATTTCATCCCCAATGGTCTGATCACAACCAATTATTTTGACAAACGAAACAATTTCCTTTTGTCCCATTCTCCTGATCTTTACTCCGATATCGAACATATAAATCCTCCGTCATATTTCAATCATATGAGCCTTAATACAATCACTCAAAACTCCTTCGATTTGGATCAGAATACAACTTGTGAAGATTCGGATATTTTCGATACGGCTGCCGATAACACCTTAATAAATGAAGAAGATGATATCAACGATGATCTAACAACTGAATATACAGATGCACAATGTCTTACACCGTTACAATCAGATACAAGTCCAGAGGCAAGTCCTAAGAAATCACCGATTCGTACCAGTAAACGTTTGACCCCGAAACAACGCCGTCAACTTACTAAAGAACGGTATAAAACCTACACCGTGACTCCGGAAATGTATTATCGTGAAATTGGAATTGTCCATTCCGCGACTTACGATCAGTTAAATCATGCTTCGTCTTCAGGACTGATCAATGCAAGTGATTCTGGTAAAGGATCTTCAATTGATATGAAAGATACATCTGATACAATGTCTGATAGTTCTGGAAAGCCATCGTTGGACTCTCAAGATGGACATGAAAGAAAATTAGGGAAATTAACACCCCGGCAACGTCGTCAAGAGGATAAATCCCGATTTCAAACTCAAGTCCTGGACACATCCATGCTACTGCTCGAATCGTCTGTATCTTCCGGATCACCGAAACGGACGTTGAAACAGAAACGTGAAGAAGATCGAGATCGTTATCGTACCCAAACGATTGATGATCATCTGAAAGGATCCACGTCACTAATCCAAAACGACAATGAAATGATGTTGATTCAACACGGAGCCAACCTAGTGATGAAAACACTGCTAAACTCTTCCGTTCATAACGGCGATTTTCTCGATTGTGAAACGTTAAGTTTAGTCTCCAATGAAGACGATGACACTGAATACAATTCTGTGAATTCTGAACATTTCAGAACTTATCACAAGAGTTGGGGTTTCAGTAGTAACTCCAAGTTACCCATTATCAATACGGTTCCGGATGATACAACATTTGTAATTCAAGATAGTGATGTTACCACGTCAGCGGTTCCACTAAAACCCAAAATTGTAAAACCAGTTTTATCTTCAGCGACTCGACCATCGGGTACTGATGAAGAATCGTCACCGACAGCCTCTCCAAAAGCGATTCGAGGCAGAAGAAAACCTCTATATGCGGGTGGTTCGACCCCAAAAAGAATCCAATCAGCTCCACCAGCTACAACGTGTAATCCACAAAAGAAACCACCATTAGTAGTTAATAAATCAAACTCGACTTTTGTTAAAAAGAAAATTCCTTCCCGAAGTCCTCAATCGTCACCTCCAGCTCGTACACCGAAAGTTGAGACTAAAAAGGCGCCATCACCGTTTTCGTCTCCACTACGTCGTCAAGGGACTTTTGTTAAAGAGGAATCGACTGTCAAATCGAAGATTCCTCAAAAAATGCCATCAACAAGGCCGGCATCATCGCCGTCTCGTCTACCAGTTGTGTCCGTTAAGAAACCGCTAACTAAATCTTCAAGTATCGGTGAAAGTTCTTCCAATTCAACTTACAAACGTTCACCCAGTGAAACGGTCATTAAACGGACCGAATATCTACGATCATCCTCATATAGTGCCAATAAGTCATCCCCCGCTTCAAAGTTGACTCCATCACCCCAACGATCTTATAGTAACTCGAGCATACAAAACTCGAGGAAAGTAAAGTCGACAAATGCTCCATCGACCACTCAAAAGGAGATCACCAGCAAAATAGCAACGTTGTGGAAAAAAATTGAAACAAACCGTACTCAAACGAGTGACCTTAAAAAGGATACTCGTGTTTGGATAACGTCTAATCCACAACCGACAGCGACGGCATCGTCTTCTACATCGAAATTAGCTTCCACTTCGCAACTGATTCGAAGTTCCACATTTGATAGCACACCGGGAAAATTAAAGCAAATTCAAACTTAATTAAATCTAATATCAAAGTTTACGTAGAAATCATTAGTAAAGCCGACTTCACACTATTAGATATAACACCGGGATATTATACAGGATAGCACAAAATGAGAGTAATTAGCCATATTAATCTTTAACAAAATTTCAGGTGTTATGACACCGATTTCATGGAAAATATTTTATTTTAATTTCACTATTATATCCTATGGTGTAAAGCCGGCTTTAGGGGGTATTCTAGTCTAGAGGCCCGAATCGAGCGTTTTTTTGGGAATTGATAAAAAAAAGTACAGTAGAAATCGTTTATAACGAACTTTAGGTGATCGTCAAATTTCGTTCGTTATAAGCGATATTCACTATAACCGATATATATCGCATGTATCGTCTTATCTAAGACATACCACGGGGCCCGAAAGTTTTGTACGTTACAACCGGTTGTTCATTATATCCAGTGTCGTTATAAACGATTTATACTGTATTTGATATTTTGATATTTTTAGTATGCAATTTTTTATCATTTGTTTATTTATATTCAGAGAGTACACAAAATTCATTTCAAAAAAATTTTTTTTTTCATTGTGTTATACGTCTTTGAAGTAGAGGGGGGAAAAAAGGCCGTGTTCTCGTCGCCATGATTTCTACCTTTGTGGTCATCTGAAAAATAAAAGAATGATGGATTCTTGATGAGTACGAGTCGCTATCGCATGAATCTGTAAAACTGAAAAAAAAAATTTTTTTTTTCATAAAATGGCAGCTACTCAAAAATAAAGGTCGATTTTTTTCACTAAATTTTTAACACTTGCATTTTTAAAAAATATTAGAAATTTTAAATTTTCATTTTTTATTGATTCATGCGATAGGGAGATATTTAAATAATATTCATGCCATATTTCAAGTAAATCGGCTGATTAGAACTTGAGATTTTTGAATATATAAACCACGGAGTATAGATACAGGAGTCCGAACGCAATGTTAAAATAATGGTCGCATTCTGAGCCTTTGATCACCAGAGCGCGCTACGATTCAGAAGATACTCGTGTTTAAACAGCAGCGCGGGAAGTATTATCTCTGTTTAGTGGCGGTAAACAAATAAAATTATTTACTTATTAATAATTGTTACTCCATAATTCTACAAAAAAATTTTAAAAAAATTAAATACCAAGTATTACTGTATATAAAATTAAAATAATTTAGATTTTTTTCTATTCTTCGTGCTTCTATTTTTTTTCTGCAGTGTTTTTTATTAAAGCACTTTACAAAGAAAATTAATTATTTAATTATTAAAAAATTACTTATGATTTTTTTTATCAGTTCTTTTTTATGTTTCTCACATCCCTCCGCCGATATTTAAATGTATTTTTCTATACGTAATACTCGTAGTAATAACATTTAATAACAATCATAATAACGCTGCCTCGGTGTTCGGTCATGTTCGGTTTTGGTGCCTCCGAATCTTAGCGCCACAGTGATAAAAAAGTGTACTATAGTTGAGTTTCATATTTACGTACATAAATATCGTGAAATTGTCTATGTCGTTCGGACTCCTGATATATATATACTCCGTGATATAAACTATCGGATTATGAAAAAAACATCTATTTTTTTTTAAATTCCTAGACTAGAATACCCCCTTAACACTTGTTACATGAAATTTTAAAAATTCACTTTCTGAAAGAAATGCCATCGAAAACCTCACAAAACCTCACCGTTTTTTTCAGAAGTGAAATTTTAATTCACTTTTCACTTTACCAATGAATTTTTCAAACCTCACTCATTGATAAAAAAGAAACCCAATAATAACTAAAACAGTTCAAACATTTTGATTTCTTACAAGTTAGTTGCAATATTTTTCGGGACAACTGCAATAGAAATGTAGTGAAGCGATTTGATGATCGCCCGTGCGATTTTAACAACCAGGATTAGAAAAATACTCGTACTTGTATATAGTTACAACATTTTGCTTTATAATAATTTATTTAGAGATTTTTATTTCGTCTTTTTTGTATATACACAAAGGATATGTTTTACATTAAACGTTAAGTTCGAATCAAATGGCTTTGACTAAATTTATATTATAGAAAAAAAAAATAAACAAAACTATTCGATAAGAAAAGAAAACCATTTAAGATTTTTTACAGTACAATATTTTAATAAATAAATAAATAGCGAGGATTAGTCACTCAGTATAGATCGAAATTAAATCGAAATAGGTCCAAGTAAAATGTTTTCAAAATAGCACATCTTTTTTGTTAAACGAGACTGAAGATTTGTAAATTTAATTGCCAAAATTCTTAAAACAAATTATGAGCATGATTCGTTTTAAGAATATTCCTGTCGTAGTTTCTAAAGAGAGCGGAATACAATTGTTTTGTTTAAATATTGAGTGCTTTACGCCTTTTCTAGTCTTCATTTTGATTATGTTTTCTATAAAGTAATGAAATGAAAATTTACCATTATATTACGTATTTGTGAATGTTTTATTCATTTGCTATGTTATGTCGATATTAATATTTAGTTCATATTGTAATTCCTAAAGTAATCAACTATACTTAATAAAATGATTAATATTGTCATTCTTTTTCTTGTTAGTGAAATATAAAAATTGGTTTATTTCAGGTTTGAAACAATGTTAACTCCTACGAGGTCTCAGCTGGGGTCGAAATTTTTTACTTCGTTCTTAAGAAGTCAGCTTTGGAGTCATTTTTTACACAGATTCAGCGGTCGCTTTATAGTTTTATTCCTGCTAAAAATGAAGAAAACCCAATAAAATATAACTTATCGTATTTAAAGGTGTACTAAATGATACACACCCGCTTCGCTGAGCATTGCGAAATTAAACTGATTGATTAATTGATAAGCCAGTCAAAATCAACAATAAATTAACAAAACATGATGTACTTCTAATTTTTTAGTATGTTGTTTGAACCCATTAGGGCTGAATATGTATTCTCAAGTTTGGAACTATCAAAAAGTTGTGGAAAACTTTTTATAGTGGAAAAACCGTGAAAATTTTGAACTTGTTTCAAATTCTGCTCGGTATCTCCTAATCTATGCATTTTTCTTCAAAAGCTATTCTTTACGTTTTTTAAGAGCATTAAATTTGTTACAAATTAAGCCCAACAGGAGCTCTGCATGTCAATGGGTTACCGAGCTACGGCACTTTGAAAATAGACCAGTTTTTTCAAAAATTGAAAATTTTTGTTTTAGACTTTTTTTTGGGTCGAAGTTGCGTTGGAACCATTGATCCTACGAGCAAAACTTGTTGAATATAATATTTAGGCAATTTAATTATCTTTAAATTAAGTGTAGAGCGAGGCCTGTAAGCCTCGTAGTTCTCTCACAATCTTAGAGAACCCTTATAAGGTAAAATCGCATTTTGGTGGGTACTCCAGTATTGGTGGATCGTCAGGGTTGGCTAGGGGCTCGTCACCGTCGTCCTCTTCATTGCAATTTTGCACATTTTCCCAGGGTAGATAGCACACATCGGATACTATCTAAGCCCTGCTTTAAATTAAGTGCAGAGGGGGGTCTGTAGGCCTCGTAGTTTTCTCAAAATCTTTAACAAAACCCTAATGGGTCTAAACAACATACTAAAAAATCAGATATACATTATGTTTTGCAAATTTTAGTGATTTTTTATCTCGATTTTGACTGGCCTATAAAACCTTCCAAGCAACATATAAAAAAAAAAACTTTTGGCTATTTTGACATAAACATGTTATATTTAAAAGTAAGATTTCATGGTAAGTTCATTAAATTTCGGGAAATTTTTTTTAGGGAAATGAAAAACAAATTAAAATAACGAAACAGTGCAAGGTCCTTTAAAATACTCATTAGTTATTATATATATATATATGTATATATATATATATATATATATATATATATATATATATATATATATATATATATATATATATATATATCATTAGTCATTATATTCAGGTATTTGTTGAAAGATTTATATATTATTATATAAATTATTATTTATTAGATAAAAGAAAAGATTTTAAAATTTTTCGATTCTAGTTTTATAAAAATCAAACGTTCTTATAACGATGCATTCGGCCGAGTTTCAATGTCATTTTTAATCCGATTAAGGGATTAACTTATTCCTCAACCTTGACATTTTGCATTTGATCGATATTTTTCTCATCAATTTCAGAACATTGAATAAAAATCATTACTTTGGATTAATATAAAATTTTCTGTAAAGATTTCAATGAAGTTTTCTACAAAAACTTTTAGGCGGTGTCTTCTTATTTACTATTTTTATTAATTATTCACCGATCCTCGCATGCTTCGCTAACTACACTGAAATCAAGCTAAAGAATTTGCAAAATAAAATCAAGTTATTTTTTCTGTAAAAGATAGTTGTTATCCTTCAGGAAACGAGGATTTCCAGGATAATTAATAAATAAAACTTTCCGACTTTAGATCCATACTAAAGGATAGAATTTAGATTTCATAGTTAGTTCATCAAAATTCTTAAAACTCCTTTTTTAAGAATAAATATTAGCTATCCCACAGACTTTGTACGTTTTTAAGGATAAAAATAGATAAAAAATTTTTAAGATGCATTCAGTCAACGCGCTACCCTAAGATCCTTGGTATAATTGACCGACTTTTTAACCGACTTCAAAAAAAGGAGGAGGTTCTCATTTCGACTGTATTTTTTTTTTTTTTTATGTTTGTTACCTCAGTATTTCCGACTGGGTGAAGCGATTTTGATGATTCTTTTTTTATTTGAAAGCTGGTGCTTCCCGAATGGTCCCATTTTAGTTTGAAGGAAATCTTTCACTTCTAAAGGGTTGAAAACTAAGGGATGAAATATTAACTTCTTATTGGATAGCTCGATTTTGAAAATTATTTTTTTATTTGAAAGCTGGTGCTTTTCGTGGGGTCCAGTTTTAATTTGAAGAAAATCGTTCACTTCTAAGGGGTGGAAAACTAAGGGATGAAATACTAACTTCTTATTGGAGAGCTCGATTTTGATAATTCTTTTTTTATTTGAAAGTTAGTGTTTCTCGTGTGGTCCCATTTTAATTTGAGGAAAATCTTTCACTTCTAAAGGGTTGAAAACTAAGGGATGAAATATTAACTTCTTATTGGATAGCTCGATTTTGATAATTCTTTTTTTATTTTAAGGCTGGTGCTTTCCGTGGGGTCTAGTTTTAATTTGAGGGAAATCTTCCAGTTCTAAAGGGTTGAAAACTAAGGGATGATTTATTAACTTCTTATTGGATAGCTCGATTTTGATAATTCTTTTTTTATTTGTAGACCACAATTTTAAATTAATCTTCTATACATTTTTTATAAAAAAAACTCCACTCATAAGGGGTTAAAAATTAGAGATGAAATAATATTATACATTTTTCCTGGCTAACCCGATTTTCATAATGTTGTTTCTATTACGTACAACGTACCTTTAAATTGTTCACATTTCAATTTGAAGAAAAAAATCCACCCCCTAAGGATGAAAATAGGGGATGAAAGAGAGACATTTAACTGAATCATCGAATTTTGATATTTTTTTTTTCTGTTGGAAAGATTAATCCACTTAGTTTTGTTATTACATTTAAAAGCAAACAATTTCAACTCTTAAGGGCAAAAGAGAATAATGTAGTAACTTTTAATATTAAACGGCGCTGCCTCATATGAGCATTCAAGTTTATCCATATTCAAAGAAATAAAATCAGTTATCAAGCTTCAGATCACTAAAACGCGAGAAATAAAAAAATGAAAAACCGACTTCAAAATAAATAAAAAATCTTAAACAAAAAATGCACTAAAAAGTAACAAAATAATGGCGTATCCATGCAGTATCTACAACTTACAAATTATTAGGATGATACAATGTACAACTATTGTTATTTTTGGAGTTGGTGTCAGTCAAGAAAATAAATATTAATGGTAATTTGTAAAAATTTAAAAAAGTTTAGTTGGTAATTGGTATTTTGTAGTTTAAAGGTCGCTAGATATTGTTACAGTTCGAGTATATTGTTTAAAAGTTAATTTGAAAAATAATTTTCATAAGGTATTCTCGTTTATTGCTAAGTACCAATATAGGCGTATTTCCTTGGCTGACACTTACTCCAAAAATAACAATAGTTGAACATTGTATCATCTTAATAATTTGTAAGTTGTAGATACTGCAAGGATACGCCATTATTTTGTTACTTTTTAGTGCATTTCTTGTTTAATTTTTTTATTTATTTTGAAGTCGGTTTTTCATTTTTTTATAATATTTTTTTTTGATTATTATAATTTTTATCAAACATTAGCTTGAACCATTTTCAAAGAAAATGACTCATATTCAATGCTATGACCAGCTATGACTTCATTGCTTGATTCCTTGGTTACGAATACAAACTCAGTCGATTTGATCTCAGCAAACTTTAGAGGTGGTTATCGAAGCAGTTCCCTGGCTCCTTTAGGAAGCGTCGATCATCACCCAATCTACAACAATTGTAGTTCTATTATAATCTAAGAAAATGTGGAGGGAAATAATCGAATTTCACTTGATTTAAACCAGCTGTATTCGACTTATCGTTGTAGTTAGGAAGATTAGACAATCAAAATTCCGAATTTTTAACTAATTAATAAAAACTTACCTTCATTGAAACTTTAACAATAGCCATTCTAAAGGAACATCTTATTATAGTCAATACAAATACCGATAATAAGAAATAGACAAAAGGATTCAATTTCCATACAAATATGAAATTTAATTTTAGAATATTCGGTCACTCCTGTTTTTTTGTTTTCTTAGAAACCTTTAGAATATAGGTCCTGTTTTTCCCCTGAGCCTTTTCTATAGCAACCATGATGCAGTATATGCAACTATATCTACTTATTCGTATAAATAAAAGTAGAAGCATTCTATATGTTGGGTTGTTTGTTGTCGATCCGAAGAACCCGTGCGCCTCTATCGTTACACAAAGTAAAGCAACAAAAAGCCATTGTCAAAGTTTCTTAAGTAATAAAAATGTGCGTGAAAATTATTTTATTTTAGTTTTTAATTATTAGTGGAAAATTAAATTAATTAGTGACACTTAACATTACTAACATTTACTAAATGTGAAAAAAGGGACACTGAAAATGAATCCACATTGCCGAAATTCTTCAAATGTTGATAAGAAACAATGCCAAGTACTAACCTTCCATTAACTTCCGTCTATGGAGCTTTCGTCAAAGTGTTTAAAATAATGTAAGTTATAGTACCTAAATAACTTTATAAACTTAGTTCTTTATGTTAAATTATAAAATGGGTTTCATATATTTGAATAAAGGTTTATAGTTTATAAGAAAGGGAGGTTGAAGGTTCATATGGACACATGTAATAGAGCAGCGGTCGGGGAACTTTTTTTTGGCGTTACCCCAAAATATTTTTGCGTAAGTCGATATAACACCGTCGACAACCAATATAAAAATAAATTATATTTAACAAAAGAAAATATAGCCATTGTTTGTTAACCCGATTTTCATTCATTGACTGAATGTGCACTTCTTGACACCGCGAAGTTTTACACGAAGCTAAATGTTTTAACATCAAAATTATGCTGCAAATACGATTTGCAGTTATTCAATGAGAACTTTTTTTCTTAGGGTATTTTGTCATGCGGATATTTTGTTCGGCGATATTTTGTCCGGGGATCAAAACGCATGGTACAAAAACTTTCCCCCTTCGGATTTTGGGTAAATGATCATACTTCATGTTTGATACAATAATTTCAAAATTGCGGCTTTTTGATGTAAGAACAATTTTAATAATATCTTCGGAAATACTTACACGTTGATAAAATAACTAAACCAAAAAAATTTCCTTACTACCCCCAAAAGTTTCATTTTTGCCCCACCTGGGGAAATTTACACCGGTTCCCCGGCCATCGCTATAGAGTGTACCGTACTATAATTTATAAAAGCTTAGGGAAATTCTATTAAATAACTATTTTTTAAATAATTTAATTCTTTCGTAAAACGAACATTTTTCGACGACATTTTGGCTGAATTATTAGAAAATAATAAACCAATTGGACGCTAAATAATGCCTTGAAAATGACACGTTTTGTTTTTTTTTTGTTGTACGGATCTCAGGATTTTCTTTCCTTTTATCACCGCAACCAATGAGGTCTATTATGATGTGACTTTCTGTATTAACTAGGGGAGTATCAGGCTTTTAAAGAAAGTCAGCACCTGCCTATCGGCTTTACCGATCTTGTGAATATGTAATTTAGGATACAATGGCCGTATAGAGGCTTGTTAGGAGGCTTACGTGCCGAGTGACAATAGGTTCGTTTGCGGTACTGATCCGGAACTGGTAAAGAATCAATCCAAGTGGATAGGATAATCGCCAAGCCCATACACGCTTATGACCTGATTAAGGGTTATTTTTCCGTGAACGAGTTTGAAAATGTTCGGAAATAAGACGAGGATTAACGAGAACCCACGAAAATTGTTAATTGAATTTAACATTGACAGAAAAGGAAAGCGGAACGGGACTCTGGTTCTAGCGATTGTCGAGTTTTTTTAGGACGAAAAATTCGATTCTCTTATTCATGCGCAGTTTGATAAAATGTAGCTAGATTTTCTATCCTTCGTTCTCAACATTAAATTAAATTAACAATTTTCGAGAGTTCTCGTTAAACCTCGTCTTACTTCCGAACATTTTCAAACTCGTTCACGGAAAAATAACCCTTAATAAGTTCATAAGCGTGTATGGGCTTGGCAATTATCCTAAATCCACTTGGAGTGATTCGGTATCGGTTCAGTATCGGATCCGCGAATGAACCTAATATGTTATGAGTTCTCTTCTTGAAGAACTTTATGAATTTCTTAGCTTGACTCTGCCCCGGTGTATTTCTCCAGTACGAGGTCTTGGTTTTAGTCTCCCAAGCTAGAAAAGCGTTTTTAATTTGGTTTTTTACGATTACAAAAACAGGTTCAGATCCCATGAGGTCTGGATGAGACGCCATTTTTAGCCAGTTAATCGGTCTTTTCATTGCCCTCTATACCCTCATGTCCTTAAGCCCACCATAGGTAGACTTTGTTGCAAGCTGTCAGCTCCCTGAGCGCTGTTTTGCAGTCACTTACAATGTTGATGTGTACCCCATTTAAACTCCTCGCAAGGTTTAGTCTGGCACATTCATCAATTGCAAGTACTTCAGCTTGGAAAATGGTAGTGCAAGTCCCAAGGGCCTGTTCAATTTGACCATATGGCCCATCTCTGCTCTGCCATCCATAACTGAGCCCTTCGTTGAACCATACCGGCCCCCCGTCGCCCATAATTTTTATTTAATAAATAACCAGAAAAAAAGTTATAACGGTTAAAAAAAATTGTTTTCAAATTTTTATCTATTTTTTTTTAAATAACGCTGTTATTTTTGGGTCTACGACAAAAATTTATAGAATCAAAGTTGTAGAAAATTTAATTTTTAACAAAAAATATCCTAATAAATTTTCTGTGCGACTAATAATTTTCCCGATATAGCGAAAAGCCAATGATGGCAACGGGATGAGGGTTGCAACCCCTCAAACATGCATTAAACTAATCACTAACCCCACCTTGACATCTAAAAAATCAAACTACATCCTTTGACTTTTGCAACCCTAAATGTAACTTTTCAATGGACTCTATGTATACCTACTTAGCAGTGGCGTGCGGTAACTTTTGAAACAGGACATGCGGTCAGACGGGGCGGGGGGGTAATATAAACCAAAATTTTTAAATTTATTTATTTAATTGGTAACCATGGTAATATATTATGTATTTATTTTTAAAAATTAGCTTTATTTAACGCTCCTTCTTACAAACATCATCAATAACCGCATCATATAATGTATTTAAAAACCACGAAAATAGTTCTTATCCTAAAGAATAGAACATTTGTATCGCCTCTAGGTAAATAAATCACGAAAAGTATCAGTAACAATGAGTAGCAA
This sequence comes from Sisyra nigra, assembly GCA_958496155.1. Classification (NCBI taxonomy): domain Eukaryota; kingdom Metazoa; phylum Arthropoda; class Insecta; order Neuroptera; family Sisyridae; genus Sisyra; species Sisyra nigra. The sequence goes on from OY292318.1 coordinate 7,563,818, forward strand.
TTAGTAAATTCAAAACGTCAAACGCATCTATAAACGTCAGCCGGCAATGTGAAACGCCGAGAGAAATAGTACTCAACCGTACTAGTGCGCATGCGCGACCAATTCTAACCAAGCAATCGCATGCAACGGTCATTGCGCATTAAATCGGCTGTTGCCGTTCATTTGATGTGGTATTCTATGCTAATTTTATGAGCGATACGTTTCATAATTTCGTAAATTAAAAAATGTATAAATGACTAGCTGACCCACGCAACTCCGTCTGCGTCACATAGGGGTGAGAGAAGGTTAAGAGTGGGGAACCTATGGCACAATTCTAAAGGAGTTAAAACTTGCTTTGTTTTATCCACAAATCACTTAAAAACCATTGAAGAGATAAAATTTGGTAGCTATAATGCTAATTTAAAACCACGCGGACAAAACCAAGAAAAACATTGTATGTCTGTAATGGGCAATATTTATTGATTAATTTGAAGATTTTTTTTCTACTTTAACAGTATAACATGAGCTATCTTAGGTACACCGTACACCACACTATGTCAGTAAGAGTGGAACTATAGTAGAAAATGTCACGGGAACGGGAATAATAAAGGAACGCTGCATAACACTACTGGGGTGTTTTATTGATAAAATTTACGTATGTAAACTTAAAATATAATGAAGAAAAAAGAATATATGAAACTTAAACAAAGAGTAACGTAAAAAAAATTTAAATGTTATTTGATTATTGCAACGCCTGTAAACGTTGTAACAAATAATATATTTTAAACTTGTACTTCTGTATCTGATATAATATATTACAAGGAGCTGAATGCCTGAATGTCTAATGATCTATGAATCAGCTCAGTACTGACTCCTGAAAAAAAGTTAGATGGACACAAATATTGAGAAGGAAAAGCGCAAGCGCTCACTTAGAAAGCCTTACATATTTTAAAGAGTGGAGAGTTTTGAAAAGAAAAGTTGAAATTTTAATTGTTGATTTTTTAAATGTAATTTAACACGCTAAATTCTAAATATGTGTTCGAAAATTAACAATGAAAGAAATTTCAACGTTTCAAAATTTTTTATTATTTTTCGGATGTTAAATAAAAAATCATATCTTCAAGTGAAAATTGTAATTTTTATTTTAATCCTAAAGAGAAAATGTGTTAAAACGCTATTTCACGAACTTTAAAGATCTATTTCACGACCTTTTTTTTAACACACGGTTCCCGCAGGAGACAATTATCATGCTATCCTTTGAGCACCGTGCATTATTCTGGCATAAGAAATAATCTATATTATTATCTGATCCCTCAACTATCATATTGCAAAAAATCATGTCTATCTTTTACTCTGTGAAAAACAAAAACATATCTATCCCACGGGAGTAGAACATTTTTCCTGGATAAAAAAGAGATCAAGCTTTCCTGAGGAAAATTTGTTAAAACTCTTATTCATGAACTTTTAGAAAACTCCTTTGAAATACTCAGTTCCTGAGAGATTCTATTTTTAGCCTATCCTACGGGAACCGTACAATATTCTAACATAAAAAGTAGCCCATATCATTCACTGTCTCTTAAACCACCATATTGCAAGAAATTATGGTAATCTTTTGTTCTGTGAAAAACAAAAACGTATCTATCCTACGGGAACATACATTTTTCCTGGATAAAAAGTGGACTGTATGAAAAGAAAAATTATGATTTTGCCTTGAGGACCTTATGAGTTATTACTATAAATATATTGTACTCAGATAAAAATGTTTAGTTTCAGCATGATTTTTCTTTAAACCAGTTTTTCTATTTTCCCGATGAAATGAGAAATTTTTCCGAAATAAAACGTGTTCCAGATAATGATTCGCATATTTATCATACTTAAATATCACCAAAATCCATTTTCAACTAAAAATAGAGTTTATGTATAATTTTTTTCTCCAAACCGTTTTTCAATTTTCCGGATAAATTAGACATTTTCCCGTTATAAAAAGTATTATTTTTAATGGCTCAGATTGTCATTTATCATCATACCAAATTTCATTAAAAACCATATGTATTTGGGTAAGAATTAATAATATCATTCTAAAAACAATTTCGCAAATAATGAATTATTTTTGAAACAACCTTAACAACCATTAAAAAGGTTATAACGGGCTAACCGTAAAGATAGACATATGTCGTCGCTGACTTTTTTGTAGATTTTTTTAAGAGGAACAATTTTGCTCTACATGATTTTTGCGTAACTTTAATCGTTTACGCAAGGCAGGCCACGAACGCTCTCAAAAGGAAAAAATTTCCCTGATTTTTGCAACATTTTCCATCGATACTCTGCTCCTATTGGTCGTAGCGTGATGTTATATAGCCTAAAGCCTTCCCCAATAATTAGGCTATCCAACATTAAAATAATTTTTCAATTCGAACCAGTAGTTCCTGAGATTAACCCGTTCAACTAATCAAACAAACAAACAAATTCTTCAATTTTATATATTAGTATAGATAAAAATATTTAGTATTTGGTATTTTTAGAATCATTTTACAATACATGCAATTACGTAAATTAAAATATGAATAAATCATAAAAAATTTTTAATTTTTTAAATTGTCTCAATCCCAGAGCATGCGGCGCTTCTACAGCATGTATGGACCGCACGCCACTGCTACTTAGGTATAATTAAGTATTAAATCTCTGTAACAGCACTTTTATTAATTTTTTTTTATTATCACTGGTAAACTTTAATAACTTAAATGAACTACACAAATTCGCAGAATCGTTTAAACAGCTAAAAAAAAAATGAAAATGTAAGTTTAGAAAATTTTCTGTCTTAAAAGACCACATTCAGTTTATATAACAAAAACTGGACCCACCACCAACAGTGCCATGGCGACTGTTCCTGGTTTCAACAATTAACCAGAAATTGAATAATTCTTCTTTATTCATTGAATAGATATGTTAGTAGGATTAGTAAGGGTTGTGTAATACTTACCTTAAACTAACAATTCAGAACCACAACCTGAAAAAAAATCGGCTAGAAAAATGAAAAAAAAAAAAATGAAACGATCGTTTTTCAATATTTTTTTCATTGTTTTTATTAATTCTTTATTTTTATAATATTTAATTAGTTTTTCACTAATAAAAACCCATGTCAACTCGTAAACGTAATATACGAAATAATGTCCTTTTGTAGCTCATTAATAATTCATTATAAATATTTTTATGTATACCAAACTTTATTATTTTTTTTTTCTTAAATATCTTTTCATTGCGGCTTTCTTATATAGGTATATATGCACTTTTTAAATTAGTGTCAAATTTTTCATCAAAAATCTGCATCTGGTCTAATGCAGATTTTTTTTTTAAATTTAAATTTGTTTGTTACTATTTAGTTTTATAGTTTTTTTTTTTTTGGATTGAAGTACGTGGATTTTATACACATTTAAATTTTATACATATAATGATAAATGCTTTTCTATTTTATACCAAGAAAATTAAGTGCTTTAGGCATCTAATTGAATACCTATGGTACGGGATGCTGGTATCAAAACAAGTACGTGGTTGAAAATTGATTTTTTTTTTTTTTTGGAAATTAAGTAGAGAAAAGAAACACATCGAAGAAATTATACAGTTGAACCTTTTTAGTAAACTTTGTTTTTTTTTTTAGTTTTGGTCCAATATGAATTTTTACATCTGATTAAAATCGAAAAATTTTTCCACGTTAAGACAAAAAGTAAAACTTGATAGCTTTCAATCCTTGTATATTCAATTACAAACATCCGACTCAGTCCTAAAAAGTTATAAAAAGCGCCAAAAAACAATTTATTTGATTTTTCCTTTTAAAGAACCACTTTGCCAGGTGATTTTCGGTGTTCAAATCCTTTAGTTTCTCTTACAATTTAACCTATGACCTATGTGTTTGTTTATCGTTAATATTTACATGTTTAACAACAATTTCATACTTAAAATATAAATTATATATTTATGAACTATATATATTTTAATGTTTAAAAATTACAAACCGGGTATTTTTTGGATTCCGGTCAGTCTCTCAGCTATTAAATATATTTTTTAATTTTTTATTTACACATACGCACATCATTTTAAGGCTTTTAGTAATGGCCCTTTCTATCTTTCGGTCTTGTAAAAAAAAATAATCAAAAACCAAAATCTTCATTTGGATTTTCATGACATAGAAAGGATCATTGCTTAAAAATTTAACTGAAATTAAATAATTTCATGTCAACAATCACGCGCCTTTTCAGCAACAATATATTATTTGAATGACAACAATAAACGGACAACAATGCAAAGCATTTCCTAATAATAATAACTGCAATAATAAATTCTGTATTTAATACGTCATTATTATAAATAAATGCATTTTTTAAAAATTTATTTATTTCTATTTTCACTCTTTTCTATTTGTATCTATGGGTTTTATGTAATTGTCAATGAAACTCGTTGAAGCAAACTCTTGTTTAAATTTTCTGATAACTAGAGATGAAACGGATATCCGGTAACTATATGGTATCCGGCCAATTCGGCGGCGTAAATACCATATTTTTAGGTAATTAATTGCGTTCCCGGGAAAAAATAATTTTGTCTAATCATATATGATTATATATGATTATATATGATTATATGTGATTATATATGATTAGATAAAAACATTTTTTTCCCGGGTTATTTAATAAGGATAACTTATGAAATACAATCAGTAGTCAAAAGACACTTCTAAAACTTGAAGAAAAACTAGAAAATGAGTTAGTACTTATACTGTACTTAAAGACAAATTATGGTGAATGAATACTAATTTCTTTGGATTAAGAGGTATAGTTTCATAAAAAAGTCTTTCGCTATACACTCATTTTTTAGCCGGTATTAAAGATGAACTGCTACTGGAGGATTCTTCACAAGCAGTGACGGATTTAGATTTTCTGCCGCCCTAGGCCCTATTCCACGTACCGCCCTTTTTCTACATAAACGTAATTTTAAAATTCTAAATCTAATTATGAACTTTTTCTTATCAAATACCATTTCAAATATACCTCTTCGTTGGTTGACGGTTGTCAAATATAGTGTAAACTCTATAAAGCGAAATTGAAGGAAATGTGTAAAATTTATTGCATTAGAGTTTTATAACAAGTTTTACAAATAAGTTATTGGAGACAGTAATGAGGAAGAGTAAGTAAACACATGCTAGACAATTACAACTTACAAATGAATAAATCTGTATCATTTTTCACAATTCTGTATCAGCATTGGGTTTTAAGTTCAGTGCTATTTATCAAAGTCTTAAAAGTGAAGTATTGTTTTGCTAGTGAAATAGGTTATTACGTTATATGAAGCTTTACAAAAGGGTAATAATGTAAAGCGAATAAATTTAACAATTTTTTCACTTATAAAATTTTTCGCTTAAAAGAAGTTCGCTATATAGAGTTTTCTATATCAGATAGTCATTTAAATTTAATTACAAATTTTCTATCAAAACAAAACAAATCCAAATATATTTTTAATTTATCTTTATATTTTTACGACCTCGACTTGTTGTCGTTTGTAAATTTTTATCGTCCTAGGCCAGGGCCTCCCGAGCCTAGGCGTAAATCACTGTTTACAAGCCATTTTTAAATATTCGAATAGAATCTCCTGGAACGCTCTGTCTGCATCAAGCACCCTCAAGTAGTTTGTTTTGAGTCTTGAGTCTTGATCAGTTGCAATCAAGTAGTTTGAGTCTTGATTCCTACAGTGAAACCGAGTTTCTAATTCAACTTTTAGACGTTTCGCTGGAAATTCCTCCGGAAAATCCGTTTCATCTGTACTGATAACAATAAAAAATTCTTGACAAATGCTTAGTATGTATTTAACAAGAGTTACCCGTAATAAGGAAACGATTTGTGTGAAAGAAAATCTTTCGAATTCATTCGTTAATCAACTAACAACCACAATTTTTTTTCGTCTTACGTTCAAGACAAATTTTTTTCTCATTTTTTTTTTAAATTGAATACTTACACTTTTTAATATTTCAAAAATGTTAACGTTTTTACATAAAAAATTAAATGTAGAAGGCATCTAAAGACAATTTTTGAGCTATTTTTTTAACATCTAACAAATATATATCTATATATATTTATTTTTCTTTAAATTTATAATTAATGTTAAAACGCCTGGCTGTGATTTCTTTTTCATACAAATTACATGAAAAATTTATAATTATAAATTGTTTTTTTACGCTAAGAAAGTAAAGAAAAATTACGTTTAGTGGTAGAGAAAATTCGAACCTTTAAATTAGCCGAATTTTAATTAAAAATTTGGTGTCCTATTGAAAAATAATCAAATATTTGATTAAGAAATTATTTTTATCATACACGAAAAGAAATTTTTTGGGAAAATCCAAGGAAAATAATTAAAAAAAAAATGATTTACAAATAGGTTTCTATCACCCACTCAGTTCACAATCAGGTTTTTAATTGAAATAAGCAACTTATTTCGTTTGAATGATTCACATTTTGATCTTAAATAGAAGTAAAACTCATAATTAGTAAATTTTCAACAGGTTCCAATTATTTGGGCATCTTGTGATGTTCCAGAGTCTTGATACAAGTTTCACATTAATTTTCTGTGTTATTTTTGATAACATTTGCTGGGTTTATGCAGCAAATATACTTTAATGTTTGACTGGTTGCATATCCTACCAAATCGATCTGGTGAAAATTGTATTCTTAATTTTTGGAACTATTTTCAAAGCCGTAGAGTATTAGTCGGTGGTCGGTTGGACGGTATAACCCCCCCCCCTCCAACAATTTTTATACCTTTGAAATATATTGGAAAATTATAGAATTGTACAAATATGAATGTATTGTGAAATGTGATAGTTAACAATGTGATAAACTTGACGCCTTTTTTCTCGGAATTGAAGGGATTTATGAAAATTTTTTCAAAATACATTCTTACAGACAATTTTATGAGCTTTAAATTTGATCCTTACTATTTTTTTATAATGGCAATATTTGCCAAGTTAGAAGCGAAATACTTGGTGTACAAATATAATGTTATGATACAAAGATTATAATTAAGGGCCATTTTTCTCAAAAATAAAGGGCGATAAGAAAAATTTGTTAAGAACAATTCTTACAATAAATTTTCTAAGCTTTAATTTTGATATTGATAATATTTTCATAAAATCAAAATTTTCGGAGTTTTAAAGGAAAAAGTTAAGCTATAGCCAATACAATGCATGCCTTGATAGTAAAAATTAGAAATTGAAAATCTTTAGGTTGACGGGCGTTTTCTCAGAAACGAGTTAATTTATGAAAAACATTTAAGGGAACATTTTTATAGAAAATTTAATAGATTAAATTTTAGTTCCGACAAATTTTTTAATAAAATTAATATTTCAGGAGCAATAAACGAATTGGTTAACTTGTATAAACTTGTCTGTAAATTTCAAATGTAATGTGATCATACAAAGATTATAATTGAGAGCCATTTTTCTCAAAAATAAAGAGAGATAAGAACAATTAGTAAATGATATATTTTAAAGTAAATTTTATAAGCTTTAATTTTGATCTTGATAATTTTTTCATAAAATCAAAATTTTCGGAGTTTTAAAGGAAATAGTTAAGCTATAGCTAATGCAATGCATGCTGTGACAGTTAAAATAAGAAACCAAAGATTTTTAAGTTGAAAGACTTTTTTCTCAGAAACGAGTGAACTTATCAAAAAAATTTAAGGAAACATTTTTATAGAAAATTTAATAGATTAAATTTTAGTACCGACAAATTAAGGAGCAATATTATAATTAGTTAACTTGTCTGTAAATTTAAAATATAATGTGATCATACAAAGATTACACGTAAGAGCCATTTTTGTCAGAAATTAAGAGAAATAAGAAATTTATTTTGGGAACAATTCTTGTAGTAAATTTTATAAGCTTTAATTTTTATTCTGGTAATTTTTTCATAAAATCAAAATTTTTGGAGTTATAAACGAAAAAGTTAAGCTATAGCTAATACAATGCATACTGTGATAGTTAAAATTAGAAATTGAAAATCTTTAGGTTGAAAGATCTTTTTCTCAGAAACTAGTGTATTTATCAAAAAAAATTAAAGGTTCACTTTTATAGTAAATTTAATATAATTTAATTTTAGTTCAGACAAATTTTTTCATAAAATTAATATTTAAGGAGCTATAAGCGAAATAATTAACTTGTACAAATAAGAAGTTAACTAGAATGGTGTTGATATTTTTGGGATCTCCTAAATCCTTTTAAGGGAAACTCATAATTAGAGGGTAAATTTAAAAGAAAAAGAGGGCGAATAATTGATTTTTACTGAGTCAGATATTTGTCGATATAATATTCGTATTGCGCGATTAATTTTTATGATTTTCGTTTGGCTTTTTTAAAATGTTTTGTTAATATAGTATTTAATTTTGGTTCCATCATTGTAAATGAATTATTATTATCTTAACTATTTTGTCAACATGATGATAAACCTATCAAATCAGAGAGTTCATTAATTAAATTTAAATTTCAGATTTTGTCGCTTAAGTGTTAAACAATTTTCATTGATATTTTCATAGTTTATACAATAATATTTAATATATTTTAATATTTAAGTATTTTTAGTATTATTAGTATTTATTATTTTTTTTTTAAATTTAAATATTTTTTTTTCCACTTTTCTGGTAGATAATTCTAATCGAGTCGAATGATTTAAACACACATTTTGATTAATAATTTTTTTTTTTAAATTTCTAAATTGGAAAACAGTCCGAGAATTGTGTGGGTCGAGTTGAACGTAAGCCGTTTCGAGATGTGGAAAAATGGAAAATTTTGTGGTGCAAAACTGCAAGCGTCAACGTTTGACACACGCACTGGTCTCGGGCTGTGTTCCTCATTTGGTTTTTTGTATTTTATATATTTTTTGTTTCCTAAAAAATTAAATAACACACATTGTCTTAGTAATTATTAATATTATCTACAATTTTTCTCTTACTTAATTCAAATACAGTACAGTTTTTTTTTTTTGTTTAAATGTATAGAGATTTGTGCGTCGTAATAATTTCTGCCAAATTTGCATATTATATTGATTTGATTTTTTTTTTATTGGAAGGAAAATGGGAGCGAATATTTAGGTTAATTTTATATTCTCTCGCAATACCTATCGGACCTTTACGTGATCAAATATACTTTAATGATGTTAGAATTTTTTTTTACTTTTTGGAAATTTAATCGTTCAACGTATAAAATTTACTTTATCACCCTTATAGTGTAGGTAAAGGGGAGGGGAAACTCATAATACCACCACCTTATAATAAATTTTATAAAACTAAGAAAAAGTAGCCAAGAAAATGTTTTTCTCTTTTACTTTTATCCCCCTAAGAGCTTAACTAAATTTTTTCTAATCTCCCTAGGGTGAACCTCTGCGGTATACCATGTATCTACGCTACTGACCTAAAATAATTTCATCGAATAAACTAATTTAACAAACATTTTTTGTTCAAAAATCAAAAAATTTGCGTGTCTTTTTATAATTGCGCCATAGCTAGACGAATATTTTAAATAAGATTTCCCTCATTTTCCTACCTTATATGACCTAGAAATATTAAGGTAAAACGTTATTTCAAAAATGAATCAAATCACTCAAATTCAATCTAAAGAAATGTAAAAACTTTGAGTTTTTCTCTTTCAAATCAATCGACCATAGAGAAACGAATCAAATATTTATCAAGCTTGGAAAATTCACCAAAAACTTTTCCTATAACCGACGGTTGAACGCATCAATTTTCCAAAATATAAAACTCTAACATCACGTCATTCGAAAGTCAAAATTGTTTATTTTACTTAAGTAAATTATTCTGGAATGTAGTTTCGAAACGAAGTGATTTTCTAGTTTTCCATCATGAAATTTTTGCCGTACAAATGTTTGATTTAGATTTTATGAAAATTATGGCAATGAGAAAAGATGGTGGAAATTCGGAGGCAAACGATGAGTTTTATATTTTTTATAATTTTAATTTTTTTTTTTTAATTTACATGTCTGTAGTCCAAATTGGCCTCCTTTGCCTCTATAAACGAGCCAACACTGCTTAGAAAAAAAATATCCCCCCATTTTTATTGGAACAAATTTCATACTAAAAATATTAAAAAAAAAAAACAAATTTTAGTCAACTATGTTTTCATGCTATTTGTGTTAAATTTGTAACTGGCTTTATGAAATTTACACTTAAAATTGTCGACAAAGAATTTCAATTTTCATTGGTTTCAATTAGACTTTTGACAACAACTTCAAATTTTGTTTAAAAGCTCCTCCAAATGTAAAGCTTTCAAAATGTCTTAAGATTTGAAGGAAATTACCTCCTATAGAACATTTAAACTTACAACAAGAACTTTTGTTTAATTCATTGCTACCAATTTAGGTCTTTCAGACACCTTCAAAAATTCAAATAAATAAAAACAAGATGGTAATTCATTATTCCACACATTTATTAATTATAACCTTAAATAAAAATTGAAAATTTCTTGCATTATCCTTTTCTTAAAATAAGATAATGCAGTTTTCAAAGCATTATCTTATGATTACACCTTTTCACATAGCTCTCGTAAACATTCAGTATAAAAGGTATGACAAAGTAGATCTTTAGAATGTTTATTTGAGATAAACATGTTTAGTATTGAAATGATCAAATCCGGCTCGAAGGACCAACTATTTCACACAAAAATAATTTTGTAATATGAATTACTAAATTTCATTGTTTTCTGGTTTGTTGTACTCTTTGAATGGCACCAAGGGTGTACCGAGGATGATTCCATTAAACTTAGGCTCTTTATTGATCTTTATGTAACTGGAAAGAGTTTTTTTAAGAACCAAAATGTGAAGAAACAGACAGGTTTATTTACAGGGTGTATTGTGATTCCTCAACCATTTATGTGATTAACTCTTATTTACACGATGGTTAAAAGACTAAATGAAGATATTTTAGTCCCATTAATTCTTATAATTTTATAGAAGCCTCTACAAGTCTCAATAATTTAACGATTCTATTCGGAGCTTTTGAGTTCTTCCATAATTACCAGGCCTGACCTTCTAAGTGGAAACACTCGGATTAAAAAAAAATGGTCATTCCTCTCCTCCCTCTCTTAGAGATAAAATATTTTCAGAGTGATTTACTTTTTCACTAAAAGGATTGTTGGTGATAATAATATTGAGTAGTTTGCTTGAGTAATTTTCGAAATTATCTGGGTCTTTTGAAAAAGGTATACGAAAAATTTGCACCCCTCTTCTGGTCGGGCCTATCTCCAGTGATTGAAGTTGAGAGCCTTCTTTATATTTGTAGCTATTTGGATTAAGAAAAATTGCAGAGAAAATGCAACAAACCGCAATAATACATCCCAGAATCCAAGTGAAAACACTAAATTTTGACTTGGACTAAAACAAGTTTGTTATCACTGGAAAAGTGTTGTCTTCAAATAAAATGATTACCTGGATGGTTTACCTTGTTAAATATAGTATATAGTGTACCCTGATAATAAATGAATGGAAATAATCAGAATCTTCTGGTCTTCTCAAAATAGTCAACTAGTTGATAACCCACCAGGATATTATTAGTCAATCTTAAGAAGGCTTAGGTGAATATTAAAGCACGCCTGTTAAGTTGGTATTGTCAACAATCAAATTAAATTTGATAATATCCACCAATTCCCGAATACCTATCAACATCTTCTGTCGTATCAAACGAAATCTCAAAATTAAATCATTTAAATATTTTCATAAATTTGTAGATACCTACGAAGTTATTGAGAAATGACATTTCTTAAGTAACACTGTAGGCAATTACGACTAGGAATTGCAATCCAGCATTGTTGCCAATTCCGCAGGATTTTTACTGCGTTAACTTCAATCCAGCGGAATCCTCCATAGCTTAAAATTGTTTTATGGAATTCAAAACCAGCCATTGCTTTTAGGAAAGTGATTTTTTATATATAAACTTTGAAATATCATTTTGAAGTTTTTAATTGAGTCTTGACCATTATGAAAATTTCCTCCATCATTTCGGAAAAATATTTTTAACTTGGCATCCTGAAAATTTAAATTCTTACATTTTTACATCTTTAGAACTAAATTGATGAAAAACTCTTCCAATCAAATATTAATTTGATTTCTTGAAAATTCTGGTTAGCAGTAGCACTCCTGGGTGAACAATAGATTCAAAAATGTTCAAATGTTATTCTTCAAATAAGAATTTATATGATCATTATTTTATCAAATTTTTATGTTACTGATTGATTAAAGCAAATTGAATTGATTTTTAGTTAAGGTTTTTTGCTCGTACATATCTTGCTTTCGACGTTGCTTATATGAAACCTATGAAGGCTATTTATATGAAAGCTGTATCAGCTGACGGTCCCCCCCCTCGTTACATCCCCTTTTTTTACTTTTTACAGTACTCATGGGAAAACATTATTTTAATTCTAAGAACTTTAAAATTAAATGAATCAACGGCGGCAAGTTTGAATGAATTTTCATCATTCGGTAGTTGTGGATCCACAAGTAGTTGCGGGGTCTCGCAGGACCTAAACTTATGCTGGACCCCGCTGGGTCGCGGGATCCCACTTTGCTGGATTGCAATCCCTAGTTACGACAATTAGCCAAAGAATAGGGTGAGAATCGATATAGAGGGTTAATCTATAAAAATAATAAGATAATAATATAATAATAATAAGACCTATATAATAAAAATGTTCCATCTCACCTGCGCGAGCAAACGACAAACGGAATCATTTTTCCCAGCTGAGATTTTTATCTAATCTAAATAATTTAAGGTGTTTGGTTAAATACTCCTAATTGCCTACATTTTCATATATTTAATACAAAAAAAATGCCATTTACACTGAATTTTCCCCAAAAAAACAGGGTAATAACAGGGTTTGTCCAGGGTAAACTTGAAAAAAGCTGAGCCGATTTCAATGGAATTTTCACAAAAAGTTATTAAATATTGTAACTTACATTATAAGCTACTTTTTATTTCGAATAGTTTTCCCTGTCTGTTTGTTTGTTCTTGGCAAACTTGAAAACGGCTGGTCCGTCTTGAACGATATATTTTCTACAAGGAGTAAATATTACCAAAAGTGCTATTAAATACTTTTTATTCCGAAACAATGTTTACGTTTTGAGCAAAAAAATAAAAACTATAAAAACTGCGCAACGAAAAACATACATCGGCAGGCAGCTGTGATACAATGTACATATACCATATGATATCGTAAAGACAACATGATTTTATACTATGTAATTTGTTATTCTTATAAATTAATGTTTGCAAATTTGATAATTATAACCATGATATAAGTATAGCGATAGGTTAAATTCCTAAAAACCATAAATCCATTGTGAATTTACGGATAGTTAATATATTATTAATAGTTCGGCTGAGTAAACGTTCGAATTGTCGAGGGAGGAGAAGGAAATCCTCTGCAGTAAATATGATTTCATTCATAAAAATAAATATCTTAGTTCAAAAATGAGACTCGTAAGAATAAATAACAAAAACAAACAGTTCGACTTAAGTGATCCCGATTAGGAGTTTGACTAAGAGAGGTGAAGCCGTTAGGCCGAGCCCCCAGAACAAAAAGAAATCCAGCCAAACTTATTTTTCGAGAGAAAATAGCAACTTAGATGTGACCATCGCGTTGTTTTTTTACCGCGTTTTTTATTTCTTATTTTGGGTAAAGTTTTCTATTATTCAATCACATTAATTTAGATACGCTCAGCGAAGGGGGCGGGTATCAGCTAGTTACATATATTATATTAGAGCATCATTTACTGAGTACTTTCATCACAATAACTTGATTTTTTTGGAAAAAAGATTAAGACGTTATTTCGTAATTCTTTACTGTTGATTCGTGGCTGCTCCTAGACATCATTACTTTGAACTCAAACGGAGTCAATTTGAAAATTTACGACCAATTCAAGGTGGTTCATACCACCTGATTTACCATATGACAATGCTAGCTTGATCATAAGCTGGCATTGTCCTGATTTTTAGCGAAATAACTAGAAAATTTGTTTTTCCGTAACAATTTACCACCAAAATCCTAGCTATTTTTATTTTGATAATTTGATCTAGCTATGTTAACAATGCCAGCGGACGTGATTAAAGCAGGCATTGGTTGTTTGATAAACATTTTCTATTTTATTTTATCATTTTGATTTACTAAAAACACAACAGAGCTTCCTAAACTTTTTTATTTTTAAGAAAATTAATACTTGTTTACGAATCTTGGAGTATTTCCATTGTTTAGAGCTATTCAATGCATGAAATCAGTGGTTTAAATGAAGGTTAAAATTCTTGTTAGTTGTACATTAAAAATTTTCTAGTCTATTATGTCATTTAGATTTACTAGAAATAAAACTGGGATTCCCAAACTTTTGTATAAGACCCTTAAAATTTTTTAACGAATCATGAACTTTTTTAGAGCTATTAAATGCATGAAATAAATGAAAATGGTTTAAATGAAAATTAAAGCTCCTGTTGGTAGTATATTAAACATTTTCCAATCTAATTTGTCGTTCTAAAAAATTGAAAGGGAACAGGGCTTCCCAAACTTTTGGATTGTAAGACCCTTAAATTTTTTTTTACATTAAGTTTTTAAAGAATCATGAAGCTTTTAATATTGTTTAAATACAAGAAATCAATCGTTAAACGGAAGATTAAAGCTCGTGTTGGTTTTATAATAACATTTTTTAGTCTATTTTGTCATTCTGATATACCAGAACTAAAACAGGGTTCCCCAAACTTTCAGATTTGTACGATCCTTAAAATTTTTTATACAAGTTCTTAAAGAATCTTGAAGCTTTTCCATTGTTTAGAGCTATTAATTACATGAAATCAATGGTTTAAATGAAGATCAAAGCTCGTGATGGTTATATAAAAAAAAAATTTTTTAGTCTATGTTGTCATTTGAACTTGGAAATAAAACAGGGTCTGCCAAACTTTTGTATTTGTAAAACTCTCAAAATTTTTTACGAGTCATAGACTTTTTGCACTGCATAAAGCTGTTGTGACAAAGCTCTTATCAATACTGAAATCTGAATAATTTTTATGCACATAACGTTTCAAATATAAAATTCGTGATCTTAAACGAAATCTTAAATGTGAAACTTCTTTAAGAAACTTTCTAGAAGCTTAGTTATGTTAAAGGTTGTTCGTTTTAAGTTGGTACTTTAGAAGTGTCAAAAACTGATTGTGATTAAAAGTCCAACTACGTAATATTTATGTAATAGTTACGTAACTTTGTGTTTAAGAAGCCCCCGATTTTTATAAGTTTCTTAAAAAATTAATAATGATTTTCGTATTTTAAATTTAACACAAATAGCATGTGATAGCATGAAAACACTGTAGGTCAAAAACATGTCCCGTTACGTCATACTTATGTAACAGTTACGTAATTTTTTGTTGACTGATAACTAAGAAGCTCCAATTTTTATCAGTTTCTTTGATTTTCGCTTATCAAATTTAACACTTAATAGCATGAAAACACTTAAAGTGAAAAACAAAAAGAAGTGAGAAGGTGATATTTGGAATAAGTTACCATTAAGATATACATAGCATGTTCTTTTTCATATGGAAAAAATTTATTGTTTTCTTTTTCAAACACTTTGTTTCACAACTACTAGAATATATAATTTGTTCAATATATTTTAATCATATATATTTATAATTTGTATCATATATATATTCATATATATATATATCATTTCATTATTTATTCGGTATGTCACAAAAAATACGAATTTGAAAGTCCTATGTAAATTTTATTGCACGTAAATAGGTCTACGTTAAAAGAGAGAGAGAGAGAGAGGCTATATGATTTCGTAATAAGTAAAACAATGATGGCGTAAAGGTTTTAAATGTGGCACTGCGAGAAACGTCCATTTTGATATGAATGTTGTGCCTTCTTACTAAAATGTCTTTTTTTGAGGAGAAAATCGAAAAAAAAAAAATAAAAATCATATGAATATGCATTTAATGTTAACATTTAAAATAGATTTATTACATTTATACTTTTTGTTTGATATTAAATAAATAATTTATAGTCACTCGTTTAGTCACACTCAAAATGAACCATACTTTGGCAGTAATCGCGTCGTGTGTTTATTTTTTTAAATAATTTGTAATTTTTTGCTAGCAATTCGTTATATTTTTTTTTTATTTATTTATTTAAATATATTTTCTATATATTGAAAAATAAAAATTTGTTCGTAACATAAAAAAGTTTTTTACGAAAAAACCAAAACAAGATGATGGTGTTTTCTCTTTTTTTTTTGTCTAAGGTGATATTTTCGTTTCAAAGGCTTTTCAAATGTAAAAGTGAGGTTATGTATGTTTGTCTCTTACAAAAGCAGGGGGTTTTATCATTTTTTTTTTATTTTATTATAACGCTCAATTAGAGCTCAATCTTTAAAATTATTCATCTTTAATTAATTATAATAGGCATGTGAGTATATTGCTTTAATTTCAGGCTTGAAATAAAAAGATTTTAGGCACATTTTTGTTTTACTCCATTTCTTCGAACCCCCATTTAAAACCATCCAAACAAGAAAAAACGTTTTGTTAGCCTTTCATTTTATACAATTATAAATATTATACAATGAGTTTTGTCTTATACTAAATCTCATAAATCTTAAATTTATCGTTTTACATTTAAATTTTCCCCCGGGTTTTTTTTTTTGAACTGAATTTACCAAAATCGCATTATATATCATTCGTTTGGTGTTACAATTAGAACAACGAAAAGTTTTATCAAAAATCCAACAATTGGTGTTATTAGTTACAACATTTTTGTAATATATATTCTTTTAAACAACATATAATGCCTTATTCTAATATATTATAGGTGTGTCTCTTTAAACATTTAGTACAAGGAAATGTGGGCTTTGTTCTGGGAGCTTTAGAGCTTTGATTCCTAAAAAATTAAATAACACGCATTGTCTCTTATTAAGTACATTAAACATCCCTTTTCAAAACACATAAACGAGTCGAGATGAATGATGTCAGATAAAATGAATCTAAGAAAATACGATTTAGATAAATTCCATATAAATAGATACATTATTTATATATAACATTGATTTTTTTTTTGAGGTAAATTTTTTCCCAATTTGAAAAGTCTTTGAAACATCGTTTTTGGCTAATTTGTTAATCGTTCTACATTTCATATTTTGTTAATAATATATTTATAATAATATATTTATTCTATTCTCCATTTACTAAAGTATCGACCACACATTTAACAATATTATTTTTAAATCCCGTTTATTTCGCTTTGGGCATTTTTTTTTATATATATATTTATTTATATATAATATATAATTTTTTTTTCATTATTTATATATTTCTTCATTTTATTTTCACCTATGGGGTTTTTTTCTAATGTAAATGTAAAAAATAAAACAGACAACAGAAATAATATATAATCATATATAATAGTTGCATTGAATAAGTTCTTTTTTTTATCACTTATATATGCATAAACTGTTAACTATGGAAACAACAAATTTTTTTTTGAAAATCCGTGGATGTGAGGTTTTGTGTGTCTTAAATCGTACCGATATGAAACCACTGTTGAAAACGTGAAAATTTAAAAGTTTTGAAATTTGAATGTTGGCCACTAGCTAGCTAATTTTCAACCAAAATTTGATGATTGAAATCACAAAAGTAAACGATTGAAAGATTTTTCAACCCTTCAAAATTGATTATTCCAAATTTTTTTATTAAATTGATGTTTAGTATAGAAACATTGGTTTGAAGCCTTCATATATCCAAAATATTCTTTTTAAACTTGTATCCATGAAACCAGATCGGTACAGGTTACCTTTGTACTCTGTATGCCTTCTGGTCGCCGTAAATTCTGCCAAGATCCCTTCATCAGACCATGTTAAGTACCTTGGGATCTATCTAGATCGAAGGTTTACTTAGAAACATCTCATTACCCAAAAAAAAAAAAATAAAACGATGTGCAACAGGTTTAAGAATCTACACTGACTTTTGGGAAAACGCTCTAAGCTTTCCGTTGAGAATATTTTTATACAAAGCAATAATTGTCTCAATCTGGACGTACCGGATTGAGCTAAGAGGCTCTACCAGCAAGTCCAATATTAAAACATTATAAAGAGCTCAATCGAAAATGCTCAGAGAGCTGGTAGACGTTCCATAGTATCAATGAAGCCCTGTATACGAATTTCAGCAATTATACCAGTAGCCAGTAAAATTGAGCCTCCTGCCATAAATTACCACGAAAAGCTCCAAAGCTGCCAGCCCTGGAGCCTCAAAATAATAGGCGATTAAAGAGGAAGGTGATCTCTGATCTGGTTATGGTATAAAGAGATCTCCATTGGGAGTATTCTTTATCACGCCCGATCCAGACAGCTGATTGGATAAAAGGACCACTGTCCTGATGGCCAATAAAAATAAATAAATAAAAGTTCCATCGTTGAAAATGTCGATAAAACAATGTCGACCATAAAATAGTTTTAAACAATTTGTGCAAAGCTGGATTCAAAAAGAAGCTCGATGTTTGGGTACTATACCAATTAACACCAAAATTCATGATCTAATTTCCATCTGCGAAGCCTTGACCAAACGGAATGAAATCGACCCATTTTTTAAACGGATGAGAAATGGATCACATACGACAATATAGCGCGGTGAAGTAGCTCAAACGATGGCCAAATCAGGACTAACGGCCAGGAAGATTCTACTGTGCATTTGGTGGGATTGGAAAGGAATCATTAATATGAGTTGATTCCATGTGACCAAACACTAAATTCGTATCTCCACTGTCAACAGTGTCAAAGCGATTGACCAGAAACGGCCAGAATTGATCATAACAGAAAAGATGTTGTGTTCCATCAGAACAACACATCTGTAATGATTCACCAGAAATTCTGGGAGTTTGGTTGGGAAATTTTAATGCATCCACCATATAGTCCGGACCGGACACCAAGCGATTATCATCTCTTTCTTCCATTACAAAACGTCCTGAATGATAGAAATTGGCATCAAGAAAAAATTGTGAAAATCGATTACTAGAGTTGTTCGCCAATAAGGACCAAGACTTCTTTGAGAGAGGCATTATGAAGCTATCTTTAAAATGTTAACAAATTATAGAATGTTACGGTGCATATTTGACCCAAATCGGACATTCCGAAATATGTTAAATTAAGCCTTGAAGTTCACATAATAATAATAGATTGATTTCTACCCAACCTATATAAAGTATGTTGTATATCAATAAGTAATAATGTTTAACCCATTTGATGGCGCAGTGGTTAGAGCAATTGCTCTCTCCGCTACATGCGCCAGTGGTTCTGGGTTCGATCCCCGTCGAATCCCTAGATATAAGATCAATAAATTAAGATTCAAGACCTACAGAATATTTCTGGTTGTAAGACAGTCGTGATATGACCATAAGTGTTAAAGCGACTAAACACCAAAAAAAAAAAAAGTTTTGAGAGAAATTCTAAATTTGTTGGCGACTATTGGAAGGCTATCGAAGAGACCACTTGCCATAACCACCTGTAATTAAGTTAGCAAGATGTCACGAAATAACAAAGTAGTTAGAGTGACATAAAATAAACCACATTAACACCATAGACTTCATAGACATATATCTTTGTAAGCCTCAGCCGCTTTCTTGCCTTTATGAAAATAAAAAAGCAAAAATGCTTATGTTGGCACTCCAACTGACCGTAAACTGAAAGTTGTAAACAAAAATACACGAAATAAGTTTCTATGGCAACCTGAAGCGAGTACCGAATCTTAAAAGAAAAAATTCAAACATTAACAAAAGAATAACAAAACAAACATAACGCTAACTACTGGTGCTAACCGAAAGAACTTTCTTGCCAATCTAATATTCGTTAATGAGATTTAACAATATAAACATTTTAATATTTAGTGTAATCCAGATTTTTTCTTTTTCATATATGGTTCCTTGTTGTTACCTTACCATGATCTAAACTCAGCCTTTAAAACCTCGTTTCAATAAATGCAATGAAATGCATTAAAACTTTGTTTAAATAATTTTTAAAGTCAATTTCTTATCGAGTTGGTAAATGAAAAATTGATAATAATTTCCTTAAATTTTGTGATTGGTTAAATTCCTCCTCGTTGATAACTAGCTTTGATTTATCTTTTAGAAGAAACTTAAAATTAAACATTCAAACTTTATTCGTACACTTTTTTCAGTTCTAGTCTTGATCAATAATTAATCAGATTCATTTAATTTATAAACCAATGTTTCTCAAACTCTTTTGGAATACCAAAAAATGCTTCAATAACTCAAGTTCCTCGAATTTGTGGTTGTTATAAGTCTAAAATCCTTTAGATAAACTTTAAGTTTATTGTTTAATGTTATAGTATTAATAAAAAAAGATTCGTATTGTTATTTTTTTGGTAACAACTTCCTTGTTATATATCAAAAGCTCGTTAATTTAGTTTTTTGAAACATGAATGTCAAAAGGTCATTTTAAAGTTTTAATCGTTTTGATTTTGTTTAAGTTACAATGAAAATAGTTCTATACTATAAATCTGTAATTAACTCTTGTTAATTAAATGATTCAACATTTATTAAAGCCAATGTTAAACGATTTTCAATTCTCTTAAAATCAATACAACCTTTATTTAAAGAGTCAACATTCGTGATGAAATTTATTTTTAGCCAATTTTTTGATAGAATAACAATGAAATTTTCATATATCAGATTTGTAATAAATTTCGTAATTTATTTGAAATCTTATATTGATGAATTTCCATAAAAAAAATACGACAAATTATTTTTTTTGATATCTAGAAATACTTGATCGATAAAGTTAGATTGAAAAAGCATTTATGTATGGTGGGTTGTCTATACAATAGCAAACCATTTTATCAATTTTTCTTTTAAATTTTCACATTTTCCGTTTTTGTCCTTATTTCTATATTCGATGAATGCTTATTTGTATTTATCTTGAGTTTGTTTTTTTTTTCGGATGGGCTTTATCCCTCGGATTTTCAATAATTTTTTTTTTATTATTTATAATATATTTTTGTCTGAGCTAATTTAGTAGTTTTTCCCTATTTATTTTTATTATATGTTTTTTTTTCTTCTTTCTTTGAGACTGAGAAAAATAATTTTATTCACATTAGTTACCATTTTGTGTGTGTATTAATGAAAAAAATGAAAAATAATTTTTTTGATTTACCAAAACTTGTGGCATCTATACAAACTTTATTAGTTATCAATTTTTTATTATTATTTTTATTATTATATTTTTTTGGGTTTTTTGATTTTTTAAATTTAAATATTTGTCGGTTAAGTAAATTTTTCAATGTTTATCATAGGTATGGGTTTTTTTTTCTCTCTGTTGCTCAACGACAATTAAATTGTTTTATCATTTATAATTTTTTTTTAATTATATTTAATTATATATAGATTTTCATCGACAACGAGCATGCGCATTGGATGAGAATTTCATCACATTTTTTTTTCAATTTTTTAACAAAGATTTTTATTTATTTTCTTAATATTTGGACAGAAAAAAGGACGCAACAATAATGTACAACAATTTTTATTCGTTTTCCTTTTCATACGCAATAACAAATTATATATGTTATCTCTTTTCGATTTTTTTTTTGTATTATATTAACTTTTTTATTGTCGAGATTTAATTTTTTTTTTTTTTAATATTTTTTCAATCACAGCATTTTTTGTTTGAATTTTTAACAGCAAAACGTTTTGAAAAAGGAAAATTGTCAAATCAAAACGTAACGATAGGCTGTTAAATGCTATCGTGCTATTAAATTTTTACAAAAATCTTTGAATTATTAGACACCTAAAATAACAGAATATTAGAGGTTAACTTAAAGTCGACATAAAGAAGTCTTTTTGATAAGTCAACATAAAGTTTTGTCTGGAAGTTTGAAATAGGGGAAGATTTTTTGCGGAAAAATTTCTTTAACTAGTGCAGAGATTTTTAAAACCATCAAAAGCTTTAGTTATGAAATTATTTGGGAAGAACTTAAAAGTCGCTTTACTTAAAAGTTAAATCTCGCTCGTTTTGAAATAGAAAGTTTTTTTTTTTGAAGTTGAAATAGTTTTGAAATAGTTGTACTTAACCTCCATTTAAAATTTCTTATTTAATATATTTTTTTTAACGAAGACAGTTTTAGACAAAAATGGAAGAATTTTGATCCAATGACGCATAACGCGATGTCGAAAAGAACACAAGAATTGACTAATCAAAACGGTTTTTGTTTGAAATCCTCGCTTAAACATTTTCTTCTTCTTCTATGATGAGCACTTTATCGATAAACTTTTATCATTTTTCGTTAAATTTTCCATATGGTCACTTGTCACCACACCCTTCTTCCACCACCATTTGCACAATCTGCTCATCCTCCATTCATCACTGATCACTTTCCAATAATTGTAATAAATATAATAATAATAATAATAATAATAAAAATAATGGAAATAATTGTTGTTGTTCCTTTGTTGCATTGGTTGCTGGTGATGATGATAATGTCGCTGATGCCGATACTGAAAAAGTCGCTGTCTAACAATATAAAGTGCACTGGTCACAAAAATTAACAACAAACCGTTAATTACGTAATTGTTTTTCATTGTTATAATTGTTAAGGTCAATAATAATAAGAATTGTAATAAGAATAAGAAATTCAATTGTTGAATAGTCCAAACAGCTGTCCATGCCACCGCAAAAATGTAATATGAAATTTGAACAGTTTGTAAATGGCGCGATTGCATAGCTTTTGTGCCGGCCGCCGCCACGGATGTCGAGATGGCCGTTGTTGTGGCGCCGTCTTTTGCAACAATCGACGCGGTTGGACGTTGAACCGATTGTTGCGGGTATTGGAGCTGTTGTTTCTGGGCGGCACAGTTCGAGGCACGTTGCTCGGCGGCGCTGTTCACGCCACCGTACGGCGTCGGTGTTGTCGCTACGTTGCTCGGATTGTTGCAGCGGACGCGCCACGCCGTGTCGTTCACGGAGCCACCACGGCCGATAACATCGCTGTTGTTCGTCGCCGACAGTGACGTCGGCGTCTCACATTTGGAACAGATACCCTGATCACAATACGAGTAACAGCAATCAGGCGTGCCGTACGACGATTTCGCTGCTTGTTCACCCGTTTCAGGAATATTCGGATCTGCAACACAATTTTACCAACATTACCAACAAATATTTTACTTTGAACTTTAGATTGATTGATTAAAGGTCGAATGAGACTATACGGGCAAGACCAGAACTGGGCAAGGCTCGGTTTTGATCGTTCAAATTCAAAAGTAATTCTTCCGAAGGGCCACCTATTGGCGCAGTAGTTCTATCCACTTCATGCGTCAAGTGGTACTTCTGCAATTCCCGTTGAACCTTAGACATAAGATCATAGACCTAAGATTAAAATAGACCAACAGAAATTTTCTGTGTTTAGACAGTCGTGATATGACTTTAGATGTTAAAGCGACTTAAAACACCAAAAAAAAAATTCTTCCGATCACACTTAAGGTAAACGATCCAACATCAAGCCTCGTCTATAAATTGGACTGATCAAAATCGGTTTCTGCCGCTTCCATTTTTTTTGTGCTGTGTCAAAAAGAAAAAGAACAAAGGACGAACAGTTAATTAAATTAGTACGGGAGAACCGAAACGGGAAGAACGACTGTCTTGCCTTCAAGGTGCCCGAGCAATGTGAACACTTGAGAACCGTCAAGGCACGATCAAGCCATTTAGCGATCCTTGCCCTGCCTTAAAGGTCGATTCACAGTATACGGGCAGAGCAAGGCAAGGTTCGGTTTTGATCGTTGTTATTACATTGTTTTAACGAAATTTTTCTTGCAAAGATGCAGGGGTCAAGGGGTGTTTCTGAAATTTAGTGAACTTTGGTAGAGTATCCATTGAAGGTTGCCACTTAGATATGGGCTATCGGAATAGGAACATACGTATTCTCTCTAACAGTCAGGCAGCGCTAAGAGCGATTGCTAATACGGTGATTAGCTCAAAGCTGGTGCTGGAGTGTCGGCAACTCCTGGAGGACCTGGCAAAGCACAACCGAGTTAAACTTGGTTGGGTGCCGGGGCATAAGGGAGTTGAAGGAAATGAAGAAGCTGATGCTTGCGCAAGGGCTGGTTCGATGACCCCACTCATGGGCCCAGAACCTGGAGTGGGGATCACCAAATCTGCTGTCCAAAGGGCGATGAAAAGTCGACTGAGACGGCAGCAAAACAAATACTGGCAAAAAATTCCTGGCCAGAGGGACAGCAAGAGAATGATGGGGCAACTCTGCCCCTCGCTCACAGCTGAGGTATTACGGCTGGGAAGGAATCAACTCAGGACAATAACAGGACTGATAACCGGACACTGTGGACTGAGGAAGCATCTGCAGACTATTGGGGTGTCTCAACGAGATCTCAGTTGCAGAATGTGTGGGGATGGGGAGGAAAACGCGACCCATGTCATTTTTGACGGCAAAGCTCTCACAAAGTGGCGACACCTGTATGGGATAGATGACGCCCAAACAGGCTCAAATCGCGCGAGCTTAGTTCAGGGACTGCTTCTGCTAGGCAGAATGCTGAACCTGGAATAAGCAAGGATCCTTGCATAGCAGGGATGAATGAGCAGAACAGGAGTACAATAAGCCTTAGGCTGCAGTGCGGGGGGAACGTGCCCTAACCTGGTTTTTCTGCTATTGGCAAAAAAAAAAGAAGCTCGCCACACCTTTAATGTATTCTAATTCCTTTGTAAACAGAATTTTTCCATAGGTATATTTACGAGTCTGTTCACCAGAAAATGGAAAACAGTTCGGGTTGCTCACGAAGGTTTTGGTGAAAGGAAAGAAAGTTGGGACAACCCCCCCTCCCCATCCACAAATACATCGCAAGAAGGGAAAGACTCAATCTACAAATTGGGGTCGATCCGTGACTGTTGTGTAAATCATCACATAGCAGTTACGAAGCGATCCAATAATACTTGATGACTTCCTGGCAATCGAATTACGTATCTGGGCAATACGCCCAAAACTACGTTTGAACTTTTGTTCTTTATGTTTACAGTTTACTTCTGTAAATGATATTGCATAAATGGGACCACAATATATTGTATAAACAAAATCTGTTAGGTTCTTTCATTTTAAATGATCCAGTCCAGAGGTATTGTGAGTTTTTGAGAGACGCTTTTGGAGATCAGCTATTGAGCATTCAAAATTATTATTTTTACAAATACAAAAATGTTAAAACATAGTTTAAAGCTATTTAGGTATATTTGTGTACAAAATTTTTGTATAACTACGTTCAAAGGTCTTATCAGGAAAAGTTCTTTAAAAATCGCTTTTTTTTTTGACCTCCTGGCTGTATACAACCTTTTACCAGGGAAATTTTTAGGGATGCATAGTCTAGACGTAAAAGTTTTCAGTTTTTTATACTCTTTTGAACCCTTCAACTTGAAAGTTTTTTTTTAAACCTCATTAGTTCAGTAACCAAGTGCTGAAAATTAAAATCGAAATTTTTGCAGAATGGCTGACCGTTAGATATAATTTTCTTGGAGGCATTCTATGATTGTAAAAATAGACTTGTCCTCACCCCCTAGGGAGGGTTAGAAAGAAATACAGAAAGTTTATCTTTGAAGATAACTAGGAAAGAATAAGAGTTAGAAGAATAGTTTGCAAGTTCTATAAAAGCTTGTAGAAAATTGTAAAAATTAATCAACGATCGATTATATGAGGACATTGGAATTGAAAAGATGAAGAAGGTGATTACGGAACGATCACATAGTTACCAGGTGAGAGTGGAGAACCATCCGAACCAGCTTGCTATCAATCTGCTTGATAACAGTAATGAAAACAGGATTTTTTTTGCACTAGATCAGCGGCCTAAGTGTTGCTGATAGGTAATTTTAGCTGGCTCGATTTAGCTGGAGGATTTATATCTATCCTCTAGCTCCTCTAGCGTCCTATTTTATAGCAGAGCTAGGTTAGAAAGTTTCTTGTGGTAGTCTTCTTTTTAGCCGTCTTTGAGATCTAAATTGGCCCAGTTGTAGTTTTGTGGTGCTCGGACAGAGAGAAATATTTTCATAGAAACTCTGTGTATATGCCCTTGTGTGATTTTTAATCTCTGTTATGCTGAGTTCCCTGTGGATTTGAGGGTTTCGAACATACCATGGTGTCTTGCAGATAATTTGTAAAACCATATTCTGAAAGATCTGCAACCTCTTAAAGTTCCGGGAAAGTGGATATTTGCTTCTTTCAGTTTTGATATAATGTGGTCAGTCCAGCCTAGCCTGTAGTCAAGGGGCAACATGAGATTTCACTGTCCTCGTACACTAGGTTTACTTGTTACACATCAAACCTCTTCAACGTGAGTACCTTAGCAATACTTTTTAACCGACTTCAAAAAAAGGAGGAGGTTCTCAATTCGACTGTATTTTTTTTTTTTTTAATGTTTGTTACCTCAGTATTTCCAACTGGGTGAAGCGATTTTGATGATTCTTTTTTTATTTGAAAGCTGGTGCATCACTTCTAAGGGGTTGAAAACTAAGGGATAAAATACTAACTTCTTATTGGATAGCTCGATTTCGATAATTCTTTTTTTATTTGAAAGCTAGTGCTTCTCGTGTGTTCCCATTTTAATTTGAAGAAAATTTTTCACTTCTAAAGGGTTGAAAACTAAGGGATGAAATATTAACTTCTTATTGGATAGCTCGATTTTTATAATTCTTTTTTTTTTTGAAGCTGGTGCTTTCCGTGGGGTCCAGTTTTAATTTGAGGGAAATCTTCCACTTCTAAGAGGTTGAAAACTAAGGGATGAAATATTAACTTCTTATTGGATAGCTCGATTTTGATAATTTTGTTTCTATTACGTACAACGTACCTTTAAATTGTTCACATTTCAATTTGAAGAAAAAAATCCACCCCTTAAGGATGAAAATAGGGGATGAAATAGTGACATTTAACCGAATTTTGATAATTTTTTTTTTCTGTTAGAAATAGTAATTCACTTAGTTTTCTTTTTACATTTAAAAGCAAACAATTTCAACCCTTAAGGGCAAAAAGGGATGATGTAGTAACTTTTAATATTAAACGGCTCTGCCTCATATGAGCAGCGCGTTTAGAAGGTTAACCATTTTCAAGAAAATAAAATCAGTTGTCAAACTTCAGATCACTAAAACGCGAGAAATAAATAAACATTATAAAAAAATGAAAAACCGACTTCAAAATATATAAAAATTCTTAAACAAGAAATGCACTAAAAAGTAACAAAACAATGGCGTATCCTTGCAGTATCTACAACTTACAAATTGTTAGGATGATACAATGTACAACTATTGTTATTTTTGGAGTTGGTGTCAGTCAAGAAAATAAATATTAATGGTAATTTGTAAAAATTTAAAAACGTTTAGTTAAAGGTTAAAGGTCGCTAGATATTGTTACAGTTCGAGTATGTTGTTTAAAAGTTCATTTGAAAAATAATTTTCATAAGGTATTCTCGTTTTTTGCTAATTACCAATATAGTCTCATTTCCTTGGCTGACACCAACTCCAAAAATAACAATAGTTGTACATTGTATCATCCTTATAATTTGTAAGTTGTAGATACTGCAAGGATACGCCATTATTTTGTTACTTTTTAGTGCATTTCTTGTTTAAGAATTTTTATATATTTTGAAGTCGGTTTTTCATTTTTTTATAATAGTTTTTTTGTTGGGTTTATAACAATTTTCCAATCGTTAAACCATGTCGCTAGTGTATTCAGCGACTGCTGGGACTTTTCATTAGCTTTTATGAGGTCCAGATCCTGGCTAATGCTAGCTATGTCATCAGCAAACATTGCAGGAGTATTTTGATCACACCGAGGAAGGTCAGCCACGTAGATATTAAATAAAGTAAGACCAAGAACAGAGCCTTGAGGAACACCGGAGGTTGAGAGTTAAGCCGCTGATATAAAATTTTCTATTTTCATGTTGAACGAACGGTTTCTTAGAAATGAGGCAAGTATATTTTAGAGTTATTCGGGTGCCTTGTATTTAGCTAGAAAACAGGAGATTGAAAAGACCCTCTATTCTGGAACTGACCAATAGGTTTTAGTAGACATCACAAGGATGTTAATAAAAGAAATTGAGTTGTATCAGTAGACACAACCAATTCAAGTGTGTATCCGTAAAGACACATTGCAATTATTGCCAAGAGGCAGATTACACAAAAAATTTGTTATAAAAAATTAACGCCGTAAAATGGAATTTAAACGTTTAACAATCAAAAAGTATGAATGGTGAAGAAAGAACGAGCAAAACCTCAATAATCAACCAGAAATGTTTGGATGAAATAAAACGACATTTTTTTCCAAACTTTTGTACGTCAGTGGTTCTGGGTTCGATCCTCGTCAAAACCCTAGATCTAAGATTTAAGACCTACATAAATTTTCTGTGTGTAACACAGTCGTAATATGACCTTAGATGTTAAAGCGACTTAAAACGGCAAAAAAAAAACTTTTTTATACCACTTGATGGCGCAGCGGTTAGAGTAATTGCTCTCTCCGCTACATGCGCCAGTGATACTAGGTTCGATTCCCGTCGAATATTTCCCTAGATATAAGATTTAAGAAATTATTATCTGTAAGACATTCGTGATGTGACCTTAGATGTTAAAGCGACTTAAATCACCAAAAAAAAAAAACTTTCATAAACAAAATTATAATCTCTATTTTTCACATTTATTCTTTTTGTTTTTAATTTATTTCAAATAGCAGGTAATATCCCGTTTTATCATTGTCATTTATTAATTGTTTGTAATGATCCAGGGTGGCTTTTGCATCGAAGCATGGGCGAATGAGAGCGCAAAAGAGCGCGGTGATTTTAAAATACGTCCATTTAATTAGTGGTTAATTAATCGCTTTTTGGTTATTATGCCGTTAAATTGTAGTCAGAAATGTGTGTGTGTGTGTGTGTATATATATTCCATCCCCCGTTTGTCGAATGTTAGGATGAGTATATGGGCTTTGATACCAGGGTGAAATCATATTTCTACCAACCCGTTCGTTGGTTGGTTGGCTATATATTATAAATCTGGACTCATCTACCTTTTTTGAGAGATTTTATTACGGATTTATGAAGGATAATTATTTTCTGTTGTTATAATATTAAAAAGGGTGGGTGTATGGGAATGGATAATGGCTTCAAAGTGATTTTAACGTTGCTGGTGGTTAGATTGGTTGCAGTTTCATTTCATGTTCAGGACTGTATATGGTATATATATATATATAAAAGTTTGCAGTTTATTATTATCGCATATTTATATTGAGTTATTAAATCTATGAGTTATTATTAAATATTTATTATAGTTAACCGATGGTTTCAATCAATCTCGACATCTACCATGATATATATTTAATGTTATTTTAGAGAGGTAATTAGTTTGTGCTTCCAATAAAAAAAAATAACAATCAAACTTAATTAATAGATTATTCATTATAGTTTAAATATTTTGATTATTAATTTTCAATCAATATAATTTATACAATTTTATTTTTAACGAGGAAGATTAACACAATTACCAAGTAATGTTCATATGGATTTTGTAGAAAGCTTTAAGCAAACTTTCCAAGCAAAACATTCTTTCAAAAGTTGTCTTAAGATGAAAATTGTGATATTATAACTTTCTTGAGAGAAACTTAAGAACAAATCGTCTAGGATGAAATTTAAAACCTTAAGAGGTTATATAAAGTTAGAATTTTTAATGAATCAATTTTTTAGAATAACATTTTTATAATGTAATTATATTTAAGTAAAATAACTAGAAAATTTGAAGTAAATCTGGCAAAGTTACTCACAATTTTAAGCCAAAATTTATCAAAAAATTTCTTTGGTTAATTACAATATTAAACATTACTTAAACGAAATCCATTTGGACTTTTTATTTTAAATGATCCAGTTTAAAGAAATCGTAGTCATTACAAGATCCCTATTTTGAAAGGAGCTTTTGAAGATCAGCCATAACAGCTTTTAAAATTATTATTTTTACAAGTACAAAATGTTTAAATACAGATAAAAGTAACCATAATATGAATACAAAATTTTTATATTAATTAATTCAAAAGTCTTCTCAGGAAAAATTCTTGAAAATTGATTTTTCGGTCTCCTGAAATATTTGCAATACAGGTATTTTTATAATTAATTAGAAATTTGACTTACGACCATTTCGCTACCGTTGACGTCTCGGTTTTAACTCGAAGGAAAAACCCTCTTTCAACGCTTTTTTTCTGAGATCTGTTGCCCATTTATACCCAATTTACACAAAGGAATTGCCCTCTCTATTGAAAAGGAATAGACAATCCTATTTTAACAGGTTGCCCATTTCGACCCCAAATTGTAATTTGGTTCTCTGTAACCCTTTAGAGCGGACCGTATAATGTGCACAAATAATTCCTTTTACTCGTTTTAACTTATCTTAACTTTTTTTTTCTTTATTATTTACTATCTAATACCCGCCCGCTTTGTTGAGAGTCTCTAAATTTAATTGATTGACTAATTGATTTCCTACCTTCACAACAAACTTTAAAAATAAATCTATTTTGGCAGAAAAAGATGATAGATACTTTCAGACTTTAGATCCAAAGTAAGTTCATCAAAATCCTTAAAATAACTTTTCTAGGATGAGATATTAGCTATCTTACAGGTTCATTACAATTTTAAACATAAAATGTTTTTTTGGACTTGAAAGTTTTTCATTTTAAATATCATTTATAACCGTTGAGCTATTTTAGTAGAATAGATTCGTAGTTATCCTACAGAAACCGTGCCTATTTTTAAGATAAATGGTATTCAAAACATTAAGATCTGGGGTCTCTTTAACAAAAATTCATTAAAATTAGTTCCGTTAAGTAATTGTTAATTATTTTAAAATTTAGTATATTATTTTAATACGTTTATTTCTTATTAATATCTTTGACAATGAACAATAAAGAAGTTCAAATATATTTAAAAAATTTCATTATTAATTTTATCGGATGTTAATTGAAATTCATAATTTTTATTTTCCAGTAAGCTTTGTCAATTTTTTAATTTAAAAGTTTTTAGATATTTATTTCGTTACTGTGTAAAATTGGTTGGGCCTTCTTGAGGAAAATGCGTTAAATACTATTTCACAAACTTTAACAAAACTTACCAAAAATACACGGTTCCTGTAGGATTCAATTGTTATGCTATCCTATGTGGGGGACCAACCGTACTCTTTTAAGAGTACATGCACCTTCCATACCTAATTGATGTAGACTTTTTCAAATTCTATGTCCTAAATAAGGACCAACATAACATGTTTATATTTATAAGAACAAAGAAAGCAATTAAACAGCCACTACGTACGACTTACAATATCCAGTCGCTCTTCCATTGCCTTTTAAATCTTTGATATCTTAGATAAAGACCAACATAACATTTTTATATAATATAGAGGAAGATACGACGTAGATAAAACAGGCAATACGTACGACGTTCAATAGTCAGCCGCTCTGCCAACACTTTTCTTTTTAAATCTTTGATATCTTTTAAGATATTCCTTTTGATGATATGATGTAAAGAGCAATTTTGATCTACGTAAAATGCACAACGTATCTAATGTATTTAATTGGATAAGGAATAATAGTGTATTGTTTCAAATAGCTTGGTATAGATAACCAATAATTTTTTTGTAATGTGTTGAAAGATAAAAATGGTTCCTGTGGGTTATTCTTAGGATATAGACATATACTGTCGCGGACTTTTTTATCAATCTTTTTAAGATACACAATTTTGCCGCTTAATAGTTTGACCTATCTCGTAAGGTTTAGCCAGCGTTTGCAATGTAAGTGCACAAAAATATGTTGATTATAACCTCACATTATAATTCTTTGAATTTCCTGATTTTGCTCTACGATAATATGCATGTTTTGTGCCTGCAAACCTTCCTTTTGAATAACTCTATCAATTGCTGAAAACTGCATTAAAATCCATTGTGTAGTTTAGAAGATCTAAGCGAACAGACAGCGGGAGCGACTTTGTTTTATACTATGTAAAGAAGATTTGTAATCTGTATACACATTCATACAATGAGCAAATGGGTTATAAGATCCAAATTAAAGGTCAAATATAATATGATTACATAGATGAAAGCCACCAGCTAGCAGTGGAATTCTCTAAGAAATTGGGAGGTGGTCTCTTGGCCATCGTCGCTTTAAACGACGTATAGGGTGTTGGATAGAGATTTTTTTATGGATTAGAATGAGAAAATAATTTGTCATGGAAATTAATGAATCTATCGGAAATAAGTTTGTAAATATAAGGGATGTTAAGATCTCTATGAATCATTTCATTTGTGACATAATAAAGAGCGTTTAGGATTTGTCGAAGGACTTTCGCCTGAAATGATTGGATGCGCTTGATATAAAAATATTTAGTGGAGTTCCACAATTTTATTTCTTTTGTCAAAATAGGTCTAATAAGAGAGCTATATAAAGTCAATTTAGTTAGTGCGTCTATGGAAGATTTTGGTCCTAAAAGTTTTCTTAAGAATCCAAAGCGTCTGTTAAGGTTTTGTCGTTTCAGTCTTGTGGGCAGGTTCCACGTTAGTTGACTGTCCAGGCAAAACTTTAGAAGGTTTGGGTCTTAGGCAAGGATCGCAGTATCATCTGCGTAGGTTGTTATTATTGTGCGAGGATGGGTTGGGATGTAATATGTGTATATGGTATAAAATATGGGGCCCAGTTTGCTTCTCTGAGGAACTTTGGCTAGGATAGGTTTAAGGGGAGAAAATTCAGCTAAGTATCTCACTTTGAAAGATCGGTCGGTAAGATAAGATTTGAGGATAAGTAAATATTGGGATGGTAGGAACTTCTCGAGCTTATATACGCGGAAAAAAATGTGTTGTAGATTTAACAAGATTCCTTGTTAATTTTACTACATTAACTAGTATTATATAGGATGACACCACGTGTGGTAACGTTTACCAGTCAAGTGTAATTAAAAAAACTGTAGTATTATTTACAACACGAATTAGTAAACATGATTGAAATTTTGGACACTTGCATTTATTTGTCAAAATTATTAGTTATGTTGTACGCGCCGCATGCGCAAACGCCAAAATTTGTTAATTGTACAACACTCAGCAGAAGTGAAAAGCTACATATATTTACTACACTATGGTAGTAAAAAATACAATACGTTAGAGCTAAATACAACACAGTGTGTTATCTAATGTTACATTTGTGGTTATAGTGAACACAAAGTGCAGTAAAAATATTACTAGTTTAGTGTTGTAAATTTTACACCACTATTTTTTTCCGTGTAGAAATCCTGGATGCAATCCATACCCTTTTATCTTAACTAAAATAGAAATAGTTGCATAAGCCCTGACGTAACAGGTAAAAAAATATTTTACTATCTTACTCATTTTAACCAAAAAAAAATTTTTACTCACTTAAAAGAAATCTTTTTTCCCGTACTTCAACAATTAACAGGATTTCCATTATAAAGCTATTCTACAAGAAAAATATGTTTAAGGTACAGCAATTTAAGAATATTTAAACCTAAAGTTTTTTTTTCATTGACAAAAGTTTATTTTTTAAGCCTGAACTTATATTGTCACGAATGAAATCACGGGTTGCCACTAGTTATTTAATACGGAAAAACTTATTGTCTTTATTATTATTATTATTATTATTATTATTAATTTTTCCATTTTTGTTATAGAAGCATTAATATTTTTAACCGACTTCAAAAAAAGGAGGAGTTTTTTTTTATGTTTGTTATTGGATTTTCTTTGCTCTTCTTATCGAAAATATATAGCTCGATTTTGAAAATTATTTTTTTATTTGAAAGCCAGTGCTTTTCGTGTGGTTCCATTTTAATTTGAAGGAAATCGTTCACTTCTAAAGGCTTGAAAACTAAGGGATGAAATACTAACTTCTTATTGGATAGCTCGATTTCGATAATTCTTTTTTTATTTGAAAGCTAGTGCTTCTCGTGTGTTATCATTTTAATTTGAGGAACATCTTTCACTTCTACAGGGTTGAAAACTAAGGGATGAAATATTAACTTCTTATTGGATAGCTTGATTTTGATAATTCCTTTTTTATTTGAAATCTGGTGCTTTTCGTGGGGTCCAGTTTTAATTTGAGGGAAATCTTCCACTTCTAAGGGGTTGAAAACTAAGGGATGAAATATTAACTTCTTATTGGATAGCTCGATTTTGATAATTCTTTTTTTATTTGTAGAACACAACCTTAAATTAATCTCCTGTCCATTAAAAAAAAAAAAACTCCACTCATAAAGGGTTAAAAATTAGAGTTGAAATAATATTATAAATTTTTTTTGGCTTACCCGATTTTGATAATTTTGTTTCTATTACGTACAACGTACCTTTAAATTGTTCACATTTCAAATTGAAGAAAAAAATCCACTCCTTAAGGATGAAAATAGGAGATGAAATAGTGACATTTGACCGAATTTTGATAATTTTTTTTCTGTTGGAAAGAATAATCCACTTAGTTTTGTTATTACATTTAAAAGCAAAAAATTTCAACCCTTAAGGGCAAAAAGGGATGATGTAGTAACTTTTAATATTAAACGGCACTGCCTCATATGAGCAGCGCGTTTGGAAGGTTAATCATTTTCAAGAAAATAAAATCAATTATCAAACTTCAGATAACTAAAACGCGAGAAATAAATAAATATTATAAAAAAATGAAAAACCGACTTCAAAATATATAAAAATTCTTAAACAAGAAATGCACTAAAAAGTAACAAAATAATGGCGTATCCTTGCAGTATCTACAACTTACAAATTATTAGGATGATACAATGTACAACTATTGTTATTTTTGGAGTTGGTGTCAGTCAAGAAAATAAATATTAATGGTAATTTGTAAAAATTGTAAAAAGGTTTAGTTGGTAATTGGTATTTTGTAGTTTAAAGGTCGCTAGATATTGTTACAGTTCGAGTATATTGTTTAAAAGTTCATTTGAAAAATAATTTTCATAAGGTATTCTCGTTTTTTGCTAAGTACCAATATAGTCGTATTTCCTTGGCTGACACCAACTCCAAAAATAACAATACTTGTGCATTGTATCATCCTAATAATTTGTAAGTTGTAGATACTGCAAGGATACGCCATTATTTTGTTACTTTTTAGTGCATTTTTTGTTTTAGAATTTTTATATATTTTGAAGTCGGTTTTTCATTTTTTTATAATATTTATTTATAAGATAGTACAATTTATTCTAAGAATCATATTCATCTCGTGACATTCTTAAAACATGAAACGACTTCTGAATCACTTACTTATACTCACACGAAACAGAGCACGTAGATCTTGTTGTTAAATTATTCAATCGTAAAAACATTGGGGGTAGCAGAGAAGTAAGAAGGCCTTCGTAAGAAAAAAGGGTGCTGGTTAAATTTTCTCCAGAACATTGCATTTATTTCGATCCACAACTTCATCACTTTTATTTATATAAGTGAACGTGGGCAACGAGAAAAAACGACGCGACCACCAAATTCTCATTAATAATTAAAATCAAAGAGGCTTCGGGGTCGAACAAGGAGGGCTGTAAAGAGCGCTTATTCCAGTCGTTACTTTTATGGGGATATATAATATAAGTGTTATGACAGCATGGAAGGCAATAATTGTGCATTCCAGATTCCAGCCGATGGCAGGGGAAACGGAAAAGGAAGACGGATGAAATATTTTACATTTTACACGTTACATGTTAGTGAATTTCTTAGAAATTTGACGAGAAAAAAGATTTTTTGACAAAAAATTTATCATAGAACAATTTACGTGAAAATGTCTCAATTTAATTTTTTTAAAGCTCCGTTTTACTTTTTTAGTTCCGTTTTATCAGTTAGAAGTTAAAAGAAGGATAAATAATAAATTCTTGGCTAATTCAAACAATTTTATGTTGAATTTTCGAGTCGAAGAAAACTTTCTTTCGGTGCTCGTTTCGTTCGCTCTTTTGATTTGCTTTTTCTCGCAATACTTTATTTATGCTTTCAAAGTATGTTTTAAACTTCAAATTGTAAGACTTGAAACTTTCGAAAAATTTTTTTGGTTCTTCTTTTGCTATCAACAGCCATTGGTTTTAGCTTCTTGGAAAAATATTTACTCTTGCTGATGAAATCAGAAAGAAGTTTATCAACTTCTTCTAGAATATACAGGGATTAATCGAAAATGTGATCAAATTCAGCTTTCCCGCTTTTTATTTCATTCTTATTGAAATTTCATTCCAAATTTTTTAAGATTATTATTGTTGCAATACTGATTTAATTTTCATTTGATTTACTTTAGATTAAATTCATCCCTTCTAAGTATCTCACGCTTCTTTAGGTACTACATATACATTAAATAAGCTCAAATCATCAAATCTATGTGTAATAGATTTATTAGAGTAACAAAATTTTAAAATGCCATTTACGTAAATGAACTGACCATAATGCAATTATCTTAACAGGATATCCATACTATATTCGATTGATATTTTGATGAAACTTGACTTCATTTTCTTGCTAATTTATCGTGTAGTGCCCGTATATATTGACTGTGGTGCATAAACCAAGTAATTTAATGTGAATCGTCAATTTCAAATTACTTGATAGTAACAAATAATTTTAAAGCACCACCTAAACTACAATTTTTTTAACTTAAAAGGTTATATACAGTTTATAGTTTCAAAAAACTTTCAAGTACATATTCAGAAAACTTCAAATCAATCCGATTATTATTTTCAAAGTTACACGCACATTAGTCAGCGTAGTTTTTCCTCTATATGTAAAAAGCTTTGGAAACTTCGACTGCGTTTTTCTCAAAACTGTCGATGGTCAAGATTTCTTAGATACGACTGAATTTTGCTTCAAATGTTAATCCAAGCTTCTGAATTATATTTTTCAGTAATTAATCGAAGATTTTGTCTCGCCAATAATTACTTTGCATTTTATAAATAACTAAATGATACCCGCTCGCTTTGCTGAGAGGATCTAAATTTAATTGATTCCCTACCTTCAAAACAAAATTTAAAAATTAATCTATTTTGTCAGAAAAAGATGATAGATACTTTCAAAATTTAGATCCAAAGTAAGTTCATCAAAATCCTTAAAATTACCTTTCTAGGAAGATATATTAGCTATCTTACAGGTTCATTACAATTTTAAGTAGCAAATGTCCCGTTAGACTTGAAAACTTTTAATTTCAAATATCATTTATAACCGTTCAGCTATTTTAGTAGAATAGATTTGTAGCTATCCTACAGAAACCGTGTCTTTTTTTTAGAATAAATGGTATTAAATACGTTAAGATCTGAGGTATCTTTAACAAAAATTCATTAGAATTAGTTCCGTTAAGTTATTGTTAATTATTTTAAAATTTAGTATATTATTTTTAATACGTTTATTTCTAATTAATATCTTTGACAATGAACAATAAAGAAATTCAAATAAATTAAAAAAAATTCATTATTAGGTAATTTTATCGGGTGTTAATTAAAATTCATAATATTTATTTTCCAGTAAACTTTATCAACTTTTTAATTTTTTAAGGTCAGGCCTTCTTGAGGAAAATGCTATTTCACGAACGTTAACAAAACTTACCGAAAATACTATGAAAATACACGGTTCCTGTAGGATTCAATTGTTATGCTATCCTATGTAGGGTGACCAACCGTACTCTTTTAAGAGTACATGTACCTTACATACCTAATTAGTGTAGAGTTCTTCGAATTTTATGTCTTAAATAATGACCAACATAACACTTTTATATTTATAAGAAAAAGATAGCAATTAAACAGCCACTACGTACGACGTACAATATCCAGTCGCTCTGCCAACGCTTTTTAAATTTCTGATATCTTCTAAGATATTCATTTTTATGGTATGCTATAAAGGGAAATTTTGATCGTAATGAAATGCACAACGTATCTAATGTGTTTCATTAGCTAAGGAATAATACTGTATTGTATAAAATAGCTTGGTAAATAACAAATATTTTTTTTTGTAATATATAAAAGATAAAAATGGTTCCTATGGGTTATCCTTAGGAGATAGACATATATCGTCTCAGACTTTTTTATAAATCTTTTTAAGATACACAATTTTGCCGCATATTAGTTTGACTTATCTCCTATGGTTTAGCCAGCGTTTGCAATGTAAATGCACAAAAATAAGTTTGGTATGACATCACATTACAAATATTTGAATTTCCCGCCTTTTCTCTACTATAATATGCATGTTTTATACCTGCAAACCTTCCTCTTGAATCACTCGACCAATTGTTGAAAACTGCATTAAAATCCGTTTTGTAGTTTAAAAGATCTAAGCGAACAGACAGCGGGAGCGACTTTGTTTAATGTAAAGATTAAAGGTTACAATTTTGATCAAAATTCGATTTTTTTTTTGAGAAGCTGTCATTATGTCAAAAATTGTAACTTGCTTATTCTTTCGATTAATTACTATATTAAACATAACTTTAACGAATTCCGTTTAGTTTTTTAATTTTAAATGATCCAGTTCAAAGATTTTGAAATCATTGCAAGATGCCTCTTTTGCGAGGAGCTTTTGGAGATCAGCCATAGAAGCTTTCAAAATTATTATTTGTACAAATACAAATATGTTCAAATATAGTTTAAAGTTATCATAAAATGAGTACAAATTTTTATAATAATAAATTAAAAATTAGTTTTTTTTTTGGTCTTTATGACTGAATAAACTCCTTAAAAGAAGTCGATAAGCATAAAATTAACGCACTTTTTGTTGTTGTTGTTGTAAGTAGAACTTACTAAACATTTTTTTTAGTGATAAATTGTTTAAACTTTCAACTTTTGAGTGAAAATTACACTTTTGAATCATTCAACATCCAAAGATTTATTAAAACTTTACGTTATGATGAAAGCAGAGGCAAGCCATAATAATTGTGATCACTAGTTGATGATTAGACCAAACCCTTAAGGAATTTTCAGAAATTTTGATTTTATTTAAAAGTAGCTGAAAAGTACCTGCCCACTTTGCTGGACATAGTAGCTAAATTGAACTGATTGATTAATGTCATGGTAAAATATAAAAAAGTTCAATTAGTGGCGTAGTGGACTAGATAGTTGCCTTAAACGCCAGTGGTTCTGAGTTCGAATCTCAATAAAAGCCTAAGATTTTTTTTTGTTTGGTTTTTTGGATTTGACGGTCGCTTATGACTATAGTAGTTGATGCGACCTTAAATAAACCAAAAAAAAATTAAATAAGTCATTTTTAAGCTATGTTGGCGAAAAATGATACAAGTTATTCCCCAGGAATCGTAAATTTTCCAGAGTTATAAATATTTTCGTATTTTTACCTGTCTAGAAATCTCACTATTTGCAGTTCAGACATCTTTTAATGGATTATTGCCCGTAATTTACGTTTGGCATACTTTAAACTCCCTTTAAGTTGGGTGTATAAGTTTTTTTTTTTTCAAACAATTCATCCTTTGTAATTCGTTGTATTTTCCCACAATGTTTAAGTCAAACTCCTTATCGGGATCACTTAAATCGAACTGTATGCTTTGGTTATTCATATATTTCTTTTTAAGAATGAAATCATATTCACTGCAGAGGATTTCCTGATTACTCCAATTTTTACCTTCAATGAATCGAACAATGGATAAGTAAAACTCCTCCCTCGATATAGATAAGATAACTACCTTTAAACTAACTATGTATTTAAGGTATCTAGGAATTCAAATTATCGAGAGTTCGATTTAAAGTTTAATTATGAGAATTAAATTTTTTATGTTTTAGAATAAGTATGCATAACAAAAGTATGTTGTATACTTGTATGCATTAAAATGGTGCAACTTGTAAAAATTTAACGAGTCAAAGAAAGACAAACTGGTGAATAAGATTAATTTTTAGTACTGGTTAGTCATTTACAAACCTAAAATTTTACCTGTAATTTTTAAAAATTCCGTTTTAATTCGATTTTGATTCAAAAAAGTTGATCAAAAAGATTTTTAATTTAATTTTTTTTCTTAATCAAAATCAAAACTAAAGGTTGTAAATTAATATTTTTGTTTACTACGGAATTATATCTCATACTAGCTGGTCCCCGCCCGCTTCGCTGAGCGTATCTAATTTATAGTGATTGAATAATAGAAACTTTCATTTCATCGACAAAAAAGACAGATTGATATTTCTAGATCTTTGATTCATAGAAAGTTCATGAAAATCCGATAAACTACTTTTCCAGGAAGATATTTCATATAGCTATCTAGAAGAGCTAACTAATAGGTTTTATACGTTTTTATGAATATTATAAAATAACTTTACTTCTGTTCTTTAAGTAGCAATACAATTCGAAAATGTTGAATGTAGTAAATATTTAACTGAGTTTTTCGCCAAGTTCAAATCTTTCAATAGTTCAAAAAGTTGAGTAAGTGAAGATATTATTGACTGTTTGAATATAATTTAACACGTTTATTTCTAAACATTATAGACATTCAAAAATTAACAATGAAAAAAGTTTCAATGTTTCAAAAATTTACATTATTAATTTATCGATGTTATCGGATGTTAAATTAAAAATCATATTTTGCAGTAAAAATACTCATTGTTATTTCAACTTTTTTGGAGTGATTGTGTTAAAACACTATTTCACGAACTTTCAGGAAAGCTTTTATAAAAACACGAATCCTACAGGAAAAGTACAATAATTGTTATGCTATCTTTTGAGAACCGTGCATTATTCTATCATATGAATTAATCTTATTAATCTATATTATTCTCTGATCTTTTAACTATCCTATTGCAAACAATCATGCCAATCTTTTGCTCTTTGACAAACAAAACATATCTATCTTACGGGAGTAGTACATTTTTCCTGGATAAAAAAGAGATCAAGCCTTCTTGAGGATAATGCGCTAGAACTCTATTTCACGTACTTTAACGAAGCTTCTTTTAAATACACGGTTCCTGTAAGATACAATTGTCTTGTTATCCTACGGGAAGAGTACAATTATGTCGATTTTTTGCTCTATGAAAAATAAAAACGTATCTAGCCCACGGGCCCGTACATTTTCCTGGATAAAAAGTAGACCAATCCTTCTTGAGGAAAATTCGTTAAAACGCTTATCCATGAACTTTCACGAAACTCCTTTTAAATACTCAGTTCCTGAAGGATACAATTCTTATCCTATCCTACGGGAAGCGTGCTATATTCTGACATAAAAGGTAGCCTATATTTATTCTCTGACTCTCAATGGCGTTGGATGAATTCGAAATATTAAATCAATGTAAACGCTACCACAAACCATTATTGAAATAGACTTGAATAACAAATCGAATCTTAATAATCAGTCTACAGAAAGTTCAATAGATATTTTTGGATTGTTGCAATTCTTTATCACTTTCATAACATCAAATTGTTGAAAATTATCGCTTTCAATGTACTAAAGATCTCATAAATACTATTAATGCACTTAAATGTTGCTTTCAATTCAATTATTATCAACAAAATATGAAAATTTAACGTGGAATTTTTTGTTGGTATGGAAACATAAAACAGCAGATCTGACGTCACATTTTACATTTTGTAAGATTTCGTTCAAATATGCCATCCAAATTTCCGACTTGCTCGATTGTATACCAAAGTGTTTTTTCACTTTTGTCCTGACAGTAACGAACACAAAAAAAAGAATTATCCAATATGGCGCAGTCCTTCGGAAATTCACTTCGGCGATTCATTTTACTTAGTTATAGAGATTTGTCTTTAAATTAATTCGTTACTAGGCAAACAGAAAGATGTTGTCAGCTTTGCGTGTGTATCTGTGTTTCTATGTATCTCTTAAACTAAATTTTTTTCCAGGAAAATCTAAAATCTAACCTTGGAATAAAAAAGGGCAAATATCGAGAACAAAAAGCCTAGATAATGTTATTTATAAATAGGAGTTGCAAGATTATCGAAGTTTCAAGACTTTCAAATCACATTTATACGTGTAAACACATTTTATTTGAATTAAATGGGGATATATCTTAAAAGGTCTTTATGGGCTTTTTAAGATGAATTCTGGACACCAAATCGACACCCATAAAACTGATATGGTGACTCGAAATAATAGATTTTAGTTAGTGTCTTGGGTGAGAAAAATAAAATGAACGATGAAGCGCCATAAAACGTCGGGATATAATCTGTTTATTCCTTTTCCGGGAATTCAAAAAGCCCAGCTCATGAAATTATAATAAAGCGAATGTGTGTCGGGACGGATAGATATCCTAGCGTGGCGGCTTATTAATTATATTTTTGAATTCAACGATTGTAAAAATTTTAGAACAATACGTACACAGTGTTTGTGTTCATTCAAGTCGACTCGTCGGTCACACATTTTTATGTGTATGGGATCCCATTTATTTCAACCCTTTTCCAGTTTTAATTTATTTATCTCATTCCCGAACAGAAGTAGATATGGATATTGTAGATATATTTAATCAAAACTGCATGCATGTGTGTTACAATGTAAACCACAAAATCTCTCTGTCTGGATACTACATGATATCATGCTCGTTCTCTATCTGTTGCCGCGCAATATCTTGTTTGCTGGAATGGTTTCACCCCTACTTTGTGTATATGTTCCATTCAATTTGTTTAATTATGGAAATTGCGGCATGGTTTGGAGGAAAGTGAATAATATGAACTGAAAGTAGGTGTATTATCATGGTACTCGATGTACTTGATTCGTTTAGGTTTTAGTGTTGGTACTCGCTTGCCACAATTCTGAAACTAACCGGAATGCATTCCGAGAGAGCTGTAGACACAAAATGTTTCACCCCAATAAAATTATCATTAAAAGTAATCCTATTAACTCTAAATTTTATAAAATAAAAAAAATATTTGGCTAAAACAATACCCGTGATTGACTGATAGACGTTGTAAAATATGAAATTTCAAAGGACTTCGACATTCAAGGAATAAGTTTTCGAAATTCCACTTTTAAGTGACTCAAAGAATAAAGCTTAAAATACCGAATATTTTTGTATTTTTAACCGACTTCAAAAAAAGGAGGAGGTTCTCAATTCGACTGTATTTTTATTTTTTTTTAATGTTTTAATGGTTCCATTTTAATTTGAAGGAAATCGTTCACTTCCAAGGGGTTGAAAACTAAGGGATGAAATATTGACTTCTTATTGGATAGCTCGATTTCGATAATTCTTTTTTATTTGAAAGCTAGTGCTTCTCGTGTGGTCCCATTTTAATTTGAGGAAAATCTTTCACTTCTAAAAGGTTGAAAACTAAGGGATCAAATATTAACTTCTTATTGGATAGCTCGATTTTGATAATTCTTTTTTTATTTGTAGAACACAATTTTAAATTAATCTCCTATCCATTTTTATAAAAAAAACTCCACTCATAAGGGGTTAAAAATTAGATATGAAATAATATTATACATTTTTCCTGGTTAACCCGATTTTAATAGTTTTGTTTCTATTACATACAACGTACCTTTAAATTGTTTACATTTCAATTTGAAGAAAAAAATCCACCCCCTAAGGATGAAAATAGGGGATGAAATAGTGACATTTAACTGAATCATCGAATTTTGATAATTTTTTTTTCTGTTGGAAAGAGTAATCCACTTAGTTTTGTTATTACATTTAAAAGCAAAAAATTTCAACCCTTAAGAGCAAAAGGGGATGAAGTAGTAACTTTTAACATTTAAATGGCGTTGTCTCTTATGAGCAGCGCGTTTAGAAGGTTTAACCATTTTCAAGAAAATAAAATCAGTTATCAAACTTCAGATCACTAAAAAGCGAGAAATAAATAAATATTATAAAAAAATGAAAAACCGACTTCAAAATAAATAAAAAATCTTAAACAAGAAATGCACTAAAAAGTAACAAAATAATGGCGTATCCTTGCAGTATCTACAACTTACAAATTATTAGGATGATACAATGTACAACTATTGTTATTTTTGGAGTTGGTGTCAGTCAAGAAAATAAATATTAATGGTAATTTGTAAAAATTGTAAAAAGGTTTAGCTGGTATTGGTATTTTGTAGTTTAAAGGTCGCTAGATATTGTTACAGTTCGAGTATATTGTTTAAAAGTTCATTTGAAAAATAATTTTTATTAGGTATTCTCGTTTTTTGCTAAGTACCAATATAGTTGTATTCCTTTGGCTGACACCAACTCCAAAAATAACAATAGTTGTACATTGTATCATCCTAATAATTTGTAAGTTGTAGATACTGCAAGAATACGCCATTATTTTGTTACTTTTTAGTGCATTTCTTGTTTAAGAATTTTTATATATTTTGAAGTCGGTTTTTCATTTTTTTATAATATTTATTTATAAAAGAACAAAAAGGATTAAATTGAAAAACTAAACATCAATGCTGTGTCATCTTAATGTGTTACCTCAGTAACAAAACTGAAATGAATTCCATACAAAATACTAATGCAAATGACTCTTAGAATTCCGTTAAATACTCACAAAAAGTAAAAGGGCACGTGCATTAATAAAGGTAGTCTAAGAGGAACAAAGCGTTCCATTTAAAACTGTTAATTATTCATTAAAATGTCT
The DNA here is from genome assembly GCA_958496155.1 of Sisyra nigra. NCBI lineage: Eukaryota > Metazoa > Arthropoda > Insecta > Neuroptera > Sisyridae > Sisyra > Sisyra nigra. The sequence goes on from OY292318.1 coordinate 7,608,397, forward strand.
CTCATAATTATATCAAACAAACATTGAAATTATGCAGTTAAATGCCATTGTACTTCTTGGAACTGTATATAATATACAGTCATAAATTCACATATTTGGTAAAATAATGGTCACATTTAATGCACAATTGCACATAAACAGCTTCCCCCCGTCATGTCAGTCCATTTCTCGTTCTGTTTTTTTTATCAAACAGCATGAAAATAATTTGTGACCACGTCAGGAATTTAATTTTATTATCACTTTTATTTATTCTCATATATATATATTTAATCTCAAAAAATCTCATATTTCTAATGCATTTATCCTTTATTCGTATCCTGCAAACCATTTTCGCTCTCCCATTTCCACGTATTGTTACCATTCAACTTTACAGTCCTCATTCAGTCATCATTTAGCGATCACACAATTTCGCTTCTCACCCATTTAAATAAATGTAATTTTAATTTTATGGATAGAAGTGTCTATAAAACTTCATTCATGTTGATGACAACATCCGGAATTTTTTTAATCAGTTTTTAACGGGAATTTAATGTTAAATGTTTTTCTTGTTTTTAATGCATTTACAAAATGTAAAAGAAAACTTTTTTTTCTTTGTTGAGATCACTGAATTTTGTTGTAGTCAGGATAATTGGCGCTTACGACTTCCGCGTCAAGCTGCGGGAGCATCCTTTGTTGGGGTTCACGCACAATGGGTCACTGGGACAAATGCGTTTTTGTCTCGACTAAATTGATAATTGTCCTTGGTTATCCTTCAACTATTACATAACTATAGAACGATAAACACTCAAATAAAGTTTAATTTCGATTATTTAAATTAATAGGCAACAATAAAAGATTTGTAGTAGATTTATGGGTTAAATTAATATAAAAAAATGCACGGAAAAAAATGTGTTGTAGATTTAACAACATTCTTTTTTAATTTTATAACATTAACTAGTATTATATAGGATGACACCACGTGTGGTAACGTTTACCAGTTAAATGTAATTAAAAAACTGTAGTATTATTTACAACACGAACTAGTAAAAATGATTGAAATTTTTGACACTTGCATTTATTTGTCCAAATTATTGGTTATGTTGTACGCAGCACATGCGCACCAGTAACAAAAACGCCAAAATTTGTTAATTGTACAACACTCAGCAGTTGTAACAGCTACATATATTTACTACACTATGGTAGTAAAAAATACTATACGTTAGAGCTGAATACAACACAGTGTTATAGTGAACACAAAGTGCAGTAAAAATTTTACTAGTTTAGTGTTGTAAATTTTACACCACTATTTTTATCCGTGCGGGACAGTTCTAAAAGAGTTTATAACTGTTTGATTTTAAGAAAAAGTCAAAGCACTCAGAATCAAGTCAAAGTTGTTTAACTACTTTAATGTTGTCTAACAGAGCAAGTAGAGCTAAGAAATGGAGAATATTTTGATTTTTGGAGTTGTTTTCTACTTTTAAGAATTTCAGAAACCTAAGAAATAAGAGCGACTGATTGTACAGTTTCACCGAAACTTTAGAAAAATCCCGTTTTACCGACTTAAAACTTAATTCGTCCAAAAATTAGATCATAACTTCAACCGTTTGCCAATTTTGATGATGTGTTTTAGTCCTCCAAATCTTTATATAGATAATTGTATGCTAAATATCTAATAGAATCCGAGTCAAAATTGAAAGTCTGTTGAGGTTCTTCAAAATCTCAATTCCTTTGATCTTTTAGTTTTGCCGACAAACCGAAATACTTGTTAAGTTCTTTTAAGATCTAGTAGGTGAACCTCGAGGTTCTGCTGAAAATTTCATCTTATTTCTAAATTATGAATAAACCCGAGTTGAAATTGAACGTCTGTTTAAGTCCTTCAAGTTATCCTCCAATAATAAGAACTTAGAAGAACCAAAAAAGAAAATCAGTGTTATATTGTTTTAAGTTTCGATTACAACAATGATTACTTCAGTTATACATTTAACTAATTGAATTAGGTAGCTACTAAATAGCTATAATCAATCAAGGTTATTAGATACATAAGGTATGCTCACTTGACTAGGCGGCGTTTCTTTGATCTCTCAAAATGACGTCACTGGTATGATTGACAGACGCGGAAATTAAAAATATATAGCTAAGTAAGGTATAGATTCTAGAAGAAATCTTCATTACCTATTCAATTAAAGTAAAATAACAATGAAAAATCAATTTTATTATTATTATTTATTATGTTAATAAATAAATTTCAAACTATGAGGCGCAATAACAACAATAAGAACAACAAGAAACAACGACAGATAATGGCCGCTTCTGTCACTTGTCAGAAAGATCATGCCCGATCATATCCGACCAAAAACCCGATCGTACCAATGACGTCAAATTCAAAAATGAGCACCCTTTGATAATCAATAGCTATTATGTTATATATATAATTTTGAATCTCGGGCATCTTAGATGCGCATGGATACAAGGGGACATCTCAGATGCCTATGAATAAAAATAATAGATGTAATTTTAGTTCTCGGGCATCTTAGATGCCCATGAATACAAAGGGGCATCTCAGATGCCTATGGACGGAAATAATAAAAATTGTTTTTATTAGAAGATTTTACAATATTAGAATTACAAGACTTTTGAATCGATTTTTAATGTGGTTAAATTAATTTTCTTATTGATTTTTGTTGAGTTTCTTAAAAATAAAGAAATCGATTCAAAAGTCTTGTAATTCTAATATTGTAAAATCTTCTAACAAAAACAATTTTTATTATTTCCATCCATAGGCATCTGAGATGCCCCTTTGTATTCACGGGCATCTGAGATGTCCCCTTGTATCCATGGGCATCTAAGATGCCCGAGAATCAAAATTACATATATGCTTTTTTAAAAAAAGGAGGTTTATAGTTCGTTCTTCAAAAGTTGCGTTAACATCACAAGTCCAAGGGAGTAACCATCTTGTGAATGTACGGCGTTTTAGGTTATGAGAAACAGTCACGTTTGAAGAAAATAGAAAAAAAAACGCAATATTAAAAGCAAATTTTTGATTTTAAAAAGACAAAAGTTACGACCATATAAAAAAATACCAAAAAACCCATTCATAACTGTGGCCAATAAAAGAAAGCGTGGTGAAGTTTGCATAGCTTAATTTATTTTCTTTGATTAGGCAAATAATCAAAATTGTAATTTGTTATAAATAAACAAATTTTCTACTCTTTTTATAATGAAAAATAAAAATTTATCTTTTAAAATGAAGTACTCATGTAATCTTTATACTAGGTACTCATGAAATATGTATAAGAAAGGAAAACTACTAACATATCGTTATTCAGATTTAAAACCACTAAGTGTACTATTTTGTAGCTATATTTAAACTTTCTAATGTCTTACTAACGTCAAAAATAGCGATAAGAAACGATCCAATTTTGATAGCTTAGGACAAGTGAAAAAACGAATCGCAACAAAATGTTAAGATGAATAATAATGTAGTTGTCCAATTTGAAAACCTCCCGTAAAAATTCTAGTTAAAATTTTGTTGCGATTTGTTTTTCCGCTTGTCCGTTGAAGTTTCACTTCTACTATGTGTCCCAGCACACATTTTGATTTTTTAAATATATGTGTAGACTGCTTAAAAGACAATCAAATATTAGGATGCTGTAATGTACAACTATTGTTATTTTTGGAGTTGGTGTCAACCAAGAAAATACGATAATATAAGTACCTAGCAATAAACGAGAGTACCTTAAGAAATATATTTTTCAAATGAACTTTTATACAATTTACTAGTAGATACTGTGACAATATCTAGCGAGCTTTAAACTACAAAACACCAATTACTTACTAAACCTTTTTACAAATTACCATTAATATTGATTTCTTTGGCTGACACCAACTCCAAAAATAACAATAGTTGTACATTATATCATATTAATAATTTGTGAGTTATAGACACTCATTTTGTTATAATTTTTATTTATTTTTCGATTTTTAGTGATCTGAAGTTTGATAATTGATTTTATTTCTTTGAATATGGGTTAACCTGCTAAACGCGCTGCTCATAAGAGACAACGCCATTTAAATGTTAAAAATTACTACTTCATCCGCTTTTGCTCTTAAGGGTTGAAATTTGTTGCTTTTAAATGTAATGAAAGAAACTAAGTGGAATTCACTTTCCAATAGAAAAGAAATCATCAAAATTCGATGATTCAGTTAAACTTCACCTTTTCATCCCCTATTTTCATCTTTTGAGCGTGGATTTTTTTCTTCAAATTGAAATGTGAACAATTTAAAGGCACGAAGTACGTAATAGAAAAAAAATATCGAAATCGGGTAAGCCAGGAAAAATGTATTATTTCATCCCTAATTTTTAACCCCTAATAAGGGGAGTTTTTTCATAAAAATTAGATATGAAGAGATTAATATAAATTATGTTCTACCAATAAAAAAGAATTATCAAAATCGAGCTATCCAATAAGCAGTTAATATTTCATCCCTTAGTTTTCAACCCCTTAGAAGTGAACGATTTCCTTCAAATTAAAATGGAACCACACGAAAAACACAAGCTTTCAAATAAAAAAAGAATCATCAAAATCGGTTCGCTCAGTCGAAAGTTCTGAGATAACAAACATAAAAAAATACTGTTGAATTGCTAACCTCCTCCTTTTTTTTGAAGTCGGTTAATTAGATGGAATTACGCAATAACGTCTTAACTAACAAAAATAAAAAAATCGAGATCTTATCGATAACTTTTTTCTTTAAATTTCGACAGTAAACTTCAAAGCTTACCAGGCTGTAACTATTCAGAGAAATTGGTAGGTACCTTCTAAAAATAATAACCTCAAACATTTGTTTATATTTAATCATCATTTGCGTAATCCTTTTTGATAGCGCTGATAAAGTTAATGGAAAACTCTCTAATAGAATTTCGGTTGTCATCTTCAACTTTGTAGATAGTAATTTAGTAAGATTGCTTTACTAGATACATCTAGATTCTAGAAGAATAGAAATCTGGCATCCAGAATTATTACTATATGGTCGTAATGTGGAATTAACGTTACCTAAACATAGAAAGGTTGGTTCGCCGGCGTATTGGGTCGGGTGGGCCGGTGCACGGTCTCCCGGCAACATATACGGGCAACGTTGTTCGACCGTTTGGCACACGGAACGGCACGGCTTTATTCGTCGTCGGGCGCCGCTTCCATTCTCGTTCGTATGTGATTTCGGTGACTTCGTCGTAGTCGTCGTCGGTGCCACATCTTTCGTTGACGTTCCGGTGCTGGATTTCTTCGATGTTTCGAGATCGCCGCTGCTTTTTTCGAAATGGGGCACTAACGAGCTGCATACCCATCGCCGGTATGCCTCCTATAAACAAACAAAATGTCACACAATTAATACCATTAAACATAAAATTTGCCTATAAGTTATTTCTAGTGGCTACCCACGACTTCTTTCACGTTAAGTGTAATTGAAAAAAATATCACTAGGAAGTCAGAAACTATAAAGTTATCTTAATGCAATTAGCACAGCGGTCGGGGAATCGGGGTAAATTACCCCAAATGGGGTAAAAATGAAATTTTTTTTGGGGGGGGGGAGCAGGATTTTTTATTCTAATTTTCTATTTTATAAGCATTATAAGCATTAAACAATTCAGCGAGATTTACTGGCTGGGCCATCAAAAAGCTCGAAGTTTGAAGTCCGTGTAAATTCATTCAATAAATAATGTTTGATTTTAATTTATATATTGATTGTCTCCTTTTTAATATGAGGGGGTAATATCGACCTACGCAAAAATATTTTGGAGTAATAGTTAAACAAGTTCCTTAAAGCATTTAAGACAGCGGTCGGGGAACTTTTTTTGGCGTTACCCCAAAATATTTTTGCTTAGGTCGATATTACCCCTATAATTTTGAAAAAGAGACAATCAATATAAAAATAAATTATAATTTACAAAAGAAATTATAGTCATTGTTCGTTTACCCGATTTTCATTCATTGACTGAATGTGCACTTCTTGACACCGCGAAGTTTTACACAAAACTAAATGTTTTAACATCAAAATTATGTTGCAAATACGATTTGCAGTTATTCTATGAGGACTTTTTGTCTGAGGATATTTTGTTGTGGGGATATTTTGTCATGGGGATATTTTGTCCGGCGATATTTTGTCGGGGATATTTGGTGCGAGGATTAAAACGCATTGAATCAAAAATTTTCCTCTTTCGTTCGGGTTAATGATCTTCATGTTTGATACAATAATTTCAAAATTGGGGCTTTTTGATTTAAGAACAATTTTCTTAGTCTTTGGAAATACTAATACGTTGATAAAATAGATAAGTCAAAAAATTCCTTTTTACCCCAAAAAATTTTATTTTTACCCCATTTGGGGTAATTTACCCCGGTTCCCTGATCACTGATCAAAGGCATTTAAGACATGTTAAACATATTATACAATGAGTTTTCAATAAACCAAATTCCTTGATAATAGACCAGTGCTTTTAGCCTTTGAAAATGGTAAAAAGGGAACAAAATTAAAGTAGGATAAAATCCATTGGAAAAGGAAGAGAATATAACAAAAATGAAAGGAAAAATAAATTACAGTCGATCTGAGGTGGGGAAGTGGAAAGGGGGGGGTTAATCACGATTTCCAACTAAAAAATACAAGTCCTATGGAAAAAAGTTAAATGGCAACGTTGTAGATAATAAGTAGATTTTCACTTTTTGTGCTAACACCTTTTTCACATATGTAACCTCAAAATTTATGTGAAAAATTCCAATAACCAAGTTTTTGGTTTTTATTTTTATCTTTTTTAAGAAATTTTTTTTTCATGAAATTTAGCAATAACTTACTCTTAATGTCCCAAACAAACTGTAAATTTTTTGATTTTTAATATTAATTTTTTCACCTTATAATGACTTACTATCGAAAAAGCACCCTAATTTTCAATCAAAAATTCTCACGTCAAAATATCTGAGTTTTTTAAAAAGTCGGTGAGCTTTTTGTTCGTTGAAACCTCTACTTTCTGATGGTACAAAAAATATATACATTACAGTGTTAAATGTTTTCAGAAAATGCAATAATTAAAGTGTAAATTTTAATAAATTGTCAAAAAAGCACATAATACAATTGTACACAACACAATTTTGAACAATTTATGTTTGGGACAGTACGAGGTAAATTTTTGTTGAATTTGATGAATTTTTTTTTTTGTAAAAGATTAAAATAAAAAACCAAAAATTTGGTTATTGGAATTTTACACCTACATTTTGAGGTTATGTGAAAAAGATGTTAGCACAAAAAGTATAGATCTACTTATTATCTACAATGTTGCCATTTAACTTTTTTCCATAGAACTTGTAGTTTTGTCGGAAATTGAGATAAACCGTTTCTACCCTTAAAAACACCCCCCTTTTCCACTTCCCCACCTCATAACGACTGTAATTTATTTTTCCTTATATTTTGTTATATTCTTTTCCTTTTCCAATGGGTTGCATCCTACTATAAATTTTTTCCTGTTCAAAAATTATTTTATAAGTTTAAGTTAAGAACAATTTTTATATGAAAATCATTGAAAAGAAAAAAATTAACATGAACATTTTTAAAAAAACTATTGCACATTGAAATTTTTTAATCTAAATCGTGTCAACTTTCCTCCTACAAATAAATGTGGTGCAAGTAATTTAATTCCCGTTTAAACACCTGGATTTAAAGGTTTTAATTGTGTAATTAATTTGACACGAAAACATTTTACTTTAGTGAAGAAAAGTTGTTTTTCTCCATAAATGTAAAAGTTTTATTCAATTGGAGATTTCAATGCTCAATAATGGAACGTTATGAAAGGTTCAATTATGTTCATATCCGGGAACGTTTCCTTTTTTATCCCTTCATTTCATCGCGTTTTGTTCGTACCAATGCGGAAATCTTGTATATTTGAATAATGCACCATTTAAAAAAAGGTTTGAATAAAATTTAATTCGGTTATTTGACTAATTCGAGGTTTGGCTACCGTTTAATGTAGGTATATTTGAGGAGAAACACCTGTGATAATTTGAATTGGTTTTTTACCATTTTACAACGAGCTTTTTTAAGATATTTGCATTAAATTAATAATTGTTGCATTTTTGTAATTTGATTTCAAAGGATTTGGGAAAAATCATTTAGAAGAGGAAAAATCAATTTTTTTTTAAAATAAGTATCAATCGAAATCACTAAAAATGGATTTCACTATTGCCTTCAAAAACTTAAATTTTAATTTTATTCGTTATTTATTCGCATTTTCTCTTTTTACAAATACATTTTAAGATAAATTTGATTATATAATAAAATGGTATACGACTGGGTTTTTCGTTGGTCTGCTTCAATTCCCAAATTGCCATTTTTGAGTTTGATGCGTGAAATTATCATCATCCTACAAACTTACGTCAAAGCGACAATTTTAAGATTCAAACGAAACACTAAAAGTTCTGCAAGAGACACCTGGAACGTCTCCTGTCTCACTTTTCGAGAATGCGAACATTTGTGCCTTTTATTTGAGATGAACTTTTCAAGTTTACGCTTCGCAAGTAATTACTTCAATGACGATTATTCAAACATTGTGAGTCCATGCGCTGCTTGCGCAACAAATTACATCATGCTTCTCGTTCTTGTATAAAAAGCGTGGGGTATGTTCTGTAGAATGAAAACCCAGCCTTAAAATATATTGCAAATGTTGGTAATTTATTAGCATATTGATCCATTTATAAGAAGCCACATCATATTTTTATTAGAGTTTCGTTGAAAATTTTGGTTAATTCGTCTTTTATGTCCGTGTGAAAGTATGTCCCAGTGGAAGGTTTGAAAAAAAATTTTTTTTAACTGTATCGAAAACTAGATCCAAAATATTTTGGCATCAAAAGGAGCTTTAAATATTAAAACTAAGCTTTGCCTCAATCCATTTTTACTGTCTTTTATTACTAAATAGGATAGTAAAAGTTTGGAGCTCCTCTAAATCCAAAACAGTGGTTTTTTGAAACATGTCTATGTGTATGTGACAGCCATATCGTATCGAAAGCTTTTCCTGAAACTTGTTCAAAACTAAACTTTTTCGAATTTTCGGTTTTGAGTTTTTACCGGAAATACACGTTTTGAAGTCCCCTGAGTCCAAAACAGTGGCTTTTAGAAACATGTCTCTGTATGTGTATGTGTGTGTGTGTGTGTGCCAGTTATATCAAATCGAAAGGTTTATTCGAAATTCACCAAACGTGGGATTTTGTCTTTATATCACGGTATAGAATTTTGCCTTTGGTTATATAATATAACCGGAAGCTTAACTTTATTCTATAGGTTTTTTAGCTTTTCCAAATTTTTTTGAAAACTGCTCCAAGTTTCTTTTAACTTGCCATAGTCCCCAAACTCATTTACGCCTACAACTTTTAATGGAAACTTTTTTCTGGGAAAATTTCAAATAAGGAGGGTTTTGGGGTTTCTGAGGCCATCTTGAGACAAAAATTAACAAAATGAAGTTGACCACAAAACCACTCGGTTTCTTTTAACTTGGCACGCGTTATTTGAATTTTTGTTTTATTTCTTTATTTCTTTACTTATTTATTTATTTTTATTTTTAAATTAAAAATAATTATATATAAAATACACATATTATTAAAAAAAAAGTTATTACTTTTCTCGAAATTTGCAGTAGCTGTTATTGTAGCCTATTATTTGGAGTTTAGTGTTGAAAATGACGTCTGCATTTTATGCATATTCTTAGTTTACACGAAATCTGGGATTCTGAAATGATTCAACCATCTTAGAATAATAATTTAGTAACACAAGATATGAATAAGATTAAGACATTTACTTTGAAAAGTAGCTACTTACATTATTTCGCAATTTCTATAAAGCTTCGTTTTCATGACATGCATGAATTGTTAACCAGAAAAATGATCCTCACAAATTTTATAAACATCTGGCTGCTTCTTTTGGATATTATTTATTGATATAAATTAAAATATTATTCTCTTAATTTTATTTCAATAATTATATCTTTAAATATATAAATTATTACTATTATTAAATATTAATTATTAATTGTTATTATTAATTATTTCTTGGCGCGCGTAATTTGAATTATTGTTTTATTTATTTATTTATTAATTTATTTTTATATTTAAATTAAAAAATAATTAAATAAAAAGTTATTACTTTTCTCGAATTTTGCAGTATCTGTTATAGGTACTATTTGAAGTTAAATGATGAAAATGACGTCTGCATCGCGGCGCGGTTTTAGAAGCATTAGTAGCGTTCTATTTTATCATCACAATTTAACAAGATGAATTTTCCCGCAAAACAGCTCGGTATTTTTAACTAAGCGCGCGTAATTTGAATTTTTGTTTTATTTATTTATTTATTAATTTATTCTTTAAATATATTTTTATATTTTATTTAGAACATATTTATATATAAAAATGACACATATTATTAATAAATAAGTTATTACTTTTCTCGAATTTTGCAGTAGCTGTTATACTATTTGAAATTTAGTGATGAAAATGACTACTCCATGCATATTTTTGGTTATCTTGAAATCTGAGATTCTGAAATGGTTCAGCAATCTTAAAATAATAATTTAGTAAAGCAAGGCATAGATAAGATTAAGACATTTACTTTGAAAAGTAGCTACTTACTTAATTTTGCAATTTCTATGGAGCTTTGTGTTCATGGCATGTATAAATTGTTAACCAGAAAAATGGTCCTGACAAATTTTATAATCGTCTTGCAGCTTTCTTTGAATACCTATTATTGATACAAATATAAATATTATTCTCTTAATTTTATTTATTTATTTATTTATTTTATTTCTGGAGGTATTCTATAGAGATAGGTTACACCTGTGCATAGAAACCAGCAGGATTATTATTATTAAATATTAAATTACAGTTTTTTTAAAACTGATTATTTGAATAAAATTAATAAAATCTAATTTTTAATGATGCCAAAGAAGTATAACTTCTCACGCGCGTACATAAGTACACGCAACCACTTTTTTTTTAATTTGCAAGCTAGTGAAGATTTATTTATCAATTTTAATTATTCAGTTTAATTAAGGAATGTTTAGCGAAGCTGGCGGGTAAACATTATTCATAAGGAATATTTAACAATTAAAGTACTTATATACATAATAGGATAAGAGATTTATTTCAAATTGTAGAGAGAAAATATAAAATCTATTCGATACTTAAAAATGATGTTCATTCGTTAGAGCAGTAGAAAAACTGGATGGTACATATTGTATAATAATAAAGCGTCTTTTGTTCTGACAAATGTTTTCTGCATTTTCCTCGATATTTTCCTTAGATTTTACTTCGTTTTTACTTGAAATCCAAAGAATAAGCGAACATTTTTCACCTGACAAATGAAAAGTGACAAAACAAACAATATAACGGGAAGAAATCGATCGATTTTACCCGCTCGCTCCACGAGTCCGTCCCATTCCAGTGCAACATGCCCGTGCTCCAGTCACTCCCGAGGACATAGTACCTATACACAAACTAGCGCACGGTGGCAGCCTGCTGCCGCCTCTCGACCATTTGGTTGCATTCAGGCAAAATTTATTCATCTCACTCACCGTCGCTCTCATCTTGTCGCTCTCACGCAAAAGTCTCCCGCCGAAAAGTGGAATAGAAGAGCGCTTTTCGAAAGATGTAAAGCTCCGAGTGTACACGATCGAACCCGAACGACCAACGGAATGTCTGTGTTAAACTTTCTGTTCGCGTTCTCTATACGTTATTATACGCATTTAGATATTATTACGTTTTCACGAATTTTAGGTGACCTAAAAAGATAGAAGTTGGCCGAATTTTTTTCATATCAACCTTTCATTCAATGAAATTTCCGTTTAAAATTTAAAATTTCCAGATCGTAAAAAAATTGTTTGACTATAAAAGAAAAAAATCATCCCCGTCATTTTCACTGCCATTTATCAATGTGACTGAGCTTTAATAAAGTGTGAAATTCATTTTTTTTCGGCTTCCAAAAAGGGGCCGCCTTAAGATTTTATAACACGGCGATATTTCACCCTGAATTTAAGACCGTATCGTTCATAAGTCAAATATGTCGTCACATTTAACACTAATATATTAAACCCTCAAGAACTTTATTCAACCTGGTTAAATTTATAGCTGTTTATATATCATTTTTTTTTTTCCACGAGGAATTTTTAATATTTCCCAATTTTTAATATATCCCAATTTTTATTTGGTTATTCAACATTTCCTTCATTTTTATTTCTCATTAAAATTTTTATCTATTTTATTTTATATATTTTTTTAACTAAAACTTTTTTACAAGTGGTGTGGATAAAAATAAAATTCTCGCTTGCTCTTTGAATCTTAACTTTTAAGTAGAAAACGAAGAATTTAAAGAAAAAAAGAGGATATATCTATTAACATATCCATATATATGTATATATAAAACAAAGATAGGTTAGCTAAAACATTTATAACTCAAGAACGGTTTGAACGATTTTAATGATCTCTGATTTGTTTGATGTTTAATAAAAATTATAATAATAATCAAAAAGTCGGCCAAATATGCCCTAGATTTTGAGATAACAAGTTGAATAAATTAGGTATCCTAAAAGCTGTACGATTCCTGTAGGATGACTACTTCTCTATTCTTCTTAAACAGTCGAACCGATTTTAATATTTAGTATGCAAGGTTTATGGTCTTAAATTGACAAAAGTATTTTTATTCCTAAAATTCTGCAAAGTCTGTAAGATAGTTAATAATATATATAGTATATACGTAGGAAAGTGATGCCCCAGATGCCCCAGGCCATGATCAGATAACAAACTTTGTCAAAATCTTAACTCAAAAAGGCATAAGAACTATCAAAATAATATACAACGCCTGTTTAGAACAGCTATATTTTCCCAAGACAAAAACCGCACATTCTGATGGCCCCAAAACCTGACAAAAACTCAAATTAATGCGCAAACTACAGACCAATCGAGTCCCCTATCAACACTGGGAAAATTATTTAACAAAAATTAAAAGAAGACTATCCTGGACAATCGAGACCAACAATATTATGCCAAAAACCCAATTTGGTTTTAGACCGAGCCATTCAACCACTCTTCAGCTGCTTGGACTATCAGAAGCAATTAATCGTTGTGTCGAGGAGAAGAACCATACTGTTATGTTTTTTATCGCCATATCTCAGGTATTTGATCGAGTATGGCATTAGGGGGTTAAAACACAAACTAAAAAATCGTCAATACCAGAATACATAACCACAATTCTAATCTCTTTCTTGGAAGAGAGAAGTTTCCAGGTTATAGTTGGCTCAGCTAAATCAGCAGAAAGAGGTATTAAGCCAGGAGTCCCGCAAGGTTCTGTTCGGGGACCAACCTAATACAACTTCTACACCAGCGATCTACCCGAGGACATCAAAGACACGTTGTTCATCTATGCCGATGATACAGCAGTGATGACAAAGGATGCTAACATCAACATCACGAGGAACAGAGCCCAAGAAAACGTTAATTATTTGTGTCGTTGAATGGAGCAATGGTAACTAACACCAAACTCAAGTAAATGTGAGGCAAAAATGTTCACTCTTAGATGGCCTCGAGAATTGCAGATAGGCTAAACAACGATGCCATGGAAACCTTAAACGGAAGCTGTGACGTTTCTTGGAGCGCACTTGGATCCAGGATGAGCTGGTATACACACACTACAAAAAAATTACAGTTGCACATGCTTAGCTAACCAAGCTTTATCCAATAATGAACAGAAAATCCTCACTAAGAGTCAAATGTGCTATACTACTGTATAAAAGCTTGGCTAGACCTATATACGGCAGTATGTTAGCCCAGTCTGTGCAATAGCAGCCCCATCGAAAATAAAAAGACTCCTAGAACTACAGAATAAGATAATAAGAATAGTCTCATGGTTCGTACGAAACAACCACCTGCACAGAGAATACGATATCCCAACAGTTTGCGACGCCTTTAAGAACCTGTCGAGTGAACTGTTTGAAAGATTGACTAGATGTCCTAATGCCAACCCTCTCCAACTCTGCTAAAAGCTTGATATGAGGTCGTTAAAAAGAAGATACCCTAGGGATTTGGTTGAGGACAGCTAGTTCAATAGCACAATTAAAAATTGTCTTGATTTAAATTGTTGATGTATAGGGACTACTGATGTAAAACAAAAATTACATTTTGGTAAGCTTTTTTTCGGAATCAAATAGTTTTCCTATTTTTTTTCCTCGTTAGCAGAAAACCAGGTTTGAGCTTATTCCCCCTCGCACTCCAGCCTTAGGCCTTATACCCAGCCTTATATACCAGCCTTATTGTACTCCTGTTCTGCTAACGTATCCCTGTTGAACAAGGATTCTTGCTTATTCCAGGTTCAGCATTCTGCCTAGCAGAAGCAGTCCCTGTACTAAGATTTTTTTGCGATTTGTGGCTGTTTGGGCGTCATTTTGGGTGTCACCACTTTGTGAGAGCTTTGCAGTCAAAAATTATATGAGTTTTCCTCTCTATCCCCACTTAATCTGCAATTGAGGTCTTGTTCAGACACCCTAAGTCTGCAGATGCTTTCTCTGTCTACAGTGTCCGGTTATATCATCTTATCAGTCCCGTTACTATCCTGAATTGATCCTCCCAGCCAAAAAACCTCAGCGGTGAGCGATGGGCAAATTCTCCTCATCATCATATACATATGTATACTATTGGGTTTGCTAATACACAATACGAAACTTTCAAAAATGTTGTTTAAGGAGATTATTTTGTGTTTTTCAACCCCTAAAAGTGTTTTTTTTTTACAGATTAAAATATGCATTGTAAGATTTTGATAAGGAATAACATAGGTGAGAACAAACAGTATCAGAAGGAGACACCTGAAAACAACCATCTTAACAAAGCCATAAAAAACTATTTCAATCCTTTTAGCCAATGCTTCTTAAACTTTTTAGGGTCGCGGCCCCCCTGGAATCCAAGGCGATAGCTTACGACCCCCCCATTTTTTTGTTTAATTCAGATTAGTTAGAAAAACTATTTTTGATTTTTATTATGATATATATGTTACAGTAAAAGCGTGAATTCCGTAAATGCATTCACTTACTAGTCAATGCATGCATTTACTAATGTTAGCAGTAAAAGCATGAAAAAAATAGGATAATTATGCTTTGAAAAATACGTTAATTGTCCAAAAATCAAATAACATAACCTCATTTTCTTATTTTAAATATTTTACTAACAAAATTTTAGGTTAGGTTAGGTACAAATAAGATCAGGTTAATTTATTTTCTCACATCTGGTTTAAACCAAGTTTTAGGTTAGATTTTCTAAAAGTGAGGTTAGTTTTTTGGAAAGTCATACTGGAAATTTATGGAAAATAAACTAACCTAACCCTATTTTATGTAATAATAATATAATAGAATTACATTAATGTGAATAAGTTACAAAAACTTCATAATTATAATCCAAGCATTTGGATATTTAAACAGTTAAACTTATTTAATGATAATAATTTATTTGTTACATTTGCGACTCTTCGCGGCCCCCCTGTGAGTAGGCCCACTACTTTAAGAAGCACTGCTTTAAACAATGATCTCATAAAGCTTTATTTCAGTCCAACATAAAAGCATTAAAAAAATGAAACGTAATATGTTTTCAATTAATTATAAAAATTTCTAATAAAACTTAATGTTAAGACGAAGACATTTTTGAGGAAAAAAATGTTATCGTGAAAGCTTTGAAAAATGATACACTCTAACATTGACCTTTGAAAAAGTGACAGAGTTGCAATTAATCATCGTACAAAACATTTAACTTCAATTAAACCATAATTAATTCAAGTTATAAAGTGATATAAAACTATATTTATCAAAAATTTCGTTATAATTTTCCTCAACGAACTTGATTAACCATATTTTGACGACATGAAACCTTTGACATTATTTTGTTGAGAAAGACAAAAAAACAAATTGTCAACCAAAATCTCGATCCTTTTATCTACTTTTCCACATCTTTCACTATACATAAATATATGGATCGCTAAAAGCTCAACTCTCTAAGTCAAATCTTTATTGAGTTTAGCTTTTCTTATCCGTTTCAATGTTTCAAATATAATTTTATGAAAAAAATAAAAGCTCGGATTTTCACTGAAAATATCTGAATATATTGTCTCGGGTTTGAAAAAGAATCGCACTTCTAACCCTTATCAGTATTTGACGGAAAGAATAAATACAAAAAAAAAGCAGCTTGAAAGCTCTTTCATTTAGTTGATATTTTTATTTTAAAATTTTCTATTTTTATTTTATCCGTATATTAAATAGTTCAAGTTCATGTAGCGTAAAAACTAACCTCACTTAACTTTAAACTAACCTCGTCAAATTATCCATTTAACTAAAGGGTTGAGTACTAGGGGCGATAAGTCTTGTTATATCTATGAAGCTCCACCCTATAAGAACTAACATAATTAAAAACTACATGCATATAAACAAAGAGTGTAAATAAAAGTGTAATTATTTCTACATCATAACATTTCTACATTTAATTGAGTTATGCGTTTTGTAACGGTTAAGTTTACGATTAAATAAAATTTTTATAAACACAATAATATAAAGACAAATTACACTGGTCCACAGTAGTTTTGTTGCTCTTGATACGGGTTTGATTTTTGATATATTTATGCTCACAATTCATGAAACTATCAAAGATTTTGAAAGATTTGCTCTGTTTTTTTTTTTTTAATTTTAATTTAAATTTCATACTACAAGAATCGAAATATATGAAAAAAAATAACAGAAATATTTATAATGTGAATTTTAAAGAGACAGGAAAATGTTGAAAACCCATGTTATACTTCAGTGAAACGCCGTTTATAAAATTTTCTTTCATCATTTTTTAAGGGACAATCTCTTTTTAAAGACCAGCAGTAATCTGCCATTAGGTTTGTTCGCGGATACTATACTGAACCGATAACGAATTAGTTAAAGTAGATTTAGGATAATCGCCAAGCCCATACACGCTTATGAACTGATGAAGGGTAATTTTTCCGTGAACGAGTTTAAAAATGTTCGGAAGTAAGACGAGGATTAACGAGAACCCACAAAAATTGTTAATTGAATTGAACGTTGACAGACGTTGATGTCTCGTTCACACGAGTCAACTTTAGTTGACCGATTTTAGTTGATCGATCAAAAGTTGAATGAAAAACCTAGTGTGATGACTCGTTCAAACTTTTTTTGATCCACTAAAAAGTTGATCACGGTTCTCGCACGAGGTTCTTCATACAACTTTTTTTGATCAACTAAAAACGGGCAACTAAAGTTGACTCGTGTGAACGCAGCATGGCAGCGAAACTGGATTTTGAACTATCCACAATTTAGTAAACTGCGCGTGAGTAAGAGAATCTAATTTTTCATCCTAACAAAAATCGCCTCATAAACTTGCATGCGCTTGACGATGATCCTAAATCGGTCTTGAACTGATTCGTTATCGGTTCAGTATGGTATCCGCGAACGAACCTATTATGTGGCGGTCCCATCTACCCTAATACTTTTCTTCCATTACTTTAAGATCCTAGTAGAAGAGCTATCCCTGTTTCTCACTATAATTTCTCAAATTATCA
The DNA here is from genome assembly GCA_958496155.1 of Sisyra nigra. NCBI lineage: Eukaryota > Metazoa > Arthropoda > Insecta > Neuroptera > Sisyridae > Sisyra > Sisyra nigra. The sequence continues at coordinate 7,625,986 of OY292318.1, forward strand.
TAAATCTATTCAGATGACTGTGGAGAAAGTGCAACTTTATACTTAGTGTATTTTCAGTGCATTTTTAAATAACTGCCTGAAGGTTTTTCCTCCGGGATAAATAATTTTCCCATTATAAACAATTTAAGATTGAAATTTTCAATTAAAAATATTCCTTAGATTAATTACAAGATCATAATTTATTTTAACAAAAGCAATTTGGTTTTTATCATTTTAAATAATTTAGTTCAGGGGTGGCAGACTTTTCTAAGGGGCTGGCAATTTTTGGTGATGCGTTTAAAAAAACGTTCCCGGCTTCCATAACCAAAAATTACAAGATACAAAATATCATTATATCAAATGATGCATTAATTATCAAAAAATTAGATTAAAAAATTTATCTTAAATTACTTATGGTTAGTAGAAGGCTTAGTGTGGAAACTGGCCGCTAATCTTTAATATCTTGGTGCATAACAACTAACTGCTAGTCTTATACTGGATTTTAAGTTGTTATCTGGGAAACGGGAACGATACCTTGTCTTGAATATATTTATTGTTGAAAATGCAGATCCATACAAGTAGGTAGAGCCGAGGAAGGATGTTAGATGAAATGCATTTTTTTAAAAATAGGATACTTGACTTAGTCCATTAGACTTCAAAAGAAATTCTTAGGTCCTGAACTACGTGATTTCAAAGTTATGTCATTTCGAAAGAGAAGAACTTCATTCTCTTCAAGAGCTAAAGAGAATATCTGATTTATATTTTTATAATATTTCTTCCACATTCATATTGCCACATTGGTAACTGTAGCAATTGGTTCTATTTTAGTGAATTCTACAAAACGTCTCTCAAATTCGGAGTGAAGTTTTATTATTTCTTCATAATATTTTTCTTTGTTTAATGTACCTTCGTTTTTAAACAACTTGACATAAATATTTTTCAAATTTTTTAGTTCATTCTTCATCAACTAGGAAGCTTTTGGCTTTAACTTGCTTTTAAAAGTATTAACAAATCCACACAGTAAAAAAGCGGTGTTAAAATGAACTCGTTTTAACACCGCTGTGTAACACCGGTGTTACAATGCTCTTTTGCGGTGTTAAAAATTTGTTGTTGAATTTTTTAATCTTCATAAACTTATTTTATAATTTTTTTTTATAATTATGTTTTTCTAATTGTTAAACATATAGCGTTTAATTATAAATATTATCTTAGTTAAAATGTATTCAACACAGGAAAATTTATGACACCGTTTTAACACCGAAAAAAAATATTAACACCGCTAACGGTGTTACTGTCACACCGGTTTCGGTGTTAAACTTAACACCGGAAATTTTAACACCGCATCCACTTACACCGGATTTTTACAGTGCAATAAATTCTACCATTGTTTGATTTTACTTTCTTTTACAACTATATAGCAAATCAAGTAGGTATTATTGCAATCGGGTCGAATTTTCGAATTTGAGCTTGTACCATAAATACATGTTTTGAGGTCCCCTGAGTTCAAAAAAGTGGTTTTTAGAAACATGTCTGTGTGTGTGTGTGTGACAGCCATATCGTATCGAAAGCTTAATCCAAATTTCACCAAACTTGGAATTTGACCTCCATATTAACCTAGTTGCGCCGCGAAGCTTTTGGTTGAAATCGGTTAAGTGAAACCTCTACTATATTCTAGGAGTTTTTGAGCTTTTTAAATTGTTTTTTCATAGACGGCTCCAACGATTTTCTTTAAACTTTCCCTAGTTTTTAGATTCATTGATGCCTACAGTTTTTATTTGAAACTTTTTCCTGGGAAAATTCGAATAAGAGCAGTTTTGGGGTTAAGGGTGGGAGTTCGTATATCATAGTTAAAATATACGTAATCATTAAGTTCTGTTTATATAGTTGTAAAGTGCTTATAGTTCTTTTAACCAACAACGAATTTCATAAATGAAAGTAAAAGAAAATACTGTGACGCCTCGCAGCAGATATATTTTTCATAATGTTTCTTTTTGTTTAATGTACATACCTTCGTTTTTAAACAAGTCGTCAGAATTTTTTTTAGTTCAATATTTATCAATTGAGAAGCTTTTGGCCTTAATTTTTTTTTAAAGTATTAACAAATCCAACCAAATTCTACTAAAGTTTGATTTTTTCCTTGTAACCGTTAGTTCAATTCATTAAGATGGTTTCTTTATATAAACAACAGAAGCTAAATCCATTAACCAAACATCATCCCTAAATTCAACGTACGGCTAATCTTTTGATTTCAAAAAATCTTTTATTTATTGTTATAGGTCCCTGAATCTTTATTAAAATATACTCCGACTTAACCAACAAACATTTACATAAAATAACAACACTTTGTAATCAGATTCATTTTCTTTCTTTAATTGAGTTCATAATTTTCATGCAGATTCCGATAACATGAAGCATATGTAGAAATTTATAACACAGTTTCTGTTGGTTAATAATGCAATGATATAAATAAAAATTATAAAAAAAATGAAAAACCGACTTCAAAATAAATAATAAATCTTAAACAAAAATACACTAAAAAGTAGAAAAATAATTGCATATCCTTGCAGTGTCTACAACTTACAAATGATTAGGATGATATGTTGTACAACTATTGTTATTTTTGGAGTTGGTGTCAGCTAAGGAAATACGAGCTTTTGGAGATCAGCCACAGCAGCTTTCAAAATTAACAGTTATACAAATACAAAAATGTTAAATTATAGTGTGAGATTATCATAATATGAGTACAAATTTTTATATTAATAAGTACATTCAAAAGTATTCTCAGGAAAAATTTTGAAAAATTGATTTTGTTCCACCTCCTGGTCGAATATTATCTCTTAAAAATGGTTTCTCAAAACATTCATTCGCAAAATAAATTAGGCACTATTTTCACTCGATTCATATAGAATTTAAAAATTGTGTTATATCATCAGAGAAAGTCTGAAAATCTTCACTTTATACTAGACTAAACGTTAGACGTCGCGCCGTCGAAAACCGCAACATTGTAGAGTACATAAACGTCAATAACACCAAAAAAAAGTTAAATAAATTAACATTTTTATGCTATATTTTTATTGTAAAAGAAAAAAAAAACTTAACATCAGTTGGATTGAATTTACTTTTTTTAGGTTAAAAATAAATAAATAATATTTCAGTGATATTCCCAGCCTCTAAAATTCATTTTAGTTTCTTGCCTTCGTCGTGCACAGGAAAGAAGTAAGGGAAATAAGGGAAATGACGATATCGAAAACGGAAACTAAATCACGTATATATAGATGTGAAAAGCTCCGTAAGAACCTAACCTATATTTGAAACCAAAACTAATCGACAAAGTGTGCGTTGAAATTGGAAAACTTCCTAACCACCGAAGGAAATTATATACTATGCTGCTCTTTTACAATTAAATTTAACACAAATACTCAAGACATTATGTACATTAGGTTGAAGGGCTTAGAGGAAAAACAGGATAACTCCATTTATCAAAGATCTTTGGAAGAACTAAAAACAAATTTAATGTGTCAAAGGTTAACAATAAAACAAAATCTCATTTTATCACTCACGTGTTCCTGAAAATATACTCATAAAAATTTAAATATTGGCGCATTTTTTCTTTATATCTTTGTATATAATGTTCCTAATTTATTGAATTTAAAAGTACATAGATTCTTAGTAGAAAACGTCATTCGATTCTACTTTTTAACTACTACAACTTGGTACAAAAATTAAAAAAAAAATGTTTAAAAGTTATTCTATTATTCGATTTTTCCCTTGAGGTCTGCATACAAAATGCAGCTCTGAAACAATTAAATGTAACACAAATACTCGACATAATATCACTGATAGCAATGATTAAGTCGTTACATTTTCGACGAGCACGTGGAAAAATCAAAATATCACAAAAGCGGAGCTGGAAAATTGAATCCCGTTAAAACACTGGGATGTCGTTGTGGGCAATTTGCCAGAATGATAAAATAAATATTTGTCCCTACTGAATATGAGCAACAGAATGAAGTGAGTACAGATAAAAATGTACACGGACGAAAAAAAGATGCGGTTATGAAAAGAAGACGATGATGAAATTAAACGAACGTTTTGTTCAACAGTTTACATTCATGCAACATGAGAGATCAATTACCTGCAGCTTTTTCTAAATATTGTCAGACTGATTATGGCATATGTAGACTTTAGACGTTTATGTTCTGGTCTCATTGTCATCGTTTCAACATCATTTAGCGAAAAGTGGTTGAATATGAAATACAATTTTATTTTTTATACTTTAAAATACTTTCCTAGTTGAATTATCAATAGGAGTTCTATCGGGAATAAAAGTACTGATAATTTATAATTCATTAATATTTATTGTCATGAAATGAATAAATCTACTTATATATATGTTAGAGTCAAACCTGGGAGCTTCGGCACTCCTAGATTTGACAAGTCAATCCTCAGTTTTGACTTAAAGTCTTTTTTTCCGTTTTATGGGTCTCAGGATATTCCTTCCCTTTATCACCGCGACCAAGAAGGTCTATTATGATGTGACCCTCTGTGTTAACTAGGTGCGCATTAGGCTTTTAAAATAAGCCAGCACTTGTCTTGGGGCTAGGCGTCATGTCCGTCTTTCCGAGATGCTGCAGTCTTCTTTTGAGGATTCACGGTAAGTTCATCGAAAACAAATTCATCGAATGCAAATTCATCGAAAACAAATTCATCGAATTCAAATTCATCGAATTCAAATTTATCGAAAATCAATTCATCGAAAAAAAATTTTTTATAGATATTTGAAAGAAATGACAAGGGGACCGGATAAAAGCTAAAACAGCAGTGGTCAACAGAAATTAAGAATTTTATAAATAAAAAATTGACAATAAAAGTTTTAGCTATAAGACAGACGTCGAGAACCTTTAATACATTATTTTTAAATATTATTAGATATGATTGATTCAGCACATAGCAGTTACGGAGCGATCCAATACTATTTGATGACCACTGATGAATATTGGCAATCGAAATACGCATCTGGGCAATACGTCAAAAAATACGATTGCACTTTTGCTTAAATTTATGTTTATAGTTTACTTATGTAAATTAGTAAATTACCTTTTATAATTTAATGGGTTAAGGAATATTTTAATAAGTAGGTGTTTCCAAAATAATACTTTCATCATCAATTTTTTATTTATAAAATTGTCAACTTTTGTTGACCACTGGAACTGTTTTAGCTTTTTTCCGGTGTCCTTGTCATTTCTTTCAAATATCTATAAAAAAATTTTTTTCGATTAATTGGTGATTCGATGAATTGATTTTCGATGAATTTGCATTCGATGAATAGATTTTCGATGAACTCGTCGGTTACCGTTGGTGTCGGCTTTACCGATCTTGTGAACATGTCATCTTAAAGTCTTAGTCAAAAACTAATTTTTCTGAAGCCAAAGACTTCGCGTTTGTCCGAAAGCTTTGGTCAAACTTAGGATAAATCAGCCATTCCGGGAAGACACTGCATATCGACCTTTGACTATGACTTATGAAAAACAAAGTCTGGTTACTTACACCATTTATAACTCGAGAACGGCTGAACAGATTTTTAATAAGGTCTGGTTTGTTGGACTGGTTCATTTTCACCCGAATAGTAGAAAACTATTAATATACAGGAACAATTTGCGGAAAAATTTTTTACAGAAAATTATCGGAACGTACAGAATGTGATATTTTTTTTAACGGAAGAAGGATCCAAAAAAAGTTTTTTTGGTAACCAAGTGTTAGGGTATTATTTATGAACATTTCTAAGAAACGTCTTAATAATACCTTAACTGTATCCTACGCTAAAGGAATCTTTCCCCTTTTTTATAATAGTGAAATCTTATTTTATAAACATTCCTTAACATTTTATTTCCTTTACAAAGTATGCCTTAATAAAGGTTCAAGTTCAAGGACACCTTAACAAAATAACCAATCAGTGACGATATTGGTAAGCGTATAATTAAACTGTGGAGTTGTGTGGTGGGTTTGGTATGTGTACTATACCAAATAGGAGTAGATACTACTACTACTACTACTACTAGAAGAACCGGAAAATTAACAAGACAAGGCGAAATAAATAAGATTTACCTATTTGTTTTAAAACCTTTGTTAGAAATACGACGTATGTTAAAATTATTTTTTAGTAAGGTACCACATATAAATACAACAAATTTTGCTAAACATTCCTTCAAAATGCGATAACTTCCATTGAAAGAATCTATATATTAATACGTGAAGCAAACATTTTTGATCCCTTTTACCGAATATTATACGAACGGAGGAGTATAAAATTTGGCACAATTGAAGTTTATATGAGGAAGTTGCGTTATGAGATAATATTTTTTTATAATAATGCTTCAAAATACCAAAAATTAATGAAAAAAGACGTCACACACTACCACGCGTTTGACACACACAGACACACAATACACACAAATATGTAGATTTTTAAATCTCAGTTGTTCAGTTTGACCACAGACTTCAACCATATTCCAAATGTCATTATTTAAACAAAATATTGTGAAAGGAATTAAAATTTTGAAATTTTAATTATTGAAATTGAAGAAAATAAATTTAACCGATTATTTGATTATTGAGTAATATTATTAAAAATATATTTAAAAGATACGTATAACTTCAAATACACAACGTTTCAACCATTTTATTTGGTCTTCATCAGGTGTTTCTTGATTATTATATAACGTATAAATAATTCATACTATATTTTTTTGGCAAAATCATTCAAATAAATTACACATAAAATTAATTTAGGTAGGTAGGTACTATTTGAAAAAAAAAAAAGCTTAGCTTAATTCAAAGTTTTAAACAGGACTTATGCAGCCTATTTCCATTTTTTATCTTTGGCTTTTAAATGAAAAAAATCTAAACATAAAGGTACTTTTGTTTTACTTTTGAACGTAGGAAACTCACTTGAAATTACTTCTGATGTTTCATAGTCATATTTTTTTTTTGTTTGTCTAAAGCATATTTTAGAATACTGTAATTTGAATTGACATACAACATTATAAAAAGAAAAATAGCTGCTGCGTGGCGTCACAGTACTTTCTTTTACTTTCATTTATGAAATTCTGATGGTTAAAAGAAATATATAAGCATCTTATAACTATACATAGCAGAACTATATGCATACAAGTATACAACATATATGTATTTATGAATTCCCAACCTTCACCCCAGAACCGTCCTTAATCGAATTTTCCGAGAAAAAAGTTTCAAATAAAAGTTGTAGCCATTAATAATTCTAAAAACTATGTTCTAAAAACTGTAAGTTTAAAGAAAATCTTTGCAGCCGTTTTCGAAAAATTTGAAAAAGCTCAAAAACTCCGAGAATAAAGTGAAGCTTTCGGTTAACCGATTTCAACCAAAAGCTCCGCGGCAAAACAAGATATAATATGAAGGAAAATTTCCAAGTTTGGTGAAATTCGGAAAAGCGTTTGATACGATATGGCTGTCACACACAGGCAAACCCAAACATGTTTCTAAAAACTACTTTTATGGACTTAGGGGACCTCAAAACATGTATGATATGAACGAATTGATATTTAGTTTTGAAATTTTTAGAGAATATTTAGAAATAATTTTGTAAAAGATTTATGGAAGAAAAAAAGTAAATATTTTGAAACCTCTACACCTATTTCTTTCCTTAACTTAAAATAAATATTTTCAATCATTATATGATGCACTTTCTTTAAATGAACTTTGAAGAAAAAATTAGTCAAGAAATTATTTTCCAAACATTCGCAAATGCAATTCATTATCTGCTGTAGTTCGCTTAGGAACTAAAGTTTTTGAGGCAGTTACAAGTGAAGTGTACCCTTTGGTATGTAAAAATTGTAACGAATTATGGTCGAATTTCGACCACTGGGCGACCTCTAGTTAAAAGTAAAAAGGCCTGAAGCTGGGAGACAGTTGGTGTTGCGTATTGGATTGCGTATTACAAAAAGCATTGCGTATTTTATCAAAAATTGGGACAAATTGTTGTTTCGAAAACTACCATTCATAAATAACCTAATTTTTACTAATAAAAAAAATCAAATAAAATAATACAAATCAAAATCTCAAAATAAATTATTCTTCACTGTATAATACAAGAGGATTTCCGATATCTCTAAAATATGTAAAATATGTCTTTAATATGATTAGTACCTACTAAACTACATGCATTCGTTATTGTAGAATGAAGTTGTAGTTGTACTACAGGAACCGTTATTTTTAACCGACTTCAAAAAAAAGGAGGAGGTTCTCAATTCGACTGTATTTTTTTTTTTTTATGTTTGTTACCTCAGCATTTCCGACTGGGTGAAGCGATTTTGATGATTCTTTTTTTATTTGAAAGCTGGTGCTTCCCGAATGGTCCCATTTTAATTTGAAGGAAATCGTTTACTTCTAAGGGGTTGAAAACTAAGGGATGAAATACTAACTTCTTATTGGATAGCTCGATTTCGATAATTCTTTTTTTATTTGAAAGCCAGTGCTTTTTGTGTGGTTCCATTTTAATTTGAAGAAAATCGTTTACTTCTAAGGGGTTGAAAACTAAGGGATGAAATACTAACTTCTTATTGGATAGCTCGATTTTGATAATTCTTTTTTTATTTGAAAGCCAGTGCTTTTTGTGTGGTTCCATTTTAATTTGAAGAAAATCGTTTACTTCTAAGGGGTTGAAAACTAAGGGATGAAATACTAACTTCTTATTGGATAGCTCGATTTTGATAATTCTTTTTTTATTTGAAAGCTGGTGCTTTTCGTGGGGTCCAGTTTTAATTTGAGGGAAATCTTCCACTTCTTAGGGGTTGAAAACTAAGGGATGAAATATTAACTTCTTACTGGATAGCTTGATTTTGATAATTCTTTTTTTATTTGTAGAACACAACCTTAAATTAATCTCCTATCCATTAAAAAAAAAAACTCCACTCATAAGGGGTTAAAAATTAGAGATGAAATAATATTATAATTTTTTTCAGCCAACCCGATTTTGATAATTTCATTTCTATTACGTACAACGTACCTTTAAATTGTTCACATTTCAATTTGAAGAAAAAAATTCACCCCTTAAGGATTAAAATAGGGGATGAAATAATGACATTTAACCGAATTTTGATAATTTTTTTTTCTGTTGGAAAGAATAATCCACTTAGTTTTGTTTTTACATTTAAAAGCAAAAAATTTCAACCCTTAAAGGCAAAAAGGGATGATGTAGTAACTTTTAATATTAAACGGCGCTGCCTCATATGAGCAGCGCGTTTAGAAGGTTAACCATTTTCAAGAAAATAAAATCAGTTGTCAAACTTCAGATCACTAAAACGCGAGAAATAAATAAACATTATAAAAAAATGAAAAACCGACTTCAAAATATATAAAAATTCTTAAACAAAAAATGCACTAAAAAGTAACAAAATAATGGCGTATCCTTGCAGTATCTACAACCTACAAATTATTAGGATGATACAATGTACAACTATTGTTATTTTTATAGTTGGTGTCAGCCAAGGAATTACGACTCTATTGGTACTTAGCACAAAACGAGAATACCTTATGAAAATTATTTTTCAAATGAACTTTTAAACAATATACTCGAACTGTAACAATATCTAGCGACCTTTAAACTACAAAATACCAATTACCAACTAAACTTTTTTACAATTTTTACAAATTACCATTAATATTTATTTTCTTGACTGACACCAACTCCAAAAATAACAATAGTTGTACATTGTATCATCCTAATAATTTGTAAGTTGTAGATACTGCAAGGATACGCCATTATTTTGTTACTTTTTAGTGCATTTTTTGTTTAAGAATTTTTATATATTTTGAAGTCGGTTTTTCATTTTTTTATAATGTTTATTTATTGACATTTAATGATATTCAGTTTGTTATCTTAAGATCGGAGGATCAAAAATCTTTTGTAAAAATTCATTTGGTTGTTTATATTTAAGTTATTTACCTCATAAAACCATAGATCATGCTAGGATATGGTATGATTTTCTAAATCAATTGTCCTGTAAACTATCTTTTTATGCAAAGTTACATTTATTTATTAATCTGTTCCTGCGGGAAAGAAACGCACAATAATGAATAAACGCTTATACTTAAAAGTACCCAACAAGAATCGTGCATTTTGAAAACCTACATCCTTATAGTTTTACCATATATTTTATATTACGCAATCATTTATATTGGATAGCTCAAAGGGTTGCATGCAGTAAGAATTTTCAAAAAATCAAATTTATAAATGTAATTTTGATTCTCGGGCATCTTAGTTGCCCATGGATACAAGGGGACATCTCAGATGCCTATGAATAAAAATAATAGATGTAATTTAGTTCTCGGGCATCTTAGATGCCCATGAATACAAAGGGGCATCTCAGATGCCTATGGATGAAAATAATAAAAATTGTTTTTATTAGAAAATTTACAATAATAAAATTACAAGACTTTTGAATCGATTTCTTTATTTTAAGGTAATTTTATATTTTAATTTATTTAAAAATAATTGTATATTATAATTAACTAAATAAAAACTTTATTTTTAAGAAACTCGACAAAAATCAATAAGAAAATTAATTTAACCACATTAAATAAATAATATTTTTGTTTTGACATATATACCTATTATTAAGTACACATCCAGAAAATTTAATGCAAAAAAATTTTTAAAATTACATGCAAATTTAAAAAAAACGCGCTTTACTCAAACTATATTAAACGTGTTTTAAAGTAGGTGATTCAACAAAAGCTTCTTAAAGATTTTTTAAAGTAATTACTTAATGGAAAGATTTTTTTCACTTATATATTTTTTTATAAAAAATGTAAGGTGAAGTTTGGTCGAGATCGATTTTTTTTTTTGGAAACCCCCCATTTTGTTAACATTTTGTTTTACTTTTTCTTCAATAAAATACAATATCTTACATTACTTAAACGAACAGCCTAGCTGTAACTAAGCCTAACTAAGATTCCAAGCTAATTGAGATTTGGTGCCCTTTATGAGTCCAGATATTCTATGTCAGTGACAAATATTTGTTCAAACAAATGTTCTATGATCTACAGAGTTTTGATGAATTTGAACTAAATAGGTGTTGCGCCAATCACAAAATTCATCTAATGATAATGATGATGTAGAATTTGAAAAGAGTTTACACACAAAATAGTACCTATACACGACCAGTCGCTGGCGAATATACTGACCATTTTTTTGTAATATTTTTCACTACTAGTCCGTTTAGGATAGAACACGTTTTTTGAACAATCAAAATTGAGCTTGATCAAAATTGACATCAAAATGCATTTAAGCGTTACGGACTTGCGCTGTGATGATAAAATAGACCGATACTAACGTCTCTAAGAACAACGCGCCGTACTAATAGCCGAAAAGTAATCTGACGTTTAACACGGTTTTTCAGAGTCACCGTTTGTGTAGTAAATTTGTATTTTTATGACTATTTAATGGTTGAAATACTGTGAAAAACTAAGGTTTACAATAAAAATATAATCTAAAGAAAGCTGCAAGACGTTTATAAAATAAACCCTAGTTAAAAAAACCGAGAGGTTTTGCGGCCAACTTTATCCTGTTAACTTTGTGTCTCAGTGATGCGCGCGCATTTTAAAATTTCACTCATCATTTTGTCATAACGCGCCTAAAGAAGTATAACTTCAAAAAGTTATTTTAATTTAGCTTTCCATCTGTTTAACTTAAATACATAATATGGGTGAGAAATAAAGAAATCGTTCAGATGAAACTATTTCCCCTGTACTGTTTATGAGAAAGCCATTTGATTCGCACATAGAAAACTCCAAATGCATAGTCCCTTGTGTTATATTCTCATTGTCATCGTTTCAACGTCATAATATAATAATTATAATCATCACTATCAGCACCATCATCCAGCATCAGCATCGTGAAACTCAAATAGAAAATTTCTAATGCGATCGTTGTTGAATGTTCAATTTTCCACATATTACATGAAACTAAAGCGACAAATCTGATTAGCCATGGAGATATGAGCGAGCTTGACGGGAAATTAAAGTGCATTTATTATTGCATTTATGAATTTCGATGCATTTCATGAATACACACACACACACACATATACATATACCTACATATAATACAGTGTACCTGAAGCCAAGAGATAATCATTCGTTTCAGCTAGATTTCTCGCTCGAGCCGCGGTTATAGATGTTCTCATAAAAAATAATCGGATTTGAAAATTGAATCAATGTACAGTTTACATTTATTTCTATCTCATTTAAATCACAAAACTACAAAGTCAATTTTCATCAAATGACAACGGGAAAAAAAACGTTCACAATTTATTAATCAGAACATAAAACTTTGTATCAAGCGTTGGAGGTGGGAATGATAAAGTCATAAACGATTTTTCTCGTTAAATTTAAATCCAATTTTGTTAAAAATACACAGGGTAATATTTTTTTAAATGTCAGCGGTGAAAGTTTGATTCTTAAGCATTATATAATTGGGATAAAAATGGGAAATTTCTCATATTCAAATCTACTACTTTTCACTAATTTTCACAGTACACTGTTTTACTTCCATTTAAGAAGCTCGCTGTTGGTTAAAAAAAACTATAAGCACTTTTTAACTATATACTAGCTGATACCCGCTCGCTTTGCTGAGTGTATCTAAATTAAACTGATTGATTAAAAGATTCCCTGCGTTCATAGCGAAATATAAAAATTAATCTATTTTGACAGAAATAAATGAAAGATACTTTCAGATTTTAGATCCAAAGAAAGTTCATCAAAATTCGTAAAAATACTTTTCAAGAAAGAGATGTTAGCTGTCTCACATCAGCTTCTATACGATTTTTAATAAAAATGTAACTGTATTCCTTCCTTAAGGATTTGAAAATCTTTCATACCAAATGTCATTTAAAACCGTACAACTATTTTAGGGGGCATCCATTAATTGTGCGAGGTGTTTTTTGCGATTTTTGAAATCTCATCCCCTTCCCTCTGGTAAGATGTCATGAGACTTGGCATATATCATTCCCCAACCCGCAATTTAATGTGGTATTTTTCAAAACAAAAACAAAAAAGTGATATTTGGGAGACCTTCCCTTTGCCCAAAGTAAGATTAGATGAGATTCGGCTCGACCCCATCGACCCCTGAACGCCTCACATAATAATTAATGGATGTTCCCTTAACAGAATAGATTAGTAGCAATCCTACAGGATCTTTAACATAACTTCATTAAAATTCGTTCCGTTAAGTAATTGTTATATATTGAAATTTTTAGTTTATTATTTTAATACGTTTATTTCTAATTAATACCTTCGACAATAAACAATGAAAAATTCAAATATTTAAAAAAATTTCATAATTATTTAATTATTTATTTTCCAGTAAAAATTGTCAATTTTTTAATTTCAACTTTGTAGAGATTTCTTTCGTTTTCGTGTAAATTTGGATGAAAATGCGTTAAAATTCTATTTCACGACCTTTCCGAAACTTTTAAATGTACGGTTCCTGTAGGATATAATTGTCTTGCCATCCCATGGGAACTATGCATTATTCTAGCCTTATAAGTAAGCTATATTATTCTCCCCCAAACTACCACATTGCAAACAATGTGGTTAACAAAAAACATATCTATCCCACGGGAATAGTACATCTCTTCTGAATAAAAAGTAGATCAAATCTTTTTAAGGAAAATGAATTAAGAATCTATTTCGTGGATTTTAATGAAACTGCTTTTAAATACACGGTTCTTATAGAATACATACTTGTTTTGTTATCCCATGGGAACCGTTTATTATTCCGGTATGAGAAGTAATCTATATCATTTTCTGGCCTCTAAACTACCACATTACAAAAAAGGAAGTTAATCTTTTGCTCTGTAAAAAACAAAAAAAATATCTATCCCATGGGAACCGTACATTTTTTCTGGATATAAAGTATACTATATGTTAAACTGGATTATAATCTATATCTATGCCAAATTTCATCCAGATCCATTCAGTACTTTTTGAGTGAAAGAGCAACAAATATCCATTCTTACAAACTTTCACATTTATAATATTAGTAAGATAAGCAGAACTGTATGCATAAAGCCTCTATGACAGTAGTTCTTAACCTTGTTGGAGGTTCTGACCCCCACCAGTTTCATATGCACATTCATCAAATCTTTTTTAACTATAAAATTTTTTTTTCAAATTCAAAGTATAGGTATGGGACCTATATCTCCATATACCTTATATTAGTCGGGTGTGTGTCTTCACCTCCACCGAACCCTTGAGATTGACTCATCAAACCCCTGGAGTTCGATCACACCCTGGTTAAGAACCACTACTCTATGCATATACGAACTCCAACCTTTAATCCCATAACCGTCCATAATTGAATTTTTCCAGGAAAAAGTTTCAAATAAAAGTTTTGGGCATTAATGTGTCTAAGAACTATTGCAAGCCTTAAGAAAATCCATCATGGCGTTTTTGAAAAAAAAAATAAAAAAGCACCAAAGCCCATAGAATAAAGTGGAGCTTTCGGTCAACCGATTTCAACCAAAAGCTTTGAGGCACAACTAGATAAGTAGGCACAATTCCAAGTTGTAAAAATGTGTAAAAGCTCGATAATTGGTTTATATAGATTCGAAAGATACGAAATAATACTTTTATGAAACTTAAATTTTATATTTTGAGTTTTTATAATGCTCATATGTTGATACAATCTGTGTAGGTCTAAGGATCAGAATGATGATTTGACTGGATTTATGGATGAATCGGTTATAGATGGAGGATTTGAAACAGGAATAAAGGAAACCTTCACTATACTTAATGGTTGCTTTTAACACTTTTTCTTAAACGTTATTTTCATTTCGACTTAAAAATATTTTGTTTTCAACCAGTAGTTCTAAATAAGATACCAATGCATTGAAATTTAATTAAAGCAACCATTAAAAAGTATTTTATGAAGTCTCTTATATAGTAGAGGCCTGTCAACTATGGTTCGGGAACCGTAAGAAGCTTTTCGGTCAGCCTTTTGCAGTTCTTTAGATATAACAATGTATTTCATATCTACTGAGAATATGATAAAGACAAAAATTCATAGGTCTGTTCCAATAACCCGACAAAATTGATTCTAATTCAAAGTTTGAAAGAAAAGTTATTTGAAAATTTATTGGAATGATACACATAACGAATCCTTAGACGGTTTAGTTCTTACCGTTCGTCTCAGAAATAATTCAAATAGAAACAACGCCAATTTACCTGCAACAAAGAAAACAACAATCATTAAATTTGGAAAATTTCAAACATAGGACTATTGCTTATAAATACTATTTTTATGTAAGATAACTTAAACATGTTTGTGTAGTATAAAATTCTTATAGTACTCCTATAATATTTGGTGGTATATGTACGTCTAAATAGAAAATAGCTGCTGCGAGGCGTCACAGTACTTTCCTTTATAAAACTCGCTGTTGGTTAAAAGAACTATAAACCCTTTATGACTATATAACCAGAAATGCATATTTGATTTGTTAGATTCTTTTTTCCCTGAACAGTAGAATAACTATAAAAATATCGGAAAAGGTATCGGTAAAAATTTATACAGAAAATTAACACAAGATACAGAATCTGATAATTGTTTTAACGGGGGAGGGGTTCAAAAGTTTTTTATTTGTCAACCAAGCCATAGCCAACACTAAAGTTTACTTAAACCAAATCGACCAAATTTACAATCCATTTGTAAGGGGTCTTACATTAAAAACATTGACATTCCAGGGGGGATCGCTTAGAGTGACATTATGTGACAAGGGAAGATGGAGGGTCTTAGAGAAAGTAACGTTCGCAGTTAATCAAAAATTCTTTCCTTTTAGGGTAGAAACGGTTTATTTCGATTTCCGACGAAACTTCAAGTCCCATGGAAGAAAGTTAAATAACAAAGTTGTAGGTAATAAAAAGATCTACAACTTTTGTGCTGACACTTTTTTCACATAACCTCAAAATTTATATAAAAAATTTAAATTACCAAATTTTTGGTTTTTAATTTTTACACTTTAATTATTGCATTTTCTGGGAACATTTAACATTGTAATGTTTTTTTTTTGTATCTCATCAGAAAGTAGAGATTTCAACGAACAAAAATCCCACCGACTTTTTTAAAAACGCAGATATTTTGATGTGAGAATTTTAAATCGAAAATTAGGATGCTTTTTCAATATTAAATCAAAATAAGGTAAAAAAATAAATATATTAAATAAAAAAAATTACACTGTATTTGGAACAAAAAAAGGTAAATTGTTTTTCATAAAAGATAAAAATTAAAAACCAAAAACTTGGTAATTTAAGTTTTTATATAAATTTGAGGTTATGTGAAAAAAGTGTCAGCACAAAAGTTGTAGATCTTCTTATTACCTACAACTTTGCCTTTTAATATTTTTTCCATAAGACTTGTAGTTTTGTCGGAAATCGATATAAACCGTTTCTACCCTTAAAAACACTACCCCCTTTTCACTTCCCGACCTCAGATCAACCGTAATTTATTTTTCTTTTCATTTTTGTTATATTCTCTTCCTTTTCCAATGGGTTTCATCCTACTATTTTTTTTTTAACTTTTTACCATTCTCAAAGGCTTTAGGCTATTAAAATGAATCATATACAAGGGAGGGGGGTCTAGTTTTTGTGATGTAATATTTATTGGAGGACCGTCAAGACGTTATTGCGTAGGGTAATTCCATCCATTTTATGTTTACATTTTAAAGTTCTCAAAAGATGACTTGAAAATAATTTTATAGTACCAAGGGGTATATTTGAAACTTGAACTATTTTTACGTGTCATTTAAATTTTTACGCCAACGAAGTCACGGGTAGCGACCAGTTAAAATATATTTTGTGCTTTTTTTAGTATAAATAAATTCTGTTTGAATCTATAATTTAAACATCTTTGTTTGAATTATTTTTAACATTAAAGAGCAATACGAAAAATGGCAACTAAACGGATATTTCAGGTTAAAATCTCTTGAAATAATACAAATTTTAATTTTCATAAAACAATTTCGATTTTTTATTTTTAAGGGTGAAAAAGCGGGGTTTGATAGTTGGTCATTTTTTTTTTCTTAAGTACCTAATAGTTCAATTTTTTACAATTGCGTAAATTTCGCGTGCGTTTTATTGGTGGCGCTAAATGGGGAAAAGACACGGCCTATGTGAAAGAGGACGGCATGACGAATAAACCCTTAACAGGAGCAGCGTCCGGATCCAGATACCCAGTTACCCCGTAGCTGATCGATCTGCGCCCCAGCTGCTCTCTGCCACGCCGCGTGTCTCTCCCCTATTATCCTCCCCCCTCGTGCCGTGCTGTTATTCGTTCACAATCCACCCCTATACAAACGCGATCGCCAAGAGAGCTTTTCCCGTTTTGCGCTACGTTTTGTATTGTCGACACACCGATAACATAACTTGTCGTCGTACTTGATTTTTTGGTCATATCACAAAAATGTACTCCACCTCAAATAAAAATGAGTAAAAAAAAAATTAATCATCAATTGTGCTTTTGATTCGTTCCTTTTTGCGGTTCATTTTCTTCGGGGGTTTTTTTTTCTCACAAGGATTACATTGAGGTTAAATGCCCTACAAAGCAATGTAGGTCACTAATTTCTCCCTTTGACACAAAGAAGCTCAAAAAAATTAAAAAGGAAAAAAATAATTACAAAATTACATTTATACCATATCCACGACTTTTGCAATTTTAAAAATCATTTTAAAATTTTACGTGGAGCTCTACGAAAGCACACAATAATATGTATAAATGATTTTTTTTTTGTCAACTTGCATTTTTTTTTTGTTTGTTAGGGAACTCTTTGATTTTCCTGAGTGCAAGTATCTTTCATTATTTTATTCGTTTTTCCTTCTGTCGTCTTTTGCATTTCTCGAGTTCAACACTCGATTTTCCCCTTTGGAGTATAGGTTCTGTGGAATTTTATGTTTCTCTTTTTCTCTGGTCTTTTACTTTTGATTTTTGTTTGTCCCATTCTTCTCAAACGTACGCATTTCTTAGTCAGCAATTTTTTTTTCTTATTCCCATCTCTAAGTAATTAACGCGTTCAAATTACAATTGCTGGTGCGTTAAAAATTCAAATCGATATCTGTACGATGAAAGAAACGATGTAATAATTGACGAAATTTTTTTTTGATGATTATAATGAGGACAATTTGGATATTTTTTGTTCGTTCGTATAAAATAAAGATACGCGTGAAAATTTTTTTTTTCATATACAATTAAGGTAGTTACCTATATCCAAGTAAATTGAAGTGATATGAAAAGTTCGAAACATGAAAAATTTATTTCTGAAATTTTGAGGAAAGGAAAAGTTTTTTCTGTGAAAGTCACCAAAAAGTTTGAAGAAAAATGTTTTATTGGCTATTAATCTTCATTTATGGTTAGTCTTATCAATATAAACAATGCTACATAAAAATTAAACAAGAGAGCTTTTTTAAGCTCAAGACTAATTTTGATTAATCTCAAACTCATATTGAGATATTTTGACAGAATAAAATATATAATTTTTGATTTAGATGTTTCTTAAGCTTTTAGTGGGTGAATAGAAGTACAGATAAGTTCAAAGATTACCAACCCAAAGATGTTGATAATATTCGGCTTTAAACCTAAAGTACCATCAAGTTAACGACAGATCAAATAAATGAAATACTGTCCAGTGCTACCGTCTCATCTTTCTGTTATCGTATTAGGACTTATTGGACTGGCCATTAACTCAATTAGAAAAAAATTGGGGGTTCTTATATTACAAAGAAGAACATTTTCGATCAAGTTAATAAAAAAAATTAAACTAAAATCGAATTATTGTTTGGAAGCTACTACAAAGTAAATTACTCAAGTCAAATAGCTGGAAATTTTTTTTTAATTAATGTGATATTAATTGTGATATGATGGCTTCTAAGTGAAATAACTTGTGGCTATAATACTGGAGTTGATTTGAGATTTAAATATTGATATTTGACTTGAGTTTGACTTGATTTAAAATCAAATTTAGACTAAATACCTACCTTTAAAATAAGATCAAGTAGTGAATCTTTACTACGATACTATACACCAGTGCTTCTTAAACTTTTTGAAGTCACGGTCCCCCTTTTTTAAATTTTATAATATACTAGCTGATCCTCGCCCGCTTCGCTGAGCGTTTTCAAGTTTGGCGATGTATGTTTTTTGTTGTATAGTTTTTATTTTTTTGCCAAGCAAAATCAAATTTTTTTTGAAAAAAAAAGTATTTTATCGCACTTTTTGTAATGTTTACTACCTGTAGTGAAAATTTCGTTCAAATTGGACCAGCCGTTTTCAAGTTTGCCAAGAACAAACAAACAGACAGAGAAGACTATTCAAAATTTAAAGTAGCCTGTAATGTAAGTTAGAATAGTTTATAACTTTTTGTAAAAATTTCATTTAAATCAAGTGCAATGAAAATGGCATTTATTTTTTTGTATTAAACATATGAAAATGTAGGTAATAAAGAGTATTCAACAAAACACCTTAATTTTTTTTTAGATTAGATAAAAATCTCAGCTGAGAAAAATAATTCCGTTTTTGTTCGCTCGCGCAGGTAAGACGTAACGTCTTTATTATAGAAGTATTCAAAAAGCAGAAAATTTCAATCTTATTATTGGTATAAATAAACACCAATGTTGGTGACTACTACAATTACTACATTGGTTTGCCGAGCTCTGCCGAACACTTGCCGAGTCCTGTCGAGAATGAAGAATGTAACACGCGACATGCAGTAGATGAACGAAAAAATTTGAGATGATGGAAAAAAAGCCTTACTTTAAACAATATTATATGTTTTTTTAACAATTTTGAATTTTTTAAAGATATTAAATTAGAACTTGAGATATCGTGCACGCCAATTCGAGAAAAGTCATTTCAAAAATAATGCGTTTAATGTTCGCTTTGAAGGTCGAACCAAATCAGATGCCGCGTCACAAAAATGGCTGTAACTCATAACAAAATTGAAATTTTGTAAAATAATTTTGTGGTAAATTTTGTAATATATTCTTAGATTTTTAAACCTTAAAAATGGGAAAGAAAATTGTTTTTAGATTTTTTCAAATTTTTAGTTTTTAGGTATCAGGCGTTTTGATCCCCGGACAAAATATCCCTGACAAAATATCTCCATGACAAAATAACTTCAAACAAAATATCCCCATGACAAAAATATTTGAGATAAAATATTTCATGCAATTTTAAAACCTTACAATTTTCTGATAAAAGAACACTCTTTGATTAATTCCGTGGGCAATAAATTTTTTGAGCTCAATAACTAAGATTTGATATTTAATAATTTTTAGTAAAAACGTGATTGATCCTCAATTGGGAATT
Organism: Sisyra nigra; assembly: GCA_958496155.1. Classification (NCBI taxonomy): domain Eukaryota; kingdom Metazoa; phylum Arthropoda; class Insecta; order Neuroptera; family Sisyridae; genus Sisyra; species Sisyra nigra. Next base: position 7,646,354 of record OY292318.1, read on the forward strand.
TGAAAAAAAAATGCTGTTTTTTTATGTATTTTAAAACTTTTTTATAATTAATATTGATATTTAATTGCAAAAAACTTGAAAAAACATTTTTTCAATTAATTATAAGCAATTAAAAACTTATGAAATTTAAAAAAAGATCACGTGACTGTGAACGCGCCACGATTGGTCACCATAGTTTTGACGTCATAATGGTAGAGCTATTTAATAACAATAGGGCTTTTACGGATATTACGTATGATTTTTGTCAATAATATTGAAAATTTACCGCTAAAAAACGATTTAACCATGACAACAGAATTAAATAGATTAAAACATTGTATGAAAACTACCATTAAGACGTCACACACGCTCGGATTTGTTCGAGAGCTGTCGGCGTGTCTCCGGTACTGGATTTAAACATTTATTTTTATTTTGATATAAATTTGGAATTATTGCAAAAAAATAAAAAATAAAAATACTTTTGTTATCACAAAAAAAATAAATTAAAAAGCCTAATTATTTATTGAATTAGTTTTAAATTGACCCCCATGTGTTCGTGTTAAATCCACAAAAACTGTGTTAATTAATGCCAAAGGGGTCCAGGGGGTCCTCGCAACGAGAGTTTGGGGAGCCCCCAACAAAAGAAAGTATTGCCATTGTTCGTTAACCCGATTTTCATTCATGGACTGAATGTGCACTTCTTGACACCGCGAAGTTTTACACAAAACTAAATGTTTTAACATCAAAATTATGCTGCAAATACGATTTGCAGTTATTCTATCGGAACCATGCATGGAACCAGTTTTAAGACTAAAATTCTCTTTTAATTGCAATTGATCATATGTCACAAAATAACTAAAATTTTTAATTACTGATTTAAAACTAAATTGTTTTACTAGTGCATGAGTGAAATTAACTTTTTGTTGATACAAAAAAATGGAAGCCAAAGCTATATTAAGCTTTAAGTAAGCACAAAATTGACGTTTGATTCAAAATAGCAATATTTAACTAAAGCCTTACATTATTTATCCATGTAAAAGTCTTAAACATTGAAAAAATAATCTTTTTCCTTTAAACCTATATTTTTATAAATTATTTATGTTTTTATCCTCCCTATGTACATCAGTTTTCCTCATATTTTATTATATTTGTAAAGGCATAAAAATATGGAAACATTATACCATTTTATGGTATTTAACCTAAATATTATCCTGAATAAAAAATCTGTATAAAGAGACTCGATAAATCATCTCGTTTTGTTTTTGAACACAAAGATTTTTTTTACATCTATTGTTTGTGTCACTATAATAATTCTACATTTTGCAGTAAATCTTTTCATCGCTAATTTCTGTAAACAGAGAATGGGTAATTGAGACAAATATTAATACCACCGACCATATATATAGGGATTATTTTTTAAAACACGGCTTTTAAATGTAAAATTCAAAAATGGTTTTCAATAAAAAATGAGGAAAATTTTTTTGGTTAGGTTAATTATTATCGATTTTAGTTGTAACTATAATTACACAGGTCAATATGAAGTTTGATTTTGTAATATTATTTTGTTGTTTTTAACCAAAAAAAATTTTTTTAGGTTATTTAAAGTCGCTTGGAACAGCTGCCGTCATCAGCGACTGTTCTAGTTCTAAGGGTCTTGCCACTTGTTTTACTTTCTTGGATTCGTACACTTTTTCTGTCATATTTGCACTCTTTCAGCTCAATTTCGCATAAGCATGGTCCACATTCACACACTTCCGGGTCACATTTTCATATAGACTGTATCATAGTTTGGTTAGAAGATTGGTCTGCTTGAGGAAGTTGCTCTCACCCCTTGCTCAGTACTTGGACATTCTCTTAAAACTTTGTGGCACCGACCACTTCCGTCTCAGGCTTCCAGTTTCCTGGCACTCAAGCAGCAGGTGCTTAACGGATACCTATATCGTATTCACATCTGGTCGTTGACATCCTAATACCTCGTAAGTCCAAAAACAACATTTTACAGAAGGAGGGAAAACTGATTTAAAACTCATTTATCAGTGAAGTTACGTGATTGTAGTATTGCCCGGTAGGAGCGGTAGTTGATTTTATGGATTACAAGAGTTTATACCGTTCGATTTCTCGATTTTTTTCTTATAAGAAAAAAAAGAAAATTATTTTCAATATAAAGTGGACTTCCAAGGTATTAGTATGTCAACGACGATCTGCTGCATCGCGCTGTCGTCCCACTGAACAGGTGGCTGTGGGTAAACCTTGTATGTTTCACCCTCAGTCTGCGTAAGCTTACTCTCAGGTTTCTTGGCAGCTCTTGTCCAGGTAAATTTTCTGAATAGATACTCTGATATTAGCACGTTTCTGTGGTTAGGACCGTCAAAAACCTTCCCACAGCTTCGTTATTCCTTCCTTACACTACCTAAGGACATCCTTGACAGTCAATGCTTGTTCTTGTCTCACCTCTCCATTGGTGGCCTCTCTTGCTGCTAGTCCACAAGATATTACTAGTAATATCCTTATGCCCATGGATCCATATGATTTCTATAATCCTAGTGTGAAGCTCTCTTATTGTTAGTTTATCTTGTATCTGTGCCATTGTCGAGTTCTTATGCCTGTGTCCAGGCATCTCAGGATCGCTTTCGCCTCACAGATGAATATGGAGTATCCTTCCAGTATTCTTTTTTTGATGGCATTACTGCATGATGATATTGCGGTACCTGATTTCCATTGATCACTGAACCACCTACGTAAAATTTTATAGGGTCACAATATATGTTGTTTTCCATTTTTAGAGAGAACTAGCGGACTGACAGACGTTGTCCTTTACACACGTTTTAAATACAAAAATTTCAAACTTTTTTAAATAAGCTTTAACAATCTGGACCATTTTGATATTCTAAAAAGTAACAACTGTACAGAAACTTTCCCTGAATCTGATTTAAACGCTACCTACTGGAAAAAATATTAAAAAAACATCTAGGTATTCAATTGTTAATCAAAACCATTCTCAAATAAAAATTATCTATTTAATTGTAAAGCTTAACCATTCTCGAATCCACTTGAACACACAAAAAATTTCATCAAAATCGGTCCAGCCGTTTAGGAGGATTATAATTACAAACACACGCACAGACGATATTTAACCGACTTCAAAAAAAGGAGGAGGTTCTCAATTCGACTGTATTTTTTTTTTTTATGTTTGTTACCTCAGCATTTCCGACTGAGTGAAGCGATTTAGATGATTCTTGTTTTATTTGAAAGCTGGTGCTTCCCGAATAGTCCCATTTTAATTTGAAGGAAATCGTTCACTTCTAAGGGGTTGAAAACTAAGGGATGAAATACTCACTTCTTATTGGATAGCTCGATTTCGATAATTCTTTTTTTATTTGAAAGCTAGTGCTTCTCGTGTGCTCCCATTTTAATTTGAAGAAAATATTTCACTTCTAAAGGGTTGAAAACTAAGAGATGAAATATTAACTTCTTATTGGATAGCTTGATTTTGATAATTCTTTTTTTTATTTGTAGAACACAACTTTAAATTAATCTCCTATCCATTTAAAAAAAAAAAAACTCCACTCGTAAGGGGTTAAAAATTAGAGATGAAATAATATTACAAGTTTTTCCTGGCTAACCCAATTTTAAAAATTTTGTTTCTATTATGTACAACGTACCTTTAAATTTAAAGAAAAAAATTCACCCCTTAAGGATGAAAATAAGGGATGAAATAGTGACATTTAACCGAATTTTGATAATTTTTTTTTCTGTTGGAAAGAATAATCCACTTAGTTTTGTTATTACATTTAAAAGCAAAAAATTTCAACTTAACTTTTAAGGGCAAAAAGGGATGGTGTAGTAACTTTTAATATTAAACGGCGCTGCCTCATATGAGCAGCGCGTTTGGAAGGTTAACCATTTTCAAGAAAATAAAATCAGTTATCAAACTTCAGATCACTAAAACGCGAGAAATAAATAAATATTATAAAAAAATGAAAAAATGAAAAACCGACTTCAAAATATATAAAAATTCTTAAACAAGAAATGCACTAAAAAGTAACAAAATAATGGCGTATCCTTGCAGTATCTACAACTTACAAATTATTAGGATGATGCAATGCACAACTATTGTTATTTTTGGAGTCGGTGTCAGTCAAGAAAATAAACATAAATGGTAATTTGTAAAAATTGTAAATAGGTTTAGTTGGTAATTGGTATTTTGTAGTTTAAAGGTCGCTAGATATTGTTACAGTTCGAGTATATTGTTTAAAAGTTCATTTGAAAAATAAATTTCATAAGGTATTCTCGTTTATTGCTAAGTACCAATATGGTCGTATTTCCTTGGCTGACACCAACTCCAAAAATAACAATAGTTGTACATTGTATCATCCTAATAATTTGTACGATAAGTTGTAGATACTGCAAGGATACGCCATTATTTTGTTACTTTTTAGTGCATTTCTTGTTTAAGAATTTTTATTTATTTTGATGTCGGTTTTTCATTTTTTTATAATATTTATTTATTATATATAAAGATTTTCGGACTTTTTTTGGGGTGGTGGGAGATTTATTTTTGGGTTCTAATGTTCCCACAGAGGCGTATCGGGCAGTCTTGTAACTAGCAGGGGTGTGTTAATCTGGAGTTCTTTTGTTTGGTAGTTGACGCCTTGAAGTCTCCATTGTCTTCGTAAATTATTTTGAAGCGGTCATTTGCTGGGTTTTTGGGGTTTTGTTGAGCTTTTATGGTGAATTTTGGTACTATTTCTTTATGTCTGTATGCGAGAGGTAGCTCACCTACTTCTGGCAGTATACTGATCGTTGGACTTGTTTTGAAATTATCTGTACAAAGTCATATCGCTATATTAAGAATAGCTTCAAGGGATCTAGTTATTGTTTGAAAGCTGAGTCGTAAAGTATTACATTGTTGTAGATTTTAGGCTGTTTTAGCGCTTTGTTTTTTTAAGCATACGTTAATAACAACAAATAATGATTTTAATTATTGCCCAAAAAAATTAAGATTTAACCATGAACATTTATTTTTTATTGACTTCTGTTATCTATTTTACTTCAAAGTCTAAAAATTTAAAATTTTATTTTATATTAACAGACAACAAACCGTCAATATTCTTCAAGTTATGTATGTATCTATGTTACAATATTTGTATTATTGCAGTCAGTTTGATATGGTACAATTTTTATTGTTCAAAACCTGTCGTTCAAATGTGATCTAATGTATACAGTGTTGGAGCTCAAGACGAGACAAGACAATAATATTTTTCCTCACCTATTGTCTTGTCTCGTCTCGTCTCATATTCGGCATCGAAAGTAAGCAGAATGCATACGATGTGCTTTTGGAAAATTAAATAATTTCCTCAAAAATTCAAATAAAAAGGCTACATATAAAATTGAAACTAAAGAAAAAAAAAATAGGGTGCGTGTACTTATGTACGCGCGTGAGAAGTTATACTTCTATGGCATTATTAAAAAGTATTTTTTATTAATTGCATTAAAATAATTAATTAAAATAAAATTTAGAGAATAATATTTTAATTTCTATCAATAAATAATACATACGGATAGATAACCTCAATTATATTGGAGCACTTAAAAACTATATAAGCACAATGTTTTTCACTAATGCTTACAAATAGTAAATAGTATTAAACAAAATATTCAATTTACATCACTATTGAATATAATTTATTCCTGGAGCGGATACTTTTACGAGAGGTGCGGTTCTTTTGAATTTTAGTACGGCCCGTTGAACAGAGATGGCGGGACAATGTCCAAAATGTATTTAAGCATTACGGTCTTGCGCTGTGATGATAAAATAGCCCGATACTAACGCCCAGCCGCCTGTCACTTAGGTACGAGAAAGGCTAAAAAACGTGACCGATTTTTACGGAAATGTTAGTACCTTTGATCTCTTACGGCGGCGCTAGTATCTAGTGGAAAAACACCAGTCAACTATTTGTGTTGTTATTAGAGTCATACGTCTCAAACAGCCCCCTACCACTTAAACTTATCTGAGTTATTATACTTATTATATAAAAATACTTATCATAATTATTCTCATATAATAAAAATAATAATAAAAACATTAAAAAAGTTTCATTTTAAAAACTTGCCTGACGTTTAAAAAAATTATTTCTAACCTCCGACCTTCAGAAGTTCTTTTGTCTTCGTCAGCCTTTGTGGTCTTCGTTCAACTCGTTTTCAACTATATTTTAACTAATTTACTGCAAATCCAGTAAAAATGGTCACATTTTTGTAACATGGAGTTGTAGGGGGCTGCTAACGCCTCTAAGAACAACGTGCCGTACTAATAGCCTAAAAGTAATCTGACGTTCAACACGTTTTTTCCGAGTCACCGTTTGTGTAGTAAATTTGTATTTTTATGACTATTTATTCGCTGAAATACTGTGAAAAGGTATGGTTTACAATGAAAATAAAATCCAAAGAAAGCTGCAAGACGTTTATAAAATTTGTCAAGATCATTTTTCTGGTTAACAATTTATGCATGCCATGAAAACGAAACTCCATAGAATTTGCAAAATAAAGAAAGTAGCTACTTTTCAAAGTAAATGTCTTAATCTTATTCATGCCTTGTTTTACTAAATTATTATTCTAAGATGGTTGAATCATTTTAAAATCCTAGATTTCGCAAGAATATGCATGCAATGCAGACGTCATTTTTATCACTAAACTCCAAATAGTATGATAACAGCTACTGCAAAACTCGAGAAAAGTAATAACTTATTTTTTAATTGTATGTGTCAATTGTTTATATTTTATATTTTCTTATTAAAATATTAAAAATATATTTAAAGAATTCATATTTTTTAATTTAAATATATAAATAAATAAATAAGTAAACAAATAAAACCAAAATTCAAATTACGCGCGCGTTGTTAAAAAAAACTGAGTAGTTTTGCGGCCAACTTGATCCTGTTAACTTTGTGTCACCCTGATGCGCGCGCATCTGAAAATTTCATTCTCATAATTTTTCCATAACGCACCTAAAGAAGTATAACTTCAAAAAATGCATTTTGTAGAAGTAATGATCTACCCAATGAATTATTAACAGGAATTACATTTTATTGATCAGTTTTATTTTAATTACTTTTGAAATATCCTCAAACTACAGTTTCGTTACTTAAAAAAAAATATTTACTCTGTACATTAACTTTAATGAAAAATTTCAGTGTTAAATCAAAATGAAAAAAAATACCGCAAGTAGCATTCAGTAAATTTACTGTGTTAAGTAGTGTCATAAAACAAAAGTTTACGCACACCCTTTCTGAATAAATTGAAAGTAATATCCGTTATTAAAAATGGAAAATACCGGGATCATGCCTTTCAAAGCGATGAAGACAAGAAAGGGAAAAGGTATCCTTTGTGTTTATTTACACATATAAAGGTGTCACTTAATTAGAGAGGATGCAAATAAGTGGAACGGGAAGATTCAAACAAAGTACTTTGCTCGTCCTTTAATTCCACGTCCGACATAATCTTAGCGACCCTATACTATAAATGTGACAAACAAGGATAGAATATGGATAAAAGGAATTTAACAAGAGAGAGAGAGAGAGACAAGGAGTTATTTAAGGAGATCGGTGGAGTTTCGTTAATTTGACGGCCACAAATGCGGTTGTTGTTGGGAACCGAGTCGACTTGTGAAATTCAAATTAATAATAAAATTTCCTCTAATTGATAGGTCGAGGGAACATTTCGATGACGACGATTTGGTATTATGGCGCCTCGGTTGCCTATTCCTACACTGAACGTTTCCGGCTAAATGCTTCTGATATTTTCAAATATTCATAAATTTTCGTCCGGACTATGGTCTCGGTCCCGGTTTAAATAATTATTTGATAGTCGTTTTGTGGATGTGGGGCCTCTTTAATTATGTGGTAAATGCCGACATTATTTCGATACGAGTCAACGCAGAAAATGGGTGTAAAAAAATCCATCGAGACATTTCTTCAAAGAGAAAGCAATATTCGGGAAAGAAAAGTCCAAGATTACTATTGGGTATTACAACAAAACTTTCCTAAAACAAAATTCAAAAGAATAGTGGTATTTATATTAATATGAACTATAGTTAAGACTTGTATAAAAAATTTTTGGAAAAATTAGAAAATCATATAGCAAAAAAACCTTTCGCTTCTTAAATATTCCAATATATAATATACCATATCTAACTTTGTTTCTAACATAATCTATATATTAATACGTGAAGCAAAAATTTTAAACCCCTTTTACCGAATATTATACGAACGGAGGAGTATGAAATTTGACACAATTGAAGTTTATATGGGGAAGTTGCGTTATGAGATAATATTTTTTTATAATAATGCTTCAAAATACCTTAAATTAATGAAAGAAGACGTCACACACACTACCACGCGTTTGACACACACAGACACACAATACACACAAATATGTAGATTTTTAAATCTCAGTTGTTCAGTTTGACCACAGACTTCAACCATATTCCAAATGTCATTATTTAAACAAAATATTGTGAGAGGAATTTAAATTTTGAAATTATAATTATTGAAATTGAAGGAGACAAATTTAACCGATTATTTGATTATTGAGTAATATTATTAAAAATATATTTAAAAGATACGTATAACTTCAAATACACAACGTTTCAACCATTTTATTTGGTCTTCATCAGGTGTTTCTTGATTATTATATAACGTATAAATAATTCATACTATCTTATTTTGGCAAAATCATTCAAATAAATTACACAAAAAATTAATTTAGGTAGGTAGGTACTATTTGAAAAAAAAAGCTTAGCTTAATTCAAAGTTTTAAACAGGATTTATGCAGCCTATTTCCATTTTTTTATCTTTGGCTTTTAAATGAAAAAATCTAAACATAAAGATACTTTTGTTTCACTTTTGAACGTAGGAAACTCACTTGAAATTACTTCTGATGTTTCATAAGTAGTCATATTTTTTTTTTGTTTGTCTAAAAAATATTTCAGAATACTGTAATTTGAATTGACATACAACATTATAAAAAGAAAAATATCTGTTGCGTGGCGTTACAGTACTTTCTTTTACTTTCATTTATGAAACTCGCTGTTGGTTAAAAGAAATATATAAGCACCTTATAACTATACATAGCAGAACTATATGCATACAAGTATACAACATATATGTATTTATGAATTCCCAACCTTCACCCCAGAACCGTCCTTAATCGAATTTTCCGAGAAAAAAGTTTCAAATAAAAGTTGTAGCCATTAATAATTCTAAGAACTATCATAAGCTTAATGCAATCGTTTTCGAATAAATTTGAAAAAGCTCAAAAACTCCGAGAATAAAGCGGAGCTTTGGGTTAACCGATTTCAACCAAAAGCTCCGCAGCAAAACAAGATATAATATGAAGGAAAATGTTCAAGTTTGGTGAAATTCGGAAAAGCGTTCAATACGATATGGCTGTCACACACAGGTACACACAGACATGTTTCTAAAAACTACTTTTTTGGACTTAGGGGACCTCAAAACATGTATGATATGAACGAATTGATATTCAGTTTTAAAATTTTTAGAAAATACTCTAAAACTATTTTGTAAAAGATTTATGGAAGAAAAAAATAAATATTTTGAAACCTCTACACCTATTTCCTTCCTTAACTTAAAATAAATATTTTTAATCATTATATGATGCACTTTCTTTAAATGAACCTTTAAAAAAAATTAGTCAAAAAATTATTTTCCAAACATTCGCAAATGCAATTCATTATCTGCTGTAGTTAGCTTAGTAACTAAAGTTTTTGAGGCAGTTACAAGTGAAGTGTACCCTTAGGTATGTAAAAATTGTAACGAATTATGGTCGAATTTCGACCACTGGGCGACCTCTAGTAACTTATAATTTGTCATCTTTAGAGTATAGAACCAGATAAAAGTTACAGCTGCAACTATAGCATTGATTAAAATATATCAATTTTGAAACTATTCAAGCTTTTAAGAATATACTCAGAATTTTCTAACGTTTAAAAATTATAGGTGTTAAATCTAAGCTTTTAGAAGATTCAAAACGATACAATTCCTTCCAATTCCACACTATAAGGAAGTCTATTGTTTAGATGTGGTTGTACAACAAACTTTTACAAATATAGTGTTTCAAACTTCTGAAAAATTACACAAACACCATTTAATTTTTTTCAATATCTTCCAGCTAAAGTCGACAAAATGACAAGAAATAAAGCTCCAACATTTGCTTAACAGTTTCATATTTATTTCCTGTCGAAAGCTTCCTCATGACTTGTATATTTTTAACCGACTTAAAATAAGAGGTTCTCAATTCGACTGTATTTTTTCTGTTTGTTAACTCAGAACTTTCGACTGGGTCTGGTGCTTCTCGTGTGGTCCCATTTTAATTTGAAGGAAATTGTTTACTTCTAAAGGGTTGAAAACTAAGGGATTAAATATTAACTTCTTATTGGATAGCTTGATTTTTACAATTTTTTTTTTGGTAGAACATAATTTTAAATGAATCTAATTTACATTTTTATAAAAAAACTCCACACGCATAAGGGGTTAAAAATTAGGGATGAAATAATAAATTTTTCCTGGCTAACCCGATTTCGATAATTTTTTTTCTATTACGTATATCGTACCTTTAAATTGTTCACATTTAGATTTGAAGAAAAACATCCACCCCCTAAGGATGAAAATAGGGGCTGAAATAGTGACGTTTAACTGAATCATCAGATTTTGATAATTTTTTTTTCTATTGGAAACAGTATTACACTTAGTTCTTTCATTACATTTAAAAGCAAAATATGTCAACCCTTAAGAACAAAAGGGGATGAAATTACAACTTTTGACATTTAACGATGCTGTCTCATATGAGCAGCGCGCTTAGAAGGTTAACCTATATTCAAAGAAGTAAAATTAGTTATCAAATTTCAGATCACTAAAAATCGAAAAATAAATAAAAATTATAACAAAATGAAAAACCGACTTCAAAATAAATAAAAAATCTTAAACAAAAAATGCACTAAAAAGTAAAAAAATAATTGTAGCAGTATCTATAACTTACAAATTATTTGGATGATATAATGTACAATTATTGTTATTTTTGGAGTTGGTGTCTGCCAAGGAAATAAATATTAATGTTCATTTGTAAAAAGCTTTAATTATTTATTGGTATTTTGTAGTTTAAATGTCGCTAAATATTGGCACAGTACTAGTATTTTGTATAAAAGTTCATTTGAAAAATAAATTTCATAAGGTATTCTCGTTTATTGCTAAATACCAATATAGTTGTATTTCCTTGGCTGACACCAACTCCAAAAATAACAACAGTTGTACATTATATCAAAGAAATGTAATATTTTTTTTTTACTTTTTAGTGTATTTTTTGTTTAAAATTTTTTATTTATTTTGACATTAAGCAGTTTTTCATTTTGTTATAATTTTATTACTGAAATAACAAATCTCTTCTGCAACTCAGTACAATAATTTGTGAGTTCAATCTAGGTTTTCCTTGACGAATAAAATAGGAAAAACTAAAGATGATTAAGTGCATAAAGATAAACAATGAATATCCTTATAATCTGCCATTTTAGTAATAAAAGTTTCTTCGGTTAAACTAAAAGATAAATAGTAAAAATAAAGAAAATGTTTGTAACATTTAAAACTTTTGTGATTTAAAAAAAAAAATGTCAAGATATAAAAATTTCTTCCACTTTTAATCGCATTCAAAATGATGGATTTTACAATCATTTCATTCTTCGAAAAGTAAAAGGATAAAACTTGATGGTGTAACCTTTTTTTCGGTCGTAATTTAGATAGTATTCGTCGAAAAAAAAAGGAACGTTGAAGAATCGACAAAATGATGAGGAATAGAACACACAAATACATAAGTGATGAGACATTAAATCGCTCTATAAGAAATTCAGTGAACAGCGGAAACGTTTGAAAATGTGAAAAAGACAGATGCCCGGAAAATAGGCGTAGATATTGTTGTACAGTACGGAGAACCGTCACGTTTATCGACAAAAAAAAATTCAGAGGATTCGTTTCCGTTTTGCCAAAGTCTGCTCTCGTTAAATTTTAGGTTTTGGATATAATATGGTTGAATTTTAAATGTTACAGAGCAAACTCGACGAAATTCGTGCAGTAAAAATTAGTGAATTGATACCCGGGAAAATCAAATGGCTGTGAAAATTTCGTTCCGTAGCCCTAGGCCCTTATTTCCTATTCCTTGCATGTTTACTTTTCACGCTATATATGCCGCTTAGTTCTCTTTATCTCGTGCCATACGTCGACTATACTCTAAGCATTGCGGAATGTTTCATTTTAAAACTTTTTTATATAAATGTCGATGTATGAAGATTTTCCATTGATTTCAATTCTTAAATTAGATTTGCAAAGTTTCCAATAATGTTAAAAATAAAATTTATTTGATTTGTACATTTAAAGTTATAATCTTAGTGAGTAAAATCTGTATCTTGGTTCTAAAAGGCTCAATGTCCATTTTTTCCATTCCCAGAAAATGCCTAGTAAAATTATACACTTCTTAAAATTTTCATTATCCCTCCTATCGGTGACTGCAAAGCTGATTGAGAGATTAATTTTTAAACGTCTTAAGATAATAATTGAAGAAAGAATCTGATACCTTCGCACCAGTTTTTTTTCCGTAAACAATAACAAACTTTCCCTCCACCATCGAACAGGCGAATCCCAGGAGAATCACCAATATAATGTTTCTGGACGTATCTTCAAGCATTCGATAAGGTTAGGTATCAGGGACTCCGATTCAAAATGCATAGAGACCTTCCAAAGTAATTCGATGAACTCCTAAGCTCATAAATAACTGAGCGTTATTTTAGAGTAAAATATGAAGATGAGTTCTCGGAACTGAAACCTATTGGTGCTCTATTCGCCAGAGATATTCCCCAGATAGAAGCAGTTGGCATAGCAACTTTTGCAGACGAATTTGCAATGATATCAGCGGGAGGCACTGTAAAGGAGTCAACAGGTGCTTTTCAGAAGGCTTTAAACAAGGTAGACCGCTGGACTAAAAAGTGGAGGATTAAGCTTGTGGCCATAAGAAATGGAATTTAAACATGCAGTAATACCTCTCGCAACTGCCCTGCCGAAACGACGTTATTAACCTTAACGAATTCAATTTATACGGGGCCAGTTCTGGCCAATGTAATTGTATATTAATATATGTAAATAAATGTGGGTAACCACTCCCACCTTACATTCAGGTGACCCCGAATTGCAGCACGCAACGCAGCAGCGAGGAACGGCCATTCTGCCTGAACCTGCAAGTTTCGCCTCATATTTTGGACGCCATACAGTCGCTACATACATCGGACCCCCTCACGAAGTACTCAACTGTGGAGTAGCGGCCTCCTAGGTTTCGGTTATACTATGTCCCACATCTTCTTCGGACTCGAGCTACAGCAGCTCGTCACCAGCAACCTTGGCTCCACAACGGTTCCAATCACGGCAGCCCAGAATCTTACAGCCCAACGACGCTAATAATCGAGACCAAGTTACTAGGAGGGGAGTGATGTGGTGACTAAAAATGGAATTTGAACATGCAGTGATACCTCTCGCAACTGCCCTGCCGAAACGACGTTATATACCTTAAGAATTCAATTTATATTACCGATGTTATTGTATATTATTGTATGTAAATAAATGTGGATGACCACTCCCACCTTACAAGCTGAACGAAACCAAGTCAGTACACACAAACTTCACTAATAGAAGGTGCCAACATATTTCCGTTTACTTGATACGTGTTCCTTATAGTAATACTGTCTGGTACTTGGAATTAACGCTTGACCCTAAATTGCGTTGGAGGGAACACGTGAAGGTCAAGAAGCGGGAACTTGAAATGATCAGAATGATGCACTAGCTGCTTGGGAGACAAGCAGGACTGAGCCCCCCAAAGTCCCACTTTATTAAAAAATGTTAAAATCTGGGCATACAGAATTCAGCTTTGGGACTGTGTAAAGCTCATGAACAGAAAAATGATTCACATATTTCAAAATAAAGTGCTCAGAGGCATAGCCAATGCACCCAGGTACATAAAGAATTCTGACGTACACAGAGATTTAAATATTAACATGATTGAAGAAGAAATTTAAAAAAAATGGGGGAAAGCACCAGTTGCGTCTTTGGGTACACCCAAACCTTGAGGTCCAGAAGATGCTGAATGAGCCTGACCCTCCTCGTCGGCTCAAGAGAATAAAGCCAATGGATCTGAGGTAGCTGTGCGTCTTATTTTATATGGAAACAGCCACTGGGATTTTTCCCATCACAAATTTTTATCAGATAGACAAGTTGCTAAATGAGCTAAGCTCAGGTGCTACAAATTGTTATAAAAAAAAATTAATTATCTTCTTACATATTTAAACTTTTGTTCTTCTCAGGTATTATAATAATTTAATTTTTTTTTGTGACTATAACAGGGATTTGGTCTGTTTTCTTTTTTACCAGGTGTATGGGCATTGACCCATTTAGAACTTAGGTACAGGAATATAGTTCATGGTTCTGTAAGGTGGGAGTTATAATATATGCAATTACATTGGCCAGCACTGGCCCCGAACAAATTGAATTGGTTAAGGTATATAACGTCGTGTCGTCAGGGCAGTTGCAAGAGGTATCACTGCATGTTCTAATTCCATTTCCAGTCGCTACAGTTATTACAGAAAACTATACGCTGAAAATAAATTGTTCTAAACAGGGTTTTTAAAAATTCCTTTAAGTATGCCTTTCAAAGATTTTTTTGGATCAAAATTCAAAGGAAATATTTTTACTGCCTTAACTTATCTAGAACATTCTGTATAAGTATAAGAATCATAAACAAGAATATTTTCTTCTTTCGTGCTATTCTGCACTGGGACTTTAATGTTTAAAACTTTTTGGATTACATTTTGATTCTTATTCGATCTAATAATAAGTCACCAAAAGCAAAGAAATACGGGAAATAACAATTTATTTCAGTTTTTCGTCGCTTCCGCAACACAGGAAATTCTAACCGATTTCAAGTCAATTCCACTTAACTCGAATTTCATCGCATCCGCTTTAACAGACTCAAATCCGTTGTAAATCAATGTCAAAACGATGCGGAAAACGAAGACAAAATGCACACAAAACGGCAAAGACAATCACACAGCCACAATTTAATTAATCAGAACAAATCGAATCATACGATTTTTGTTATAAACAACAACAAAAAAAAAATATTCTTGAATAACCCACGCTAAAGAAGTTCTTAAATATACCGGTGGTACGAGCACGAGATGAAACTAACATTTAAACATTAACCGCATGATTTGTTGATGTCAGTTTGCATTTTAATCACTTAGTCGCACTAAGTGTTAAATAATGATGCTGGGGAGTCCTCTAACAACCTGATAAGATGAAACGAATTATGAATGAAAGGAAGTTTGATATACGAAACGTACGTCTTCGTATTCCTGCAAATTTGCTCTTCACTGTGCTTCGTACATAAAACAATATTTTACATCATAGGCTTTGGAGTTGACAAGGAGTTTAGAAGCAATTCTCATTAATATTATTATTATGAGTTCAACATATACACGAAGTAAGTTTCAACTTAAGCTTCTTAATCACCCTTTCCCGTGTCTCGTATTTCTACCCCCATTTTCTTTTGACTCCTTCTCGAATTTACTTATAAACATTTTTTAAGTTGAGTTTTATAAGGTTTACTGACGAAGCGTAATAAATGAAAATAAAATAAATCATTTTCTCATAAGACAATTTTTGTAAAACCTTTTAATTTAATAAATCGTATAGTAATCAATGTTGACGTGAAAATTTTCATTTATGAAAATATCGTAATTGTGATTACATTTAAATTAAAAAAAATCAAGACACATTTATTTTATTAAAGATCTTATTAAAGAAAATGTATTTCTAAAAATTCGCTTGTCTAGTTAAACTTATTAATCAAAAACGATTTGTGTTAAGTTTTTGGAAATGGTTTCTTATTAGGGGTTTATCAAGTCAAAATTATTATATAACAGTAATGTAAAATACATTTTTATTACTTATTGAACAACGAATTAGTACCTTAATGTAGTTTATGGTAAATAAAGTTTTCGAGAAGTAAGATTAAGTGGGTTGGTAGGTTAAGCGGCTATACTCAGATAAAATTTTTAAAAATCAATTTTTTGAAATATCACTTTTTTATGATTCATATATTTAAGTAGGTACACACCCAGAAAATTTTAAGTCAATCCGGCGATTATTTTTAGTAGTAGTAGTTAAGTAATGTAGTAGTAGTAGGTAGTTGTTAAAAAAGGTGTTAAAATGATAATTTCTTAAAGATCAAACTTAGAAATTTTCGAACTACATAAAACTATAGAAAAATCGTAAATTCGAATAAATTGTTCAAAGTGTGCGCCCAAAAAGGTAGCTTATGGGCTCAGCACGGGTCGACAAAGGTCAATTCCTCCAATTATTTATTCAGAAAATTTTAGTTATTCGTAGCTTAATCGAGGTTCCATAATGTCATCCATATTGTTGTCACCATAATATGCAAGGCTACAAAAGTACAAAAATGCTGAGCATGCATCAGTGACCCGTATGATAATATAATGTACGGTGAAATGTCGCGATCTGATATTCTCATATCCCGAACCATTGCCTCTCTAACTATATTTATTTATATAAAAAATTGTACGCGCGTGAGAAGTTATACTTTTTTGGCCTAATTAAAAATTAGTTTTTATTAATTGCATTCAAATCATCAATTTTAAAAAACTGTAAATTAATATTTATTAATAATAATAATAATAATAATAATAATAATAATAATAATATACATTTAAAGATGAAATTATAAAAAATAAAATTAAGAGAATAATATTTTAATTTGTATCAATAAATAATATCCAAAGAAAGCTGCAAGACGTTTATAAAGTTTGTCAGGATCATTTTTCTGGTTAACAATTTATACATGCCATGAAAACAAAGCTCCATAGAAATTGCGAAATTAAGTAAGTAGCTACTTTTCAAAGTAAATGTTTTAATCTTATTCATATCTTGTGTTACTAAATTATTATTCTAAGATGGTTAAATCATTTCAGAATCCCAGATTTCGTGATAACTAAGAATATGCATGGAATGCAGACGTCATTTTCATCATTAAATTTCAAATAGTACCTATAACAGCTACTGCAAAATTAGAGAAAAGTAATAACTTTTATTATTTATAAATAATATGTATCATTTGTATATATAATTCTATCTTTCTCTGCTAAATTACGTTGAATGCAATAACAAGACATCTAATTTCACTCCATCAGAAAATAGATATTGAATAAATCACCCATAGAAATGATTCCCCGACCAAAACAGGTCATTTTAACCTGACTGAGGATAGGGCATACAAAATTAACCCACTCATACCTTCTGTAAAGGACGCAACCTAGAAACTGTACGAAATGCCCATCCCCACTCACAGTTAAGCACCTATTCGAGTGTGACCTCCTGAAAAGATAGAAGAAGGAGATAGGTACGCCACACTCCATCCAGGAGGCGATGAGAGACTAAGAACAGTGTAACAACACATCTTGTTTCATCCAACGGCTGGGAATTTGGAGTGAGATTTAACGACCTGAAATAACGACCAAGAATCCAACCCATACTCAACTACCATTGTGCTAATGACCGTGTAGTTGAAGCACGTTAAAATAGAGGAAAAAAAACCAAGACAACTCACATTGCTAACCTAATGTCATCTGTTGGCTAGTGTTTTATTGGGATAAGCTCTTTAATAATATCTGGTAAGGAATAGGTAAAACGTTTTCGTTGATTTTTCAAAATAGGAGAAATCGGGTTACTTAGTTTTTGCATTCAGGTTCATGCATAAAGACAATAAAGAGTAGGAAAAATAAGAACACGACAGTGGTACAGATCCAAAATAAGCTACGAATGCTCCTTAAAATAGATATAGAAATAATATGGATCCCTGGGCATAAGGATATTGCTGGTAATATATTAGCTGACTTGGCAGAAAGAGAGGCTACAAATAAAGAGCTGAGAGAAGAACAAGCGCTGACTGTCGCGGATGCACTAAGGCAGTGTAAGGAAGGACAATGGAGCTATGGGACGTTTTTTGGCGGTCCTAACCATAGAAACTCGCTAATATCAGAGTATCTACTTCAGAAAATCCACCTGAGCAAGAGCTGCCAAGAAACCTGAGAGAATCCTCTGTCAACTGAGGGTGGGACATACAAGGTTGACCCAAATGATCAAATTGACCCCATAACCACCTGCCCAATACGACTGCAGCGCAATGTAGCAGATATGGATACGATTTATCTGCAAAACACCTGCTGTTTGAGTGCCAGGAAATTTTAGACGGAAGTGGTCAGAGCCACAAAGTTTAAAAAAATGCCTGAATACAGAACAAGGGCTGAACTTCCGCAAGGAGCCAAAACAAGAGTTTGAATATGGTAGAAAAAGTTTATCAGTAAGACATCAAGAAAGTGAAAGAAGTGGCAGGATCGTTAGAACTAGAACATTCACTGATGACCTTAGATGTTCCAAGCGACTTTAAATAACCTGGGGAAAAATGGTGAAAAGTTATACTTCTTTGGTATTATTAAAAATTAGTTTTTATTAATTTTATTCCAATAATCAATTTTAAAAAACTGTAATTTAATATTTAATAATAATAATATGTACATTTAAAAATATAATTGTTAAAAATAAAATTAAAAGAATAATATTTTAATTTGTACCAGTAAATAATATCCAAAGAAAGCTGCAAGACGTTTATACAATTTGTCAGGATCATTTTTCTGGTTAACAATTCATGCATGTCATGAAAACGAAGCTTCATAGAAATTGCGAAATAAAGTAAGTAGCTACTTGTCAAAGTAAATGTCTTAATCTTATTGTTATCTTGTTTTGCTAAATTATTATTATAAGATGGTTGAATCATTTCAGAATCCCAGATTTCGTGATAACTAAGAATATGCATAGAATGCAGACATCATTTTCATCATTAAACTTCAAATAGTATAACAGCTACTGCAAAATTCGAGAAAAATAATAACTTAATTATAAATAATATGTGTCATTTGTATATATAATTATTTTTAATTTAAATATAAAAATAAATAAATAAGTAAATAAATACAACAAAAATTCAAATTACGCGCGCCAAGAAACCCAGTGGTTTTGCGGCTAACTTCATTTTGTTAATTTTTATCTCAAGATGGCCGCCCATCTAAAAACTTCATTCTCATCATTTTTTTATAACGCACCTAAAGAAGTATAACTTCAAAAATTAAACTTAAAAAAACTGCGCTATTTTAGTCAAAAAAATCTCTCATTACATGTCTCTCCTAATTCTATTTTTAGTGTTATTTTAAAAAAATATATTTTTCTTCTTTTATGACTTATTCTTTTGTATCAGTGGCTCCCAATGTATAGTTACCGAACCCCTGGAGGTACGTAGAGCTATCATCAGAGATCTGTGGTGGATCTTATGGATAGTTGAGGTTTATTACTCATTGCCCTGCTTTGTCTGAAGAAGAAAATCTAGCTTTCAACATTAAATTCTTATTTAGAACATCTTAAACTCAAAAAGCAAAAAAATAATGGAAGAAATAGAAATGTTGCCGCCTTTGTGTCAAAAGTACCAGGCTCCAATGTTTTTGATTGTATGGGTATATTTGTATTTATACATTTTAACAATGCTTAATTCGTATTTAAGCACAATGCTCATTGTGTTGTTTCATCTTTGATACGATATGTTTTTGAGGGTCCTTCATGGTAAAAATATTGAGAACCACTGTTTCGTAGGAACTCGGCGAAATGAATGAAGTATAGATTTAACGTTCTTTGAATTCCTTACTTGGTTTCACTTGAAAAAATTCTTTGAACTTTACTTACAAGAGCTAAGACAATACCTTCTAATTCAATCGATGATAAATATATCAAGTTTATGATTCCCGGTTACTAAAATTTACTAATTATAATTTCATTTTTATCAATCATAATATCAAAATTGTCCATTTTTTTAAAATGTCCATTTTTCCAATATTATTAGATCTTCTCAAAATTACTACATGTTAACAACACAGCCCTTTCCTTAGCTTTACCCAAGTCGAACAAAAAATAAATTCACTCACGTCTCGTTTTTGTGGAACTTTAAAATATATAGTATAAACGGCTTGAACAACAATAAAAGTGTAACACTCAAAACCGTTTTTTTTTTTATATTTTATCCTCAGTATTTATGTGCATGTATTTCAATTTGATGGTCGTATAAAAAGACGATGATAATAAATCGCATAAAAAGATTTCCGAACGCTTTTCAATCAAAATTTCCTAACGTCGAAAATTTGAATCGATCGCATCCGAAATGTCTAGGTGATGGGTTTGCTGAAGGGATTAGAAACTCGGACGGAATGGGAAAGATAAATAATGACGTCACGTCGTCGGTGTCGTCAACAGATGATTAACGATATACAATTTGATATACGTGTAATATATGAAAATTTTCAAATTGAAAAGCACAGCTATTCAATTTCAATTAGTTTTCAAGATTATATTTCGCGCCGCTCCAAGTAACGAGAATCTTAATAAAAACAATATAGAAAGATTC
Source organism: Sisyra nigra (assembly GCA_958496155.1). Lineage (NCBI taxonomy): Eukaryota > Metazoa > Arthropoda > Insecta > Neuroptera > Sisyridae > Sisyra > Sisyra nigra. Next base: position 7,666,958 of record OY292318.1, read on the forward strand.
ATATCGAGGTAGCATAATATTTGTTGTATGACTGTAATATGGTTTTATTTGGTTCTCGGCTTGTTAACGTTACATTTAGATACAAATTATAGCATTGACTTAGATTGAACAGTTTGGTAACTGGTTGTACTCGTTGCAGAACTAATCAATCTTACGGTTTTGGTCTTCTCAAAGCATGCAAGTACAAGATTAAGCCAACCAAAGCAATTTCTACTTGTAACAATTAGTTCAATGATATAGTCTTGGATGGATATTTCTTTTTGTGTTTAAAAAAAGCACTAAAATAAGTGGATGTTAAATCACTGCCAGTAAGCTTGGTAGACATAAGTTCAGAACATTTGGTAGAGTTATGGACAATATAAGAAAAAAAGTGGTTGCGTGTACTAATGTACGCGCGTGGCTTCATTAAAAATTAGTTTTTATTAATTGCATTCAAATAATCATTTTTAAAAAATTGTAAATTAATATTAAATAATAATAGTAATATAAAAATTTAAAGATATAATTATTAAAAATAAACTTAAGAGAATAATATTTAAATTTATATCAATAAATAATATCCAAAAGGAAGCTGCCAGACGTATATAAAATTTGTCAGGATCATTTTTCTGGTTAAAAATTTATGCATGTCATGAAAACGAAGCTTCATAGAAATTGCAAAATACAGTAAGTAGCTACTTATCAAAGTAAATGTCTTAATCTTATTCATATCTTGTGTTACTAAATTATTATTCTAAGATGGTTGAATCATTTCGGAATCTCAGATTTCGTGATAACTAAGAATATGCATAAAATGCAGACGTCATTTTCATCATTAAACTCCAAATAGTAGGTATAACAGCTACTGCAAGATTCGAGAAAAGTAATGACTTATTTATTAATAATATGTGTCTGTTGTATTTATAATTATTTTTAATTAAAATAAATAAATTAGTAAATAAATAAAAAAAATTCAAACTACGCGCGCCTAGTTAAAAAAAACCAAGCGGTTTTGCCGCCAACTTCATCTTGTTAATTTATGATGATAAAATAGAACGCTACTAATGCTTCTAAGACCGCATAACGATGCAGACGTCATTTTCATCACTAAACTCAAAAACGTAGGTATAACAGCTACTGCAAAACTCGAGAAAAGTAATTACTTATTATTTGATAATATGTCATTTGTATATATAATTATTTTAATTTATATATAAAAATAAATAAATAAAACAAATATTCAAATTACGCACGCCAAGTTAAAAGAAACCGAGTGGTTTTGCGGCTAACTTCATTTTGTTAATTTTTGTCTCAAGATGACCGCTCATATAAAAATTTCACTCTCACATATTTTTTCATAACGCGTATAAAGAAGTATAACTTCAAAAAATTTTTAAACCCCTAAACACAACTTTCTAGTAGCTATATTCAAATAGCAAATATTTAATTTATGATAAACATACAAATAGTTAACACCTTTATCAATGGCTTTAACAGTCGAAGAAATTTTCATTAGTCATGCTTTCGTAGTCTAGTTTTGACATTTGACATTTATTATTGAAATCATTAAAACCCTCGAAACTTTTGAACCACAGTACGAAATCTTAAGTTCACTTCAAAACTATTACGTAAGTCCGATTTAAGCTTGAGTTTTGATATTTATTTAACTTTCATGACATGTTTATTTCAATGTTGCATATAAACAATACATTTAGTCGTTTTATATAAAGATATCTACATTATACGGTCAGGAGCTTTTAGTTTCCGATAGGACACATTCACAGAACTGGAACATCGAGTGCTAGAATATTTCTATCTACATAAGTCTGGGCTAGAATCGATTTTTAAATAAGTTTATGAGCCTTAAATAAAGGAGACTTCAATGCGCGTAGAGAATTTTGACATTTTGAGTGATTTTTTTAAATAAAAATCTTTAGATATCCCTCAAATTAATGGTTGTTAATCATATAAAAATCTGAGCATGTCTTTGATTATTTTCATTATTTCATCCTTATTCAAGTTACTTAATGAGATAAAAAAATAATATTCATAGATCTGTCCCAAAAACCCGACAAAATAGATCATCAAAACTCAAAGTTCTACAAGACAAGCCCGTTTATATTGTCACAGTCTAAGGAGCAAAGAAAATATGGGGAGTGTCGCCATTTTGTGAGTTCAGGGTTGGCGCCTGCTCGTTAAACTGTCTCAGCCGTGGGTGTGCCAAGCCTACCAACCAGTCAATGGGGAGCAACGTTGTTTTAGAATGGGAAAGACTTTACATCTAGAAAGTTCTTAAGAGGTTGGACCCCCGTGGCGCGAAGAGTTTGACCAAAAGTATTACTCAGTGTATGAGAGAGAGGACAATCTTTCCGGAAGTTTCTACCCGTAATTTTTATGGATAAAAAAAGGATAGAAGAGGAACAATAAAACGAATTGTTCCAAGAAGAATAGAAAATTCTAGAATGTAATAAGTGGGAGAGAAATTTTATAGAGAGATGACCGAAATCCTATATAAGCCCCGGACAAAGATAGGCGAGTCACTAGTCAGTCATAAATAAATCACCAACACAGTCATAAATAAATTGCCAACAGTCACAAAAAAATCGTCAACGTGAGTGATAAATAAATCGTTAACAGTGAATCGCGAGTGTAAAATTAATTGTTAACAGTGCAATGCATATAGTGAAAATTAAACAGAAAGTGACAATTAATGACAACAAATCTTAGAACCCGTAAAAACGTTACAATATAATTTTTGGTTAAAAGATATATTTGGATCACTAGAAGATATCATTGCTTACCATACAGCCTCAGAAAGATTCAAATCAAAAGAACACCAATTTACCTACAACAAAAGAAAAACAAACATTTAGTAAAAAGCAAACAAAAAATTACCATCAAACTTTTCAAAAGCTTTAATATATTTATGAATATATGGTAAAGCTCATTATGAAAAAAAACCCAATTGACACTTAATTCTAATATCTTTTAAGCACACTAGATTGAAACCAATGACATATTGAGATTGAATATTCATCCCCTATAGTTAAAAATCTATAGGATCGATCTACTTTGTGAAATTAGGACAGTGGGTATATAAATTACAATTGGAAATTCTTTTAAATATTTACGAAAGCTGTCTCGTTGAGTCTCTGATATATTATAGAATCACCTTTTATGTAAGTGGCGAAAAAATAACGAGTTATAAATATTAACTTTGTTATAAAATAAAATATTAGAAACGTAGACATTTGAAAGTATAAGAAATAAGACAAGATGGTTGAAGATGTATAAAATTCCAAACAATATACTTATAAATATTTTTTTTTTGGGTACTCCAAAGCTTTTTACAATAGTCATTAGAGATTTACTACTCGACCTAAATTTCACTTTAAACCAAGTCAAACTCAAGACTACAAAACAAAATATCAAGAATAGTTCGTTTACATAAAATGTCAAACTACTTGACTCTTGACTTGATAAATTCCTTTTTTTTAATAGATGACACTTTTTGCCTAGTCGGAATTATGGTTGGGCAGACACAGTACGGAAGCTGACTTAAAGTCAGCTTTATCTGTCACAGGATTAAGGTCAGGATGATGGTTCTAATTTTTTTTAATTACATTGGATATTAATCCTCAGCTAAATCAGCATATGTCGTCTATACTGGAAAGCGGCAGAAACGACGGAGCACATTTTGTGCTTATGTGAGTGCAGCATTTCGGAAAGACGGATATGACACCTGGCGAGATAGCAATGGCAACTCCTAGGCAGGTGCTGGCTTTCTTTAAAAGCCTGATCCTCCTAGTTAATACAGAGGGTCGCATCACAATAGACCTCATTGGTCGCAGTGATAAAGGGAAGAAATATCTTAAAACTTCTAGTACGGAAAAAAATCAGCATGCCTCTTTCTCTAGAACCCTCCTTGATTCTTGGAAATTGCAGCCTCCACTTCTGGAATTTCTAGGCTTTAGCCTCTAGACTCCATTTCTAGCTGTAACGTACCACGGAGCATTAGTCAAAAGTCACAGAGCTCTATTCTGTGTAACTTTTACTTGTTTTATTTGGTCCCTGGATGCTGTGTTCCAGAGCTCATTTCAATACATCCAAACAGGTCTAACGGCTTGAAAATATAGCAGTCGTTTCAGATGCATGGATAGAGTCCTGTTTTCGATAAGCCATTAGAGCTGCTTAACGCGAATACGAAGTCGAGCTGTGAGACCTGTGATGTGTTTGTTCCAGGTAATTCTGGAGTCCATTGCTAGACCCATCCATTTAATTTTTTTCACTCTCGTCACTGTTCTTCCATCCAGAGTTATTGGAAAGTGATTTGTTTTTATTTTAAGGGTGAAATTTATTTCTTTGGATTTCTCTTAGTTTAGAGCAGTGGTTCTTAACCTGGATTTGATTGAACCCCAGGGGTTCGGAAGAGGTCAAAACACACACCCAACTCATATAATGTATATGCATTTATAGATCCCTATACTTAGAATTTGAAAAAATCTTTAAAATGTTTTATGTTTCTAATTAAGAAGGGTTCCGGTGAATGTACATATGAAACTGGTGGTGGTCAGTACCTCCAACAAGGTTAAGAACCACTGGTTTAAACGAACTCTACATTGAATGCATTTCTAATTAAATATATAAGTAAGTTTACATTAAGTTAAATATAAACCTACTGGTACCTGAATAGGAGAAGATTAAACACGAATTTTTTATTTACAGCTATCCTGTAGGAACCATACATGACTTATAGTTAAATAATCGAAATATGCAATCTTCGATCTATAGACTCGATTCATAGATCCTTATGAAAAGTTACGATAAAAAGTGGTAAAATATTGTCATTATTTCTTCATTGCCACTGACTTGTAGATTTATATACAAATATTCGCTTTAATTTAATCTTATATGTAAGAAACCAGTGGCAATTTGTTGGCAAACTGAAGTTTCTAATTCGTCACCAGTTGATTACTGCAACGTCTAACATAGTCGATGCAAAAGTTCATTTTTCAAGATTCTCATCGTTTATTTCTTATTTCAGGTTAAAGCAACTGCGGTCAAAGGTTAATAAATCTGTCTTAGCTTACAATCAAACAAATATAACAATTTCTTCCAACGAATCAATATGGCTAGACAATATTGTCCATAATTAATTTATACACCAATTTTCAAATGAAATGCATTCTCAGATTAAATTATTTACCATCCCCGTCCAACGTTTCATCAAACCACCCACCCACCACCGACATATCAATCTGCAAGCCGTTTATAAATTCGTGCAGAATTAATTGTTTGCAAAAGTCATTTTTCTTCATAACTTTCTTTGCCCAAGTTTATTCAGCTTTATTTTCTGTTGTCGCTATTGATTCACCGCTCGTCTATATAATATCGTCTTACTTACATATTTTCCTCTAACTTAATTTTTAAAATAATTTTCTCGCTTTTTTTCTTCGTTTTAATTAAAATTTTCTACCACCGCCAAACACAAACATTCGTAATTTACACAATTTTCTTTTTGTATCATCCGAGTGTTTTCCTGGAATATAAAATAATAATAAAATTTAATTAAAGATGTTTATTGATGTTTGAGGGGCACGGTTTATGTTTGCCAATATTTTATCTGAGAGTTGGTTGTTGATTTATGTTTGTAGCAATTAAGGGAAAATTTGTGACAATAATTGGCCAATAATTTGAGAGCAAAAAAATCGCAATCGTTAAGTGTTCATCATTAAAAATGGTGACGGCTTTAAAAACCCGAATGATACGATAACAATTTCGAGTTCATTATGATTAATTTTTCATAAATGCATTTCAATTGGTAGGAATGTAAAGTCTACAAATAGCATTATAGCAATAAACCATTTTTGCGTCAATATTAATTTTATTGATGGTCATAGACATGCACAGAAATTCAACATTTAGGGCTATTTATCAACATAATTTATAGCAATGGGAACTAAACTGATATAAATCTATTTTGTTAAGGTTTCAAACTAAGTTTCAAACCTTGTCATCAACTTACCGTGTTGAATTTGCCTTGAAGATAAGTACAAACATAAATCATTAATTTTCTCTTCTGGATGAGTTTATATTTGGTTCATCGTAAGTTGATAATAAGATTTGGCTATTACATTGGTCTTTACTTTTACTTTTACTGGGTCTATACAAAAATAATCTAAGAAAACTCAAGAGGAAGAGAGAAGAATGGATTAAAATAAAACACAAATGATGTCAAAATTAATTTTCTATATTAATGGTTGTAAAAACTTTGAAAATGGAGTTTTAAAATTTTTGGCTATTATATAAGGTGTTTATTAAAGTACCAGACAGTTTATCAACAGAATTAAAATGCTACAAAGTTTATTAATATATAGGTATATATATATATATATATATATATATTATATAAATAAAATTATAGCTGCTTTCCAATGTTCGCTTTTAACTCAAAAACTACTGGATAGGTTTTGATCAATTTTTGTTTTTTTATACTTCTTATACACTTGGTCCTTATCTTAAAAAATAATTTACACAATATCTTTATTAAAAACAAAGTAATTAAAGTTTTAAATAATGCGATTTTTACAAGCAAAACGCGTTAAGCGGGCATTTTTCGTCGCTTTGATAGAGTGGGGCAAACGTTTTAGTTCGCATGAGCTGCAGAGATAGTGTTTCTCCTTCCACTGCCTACTGATTATTTCATATTTGAGCCGCTCCGTGCACACATCGATTGACTCCGTAATGCAAAAAGTTGAGTAAATTGATAAAATAGAATTCTGAAATACATTGTCTCTTAGAGCTGTTATTACTTATTAGAAAAATTTATTTCGGATATATTCGGATATTTAGACATGAAAATTTGTTAATGTTGAAAAAGAGGAGTTAATCGATGTGTGCACTGACCGGCTCAGCTTAGCGTAGACTTAATAGTTAATGCAGTTCGCGAGATATTAGATTAATTTTAAAAATTCTCTTTTAGCATTTCTTATGTTTTACTGTAAATACAAATTCAAAATACATTTTTAAATAACAGCCGTTACAATAATCAAATTACACTTCAACACGACCTGTTATTATTGTATATATTTTTTAACGAGAAAGAGTTTTTTTTTAATTGCTCCTTAAATATTCTTATCGGATCCGCAATTGCTCCAGGTGTATAGTTAATAGTTAACTAATAATTTTTTTTTAAAATTTTTTATCTTAAGAATTAAAATCGCTATAAAACCCAAAATATTTTTAATTTAAATGCATGTTTTTTTTTAATTGTCTGCTTTTTTTCATTACAAAAATAATTGAGTCAATTTTTGCAATATTTTTAATAATTAATTGTTTGTAACTATTTATACATGTATTGTTGTATTATGCCGTCATAAATTGCCGTTGGATCTTATAAACATGAATAGTTTAAAAATTGAAATACTCATCAACTATTTCCACATTTGGAGCAATTGCGGATACGGAAAGAGTGTTTAAGGAACAATTTTTTTGGAAAAAAAGTTATTATTTTGGATTATATAGCAATTTTTATTTTTGAATTTACAAATTTTTGAAAAATTAAGTATTAATTAACTAATAACCATACACTTGGAGCAATAGCGATTCTGCAGGAGCAATTTTTTGGCATATACAGTATAAATCGTTTATAACGACACTGGATCTAATGAACAACCGGTTGTAACGTACAAAACCTTCGGGCCCCGTGATATGTCTTAGATAAGACGATACATGCGATACATATCGGTTATAGTGAATATCGCTTATAACAAACGAAATTTGACGGTCCCCTGAAGTTCGTTATAAACGATTTCTTCTGTAATTAAAAATGTTTTACGCTAAGTTCTATCCGGTTATTTTTAATATATTTTTGCTTTCAATTTTTTAAATGTTTTTCCTCTGTAAATTAAATATGTTCTTAACATAATAACCTACGGAGACGACGTCGCGAGTATCAGCTGTTGATGTGGAAGAAATATTCAAAATTATAAATCATATATTCTCTTTATACCTTGTGGAGAATGAAGATCTTCCCCTTCAAAATTTTGAAAGCACGAACTTCAGAACCTAAAAATATCTTTTGGAGTCTAATGGACGAAGTATATCTACTTAACTTCGAAAATAGTTAAATGCAATTGCATTACAAAAATGTGATTAAAATTCGATTTTTTCAAATATTAACAGTATATAACCTTTTTAATCACATATCTTAAGACATTGCATAAAATCAAATAAAGACCTTCAAAAACTGTAACCCATACAAATTAGAGAGTACGATACATGAACGTCGATATGGAGTAAAAAAGGAAAAACAGCCCTTTTTTTCAATTTCGATAACATCTCACAAGTCTTAGCAAAAAAAATCGAGTAAGTAACTTAGTCATAAAAGTGTTCCGTATTTTGTAAAGGATTGTAAACCACGGTCTGCTCTACAATATTATCGTACTTTACAGTCGAAACAGATTGCATTACGAAGTAAGAAACTCAACTCAAGACATTGTTTCCGCAGTAGCATGTGAACGACCACGATCACGTTTTGTAGCATGAAAACAGTTAAAATATATCGCTTTAATATATTACCTTTTTAATATCAAATAACTTCACTGATAAAATTGATTTTTAATAATTTCCCAACAAAAAACGAAAACGAAAAAGGTCTGCCATTTCTTATTGTGAGTTTTTTTTTTAAATATCAAATTAAATATTTTCTTCACAACATTTTCTTGTTCAGTAAAACTTGACCAATTAAGTTTATTCTTATAACAGCTTATAAAACATACTCTCATCTTATTTTTAAAAGAATCAAATTATTAAAATAAATAAAAATAAAAAAGACTTCAACGCTCAATAAAGCGACGAACCTCTAAGATTTCAACCCTCACAAAATCTCCTAAAACAATCCTAATACAAACTTTTTTCAATTTAAATTTATCCTACTAAGCTTAAACAATGAAGTGAGAAAAGCATAAAATAAAATAACAAAAGCCTTCATTTTAATACACGATTATAAAAAAGACCGCAACAGCTTTGAAGCTTTCAAGACCAACTGAATGAAAAGTCCAGTGAACTATTAAACGATATAACAGCATATATAAAAGAGAATGAAATACAATGACTGTACGAACGGTAAAGAAGGTTTCATGTGTTGTAACTCGTTTAAATACGATTTAAAATTATCTAATTCCTTTAGCTTTACACTCACTCCAATCCCGGTTAACGAGTTTTTATTTAAATTTATCAAAGTATTGAGAGAAAAAATATTTAAATACTGAATTAAAAATTACAATGAATTTTCTTTACATTACATAGTATAAAACTAAGTCGTTCCCGCTGTCTGTTACCTTAGATCTTCAAAACTACACAATGGATTTTTATGCAGTTTTCAGCAATTGGTAGAGTGATTCAAGAGGAAGGTTTGTAGGTATAATACATTCATATTATAGTAGAAAAAAGTCGGGAAATTTAAAGATTTATAATGTGAGGTCATAATCAAAATATTTTTGGCACTTAAATTGCAAACGCTGGCTTAACCTTACGAGATAGATCAAATGTATATGCAGCGAAATTGTGTATCTTAAAAAGATTGATAAAAAAGTCCGCGACGGTATATGTCTATCTCTTAAGGATAACCTACAGAATCCATTTTTATCTTTCACATATTACAAAAAAATTATTGGTTATTTACCAAGCTATTGTAAACAAAACAATATTATTCCTTATCCAATTAAATACATTAGATACGTTGTGCATTTCATGTAGATCAAAATTGCCCTTTACAGCATATCATAAAAATGAATATCTTAGAAGATATCACAGATTTAAATAGCGTTGGCAGAGCGACTGGATATTTTACGTTGTACGTAGTGGCTGTTTCATTGGTATCTTCTTTTATATTATATGTAAATAATTTGTTGGTCCTTATCTAAGATTAGAACTCGAAAATTCTGCATTAACTGAGCTCAAATTTCGACACAATATACATACAATCCACTTCCAGATTCTAGAATGTTTTATCTATATTTCGCGTCCAGTATTCGTCGTAGTATTATATGTATTTGTCTATGATTTTTCCATAATTAACTACACAGTATGTATCTATGTATAAGAAAAATCAACAATGGTATTACAATTAAATATTTAATGAATTTCATATTGACGGTAAATTAATTTAACAATAAAAACAACAGTCTTAATAAAAATTTAAAAAGGTAACAATGAAAATTCAAAATTACTTGCTATTGTCTTAATATTTTTTTATTACCCTGCCGAAAATCAAATTAAATCTAAAACTAGCTGTACCCGGACTTCGTTCCCGTAAACTCCGTAATACTACTCATAAAACTTTTCAATGTGTAATTTTTTAAGATCCGCCATGGACATGAACAAATAGATTACAATGAAGCCTACAGGCTCCTTTTTATTCATAAAATATATCTTCTATGTAGCAAAATAAAAACTTGAAATTTGGTAACGAAATTCGAAATTATGGTTCTTGGTAGCGTTTTTATTGCTTTAGTATTTCGATTTGATCATACCTTTGTTTAGCTCCTAATGTAAAATTTGTTTACGTAATAAACGAAATCACTCATTTACAACTTTAATTTTTGTTTTTTATGTTTTTTTTGAAGTTATACTTCTTTAGGCGCGTTATGAAAAAATGATGAGAGTGAAATTTTAAGATGCGCGCGCATTTTCAGCCAAAAAAGAACAAAATGAAGTTAGTCGCAAAACCATTGGGTTTCCTGGCGTGCGTAATTTGAATTTTTGTTGTATTTATTTTCAAATTTATTTATTTTTATATTTAAATTAAAAATATTTATATATACAAATGACACATATTATTAATAAATAAGTTATTAGTTTTCTCGAATTTTGCCGTAGTTGTTATAATTACTTTTTGAAGTTTAATGATCAAAATGACGTCTGCATCGCGGCGCGGTTTCAGAAGCATTTGTAGCGTTCTATTTTATCATCATAAATTATCAAGATGAAATTGCCCGCAAAACGGCTCGGTATTTTTAACTAGACGCCCGTAATTTGAATTTTTGTTGTATTTATTTTCTAATTTATTTATTTTTATATTTAAATTAAAAATTATTATATATACAAATGACACATATTATTAATAAATGAGTTATTACTTTTTTCGAAATTTGCAGTAGCTGTTATACTATTTGAAATTTAATGATGAAAATGACGTCTGCATTCCTTGCATATTCTTAGTTATCACGAAATCTGGGATTCTGAAATGATTCACCAATCTTAGAATAATAATTTAGTAACACAAGATATCGAATAAGATTAAGATATTTACTTTGACAAGTAGCTACTTACTTTATTTTGCAATTTCTATAAAGCTTCGTTTTTATGACATGCATTATTTGTTAACTAGAAAAATGATCCTGACAAATTTTATAAACGTCTGGCAGCTACCTTTGGATATTATTTATTGATACAAATTAAAATATAATTCTCTTAATTTTATTTTTAATAATTATATCTTTAAATATACATATTATTATTATTAAATATTAAATTACAGTTTTTTAAAATTGATTATTTGAATAAAATTAATAAAAACCAAATTTTAATGATATCAAAGAAGTATAACTTCTCACGCGCGTACATAAGTACACGCAACCACTTTTTTTAAAATTTTGATTGTTACTTTAACAGTAAAACTGTGAACGTTTTACCTTAAACGAAAAACATTATCACTATACGAAATCGGTTTAAGAAAAAAAATAATTAAGAATTGATAATCTTTTTGATCAACTTTTTTGAATCAAGATTGAATTTAAACGAAATATAAAAAAAAATTGGGATGGAGGTTTCTATTAATGAATTAGTCTAATTTAATTATGTCCAGTAAAGCGGGCGGGTATCAGCTAGCTTAACATATATCATGTATGGTATGTTACTAATGGTGTTTCATTTAAATTAATTTAAATTATCTAAATTGTTTCATTTCTCTTTGTTTTTAATTAGAAACACATCAAAGTTTTGACAAATGAACATTAATGATGCAACAATGCGATAACTGCATCAAAACTTCAACTATAACTTGATTTATTTGATAAAATTATCTTCTTGTATGTACAAACAGAAATGTGAAATTTTCAAATTAAATTTAGGCGAGTTATTGTATAATGAAATAATTTTATTATTCAAAAAATTCGAGTTAATTGTGTGTAGAAAGGTGTGACCAGTTGTTCTTGGTGCAACCAGTATATATATAATCAATAGCCAAAGCTCGCTTGCGCCGTCTACGAGGGTATACACACTCATTAGTGACAATGGCGACAGTGACAAAGATCGTAAGTGCAGCTTTCACATTGCACGTTTCAATTTTATGACCATCGAATATCGAAATTGTGTGCGATTTAAGGAAAGTGGTTCTAAATCGAAAGAGATAAGGCGTTTCAAATCATATCGAATGATAAGTTGTGGCATCTATATGTGGCAATCCAAACTAGCTTAAGTCTAGCACAATTTTGGCCAATTCTTAAAATTTTTCCTAGAACTTGAAGTAAATTCAAGTCAAATTTAAATCAAATAACTTGAAAATTCTAGTAGTTAGTCTCAAGCTCTACTAGCAAAAGCTAATTACCCATATCGAGTGCCACAATTATAAATCACAATCTACATTAACCGCGAACTCGTACTGTATGGAATATAAAAATCAAAAATATTTCCAATCAATTCTTCAATTTCCCACCCCTTTTTTCATTTCATTTGGCTTGTTTTATGTAGAAAAATCAACATGTCTGTAATTAAAAATATAATTTTGCATAATGCCACGAATATATTCATGAAAGGGATTAGGAAAAATTGAATGAAAGCTCGAAGAAAAAAATGTGTGGTACAAAAACGAATGGAAAATAAGTGGGATATTTAAAATGGATTAATTAATTTTAAACCCCTGTTATATTTAGTTTAAATGAAACAAATTTATTTTGGTACAGAGACAATAAATTTTTGATGTTGATCGTTTGAACCACAAATAGTTTTAGTTTTCTCTTTATTACTCAATTTTTAATGGTAATTATACGAGGGTTGTTCAATAAGTACTTAAAAAAAGATAGCAAAACTATTTTGAATAATTTTTTTTTTTTATTTTTAAACATAACTCCTTTGAGTATCCTTACTAATATTATAAACGTGAAAGTTTGTAAGAATGGATGTTTGTTGCTCTTTCACTCAAAAAGTACTGAATGGATCTGGATGAAATTTGGCATAAATATAGATTATAAACCGGTTTAACATATAGTACACTTTATATCCAGAAAAAATGTACGGTTCCCGTGGAATAGATATTTTTTTGTTTTTTACAGAGCAAAAGATTAACTTCTTTTTTTGTAATGTGGTAGTTTAGGGGCCAGAAAATGATAAAGATTACTTCTCATACCGAAATAATAAACGGTTCCCATGGGATAGCAAAACAAGTATGTATTCTATTAGAACCGTGTATTTAAAAGCAGTTTCATGAAAACCCACGAAATAGAGTCTTAACTCATTTTCCTGAAGAAGATTTGATCTACTTTTTACTCAGGAGAGATGTACTATTCCCGTGGGATAGATATGTTTTTTGTTTATCACAGAGTTATAGATTGATTTGATTTTTGCAATGTGGTAGTTTGGGGGAGAATGTTATAGCTTACTTTTAAGACTAGAATAATGCATAGTTCCCATGAGATGGCAAAAAAATTATACCCTACAGGAACCGTACATTTAAAAAGTTTCGGTAAAGTACGTGAAATAGAATTTTAACGCATTTTCTTCCAATTTTACACAATAACGAAAGAAATCTCGTTTAAATTTAAAATTGATATTTACGGGAAAATAAATATGAATTTCAATTTAACACTCGGTGAAATTAATAATGAAATTTTTTTAAATATTTGAAGTTTTTTCATTGTTCATTGTCGAAGATATTAATTAGAAACAAACGTATTAAAATAATAAACTAAAAATTTCAAAAAGTTAACAATTACTTAACGGAACAAATTTTAATGAAGTTTTGCTAAAGATCCTGTAGGATAGCTACTAATCTATCTATTCTTTTAAGGGAACATCCATTAATTACGTGAGGCGTTCAGGGGCCGATGGGATCGAGCCAAATCTTATCTAATCTTACTTTGTGGAAAGGGAAGGTCTCGCAAATATCACGTATTTTTTTGTTTTGAAAAATATCACTTTAGATTTCGGGTTGGGGGAAAGATATATGCCAAATATCAGGACATCTTACTAGAGGGGAGAGGATGGGATTTCAAAAATTGCAAAAAACGCCTTGCGCAATTAATGGATGCCCCCTAAAATAGCTGTAAGGGTTTTAAATGACATTTGGTATGAAAGATTTTCAAGTCCTAAGGGAAGAAATACAAGTAGTTTTTTACTAAAAATCGTATAGAAGCTGATGTGAGACAGCTAACATCTCTTTCTTGAAAAGTAGTTTTACGAATTTTCTTGAACTTTCTTTGGATCTAAAGCCTGAAAGTCTCTAAAATCTAAAGTCTATCTATCATTTATTTCTGTCAAAATAGATTAGTAATTTTTATATTTCTCTATGAACGTAAGGAATCTTTTAATCGATCCTTTAAATTTAGATACACTCAGCAAAGCGCGCGGGTATCAACTAGTACTTTTATAATAGTATTTTATAATATACTTTAAGCATAATAATATATTTTAACAACAGTTTTTCCAAGATTCTTAGCCCATTCAAAAGGTAAGATTTTGAAAGTTACCCAAATAAGCATTTATTTGGAAGATGACTCTTTCGTTCACCCCAAACCGTTATCGACCAAGCTATTTCTAAAAATTTGGTAATTATAAATAAAATTTAAACAAAATGGAAAACCGACTTCAAAATAAATAAAAAATCTTAAACAAAAAATGCACTGAAATATAAAAAAATAATTGCGTATCCTAGCAGTGTCTACAACTTAAAAATAATTATGATGATATAATGTACAACTATTGTTATTTTTGGAGTTGGTGTCAGCCAAGGAAATACGCCTATATTGGTACTTAGCAATAAACGAGAATACCTTATGAAAATTATTTTTCAAATGAACTTTTATACAATGTACTAGTACTGTGACAGTATCTGGTGACCTTTAAACTAAAAAATACCAATAACCAAATAAACCTTTTTACAAATTATTTTTAACCCCTTATGAGTGGAGTTTTTTTTTATAAAAAATGGATATTAGATTAATTTAAAATTATGTTCAACCAATAAAAAAAAGAAATACCAAATCAGATCACCCAGTCAAAAGTTCTGAGGTAACAAAAAAAAAAAAAAAAAAAATACAGTCGAATTGAGAACCTCCTTTTCTTGAAGTTGGTTAAAAATATTGTTAAGAGCCAAATCTGGTAAACATGTGGGAAATTGGAGTTTTAATCAAAGTATTACATCTCTGAAAATATCAATTGAAAAATCTTTTACCTATTCACTGCTATTATCGAGAGTTATTCATCCCTTTAAGGTTCAATACATCTCAATCATCCCCTTACGACTCTCTACTGATCGTTTTAATGGGTATCAAATACTTGTTACTATTACACAGTTTAATTCAAAACCAAATTACTATTGAAATCACTTCAAAGCTCATAGGACAAAATCCGCTGAACTGCAATTAATCCCACCGCCACCAACTCATATCATATCACCCAGTTATTGAGAACAGAGCAATTCACTAGGTATAAGATTTCGAAACACATTTGGACAAGGTGTTCTTTTTTGATTGGCGTTTGAAATTCCCAACGGGCTAGACCTGGATGTAGTTGGTAATATTTCTCTCGACATTATTTCTCGTAGGGAAACATCGGAACGATGTTGTAGATATAGCTTAGAAAACGAGGAATGGTTAATATTTGATAGTGGTTAATTTAAACGGTGAATTAATTATGTGTTTGCTTTCATAAGGCTAATTTTGAAATCTCTGATTTAAATGGGATTTGCTTTTAGTTAAAAATAGAACGAAAAAATGAGAAAAACATTGTTGGTTATTACTCGGTATCCGGATTAAAATTTATATTCAATACAAGCTGATCCCTGCCCGCTTAGCTGAGCGTATCTAAATTAAATGGATTGAATAATAGAAACCTTCATTCCAAAATAAGAAATTCAGCAACTTTAACAAAAAAGACAGATAGATATTTCTAGATCTTTGATTCATAGAAAGTTGATGAAAATCCGATAAACTACTTTTCCAGGAAGTGATTCCTTATAGCTATCTAGAAGAGCTTTCTTATAGATTGTATACGTTTTTATGAATATTATAAAATACCTTAACTTGTGTTCCTTAAGTAGCAATAAAATTTGAAAATGTTGAACGTATTAAATATTTACCTGAGTTTTTCGCCAAGTTCAAATTTTTTAAGTGTTACAAAAGTTGGGTAAGTGGAGTAATTGTTGACTGTTTAAATATATAATAATTAACACGCTTATTTCTAAAATTTATAGACATTCGAAAATTAACAATGAAAGAAGTTTCAATGTTTCAAAAATTTTCATTATTAATTTACCGATGTTATCGAATGTTATATTAAAAATCATATTTTGCTGTAGAAATTGTAATTTTTCTTTAAACTTTTTTGGAGTGATTGTGTAAAAACTCTATTTCACAAACTTTAAGGAAAGCTTTTCTAAAAACACGATTCCTACAGGATAAGTACACTTGTTATGCTATCTTTTGAAAACCGTGCATTATTCTAACATAAGAAATAATATATATGCTTCTCTGACCTCTCAACTACTCTATTGCAAAAAATCATATCAATCTTTTGTTCTGTGAAAAACAAAAACATATCTATCCCACGGGAGTAGTACATTTTTCCTTGATAAAAAAGAGATCAGGCCTTCTTGAGGATAATGCGCTAGAACTCAATTTCACGAACTTTAACAAAAATTCTTTTAAATACGGGGTTCCTGTAAGATACAATTGTCTTGTTATCCCACGGAAAGAGTACAATTATGTCGATTTTTTGCTCTATGAAAAACAAAAACGTATCTATCCCACGGGCTCGTACATTTTTCCTGGATAAAAGGTAGGCCAATCCTCCTTGAGGAAAATTTGTTAAAACACTTATTCATGAACTTTTACGAAACTCCTTTTAAATACTCAGTTTCCAAAGTATACGATTCCTATCCTATCCTACGGGAACCGTGCTATATTCTGACATAAAAGGTAGCCTATATTTATTCTCTGACTCTTAATTAACCACCACATTGTAAGAAATTATGGTAATTTTTGGCTCTGTGAAAAATAAAAACATCTATCCTACGGGAACTGTAAATTTTTCCTGGATAAAAATAAGACTGTATGATAAGAAAATTATTTTTTGCCTTGAGGACCTTATGAGTTATTACTCTTAATACATTATCATTAGCTAAAAACGTTTAGTTCCAGCATGATTTTTTTTGAACTAGTTTTTCTATTTTCCCATTGAAATGAGAAATTTTTCCGAATTAAAACGTATTCTAGATAATGATTCGCATAGTTAGCTATCATCATTCTTAAATATCACCAAAATCCATTTTCAACTAAAAATGTATAGTTTATAGATAATTTTTTGCTCCAACCCGTTCAATTTCCCGGGTAAATGAGACATTTTCCCGTAATAAAAAGTATTCTATTTAATGACTCAGATTTTCATTTATCATCATACCAAATTTTATTAAAATCCGTATTTATTTGGGTAAGAATTAATAATATGTTTCTAAAAACAATTTCGCAAATAATGAATTATATTTGAAACAACTTTAATAACCATTAAAAAGGTTATAGTGGGCCAACTTTAAAAGATAGACATATGTCGTTGTGGACTTTTTTGTAGAACTTTTTAAAAGGAACAATTTTGCTACACATAATTTTTGCGTAACTTTAACCATTTACGCAGGGCAGGCAAAAAACTACAATTTTCCTGGTTTTTGCAACATTTTCCATCGATGCTCTGCTTATATTGGTCTTAGAGTGATCTTATATAGCCTTAAGCCTTCCTAGATAATTAGGCTATCCAACACTAAAAGAATTTTTTAATTAGAAATAATAGTTCCTGAGATTAACACGTTTAACCAAACAAAAGCTCTGGTCTGCTTCAAAAAATACTAAAAAAGCATTAACTTATGCGTATTAAAGCTGTGAAAGAAATGTGTGCAAATAATTAAAATAGCATTGATGAAAACGAACTCAATTATCCGCGTATATAATAAGAAAAGCGCGCTTGAATATGCAACAATTTCAAAATTCGTAAGCGTATGATTTTCTTCGAGTGCAAAATAATAAACTTTTGAACGTACGCCACCATACAAATATAAATTTGTTTTACACGCGATGTGACAAGTGTGTGACGGCTTTGGACGGTTCTTGTGCCTTATGAAAAGGGTAAAAGCAGTCGAGGTTGAAAAGGAGGAAAATAAGGGATAAAAAGGGTCATTTATGCCACGAGTCACCGATGGAAGATGAGGCGAGCCCCATTTTCCCACCCTATCACACAGCGATTCTGTGAATGTGTGTTATGTTTTTTGTTATGTTGACTTGGCAGGGGTGCGATGCAATTTGTATGCATTTATGACGGAAGTGAGGCCCGAGGGAAATGTAATAGGGGATGAAGGAGTTAAGAATGCAATATGGATAAGGTCGTTTTGGTCGGGTGCAACATGGGGCTCTCTAATCCCCGTGCAATGTGGGGGCCATTGGGGTGGCGGCGAAAATAATGAGCTAGAGCCGCCCCCCGTTCCATGCCAGCTCTCACGTACCAGCTTTGCCCGTTATGTGGCGTAGTTTTCAGTATTTACGCCCCGTAATTTTGTCGTGTCGTACGATTTACGTGAGAGAAATTTTTTTCGACGGTTTCAGGTTGGTACCGTAAATATTTTCTAACTTGCTAACAGAAAATTTATAGGCAACATTTTTTTTAAAGTATTCGCACCAAGTGGAGTTTTGTTACAAGGGTGAATACTTTTCAAATTAATTAAGAAATTAATTTGTCTTTAGTACAGGAATAGATACTTACATCCAATAATTCATCTCAAAAATTATTATCAAAAATTAAAAACAGACATTTCTACACATCTATCATATTAAAAAAATTAATAAACTAACTTATATAAAAGATATTATCAGATAGATTTTGCATCTATAAATTAACATTTTCAAGGAGTTTTTAATAAATTAGTATATAACTTTTTTATACTTATTAAAAGAGTATTTTCGGTACATACATGAAAGAGAAAAATTCTTTTTATACTAGTAAACGTTTAAATAGGAACAATTCTTTAACAAAAACTTCACATTAAACTTTTAATAATGATTATAACCTAGTTCCATGAGACAACCCATAAGGTATAGAAATGTTGTAGGTCCGCTGCAGAACCAAATTCTGTTTACATATCGAAATCATATGCGTAAATGAACTCACATAATATGGGAGTATATTATAGTCAGTAACAGTAATATTATGTTGACATAATACTAAGTACATAAATCTATTAAAGTCATGTATATATCTTTAATATTCTAAGCCCATTTTGCTCTAATAAAATTTAATAAAATTATATCACACACATTCATGATACATTGACAATCTTAGGATTTAACTCCGTAATAACTTACTCGTGAAATAAATCAAAGTTCGAAAATCTTAATCAAAACTAGAATGGAGTGAGCAGTTTATTTATAGACAGGGGAATGACATAGTATGATAAAGTGGCTATAGATCAAGCCATTCAACATCGTAGGGAACGTATAAAAGATTTTATGATCAATGTCAAACTGTTCACCATTTTTTAAATTTAATTTGACTAAAACTGCAGTACCCTGTTTTGAGAACACCAACTGTTACAGAACTATCAAGTGATTTGCTATTTTTTGCTCACTATATAGGTTGGTAACTGAAATATCTCAAATTCTATGAAGAATATAAGAAATATAAAATGTATTCACGTAAGAATTATTTAAATATTTTTTTTTCCTTTTAGTGGCGCAATGGTAAGAGCAGTTTGCTCTCTCCACTACATGCATCAGTGGTACTGGATTAGATCCCCGTCAATCCCTGTCGAATCGCTAGATATATAAGATCAAAGATTTAAGTTTTTTTTATGATTTTTTTAGACGAGCCATCAGAGCGGCGATTCTTGCAATCGCTATATATAGCGTGGTAATAGAATTACAGTGGAAGGAAGCTACTCGAGACAATTTAACATCAAGAGAGGTCTAAGACAGGGAGATCTCCTGTCCACGGACCTTTTCAACCTAGTTCTGGAAATGATCATGAGGAAAAGCGGAATCCAGAGGACAGGACTGATCCGACATCACAAGAACCAAAGTATAACATATTCCGATGATGCAGTGTTGCTAACAAGGTCAAAGAAAGAACTGTAGAGGGTATTCAGAGGATTCGAGACGGAAGCACAAAAGTATGGCTTACATATAAATGAGAAAAAAACAAAGTATATAAAAATGGGAGTGGATGTAGCAGAAGAGAATGAGTTCGTGGAGTTCCGAGCGGAAGGAAAGGTATACAAGGTCGAGAAAGTGAACAAATTCGAGTATCTGGGAGTGGTGGTATAGAGAAGTGGATTCTGAAGGCAAGCGGAGCAGTGGGGGCACTATGCGTGTGAGACCTGGACTATAAGAAAAGAAGATGAAGCTAAACTGGAGATATGGGAAAAAAAGGTGGTGCGAAGGATTTTTGGAAGGGTGAAAATGACAGAGGAGTTGTGGCGCAGGCGGGCAAACAGAGAGGTGATGGAATTATTCAACAGGCCCGAAATAACCCAAAAGATAAGAGCACAAAGAGTCAGATGGCTGGGACATGTAATGCGGCTACCAGAAAAAAGGTGGAAAAAAAGAGTACTGCTGAAGGGTGGAGGTGGGAATAGGAGGAGAGGACGATCTAGGAAAAAGTGGAAAATATATATATATATGGCATGGAGTTTTCCCGTTTGTTACCATTTACATTTAACTTCTTAACTTCTAATAATTAACTAAGTAATCCAAACGATAGCTCCAATGAAATAAAGGCAATCATACCAAAAAATCATTGTAACTAAATCAAGTAAAAATGCTCAAGAAACTTTTAAAACATGGCATATGCCTAAGAATAAGAAAGATAAAAACAGAGCAATAATTATGAAAATAAATAGTTGGAAAACATGCACAAGGAAAAATAAAACTGATCGATCATATTCTGAGATACGGTGAATTGATTATAAAAAAAATTGCAATTATGGAATATGGAAAACCCAAAGCAGTCCCACAATGCAAAATTGTTTCAAAAATAATAATGAATCAATTGGTTTGAAAGCCACGTGAAAAATAAATATCTGTTAATTAATTTTTGGTGGATAGGTAAAAGATTATTAACGGTACGTGACGTTTTGGCGCGACGGTTTTGGCGCCGTCGTTTAGACGTTTTGTTGTTTTAGTTGTTTCCTCCTCATATGTGGTCTGTCTATGAGAGAACAGTGAATAGAGAAAATCGCACTAACAACTACGTTGAAGCAGCACATCGAAGATTGCAAGCTGAGTTTGGGATGAATCACCCAAACATTTGGAAGTTTATAGATGGAATTAGAAGCGTTCAAAACGGACCTGATCTTGTATATGAACAATTCGTTCGTGGAGACCAGCCCCCTGTAAAGCGTAGAAAATACGTCGCAACAGATATCAGAATCTTGACAATTGTTGAAAGTTACAGGAATCGAAACATCATCGAGTATCTTAGAGGAATTGCGCATACTTTTTTGATGGGTTAATAAAAACTGATGTTTGTTTAAATTTTGAAAATGTATAACATTGAACAGGGTTTATTAAACTGCTATTAATTTTTAAACTTTTTTTGTCATTTTTTAAATTTAAAATATTGTACAGGTGCTATTGAACTGGTTTTATTTTATAAAAATACGTCCCGCGCCATAACGTCCGGGGCCAAAACGTCCTGCTTCGGATTATTAACTACATGATCTTATATGAAATGTAAAATACTTTTTCATGTTTGCTACTTATTGCAAATTAAAAAAAAAAAATCTTACGTAAATTTCGCGACAAGCTTTTATAACAAATAGAATGTAAAATGTAATCAATTGATAGGCATTTACGTTAAAATTTGTTAAAAAAAAACATTTTTACTAAAAATTATTTTAATTTTGATTGGTTATAATCCACGAAAGTAAAGATTACAACAAGGGTTCTGGGATACAACCTCTTACTACCTTTTCATTATCGATATCATACAAATATATAATTTATTTATATGTAGAAATTAAAATTTTTTGAAGAACCGAGTGTAAATTTTTGGTTTAAAATGTTGGTGACCACTGATTCACTATAAAAAAAATATTAATCTAATGATTAGAAAAACAAGACCAAAGTCGAGACTGAACCAGTCTTTATATTGTTTTTTGTCTTACTCATACATAAAGAAAAGGAGCTTTTTCTCTATAATAAAGGTCCAATCATTTTCCAAATCTTAAACGTTCAAAACACCAAATTCTAAATGTTTTCATATTGATCATTAAGCTTTAACTAAGCTTAAAACAACTAGTCAGATGAGGTTCTGTTGCTTATTTTCAACAAGCTTTTTGAAAATGTTGACTGACAAAAATAATTTTTACTTTCTTTTACTACTATATAGTAAAGGAAGTGTCATCGGGTCGAATTTTCGAATTCGAGCTTTCACCGGAAATACATGTTTTGAGGTCCCCTGAGTCCAAAACAGTGGTTTTTAGAAACATGTATGTGTTTGACAGCCATATTGTATCGAAAGCATTATGTGAATTTCACCAAGCTTGCTATTTGACCTCCATATTATACCTTGTTGTGCCGCGAAGCTTTTGGTTAAAATCGGTGAACCGAAAGCTCCACTTTATTCTAGGAGTTTTTGAGCTTTTTAAATTTTTTTAAAATTTTTTATAGTACTGTTGCATAGTTATAAAGTGCTTATATTTCATCTATTTTATACCAACAGCGAGTTTCATAAATGAAAATAAAAGAAAGCTCTGTGACGCATCGTAGCAGATATTTTTTAGTTACAAGAATTGAGTTCTGATTTATAAAGCTTTGATGAGGACGCTGAAACTATTCAGAAGGGAATATATCGGGTGCATTGACGAGCGTTGGATCAAAAAGATAATAAAGGTTGCCAATTATTTATTGAAAAGCTCTAGACCAGTTTAGTTTGAGAGCCTCTGAGTAAAACGATTCAAAGACTTATAAGAAAATATTTTTGAAGCCTTTTTGTTTTAATACCATGGTTAAAATTAGATGCAATTTAAAATAAACACAGAAAAAATGTTCTTACTCAAATCATTTTCTTAGAAATATCAAAGAAAGCTCAACCGTATCCACTCACCAATATTATCACTTGTGTAACGTTTATTAAAAAAAAAATCCTTCCTTTTAGTGTAAAACTAGGAATTCTGTGTTTTTCATCAGGAAATTTATTTGTAATAAAATACAAGAGCGGCAAAGGAAAATTATTACTCATATATTGAGTCCTCCATTGTTCCCTATTTACAATATAACATCCCGTTTCAATGTCTTGTCTTCTCATTTGTCCAACCATCATTACTCCTGTCATCCCATTTCAGCCTCTCTATTTTCCTACTCATGCAACAAATAACGGAAAACTTAACAATGCCATTCATTCCACATAGGAAATATCACAATAATAATTTGTAAATGAACGAGAATAACGAATTGTCAAATACGAAGGAAATATGAAAATTGTATGATGGCATTGGAAAATGAGCTAGTTTCATATTAATATAATATTAATATAAAATGAAATCGTGACAAAATTGCACGGGAATTTTTAATAGCATTTTATCAAAAAAAAAAAAAAAAAAAAAAAATGTTGAATACATTTTAATTTATTATCCATATAATTTAAATCTCATCAATTTGTTTCACAAAAGCGAAAAGTATGGATACGAGTAATTCTTTGTTTTGCTTCAAATAAATTTCATTTTGTAATAAAATCGAGATAGATATAAATAACGGAGAATCTACAAGTCGGAATTTATTCAAAATCAATAATTCAGCGCCGGTTTTGTGACGGGATAGTAATAATAATAATAATAATATTAATAATAACCATCTTCGTAACAGCAATAATAATAATAATATAAATCTCAGTCTCTGTACCACGTGATTTTGGCACGTGGAGTAACCAGGTGACGTTGTATTTGGCTCTGATGTAAATTGTAAATATTGTCAACAATGCCATTATTGATATAACAATATTACACAATAAAATGTGATATGAAAACGAATGATTTCATTTTTCAACAGTGAAAATGAGAAACAATGAAAAACAGCTGGAAAAAGGCTCATGAAAAAATGTGAATAGATAATTTTACTGTATCAAATGAAAATGCATTTGTCCTAGGTAATTTTGATAAAAAGGTAAGAAACTTTTTATTCGATTTAGTTGCAATAATTCGAGTCTTAAAATTGATGAATTAGATGAGGAAAAAGGGATTAGATAAAGTGTCAATCATTGATTATTTTGGCCAAAGTACGAAACAATTAAGGGAGATGGACGTCTAAAAGGTAGCTAATGAAATTGAAGAACTAATAATGTTGGTTAATTTATTAAACGAAAAAGAAAAATAATATAATCTTTTGACTTCTAGAATCCATCTTTAAGCTTCTTAAAAGTTTGTTAATTGATCATTTTTTGTTCTTATTATTTACTAGCTGATACTCGCTCGCTTTGCTAAGAGTATTTAAATGTAATTGATTGATTAATTAATTCCCTACCTTCACAACAAAATTTAAAAATTAATCTATTTCTATTTTAGATCGAAAGTGAGTTCATCAAAATCCTTAAAACTACTTTTCTAAGAAGTGAGTTTAGCTATCTTACAGGTTCATTACAATTTGAAATATAAAATGTTCCTTTAGACTTGAACATTTTTCATTTCAAATGTCATTTATAACCGTTCAGCTCTTTTAGTAGAATAAATTCGTAGCTATCCTACAGGAACCGTTTTTTTAGGATATATGGTATTCAATACGTTAAGATCTGAGGTATCTTTAACAAAAATTCATTAAAATTAGTTCCATTATTAAATTATACTGATTGAATAATGGAAACTTTCACCCCATCAACAAAAAAAGACAGATAGATATTTCTAGATCTTTGATTCATAGAAAGTTCATGAAAATCAGATAAACTACTTTTCCAGGAAGATATTCCATATATGTAGCTATCTAGAAGAGCTATCTTATTGGTTCTATACGTTTTTATGAATATTATAAAATACCTATACTTGTGTTCCTTAAGTATAGCAATACAATTCGAAAATGTTGAATGTATTATATATTTAACTGAGTTTTTCACCAAGTTCAAATTTTTCAATAGTAATTTAACACGTTTATTTGTAAACATTATAGACATTCAAAAATTAACAATGAAAGAAATTTCAATGTTTCAAAAATTTTCATTATTAATTTACCGATGTTATTGAATGTTAAATTAAAAATTATATTTTGCTGTAGAAATTGTAAGTTTTATTTAAACTTTTTTAGAATGATTGTGTTAAAACGCTATTTCACGAACTTTAGGCAAAGCTTTTTTAAAAACACGATTCCTGTAGGATAAGTACAATTGTTATGCTATCTTTTGAGAATCGTGCATTATTCTAACATACGAATCAATAATCTATATTTTTCTCTGACCTTTCAACTGCCCTATTGCAAAAAATCATGTCAATCATTTGTTCTGTGAAAAACAAAAACATATCTATCCCACGGGAGTAGTACATTTTTCCTGGATAAAAAAGAGATCAGGCCTTCTTGAGGATAATGCGCTAGAACTCTATTTCACGAACTTTAACTTAATTTCTTTTAAATACACGGTTCCCGTAAGATACAATTGTCTTGTTATCCCACGGGAAGAGTACAATTATGTCAATTTTTTGCTCTATGAATAATAAAAACGTATCTAGCTCACGGGCCTGTACATTATTCCTGGATAAAAGGTAGACCAATCTTTCTTGAGGAAAATTCCTTAAAACGCTTATCCATGAACTTTTACGAAACTCCTTTTAAATACTCAGTTCCTGAAGGATACCATTCTTATCCTATCCTACGAGAACCGTGCTATATTCTGACATAAAAGGTAGCCTATATTTATTCTCTGACTCTCAATTAAACACTTTATTGCAAGAAATTATGGTAATTTTTTGCTCTGTGGAAAATAAAAACATATCTATCCTACGGAAACCGCACATTTTTCCTGCATAAAAATAAGATTGTAGGATAAGAAAATTATTTTTTGCCTTGAGGACATTATGAGTTATAACTATTAATATACTCTATTATAATCAGCTAAAAACGTTTAGTTTCAGCATGATTTTTCTTTAAACCAGTTTTCCTATTTTCCCGTTGAAATGAGGAATTTTTCCGAAATAAAACGTATTGTAGATAATGGGATTCACATAATTAGCTATCATCATACTTAAATATCACCAATATTCATTTTCAAATAAAAATGTATAGTTTATGCATAATTTTTGTTCCAACCCGTTTTCAATTTCTCGGATAAATGAGCCATTTTCCCGTTATAAAAAGTATTCTATTTAATGACTCAGATTTTCATTTATCATCAAACCAAATTTCATTAAAACCTGTATTTATTTGGGTAAGAATTAATAATATGTTTCTAAAAACAATTTCGCAAATAATGATTTATTTTTGGAACAACTTTAATAACCTTTAAAAGGGTTATAGCGAGCCAACCTTAAAAGATAAACATATGTCGTGGCGGGCTTCTTTTTAGAACTTTTTAAGAGGAACAATTTTGCTTCACATAATTTTTGCGTTACTTTAACCATTTAAGCAGGGCAGGCAACAAACGCTCTCAAAAGGAAATAATTTCCTGGTTTTTGCAACATTTTCCATTGATGCTCTGCTGCTATTGGTCGTAGAGTGATGTTGTATAGCCTAAATCCTTCGTCGACAATTAAACTATCCAACACAAAAAGAATTTTTCAATTTGAACCAGTAGTTCCTGAGATTTGCGCGTTTAACCAAACAATTAAACAAACAAACAAACAAACTCTGCAATTTTATATATTAATATAAATTAATATCTTCGACAATAAACAATAAAGAAATTCAAATAATTGTAAAAAAAATTCATTATTAGGTAATTTTATCGGGTGTTAATTGAAATTCATAATATTTATTTTCCAGTAAACTTTGTCAACTTTTTAATTATTTAAGGTCAGGCTTTCTTGAGGAAAATGCATTAAAATGCTATTTCACGAACGTTAACAAAACTTACCGAAAATACTATGAAAATACACGGTTCCTGTAGGATTCAATTGTTATGCTATCCTATGTAGTGTAACCAACCGTACTCTTCTAAGAGTACATCTACCTTACATACCTAATTGGTGTAGAATTTTTCGAATTTAATGTCCTAAATAAGGACCAACATAACACGTTTATATTTATATAAGAAAAAGATAGCAATAAAACAGCCACTACATACGACGTACAATATCCAGTCGCGTTAAATAGGTTCCATTAAATTTTCTTTCTCTCTACCAACGATATAACAAAGTTGCTGAAAATACGTTAGATAAAATTAAAAACGTAACTCTTCTTATTCACTTATTTTATCATAATTTTCATCCACATTGATTTTCTGCTAATATTCCACAGATTTTTATAAGTAATATTTCTTCAATCAAGTTAACGATGGACGGCTTTACTAATGTCAATTTTGATTGAATTTTTCAAATGTTCGTGACCTACTTACTTTTCTTCCTAGAATCTTATTTTTTGTGGTTCCCCCGAGAGCTATACGAATATCGTTGCGAACCACAACAATAAAAAATAGTTGCTTGTTTCTAGTTTTTATTTTTTTAAAAATTAATTTGAAATCAATTTGTCGTTTTAAGCGTGTGAAGAAAACTGAGTTTTGTATCAAAGACATATCTTTGATGGTCCTAAGTCTCTAAATCTCATATCTCTAGCTTTTGAATAATATATGAAATGTACCAGATTGTAAATTTAATTTCTTACCGTACCGTTTCAGAAAGATTTAAATCGAAAAAGCACCAATTTACCTGCAACAAAGAACAAACAAATATAAAATTTAGGAATTGAAAACATAGAATTATTATCATACTTTTAAAACACTTAAATATATTTGTGGAGTATTAAATTATAATTGCATTGTTTAACATGTTAAAAGGATTCTGAACTAAGTTATAACATGACAGAAATTTAAAAACAGCAATATTGTAGCCATTGATATACACTGGAGTAGTACAAATGCCAAAAATGACCACTAAAAACTCGAAGAGTACCTTTTTGGAAATTTGTTAAGTCAAATATCTGAATATTTTTGCCATGAATTAAGTATGTCCTTTCTAAACTTATAAATTAAATAATTCAATTCTTGACTTGATTTGAAATTCACCTTAATATTTCTCATTTGACTTAAGTTTTATTTGACTTTTAGTCGAATAAAAGTCGAGTAGCTTGAACCTCAAGACAGTTAACAAATCCTTAAACCCCTTCAAATTTCTTCTAAATATCTTTATTTTATGGTGGCACCCAGTGCTTCCTTTAAAAGGCTACGTACCGTTAGAATTTTCAAAAAAAAAATCGATTTAAGTTTCCACCATTTTAATTTACATTTTCTGGAACTCTTTCATAGCAAAATAATGCATAAGCCAACATAAACTTTTAATTGAAATATTTTGACAGTTTTAAACTAAAAAAAACTAAAGTTAAAACTGGAATTCCCCAAGTAAATGCTTATTGAATATTTGCAGTACCATATCTAACATCCGCCTTCACTTTAGTTTTTATTTTTAAGTAGCTTTAACATCTAAGGTCATACCACGACTGTCCAAACACAGAAAATTTCTGTTGGTCAATTTTAATCTTAGGTCTAGGATCAGTCTAGGATTCTACGGGGATCGAACCCGTACCACTTGGCGCATGGAGCGAAGAGAACTGCTGCTCTAACCACTGCTCCAATAGGTCGTTGTTAGTTTTTATTTTGTTACCAGTTAAGCATATTTTGTCATGTCATGATTAGACGTTGAGTGTTTCCTCAAATTTGAGTGACGACTTTTAATAACACTCTATGGTTCTCTGTGGGTTTTGGTAATGAGACCAATTTTTTAAAAAATTTATTTTTATTGGCCATCAGGATAATGGTCCTTTTAACCAATCTGCTGTCTGGATTGGGCTTGATAGAGAAAACTCTCAATGGAGTAACATTTATACCATAAACAGGTCACGGGGCAGCTTCCTCTTTAATCTCCTACTATTTTGAAGTCTGGTAACATTAGTGGATTTGGGTGTTGGTGGAGCTTTTCGTAGTTATTTGTGGCACGAGTCTCATTCTTACTGGCTACTGATTTAATTGTTAAGTCCGTACGCAGGGCTTCATTGGTCATGTACCATGGGGCGTCTGCCAGCTCTCTGAACATTTTAGATTAAGCTCTTTCTAATATTTTAATGTTGGACTTGCTGACAGAGCCTCAAAGCTCAATCCCGTATGTCCATATTGGGACTATAATTGTTTAGTATAACAATATTTAGTTCTCAAGGGAGAGTTTGGAGCATTTTTCCAAAAGCCAGTGTCGATTTTTAAACTTGTTCTACAGTTTTCCTTTTCCGGATGGTAGCGTTTCAAAGTAAATTTTCGATCCAGATAGATAGAATCCCAAGGTACTTAACATTGTTTGGTGAAGAGATTTCGATTGCTATTAGAGTGACCAGAGGGCACACTCCCTTTCTGAGTGCGAAGGTGATCTATACTGGTTTGGCCTCGTTTTTAGTGATTTCCCATCTGTTCTCCCACGTGTTCAGCAGATTCAAGTGTTGTTGAATATGCTGAGAGGCAATGGGGGAAACAGTATGAGTTGCCATGGTCTTCGTATCATCCGCGAAAGTCCAGATCAGAGTGAGAGATTTTCAGACTTCCAGAGGGTTCTGGGTTCTAAGGTTTGTGTTTAATGAAGAAAAAATTTATTTTTAACAATTGTTCATTGATTTATCTTACACTATTGACACTTATAAACTACACGTTAACAATAACTTAGTTCACTTTTTAACTAGTCAGTTTACACAGTCACTTATTCACTAATTGGCACTCACAATTGCACTGTAACAATTTATTTAACACTGTTCACTTGCACTATTTATTTTAAGACACGTCGAAGATTTATTTCACACTGATCACTTTCACGAAAGACTGTTGACGTTCACGATTTATTTTAAGACTGACTCGCCTATGTTTGTCCGGGGCTAATATAGGATTCCGGAATCCTTCTAGAACATTCGGTGCTATTGACCCTTTATCAAACTTTCTATATTTTTCAGAACAATTTGTTTACAATACTTTTTATTTGTTTCTTGGAACGATCGAATATTCTAGAAGAATTCCCTTACAACACAACCACGCCGGTTCCTCATTGGCTGGTTGATGGGGTATATGATACTCCCAGACTCTTAAAATGACGACGTTCCTCCATCTTTAGACTGTGACAATATTTTAACGAAGCCCTGACTTATATCGATGAACACAGAATGGTAGTAATGTTTTTGTTCGAAAAATGTATTGATTTGTTCTACCACACGGTGACATTGTTGAATGGAATGTTCAGCACTGAATTCAAATTGATGGCCAGGCTTAGTTTCGTACAAGAGATCAATATTTAAAAATTTTAAAAAGTCTTCAAATATGCATAATTCAACAAAAGCTGGGAAAGAATGGTTTTAAATCAAAACATTGATTTTCATTACAAGGCTGATAGCCTTTTGTGTTAACAATGAACTGTTGAAATGTTTCACTTTGTCTCCAAAATGAAACAAATCTTACTTCCTTTTAAAAAATCAACCGTTAAAAAACAAATTGCAAAAATATTTAAATTATAAATGAGGTGTTATGAAATAATTGTACCTATTTCTGATACAAACACGCCAAGCATGGAGTTAATAGGCTAAGAGCTTGAAGCAATTTTGCTTTTTATTTAAATTCAACTGCTTTTAAAAGTTCATCCATTTACATACGGTATACTGTAGCAAGTAGATACAACGCATTTAAAACATTAACAATCTAATCCTTTTATCACTGATCCCAATTTTTTCCCAACCAGCCCATTTAAATTGAATCAATTTTTCTTTGTAAAAACAAGTGGAACGTTGAGTCTCTTTAAAAAGCTCGTTTTGAAGGAAAATCGTTAATGTTTAACAAATCGTTTAGTTGAAATTGACTGTGTATTGTATAGATATTGTCGAGTGTAATCGTATTTTAATTTATCAGAAACGAAATATTTGATTTTATTGTACTGAAAATTTTCTAAATTTAGCGAGTTTTACAAGAAACGCTATAGAATAAAGAGCTTATTCAGAATCAATATTTGCACTTGGTAATAGCGATATAACGCCAACCTCAACAATTGGCTTTTCTCCAAATGATCATTGGATTCGTTGTTGCATCATTAACGGCCGTTCCACCCTCGACATGAACCGATTATACCGAGAAAAATAAACAAATAGGCGAACACTAGTAAAAAGCGACAATTAAAAATTAGAACAAGTAAAATTATTCGTATTTATTAATATTTACACAATAAAAATTGTAATGGGTTTCGATTAGTTTTTGGCTCGCCTTATACGAACAATACAATTTTTTTTTGCACAGTAAAAAATTGGTATTTCACATTGACCATCGTCCGCTCTCACTGTATCGACACGTGTTAAAGAGCTTTTCACTCGATTTTCAATGTGTTAATATTATTAAAAGCTCGGTCAATATTGGATAAATGTATTTTTATTACAAGTGAAAAATGGCTCGGAAAACATTGGAAAATTTTTAAGAGGTGAAAAAGATTAAATGTTGATTCGAACAAAAAAAGCACAGGACTGTGTAAAAATGTCATGTACATCATTTTGTATAAAGTTAATGTGGCTGTTTGCAATTAATTATTTGTTGAAGCGATGAAAGCACATAGACTTCCGTACTGCTTTGCATCACGTTACTGTAAGTGTCAGTATGCCAATCTAAAATGGAACTAATGAGCTTAGAGAAGCTCTAATTTCTCGTTTTCATATCCATTTAAATAGGAGTCTACATAGTAATTATATATTAATACATTATTCAATTAGAAAATGAACTATTTAACGATGAAGATTGAATTAATTTTGGTCTTGTGAATTGTATTATCTTTGTTCTGTACGTATTAACAAATAACTTATCTAGACTAATATTTACATCTATTACTTAGATAAAAGTTTTAGAGCTTTTTTAAGTTCAGTTTTTAGACTCAATGTTTTATAATTTATACCATTTTTACAGTCCTTATCTATTGACAATTTTTTTAAACTTAAATTTTTGTGATAACACTATCTATAAAAATTAGAGATGAAATAATATTATAAACTTTTCCTGGCTAACCCGATTTTCAAAATTTTGTTTCTATTATGTACAACGTACCTTTAAATTGTTCACATTTCAATTTGAAGAAAAAAATCCACTCCTTAAGAATGAAAATAGGGGATGAAATAGTGACATTTAACCGAATTTTGATAATTTTTTTCTGTTGGAAAGAATAATCCACTTTGTTTTGTTATTACATTTAAAAGCCAAAAATTTCAACCCTTAAGGGCAAAAAGGGATGATGTAGTAACTTTTAATATTAAACGGCGCTGCCTCATATGAGCAGCGCGTTTGGAAGATTAACCATTTTCAAGAAAATAAAATCAGTTATCAAACTTCAGATCACTAAAACGCAAGAAATAAATAAATATTATAAAAAAATGAAAAACCGACTTCAAAATATATAAAAATTCTTAAACAAGAAATGCACTAAAAAGTAACAAAATAATGGCGTATCCTTGCAGTATCTACAACTTACAAATTATTAGGATGATACAATGTACAACTATTGTTATTTTTGGAGTTGGTGTCAGTCAAAAAAATAAATATTAATGGTAATTTGTAAAAATTGTAAAAAGGTTTAGTTGGTAATTGATATTTTGTAGTTTAAAGGTCGCTAGATATTGTTACAGTTCGAGTATATTGTTTAAAAGTTCATTTGAAAAATAATTTTCATAAGGTATTCTCGTTTTTTGCTAAGTACCAATATAGTCGTATTTCTTTGGCTGACACCAACTCCAAAAATAACAATAGTTGTACATTGTATCATCCTAATAATTTGTAAGTTGTAGATACTGCAAGGATACGCCATTATTTTGTTACTTTTTAGTGCATTTTTTGTTTTAGAATTTTTATATATTTTGAAGTTGGTTTTTCATTTTTTTAATATTTATTTATTAAATAGAATGATTAAGAATTTTTGAATTAAGAAAACAAAACGCTGGAAATTATCTAAGGATCATTGGTTTGTTTTTCTATAAGTAAGCATAAGAGTTTCTCAAAATCTCATGTACATGTGTCAAGAAATTTGAGCACAAAGCTTTTAAAGTTTAGGCTCCGTCAATATTTAATTTTTTTTGCTTCTTAACAATTTTTTAGTTGTTTATAAAACTGAAAAATTAAAAATTATTTCTGAAGCAATTTTATAATTTTAACCGTTTTTAGTTGAAGTTGATGAACGTCTAACGAAGATCAAATCCAAGGTAGTATAACAGCATATGCAGCCAGACTTGAAGCTTATATGCTTAAAAATAGACTAAAATAATTTTTTTCTTTAGGTTTGCATAAACCCAAAAATATCTTTAATACAGGATTAATAAAATTTTACTAAAAGTTCAAATCTTACAATTTTTTTAGAGCTCTTAGCTTATATATCTTGAAACCCACAAGAGATTATATAAAAATTTTCGGTTTGTCCTCAGTTGTGGGTCCCGAGCCTGGAGTACGGATCACCAAATCTGCTGTCAAAAAGGGCGACGAAAAGTCGGCTGAGATAACACAAAAATAAATACTGGCTAGATATTTTCGGTCGGAAACTCAGCAAGATAATGATGGGGAGAATTTGAACCCCTGAACGTGTACATTGAATTTCAAATCCAACTATTACTTAGCATCATTAATTTTTGAAAAGTAATCACATTCTTAATTTTCAGTTGATCGAAAAGCTTTCAGATTTCATATTTAAACTTCTTTAATAAAGTTTTGCCTAAAACGATGCAATTGGGATTGAACTACCTGCATTATAATAAAGCGTTTCATCATAAATCTGGTCATCATAAATCCTTTTACAATCAACCGACAAAGTCTTTGAGAAACACTGATTGAGTACAATTATCAAAACGATTTTACCAAAAATTTAATTAATTTTTTTATTCTTATCAACTTTAAATTAATCTATCAGCATATTTTTAAATATAAATGAAACTGGAAGACATTTTTCCTATTCTATTAATTTACTAGCTGATATCCGCGACGTCGTCTGCGTAGGTTATTATATGAAGAACATATTTAATTTACAGGGGAAAAACATTTAAAAATTGAAAGCAAAAATATAATAATAATTGCCTCTTTCCGAATCTGCAATTGCTCCAGGTGTATAGTTAATTAGTAATTCAAATTTTAAGCTATTCATGTTTATAAGATCCAACGGCAGTTGATGACGACATAATACAACAATACATGTATAAATAGTTAAAAATAATTAATGATTAAAAATATTGCAAAAATTTGTTCAATTATTTGCGTAACGAAAAAAGCAGATAGAGAACTTAAAAAAAATTCAATTAAAAATTATTTTGGGTTTTAAAGGGATTTTACTTCTTGTGATTGAAAATTTTTTAAAAATTGCATTATTAATTACCCCCAACTATTAACTATACACCTGGAGAAATTGCAGATCCGAAAAGATCATTTAAGGAGCAATTTAAAAAAAAAAACTTTAATCTTGCCAACTTAACTCTTTCTGGTTAAAAAATATATGCAATAATAAAGGGAGTGTTGAAATGTCATTTGATTATTGTAACGGTTGGAACTTAAAAATATGTTTTGAATTTTTACTGACAGTAAAATATAAAAAATGCTAAAGAGAATTAAAAAAAGCTATATTAATCTAATATTTCGCTGAACTGCATTAAATATTAATTTTACGCTCAAATATGAAATAGTCAGTAGGCAGTGGAAGGATAAACGCTGTCTCTGCAGCTCATGCGCATTAAACCGTTTGCCTCACTCTATCAAAGCGACGAAAAATGCCCACTTCACGCGTTTTGCTTGCAAAAATCGCATTTTTTAAAACGTTAGTTACTTTTTTTTAAATGAAGATATCATGAAGATATATAATGAAGATATTATAAATAGTTTTTAAGTAAGAGCTAAAGTTTTAGTTGTACACAACAGAATATTTTGTTCAATTTGTAAAGCTTAATATATAAACTTTAAAATGAAATAAATTGCTAATTCATTATTGACTTGACTTCATATTTTAACATTTGCCATAGATTTGACTTAGTTTTAAGATCACTTTAATACAAGTAGATTGAAAATTAAGTTAATTATCTTATAAATCAACTGAAGTGGTAAATCTTTTGTTTTTTTTTTCTTTTCGTTTTAAGTCGCTTAAACAGCATGGTCATTTTGCGACTTTTGTTGTTTGTCCAACAAAAATAAACGAAAAATATAAAACTAATACAAATATTTTAAGTAGTTTCTCAAAAATTTTGGATACAAATTTATTTCGATAAGATATTTTTACCTTGATTTTTAAATTTTTGAGGCCACTTCACTAATGTTTTCTTATCTTTACAAAAAAATAATAAATCCTTTAAAAAAAGATTGTATATATAGTATGTTGATATGATAGTCCCTTGATATATATTCATTATTAGGGATGTAATATGATTACAACTTAAGCTCTATAAATTGCTGTGACTTATTTATTTTTTAGTTTCATTCTTGAAAAATCACTTCGAGTCTTATAGAAATACTTTTAAGGGTAGAAAAAGATTGTCTTGCTAGATTAAGGAAATTTCGATTTTGACTAATAGGAATTGAACTTATAATTGAACTTATGCTTGTCCACGAAAAAAAATTAGTTACAATGAATCGATTTTATTACGTGTTACGGATTGGTTATGTAATCAAATTTTAATCGAGTGATTTGGAAATCAAATCAGACACTAAATTTTTTTTTACTGGGGGAAAGGAGAAGTTATTTATCCTTATTGTGGTAGCATTTTCAAGTCCTTGCACATAATAAAACTCTCAAAGATCTAATAAGTAGTTTGATAGTTATTAACTTAAAATTGTTGTTATTTTATCCTCAAAATATTAAATTTACTTAAAAGGGATGTACTTAATTGGGTTGCTTCTTATGAATCAGATGTAATTTATTTTTGTTTTTCATTGTTGAAAAATTCTTTTAAGGGAAACTCTTCGGAGAAAAAGAAGATGCCTTGTTAACACACATAAATCATTTTTTCAAAATTTTGATTTTTAACTGAGTGGTTTTCAACCTGTAGTCCGCGTACTCTTCAGAACCAGAAATCTCAGAGTTTTTACTGTTGTATTTTTGTGGTTTTTCTTTGAGAAGGTTTGTAAGATATTTTGAGGGTTTGTTCTAGTAAAAAGGTTCGATACCACTGGTAAAAAAGAAAAATTTGGTTATGATGAGTCAATTTGATTGCGTGTTACGGATTGGAGAAAGGATAAGTGCTTTTGTTGTTGAGGTTATGTTTGATAATGCTGAGCCAGGAGACGACGCCGAGTTCCCACCCACATCATATCATCATCCCTCGTTCAAGTCCTAGCCGCCGTAACCCCATTACCGCCCTTTGCCTTCGCAACAATCGCCTCGTATCAATGGACCATCCCGACCCACTCCCAACGCATCCCGAGGATATTTTCCCCGTTTTGTTGTCTCGAGGACGCGCGCGTGTGTTTCTTACACATGCGATATGACGGGACGCGGCCACCGCCCTCCGCGTTACGTTGCACATTCGCTCCCGACACGAAACGAAAACCTTTTCGTTATATTCTTTATCCCTCGGAGAAAAAAATTCTCTTTCCCAATTTTCACTCATAAATATTATATTTGAACGTTTAACGTTTATAATACGAATAAACTTTCTTTGGCCTTATAGAGCACAATCTTCCCGGCTCGTTTCTGTTTCGTCCCTCACGGGAATTATTACATATTTAAACATCTCTTCCATATTCCCAAATGTGTATTTTACCAACTGTGAACTGGTTAAATATTTAAAAACGAACAAAACGAGAAATTCATTTCATCTCGCCTGGACATTTCTCAATCGAAACATCGGATTTGAAATCATTTATTAAAATGGTTTGACTGAAAGAATGAAGTGATAATTTGTAAAGTGGTTCTAAAACAAAGAAACCAAAACAATTAACTAAAAATATCCTTTGTGAAAAAAGTTCACCTCTTCCAAACCAATTTATATTTAAAAATATTCATGGAATAATTGCATCGAATGAACAAAGTTAATCTTAAAAGGATTTTATAAAATATACTCAAAGAGCTTATGTAAAATAGGGACTTCAATCATATTAAAAAGAAATGATGAAAACGTTGTGTTTGTATTTTGAAGAATTCACTGTCTGACATTTCGAAGCTCTGTCGTGTCTTAATGTTTTTCGTCGCTGGGCTCCCGTTTTTCTTTCTCGGTTATATTCGTGGAATGACGAAAAGAGATAAATTACGGGAATAAAAATTGTTGTATAGTAAACGATACATTTTTATTGCATCAGCTTTGAACGCAAAAACGTAATGACGTGTAGACATTCTTTGACGATCTGTCCAGTGTTGACCTTTTTAGCTGGAGAAAAATGGGGAAGTCGTCAAGTCATTCAATGCTGTCTTGCTCACATCACGTACGTAGCCTGTTGTATCCAACAGGATCATTTATATAAGTGAGGAGTGCTATGTGAAGGAAAAATTACATACACACACACACACACACACAGGCAGAGACAC
The DNA here is from genome assembly GCA_958496155.1 of Sisyra nigra. Lineage (NCBI taxonomy): Eukaryota > Metazoa > Arthropoda > Insecta > Neuroptera > Sisyridae > Sisyra > Sisyra nigra. Next base: position 7,704,855 of record OY292318.1, read on the forward strand.
ACGCGCGCTTAGATGTTTGTCCTTTTATATATCTTCAACGATTTTCTGTGTAAATAAATTTGTGCTTTTATAATAAAAATGAGCTTTTAAACGTTGTTAATATTTTTTCTCAATGTTTTCCCGTTCCAATCAGTTGATAAAAGTGGAAAATTGATTTTTCTTTTAATCGTGAAAATTCTTCATTGATTTTTAAAAGTCTATAAGTTAAAAAATATTATGAAATATAAAACTTGAGAGCTTGAAGAAATTAAAATCGTGGTAATGATTTGAGACTGTGGCCTAAGAAAATGTTTTGTATTTAGAATAATTAGTTCTAGTTTTACATCTGTAAATAAATAAAAAAAATATCTGCTGCGAGGCGTCACAGTACTTTCTTTTATGACATTCGCTGTTGGGTAAAAGAACTATAAGCACTTTATATACGATATAAACAGAATAAGGTAAAGTACCCATTAGTTGAACGGGTTTCAAAACAAAACCTATTTACCCCTAATTTAAACAAACAAAATACGAATAAATTGGTCAAAGAAAAGTTGTTTATGAAAATATAGATATTTTTTAAGATAAAACCAAACAGAAAGTAATAAATTATGAAATTATCATATTTTTACAAAGTTTTGAAAATATACATCAAATGCACCAGTAGTTGAACAATAAATTTTGACTCGCCGCAGTAGTTGAACGGCCCGGGAGTAGTACTTGAACAAGTATGAAATACATTCGAAAAATTAGTTTTTCATTGTTGTAAACGATTTTTATCAACAAATTGATTAATATTACCCATAAAATATAAAAATATAAACTGTTATTTGGGTTATGGATAAAATTCCGTTATAGACACCCCAAGATTTAGACATAACCTTACATTTTTTATGTACCTACATTGGAATTTTTAATTTTATTTAATGTAAATGTTATATTATGTTTTATATAAAAATATATAATAATAGTGACATCGCAAAGTTTTAAACATTTAAGATATTTGGTTTTCTGTAAAACTTCGCGGTGTCATTAATGTATACCAACAATGTAAATCTCGGGGTGTCTAAACTAGAACTTTACTATAATTTTATTAATTTTATCGGATTATATTGTTGATTAACAAGTAAATATTAGTCACAATGTTTATCTTACCTTTTGTATAAACTTTTATTGGTTTGAATTCAATTATATTTTATTTTGGTTCAATAAATAAGTTTGCACTGAAAATTTTTTGGAATTACTGCAGTTTTTAATAATATAATCACTATATATGTAGATTTTTATACTTTTTATAAAAAGAAAACAATTAAATGGAATGTTTTATCACTGCATTAGAATATCTGTCACGCTGTTCATCTACAGCTTCCATTAGAATTACATATACCTAATGCTTGAATATCTTGTTCAAGTTTTGGGTACCGCTTTAAACATTGGGAGGTATAGTTAGACGAAAAAAATTAAATATAAAAATTATATTTTTTAGCTTTGCAAAAATTCTAGGATGTTTAGGAAGGACTATTTCATTTGGTGGCACTAATTTTTTTACTTACAATAATAATAAACAGTTTTTTTTTACTGATTGATCAGTTTACGGTTGAGTACCTTTTTCATGAAAAAAGGAGCCACTATCGGCTATTCTTTATGGGTCAACTTTCAATGTGACAAAAATATTATTATTTCAATTTATAAAGAAAAAATATCGCTAAAATCAATAACTGAACCAATAAATAATCATTACATACACATATTACTTATAATGAATCTTCGGATTTTTTTTTAGAACAAGTTTAAAAATCTGTTCAAGTACTGGGTCCATTTTTGCCAGTGTTCAAGTACTGGGTACTTTACTTTATGCATAGTCTCTATGTATATACAAACTCTTACCCTTAACCCCAGAACCCTGCTTATTTAAATTTTTCCAGGAAAAAGTTTCAGGTAAAAGTTGTAGCCATTATTGCGTCTAAGAACTTTAGCCAGTTTAATGAAATTCTTTGAAGTCCTTTTCAAAAAAATTTGAAAAAGCTCAAAAATCCATTGAATGGAGTTGAGCTTCCGGTCAACCGATTTTTAAAAAAAGCTTCGCGGCACAAATAGATGCAATATTCAAGCTTAATTCCAAGTTTGGTGAAATTCAGATAAAGCCTTTGATACGATATCGCTGTCACACACAGACACACATTGCAACGAGGCGTTATATTATTCAATTGTTTTTTTAGTAAGTGAGCTAATTCGCTGTGAACAGAGTTTTTCCATTTGTTTCAGGTCCAGTTGGAGAGCCGGTGTCCTCGGGTCGTCGAGGAAAAACAAGTCAAATTTGGTTGTTTTGTCGTCAACTTTGGGGGCATCGGGTAGGAACGCGGTCCACTGGATTCCGAGGCAAATGGAAAAATTCAAGAAGACTCTGATATCGCCAGCCGAAGAGCGAGCCTCGCCGTGTTGATAATTAAAATTTATTTTTCAACAATTTTATTACTTACTATTACTATTTTAAGTGTTAATTTTGATTTTCTTTAGTTCATAAGAATTATTTTGTTTTGTTATCATTAATTAGTGTTTTATTTATTTTAAAATTTCGTTTTAAGCGAGTTATGAGCGAGGCAACCACCAAGGTAAGTCCTTCAAATTTTCTGATTTTGGTGGTGGATCAACAATTCGAAAAATCAAAGAATCCCCGTTCCTCACACACCCAAAAATCTTAAACTTTTTTATAATTATTATTTTTTAAACATTTTTCTTTTTAATTTTTATTTGAACGAGACTCGTTCGTCTTCATGGACACCACGTGAGGCCGGATAAGTCTATCTCGTTTCACATACACACAGAAATGTTTCTAAAAACCACTTTTATGGATTCAGGGGACCTTAAAACTTGTATTTCCGTCGAAAACTCAAGATTGAAAATTCGACCCGATTGCAATACTACAAGAAAGTAATTTTTATACAGCCTATATGTATACATACGAATTTCCACCCTTAACCCCAAAACCGTCCTTATTTGAATTTTCCAAGGAAAAAATTTCAAATAAAAGTTGTAGGTACAAAAAGTCGTAAAACAATAGTTTTAAGAAAATCGTTGGGCCCGTTCAAAAAAAATTAAAAAAACTTCTAGAGTAAAGGGGAGCTTTTCGATTTACCGATTTCACCCAAAAACTTCGCGGCACAACTAGATGTAATATGGAGAACAAATTTTAAGTTTGATGCATTACGATATGGCTGTCACACATCCGTGTTTCTAAAATCCTCTTTTGGGCCTCAGGGGACCTCAAAACATGTATTTCCGGTGAAAGCTCCAATTCGAAAATTACAATATTTTCTTTACATATAGTAGTAAAAGAAAGTAATAATTAGATTAAGATGTTTAAAAATTAGGTGTCCAAGAATTGATAATTTATTGAAACAAAACTTTTGGCATCAAAACGAGCTTTTAACATCAATATTATCCATTTTTTAATTTCCTATTTTAATAATATTCCACAGACGGTTCAACAGATAACTAAATTTTTTTAATCATTTTCAACAAAACAACTAAAGAAAATATTTTCTAATGGTTTTCAATGTAAAAAAAAAATTTTTGTCAATGTTTTGTTGTTCCAATTAAAATTGAAAAGGTTAAAAATTGATTTTTCTTTTTATGAACTTTTAAAAGTCTTGAAGTACTTAATATTTATTTTATCATTGATAAGATTTTGCAACTTGAAAACTTAAAGACGCTGACATTGTTGGAACGATTTGATGATTTGTGTTCTGGTATATTTTCCTGAGAAAATCTCTTAAATGTAGAAGAATTATCCTGAAGTATTTTGTGTATCCTTATCAAACTTTAAATAAATTCTCTTCATTGTTAGATTAGGGTGTTTAAATAAAAATGTTGACACCAAAATTTGTTGACACCAAAAACCATTAATTGTTTAGTGCATCGATTACTAAACTGTGCTCTGCGGCCCTGCTACAGGGGTTAGCTGCTACATTACTTAAAACTTTTATATTTTCAAGAGGGTTTTTAGTTACTTATAAACCAAAATTCCGTAAAACAGGTGCTTGACATATTTAGAGTTAATGTCAGAAATCTTAAACTCTGAGCTCGTATCATACACTTATTTGACAAGAAAATTTTATTTTACATTGTATGGAACTCCCATAGTTTTAAGCGCTTTATTTACACATTTAAATGTAATAATGTAAACATTTTATACCTCACATACAATGAATATATACCCACACTAATGAAATGTTTCAAAAATGTTCCGAAACATGACGTTTTAACGATAAAAAATCGAAGGTTTATAAGATAATTCAATCACATCAAACACAGGATATGTAGAAGTAATTTCATAGTGGCACTATCAACCTGAAAGTCAACAAGTCATCAAACTTTTTTACTAGTTTTGACAACCACAGAACAAACAAAAAATAGCCAAAAATGAATTGTTTCAATGAGTTAAAGCTGCAACTTCCCTTTTTTTATTCCGTCTAACCTAATTCCCTGCACTGGCTTTGAACCAACAAATTTGATAAGAGAGATTCATTAAATATTTACTCTTCTTTTTTACAGCCGAAAGTTTTTTTTTATATATGTTACATGGAATCTTTTTTCAAACTTTTCAACAAAGCTTACACTATGCAAACGGTTTATTGCAGTCTCTCTTTGAACGAGCCGCACCACAATTAGAGGGCTGCATTTAATGCATGTAAACATAAAAATTGTAACAAAATGACTTCAAAACAAATAAAAACTCTTAAACAAAAAATTCACTAAAAAGTAAAAGAAATAATTGCGTATCCTTGCAATGTCTACAACTTACTAATTATTAGGATGATATAATGTACAACTATTGTTATTTTTGGAGTTGGTGTCAGCTAAGGAAAAACGACTATATTGGTACTTAGTAATAAACGAGAATACCTTATGAAATTTATTTTCAAATTAACTTTTATACAATATACTAGTACTGTAACAATATCTAGCGACCTTTAAACTACAAAATACCAATAACTAATTAAACTTTTTTACAAATTTACATAAATATTTATTTTCTTGACTGACACCAACTCCAAAAATAACAATAGTTGTACATTATATCATTCTAATAATTTGTAAGTTGTAGATACTGCAAGGATACGCCATTATTTTGTTACTTTTTAGTGCATTTCTTGTTTAAGAATTTTTATATATTTTGAAGTCGGTTTTTCATTTTTTTTATGATATTTATTTATTTCTCGCGTTTTAGTGATCTGAAGTTTGATAACTGATTTTATTTTCTTGAAAATGGTTAACCTTCCAAACGCGCTGCTCATATGAGGCAGCGCCGTTTAATACTAAAAGTTACTACATCATCCCTTTTTGCCCTTAAGGGTTGAAATTTTTTGCTTTTAAATGTAATAACAAAACTAAGTGGATTACTCTTCCCAACAGAAAAAAAATTATCAAAATTCGGTTAAATGTCACTATTTCATCCCCTATTTTCATCCTTAAGGGGTGGATTTTTTTCTTCAAACTGAAATGTGAACAATTTAAAGGTACGATGTACGTAAGAGAAAATAAAATTATCGAAATCGGGTAAGCCAGGAAAAATTTATAATTTCATCCCTAATTTTTAACCCCTTATGAATAGAATTTAAAAAAAAAATAGAAATGAGATTAACTTAAAATTATGTTCTATCAAAATCGAGGTAGAGAATAAGAAGTTAATATTTCATCCCTTAATTTTCAATCTTTTAGAAGTGAACGATTTCCTTAAAATTACAATGGGACCACACGGGAAGCACCAGCTTTCAAATAAAAATAAAAAATTATCAAAATCGGTTCACCCGGTCAAAAGTTCTGTGGTAACAAACATTAAAAAAAATACATGCGAATTGAGAACATCCTCATTTTTTTAAAGTTGGTTAAAAATATAGAGAACTTTACAGCAGTTTACTTGAGTCTTTTTCTTTTTTCTGGGCAAATACCAGTAGGTATTTGAAAAAAATGGGTGCGTGTACTTATATACGCGCGTGAGAAGTTATACTTCTTTGGCATCATTAAAAATTAGTTTTTTTAATTGCATACAAATAATTAATGATAAATACAAATAATAACAGCTACTGCAAAATTCGAGAAAAGTAATAACTTATTTATTAATAATAAAATGTGTCATTTGTATATATAAATATTTTCTTAATAAAATAGGTATTATAAATATATTTAAAGAATTAATTATTTTTAATTTAAATAAATAAATCAAACAGAAATTCAAATTACGCGCGGCTAGTTAAACTTCATCTTGTTAATTTGTGATGATAAAATAGACCGCTACTAACGCCTTCAATGCCCGCCACCGCATGGAATGCAGACGTCATTTTCATCACTAAACTCCAAATAGTATAACAGCTACTGCAAAATTCGAGAAAAGTAATAACTTATTTAAAACTAAAACTAAATTAATAAAACAAAAATTCAAATTACGCGCGCCAAGTTAAAAGAAACCGAGTGGTTTTGCGGCCAACTTCATTCTGTTAATTTTTGTCTCAAGATGGCCGCCCATCTAAAAATTTCACTCTCATTATTTTTTCATAACGTGCCTAAAGAAGTATAACTTCAAAAAGTTTTATTTGTTTAAAAATTAAATATTAGCTATTAGCTATAGCTATTTGGTTTTTTTTGGATACTTAAAGTTGTCGCTGATAGTTTTCGTGTAGTTTAACAAAAATCGATACATAACACCGTGAAAATTGTAATTTTAGAAGTATAATAAAGGTCTAAGGTATGTGAAAAGGAAGCTTCACGCACAATGTCAAATTTTAACACGCTTTCTTATTTATAAGAAACACGAAAAAAGGGGGAAATATAAAATGGTCTGAGATAAATCATTTTATTGTTCGAGAACAAATGAATAAGTTCATTGTTTAAAAAGGGTTGCATTGATTGAAATTATTAAACATAAGACAATTATATTCAAGTTTGACTGTCCCTTGAATAATGTTTGCCAAATAAAACCAAATAAAGTTTTATTTCGTTTCAAATCTTGAATAAATATTCAAAATGCTCTCAAATGACTCATATTTGACGAGTCGCCGTTCAATCAATAAATTGAATAAAAGGGATGTAGACAGTGGGTGGCGCGATCTGAACTCAATCCTTAACATCCGTCTCATTCAGCCCTCTGACTTCATCTAACCCTGTTTCCGATTCCGGCGGGAAGACACACTCTTTCAATTAAAATAATTAAGCCCTTTAATTGGTTCTCAATAATCAAGGATTACGGAGACAGGTAAACCGCTTCGATAAATTATTTTCATCCTGGTTACGACCTGTGACGATTTGACACCATTACCATCCCTCGCGATTGCCAATCTCTCGCTCATCATCCGAGGCATTCCTGTCATTCGTTCCCTTTTGCTCACGGCTATATTATATATCCAGTCCATCATTGACATAATAATGTATTTGAAGGGAAAGTTTTATTAATCACTTGTTGCCGCGAGAGTGGCTTTTTTAAATAAATTAATAATGTACTTTTAAAGCTCGACTTTTTAATCTTTGTCATATTATAACTACGAGATTTTTATAAGTTTAATTCCTGATCAATTTTTACCCACTTCCCAATTATTAACCACAATCAAAAGCCTCTAAAGTATTAAAGACATCATACACTATTTATTCAAAACTTTGATATATCTATCAAAAGCTCTTAAGTATCATAGATGCTAAGTTCATTAGTTAAAATTTCAATTTCATTCATTTATTACTGGTCAATTTATAATTTTATGGGGTCAACATTGTTTAACAGTGCATTTAGATAGAAACCAGTGGCGTGCGGTGACTTTTAAAACAGTGCATGCTGTTAGAAGTGGGGGGGGGGTATAACAACCACATTTTTAAAATTTATTTTTTTATTTGATAAACGTGGTGTTATAAGTCTTTTTTTTAAATTAGCCTTATTCGACGCTCCTTCTTACAAAAATCATCGACAACCGCATCATTAATGTATTTAAAAACCACGAAAATAGTTCTTATCCTAAAGAACAGAACATTTGTATGGCCTTTGGGTCAATTATTAAAAATCACCCACGAAAAGTAACTCAGTAACAATTGAATTCACTGTTTAGATTGAAAACGGCAAACGCATCTGCAAACCGTTAATTGGCTATGTGAAATGCCGAGAGAGATAGTATTCGACCGTACTAGTGTGCATGCGCGACCAATTCGAAGCAAAGAATCACATGCTTCTGTCGCCAACGCATTCATTTGGCTTTTGCCGTTCATTTGATTTGGTAAACGATGCCAATTTTATGTTTTAACTAGCTGACCCGCGCAACTCCGTCTGCGTCAGATAAGAGTGCGAGAGGGTTAAACGTGGGGAACCTATGGCACAATTCTAAAGGAGTTGAAACTTTTTTTGTTTTATCCACAAATCACTTAAGAACCATTGAAGAGATAAAATTTGGTACCTATAATGCTAATTTAAAACCTTGCGGACGAAACCAAGAAAAACATTGTATGTCTGTAATGTTAAAAGTATAACATAACTCATAAGCTATCTTAGGTACATCACACTATGATCAGTAAGAGTGGAACTATAGTAGAAAATGTCACGGGAACGGGAATAATAAAGGAACGCTGCATAACACTACTGGGGTGTTTTATTGATAAAATTTACGTATGTAAACTTAAAATATAACGAAGAAAAAAGAATATATCAAACTTAAACAAAGAGTAACGTAAAAAAAATTGAAATGTTATTTGATTATTGCAACGCCTGTAACCGTTGTAACAAATAATATATTTTAAACTTGTACTTCTGTATCTGTTATAATATATTGCAAGGAGCTGAATGCCTGAATGTCTAATGATCTATGAATCAGCTCAGTAGTCAGTACTGACTACTGACTACTGAAAAAAAGTTAGAAGTACACAAATATTGAGAAGGAAAAGCGCAAGCGCTCACTTAAGAGGCCTAACATATTTTAAAGAGTGGGGAGTCTTGAAAAATGTTAAAAGTTAAAAATGTAATTGTTGATTTTTAAATGTACTTTAACACGTTAAATTCTAAATATGTATTCGAAAATTAACAATGAAAGAAATTTCAATTTTTCAAAAATTTTCATTATTTTTCGGATGTTAAATAAAAAATCATATCTTCAAGTGAAAATTGTAATTTTTATTTTAATCCTAAAGAGAAAATGTGTTAAAACGCTATTTCACGACCTTTTTTTTAACACACGGTTCCCGCAGGAGACAATTATCATGCTATCCTTTGAGCACCGTGCATTATTCTGGCATAAGAAATAATCTATATTATTATCTGATCCCTCAACTATCATATTGCAAAAAATCATGTCTATCTTTTACTCTGTGAAAAACAAAAACATATCTATCCCACGGGAGTAGAAGATTTTTCCTGGATAAAAAAGAGATCAAGCTTTCCTGAGGAAAATTCGTTAAAACTCTTATTCATGAACTTTTAGAAAACTCCTTTTGAAGTACTCAGTTCCTGAAGGATTCTATTTTTAGCCTATCCTACGGGAACCGTACAATATTCTAACATAAAAAGTAACCCACATCATTCACTCTCTCTTAAACCACCATATTGCAAGAAATGATGGTAATCTTTTGTTCTGTGAAAAACAAAAACGTATCTATCCTACGGGAACATAAATTTTTCCTGGATAAAAAGTAGACTGTATGAAAAGAAAAATTATGATTTTGCCTTGGGGACCTTATGAGTTATTACTTAACTCTTAGCTAATAAATGAGTTATTAAAATGTTTGGTTTCAGCATGATTTTTCTTCGAACCAGTTTTTCTCTATTTTCCCGATGAAATGAGAAATTTTTCCGAAATAAAACGTGTTTTAGATAATGATTCGCATATTTATCATACTTAAATATCACCAAAATCCATTTTCAACTAAAAATAGAGTTTATGCATAATTTTTTTCTCCAACCCGTTTTTCAATTTCCCGGGTAAATGAGACATTTTTCCTTAATAAAAAGAATTCTCAGACTCAGATTGTCATTTATTATCACAACAAATTTTATTAAAAATTATATTTATTTGGGTAAGAATTAATAATATGTTTCTAAAAACAATTTCGCAAGTAATGAATTATTTTTGAAACAACCTTAACAACCATTAAAAAGGTTATAGCGGGCTAACCGTAAAAGATAGACATATGCCGTCGGGGACTTTTTTGTAGAACTTTTTAAGAGGAACAATTTTGCTGCACATAATTTTTGCGTAACTTTAACCGTTTACGCAGGGCAGGCCACGAACGCTCTCAAAAGGAAAAATTTTTCCTGATTTTTGCAACATTTTCCATCGATGCTTTGCTCCTATTAGTCGTAGCGTGATGTTATATAGCCTAAAGCCTCCCCCGATAATTAGGCTATCCAACATTAAAAGAATTTTTCAATTCGAACCAGTAGTTCCTGAGATTAGCCCGTTCAACCAATCAAACAAACAAACAAACAAACAAACAAACAAACTCTTCAATTTTATATATTAGTATAGACTAGCTGGTCCCCGCCCGCTTCGCTGAGCGTATCTAAATTATACTGATTGAATAATGGAAACTTTCATCCCATCAACAAAAAAAGACAGATAGATATTTCTAGATCTTTGATTCATAGAAAGTTCATGAAAATCAGATAAACTACTTTTCAAGGAAGATATTCCATAAGCATCTAGAAGAGCTATCTTATAGGTTCTATACGTTTTTATGAATATTATAAAATACTTATACTTGTGTTCCTTAAGTAGCAATTCAAATCGAAAATGTTGAATGTATTATATATTTAACTGAGTTTTTCGCCAAGTTCAAATTTTTCAATAGTGAAAAAGTTGAGTAAGTAGAGTAATTGTTGACTGTTTGAATATAATTTAACACGCTTATTTCTAAACATTATAGACATTCAAAAATTAACAATGAAAGAAATTTCAACGTTTCAAAAATTTTCATTATTTTTCGGATGTTAAATTAAAAATCATCTTCAAGTGAAAATTGTAATTTTTATTTTAATCCTAAAGAGAAAATATGTTCAAACGCTATTCTACGAACTTTAAAGATCTATTTCACGAATTTTTTTTTAACACACGGTTCCTGCAGGATAGTATTATCATGCTATCCTTTAAGCACCGTGCATTATTCTAGCATAAGAAATAATCTATATTATTATCTGATCCCTCAACTACCATATTACAAAATATCTTGTCCATCTTTTACTCTGTGAAAAACAAAAACATATCTATTCCACCGGAGTAAAAACATTTTTCCTGGATAAAAAAGAGATCAAGCCTTCCTGAGGAAAATTCGTTGAATCTCTTATTCATGAACTTTTAGAAAACTCCTTTGAAATACTCAGTTCCTGAAGGATACAATTCTTATCACATCCTACGGAAACCGTGCAATATTTTAACATAAATAGTAGCCTATATCATTCACTGACTCTTAAACCACCATATTGCAAGAAATTATGGTAATTTTTTGTTCTGTGAAAAACAAAAACGTATCTATCCTACGGGAACATACATTTTTCCTAGATAAAAAGTGGACTGTATGAAAAGAAAAATTATGATTTTGCCTTGAGGACCTTATGAGTTATTACTATAAATATATTGTAATCAGATAAAAATGTTTAGTTTCAGCATGGTTTTTCTTCGAATCAGTTTTTCTCTATTTTCCCGATAAAACGAGAAATTTTCCGAAATAAAACGTATTCTAGATAATGTTTCACATAGTTAGCTATCATCATACTTAAATATCACCAAAATTTATTTTCAACTAAAAATAGAGTTTCTCCATAAATTTTTTTCTCCAACCCGTTTTTTAATTTCCCGAGTAAATGAAACATTTTCCCGTATTAAAAAGTATTCAATTTAATGACTCAGATTGTCATTTATCATCATACCAAATTTCATTAATAACCTTATTTATTTGGGTAAGAATTAATAATAAGTTTCTAAAAACAATTTCGCAAATAATGGATTATTTTTGAAACAACTTTAATAACCATTAAAAAGGTTATAGCGGGCTAAGCTTAAAAGATAAACATATGTTGTTGCGGATTTTTTTGTAGAGCTTTTTAAGAGGAACATCTTTGCTGTACATGATTTTTGCGTAACTTTAACCGTTTACGCAGGGCAGGCCACGAACGCTCTCAAAAGGAAAATATTTTCCTGATTTTTACATCATTTTCTATCGATGCTCTGCTTTTATTGGTCGTAGCGTGATGTTATATAGCCTAAAGTCTCCTCCGATAATTAGGCTATCCAACACTAAAAGAATTTTTCAATTCGAACCAGTAGTTCCTAAGATTAGCTCGTTTAACCAAACAATCAAACAAACAAACAAACAAACTCTTCAATTTTATATATTAGTATAGATACCTTTTATTTTTACGTAATTTAAATAATTTATAAATGATAAAAATATATAATTTTTAGAATGATTTTACAAATGCAATTACGTAAATCAAAAATGAAATGAATAAATCATAAAAAATATTCAATTTTTAAAATCGTCTTACAATCCAAAGGCATGCGCCGCATCTACAGCATGTATGGACCGCACGCCTCTGATAGAAACTATGTCGATATCCAGGGCCGTAACTAGGCAGGGGCAATAGGGGCACTTGCCCAGGGCCCAGGGCCCAGGGGGGCCCCGGAGGGGCCCAAGAAGACCCCGATAAAAATTATCTCAGTTATTTTCATTCGTATTTTAATGAATAATCCAAATCATATATATAAGTAACACCACTAGTGGCTCAGATAGACGAGGCCCAAAAAGGCCAGAATATGCTATTAGAATTTTTATTAAAAAAAACATATTTATTTAATTCTTAATACTTAATATTCTATTGCACGCACTTGACGCACTATTCGTTTTATTGCTTACAGACCTTATCTTTAAAAAAAAGTGTGTGCAGTGAAAAAGTGAAGCCAGATCGTGGGATTTCTTTACCCCCACTTAGTAGCACAAACGCCGACAAATTGAGGAGAATAATGCCTCTTCCATATGACACACTATATGCAATATTTGTACCTTGTGCCGCACATAATCTTAATTTAGCTGGTGTTCACGCAGTATCCACAACGTCAGGAATGGTTACCTTTTTTGGCACTATCCAAAGATTATTCAACTTCTTTTCTTCTTCGATGACGCGTTGGGAATATCTTATGAAATTTTTTAAATTATCACTGAAAGGGTTTTCAGATACTAGATGGTCGTCAAAGGCGAATGCTATAAAATCATTGTGCTTACAACTTCCAGAAGTAAAAAAAGAACTTGAAAGAATTAAAGATGATTTGTCAAACTCTGAGGCAGTGTCAAATGCAAAAAGATTACTATTTCAAATTAATTATAAATTTATATGTATTCTTCATGTTTGGAATAAAATATTAAAATGCGTTGACCGTGCATATAAAGCCTTACAACACAAAAATCTATCAATAGACCTTGCAACAAAATTAATTAATGGTCTGCGTTGCTCTTTACAAGGACTACGAAAAGTAGGATTTAAACAAATAATTTCGGATGCACAAAAAGTCGCTTTGGAAATGAATATTGAAGCTGAATTTTCTAATCAACGAATTAAGCGAATTAAAGAAGAAAGTGTTACTAATCGCAACCAAGAAAATTTGTTTGCAATGTAAATGTACAATATTTTTGACATTTTACTTAATGAAACAGACTGGCGTTATAGATAAATAAAAACTATATTTGAAGATTTTTCTTTTCTTTTTGGCTCGTCATTAGAACCAATGAGCGTTGTTGAATTACAAAAGGCGGCGGCAGATTTATCCAGAAAATATGGTAAAGATTTGAATAGTCACGAATTAAGCTGTGAGATTGAAAGTTTTAAATTTCAAGTATGTGGGCTGGTGGAAAATTTGAAAGAAACCACTCCTCTAAATTTATTACAGACTATATACATGATTTCAAATTAGTCGAATCGTACCAAAACATCGTTGTTGCTTTAAGAATATTTCTAACCCTACCAGTCACCACCGCTTCTTGCGGGAGAAGTTTTAGTAAACTGAAGTTAATTAAAAACTATTTAAGATTGTCGCTCTCATAACAGCGTTTGTCGAACCTGTCTATTATATGAATTGAATCTAACATAGTGCAAGAAATAGATTTTAATAATATAATTGATGAGTTTGCGGAGAAAAAAGCAAGAAGAATGCAATTTAAATGGATTTTTAATTCGTTTTTCTTCATAAATATAAAATAAAAAAAATTTACAAAAATTATGGACAGGACCAATTTAAAGATTTTTATTTTGTGTTTATTTATTAAGTGATATACCTACTAAACTTTAAAAATGGGAAAGAACAGGAATTATAACCATGGCAAGTTTTTTCTTATTTTTTTTTTATTGAGGGGGGCCCAATTTGAAGGTCTTGCCCAGGGCCCACAAAATCCACGTTACGGCCCTGTCGATATCTATTACATATACATATACAAACTATAAGTTACAAGACATAAACTAATGAATTTTGTAGACCGATCAATCACGCTCGTTAAATATTCGATTACGATCACATTTGAAATTAATGATACTCCTGGGCTATTGGAATAGGTACATTAATCGGTCAGTTATACATTACCAATATATGACAATTTCAAAATGATAATATAAACAAAATATTTTATTTCCCTTTTGGTTTGTTATAAGGACCCGGGATTTCTAGGGATATTTTGTTACAATTAGTTTCAAATATTAGTATACGATAAACGTTCGTATCTTTCAAAACAATCTTTTTGAAATCCCTGATGTGAAACACGATGTAATTGAGCTCCCATGTACAAGTGGGGCCTCTTGATAATATTCCAAACTGTTTACATTCGGTTCGACGCGAGATTATTCCCGTTTCCCCAATTTCTTTGTTAATTAGTCTCGTGGAAACACGAAATAATTTTCCCCCGATTTAATTATTCAAAGATATTGCAGCCAGCTCATGATTACCAAATGATGTTTAAATAGTTTTTAGGAGGAAACACAACGATCGATAAACGGTCGGTGGAAATTCATAATCGAGAATTTATCGCCGCAAAATAAAGTTCGATCTGACAACTGGCAGCGAGTCGACACGGATTAATTACCGTTTGAATGTTGAACACTGCATATTTTATGCTTGTGGTTAGTCTATTATGATAGGGTAGAAACTTTGATGATGATTTGTTTGGAGTACTAGTGGCTACCCGTGACTTTGTTCATGTAAATTTAGTCTACATAGTTAGGGATTCATAATTCATAAATTACGTAAGACGTTTCTGAGGCTTATTTACCCCTCCCCCCATATTGTAAGAAATCATAAGATTACAACTACTCACCTCTTCCCCTTCATAAGAAATTTTTGTAAAAAAAACTAAGTGCGAAATAGTAAAATTTTATTCAAAATCATACGTAAAATCAGATTGCCTACCCTCCGCCCCCTTCCGATTTAAAACTATATAAATAAAATTATAGCTGTTTTCCAATGTTCGGTTTTAATCAAAAACTACTGCATAGATTTCGATCAATTTTTTTTTATTTCTTATATGCTTGGTCCTTACCAAAAAAATTATCACGATATCTTCATTACAAACAAAATACTTAATTAAAGTTTTTAAAACTGCGATTTTTACAAGCAAAATGCGTTAAGCGGTGGATTTTTTGTCGCTTTGATAGAGTGGGGCAAACGATCTATCTAATGTGCATGTGCTGGAGAGAATATGTTTCTCCTTCCACTGCCTACTGATTATTTCATATTTCAGCGTAGACCTAATGCAGCTCAGCGAGATATTAAGTTAATAAAGGTTTTTTGAATTCAATTTTAGTATATTTAGTAGTATATAGTTAAGTAGTATTTTACTGTAAATACAGATTCAAAATACATTTTTTAGTTACAACCGTTACAATAATCAAATTACGTTTCAACACTACTTTTTATTGTTGCATATATTTTTTAACTGGAAAGAGTTAAGTTAGCGAAAAAAAAACATTTTAATTAAACTATATGCCAAAAAATCGCTCCCTCAGAATCCGCAATTTCTCCAAGTGTATAATTATTAATAATTAATTTTTCAAAAATTTGCAAACTAAAAATTAAAATTGCTGTAAAATAGAAAAAAAGTTACTTTTAACAATTTTTTTTTAATTGCCTCTTAAATGCTCTTTCCGAATCCACAATTGCTCCAGGTGTATAGTTAGTTGTTAATTAATAATAACATTTTTTTAAAATTTTCAAACTCAAGAATTAAAATTGCTATACAACCCAAAATAATTTTTTATTGTAATTTTTGTTTTTTTTTTTTTAATTCTCTATCTGCTCTTTTCACCACGTAAATTATCAACAAATTTTTGCAATATTTTTAATAATTAATTATGTTTAACTATTTATACATGTATTGTTGTACTATGACGTCATCAACTGCCATTGAATCTTATAACCATGAATATTGAATAGTTTAAAAATTGAATTACTATTTTATTATACACCTGAAGCAATTGCGGATCCGGAAAGAGCATTTAAGGAATAATTTTTTGAAATAAAGGTGATTATTTTGGATTATATAGCAATTTTTTTTTGAATTTACAAATTTTTGAAAAATTAATTATTAATTAACAAATAACTATACACTTGGAGCATTAGCGGATTCTGCAAGAGCAATTTTTTGGCATATAGTTAAAAATGTTCTACGCTAAGTTCTTTTTGGTTATTTTTAATATATTTTTGCTTTCAACTTTATAAATGTTTTTCCTCTGTAAATTAAATATGTTCTTCTTAACATAATCACCTACGCAGACGACGTCGCGGGGATCTGCTACTTATTGATAATTTTCAGTCTACCCCCCCCCCTAAATGTCTTTTATAATTTATTAACAATCCCGTAAGTAGTTAGAAATTATTATCCTAAGGGGTTTTATTTCAAAAACTAAAGTTATTAACGATTTTTGATACGATTAATGTAGCTGTTTGAAAATGTTTAGGCTTGTGATACTTCTATGTGGTAATAACCCCCCCCCCCTCTTTCTGTATGAATCATCACTTCATTCCGTCCTAGAGGGGCAATAGATGGGGCTTTACAATGAAAACAATACGAATATCAGGTCGCGACGTTTCGCCATAAATCATAGCTTCCTCAGGCTCCTAATGCTCAGCATACATCAGAGGGGCCTGAGTAAGGTATAATATATGGTGAAACGTCAAAACCTTATATTCCATTGTCAATTAATAATAACAATTAACAATAAACAGTCATAGCAGAAGTTCTTTATATTGCTATAGATTCATAATTATAAGCACTTGAACATCTTCAATGATTTAACCTGTACCATTTAAAGCCAGTTTTATAAAACTGTTTCATTTATAAAGATACGTTTGAGAGCAACGAAAGAATTTATTATCGGAGACACCAACTATAGGCAACACTCAACAGTTTGTGTTTGTTTTTTATTAATTGCAAAAGTAATTAGTGAAATTTGATCAAAATTTGAGTTTCCCCGTATCGGGGAAAACGACAATTTCCGGGCTTGTTTATTATCTTTGTACACACACACACACACACACACACACACACACACACTTATATCAGTCTAATGTTACCAAGCACTCAATATGGAGAAATTTCCCGTTTTAGTCCAAAGGCCTCCACCTTTTCCACGCCCTATCCTATATCATCCCACATTTATAACAGAGAAGAACAGAGAGTTAGTTACCTTTTGATACGTAATTGATGATGATCGACATTGAGGGTTGAGGGTTGGATTTCTATACTAATACAGTGCGAAACCCTTCATTCCTTCCTTTTTCTTGTTCGTCTCCCATTATACTATGATGATTTGGTATTAGAGACTATTCCCATCATTCCCGTGTCATCTTCCAAATAATATTGACGACGATAGTAATAATAGAAAATGAAGGGAGTCAATGCATGTCTTTGTAACATATATACACACTGTGGAAGTCAGAGGGACTAATGAAACTAATGCATTCGCAATATTGATGTGTCATAATGCAATTTACCACATTGATTGCTTTTCATTCATCTATTAACATTTACCATCGGAGATAAATTCGATTTTGAGCCACAACAGAGGCAGGCCTAATTGATTTTTAAAACAATTTCACACGCAAAAAGCAATAAAATTCTTTCTCTTTCATTCATTTTCCAACCGAAATATGTTATTTACTTTCAAATAATACTGAAAGTAAAAAAAAATCATGTAATACCTACCAAAACCCCAAAATCAAAATTATGTACTTAATATTTATAAGTTTCGGAGCTTAACTTTAAGTCTTTAACTTAACTTAAAAAAAGTTTATGAAGCTTTTTTCACATTCATCTTTAGCATTCTTAAGAATCTGTAATGAATCTTTAAGTATCTCTGTATCTATCTACGGTCAGGGACTTTAACTTTTTAGACTTTTAGGGATGCTTTAAGCTTATTCTGGAAAGAACTTCATTAAATTTAAGTAGTAGAAAAAATAGTTTATCAAAAGAAAAGTAAAAAGTGATCAATTGTGGAATCTTTGCAAAATTAATTGAACTTATATTGAAGACCTCTACACGGAAAAAAATATGTTGTAGATTTAACTACAATCTTTGTTAAAGTTACAACATACATTAGTAATATATAGGATGACACCACGTGTGGTAACGTTTATCAGTTAAGTGTAGTTAAATAAACTGTAGTATTATTTACAACACGAACTAGTAAAAATGACTCCATGATAATATAATGTAGTTGAATTTTTGACACTTGAATTTATTTGTCAAAATTATAGGTTATGTTGTACGCGCACCATTAAAAATCTTAAAAATATAATTACAGAAAAAAGTAAAGATGGCTATGATGTTTTTTTCTCAGCTGTTTTACAAGATTTTACAACATATTGGAGTAAATTGTACATTGTATCTAGTATTGTATACACCAAAATTGGTAACGATTACAGATTTGTTAAAATTCGTGGCGTAACAGAAACGCCAAAATGTGTTAATGGTACAACACTCAGCAGTTGTAACAGCTCCATACATTTACTACACTATGGTAGTAAAAAATACTATACGTTAGAGCTGAATACATCAAAGCGTGTTATCTGCTGTTACATTTGTGGTTATAGTGAACACAAAGTGCAGTAAAATTATTACTAGTTTAATGTTGTAAATTTAACACCACTATTTTTTTTCTGTGTACGATATCATAGGAACAAACAGATGTACCAACTTTAATATGGTTGTATAGATAGGAGAATGCTACTATTTGTAAAACTTACTGTGCCAATTATTGATCAATGAAATCTATTAGAGTGTCTAAGAGACCTGAGTAAGATCTTAAGAGCTAACAATCTTAATCGAGACTCCATATTTTTAAAAAATGTTTATTTATTTACACTTAAATAATGATTAAGTTCACTGTTACAATAGTCGCAGGCACAAATTGTCACTCACTGTTTATATTTTACTATACCTATACACTGCACTGTTTACACTTTATTTAACACTCGCGATTCACTGTTTACGATTTATTTATGACTGCCCCTTCATTCGAACAAACCTTTTTTTATATCGCTTGGGCTCTTTTCGAGAATATTCTGCCCTATTATTCGTTTTATTAGAAATTTCGATTCTCTTGTCTTCTTCTTTCTCATCTACCGAGTAATCCTTTTGGTCAAACCCTCGCGGCAGGTAGTCTCAAAGACTAATCTTTTTGAGAAAGTATTATTGTTTCGTTTCGATCAGGGTTTCCAAATATATATTGATAATTATTGCAAGATTAAAATTCCAGAAAACTGATATTTTAGAAGAAAATTCCCTTTTTTGAACTACTTAGGGGTGGAATTTTAAAAAATTCTTTCTTAACGGATATCACAACTTACTCAGGAAAACACTTTAAAAATTCATATTTCTATCGTCAATGATTTAACCTCTAGCGTGTCGATCAGTCAATCAGCCTTCCGTTATATATGGGATAAAGGTTTGCAAACCACAATTTATAGAACGTTGTCTTAATTGGATATTTCGATTGGAAATGGCTCCTTATTAGGAGTAGATATTCATTAACTATGATCATAATGTATATTGAATTTACGGGTACGCTCCAATAGTTAATATAACGAGTCGTACAGGTCATCTTCAATGGGAATATTTCATTTTAAGAATGTCAACTTGCCACATTAATTGATACAAACAGCAGATTTGCATTTGTTGAACAATTTAAAATTTTGTGCCATTTTTGTTAACGCTAGTAAACACCTCAAGCTTCCGAACTGACTTCCGAGGGTTTATATGCAGTTAAAGTTTTTAAAAAATCGATTTTAATATCATTTTTGTAATGAAGGTATATTTAAGTACTCCTACACTGTCGTGCTCTCGACTATATACGTCAAAAAGCCCTTAAAGAAGTGTTATTATTAAAATTTACGTTAAGTCAAACTCGAAAGTCTTTCAAAGGATACAATTGAAAGTCCATAATAAGAAAAGATAAAATATTTTTGATTAATTTTTATCGTTTTTGCAAGATAATTTTTAGACAAAAAAAAATTATTAATAGATTGTCATCGTTTCGTCATACTTTCCATACTGGTTAGAGGAGTGTATATAATATATCAGTTCATTCCTCCAACGTCTAACCTACCCATCAAATCAGATATTGATAGATTACTGCTTAAGCCACCCTTAAGCTTATATGCTTGTAATATAATAGAAACTATATTTTTTAACATAATCAATCTTAATGATGTCATCGAAAACCAATATTAGCCTAAAAACGTATGATGGAAAAAATGAGTGCCATATGCGTTTTATTTTTATTTTCCCTTTGAATATATTCAACATTTTATACAGTGTTACTTGATGTTAACGTAGGTATTTATAGAAAATAAAAAAATGGAAACGTAGAAAAATATAAAATGGAATGTTAATTTTAACCTTGAATGCGAGATTTATTAAAAAAAAAAAAGGTTTTAATGCGATAAAAAAAGTTGTGAACATTTATTTGGTATGAATGAATCATATTTATTTATGTAATAATGATAATAACTGTTAATAAATAAAAAAAAATTTGCATCGTCCGGGAATCGAACCTTTTTTTGGGTTTAAAGTTTTTTTATTTTTTAAATTGTTTACATAAGCATTACAATTTATAAATTTAGGTACTAAAAAAAACTAATATAAAAAAAACCTATCTGTTAACATTTATGAGAGGATCTTGTCCGTTGTTGGTGGCTACTCAGATCCTTTTGATATTATTTTCTGTGTATTTTGTTTATAATAAGTTTAATGGTATTTATATTTTAATAAATGATATATGTGTTTTTTTATAGCGAATTGGGAAAAATGACTTGTGAGAAAGAAAAAAAACCCTTGCTTACTTAATATTAATATAAAACTAAAGATAACTTAAATAGATAGTGGAGGGGACTGTTACATAGGACGGGTGTAACTATAAATAGTTATTATTGTTAGTTTCGGGTGGATTTCCGATGTTTTAGCTGTCTGTAGACTGCAGAGCTTGTGTCAGTCCACCAGTATTTATTGTGGTTTAGTCTGTGAAAGTCTATTTTGTCTCGTTTAGGTATGTCCATGGCGTAGATGGTGCTTTGGTTGTCTGGGATTAAATTGATTGACTTGTCACTTTTGTGTCTTGCTTTGTGATATAGTTTTGGTATATTGTGTTCATCTTGTATGAGTCCTAGTCTGTCAAGTAGTATAAAGGCTTGAGGTTGTAAATGGCCTTGTTTAGCACTGTCTGTGAATTTGTTTACAGTTTTAAAACTTTTAATTATGTCGTTGTCTATGTGGATTGTTTTGCTAAAGTAGTCTCTGGTGAGTTTTAGTCTGTGATTGTCTATTCGGGGTATGTTTGCTGTGTCGTAGATTAGTTGGTTACTGGAACGGAGTCTGGAATCATCGGCGTTCCTGTGTAGGTCTAGCGCAGTTCTCAGACAGGCTCTCTCGAAGCGGCGAAGTTTCTCCATTTGTGAAGCCCCCAGATTCCAGCAGACGGGAGCCGCATATGTTAGGTGAGGTCTGACTAGGATCAGGTAGCAAATGACCTTTGCCCTGTTGCTTATGAATTTGTTGTAGAAGAGTCTGTTCATCGCTTGGAATGCCTTGCGCGCTTTTTCCAGCGACGAGTCAACGTGTAGGTTGCCCTTTGCTAGGTAGTCCAGTTCCATGCCAAGGTATTTGACTTGGTTTTTCGTGGATATACATATTGTTGGATTATCTTGGTCTGGGGCTATTTCGAAGGAGCTGGTGATTCTTTTGGAGATAGTGGTGAAGCGGGCAGGTTTTCTGAATATGATTAGTTCTGACTTTAGTGGGTTAACTTTCAGGTTCCATGTAGCGTAGAGTTTGCTGATGTCGTTTACAATTCGTTGTAGTTGTGTTTGTAGTTTGACGGGATGGTCAGATGCGATGTATAAAATGAGATCATCTGCGTATGCTATTGAGTGTGTGTCGTTTCCAGAGTTTAGTCCGTGAGAATTTAATATGTGGCTGGTGAAAATGTTGAATAGGATGGGGGAGTTAACCGTCCCTTGTAGTAGACCTTCCTCCACCCTAAACTCCATGGGGGAGTCTTGATTTCCGATCCCTAGAATGAACTTTTGGTTGTTTATCATGTCCCAGATTACCTTTATCAGGGGGGTAGGGAACCCATTTTTGATTAGGATGTATAGTAGTCCTTTTTTCCATACGGTGTCGAACGCTTTTTCTAGGTCTATTAAAGTGGCGCCTACTATGTTTCCCTTTATCAGATTAGTATTGACGTCGGATAGGAGTTTGTTGATAGCGTGAATTGTGGAATGACGAGGTCTGAATCCGAATTGGTTGTCGGGGATTATTTTGAATTTATTGCAATGATCAGTGATAGCGTTGTTTATTAGACTTTCGTATACTTTACTAATGTTGGGGGTGAGGCTGATAGGTCTGTAACTGGATATTAGGTTTTCCGGTTTATTTTTTTTTAGAATCGGTATTATTTTTGATGTTTTCCAGGCTTTGGGGAAGTATTGCAAGTTTAGTAGGTTGTTAAAGAGTATGGTGTATAATTTTGTTATTTTGGGTGGAAGATTTTTTAGAACTATTGCGGGAATGTTGTCTATTCCAGTGGATGTTTTGTTGGGAAGTTTTTTGAATGTATTGGATACTTCCTCCGTGTTGGTGAAGAATTTGATTTCAGGTGATGTATTGGTTGGTGCTTGGGCACTGTTTGTAGAGGAGAATTTAGAGATGGCTGTGTTTTGGTGAGGTTCTTCTTGGTGTGTGCGTAGAAATTCTGCCGTTTTATTTTCTATTATTTGGAATAGTCTTGTGTCCTTATTTATGTAGTTAGCGGCGTTGATGGACTCAAAGTATGCACCGATTAGATTTATTTTTTCTTCTTCATTTTCTATCAAATATTCGTTGTTAAGTATGATAAGTTCTTCTTTGTTTTTGTTAATTCGGTTCAGTAGTTGGTCGTGTGAGTTATTTAAGTGTAGTATGGGGATTTCTAGTTTTTTATGGGGTTTGAATATTTTGTTAATTATTGGGAAGAATTTTTGTGGATCTCTATGTTCTATTTTTTGGAATACTTTTTCCCAGTGTTTCTCGATGTTGGTGGTGATTTCAGTTTGTATTTTGGTTTTAATTTGTTTCATTGTGCGCTTGATTGTTTCTATCATCTCGGAGTGAGGGTAGTGCCGGGAATCGAACCCGGGCCGCCCGCGTGGCAGGCGAGCATTCTACCACTGAACCAACGATGCTCATATGAAAATAAGCCATTACGTTGTATATACTTGTATTGGTATGAAAGTACTATTACAAATATACATGAATATATGGAATACTAGCTGATACCCGCTCGCTTCGCTGAGTGTATCTAAATTTAACTGATTGATTAAAAGATTCCCTACGTTCATAGCGAAATATAAAAATTACTAATCTATTTTGACAGAAAAAGATCGTTATTGTGTAAAATTGGTCAGGTCATCTTGAGGAAAATGATTTAAAGTTCTATTTAACGAACTTTACCAAAACTTTTTAAATGTACGGTTCCTGTAGGATATAATTGTTTTGCCATCCCATGGGAACCATGCATTATTCTAGCCTTAAAAGTAAGCTATATCTTTCTCCCCTAAACTACCACATTGCAGAAATCATATCAAACTTTGTGATAAACAAAAAACATATCTATCCCACGGGAATCGTACATCTCTCTTGAGTAAAAAGTAGATCAAGCCTTCATAAGAAAAATGAATTAAGACTCTATTTCGTGAACTTTAATGAAACTGCTTTTAAATACTCGATTCCTATAGAATACATACTTGTTTTACTATCCCATGGGAATTGTTTATTATTTTGGTATATGAAGTAACCTATATCATTCTCTGACCCCTAAACAACCACATTGTAAAAAAGGAAGTTTATCTTTTGTACTGTAAAAACAAAAATATATCTATCCCACGGAAACCGTACATTTTTTCTGAATAAAAAGTATTCTATATATTACACCGGATTATAGTCTATATCTATGCCAAACTTCTTACAGATGCATTTAGTACTTTTTGAGTGAAAGAGCAACAAACATCCATCCTTACAAACTTTCACGTTTATAATATTAGTAAGATATGGAACATGTGAATATAATTTTTTTTTTATTTATTTAAAAATGGACAGCGACAATGTTTATTTAAAAATAAACAGCGACAAATTTATTATTACACCTTTCACGTTGAGACGACTAATCATTCCGGAAATAAACATTAACAACAAATTAATAACAATATCTCCTAAAGTACGATAGGTACCTCGGATTTATTCTAGTCACCTAACATGGACTACCCCCATAAAACTAAAATACAAGAATTAAATAGACGCTGTAGATTTCTAGGACTACAATCAAAAATTGACATTAAGAACAAACTAACTATTTACAAGACATTAATACGACCCATCCATCCAGTCGTACAAAGTATAACTGTGGGGTTCCGCTAAACCCTCAAATATCCAAAAAAAAATCCAATCCCTACAATCAAAAGTACTCCGACGAATCCTCAACTATTATGTTAGAAATGAGGTAATCCACAACGACCTCAAAATTCCTTTTGTCCATGACCGTTTTCTAAATTTCTACAATAATCTGCTTAACCATCCCAATCCATGCGCTCAAATTCTTTCCCCTAGCTCTAATCCGAACAATTTGTCATGGAATTTATGAATCTATCGGAAATAAGTTCGAAAGTATAAGGGACGTTAAGATCTCTATGAATTACTTCATTTGTGGCATAATAAGGAGCGTTTAAGATTTTTCGAAGGACTTTTGACTGGAATGATTGGTTGCGTTTGAAATTAGAGAGTTTCGTGGTGTCCCACAATTCTATTCCATAGGTCAAAGTAAGTCTAAAATGGGATTTATATAACGTTAATTTAGTTGGTACGCCTATGGGAGATTGTGGTCCTTAAAGTTTTCTTAAGGGCCCAAAGCCTCTATTAAGCCGCGTCTACACGATGTCAGTTGTCTGAGGCCAGTCTAATTGAACGAGAACTTGTTCACACGGCGAAACTATTACCACGGTAGTTGGTGACGAAAACTGGCGGAGTCCTCATCGTCTGTTGTGTCTTGTGTGATGAATTGAGAGTAATGTGTGAATGGTGATGATCTTTGTCAGGAATTTATCGCTGAGGCTTGCGAAGTTCTCGAAGAAGAGTTAAATAAGAAGAAAGAGTGGTCAAGGAAATGGCAATTGATAAAAGAGTTACGAATGGAGGATCCATTGAAATATAAAGCTTGTTTAAGGATGAGTCCGGAGAGTTTCGACGAACTATTGCAGCTTGTTGAAAGTAAACTATCTAAACAAGACACAATAATGAGAAAGCACTGCCTTCTTAGTTATAATTAAAAGTGACACTATCGTATCTTGCTACAGGAAATAGGCAAACTGGCCCAAAACGAGATATCTAATGCCCTACCACGCAGTGAAGCCAGATCATAGGATTTCTTTACCCCTACTTAGCAGTACAAACGCCGACAAATTGAGGTGAATAATACCCCTTCCATTTGACACGGATATTGTAGGGGTGTAGTTTTACCTATCCGTGTTATATGGATAGGACATTATTCTCCTCAATTTACGGCGTTTGTGCTGCTAAGTAGGGGTAAAGAAATCCTACGATCTGGCTTCACTGCTACCACGTTCGCACGGTGCCAATTGTCAAGACAACTGCCCTGATAGAGTGGTGGGGGTCGTCACTGCCCCAGTCAATTGTCCTCTGTCTACTCCTCGAGACAGTCGAATTTCAGGACAACTTGCAGGGCAGTTGGCACGCCAATTGGCAAGAGGTGTTTACAAGTAGCCAATAATTTTATACCAGTAAGCTGTCCTCTGTCAATTGTCTCCTCAACTGGCATCGTGTAAACGAGGCTTAAGGTCTTGTCATTTCAGTCTTGAGTATGGGTTGCACGCAAATCAACCATCCAGGCAAAACCTTAAATAGTGAACCTCCGTGGAAGTCGTTAGTGGTTTTGTTGTTGTACGTTATTGGTGGGAATTGTTGTCTGTTTAGAGTAAATGTTACATTTACGCATTTACTTTTGTTTATTTTTACCTTCCATTTCTGGCAGTAGTTGACATAAGGTCGAGGTGTCGCTGTATTTTATTGGTGGTTTAAAATGGGTTTGGGTTGGAGGCAAAGATCGGAATATCATCTGCGTAGGTAGTTATCATTGTGCGAGGATGGGTTGGGATGTCAGATGTAAATAATATGGTATAAAGCATGGAGTCCAGTATGCTTCCCTGAGGAACTCCAACTAGAATAGGTTTAAGGCGAGAAAAATTCAGATCCGGATCTCCCAATGAAGGATCGGTTTGAAAGATATGATTTGAGAATAAAGAAATATTGGGATGGTAGAAACTTCTTGAGAAGTCCTGGATTCCATACTCTGTCAAGCGTCTGTGTGACATCCAACAAAGCTCCTTGGCAAATTTTCTTTTCTTTCAAGAGTCACAGATATATCATCTACTACCCTAAAACATTATTTAGTGGAGTAAGATGGTCTGAAACCAAATTGGTGGGAACGGATAATATTAGAATTTTCGAGTAACGAAGTGATCCTTTCGAAGAGAAGTATTTCGAGAGTTTTGGAAAAAGAGGAAGCAAACTTATTGGCCTATAGCATGATGGATCTCTAGCAGACTTACTGGGTTTTGGGATAGGTAAAGATAACAATGGAGTGTTTCCATTATGTTATAATTACCTAATATGGTAAGATAAAATTTTTTTATTTATTTACAATAACAACAACGACAGCCTCTTTTACGTTCCTTTTTTAGTGTGATTTTAATATTTTTGTTAAAAGAAATAATTAAATGTTGACTCTTAATAGTGCTAGATGGTAACGGGTAGCACAAACTTAACAATTCACAGGTAATTGCTTTTTTAAAATTTTATAATAGCTCAAATTGTTATGTCAAACTACATGCCTTGAAATTTTAAAGCAGTTTTTATTAATAAAATTTCATTTGACTACTATTAAATATGACTTGAAGTATTTCCCGTTTAAAGAATATTGCCTTTTAGATTTTTACAACATGTGCGGCATGTATCAAAAATACATCAAAATTTCATAAAATGTGTCATAAACCAAAAAAGTCACAAATCTGTTACAGACGAAGGGTACACGGAAAAAAATATGTTGTAGTTTTAACAACAAAAATTTTACAACAATAACTAGTATTATATAGGATGAGACCACGTGTGGTAACGTTTACCAGTTAAATGTAATTAAAAAACTGTAGTATTATTTACAACACGAACTAGTAAAAATTATTGAAATTTTGGACACTTGCATATATTTGTCAAAATTATTGATTATGTTATACGCGATGCATGCGCAAACGCCAAAATTTGTTAATTGTACAACACTCAGCAGTTGTAACCGCTACATATATTTACTACACTATGGTAGTTCAAAATACTATACGTTAGAGCTGAATATAACACTGTTTTATTTGTGTTACATTTGTGGTTATAGTAAACACAAAGTGCAGTAAAAATATTACTAGTTTAGTGTTGTAAATTTTACACCACTATTTTTTTTCGTGTAAATTGTTAGAGTTCTCTCGTTGCGGACACTTAAAAACTAAAAAAAAAATATTAATGTATAGGTATATGTATAGGTAGAGCTTACAATACCGGGATTCCGGGATCCCGAATACCGGAATCCCGGTATTGAATCGGACGATTTTTGTCCGTTATTAAAAACCGGCATTTATGTAAAAATACCGGTATTTTGGTATTACATTATTTGATAAAAATTGAATTTATGCAGAGTATAAATCTAATTTAAAAGAATATGAATTAATTAAAAGAAATTTTTTTTGAAGATAAACAAACAGTTTTATTGTATTAAAATCTGTAAGCGGCGGTGTAAAGCAATATAAAGCTATTGTTTATGTTTTACGTCTACTACCCAAGGAATAGGTCTCGTTTATACAAATACATAAAATGTGTAACACAAAAGTTATTAAATAGTTTATATTAGATTGTTTAATTTTGCAAATCAGCTGTAGTGTTTACAAGTAAAAATTAATACCGGTTTTAATACCGGTATCCCGGTATTTCAAATATCAAATACCGGTATTTAGATTTTAGGTCGGTATTGTAAGCCCTATGTATAGGTATGTACTGGGTATTAAGTCCAACTTGAAAAATCAGTTTGTCGTCATGGTGAAAATTTTTTTTTTTTTTTTTTTGATTTAACGAGACTTTTCGACTTTGTCAATTGAATAGAAATGTATATGAAATATCGTACATCTCTTTGTGTGTTTTTATTGTTATCAATGAATACAATAAAAAGTATGTAGGGCTTCTTCAAAGCAGCTTTGAAATACCCGGAGATTCAAGCAAAGCTGAAATGAAACAGACAACTGATCGTCATCCTGACACAGAGTCTATATATGTATTTATCGTATCAATAGCAAAAAGGACGAAGAAAAAAAAATTTAAGACACCACAAAATTGTGATATATACATATAAAGTTGAGAGAAACATTTATATCTAATAGGTTTATATGTTTATAAAACTAAAATAGAATGAAAACTAGATTGATTTTTCACGTTTTTCCTTGGAGAGGCGAGCTTTGAAGCTCGCAAAAGTTTTCTAAAGAGTGATATTAAAACTGCATTTTATGTGCAAGTGTGCAAAATGGGAATGGGACTGAAAGGGGGTGGGGTGGTGAGGACGGTGTTGATGAGGACAAAGGAGGTGGTTCAGTTGCAGTTGGGGTTTCGGTGGTTAACTCTAAATAATACGACATTGGAGTGTAGTGCAAAAGATATATCTAGTGATGCCGTTAGCGTAACAATAATTGTGAAATACTTTTCAGGAGAATTTCTCTGGTTATAGTTTTGTTTAATATTTTCTAGCGTCGAGCAAGTTTTAAACCGCACAAAGAGTATTTAAATATTTTAAATTTCACAAGTTTGTTGCAGTTTTATATGCATTTATTTTCACAATTTTTAATAAAAACGATTTTAATTTTTTTCTAGCTTGGACGTAAAGTAATTTACATGCCATACCTTGGGCTATTTTAGTAGTTTGAAATTTTTTTGAACGAAATACCTTCCTAATTTCAATTGGATTTTTTCGATGTATATTTTTAGTTTTTTACATACCACTAGGTACATGGGTTAGTGGTTAAATTTCAAATAAAATTTTTCATTGGTAAATGCCAAAACAACCAAATTCTTGCTTTATTTTCATTAATATAATTATGGATATTTTTAGAAATTTTTTTCTCATTCTGTTAAATTTAATGAAATATTATTGTGTTATAACGTTATATTAAGGGGTTATATACAGTTAGAGTTTTCAATAAATCGATTTTTTAAATATTATTTTTTTATTGTACATATTTTTAAGTACATCTCCAGAAAATTTCAAGTCCACCCGACTATTATTTTTAAAGTAACACACAAAATTTGTAAAGACAGTTTTCACTCTATGTAAAATGCTTTTGAAAATTTAAATGCAGTTTTCTCAAAATTGTGTTTTTAAAGTTGGTAACCAAAAACAGTGAACGTATAAATCGGGTAAATCTCGAACAATGACAATACTACCGCAAAGTTCCAAATAGACTCAAAACGCACACCTTTCCTCTAACAAAGACAGAAGAGCTAATTAATAAATATGGGTTGAAATAAGATAATCCTGCTCCTGTCAATATAATGATCGAAAGATATAATTAATTCCCCACCACCACCCTTCGACTAAAGGGTCAAAACTTTACAAAATCATCATAAATGGATATTAAGCCATGGAAAACCTCTCTAAAAATCATTCACTCCATGTACCCAGGGCCAGAATTCTTGCACTTCTATACGGACGGTTCATCCATCCCATAATCCGGAATGACTGGTCCTGATTACTACAGCGATATATTTAATGCGTAACTAAGATGTAACATAAATTTGTCTTTTTTATGGATTCTCAATCCGCAATAGCAGCACTATCCTGTAACTACCTCTCCGATTGCGTCCATACTAACAAATGTTGAGCCGCCTTGGACAGCTGTTGACACCTGTTATTAGAATGGACTATCAGTCATGTTGGTATCTTGGAAAATAAAAGAGCAGACGTCCTCTCTAAGTTTAAGAGGGTATTCTAGTCTAGGAATTTGAAAAAATCGAAAAAAAATTTTTTTTTATAATCCGATAGTTTTTATATTCAAAAATATATCCCTAAAAGGATTTTTTTAAATTCAAATTATTTCCGAAGTTATAGCCATTTTAATGTCGTGGCAACTACACCGGTTGGATTTAACGTAAAACTTGAAACGCGTTTTTCTCGAAACTACTTTTTCGATGCGGTAGCCATAATATCTCAATTTCTAATCAGCTGATTTACTTGAAATTTGACATGAATATTCTTTAAATATATCTCTATCGCATGAACTAACAAAAAATGCAAATTTGAAATTTGTAATATTTTTAAAAAATTCGAAAAAGTTAAAAAATGAGTGAAAAAATCGACCTTTATTTTTAAGTAGCCGCCATTTCATGATAAAAAATGTTTTTTTCAGTTTTGGAGATTCATGCGTTAGCAACATTTGTACTTATCAAGAATCCATCATTTTTTTATTTTTTAAATGTCCACAAGAGTAGAAATCATGGCGACGAGGACACGGTCTTTTTTTTTCCCCTCTACTTCAAAGAAAAATGGGAATCCTTACTGGAATCTCCTATCCCACTACTTCTCTCCCGCCAGGTGTCAGTCGCAGCTTTTCGAACTCTCACGGGACACGACCACCTATGTGAGCACTTGCACCGTATTGGCATCTTACCAACTTCAATCTGCTTCTTTTGCAATGGGGAATCCACGAACGCCATGCATCTTGGCAACTGTCCTGCACTTGCAGACGTGAGGGATGCAAACGAAAACAATCAAATCCAACTACTCCCAAACCTCTACTGGACGGTGCGGCACCGAATGGCCGAAATGTCAAGAGTAGACATTGGATAAGAAGAAGAAGAAGATTACCAAAATTTCTTAGAAACGGCTGAACCGATCAGTCCCAAATTTTAACACACGCTCTTTCAGTATATTTCTTAGTAATTAACTGAAGGATTATTTTCACCAACTTAAGAAGTCGTAATTTTGTAAAAAAAAAAATATTTTGCTTATTCCTTTAATTAAAAGCAAAATTATACATTATTTAAACGAAATTCCTTTGGTTTTTCATTTTAAATGATCCTTTTCAGAGATTCAGAGATATTGTGGTCACCGCAAGATTTTTTTTTTTTTGAGGAGCTTTTAGAGATCAACCATAGAAGCTTTCAAAATTATTATTTTCACAAATATAAAATGATTAAATATGTACAGTCTAAAATTATGTATTACTAAGTTCAAAAGTCTTCTCAAGAAACATTTTAAGATAATCTTTTTTTTGGACCTCTTGGTTGTATTTATCCCTTTATAGGGACACTCTTAGAAATACATTTATCATAATCTAGACGTAAATGTTTTCACCTTTTTATACTTTTTCGAACCCTTCAAACACACAGGTTTTTTTAAAGAACCTCATTAGTTCAGTAACTAATGTGTTTTAGGTTAAAATTCATTAGGTAATTGAACCTTCGAGTTTCAAGTTTAAAATGAAATAACTTTTGAAGCTAATACTTAACTTAAGTTGAAAGTTTGATAGTAATTTCAGACTTGAGTTTGACTTGATTTCTATAAAATTTTAGGTCAAGGTGCTTGAAAATTAAGTCAAGTATATTAAACAACAAGTCAAATAGTGAGTTCTGTCTTAAAAAGGTTGGTACGAGTGTTTTTCACTGACTGAATCTTTTTCTTTCTTTCTTTTCTTGTTGGCACTTATATGCAGAGGCTGCACAAATGTGTAGCTGACTTATGCATGTAAATTGTAAAAATTTTAAAAATGATCAGAAGAGAAAATATTGAGCTTAAGTCTCACTTATGGAAGTAAGTGGTAAAAGATAACTTCAGTAGTTTCAGTTAAAGAGGTTCAGACACGATAAATGCTCATAAAATGGTTTTTGAGAATTGAGATGATAAAATCTGATAAATAATCACATTGCTCTAGATTTCTGGCTCATCCACTTTTCTCTCATGTAAGTTCAATTATATTTTACCATAATGAATATGTTACCTCCTTTTCCATTGTAAATAAATATAAAGTTTACTGAAATTCTTACTCCTTAAAGAAACACTTAAATACTGTAAAAAAACTTGAGCTTTGCTGTTTACGGTGGTACTCTGGTTTAGAAATTCGGAAAAATCGATTTTTCTTTTTTTTTTTGTGTATATTTTCATAATTTAATCCTTCAAGAATATGTCTCTAAGACAGTTTTTCGAAATTCAAATAATTCTCGTAGTTAGAGCTTATTTTCTGGCGCACCGAAAAATCAACAATAACTTAACCTCAAACTTTAAACGCGTTTTTCTCGAAACTACTTTTTTTCAAGATGATGTGCATGATATCTCAAGTTCTACTAAAATAATTCACTTGAAATTTGACACAAAGCTTCTATATATAAAAGAGCATCACAATACGTGGAGTTTTTTTTTATTAATTATTTTTTTTTTAATATTTTAAAACTACTGTTATTTTGTGAAAAAAAAAAAATTTTGAAAAATCTTTTGAAGTGCTATTACTATCTATATTTCAAATCACTAAAGGGATTGGAATCTTGCAACCAGAACTAACAATTTTTTTGGTGAGTCGCCACTTTGCCTGCATTTCTTCAATTTCGATTTTTATTTAATTATTTGTTTTTTTTTAAGTTATACTTCTTTAGGTGCGTTATGAAAAAATGATGAGAGTGAAATTTTAAGATGTGCGCGCATTTTAAGATAAAAATTAACAAAATGAAGTTAGTCGCAAAACCACTGGGTCTCCTGGCGCGCGTAATTTGAATTTTTGTTGTATTTAGTTTCTAATTTATTTATTTTTATGTTTAAATTAAAAATAATTATATATACAAATGACACATACATATGTTTAAAAAATAAGTTATTACTTTTCTCGAATTTTGCAGTAACTGTTATACTATTTGAAATTTAATGATGAAAATGACGTCTGCATTCCATGCATGTTCTTAGTTATCACGAAATCTGGGATTCTGAAATGATTCAATCATCTTAGAATAATAATTTAGTAACACAAGATATGAATAAGATTAAGACATTTACTTTGACAAGTAGCTACTTACTTTATTTTGCAATTTTTATGAAGCTTCGTTTTCATGACATGCATGAATTGTCAACCAGAAAAATGATCCTGACAAATTGTATAAACGTCTTGCAGCTTTCTTTGGATATTATTTATTGATACAAATTAAAATATTATTCTATTAATTTAATTTTTAATAATTATATCTTTAAATATATGTATTATTATTATTATTAAATATTAAATTACAGTTTTTTAAAATTGATTATTTGAATAAAATTAATAAAAACTAATTTTTAATTATACCAAAGAAGTATAATTTCTCACGCGCGTACAGAAGTACACGCAACCACTTTTTTTTTATTTTTGAATTGTAAATATTTTTATAGTTTTCAAAATCCCAAAATTGGAGCTTATAAAGCAGAATATCTCCTTAAAAAAAATTCTTATGGTGTTCAAAATGGATACTATATTTTTAAATATATACGCCAATATTAGCGCTTAATATCAATAACTTTCCATTTAAAAAACTTAGGATATTTTTTTTATTTTTAATTTTGATAACTGAAACAGTTCATTGTAAGAACAACCTGAAAGAAGAAATTTTAAAATTTTATGTTCTACATAAAATATTCATGAAGCAAAGTACCTCAGACAAAAATTACACAAATTAAATATATCTAATATTTTTCTACTTTGTTCTAAGAAGATTTTTTTGTAGAGCTTGAAATTTCTTTTAAATCCAATTTCCTTTAATTTCAGATTGTTGTCACGATGAACTGTTCCAAAAATGAAGATTAAAATAAATTCTAGTAGTATTTAAATGGATTAATGAAAAAATGGATTGGGGCAAATTTTGATATTGATATTAAGAGCTTTTTGTTTCAATATACATTATCGATTTTTGGTCAAAATTTTTTTTTTATGGAAAACATTTTATGTATTTTAGACTAAATATTAGAAAAAAGTATTTTATATAAAAGCCAACTTTTGATTAGACTTTGAAATCGAAAAATAAGGAACCTACATATGTGTAAAGTTAGCTTTTATTTTATTATACATATCCTACATTTACAACATTAAACTACTGGTTTTGACAACATATTTCAGTGTAATCTGACTTTCTTTTGTGAAAGACGAGCAGATAATCGGATTATTTTTTTGCCTCGTATAATACAAACAGAATTTATATTTTTTCTAGGTGTAAAAATGACTTCTTGTTGTTCTTTTTATAAAGTCCACAACAGCCAGTTTCTGTAGAAACTTTAGGATTTAGGTTCTTAAAAATAATCTGATTGTGAACTTAAAGCGTTTACATATAGTTAAAGTATGAAGATGTTTAGATGAAATCTTAACATACGACCAGTTTTACATTTTATCGATTTTATAAAATTTTATAGAATCGATTTTTCTTTTCTTTCATATTTTCAAAGCTTAAACCTATAAGAATATACCCTTAAGACAATTTTATTCAAAATTTTCATTATTTTTGGGCCAGAATTAACTACCATTGTATGGCCCCTGCACTTAACTTTACCCGAAACTTAAACCGCGTTTTTCTCGAAACTATTTTTTTCGAGGCGATTACCATGATATCTCAAGTTTTACTGAACCAATTTACTTTAAATTTGCTGTCAGCTTTCTCTATACATTATTCTACCGCAATACTAAAACTATACCAAAATTTCATTTTTTACTATTTTTTAAAAATTCGGAAAAGTCAAAAAAGTTGTTCAAAAAATGTTTTTTTTTTTTTTAATTTAAAACAGTCGCTATTTTGAGAGAATTATTTTTTTAAACTTTTTCATAGTTTGGACGATTGCAGAATTTGTTTGGATTAAGACTTGGATTGATTTCGGAATACTAGAAGGGTCCCAATCGTGACAAACAGGGAGCATCATTTTTTAGAGACTTCCTCCACTTCATCAGCCTGTAACTTTTATTATTTTAATTTTTTTCCTTGGAATTTTTTTTAAATATATTCTTCAAAAAAAAAATAAATATTTGATAAAATAATGGCTGGTAAAAATTTTTTTTTTTATTACACCTGAAAAAATAACTACAGCTAATGTCTCTAGACTAAAAGACCCCCCTTAAAATTCTTAAGCATCATCAATTGTCTTACATAAATCAATTAAAAATGTTATTTTCACGATATACAAGCTTTTAAGGCAA
The DNA here is from genome assembly GCA_958496155.1 of Sisyra nigra. Lineage (NCBI taxonomy): Eukaryota > Metazoa > Arthropoda > Insecta > Neuroptera > Sisyridae > Sisyra > Sisyra nigra. Next base: position 7,740,659 of record OY292318.1, read on the forward strand.
GTTCCAAAGGTATAATTGTATTATAAACAATTTTACAGCAATGATAATTGACCTAGATTCGTTCCAGTTAAATTTATTACGATACATCCTTTGCGAGTATATGGCAAAATAAAATGTATAAACGTATCGAAACGATAAAAAAGTGTCATGCCATAAATTTTGAAAAATCATATTTTTTATAATTTATTCATACATGGAAGTGAAAATGTAATTTTTTTGGGTTCCAACAATTGATTTTTATTTGGATGATTTCAATAAGCTAAATTTAAAGCGTCGTAACAAAAGTTTACTAATGAAAAATTTAATTTTAGACTGTTTGTTTTGAATAGTTTTGATTTCATTTGATTAAAAAATGTTTTTTGTGACGGAAAAATTTTAAAAAATGTTTTAATACCTGCTGAAAGAACTTCACAAGAGTTTCCTTTTTAATTTTTTTTAATTTTACATTACAGGAATTGAAAAACATGAAAATAAAACAGATGTACTTATTTATAATGTTAATTTTCTTTTTTAAATTTGTATGCATTGAAGTAAAGAGACAGGAAAATGTTGAAAAACCATGTTATACTTCAGTCAAACGCCTTTTATAATATTTTCTTCTAAAATTTTTAGGGAACAATCACTTTTTAAAGGCTAGCAGTAATCTGCCATTATGTGGCGGCCCCATCTACCCTGATACCTTTCCTCCATTACTTTAAGATCCTAATGGAAGCGCTCCCCCTGTTCCTCACTATAATTTCCCAAATTATCAGAAAATCTATCCAGATGAATGTGGAGAAAGTGCAACTCTATACTTATTTTGTACTAGCTGATACCCGCTCACTTTGCTGAGAGTATCTAAATTGAATTGATTGATTAATAGACTCCCTACCTCCATAGCAAAATATAAAAATAAATCTATTTTGACAGAAAAAGGTGATAGATATTTCCAGACTTTAGATCCAAAGTAAGTTCATCAAAATCTAAAACTTAACTTTAACCTTAAAACTATTTTTCTAAGAAGAGGTATTAGCTATATTAGATATTAGGTTCTATCCGATTTTAAGTATAAAAAGATCCTTTAAGAAAATTTGAAAATCTTTCATACCAAATGTCATTTAAACCATTCAGCTATAGTAGTAGAAAAGATTAGGAGCTATCCTACAAGAACCGTATCTTGTTTAAGATAAATGATATTCCATATGTTAAGATTTGGGGTATCTTTAACAAAACTTGATTAAAATTCGTTCCGTTAAGTAATTGTTAATTATTTAAAAATTAAATACCTATATTATTTAAATACGTTTATCCTTGACAATGAACAATAATAAAATTTAATTATTTAAAAAAAATTCATTATTAATTTTATCGGATGTTAAATTTAAATTCATAATTACTTTCAAGTAAAAATTGTCAATTTTTTAATTTAAACTTTGTAAAGATTTCGTTTGTTACTGTGTAAAATTGGTCAGGCCTTCTTGAGGAAAATGCGTTAAAATGATATTTCACGAACTTTAACGAAACTTCTTTTAAATAAGTACACGGTTTCTGTAGGATTTAATTGTTATGCTATCTTATGGGAGCCGTCGATTATTCCGGCATTAGATGTAATCGATACCATTCTCTGCCCTGTTAACTACCGCATGGAAGCGGATTGTATAATGTATCAAATTTTGAGCTCAATTGGTGTAGAATTTTTCGAATTTTGTCTTAGAAAAAGACCAACATAATATTTTTTACGTATTTAAGAAGATATCAATAAAACAGCTATTACGTACGCCGTACAAAAAAACCAGCCGTTCTGCCAACGCTTTTTAAATCTCTGATAATTTTTAAGATATTCATTTTGATGATATGCTGTAAAAACGTATAATAACGATAATAATAACGATATGTAAAACGTATCTAATGTATTTAATTGGATGAAGAATAATAAGGTATTGTTTAAAATAGCTTGGTTAATAGCCAATCATATTTTTGTAATATGTAAAAGATAAAAACGGTTCTTGTGGATTATCCTTAAAAGATAGACATATACCGTTCCAGACTTTTTTTATCAATCTTTTTAAGATACACAATTTCGTCGATAAAAGTTTGATCTATCTCGTCAGGTTTAGCCAGCGTTTGCAATGTAAGTGCACAAAAATATTTTTATGACATCACCTTACAAATCTTTGAATTTCCCGACTTTTCTCTACTATAATATGCATGTTTTATACCTAAAAACCTTCCTCTTGAATCATTCTATCAATTTCTGAAAATTGCATTAAAATCCGTTTTGTAGTTTAAAAGATCTAAGAAAACAGACAGCGGGAGCGACTTTGTTTTATACTATGTAAAGATACTTTATATTTGCTCCTAAATTCTTAAAGCTATTAATATTTTCGCACATTTTTTTTTATAATTTGGTGCTTTATAATTACATTTAAATTTTTCTACCAATATAAAAATTTTTCAAGTTTCACTTTCCGGAACTGTTATAATTTTGATAAAATTCACATCTTTCGTCAATTGCCGAGTTTGAGGACCATCAAATATTTTGCCTTTTAATTTTTCCATCTTGAGCTTAGGAAAGTTTCTACAAATTTACTTTTTATTTATTATATTTTAATATGTAATGGTGGAAGTGTAATTTTGTCTCTGTTTAATAACGGCTTCTTTGCGATGTTGATTCCACCAACAGTTAAGGTCTTTCTCAAAGCCCACAAATCTTGGTCTCAATGAAGTTTTTTAGCTTTACTATCCCACAGACGAATAAAGCAAGGGTATTTTGTGTATCCACTTTGTAGACCAAGTAAAATTTAACCATTTTCAAATCTATACAATGCTCTAAATAATTAATTTTTTTCCAAAACTAATAAGTTAGGTACGCTAAAATCTTAAAAACTAGAGCAAATTCATTACTTTTATATTTAATAAACTGTGCACTTGAAAACATAGACATTCGCAGAGGTATCCAGGACAACATTTTTTTGTGGAGCTAGCTAATTATCTATTCGTTTAAGATTAAAGATGGATCTCAATCTTTTTATAAAACAATTTTTGATGGTTAATTAAAAAATAAAAAACATATATTAACATAAAACTTTTTTATTTCAAGTGAACGTATCTTTTTAAAAGCCAAGAAAAACAGTTTTTCATTAAAGTTAAAACCAAAAAAAAAAGTGAACCAACATTAACGTTGAAACCAGCAATAAAGCAAGTCAAACACAAAGCGAGAGTTAATGAAAATTTCCCAAAGTAATGATACAGAAATGACGAAAACCCATACTCACAAAAACTCGTTGTTTTTTCAACGGTCAAAAGTTACACAAGCTATTTTGTTACTGGGAAAACTTTTGAAATTTAACAGAGCTTTAATTAAATTGGAACGATTTTTTTCAAGCATTTATTTCTAATAGTAACATGTTTTCAAAGCGTGTTTAACACAGAGAGTCTCTGGCACAGTTTCCACGTGAAAATTTGCTCAAAAATATAGGTCAACTATTCGCCGTGCCCGGACGAAAAGTCAAGAGGACGATGCGCCCTTAAAATAGGCTTAGTGAGTTGTTGAGTTTTCTTTCAGTTTCCACTCACTGTTTGCATCCCCTTTTTTACAAATGGCTTCTTTATGCAATTATTTTTTTCAGTCATACACTGATAATGTAAGTGGAAAACATAACCTCAATTTTATCCCACACATTCGGGTCATATTTGTGGCCGTGGTCGTGAATTTTGTCGTCTGTGCTCACTGTTTTGGTTAAGCTTGCATATAATGTTTTGGAAACACTGAAGATATAACAACTTTTTTCCCCATTATGTGGGGATCTTTCATTAATTGAAATACTTAGTTTAAAATAACGGAAATAATTAATGAGACTAACAGCTTTCGAATTTCGAGTATTCCCTCGACTCGTTGATTTAGTATAAACTTGGAAAAATATAAACTTAAATATATTTGCAGGAAACGAATTTTGTATCTCACAAGGATAATTTTGTTTAAATATTCAAATCTATCGCTGTTAGACAGAAGTTATGCCTCGGTTCGATTATAAATTTGCCAACGAATGGTAAATTTCAAGTAAAACGAGTTATGATTGCAAATATTTCATAGAATTTTCTTCGTTACATTACGTTAGATGTGTTATGAAATGCGATGGCGAGGCTAAGAAACAAGGCAGACTGCGATAAGCTACGCCACGCCACAGACTACGAAAGCTCCAACGAAAGCTCCGTGTCCTGCCCGCGTATATTATGAGTGGAAGCGAGACGGTGCTTTTGTAACAATTTAACCAACGTGAGAGACGCAAAATCGTTTCGAAATAATATAAACGACATTATCAATAATTCACATTGTGATGGAGGTTAAAACGAGCCTTTAATTCGTTTTATTATTATTGTCAGTTCAGACTTAAATATTCGATGGAACGAAACTTTTCGACGTGGCAACAAAATATTAAGCCTTGTCAAAAAAATTTTATTGAACGAGTTAAAAGTCAAAATCGCTTGTTTAACCGTTTAGAATCTCAAAATGAAAAAAATATTTTTAAGGCCCCTTGGCGATTGATATTTAATAATTAATATCCTTTTTTTTCCACCTTTCACGCTTTATTCTTGTTCCATTAAAAGTCCTATTAATTTGCACCTTTGAAATACCTCTCTGAACACAATCAAATCACTTGTAGTTATCCGCCATTAAAATTAAAAAAAAAAAACAGAAATGACGTAATAACTTCTATGCTATTAACCACTCACTCGTTTTTACATGTTTTCTAGATAAAGTTTTTTTTTTTATTAAGTCATAATATTGTTTATTATACAAATATTGGTATGTACGTGGATAAATAATAACGTTATCACTGGGTTTACCGTTTTGTTATGACCCCTATTTTGTTAAAATTTTATCGTCATTAGTTTTCCAACCCTTTGTTAGCTGGGTTTTTTTAAATTAACAGGTTATATTTTATTTATTTTTTTAAACGATGAAATAAGTGGGGTTATTAAGGGTATGTTAATGAAATGATCTCGGTGGAAAAGGTGGTAGTAAATTTTTATCACACATTTTTATAGTGGGAGAATTTTAATGGTAGCCGTATTGTGCATTGTTTTTTTTTTTTTTTGATTATATGGTGGATAAAAATGAATAGGTACATACCTTGCAATCATCACAGTGGTAGACGATGGAGTAGGGTTGTCCGCAATCGTAGCGGAAAAGAATCTCGGTGAATTCGCAGGAAATACGTGCGGCGAGGGCATCGGTGTCGAGTAACGCGGTGAGAATTCGTTGACAGGCGGCCCCGCCGGCGAGGACCTGCTCCAGAAGTAAGGGCCCGAGCGCGGTGTGCACCTGGTGCTCACGACAGTGCCGCAGCCGAAGGGTATGCAATTGCCTTTCGCTACTACCTCTTCCACACAGCGTCTGTTTGTGCGATTCGTCCAAGTAATAAAGGCACTGATTACTAGTAGTTGATTCATTGCGGAATGACGTTGCTGATGCTGGTGGCGGTGTTGGATTGGGTGGACATTGTGGGGGTGGTGGGCCGGGGCCCTGGTCGCCCCCGTCGTGCATAAGGCTGGCGGAGCTGCAGGTGCCTTGGAGATCCGGAGCCGTGGCCGGCTGCACCAGATCGCACGCTGACAGCCACGGATTGATGATATCTAGCGGGGCCTCCCCGCCGTGTGCGGGCGGCATGGTGCTGGAGGCGATAGCCGCGACAGTCAGGAGCACCAGCGACACCTGCACCCGGTGCATGCTGCCGGCCGGGCGGCGTAGTGAACGCGGGCGGCTAGAGCGGACACGACGACGGCGAGCATCGCTGCTGTGCAGGGGGCCGTGTCGGCCGCCGCCACACCACCACCGGATGGCCGGCCCGCCGCCGCACAGCGGCCCCGACGATGGGGGGCCCGAGTCTTTGGGGCCTGCCGGGCTCGCGTTTCTTCTGCACTATTACGGTTACGGTTATTGTTGCGGTTATCGTTGGTGATGTCGCTTGTATTGTTGCTGCTGCTGGTGCTGCTGTTGTTGGCGCTGCTTCTTTCGCTGAAATCGCTGATGCGGCCGTAGCGGTTGGGCCGTAGCGGCTATGGCGGGCGGTTGCACGACTGCCACGGATGACCACGTCGTCGGCGTCACCTGCACACACATCAGGCGGGCCAGCGGGCCGCATCCCCGTGCCAGGAGTACGGCACTCCGGCGTCACTACACATCACACACACACACTCGCTCTCTCTGAGGTTAGCACAACGACGACGAGCCGCTCGCTCACTGCTCAATGTTCACGCACCACCTCAGGTCCGCCATCTTGGCGAGCAACGAAAACGTCGTTGGCGGTCGGACGGGCTCCGGGCGCGGGCCAAAAGCGTCGCCATACCTCGCGCGCTTGCGCCGCCGCCACAAAGCACTCTTCGATCGATACCGCTCCCAAAGCTCTCTATACCTACTACCGCTCTTCTATGTCTATATACTACAACTGCTCTGTGCGTATACAATATACATCTCTATCATGCACATGTACCCCCTACATATACACACGGCTATGTATTGCTCCATACCTATAACCATTCTTTCAATGTATTTTCACTTACACCTCGGCAAAGCTCCGCTTACTCCATGCCTGTTTCTCTGTGTATGTGTATTTGTATGTGTGTGTGTGTGTTTGCTGCTTCTTGCCAGCCATTCCAATCAATCGGCCAGATTTAAATCTCGTTCATAAGCTGTTGGAACAACACACGGGTCTCACATGCCGTCGCTGCCACGCACACACATTCTCCCAAACTTATCAATATACATACACTTTTACATTAGTACACGTACTATTTATGAATACTTTCAGACATTCATATACATTCATACAATTTTCTCTTCTTGATCATACGATCATCATCAGCATCATCATCATCACCGTACCAAACGCAGTGACATAATACCCATCACATACAAGCCCTACGTCCACGAAGTACTTCTTCTGCTTCTTCAAAGCTCAACTTACCACCATCTTTTGCTAAGTTCACGTTTGCAATACTCCCTCATTCCATAATTTTGCATTCTATACCCACCTTTCTGTCACACACACACACACATACACATACAATTCTTATAATTCCATGTACATCATGTCACCCAGCATTGCATCATCATCATCATCATCAACTTCATCCCTCATCGTCGTTGTCGTCGCCGTCATCCTCGTCGTCATCATCATCAACTTCATCCAGAGTTTTCTATCCCTTTCGCTACCTACACACGAACGACACCCCCTCACTCGCTCAATCTTAACAACAATTAAATTATGCTGACCTACTTTTTTCTCTCTCCACAAGAAGGTACAACCAAATTAACCATTTATTTATTTATGTTTTTTTAAATATCACTCTTTGTAAAAGTGCTTGCGATTATAATAATCCAAACAAAGTCAGTTTTAGTTATATAAACCATTTATAGTATTCCAGTAATCCGAGAATAGACGATAAAAGTATAATACGGTTAGAGTCTTAACAATAGCTAGAATTGCTTGGAATCCGATTGAAGTAAAAGTTGAATTAGCCGGAATATACCTGGATAAATAAACTGAATCATGTCATTTTACTATCTGATGAAATTAAAAAAAAAATTTAATGTAAATTGCTTAGAATTATGTGTGAATATTAATAGAAGGAGATGTCAATTTAATGCAATACCATATATTAATGGTACTTATTGGGATCAGTTATGTAAGTTAGAACAACACATTTTGCTTTTTTATCAAAAATCAATTTAAAAAAATTATAAATGCATATTTTTTATGACACATATAGAAGAGATATTTTTTTAAACTTTTGCTTTTAAAGCAGCCAGTGCTTTTAACCGAGTCAACTTGTCAACTTACAAAGTCATCTTGTAATTAATCTTCATTAATATTGTCACAGTCTAAGGAGCAAGGAAAATATCTTAAGGAGTGTCACCATTTTGTGAGTTTGGGGGTGGCCCCTGCTCTTTAAACTGTCTCAGACGTAGGTGGGCCAGGCCAATCAACTATCAAATGGGGAGTGACATGGTTGTAGACCTTCTAGAAAGTTCTCAAGAGATCGGACCTCCGTGACGCGAAGGATTTGACCAAAAGGATTACTTGATGTATGAGAGAGAAGACAATCTTTGTGGAAGTTTCTACCCGTAATTCCTTATGGATAGGAAAAGGAAAAAAGAATGGAAATTTCTAGTAAACGAATAATAGGAGAGAATGTTCTCGAAAATGGCCAAAACGATATAATAAGAGGTTTGTTTGAACGAATAATCAGTCATAAATAAATCGTCAACGGAGTGATACATAAATTCCTTATAACTTTTTGCCACTTGATGAAGCTCTAAATTCAGTGATTTACTCAATTTATTGTTTTATTTGGTTAGTTGTTTATTCTTGGAAATCACTATTTAGTCTACTTTGTTCTTTGGCTGCGGGTTGCGCTGCTTCAAGAGCGCTTATAGCTGGATTTTCATGCTCGGTGTAATGTTGAGTGTAGTTTTTCGAAGTCTTGTTGGATGACTTCTGACACCGTTTCAATTTTCAGGTCACTGTGTAATTTTAAGCATTTGACATACCAGGGGCATCCTGTGTCTAAGGGTTCTGTTTTTGGGCCACCTGTACGTGATTGATGTGGCTGTCTGCATTGCTGTTTTACTAATTAATCACTAGTAAAACTATTGAAACGTTAAAAAATGAAAAGGTCTCTAACTGTTTAACGTTAGAATAGTTCAGAATGAGAAAAATGGTGAGGAGCAATTTAGGGAGAATAATGGTTAATTTTATTGCTTTAAGGAAAGGAATCTTTTGGAGGAAACATCGTGGAGCTTTTCTTAAAATTATCTAGTGGTTATATCTGTTGTAGTTATATATAGGTACTTAAAAACTTTCTAGAACCAACTTAATTCGAGAAAACAGGTGGCACTGTAATTCATGTTTAGAAGAAATATCTAAGTCCGATCTTTTTGACTAACTTAGTTTTACTTTTGATCTTCTTCATTAATTTTAATTTATAAAGATTTGTTTCTGATTTTTTTTCTTCAAAGCTTTTCTAAAATAACCCATAATAATGTATATAATAAGGTTTATGCAGCTTCTAACCTTAATTTAAAGCGTGTTCGGACTCGAAACCAAAAAATTTTTTCCTTGAACAATTAAAGCTCCACCAAGGTGAGTAGTTGACAAATTTTGACTTGTAAAAGAAGTACAAAAGACTTGATCTAGCATATTAGACTCCAGTTCCACTTGATTTTAAATCAAATTGAGGTAAAGTAACTTGAAAATCAAGTTAAGCTTCGATCATCATCAAGATGATTATTGTACAAGATGAAGTGTATCAATGGATATCAAAACTATGATCAGTTCCCATTTGTATTATTTTTGCCATATTAAAATTCTTACATTTGCCCTGAAATTGAATTGTTCTTTAAAGTTTACAGGCAAAAGAATTAATTAGGGCTTAATTTTGAAGGGTTTTATTTCCAATGGGAATTTTAATAAGCAGGTTAACCTTTTTATTTAGTCCACAAAATGTCAAAGAACGTGAGTTTTCGATGAAAATCAAAAAAAGAAGTATATAACATATTCCTGGTTCCAGGGTCGTACCAAAAGTGAGACAGGAACTTTCAGTAATATATTCAATTGGTTAGTAATTTAAATTATCTCCTTATAAAGCCATAATTAGACATTGGACTGGGATGAAATTCCATTACATTTACAGATTACAGATTGCGTGATAAGACTTTTTGGTAGCCAAAATCCGTTATTTGATTTAAAAGTTTACATTTTAAAATCCTGATATAGATCGACCCATCCCCGTCGAGTTTCCAAGCTTTTGTCGTTAGGACAACTATTTATTACATGATGTCAGAGATTTAAGAAGAGCCGCCATTTTGATGATTTGGGAGTGTTTTTTACCCGCTGTCAACTTGGGTGGGATTTACCAATCACCAGCGCAAGGCGGAGCATTGTTTGTTAATTCCTAGAACTTCTAGAAGGTTCTCTATCTAAGAACTTTGTCTTCGAGACCACCCAGCGATAAGAATTGATCAAAAGAGTGGACGCCGTGGCGCCATTTTTATGGCTGAAAGGTTGGAGGATTGGCTAGAAATCCTGTTGCGCGGGTTAATATAACAATAGAGGAGCAGGATAGCATGTTGTTTCTAGCAATTGCCCCATTGATTTATCAATAGATGAGAAAAAGACAAACACCAAAACAATGGATCAAAAATTTTGGTAATGGAGAATTTATGGCTTAGAAAATTCGAGAACGATGACTGGTTTGGTATAATGGTGAATATATATATTGGTGAATAAACCGACATTTACGAACGATAACCTTACGTGTGATATAAATCTTCGACCAGTGTTAAAATAAATAGTGGAAGTGCTCAGTGTTAAAGTGCTTAAAGAAAGTGAACTGTGTGAGCATTGTATATAAAGTGAACAGTGTAATAGTGAATAAGTGACTGTGAATACTAATTGTTAACGTGTATTGTATAAGCAACAATAGTGTAAGATAAATAAATAGACAAATTGTTATAAATAACACAAATCCTCGAACCCGTAAAAACGTTACAATGAGTTAAAACTTAGATAATATACACAAACTTACTTAAATACATTTGTAGAGTTTTGTTCTTTCGTAAACTAAAATTTAGGTACGTCCTTGTCTAGCTTTAAACAAATTTATTTTGTGACGATCGAAAAAAAATCGCAGGACGAAAGGGATACGAGAGGATTGAACTGATAATTTTTTTGTGTGTCGCAAAATATAATCATTTTGTCGAGAGAATGAATGGAGAAGAGTTACAGGCATAAAGCGGGAGATGAAACAAGACGCAATGGGATGAGTGGAAGATTTTTTTCGCGGTTCAGAAAAGCTTATTCAGAGTTCTGGGGGAACTGAGGAGGAACACAACTCCTACTGTCGTTTGGAGTCCCGAGTACTTGCATTGTTCAATCACGTGCATGCACTTTGTGTTTTTCTCGAGATTGTTCTCCGTTCTTAAAAAGTCGCTTTCATCGTGTGCCCATTCTCCCGAGCTTTTTGCTAATAACCTGCCAATATTCCTCGTGTTACGACGTATGTATGTATGTTTCCTATGGATTTGTTATGAGGAATTTTTGAAGGGATTGGATGATGGAGCGAAGGACACGAATGGAGATGATAAAAGGGAATGATGGAGGTTGAAGACGAGCTTTATTCCAATTTCCCCACATCAATAACACCCCCGTCAAAAGCTTCTCTTTTACACTAACCGCTAGGCTGATATCAGAGCTTACAGATCCAGAGCCTACTTCAACATTTTATAAATTAATTGACTTTTTTTCATTCTTCATTTCAATCGTTTCGACAAACCTAATCTTTAAATTTATCTCTGACAAAAAATATTTATTTTTTTCAACATTTCAGTTACATTCCTCTTTTGATAACAATTATTAATATACTCCCAAGTTCCTATATGTAATTTAATTTTTGATAACATCCAAAAAAAAATATTTCAATAATAAAAATTATAATAAAATGTAAATTTATATGTAAATATCAGAATAAAAGAAAAATTTTAAAAATTAAAATTTTTCTTAAAACATTTTGGTTGGTCTTTGATTTATTCATAGTTCATAGTTTTTATCTTCGGTGGTTTAACCTCAAGTCTGTCTTTAAGTCAACCCCGATATTGTTTTAAGTATACGAGTATATATTGTAACCTTTTTACGGGTTCTTGGAATTGTGTTTGAATGACGACAAATTTATTTTTAACAAATGTTTTTTATTTGCACTATTTACACTTTAACAATGATTAAGTTCACTGTTTATATTTCACTATATACACTGCACTGTATCACTTTATTTAACAATTTTCACAATTTATTTAACACTCGCGATTCACAGTTTATGATTTATTTATCACTCACGATGTCGATTTATTTATGACTGCTCAAGTTAATGATTTATTTAAGACTGACTTGCCTATGTTTGTCCGGGGCTAATATAGGATTTTGGTCCTCTTTCTAGAAAATTTACTCCTTTTATTCTTCTTGGAACAATTCGTTTTATCCTTTTCTTATCTATAAGGAATTACGGGTAGAAAATACTAGAAGATTGTCCTCTCTCTAATACACCGAGTAATACTTTTGGTCAAACCCTTCGCGCCATAGGGATTTGAAAGTTGTGAAAAAGGTCTACAATCATGTCGCTTCCATTAGCTGGTTGACTGGTTTGGCCCACCCACAGCTGAGATAGTTTAAAGAGCCAACACCATCCACAAACTCACAAAATGGTGACACTCCTCCATCTTTAAGATCCTTAGACTGTTACAATATGAAAGAACAAGTAATAAGAAACAGTTAAATTTCTAAAAAAAATTATGAAAACTTCTACACTTTTTGTTATAATCCTAAAATTAAGAATTAAGGTAAAAGGTTTAAGGTCTCCTTAAAATTTATGGTCATTGACTATATTGCAAAAAGAAAATTTTCTTGGCTGGCAGTTTAAGAGCTGATAGTTTAAAAATATAAGTCATGTCTTCTACGTCTTTTTCATCCATTTGAGGTTGGAATTCCAAAAAAAAAAATTTGCCTTAATTATATTTTCATTAGTTTTACTCAGTGTCTAAAAATCAATATCGTAGCGGTTTTCCAGTTCTAATAATGCATTAGTAATCCAAGCTTTTATATATTGTAAAAGGGGTAAACAGAGTTCAGGATTAAGAAAAAAAACCCTTGTTTATGAGAATAGAAATTAAAATATTCTAACTGCAAGAATTAATTAAAAAAATTAAACCAATAATATAGACAAGTTATCAAGCAAGTTATCTAATTTAACTCAATTAAAGATGAATTTTTGCAGTCCTTAAATAAACTAAATAAAGCAGGGGTTTTTTACATTTGTATGCAAGCTTATAGTTATAAAATTAGATTATGTAAGTACATCTTAATAAATTCAAAACTTTCAACCTCCTGCTTTAGTCACTTAGTGGTGGAATTTCGAAAAATGTTTGAACAAAGTCTTTTCAGGAACAAAATTTCATTTTTTTCATCTTCAGTAATTTAGTCTCTATGACATGACTGTTAGTCAATTACGGTACTGTTTTGTATACAGAGAGAATAATTGTGCTAAATACAAAAGTGAAAATAGTTTCTATGGATAATAAAGTAAGTGAAGCTTATTAATTATATCATTAGCTTTGTTGAGCAAAATTTATTAAGCTAAAATTATCACTTCTTGGATAAATACAACTATTACATGCATAAATACATGAATGCACGTTTTATGTGCAAAATGCAAAATCAATTTAAAAATTTGATTGGTTCGATTATAAGTGTCGGGCCTTGTGCTTTTAATTTTATTTAAAGACGCCCAACTGCACAGTAATTTGCGTCTATTGTCCTTGTTATATTGCAGTCTTTCTTGTCTTTCACTTATTATTGTCACTTACAATTAGTTCACTTTTACGTTCTTAATTATCTGATGGAGAATTTGATTCTTTGGTCAATTTTTACTATTCATCGTCACTAATTATATTTTTACACCAGTTCTCACAATACAACTTGTTTCAAGAATACCACTAGCTTTCTTATTCTATCTTCATCATCTGCCAGAATTTCTCTTGGGGTTTTCAGCTGCTGTCCATAGATCATCGTATTGGGTACATTGGACCAGATTGTGTTCTACTGTTTGACATTACATGTCTCACACATTGGAGGTTCTTTCTTCTTCAGAATGTCTCAGTAGGCAGGTTTTTATTTATTCTGCTCTATTAGTTCTTAGGGAGGTCTTCCAGATATTTATTGTGTCCTTGATCGGTCGAAATTTGTTGTTAACTTCTTTTTGTCAATCTTTCAGACATCATAGCCTTTTAGGCCACCGCCAGTATATCATCTTATGGTAATTCGATCGTGGTACTGTCAATCATCCCAGAGCTTCTGGTAGCCAGGTCAGCCTTTTCGTTACCATCGATTTCGCAACGGCCAGGATTCCATTTAAATTTGGTTGTCGCGTTCTTACTTATAGCTCTCCCGATTCCAACCAGGGGCGGATTTAGACAGTAGCTTGGTGGGGGGTCACTATCGGAGTGTGTGGTGATACCTCCTGAGGAGAGGGAGGGTTCCGGAAAATTTTTGAAAATATATCTCTCAAAAACATATTTTCATGCGTTTCTTGATTAAAAACAATAACTAATAGATTTGTGTCTTGTGGTATATATTTAGCAGACAACCTGTAACAATGTTATATGTAAGAAATTCCACTAAAGGTAAGATAACTTTATATAATATACCTCATGAAACAAAGAAGCTATTACGAATTGGTCTATAATTTATTTTTGTTACTTTGCTTAAAACAAGGGGTACCTAAGTTAAGAAAGAACGAAAACGTTAACTCAAGAACTCAAGAAAAGAAATACCAAATAAAGTTTATTTGATTTAAGTCTGTATTAAAAACTTGTAAAGAAATTATTTATATACAACTGACAACTTAATAGTTAATACAATACAATCAACGAATGGACCATGGCCTATGGACCTAGAAATAAAAAAAAAATTTACCATAGGTCCTAACTAGCCTGACTGATTACAGAGAAGAGAAAACCAGTCCCCTGTCACTTAGATACGAGGAAGACTAAAAAAACTTGATTGATTTCTACGGAAATCGGTGTTGTTATAAGAGTCATACGTTTCAAACAGCCCCCTACCACTTAAACTTATCAGAGTTATTATAATTATTATATAAAAATACTTATCATAATTATTCTCATATAATAACAATAATAATGAAAACATTTAAAAAAGTTTTATTTAAATAACTTGCCTGACGTTTAAAAAAAATTATTTCTAACCTCCGACTTCCGTAAAAGTCTTCGGTCTTCGTCAGTCTTTGTGGTCTTCGTTCAACTCGTTTGCAACTAAATTGCAACTAATTGACTGCAAATCCAGTAAAAATGGTCACATTTTTGTAACATGGAGTTGTAGGGGGCTGGAGAAAACTGCCTTTTGAATGTATAAAACATTGATACTATGGTCGGTATTTACGCTAAGAGAACGAAAGGACAATGATCCGAACAACCAAATTTTTATTAGGCTTAGTATTTATTAGACACTTGAATAATTAACGTAATTTAGGTTGTAAAAGTTATACTTCTTTAGGCGCGTTATGAAAAAATGATGAGAGTTAAATTTTTAGATGGGCGGCCATCTGGAGACAAAAATTAACAAAATGAGGTTAGTCGCAAAACCACTGAGTCTCCTGGCGCGCGTAATTTGAATTTTTGTTGTATTTATTTTCTAATTTATTTATATTTATATTTAAATTAAAAATAATTATATATACAAATGACACATATTATTAATAAATAAGTTATTACTTTTCTCGAATTTTGCAGTAGCTGTTATACTATTTGAAATTTAATGATGAAAATGAGGTCTGCATTCCATGCATATTCATAGTTATCACGAAATCTGGGATTCTGAAATGATTCAACCATCGTAGAATAATAATTTAGTAACACAAGATATGAATAAGATTAAGACATTTACTGTGACAAGTTGCTACTTACCTTATTTCGCAATATCTATGAAGCTTCGTTTTCATGATATGCATGAATTGTTAACCAGAAAAATGATCCTGACAATATTAAGTGTAAACGGTCCAAGTAAACTTCCCTGTGGTACTCCTACTAGGGATGTGACATTCTTGTAAAAAATTGATTTTTAATTAATCGATTGTATTTCTAGCAAGCAAAATCGATTAATAAATAATCAATTATTTGTAACATTAAAAATACGTTTTAAAATCGATTTTTACTTTTAAAAAAAATCGATTATTTTTTCACATCCCTAACTCCTACGTCAATTTTTGAAGTTATACTTTCTTAGGCGCGTTATGAAAATGCGGCCATCTTGAGACAAAAATTAACAACACAAAGTTGGCCGCAAAAACACTCGGTTTCTTGTCGCGCGTAATTTAAATTTTTGTTTTATTTATTTACTTGTATATTTATTTTTATATTTAAATTAAAAATAATTATATACACAAATAACACATATTATTAAAAAATAAGTTATTACTTTTCTCGAATTTTGCAGTAGCTGCGATAAAAATGGCGTCTGCATTTCATGCATATTCTTAGTTATCACGAAACCTGGGATTCTGAATTGATTCAACCATCTTAGAATAATAATTTAGTAACACGAGATATGAATAAGATTAAGACATTTACTGTGACAAGTTGCTACTTACTTTATTTCGCAATTTATATGAAGCTTCGTTTTCATGACATGCATGAATTGTTAACCAGAAAAATGATCCTGACAAATTTTATAAACGCCTTGCAGCTTTCTTTGGATACTATTTATTGATACAAATTAAAATATTATTCTCTTAATTTTATTTTTATTAATTATATCTTTAAATATATACATTATTATTATTAAATATTAAATTACAGTTTTTTAAAATTGATTATTTGAATAAAATTAATAAAAACTAATTTTAATGATACTAAAGAAGTATAACTTCTTACGCGCGTATATAAGTACACGCAACCACTTTTTTTTAATGTAAAAAAAGCTTGGTGGGGGGTCAAGACCCCCGTGACCCTCTCCCCTGAATCTGCCACTGATCTCAACGTGGATCCTAGTCGTATACGGGTTTGTACATGTCTAGAGATCTTCTATGCTCGCTAAAGCACTAATTGAGTGCAAATTAATATTTTTTGCTGTCTGTCCTGGTAAGATATGCTTTCTATAGCTTTTATTATTGCATACAATTCTACCGAGTAGATGGACATTTCTAATGAAAACTCGTATGATTTGTTGCTATTTTCCGAGGCGTATGCAGCTTCTGTGCGATTTGCATTTTTTGATCCATAGGTAAATATTAATTGATGCTCGGGGTATTGATGATGCTTTGAAATTCTAATTTGAAGGTGATTGGATGGGTATATCAATGCATCATTTAGGTATTGTTATTTTTTTTCTTCACCATGGTGCTTTCTCAGATATTAATGTTTTCTCTACTCTATCGATGCTAACACTCATTTGGTTAGTCTTTTTTTGTTCTTGCTATGAGAGGTTGGGTTTCTCGTGGCATATTGTAATATCTTTCCAATAAGATATTTGGGGTACTTGATAGTTACATTCTTAACTATATTTAGATTAATTTTTTATAAATATTTTTGAAAAAGCCATTGACGCCTTTTCTCTATAAGCTTGATTGTCCAGATTCGATTAGGATGCTTTTTATTGGACTTACGTGGTAAGCTCCAGTTATTATTCTTTGTGCTTTTGATTGAATGCTTTCTAATTGATCATGATTTGTTGATTGCTGTATTGTGTCGTATATAACCGATCCATAATAATCTATCCTTGAGCGGATCAAGTTATGGTCAATTTTCATAATAATTGTCTTCCTATCTGATTCCCAGTTATGGTTGTTTACAATTTTAATAAGCTTAAGGGGGAGGGCTTTTTACTTTCTTTTACTACTATATAGTAAAGGAATATTGTATTCGGGTCAAATTTTCAAAATCGAGTTTTCACCAGAAATACATGTTTTGAGGTCCCCTGAGTCCAAAAAAGTGGTTTTTAAAATATTTGTGTGTGTGTGACAGCCATATCGTATCGAAAGCTTTATCCAAATTTCACCAAACCTGGAATTAAGCCAGCTTATTACATCTAGTTGTGAGTGATTAAAGTGCATTAAGTTCTGTTTATATAGTTATAAAGTGCTTAAAGTTCTTTTAACCAACAACAAGTTTCATAAATAAAAGTAAAATAAAGTACTGTGACGCCTCGCAGCAGATATTTATATTGTTGATATGATTTTTCAAGTAGTTTTACTGTAGTTAAGAGATGATATCTTAACGTAATTTTTATGGGTAGTAAAAATCATTGACGAAAATTTGGGAAGTGAATTTTGACGTGTTAAGCTTAAAATCCGGATTTAATATCGGGTTTAAAGAATGTGATGAGTGATGAAATTTAATGTAGGTATGAGAGTAATTTTAAGAGAAAAATTTTAAGGTAATTGTTCTTGTAGTCCTGTAATTGACGAGCAACTAAATTGTTTAGTCGTCAGTAACAATAGGCTTTAGTTTATAAGAGAAATTTAATTCAACCGTTAAAAAAAAATTTATCCCTAATAAAATTTTTTAGAAAAAATTTTGATCCTCATAAATCTCGATTTTTTGAAGATTTACCTTACATAACTATTGTATAATAAAAATAACAAATGAGATTTCAACAAGATATTTCCATCGTGTAGTATAAATGTACCTACATAGATAATCTTCTACTACCTCCGGCGTCAACGTTTGTAGCTAAAAAAACTTTTCAAGATCGTTATGTCCACTTAATCCACTTCCGCTGCTCTAAAATTTTACACAGTTATATTTTGTTGATTGGCCCAATTTTTTTACGTTGAGCATAAAATCTTTAAACATAAATTTAACTCTTAAAAATACATCTTATACAAAGATAAGTTTGTGGTGTATCTTAACAAATTACTGTTACGAAATCTTTTCTCTTTGTTTATTTTAAAGAAAATTAAAGAAAGAATGACTATATATACCTAGTAGCAAACGACTAAAAAAAACTGAAGTTATCGAAAAATGTTTTTGTATTAAAAGAAAAAAATAATAAATATTCATTGAAGTGCCCTGTCTTAACTAGGAGTATGTCTATCTCTTGTTACAATTTCGGATTTTCATTTTATTCGTAATTCTTTAATTTTAATTTACTTTGTTACTACTTGAAGTCTTCTTCTACAATAATAATATTTATAACTTGTATCTACAGTTATCTAAATTAAAAAATTTCGTTAAATATCAAATTTTAAAGATTTTCCAAAAATATTTTTTCTTCCCTTATTCAATAAGACTGTAGACTGTAGTTAAGGGTCCAAGATTGAGCTGAATTCTAGCTTGCAAGAGTTAACGAACATTGTTTCAGTTTTAGAATTTTGTTCGTCTAGAAAAAAAAATCGTCTTAAAAGAAAAGCAAATAAAAAATCATAATTTCTTTACATATAACCAAAGTTCGTTTTAAATGTTTTCGTTATAAACGTTTTCCAATGATCATAATATTCACAAATAATTTTTTTGAACTAGAATAATTTAATATTTTAGTGGCAACATAATAGGTTAAAAGTTGAATAATCAAGGTTACGATGAATGGAAATATTTTGAAAAAAATAATTCCTAAGTATGTTTTTATGTTAATTTTTTTTTTAATCTTTAATATCTTGGAAAAATTTTAGCTATCAAGAAATAAACGGCAGTGAATTTGATTTAATTTGCCGTCATGAATATCAGAGGTTTAGAAGATACTCCCGAAAATAAGAAAGCAAACAGTTTGATTTATAAGATCCCGATTAGGAGTATGACTCATATAGGTGAAAATACGCAGGGTTAGATAGGAACCCAAAAAAGTGGGTGCGTGTACTTATGTATGCGCGTGAGAAGTTATACTTCTTTTGGCATCAATAAAAATTAGTTTTTATTAATTGCATACAAATAATTAATTAAAACAAAATTTAGAGAATAATATTTTAATTTATATCAATAAATAATACATACGAATAGTTAACCTCAATTATATTGGAGCAATTGAAAAAGTATATAAGCACAATTTTTTTTAAATTATACTTGTAAGTGTTAGTGAAGTTATAGTAATATAAATCAAAATATTCAATTTAAATCACTACTGAATATAATTTATTTGGGGAGCGGACACTTTTACGAGAGGTGCGGTTCTTTTGAATTTTAGTACGGCGCGTTGAACAGAGATGACAGGGCAATGTCCAAAATGCATTTAAGCATTACGGACTTACGCTTTGATGATAAGATAGACCGATACTAACGCCTCTAAGAACAACGCGCCGTACTAATAGCCTAAAAGTAATCTGACGTTAAACACGTTTTTTCCGAGTCACCGTTTGTGTAGTAAATTTGTATTTTTATGACTACATAATGGCTAAAATACTGTGAAAAACTATAATTTACAATGAAAATAAAATCTAAAAAAGCTGCAAGACGTTTATAAAATTTATCAGGATCATTTGTCTGGTTAACAATTCATGCATGCCATGAAAACGAAGCTCCATAGAAATTGCAAAATAAAGTAAGTAGCTACTTTTCAATGTAAATGTCTTAATCTTGTTTATGTCTTGTTTTACTAGATTATTATTCTAAGATGGTTGAATCATTTCAGAATCCCAGATTTCGGGATAACCAAGAATATGCATAAAATGCAGACGTCATTTTCATCACTAAATTCCAAATAGTATGATAACAGCTACTGAAAAATTTGAGGAAAATAATAACTTATTTATTAAAAGGTATGTATCATTTGTATATATAAATATTATCTAAATAAAATATTAAAAAATATTTAAAGAATTAATTATTTTTAATTTACATATAAAAATAAATAAGTAAGTAAATAAATAAAACAAAAATTCAAATTACGCGCGCCTAGTTAAAAAAACCAAGCGGTTTTGCGGCCAACTTCATCCTGTTAATTTTATGTCTTAGTGATGCGCGCGTATCTTAAAATTTTACTCACATAATTTTTTCATAACGCGCCTAAAGAAGTATAACTTCAAAAAAAATGTTTTGACTAATCTACGAGTTTGACTTATCGAGATGCCATCGTACGTTAAACGTAAATTACTGTTTCATTTCGAGCCACTGCTTCCAAAGTATAAAATGCCCTGATGATCGTCAACCTCCGATATTAGAAGGCACCATAGTAAGAAAAATAAATGAAGAAATCCACATTCTGCCTTTGTGTGTCTGCTGACCAGGTTTAATTTATCAGATTCTAATACTTTTAAAAAAAATCCCAGAATGCAATAAACATTTTATCATTTCTTTTCGGATCTTCCTACTAATACTATGTATAAATGTATGAATGTTGGTTTCTTAATCACGCTGGAATGACTGAATGGATCTAGATAAAATTGGCCAAAGAGATAAACTATATAGTCTGGAATAATCATTGTCAAAGATTGTACAGCTCCCATGGGACAGGGTTTGTTTAAAAAGTTTAAATTAAACAATTGACAAAATTTTACTGATGAGTTTCAAATTAACATCCGATAAAATTAACAATGATTTTTTTTAATTATTTGAATTTCTGTATTTTTTATTATCAAAGAAATTAAATAGAAATACCTAAACGTATTAAAATACTTAATTTAATAAATAGTTAAATAATTAACAATTACTGAACGGAACGAATTTTAATGAAGCTTTGTTAAAGATACCTCAGATCTAAACATATTATTGAATATCATTTATTTAAAAAAAAAAGGACGGTTCCTGTCGGATAGCTCCTAATCTTTTCTACTAAAAGAGCTGAACTGTAAGAACCTGTAATATGGCTAATATATCTTCCTAGAAAAGTGGTTTTAAGGATTTTGATGAACTTACTTAGGATCTAAAGTCTGAAAGTGTCTATCATCTTTTTCTGTCAAAATAGATTAATTTTTATATTTCGCTATGAAGGTAGGGAATCTATTAATCTATGAATTAAATTTAGATACTCTCAGAAAAGCGAGCGGGTATCAGCTAGTAAGAAATAAAATAGAAAATAGGTGCATTCGCTAGTTGATAAATAAAATATTTCTTTACATAGGTATATTGTATACAAACATTTAATTGACAAGCAGTTCAAATACACTAAGATTGTTCGAGTTGGAAATTCGGCCTGGCACCAGTGGTTCGCTTGACATTTTTCCGAGAATTTGACGTCGTTTCTTTCATGTTTGAGAAAATTGTTTTCTATATTATTTGATTAATATATTGCTCCTGCGACAGACAGATAGAAAGGTACGTCATCTTGTACTGCTCGATTGCAAGAAAAAAAACCTACAACCATATTCTCTAGAGACAAGCCAAATGGATCAATTGATTTTAAGTCAAAATTTTCAAATGACAATTTTCCACCTCTAAAAAATATCATCCTCCAAAAAAAAAAACGTTTATCCATCAAAATATTGTTGTCGAACATACGGCATTACACTTGCCAATATTATCTTATATATACTTCCGTTGTATTTTATTTTACATTGACGATAATAAGAAAAATCATGTTTGAATGTAATCTTCTTAAAGCTCAGCAGATAAAAGCTCTCACACAAACAAAAACGATTTGCCTTTTTGTTGCCATGCTCATTTTGTTTCTATTTTTACGTGTTCATATCACTTAAACGTCGATAAACTATTTCGAATCTATTTTTGGCTGTCTACCGAGTTTATCGCAAATTATAAGTTTATATAACAAGCGTGTATAGGTAATAAAATCATAAATAACGTCAAGGATAAGTTTTCGTCGTAAGAAAATTAAATAATTAAAATACATTTTCAGTTCAAGAAGAAGAAAAAAAAAATTAAATCAACTAATTGAAAAAAAAATATATAGAAAAGGGAATGTTGGAAAACGCGTGCCCCAGCAGCTGATACTGAAGTCGACGTCGTATTCGTTACGAGTGGTTTTCTTTTCTCGTGGATTTTTTTTTTCCACTTCGTTCTACGTTTAGACTTTAATACAATCAATAAAATATATTGTGTGTTGAAATCGCTGAAAGGTTGGCCCTAATGTGTTTTTCCTAGTTCATAAAAAACTCACGTGCGGCGCCAATTACTCGAATGCCAACCGTTTTTCCCGATCGGTAAAATAGTTGGAGAAAATCGTCACGCGCTCGATTCAAATTCGTGGATTTCACAATAGCTTTACGCACATTTACTTGGTTTATAATTGCACAAGTTTGAAAACAGTGAAAGGTGATATTTTACATATATATGAAAGGAAGGTCAATAGTCGCTTGATACACGCGACTCGTCTACCAATGCCCTAATAATTTTTTAAGTCGAAAAGTAGATAAATCAAAAATGCTAACTCACTGAATGATTAAACAATAAACGTACTAGAAACATAAAGATTATTACATTAATATTTGTTTGGTGTAGAAAACTGGTCCAGGGAGATAAGATTTGTCTTGTCATTATTATGCAAATAATACTTATTAATAAGAATAAACACTTTCACAAATTGTCATATCATTATTGATAATAATATTTGACTATGTGTGGAGAAAATGATATTTTCATAAATATTAATGCCTCAATATTTTACTGTAAAGTGCATTTTTAAGAAAGTAAAATAATAATTCAATCACAAAATTTAAATACGAATAATTAAGATTATTTCGTTCTGATTTTTTTCTTTGAAGTTGTCAGTTTATATTACTCGAATAATGCTCTTTTAATACCAGTATTAGGAATATATGTAATAAATAATTTTTTTGAATCAAGAAAGCATTTACCTTATCTTTACTCTAAGATTATTTAATGTTTGCAATATTAAATTATGCACAAATATCTGTAGTTGTTAATTAAAGTATTAAATTGTAAACGCTTCAAATTATTTCTTAAGAAAAAAATTTGTTGTCAATAAAATAATAATTACATTTCTTTTCCCTTCTGATCGGGTTGTCCAAAATAATAGTCAAAGTCGAGCTTAAAAAAATTAAAAGAAAAATTGAAAGTAATTTTTGTTACAAAAAAATATAGGAGCTATCCATAGTTAAGATTAGTATTGGTAGTAGGGATTACAATCCAGCAAAGTGGAATCCCGCAATCCAGCATATAACAAATAAAGATAATAATAATAAATAAAGATAACAGCATCCAACGACAGTTGATAACGTCATAGTACAACAATGCATATATAAATAGTTTAAAAAAATTATCTTCTTTATAAATAAAATGATAGCTGTTTTCCAATGTTCGCTTTTAACTCAACAACTATTAGATAGATTTTGATTATTTTTTTTTTGTTTTACTTCTTATATACTTGGTCCTTACCTAAAAAAAGAACTATCACGATATCTTCGTTAAAAGCAAAGTAATTGAAGTTTAAAAATTCCGATTTTTGCAAGCAAACCGCGTTTAGTGGTGGATTTTTCGTCGCTTTGATAGAGTGAGGCAAACGATCTAATGCGCATGGGCTGGAGAGAATATGTTTCTCCTTCCACTGCCTACTGATTATTTCATATTTGAGCGTAGACTTAATATTTAATGCAGTTTAGCGGGATATAAGCTTAATAAAGATTTTTTGATTTCTATTTTCTGTTTAGTAGTTTTTAAAATATTTTTTGAAGCTTTTTAAAAAATTATCTTTTAGCATTTATACTGTTAATACAGATTCCAAAACATTTTTAAGCTACAACCGTTACAATAATCAAATTACATTTCAACACTCCCTTTTATTATTGCATATATTTTTTAACCAGACATAGTTAAGTAAGCGAGAAACATTTTTTTTTTAATTAAACTATATGCCAAAAAATTGCGCCTTCAAAATCCGCAATTTCTCCAAGTGTATAGTTATTAATTGATTAATAATTCATTTTTCAAAAATTTGCAAACTAAAAATTAAAATTGCTGTAAAACACAAAAAAGTTACTTTTTTTTATACGCTTTAAATGCTCCTCCGGATCCGCAATTGGTCCAGGTGTATACCCTAACTATTAGTCAATTAATAATTACATTTTTTAAAAATTTTCAAACCCAATAATTAAAATCATTAAAATCGCTATAAAACTCAAAATAATTTTTAATTGAAATTTTTGTTTTTCTTTTTTTTAAGCTCTCTATCTACTCTTTTCATTACGCAAATAATTGATAAAATTGTTGCAATATTTTTAATAATTAATTATTTTTAACTATTTATTCCTGTACTAGCTCAAGTCTTCTTAAAGAAAATGAGTTTAGACTCAATTTCGTGGACTTTAACGAAACTGCTTTTAAATACTCGGCTCCTATAAAATACATACTTGTTTTACTATCCCATGGGAACCGTGCATTATTCCGATATAAGAAGTAAGCTATATCATTCTCGGACCCCTAATCTACCACTTTCTTTTGCTCTTTAAAATACAAAAAATATCTATCCCACGGGAACCATACATTTTTTTTGGATATAAAGTATACTATATGTTACACCGGATTATAATCTATATCTATGCCAAATCTCATCCAGATCCAATCAGTACTTTTTGAGTGAAAGAGCAACAAACATCCATTCTTACAAACTTTTGCGTTTATAATATTAGTAAGGATTGTTGTACTATGACGTCATCAACTGCCGTTGGATCTTATAAAAATGAATAGTGAAAAATTGAAATACTACTTAACTATACACCTGGAGCAGTTGCGGATTCGGAAAGAGCATTTAAGGAACAATTTAAAAAAAAATTAAAAACAGTGGTTATTTTGGGTAATAGGTTATAGCAATTTTTATTTTTGAATTTACAAATTTTTGGGAAATTAATTATTGATTAACTAATAACTATAAACTTGGAGCAATTGCGGTTTCTGAAGGAGCAATTGTTTGGCATATAGATAAAACTGTTCTACGCTAAGTTCTTTCCGGTTATTTTTAATATATTTTGGCTTTCAATTTCTTAAATGTTTTTCTTCTGTAAACTAAATATGTTCTTAACATAACAATCTACGCAGACGACGTTGCGAGTATCAGCTAGTTATTATATATATTGCAAAAATATGATCAACTATTTGTGTTATCAATAGAGCAGATTATGAGTTTTTGAAAAAAAAAACTTTAAAAAAAATGATTATTTTGGATTTTAATTGTTAATTTTGCAAATTTTTTAAAGATTGCATTACTCATTTACTATTAACTATACACTTGGAGCAATTACGGAATCGGAATGAGCTTTACGGAGCAATTTTTTGGAAAAAAGAAACTTTAAAAAAAAGTTTTAAGCAATTTGGACTTTATAGTAATTTTAATTTCTGAGTTTGCAAATGTTTTTAAAATTGAATTTCTCATTAATTATTAACTATATACATCTAGAGCAATTACAGATTCTGAAAGAGCATTTAAGGAGCAATTTTCCGCATATAATTTAATTTAAAAAAAAAAATTTCTACTTCTTTCCGGTATTTTACGCTCTACAAAAAAGGTCCTTAGATTAAAGTTCTTCAGATCAACTGTTTGAAAGATATCAGAGTTCAAGAAAATCACTAATCTTGATTAATAAATATATTAATATAAACTTGAGCATAGAATCTATCGATGACTTGAAATCGGTTTAAATTAAGTTTTATGACAGGGGAAAAGAGAAAGAGGGAGAGAAATAAGTATGGGATCATAAACATCATGCAATGTATTTTATATTTTATGCAATTCACAGGAAAAGGTCGTAAAACTTAACGGAAACTTATAACGAATCACCTTGTTGTCTATCATTACAGTACATCCTTGTTTCCATTTTAAAATGATCCATCCAGATTTCGATATATAAGATTTGGTATTGGTATTCACCCGTTTTTATTTGTTTGATTAAAGAAGGATAAGTCAACATTCTCAAAAATGGTGCTCCAAGGAGAGAATAGATTGAAATTTGGTTTAAATTTGAGAACATCTTCTAAATCTGAATTACTGTTTAAGGTGTTTAGGTAACATAAGGGGAGTTAAATATTTTGCTGTTTTATTGAGGCAATTTTAGGGTAAGTTTTAATCGTCTATCCTCTAAAGTTGCTTTGTTGGCTTGAGGAAGTATTGGTATTGGTGTTGGACTTATTCGAAAAGTACTAATTACTTATCTTAAAACGATTGTTTGGATACCATTTAATTTCTTCATTTGGTTCGTGTTGTTCTCTTCAATTCTTCTTGATATACTTCTTGAATTCAATACTACTTAAAACTAAATAATAATAGACCAGGTGTGGATAACTTTGGATAGAAAAAAAATTATAGTAGGATGAAACCCATTAGAAAAGGAAGGAAATATAACAAAAATGAAAGAAAAAATAAATTACGTTCGATCTGAGGTGGGGAAGTGGAAAGGGGAGGGGGTAAAGTTAAAGTAAGGTAAAAGTATGTGGTAAGTGTAGAATAGGTTTATCTCGATTTTCGACAAAACTACAAGTCCTATGAAAAAAAGTTAAATGCAAAGTTGTAGATAATAAGTACATCTACACTTTTTGTGCGAACACTTTTTTCACATAACCTCAAAATTTTTATGTGAAAAATTCCAATAACCAAGTTCTTATTCTAATTCTTTTGCTTTTCCAATAGGTTTGATCCTACTATAAAATTTTTTTACTTTTTGCTATTTTCAAAGACTAAAAGCACTGGTCCTATAAATACTCTAAAAGAAAAAAAAAATTCATTCAATTGATTTCTGCATCAAAAATTCACCTTTTCCAATATAATTTATGAGGTGGAACCCGAAACTCAAACTACTATTTTACTATCACTATTTCTTCCTGCATTTTTTCTAGCTGAAACTTAAATTGTTCGTAACTAATTTTGAAAAAATATTCTAAATAAAAAGTAAAATTTAAACAACTCAAATATTTAAATTTATTTTATATCAGAAACGATTTACCACACGAGACACTAAAGTAAAAATAGCAATATTATTCTTAAGATGTCATCTTTGTGTCCTTGAAAATGACAAAATATTCCATCAAAATAATTAGGTATAAAATTAAATAATTGTTAACAAAAATTCGCTTCATCATATTTCATTAAAATCAAAAAATTTAAATCACCAAATAGATCATAATACCTATATTTTGTTAAAATTTCCTCAAACATCCATTCTAAATTAATAGACCAAAAAATGATTTAATTACTCTTTGCTGTCTAATTTTTTTCTGTGCCATTTATTATTCAATTATTTCGTCTACCTAATAAAACACATAGATAATCGTTGCTGGTGATTTTTTACGGTGAAATTAAAATCGTTAATTATTGTCGCTATACAATAAAAATTTAGAAATAATATACATACATGGAACTGGCCAAGAGTGGGGCTTCAAATAGTATGAAGAAGAAATCGTCGTCTTGAGTTCAGAAATTCGAAGAAAGTAACCTTAGTTGGTTGTGAAAGAGCATCTTGTGAAGTTACCTAAGACTGTGCATTGATCAATTGATTGGAGGCGATTAAATTTTTTTATACAAGTTATATTTTATCAGGTAAATTATTTGACCATCTTTTTACTTAAAATAATTTTTAAATGTACTTTACCTGTTTACGTTACTTGATTTTTGTTAATCATCTCAACATCTAAACACAAAATATTCATTGTTGTCTTATTATTTAATTCAGTTCATTAAAGATTAGAATTGCTATCACCTTAAGTCCATTTGCCCATTGATGGGCTCTTTGACTATCAACTAAGGGCATAGTACAGTACTTATAATAAGCAACACGCGGATAATATAAAATATTCCATGTCAGTAAATTGCAGTTTAATTATTGAGAGTTAAAAATAATTTCATTTAAGAACAGTTTTTTTTCCATTGACCAAATTCCATTTACTACCTGATTTTTATAAAAAAAAAATAAGTAAAATTATTATGCGTCAATGAATTTTTTGTTCTTAATTTTCTTCCTTATTAAACCCTGGTTACCAAACTGGGGTCTTCTCAGGTCATTCATTAAATTTTATTTCTTTTATGTATTTGCTATAGTAGATCAGAAAAATGAAAAAAATTAAAGTAGAATGAAACCCATTAGAAAAGGAAGAGAATATAACAAAAAAGAAAGGAAAAATAAAGGAAAAATAAATTACGCTCGATCTGAGGTCGGGAAGTGGAAAAGTGGGGAGAGAGGTCAAGGGTAGAAACAGTTTATCTCTAATTCCGACAAAACTACAAGTCCTATGGAAAAAAGTTAAATGGCAAAGTTGTTGGTAATAAGAAGACCTACAACTTTTATGCTAACACTTCTTTCTTTGTATTAACAGTTTTTTCCCATAACCTCAAAATTTATGTGAAAAATTCCAATAACTATGTTTTTTGTTTTTTATTTTCATCTTTTTCAAAAAAAAATTTTTTCATGAAATTTTGTAAAAATTTACCTTTTAATGTCCCAAATACACTGCAATTTTTTTGATTTCAAATATTAATTTTTTCACCTTATAATGCCTTAATACCGAAAAAGCACCCTAATTTTCAATCAAAAATTTTAACGTCAAAACATCTGATTTTTTAAAAAATTCGATGAGTTTTTTGTTTGTTGAAACCTCTACTTTTTGATGATGCAAGAAAATATATACTTTACAATGTTAATTTTTCTTAGAAAATGCAATAATTAAAGTGTAAATTTTAATAAATTGCTCAAAATTATACATGATTGCACAAATACAATGTACAATATTGCACCATCAGAAAGCAGAGGTTTCAACAAACAAAAAGCTCACCGACTTTTCAAAAAATCAGATGTCTTGACGTTAAAATTTTGGATTGAAAATTAGGGTGCTTTTTCGGTAATAAGGCATTATAAGGTAAAAAAAATAATATTTTAAATCAAAAAAATTACAGTGTGTTTGGGACATTAAAGGGTAAATTTTTTGAAATGATTTTTTTTTTGCAAAAGATAAAAATAAAAAACATAAACATAGTTATTGGTATTTTTCACATAAATTTTTAGGTTATGTGAAAATGGTGTTAGTACAAAGAAAGAAGTGTTAGCATAAATTTTGTAGGTCTTCTTATTACCTACAACTTTGCCATTTAACTTTTTGCCATAGGACTTGTAGTTTTGTCGGAAATCGAGATATACCGTTTCTACCCTTAAACCCCCCACTTTTCCACTTCCACCTCAGATCGAACGTAATTTATTTTTCCTTTCATTTTTGTTATATTTCCTTCCTTTTTTAATGGGTTCCATCCTACTATAATTTTTTTTTGTTCAAAAATTATCTACCCTGGTCTATAGTTACAGTCGTATATTAAATTATTTTATCACAAGTTAAACAACAAATTTTAAATGTAAAAGATTTTAAAAAATTTAAACAGCCTTGGAAGTTTAGTAGGTACAAGAAGTATATTTTATACCCCTATAATAGGGTGAATTTTTTGCATAAAATTTAAATCGTCTGCCATTATTCGGTCAAATGTTTAAAAGCAAGAAAGTGCCTACCGTTAATTAACTGTCAGTTAAAGGTTAATAAAAGTAAAGTTTGTACACGTTTTTATTGGTAAACAATCAGGAATTGATTAGGATTTATTAGGAAGTATTAAGACACTTTGTGCAAAGAATTGAGTTAGATATTTAAAATTTAAAGTGCTGTAACTTTAATGCTTAAACTTGATACTTATAAGTCAACATTTTGTTTGAGTTTGACTTTTCTCTAATTGTAAGCCAAATAGCTTAAAAATCTTGTCAAATGACTAAAAATAAAGTCAAAGCTATAGCTACAATTTCTAATGCTTGAATTGTATATTTAGAAGTTATTGAATAGACGACCGTAGACCATTGTCCCAATAAAAAAATTATATCAACTAATCTGTGTTTCAATTAAATTTTTGCAAGACGTCAAAAATTGGAAACATCTTAGTTGCATTTAAGACATTGACCTTTATTAGACCTTGAAACTAATCTTCGTCATATATTATTAATGATTGAAAAGCTTTTTTTTTAATTTCAAATATTTCCAACTTTTTCTCACAAATGCTAGGTAGTAAGTTTTGAATAATAAAAATAACTAAAAATATTTGATAATTACCTTAAAAATTATACAACTAAAAACGTGATAAGTAGCACGTCGCCCTAAAGTGGCAAAATATGTAGTAAATACCAGAGGAAGACCTTCACAATTACCCGTTTAGTTTTGATAAAAAATTGGAGTCAAAAAATAAACGATACACATGCAGGAGAACATAAAAAGTAGTAGGTACAACAAGTAGTACAAACTAGTTATAATTTCTGTGTTGGATATCCATCATTATTTTTACATAAGATCAGTTTCTTGGATATTGTCATATTAATTTGGTAGATTTTAATAGCATTTTGGAAGAATTTTAGTTATTACATTTAGGACTCTCATTTATTATTAAAATTGTTCAAATTGGGAATGATATTGCATAAAACATATTTTGCAAAAATAACTATAACATCCAATACTTATTTCTAATTAAACTTATCTTTTATAAATAATAAAAATTTAATCTTCAAAAAGTAAAAAGTGCTTTAGTCAAAAAGATTAAATCCTTATAGTTTTAATTAAAGCCATTTTTATTTTTTTTATTTGTTTTTGACTACACAGCTATTTAATAAGACATATTTTTAATCAGAGCCAAAATTTTGGCTCTGATTAAAAATAATCTTAGTCGGACAAGATGTTTATTACAATTTTGCTTCTATCTATATCATTAACGGTTAATGTCGTGATATAATATCGCGATTGACTTAGACAGGCTGAAGGTAAAACCATCGATGATAAAAACATGAAATTTTATGAAGTTATTCACAAAACTTCTATAACAGAATGATTTTTAAAAATTCTATCCTTAAGGGGTTCATAAAGGGGAATATAAGATTTTCATTTTACCACGTTTTTCTTAACTTGCTTTTTTGTTTATCCGGGTCATGGAATTGAGATCGATTTTTGAATCATTTCCCTTGGTCCTCTGAAATTTTTTATATTTGCTTGCTTACCCTAACAATTCAATATTTTATCACTTGTAATATTCAATTCTACATAATTATAGTAGAATTAAATAGTGCTAACTTTATATGAATAAAATAGTCCAATGTCAATGATTGTATAAAATATTCGTTAAACTTTCGTTACATAATAATATTTGACCAAACATTTAAAAATTTATATTTTCTTCAATTGTTGATGTTTACTTTTGAGTATTATTTGGAATTGTTAATAAATACATTTAAACTTTTGAGAATTCAATTCAGATGACTGTTTATTTTATAATCAGTCAGTTTAAAGCATGATCAACTTATTAATGTCGACATATAATCGACTTTTTGAAATTCATCAACAGTTGAAAAATATTTGAAAATCAATGATAACTAACGATTTCAAAATTTCCACACCCTGATGTAAATAAACAAAATAATCCATGTCAATGATTGCATCTGAGTTTCGTTAAATTTTTCAAATTTTTGCACGAAATTGAATATTTTGCAATTGCAACATAAAATTTACATAGTGCTTGTTTTTATCAAAACAAACTAAAAAGAGTTAAATAATGCTATTTAAAAAATACTTTTTAATATACAACGTTTTTCTATTGAACTAAAAAGTAGGAAATAAAATATATAAAAAAAGTTTTTAAGATACCAAGTTTAAAGTGTTCTAAAAAGAAAAAAATAACTTTTTCCCTGGGTGGTGCTGGTAGGGTACTGCTTCCTTCTCTGGACTGTACCGAAGCTGCTTTTGTTTGACTCTTGTGTCCATTATGAAGATGCTCACTCTTAATCAAACCAAAATATATCAAACTTATCACTACCACTCTTATCAAACAAAATCAGCTTCGGTACATTCCAGAAAAGGAAGCAGTACCCTACCAGCACCACCCAGGGAAAAAAGTAATTTTCTTCTTTTTAGTACACTTTAAACGTGGTATCTTAAAAAGTTTTTTATATATTTTATTGTAGGTCTTATTCCTAATTTTTAACTCCCTCAAGCCATATAATTTTACAATTATGATTCTAAATGCAAATAAAAAATTTTTGGTGATCATAATTGTTCTGTTCTTATAATTTATTTTACAACCTATTGGAGTAAAAGTTTTGGCTCTTCTTCGACAGTTCGACACATTTGGACTTCATAATGTATTCATTTTGAAATCATATTTGTTTTATGAAATATACATTTTGGGAATCTATATATATCCTATGACTTCCTATATAACAGTGCCTTATAAAAATTTAGGAGGCATTAAAATTTCTGAAATGAAAAATTTACTAGCTGATACCCACTCACTTTGCTGGACGTAGCTAAATTAAACTGATTGATCAATACAAACCGTCATAGCAAAATATCTATATAAAAGTCATTTTAGCTATGTTAGCATAAAAAGATCAATAATAGTTATTCCCCAGGAATCGTAAATTTTTTAGAGTATAAATATCTTCAAATTTTTACCTGCCTAGAAATCTCACTATTTGCAGTTCAGTCATATTTCAATGGATCATTACCCGTAATTTACGTTTGACATACTTTAAACTCGCTATGAGTTGGGTGAATAAGTTAAATTTTTGTTTTGTTCCACTTAACTCTTTGTAACTCTGTGTATTTTCCTCTGTATGAATCGAACTCTTAACGGCTTCACCTCTTTAAATCAAACTCCTAATCGGGATCACTTAAGTCAATCTGTATGCTATGGTTATTTATTCTTACGTCCATCATTGTGGAACTAAAATATTTATTTTTAAGAATGAAATCGTATTCACTGTAGAGGATTTCTAATTACTACAAATTTTACTCTAAATAAATCGAACAATGTTAACAACGAAAAGGAATAGAATATAACAAAAATGAAAGGAAAAATAAACTGCGGTCGATCTGAGGTCGGAAAATGGAAAAGTGGGGGGTTTTTAAGAGTAGAAGCGGTTTATCTCGATTTCCGACAAAACTACAGATCCTATGGAAAAAATTAAATGGCAAAGTTGTAGGTAATAAGAAGATCAACAACTCTTGTTCTGGCACTATTTTCACATAACCTTAAAATTTATGTGAAAAATTCCAAAAACCAAATTTTTGGTTTTTATCTTTTACAAAAAATAATTTTTTTGAAATTTGGTAAGAACTTATCTTTTAATGTCTCAAACACACTGTAATTTTTTTGATTTAAAATATTAATTTTTTCACCTTATGTTGGCTTAATATTGAAAAAGGACCCTAATTTTCAATCGAAAATTTTCACGTCAAAACATCTACTTTTTCTAAAAAGTCGGTGAGCTTTTTATTTGATGAAATCTCTACATTCTAATGGTACAGAAAAAAATAAAAATTAAATTTTAAATGTTCTCAGAAAATGCAATAATTAAAGTACAAATTTTAATAAATTGCTCAAAGTTGTATTTTATTAAATTTATTAAAATTTACACTTTAATTATTGGATTTTCAACTTACTTGATCCTGTTTAAAAGAAGTTTAACGGCTGTGTTCTTTTCACTTTTATTCAAAATTAAGTTAAAATTCGACGTTTATGTTAATTGTTATTAGCTACCTATATTTATTTGTATGGAATATTACTACACTTTTTTATATTTTTGTACGTAATTAATAAGTAAAATGTTAATACTCAAAGTAAATATTCAAATTTTATCTATTTAAAAACAATATTTGAATTTTCAATGTTTTTCCTTTAAATAATTATTCAAAAAATCAATTTTAAGTATCAAAGTCTCACATAGTTTATAATTCTTAGGTTCAATAACGTATGTAAATCAAAACTTATAAATACCTACATCTTAAGATATTTTTTTTAAATACAAAAGTAAATTTAATATTTTTATGATTAATGTACGCAAATAATATCATCAACATATTATGTTTATCAAATGACAAAACTTATACCTTAATACATAATTTATATTTAGAGAATTAAAAAAAATTAGTATTATTAATCTTTTGTTCGTAGTCCATAATTATTCTATTAAATAATATATTAATGATGCAATCATTTCCCAAAAACTAAAGTTAATTAACGAATTATTTAACAATTATAATTAACGACAAAGTTAAACGATTGATAATTATTTTGTTGAAATTGGCGAAATACGATGTAATTGCATTAATCATCTATTTGAAACATTAAGATATCACTAAAGAGCAATGTAATGATGACTTGTTACATACCGACATTTATAATAAAACTAAAATCCCGCTATTTTAGCGCAATTAAGAAGTTGTAAGATTTCTTCTGCTGTACTGCCCTCAGCATCCGGCGATTTTTAAATGCATCAACTATCAATTCGTTTCGAACACCGTTATTTGACTCACAACCGTTATCGTCTCATGGATCATCGCTATTGTAGGTTTATTGTAGATTTATATTTTTATTTTTTTTTATTTAGAGTAGCATAGATTTATCATATTATCTGAGCAATCAAATGGTCGTAAAAGATCCGTTAAATTCATCATGATTGATTTAGTTGAAGATAATTTCAAATGATTGTGATTATAGTCGAAGTATTTGCTAATGAATGCATTGAATATTCACTTGCAAAATTCATATCCCTACAATATATTTGTACAAAACATTAAAAGATTTATTCATCTCTATTTTATTTTTATTTTTCAGATTTTCATCATGTTGATCACGGCGTTATGGATTGGTGCATTTATCATATTGTTTTCATTTTTCTATTATTACATACCACGAAAGAGGGCGTTTGAAATTTTGAAAAATTTACCAGGACCTCCCGCCCAACCGTTTTTTGGAAATATTTTACAGTTTAAAAAATATGATTCAAGTAAGTCAAACCTAAATACGATAAATGAAGTATTAAATAATTAAACAAATAGAAAATTATCGAAAAAAATTTCCATTAATACTCGTAAAAACTGCAAAATTACTTTCTATAAATTCGTTTCTAATTATCTACTAAATATTTTATCTTATTTTTATAATTAATTATCATAACATTTTTATAACAATTACATTAAATAATACAGATTTTGCGTGGATGCAAAAAATGAGTGAAACATATGGCGATCTCTTCGTATTTTCAACATTCAAAGATGTAGCTGTCGTCCTCAGCAATCCAAAAGATGTTGAGGTAAAACTTACTTATATCTATCTATAATAAATATTTTTTAAATTTTTTATATTTTTTGTGTTTCAAAAATATAATTTTAAGAGCACTAAAATATATCAAACGAGAAAGACCACAACTGTCATTAGCCTCGATCTTGCTTAGCTCATAACTAAAATAAAAAATATTTTTTCTTACCTTTGATTATCAGCGAGTATTAGTATAAATCTTAGAAACCAAAAAAAAAAAAAGTTTTGGAAAACGGATTATAAACTTGCTTGGAAATGGGAATAAATTATTAAATATAAATATATAAAAAAATGGCATTTGAACTTTGTAACAATAATAAGTTTTGCTTTAAGATTCGCCAAGAAACTGGTTATGAAATGAAATTCTTTTATTGTTCAGTTGAAACACGATCTGCATCGGATTACCTACAATAAGTGCCTATTTTCTTAATATACGACTCTTTCGGTCCCAATAAACTGTTCTATGTAATAAAATTTTTTTTCTATAAGTAGTACTACAACTATTTAGTAGACCAGAGCTAAAAAGCCTTTGAATATGTTAAAAAGTGAAAGAAAATTATAGTAGGATGAAACCCATTAGAAAGAGAAGAGAATATAACAAAAATGAAAGGAAAAATAAATTACGGTCGATCTGACGTCGGGAAGTGGAAAAGAGTCGGGGTTTTAAGAGTAGAAACGGTTTATATCGATTTCCGACAAAACTACAAGTCCTATGGAAATATCAATGATAGGTAATAAGAAGATCTACAACTTTTGTACTAACACTATGTTCACATAACCTCAACATTTATGTGAAAAATTTTAAATACCAATTTTTTGGTTTTCAATTTTTGTCTTTTACAAAAAAAAAATTTTCACGGAATTTTGTGAAAATTTACCTTTTTATGTCACCTTTTTTGTGTAGGAATTTTAATAAATTGCTCAAAATTGTACATAATACAATTGTACAAATACAACTTTGAGCAATTTATTAAAATTTACACTTTAATTATTGCATTTTCTGGGACATTTAACATTGTAATTTATATGTTTTGCACCATCAGAAAGTAGAGATTTCAACGCACAAATAGCTAACCAACTTATTTTTAAAAAAAAGTAAATATTTTAACGGGGGAATTTTCGGTTGAAAATTAGGGTGGAAAAAGTGTTAGTATAAAAGTTGCATATCTTCTTATTACCTACAACTTTGCTCATTAACTTTGTTCCATAGGATTTGTTGTTTTGTCGGAAATCGAGATAAACCGTTTCTACCCTTTCTCTTCTCCTCCTACCTTTCTTTTCCTAACCTCAGATCGACCCTAATTTATTTTTCCTTTCATTTTTGTTATAATCTCTTCCTTTTCTAATGGGTTTGATCCTACTATAATTTTTTTTGGGTTCAAAAATTATCGATCCTGGTCTATAGTGCAATATTAACTGCTTTGAAGGATTAAACCACTAATTAACTACACCCAATCTTTAATCTAACGATTACGAACACGGCTACTACTAAAAAGCCAGCCACTAAAGACGGTACCTTAGACAAGCGAGCGACCTACAAAGACACCATTAACTATTTCAAACAAAAAAAATCATTAAAAATTGGCAGCATGAATGGAACCGGGCTTTTGATTTTCTTCGGCAAATAAAGCCAAAACGGGGAACATTTACTCTCTTTAGTGATTTAAATAGACAAGAGGAGGTGGCCCTTACTAGTCTTACAACCGGGCACACTAAGATGACACAACGGCATCAGGCGTTTTGATCCCCAGACAAAATATCCTCATGACAAAATATCCCCAGACAAAATATCCCCATGATAAAATATCCTCAGACAAAATATTACCATGACAAAAATATTTGCGATAAAATATTTCATGCAAATTTCTGAGCTCAACAACTTAAATTTTATATTTAATAATTTTTGGTAAGAACGTGTTAAATTGACCCCTTCTTATGAGTCCGTGTTAAATCCGCAAAAACTGTGTTAATTAATGCCAAAGGGATCCAGCAAAAGAAATTATAGCCACTATTCGTTTAACCAATTTTAATTTATTGACTGAATGTGCACTTTTTGACACCGCGAAGTTTTATACATAACTTAATGTTTTAACATCAAAATTATGGTACAAATACGATTTGCAGTTATTCTATGAAGACTTTTTGTCTAAGTATATTTTTTCATGGGGATATTTTGTCGTGGAGATATTTTGTCCGGGGATCAAAAAACGCATGGAACAACCGACACATAGGTACATTTTTTTGCGGGCATCTCGACCCCTTTGTCATTCATGAAGAGAACCACTGACGGTTGAACTACTACTATCCGAAATTCTAAATTTTGGGACAGCACAAGTGAAAGACATACTGAACCCGGAGGGCCCTGGCTTTGGCATTTATTGAAAGGCTATCAAAGAGAGCATTGGCTATAACCACCTGCAATAAAGTTATCAAGATGTCGCGAAATAACCAAGTAGTTAGAGCGACATAAAATAAACCATACCAAAAAAAATTATTTAGTTTAAAATTAGTTAGAATTAGTAATTAATGACTTACAATTAGGTTTATATATTTATTTAATTTTTTTAAATCATATTTAAAGTGCAAACAAGGGAAAGAAGACAAAAGACCCAAATAACAGTAGTTCTTCAGTCTATCTGTGAGCTAGATCTTATTCACTGTTAGAGATCTCACTAGATCTCGCTAGATCTCACCACCGTTTTAATCGGCTATAACTGCTCGCACTATTATCAAATAATTCGAACACTAGGATGTTTGAATGTTCTTCCAATCTTGATAAGTATTTTTCGCTGTATCTTGTCATTTCTCCTTTAAATGGTGATCTTTGCGTGTCTTCAAGTGGATTATCTATACTAATATATAAAATTGAAGAGTTTGTTTGTTTGTTTGTTTGATTGGTTAAACGGGCTAATCTCAGGAACTACTGGTTCGAATTGAAAAATTCTTTTAATGTTGGATAGTCTAATTATCGGGGAAGGCTTTAGGCTATATAACAGCACGCTACGACCAATAGGAGCAGAGCATCGATGAAAAATGTTGCAAAAATCAGGAAATTTTTTTCCTTTTGAGAGCGTTCGTGGCCTGCCCTGCCCCAACGATTAAAGTTACGCAAAAATCATTAAGAGCAAAATTGTTCCTCTTAAAAAGTTTTACAAAAAAGTCCGCGACGACATATGTCTATCTTTTAAGGTTAGCCCGCTATAACCTTTTTAATGATTATTAAGTTTGTTTCAAAACTAATTGCGAAATTGTTTTTAGAAATATATTATTAATTCTTACCCAAATAAATATGGTTTTTAATAAAATTTGGTGTGATAATAAATGACAATCTGAGTCATTTAATAGAATACTTTTTAATACGGGAAAATGTCTCATTAACCCGGAAAATTGAAAAACGGATTGGAGAAAAGAATTATGCATAAACTCTATTTTAAATTCCTTCCAATTTTAATCCAGGAAAATTTATGTTCCCGTAGGATTGATACGTTTTTGTTTTTCACAGAACACAAGATTACCATAATTTCTTGCAATATGATGGTTTAAGAGACAGTGAATGATATGGGCTACTTTTTATGTTAGAATATGTACGGTTTCCGTAGGATAGGCTAAAAATAGAATCTTTCAGGAACTGAGTACTTCAAAGGAGTTTTCTAAAAGTTCATGAATAAGAGTTTTAACGAATTTTCCTCAGGAAAGCTTGATCTCTTTTTTATCCAGGAAAAATGTTCTACTCCCGTGGGAAAGATATGTTTTTCTTTTTCACAGAGTAAAAAATAGACATGATTTTTTGCAATATGATAGTTGAGAGATCAGATAATAATAAAGATTATTTCTTATGCCAGAATAATGCACGGTGCTCAAAGGATAGCATGATAATTGTCTCCTGCGGGAACCGTGTGTTAAAAAAAAGGTCGTGAAATAGATCTTTAAAGTTCGTGAAAAAGCGTTTTAACACATTTTCTCTTTAGGATTAAAATAAAAATTACAATTTTCACTTGAAGATATGATTTTTTATTTAACATCCGAAAAATAATAATGAACATTTTTGAAACGTTGAAATTTCTTTCATTGTTAATTTTCGAATACATATTCAGAATTTAGCGTGTTAAATTACATTTAAAAAATCAACAATTAAATTTTCAACTTTTCTTTTCAAAACTCCCCACTCTTTAAAATATGTTAGGCCTCCTAAGTGAGCGCTTGCGCTTTTCCTTCTCTATATTGGTGTATTTCTAACTTTTTTTCAGTAGTCAGTACTGAGCTGATTCATAGATCATTAGACATTCAGGCATTCAGCTCCTTGCAATATATTATAACAGATACAGAAGTACAAGTTTAAAATATATTATTTGTTACAACGGTTACAGACGTTGCAATAATCAAATAACATTTCAATTTTTTTTACGTTACTCTTTGTTTAAGTTTCATATATTCTTTTTTCTTCATTATATTTTAAGTTTACATACGTAAATTTTATCAATTAAACACCCCAGTAGTGTTATGCAGCGTTTCTTTATCATTCCCGTTCCCGTGACATTTTCTACTATAGTTCCACTCTTACTGATCATAGTGTGATGTACCTAAGATAGCTCATGAGTCATGTTATACTTTTAACGTTACAGATATACAATGTTTTTCTTGGTTTCGTCCGCGTGGTTTTGAAATAGCATTATAGGTACCAAATTTTATCTCTTCATGGTTCTTAAGTGATTTGTGGATAAAACAAAGAAAGTTTCAACTCCTTTAGAATTGTGCCATAGGTTCCCCACTTTTAACCCTCTCTCACTCTTATGTGACGCAGACGGAGTTGCGCGGGTCAGCTAGTACTATATATGGGGCTTTAAAATGAATTTAGCTTGATTTTTTTTTTTTATTTAGATAAAAGCGCTCAGCAACTGATGGCTATATGCGCTGACAATATAGTTATGTCATATAGTACAGAATAGTTTTTGTATAATAGTTATCTATGTACAATACTTGATTTTATAATTAATTGTGATTTTTTAATAATTAAATACCATATATGAGCGATAAATAAAAATAAATATATATGCTTACAATCTAATGAATAGAGTAAATTTTTTTTTTTTTTTTTTTGCACAGTAACAGTAAATAATTTAATTTTATCAATATCAATTTAAACATCTAAGTTCTAATACTAAATTTGGTCTTACAATTAGACCTATAGACTAGGTATTTCACTATTTCACTATTTTTAATATTTTTTTGGTTTTCTGGATTTTTTTTTTTTTTTTTTAATTTTATTAATTTATAAGTTAAAATGGTATATTTTATTAATTAATTAATATATATTAGATTTGTAAGTCCATCACTTTTAAATTTAGCTTGATAATTTTATCTTAAAATGAAATAATTTTATACGAAATCGGAAGACTACCTAATACAATAACATTATCGATAAGAAATCACCATTTATTTGAACGCCCATTGTTTCCAATTTATTAACGATGTCGAAAAATGTCGCCATTAATTCTTTTATGTCGTCACCCTCCGAAATACGTTGAACAATTATTTTAACAATGTCGCTTTTCTTGCTGGACATTTTGAGGCATAATTTATTCCAATTTTATCCAAACCTCATTAGAAGGTTCCCACTGATTATTGACTTAACAAAAAATGACATTAAACCTTCTACATTAATAATCTTTGAAAATGTGTAGATCTTTAGTTGAAGCTTTTAAAGTATTTTTCCTACTGCATACCGCTTTAAAAAAAATTAACAGCTTTCAGTTTTAATAAATCATTCTGTTGCAATTTTAAATATACCTAGGTTCTATTAAGTAGCCAACGTCATATCGAAAAAAAGGAAACCTACAATTTTATGAAATCCTGGCTCGGAGTAGACAGTATATTATTGGTGAAAGGTATGTCTTACAACCAATTTTGAAATTATAAAATAGTAATTTTTTTCTAACTTAAAGGTAACAAATGGAGGGAATATCGCAAAATCATCACACCAACCTTCCATTTTAATATTCTGGAGAAATTCTTTGAAGTATTCAACGAGCAAAGTGATGTTCTCATAAAAGTGATGAAAGAAAGATCGAAACCCGGAGTGAATTTCGACAGTTATCGAACATTCCAGTTATTTGCTCTAGATGTCATTTGCGGTAATACTAACTGCAGTTGAATTATAAGTAAAGTATGTACAACTTTTTTTAATTATAAATTTTTTTAGAAACCGCAATGGGAATGAAAATCAATGCCCAAACGAAAGAAGATGATGATTACGTCAATGCAGTTGAAACGTAAGATTACTTCAAAAATAATTCGGATAAAAATACATTTTTTAAATTTTAGTCAAAGATTTGTGATTACTAGCCGGCTAAGAAGTGCATTGGAGTATTTAGGATTAACGTATCAATTTTCAGCAACTGCCCGAAAGGAAAGACAGGCATTGAAAATTTTAAACAATATACATGACAAGGTAAGATAACTTAATCCTATATGAATTCTTTTGACTTACAATTTATACGTTTTAGATAATTCATTCTCGAAGAGAAGAGTTGAAAAAGACCAAAAAGAACATGGGAGATAAAAATGAAATTTTTGGTAATTTGATTATATTTTTAACTTATATAAATATCTCAAGACGCCCTTAGAAGCCTTAAAAGTCCAAAGTTAAGATATAAGTTAATTTTTAGATAAAATGATGCTTGAGTATAAACATTCCAACTTAAAAAAATATATTTTTTCAGTGGACACAAAGAACAGGAAACCTCCTAAAATACTCTGAATTTTTTTTAAAATTAAAATCGTTCTTATAAACAATGGAAGTTTCAATTTTGTCTTAAGATTACATGGAAATATGAAAGCAATATTTTCAATTTAGGATCCTTAGAAGCCTTAAAAGTTCAAAGTTAACGAGATAATAACGAGACTTTGATTTGTGGTAATTTTAAGCTTCAATTTCTTCACATAAGCACAACGTCTCACTTAAAGTTTCGATAAAATTATGCTGAGAGTATATAAACAATCTAAATTAAAAAAAAAATATTTTCGGTGGACACAAAGAACAGGAAACCCTCTTGAAAAATTTTGAGAATTTTAAAAATCTCAAATCGTTTTAATAAGCTATGAAAGCTTTAATTTTGTCTTAAGCTTATAAGAGAAATAAAAATTTCAAAAATTTTCTTTTTATTTTAGGAACGAAAAAAAGGTTAGCCTTCCTTGATATGCTTACCTTATCAACACATACGAACGGTGAACCTTTAACAGATCAAGAAATTAAAGCCCAAGTAGCCACTTTTATGTTTGCTGTAAGTATAAAATTACTTACAAAATGATAATACTAAAAATTTAATAACATTTTATAAGTTTCTGCTTTAATTATGTAACTGTAATTTTTAAGGGTCACGACACAACAGCTACCACACTGAGCTTCCTACTCTACAATTTGGCTAATAATCCTCATATCCAAGATGAGCTTCTAGCCGAACAAAATTCCATAATCGAATCAAAAGACCACACTCTTACGTTTCAGGAAATTCAACAAATGAATTACCTAGAAAGGACTATTAAAGAAGGGCTGCGTCTATCTCCAAGTGTTCCTCTCTTCAGTCGCAAAGCAGTCGAAGACTTACGAATTAACACCAGTAAATATTTTCAAGTCAAAATATGACGATGACATTTATTCAATTCTTGATTTAATTTTAGATGAACAAATCATTCCTGTGGGAGTTAGTATGATAGTGTCTGTATATGCTTTACATCGAAACCCCGATATTTATCCAGAACCAGAGAAGTTCGACCCGGATCGATTTTTGCCTGAAAATATCCGAGGCCGAAATCCATTTGCTTTCGTTCCATTTAGTGCTGGACCGCGTAACTGCATTGGTATGACAAATTCTAAAAAAAAATTTGCTTGTTTTACATTATTTTTATTGATTATTTTACAGGTCAAAAGTTCGCTATGCTTGAGATGAAGACTGCCATGT
Source organism: Sisyra nigra (assembly GCA_958496155.1). Classification (NCBI taxonomy): domain Eukaryota; kingdom Metazoa; phylum Arthropoda; class Insecta; order Neuroptera; family Sisyridae; genus Sisyra; species Sisyra nigra. The sequence continues at coordinate 7,784,154 of OY292318.1, forward strand.
CGAAAATAATAAGAAACTTTAAGATATTACCAGCTTATGATATCAATGGCGAGCTTTTCAAGCCTAAACTTTCCAGTTCAGTCACCTTAACATCTCACAATGGAGTTTATATTCGTTTAGAACCTAGATCCTAATTTGTTTGATAGGAGTATTAAATATAAAATTTTAACTGTTTCTTTTTAAATTTATTAAATAAAAAATAATAAAGAATAAAACATTTTCATTTTTTGTTTTGGTTTTTAACTCTCTGATCAGGACCATATATTAAAATTACAGCCAAATCTTACACAAACTTAAATTTTATTTTTGCATAGTTCTGACTCTCAAAGACTAACTATTTAGCTAAAATTTGGCGTAAAATTAAGTCAAACCAAATGTTATTATTAAAACATTAAGTCAAGTTAAGTTGCACGTTTAAATTAATTCATTTCACAAAATGTCCAGTTACTTGATGAATCATTTACTTCATATGACTTAAGCCTTTCTGCGATTTGAAATTACATTGAAGAAATTAAGATTTTTGGTATTGAAGCTTGAAAGGAGAACGTTTGTTAAGAAAGACCCTTACAGAAAAGTAATCAAACAGCTTGTGCTTCGATATTCATTGGAAATTGGATTCTGTGTTAACCCTCTGGAGCGCGGGGTATCTCATGGAGATGTTAACTTTACGGGTTCGGGAAGACGATGGAGCGAGTTGACGAACCCTTCTTCCCATCTATCCTCCCCACCTACGTTGTTTATTAATTTAAAAAAAAAAGTTAAAAATGTGATATCCTTAAAAATTATTTTATACGTTAAAATAAAATCATTTTGGTGACTTAGTTTGTTTTTGTTATATTATATACTATACTAGCTGATACGCTCGCTTTGTTGAGAGTATTTAACAATTGATTGATTAATAGATTCCCTGCTTTCATAGCGAAATAGGTATAAAAATTAATTTTTTTTGACAGAAAAAGATGATAGATACTTCCAGACTTTAGATCCAAAGTAGTCATCAAAATCCTTAAAACTACTTCTCTAAGAAGAGATATTAGCTATACCTCAAAAGTTCTATACAATTTTTAGTAGAAAAAGGTCCTTTAAGAAAATTTGAAAATATTTCATACTAAATGTCATTTAAAACCGTTAAGTTTTTGTTAATTATTTAAAAATTTAGTTTATAATTGTAATACGTTTTTTTTTTTTAATTAAAAATTATCAATTTTTTAATTCAAACTTTGTAGAGATTTCTTTCGTCACTGTGTAAAATTGGTCAGGCCTTCTTGAGGAAAATGCATTAAAATGCTAAATTAATGCAGAATTTTTCGAGTTTCGTCCTAGAAAAGGAACAACCTAATATTTCTACATATATAAGAAGAAGATATCAATAAAACAGCCGCTACGTACGCCATACAAAATAGCCAGCCGTTTTGCCAACGCTTTTTAAATCTCTGATATCTTTTAAGATATTCATTTTTATGATAAGATGTAAAGGGCAATTTTGATATACATGAAATACACAACGTATCTAATGTATTTAATTGGATAAGAAATAATACTGTATTGTTTAAAATAGCTTGGTAAATAAGCAATAACTTTTTTTGTAATATGTAAAAGATAAAAATGGTTCCTGTTGGTTATCCTTAAGAGATAGACATATACCGTCACGTACTTTTTCATCAATCTTTTTTAAGATACGCAATTTCGCTGCATATTAGTTTCATCTATCTCGTAAGGTTTAGTCAGCGTTTGCAATGTAACTTGTAAGTGCACAAAAATATGTTTGTTATGACATCACATTACAAATCTTTGAATTTTCCGACTTTTCTCTACTATAATATGCAATTTTTATACCTAAAAACCTTCTTCTTAAATCACTCTATCACTTGTTGAAAACTGCAATAAAATGCGTCTTGTAGTTTAAAAGATCTAAGGGAACAGACAGCGGGAGCGACTTTTTTTTACTATGTAAAGATTATTACTCCATCAAAATAATTAGGTATAAAATTAAATTATAATTAAAGAATTAAAATCAAAGAATTAAAATTACAAAATAAGTTGTAATATTTTGTTAATATTTCCTCAAACATCCAATCAAAATTAATAGACCAAAAAATGATAAAAATTGCTCTTTGCTGTCTAATTTATTTCTGTGCAATTTATATTCAATTATTTAGTCTACCTAATGAAATACATAGATAGATAATAATTGCTGGTGTGGTTTTTTTTTATGAAATTAAAATGGTTCAGTCAATTTAAGCAATTTAAAAAAATTTAGAAATAATGTACATGCATGGATATGACCAAGAGTGGGGCCTCAAACAGTATGAAGAAAAATTGTCGCCTTGAGATCAGAAATTCGAAGAAAATAACCTTAGTTAGTTGTGAAAGAGCATCTTGTGAAGTTACCTAAGACTGTGCATTGATCAATTCATTGGAGGCGATTAAATTTTTTTATACAAGTTATATTTTATCAGGTAAATTATTTGACCATCTTCTCACTTATAATAATTTTTAAATATACTTTACCTGTTTACGTTACTTGATTTTTGTTAATTTTCCCAACATCTAAACACAAAATATTCATTGTTGTCTTATTATTTAATTCAGTTCATTTACGATTAGAATTGCTATCACCTTAAGTCCATTTGCCCATTGATGGGCTTTTTGACTTTCAACTAAGGGCATAATACACTAATACTTACAATTAGCAACACGCGGATATTATAATACGATTATATTCTATGTAAGTAATTAATAATTGCGACTTAAAAATAATATTCAGGGTCACTTCATTTACGGACAATTTTTTCCATTGACCAAATTCAATTAGTACATGATATTATTTTTAAAAAAATAACTAAAATTATTACGCGTCAATGATTTTTTTGTACTTATTTCTCTTCTTTATTAACACTGGTTACCAAACCGGCGTCTTCTCAGGTCATACATTAAGTTTTATTTCTTAGTCGCTCTGAATTGGTCTTATGAATTTCCTATACTTAATTGCTGTCGTAATTTAAATAGTTTAAGCAAAAGTTAAACAACAAATTTTAAATGTAAAAGGATAAAAAAAAATAAAAAAGACTTGGAAGTTTAGTGTTAAGATTTAGTAGGTAGGTACAAGAAGTATATTTTATACCCCTATAATAGGGTGGATTTTTTGTGTAAGATTTAAATCGTCTGCCATTTGTCGGTCAAATGGTTAAAACCAAGAAAGTGCCTATCGTTAATTAACTGTCAGTTAAAGGTTAATAAAAGTAAAGTTTGTACACGTTTTTATTGCTGAATAATCAGAAATTGATTAGGATTTATTAGGAAGTATTAAGACACTTTGTGCAAAGGATTGAGTGTGATATTTAAACTTTGAAGTGCTGTAACTTACAAATTCAATTCTTGAACTTGATATTTATAAATTAATATTTTGTTTGAGTTTAATTTTTTTCTAAGTCAAATAGCTTGAAAATCGAATTAAATAGTTAAAAATTAAGTCAAAGCTATAACTACAATTTCTAATGTTTGAATTGTATATTTAGAAGTTAATGAATAGACGACCGTAGACCATTGTCCCAATAAAAAATGTATATTAATTAATCTGTGTTTCAACGAAATTTTTGCAAGACGTCAAAAATTGGAAACATCTTAGTTGCATTTAAGACATTGGCCTTTATTAGACCTTGAAACTTATCTTCGTCATATATTATTAATGAATGAAAAACTTTTTTTTAAATTTCAAATATTCCTAACTTTTTTCACAAATGTAAGTTTTGAATAATAGAAATAACTAAAAAGATTTGATAACTACCTTAAAAATTATACAATTTAAAACGTGATTAGTAGCATGTCGCCCTATGGTGGCAGTATAGTAAATATTACCTATACCAGAGGCAGGTTTTCTTTATTTTATTTCTTTTTTCAGATTTCCATAATGTTGATCACGGCATTATGGATTGGTGCATTTACAATATTGTTTTCATTTTTTTATTATTACATACCACGACAGAGGGCGTTAAAAATTTTGAAAAATATACCAGGACCTCCAGCACACCCGTTCTTTGGAAATATTTTACAGTTTAAAAACTATGATTCACGTAAGTAAAACCTTAATAGGATAAATCAATTTTCAATCAATTAATCAAATAGAATATTACCAAAAACCAAAATCCATAATTTCATTAAAAAACTGAAAACGGTTTTTTAAAAATATATTTTATTGCTAATTATCTTTATTACCTTATGTTATACACATTTAATTATAACTATCGTTTATATACTAAATATTTTATAACAATTAATACAGATTTTGCATGGATGCAAAAAATGAGTGAAACATATGGCGATCTCTTCAAATTTTCAACATTCAAAGATGTAGCTGTCGTCCTTAGCAATCCAAAGGATGTTGAGGTAAAACTAACTAATATAATAATTTTTTTATATTTTCAACAGCTATTGATTAACAAAATTATTTTTTTCAAAAATATAATTTTAAGAACACTATCTTGCTTAACTATCAATCTTGCTTAGCTAATTGCTAAAAAAAATTACTCTTACCTTTGATTATCACTGACAATTAGTACAAGTCTTAGAAACCAAAAAAAAGTTTTAAAAAGTAGGTTACAAACCTGCTTTGAAATGGTAATAAATGTTTAGTTATAATGTTTCGTCGTTCCTTTGTTTTGTTTTTTTTTTTTTTTTTTTAAGGTGCTGGGCCCATGTTAGTTTTCTGTCCAACCCCATCCCTAGATATTTCGTAGTATTTTTTGAGATAGTTCTCTATTGTTACCGGTGGACAGGTTTTATTGATTATTCCTTAGTGTGAAGGTGATTTGTACGCCTTTAGCGTTATTTATTTTTATTTTCCATGATTGAGCCCACTCATCCATGTGATTTAAATGTTCTAGCAGTTTGTAGATAGCTTATTATGGATCGTTCGCTGTCGCTAGTATGGCAATATCATCTGCAAAGGTAGCTAGCAGCATGTTATCAGATGTTGGCATATCCACAGTGTATATTTTATACTAGCTGATCCCTGCCCGCTTCGCTGGACATAGCTTAATTGAACCGATTAATGAATAGAAACCGTCATAGCAGAATATAAAAAAGGAATCTTAGTTATGTTGGCAGAAAAAGATAATAGTTATTCTTTAAGAATCGTAAATTTTCCGTATTAATAAATATCTTCGTATTTTTACCTGCCTAAAAATTTCACAATTTGTAGCTCAGTCATATTTCAATGGATTTTTACCTGTAATTTGCGTTTGACGTACTTTTAACTCCCTAAAAGATACCCCCTTGAATAAATTAAAAAACTTTTTTTTGTTCCAATTCACCCCTATGAACTATTTTAATCTCTAGGAATCGAACTTCTAACGACTTCATCTCTCTAAGTCCAACTCCTAATCGGGATCACTTAAGTCGAACTATCTGCTTTGGTTATTTATTGGAACATGGATATTTATTTTTTAAGAATGAAATCATATCACTGGAGAGGATTTCCTGATTACTCCAAGTTTTACTCTCAATGGATAGATAAAACTCCTTCGACAACCTATTGGCGCAGTGGTTAGAGCAATTGCTTTCTCCACTTCATGCCTCAAGTGGTACTGGGTTCGATCCCCGTTGAATCCTAGACCTAAGATATATTTGATTGACGAACAAAAATTCTCTATGTTTAGGCAATCGTGATTTGACCTTAGTTGTTAAAGTGACTTTAAAACACAAAAAAAAAAAATTAAAAAATAAAAAATAAAAAACCTCCTCCTTTGAATAATTCGAACGTTTACTAAGCCTAACTATAGATAAGGTAACCACCTATAACTTATCGAGAGTTCACTGAATTAAAAATTCAACTACGAAAATTAAAAGGTTTCTGATTTAGAGTATGTATTACAAAAGTTGTGTAAAACGGGAAAAATAACCGTGTAATAATAAATACACCCCGCCACCTAAAATCTCGTCAATTTGAAAAGGTACTCAACGCCCGTCTATTAAAATATATTCTAAGTTCATTGTTAATATTTCCTAAATATTATATTTGAAAATATTAAATATCATGAATTATATAATTAATGAAAATCAAAAGTGTTAAAGCAAATTGTGAAAATCAACTCAATTATCAATTCAAATATCTATACTACTATTAGTTTCCAATAAGTCACAATATAATAATAATTACGATTACCATGACAACATTTTCTTAACGTAAAATCTGTGAGAGTTTGGTAAAATTTGTAAGAATGGGTAGATAAAAATTTTATTTTGCATAGGATTTGCGTAAAATCCGTTCTTAGTACGCGTCTACATAGTAAGAAGAGTAATTATGTTGAGTTTCAAATCAATCGGACCTATAGTTTCAGAGATTTCGTGATAAGTCAGTAATCGTTTTTCCTTTGATCCTTTATATATATATATATATATATATATATATCCTTTTTTTAAGTAAAAATTGATTTTAAAACGTATTTTTATTGTTACAAATAATCGATTATTTATTAATCGATTTTTCTTGCTAAAAATACAATCGATTAATTAAAAATCGATTTTATGTAGAATGTCACATCCCTAGTAGGAGTACCACAGGAAGCTTAGTTGGGCCGATATTACACTTAATTTATATTCTACATAAAATCGATTTTTAATTAATCGATTGTATTTTTAGCAAGAAAAATCGATTAATAAATAATCGATTATTTGTAACATTAAAAATACGTTTTAAAATCAATTTTTACTTAAAAAAAAAGGATTATTTTTTCACATCCCTAACTCCTACATCAATTTTTTAAGTTCAGTTTTGTCTGCTCCAACTTTCACCTGGAAGTAACGATCCTCTAAGTAGAATTCAAGTATTTCGAAGAATTCAGGAATTTAAGTTTTAATTTTGTAACGTAGTCCTAAATGCCAGACTTTGACGAACATTTGGGTGATATCAAGGAAAGCGGCTGAGCAGTAGAGCGTTTCTGATGGTTTTTACTATTCTATGAATTAGTTCCAAGATTGAGTGTCCATTTTTGAATTCAAACTGATAATCCGGTATTATTTCTTTCTCTTTTAGGGTTGTCAGAAAAGGTCTTTCGTAAACCTTGCTTAAGATGGGAAATAAGTTTATAGATCTGTTAGAGCCAACTTCTTGAGGATCTTTTCCTGTTTACAGTAACATTATAATTTGAGCAACTTTTCATTGTCCTGGGACATTCGATGTTCTATTCTAGGCATTGAAAATTTGTGTCAAGTGGACTATACCTTTTTTGTGAAGTTCTTTTAGTATTTTTACAAGTTATTAAGTCGAATCCTGGGGCTTTAGAAATGAATTTAGCCTGATAATTTTATCTCAAAATAAAATAATTTCATATGAGATGGGGAATGAATTTATTTGAACGCCCATTGTTTACAACTTATGCCGAAAAACTTTCCTATGACGTCTTTTATGTCGTCACCCTCCAAAAGCCGTTGAACAATTGTTTTAACAATGTTGCTTATCTGCTGAACCTTTTGAGGCATAATTTATCCCAATTTTGCCCAAACCTCATAAGAAGTTTTGCACTGATTATTGACTTAACAAAGAAATTACATTGAAATGTCTATATTAATAATGTTTGAAAGTGTGTAGATCTTTAGATCTTTAGTTGAAGCTTAGTGTTTTCACTATTTTATACTGCTTTTAATAGATTATTAATATTTCGTTTATATTATGATAAATGTTTCTTATAAGGCTTTTATTTAAGAATTTTAATAAATAGTTCTGTTGCAATTTTAATAGGTTCTATTAAGTAGCCAACGTCATATAGAAAAAAAGGATATATTCTACGATTTTATGAAATCCTGGCTTGGAGAAGACAGTATAGTATTGGTGAGAGGTATGTCGTACAACCATATTTAAATTAATAATAATTTTTTTTTCTAACCTAAAGGTGTGAAATGGAGAGAATATCGCAAAATAATCACACCAACTTTCCATTTTAATATTCTGGAGAAATTCTTTGAAGTATTCAACGAACAAAGTAATGTTCTCATAAAAATGATGAAAAAAAGATCGAAACCCGGAGTGAATTTCGACAGTAATCGAACATTCCAGTTATTTGCTCTTGATGTCATTTGCGGTAAAACTAACTGCAGTTGAATTATAAGTAAAAAATTTTTAAAAATAATTTTTTTTAGAAACCGCAATGGGAATGAAAATCAATGCCCAAACGAAAGAAGATGATGACTACGTCAAAGCAGTTGAAACGTAAGATTACTTCAAAAATAATTGGATAAAAATAATTTTTTTAAATTTTAGTCAACGATTTGTGATCACTAGCCGGCTTGGTAATATATTGGAGCATATAAAATTAACGTACCAATTTTCAGCGACTGCCCGAAAGGAAAAACAAGCATTGAAAATTTTAAACAATATACATGACAAGGTATAAGATAACTTAATCCTATATGAATTCTTTTGACTTACAACTTATACGTTTTAGATAATTCACACTCGAAGAGAAGAGTTGAAGAAAAACAAAGATAACATGGGGGATAAAACTGATATTTTTGGTAATTTTATGATATTTTTAATTTTATAAATATCTCAAAATGTCCTTAAGAGTAGGTGCAGTTAACGATATAATCAAAAAAAAAAAAAAAACAAAGTGGTTGCGTGTACTTATGTACGCGCGTGAGAAGTTATACTTCTTTGGCATCATTAATATTAGTTTTTATCAATTGCATTAAAATAATCAATTTTAAAAAATTGTAAATTAATATTTAATAATATATATATATTTAAAGATATAATTATTAAAAATAGAATCAAGAGAATAATATTTTAATTAAATCAATAAATAGTATCCAAAGGAAGCTTTCAGACGTTCATAAAATTTGTCAGGATCATTTTTCTGGTTAACAATCCATGCATGTCATGAAAACGAAGCTTCATAGAAATTGCGAAATAAAGTAAGTAGCTACTTTTCAAAGTAAATGTCTTTATCTTATTCTTATCTTGTTTTACTAAATTATTATTCTAAGATGGTTGAATCATTTCAGAATCCCAGATTTTGTGATAACTTAGAATATGCATGAAATGCACACGTCATTTTCATTACTAACCTCAAAATAGTATAACAAATACTGCGAGAAAAGTAATAACTTATTTATTAATAATATGTATCGTTTGTATAAATAATTATTTTTAATTATAATATAAAAATTAATAAGTAAGTAAATAAATAAAACCAACATTCAAATTACGCGCGACAAGAAACCTAGTGTTTTTGCGGCCAACTTCGTTTTGTTTAAATGTCTCAAGATGGCCGCCCATCTAAAAGTTTCACTCTCATCATTTTTTCATAACGCGCCTAAAGAAGTATAACTTCAAAAAAAATCTTTTATAATGTACACAAAGAACAGGAAACCACTTTAAAATATTTTGAGAATTTTAAAAATCTCTAATCGTTTTAATAAGCAATCAAAGCTTTAGTTTTGTCTTCAGCTTATAAGAGAAATAAAAATTTCAAAAATTTTCTTTTTTTTTTAGGAACGAAAAAAAGGTTAGCCTTCCTTGATATGCTTACCTTATCAACACATACGAACGGTGAACCTTTAACAGATCAAGAAATTAAAGCCCAAGTAGCCACTTTTATGTTTGCTGTAAGTATAAAATGACTTACAAAATGATAATACTAAAAATTTAATAACATTTTATAATTTTCTACTTTATTTATGTAATTGTAATTTTTAAGGGTCACGACACAACAGCTACCACACTGAGCTTCCTACTCTACAATTTGGCTAATAATCCTCATATCCAAGATGAGCTTCTAGCCGAACAAAATTCCATAATCGTATCAAAGGACCACACTATTACGTTTCAGGATATTCAACAAATGAATTACTTAGAAAGGACTATTAAAGAAGGGCTGCGTCTGTCTCCAAGTGTTCCTCTGTTCAGTCGCACAGCGGTCGAAGATTTACGAATTAACACCAGTAAATATTTTCAAGTCAAATAAGACGATGACATTTATTCAACTCTTGGTTTAATTTTAGATGAGCAAATCATTCCTGTGGGAGTTAGTATGCTAGTATTTGTATATGCTTTACATCGAAACCCCGAAATTTATCCAGAACCAGAGAAGTTCGACCCGGATCGATTTTTGCCTGAAAATATCCGAGGTCGAAATCCATTTGCTTTCATTCCATTTAGTGCTGGACCACGTAACTGCATTGGTATGACAAATTCTATGAATTTGCTGGTTTGTTATATATTATTTTGTATTGATTATTTTACAGGTCAAAAGTTTGCTATGCTTGAGATGAAGACTGCCATGTCGAAAATAATAAGAAACTTTAAGATATTACCAGCTTATGATAACAATGGCGAATTGTTCAAGCCTAAACTTTCCAGTGCAGTCACCTTAACATCTCACAATGGAATTTATATTCGTTTAGAACCAAGATCCTAAATTGTTAGATAGGAGTATTAAATATAAAATTTTAACTTGTCGGATTTACCCAGATCAAAAATATATATATAAATAAAACGTTATTTTACTCGTATAAGTGGTCTTACAATATGCTTAAAAGTTAAAAGGATCTTAATTCTAATTTTACCCCAATCTCCCCTATTTTATAGCTTAGAACTAAGCGTATATAGAGGTTGGATGTTCTTCTGGTATTTAGAAAACCCCAAACGGATAAGTATATTTAAAAATTGGTTGGGTATTTTTTGGATATTATTTATAATAAATGTAATTTGAATTCACATTTTTAATTTGTATGCCAGAATTGAACTTATAAAAACTTTATAAAACATTGTCAACCAAATTTGAACATATGAGAACTTATCTTTAGGAATTGCTCAAAAAAGAAGAAAAAATTTCAATATTTTGTAAATTTTGTAATGGATAAGGAGGTGGTGTATCAAAATCAATGAAAGTAAAACACAACTCATCACGTACTTTCTTCGCAAAGGAGAGTGTGGACCGATCTCCATCAATAATCGTCCTGTTGAGAGCGTACAGGAGACCTGAGGTTTCACTTTGACTGGCATTTAAAATGGGAGATCCTTATAAAACAAAGGTAGTCCAGCTAAAGTTTCTACAACGAAACCTCCGACGATTGATCAAAATGAAATCGTCTCTGAACCATTAAAGAGCATGCTTTACAAATCCTTACTCAGACCAACCTGGCTTTATGGAGTGCAATATTAACCTATATTATAAAGCAATATTAAGCGTTAATATTAACCTTTGAGACCAGACATAGGCTTCTTCAAGAAGTTAGACTGGAAGATGTCTAAAAAATTATTTCATGATAAAATTTTGAATTTGCTGTTATCTGGATATCTAATGATGAATCGTTTTTTTTTTTTCATTTTTCCATGTTCAAATAAAAATAATCTACTTTAATTAAGGATATTTGGTCAACTTCTGGAAAAGTTCAGTGGACGACCCGGCTTTTAAAAGTTTCACGGAGCATTGCCTCTAAAAATTAAAAAAAAAAAAAACAAACAAACCTTTACTGCATACATGCAGTACTTTTATTTTTAGCATGTAGTACTTTTAAGAAGTACCATGAATCTATCGGAAATATAAGGGACGTTAAGATCTCTATGAATTACTTTAATTGTGACATAATTCAGCTTTTAGGATTTTGCGAAGGACTTTTGACTGGAATGATTGGATGCTTTTGATATAAGAGGGTTTAGTGGAGCCCCACAATTTAATTCCATTTGTCATAATAGATCGAATAAGGGATTTATATTAAGCCAATTTAGTTGGTACGTCTAGGGAGATTGTGGTTCTAAAATTCTTCTTAAGAAACCATAGCGTCTGCTAAGGTCATGTCGTTTCAGTCTTGTGTGTGGGTTCCACTTAAGTCTACTGTCCACACAAAACCCTAAATAACGTACCTCCGTAGAGATCGTTAGTGGTTCGTTGTTGTACGTTATCGGTGGAAATTGTTATCTATTTAGAGTTGTAAGGTGGGAGTGGTTACCCACATTTATTTAAATATACTATATACAATAACAGAGGCCATAGAACTGGCCCCGTATAAATTGAATTTTTTAAGGTATACAACGTCATTTCGTCACGGCAGTTACGAGAGGTATCGCTGCATCCTCCAGTTACATCCTCCATTTCTATAAGGTGGAGGTGTCGCTCTATTTTAATGGCTTGAAACGGGTTTGGGTCGGAGGCAAGGGTCGCAGTATCATCTTGGTAGGTAGTTATCATTGTGCGAGGATGAGTTGGGATGTCAGATATATAAAGGATGGGGCCCAGTCACCCAGTATGCTTGCCTGAGGAACTCCGGCTGGGATAGGTTTAAGGGGAGAAATTTCAGAGCCGCATCTCACTTTGAAGAATCGGCCGGAAAGATATCATTTGAGAATAAGGAAATGTTGGGATGGTAGGAACTTCTAGGACTAAAAGCCCTGGATGCCATACCCTGTCAAACGCCTGTGTGACATCCAGAAAAGCTTCTTGACAAAAATGTATTTTTTTCAACAGCCGCAGAGGTCCATCTACTACCCTTAAACACTGTTGATTGGTGGAGTGAAATGGGCTGAAACCAAATTGATGGTCAGTGATAAAACTGTGATTTTCGAGTAACGGAGTGATTCTTTTTAAAAGAATTTTTTCGAGAATTTTGGAAAAAAGAGAAGGCAAACTTATTGGCCTATAGCATGATGGATTTGAAGCAGGCTTATTGGGTTTTGGGATAAGGATAATAATGAAGTATTTCCATTGTGAAGGAAAATATGTGGTACGAAGGATTGCGTTAAAGATGGCGGTTTGGCAAACGATTGCCTTCCCGGGCTTTTTTATGAAAGATGTATTAATTGAAAATTGGAGATTAGTTATTTTCTATGATAATATTGTCATGTACTGGACCAGAAATATCGGCATGAGGAGTGAAAGAGAAGAAATATACTAAACTCATTAATCTTGATTGAAATAAGAAAAAAATTCATTTAATGTAATATAAATCTATAAGAAACTCACACTCTTTATCATTGAATAATAGATCTATTTGTAAGATATCTATGTGATCAGTAAGAATCAAACTTAAAACAATATTAAAGGTCCAACGTTGCTATCATTATGTTATAAACCTCAAATTTTCAACAATGCAAATTATTGTTGATTTTTATCTACACCTATTACCTACAAGTGTTAGGGTTTATTATAACACGCAGATGAAATAAAATAATAAATTATAACACTTATAAAAAATTTTTATCGTAATATTTTATTTCATTACGTTAACGTTCTTTTATCAGATTTTTTTTACTTTTATAATTAAAAAATAAATAAAATGAAACACTTTATCAGCTTTATAAATGTTTATGGATTTATATTAAGGTATAACAGTGAAGCAGTCAACGGCGCCGTGGCTTAGTTGGTTAAAGCGCCTGTCTAGTAAACAGGAGATCACGAGTTCGAATCTCGTCGGGGCCTAATAAAATTTTTTTTTATTTTTTTTTTCTTACAATTACTTTTTACTATCAACAGACAAAAATAAAACACTTCTTTAGTTTTAATATAAATTATTTATTAAATTCTTACAAATATTCTACATGTAAATGGTTGAATTCGAAAATACAATAAAGATATAAGAATAGTTGTAGGTATTTGCTTAGTAAAGAAAGAAACAGAATCACTAAATCTACATTTAACGTATACATTTAATTAAATAAATTGAGATAATTAATATAACCACCTCAAAAAGTGAAAAAAATTGGCGTTTATAAATTCCTACTGCTTTGAAAAAACGATTAATAAATAAGTACATATATTTGGTTAAAAAGAACATAAAATAGGAAGATAATAATTTAAATTATTTGACCGAATTACAAGTTAAATAATTTCGTTAGAATAATCCTAATATTCCATCGGTTAACACTCATTTTTATCAATAAAACAATAATTTTAAATAGAGACATTTTCGAATAGGAATCATTTTGAAAATAGAAATTGTGTGCCTTAATTTATTTAAATATGTACAGGAGCACTAACCGTTTCGCGTACAAAACGATTTTACATAATAAATATATACTTAAACATGTCCATTTGCATACCAAAGCCACAAATCACAATTTTTAATGAGTCCTTTATATATTTTTATAAATTCAAAAGTCTTATTGAAATTGATACGAATACTATCCATAATACTGATGTCGAGGATCGGAACGTCCATGGTGCAGAATTACGCTCTAATTGTTGTGGCAATTCGTTCGTTCTTGATCCATCATAAGCACCATCTATAATCCATATAACGATATTAGTTTATAAGAAGCAAATTTTCAATGAAATTTTAAACAATCAACAATTGAATGAAACAATAAGCAACGAAAGTTTGTTATTCAAGCGATATTTAAACAAAATATGGACGTAACACATACTTTTGTCACACATAAAATGGCGCCGGTTTGAGAGTAGATAAGATGGCTAACACTGGGTCGTAATCAGTGTCTTAAATCTCCACGATCGTTGAACGAGTCTGTAAATATAATTCAATACTTGCCGTGCATTTAATGAAATCATAAAAAAATTATAATCATAAAACGCATTCCAAGTGCACTACAACGCAAATCATACAACTACCAAGATGCAAACTTAAACTACAAAAAGTGCAATGTGTTGTCAAATTATATATACATAAAACAAATTTTCTTCCAGCATCTATCAAAAACAAAATTTCTTGCTCTACAAAAACGGTGCAAAATTGTGTGTGACATCGTGCTTACAATAAAATTTTAAAAAATACGTGCGAATTGTGACCCAACACCAAAACCAAAAGTTAAAAGAAATAAGCATGCAATAAACTGCGAGCAATCAATATTTTAAGATAACCAGGATAAGACCTTAGAAACAGGCTGCTAGTCCAACCATAAAAAATAAATCATTTCCCCTCCAGCAAGATATTTCTCATGCCATCATTTGTAAGATATAGCAATCAAATAAAATTGTTATCGATTTTATTGATCACTCTAATAATCAAATTTAACCACAAGCAATTGATTATCAGATTTATCACATAAAATCGAATACATTTAAATGTTCGTATGCTTAAAGATCTTGTTACTTAAATGAGTTAATTTCATGCCTTAGACTTTAGAGAATCTAAAAAAAGTTAAATAAATATTATAGATGCATTAAAACTATATAGAATCCAAGGAACTGATACTTTTGGTCGCTGCTTGGTAAGTAATTGGATACAGTTGTGGGAAATGTATTAGAGAAAGAACAACTTATAAGTAATTGTTGGAATAGTGTACTATTAATGTTAGTGTACCTTCTGTAAACGTTTATAAAAAATATCGAATCTGTGACTGTTATTTAGTAACTAAGGTTACTAGGAGAAATTTTAAATACTGGAGAAGAAGTAGCTTAAGCTCTTGAATAGCTTTAATGTGAATGCTCACTTGGCTAGGCGGCGTTTCTTTGATCTCTGAAAATGACGTCACTGGTTTGTTGACTGACGCGGGAATTCAAAATATATAGCTAAGTAAGGTATAGATTCTAGAAGAAATATATCTTCATTATTCAATTAAAATAAAATAACAAAGAAAAAACAAATTAACATTTATTATGTTCATAAAAATTAACTATTGACGTAATAAAAGAGATTTAATAACCAAAATAAAAAGCTTCTGTCAAAAATAACAAACCAGTGACGTCAGAGCAAGTCAAAGTGAGCACCCCTTGGTAACCTATAGGACCCATTAAAATTTTTTTATCATTCCAATGGATCGAAAAGTTTTATAATGTCCTTTCTTACTGTTAAGATCCTTAGAAAAAATTGTGAAAAAGATCAGAAAAATGATTCCATTTAATCACTGAGATCCTGTGTTATAAAAAAAGGTAAAAAATATTGTATAAAGCCCGTATGGATCTAACGGCGTTTCAAAAAAAATCTTATGGTGTCCAAAAATTGGTAGTATATATTAAAACAAAAATTTTGGCGCTTGAAGTTTCATAACTTTGGAACAGTAACAACAATTTTAAAGAAGGAATTTAAAGGAAATTCATGCTCAAAGAGTCCTTAGAAAAAAAAGTTGGGGAGCATTCAAAAATTTTAGTTAGTGTTATTTTTGAATTCTGTTATCTTTGTAACGGCCGAACTAAGGAACTTGGTTTGCAGGACCTTTTAATAAAGCGTGAAATTTTCTTTAAATCCCTTTTTTGAGATTGTTGTGACGCTGTACTATTCCAAAGTTATGGAAATTTAAAAATGTTCTTTGTTATTAAAATGAAAAAAATGGATTGAGACAAAGCTTAATATTGATATTAAGAGCTCGATTTAGTACCAAAATTTTAAGTAAATAAAAATTACGCTTTGTGCTCACTGCGACCGTAGTAACCTTTAAAAACCCATAAAAATTTCCAGAATCATCCCAATGGGTTCAAATATATTTGAAAGTATGCTTTTTATTAAAAAATTCCTTTAAAAAATTGGGAAAATATCAGAAAAATGATTCCATAAGGTCACTGAGACCTTGTGTTATAGAAAATTGCATGAAGTCCGTATGACCTGCAGTTTTTTGAACAAGATGATAATGATTGGGAACTTCAAACTGTCTTAAAGATAAAACTTTTTTTTTTTTTGGTTTTAAGGTCGCATCAACTACTATGGTCATTAGCGACCTTCGAATCCGAAAACCTAGAAAAAAATCTTAGGCTTTCATTGGAATTCGAATCCAGAACAAACTAAAATTTGGGATAAAACTTGGGATTCAAACTAAATTTATTAACTGAATGATTATTGACAAAAAGGACTAAGGGATGTTTTAGTAACAGATTGGCTTTTTCTAATCAACTATTTAACAATCAAGAGTTAAAAATAGCAAAATACTTTCTCACTAATCTTCCTACCGCCATTCAAGTTTACTGACCAAGCAGTGACCAGTCAAGCAATTTTTTTAGATAAGAAAAGATCCAAACGACCCAATAGTATCAAAGTTACAGCTTAGCAAGCTAAAGGACAATTTATAATTTTTTTAAGTTTGATATTTGAATAGCTAGAAAAATTGGTAAAAATAACATAAAAATTTAGTGTAAAAGAAGCCATAAGTATTGATATCTTGTATTTGGATACTTAGTTTTTAAACAAATTTTGGGTGTTTTTAATTTTCATGTAATTTACTGCATTAAAGTTAATTCAAAGTAACAAATGTAGTCAAAACTAAAATTGCTGTCTCAATAATTTTAGAGTATATTTGGACAAATGATCTTCTGTGTGCTTATGAGTTTTCACCATTCGATATTTTATAGCCCTTATACAGGACTATATTAAGAAATTTTCCAATTGTAAGCACTTCAAGGGAGTTATCAAGTCAGTAACAGAACATTTTATAAAATGAATTGAATAAGCACTTCACAATAGACCATTTGAAAATACTTAGACTTAGACTTCTATAGTTTTCAATACGTATAACTGATTGCCTATACCGCTACAGCAAAAATATGAAACATAAACTCTTTGGCCATTGTTGGGTCAAACTATGTAAGTTCTAACGTTCAAATAGCAACATTATAAAATAGAACTGCTACACCAATTCAGCTTAAGCTTGTAACTTTGATTAAGTCATGAAAAATTGTAAGATTTTAATATATTTTTTCATTCCATTATGAATAATTTTTTATTTTTTTTTTAATGTTGGTCTGGCTCACCTGCATCTAAAATAATATCACTGACATCATCATGATTGCCAAAGTCTGAATCTGAATCTGAATTAAATTCACTGACTAAACGAGCATTACCGATCGTTCCGGATTTCGCGTTTTTACATCCGAACCACCAAAACGCCGATGATCGTGGAAAAGCCGGGTCTGCTGGATCCACCTGAAATAATTTAAAATTTACACAGAGCTACAAAAAAAATTTCAGTTCTACGCACGCTAAATGATCGGTCGTTAAATCTGTAATACGCGCCATCTTTGAAAAAGTAACTATATCCGTTGGTGTAACGTAAAGCGGCATCAATATTATCAGGAATTCCTTCCCAATTCGACAACGGTTTTGGATATGTGCTCTTAACAGGCGGTTTCTGAGTGGGGTCGAAACGCCAGAACTTTGAGCCTTTGTAGAAGTAAATTTTCCCGTTTCCACTCCACACGAAAGCCGCGTCAATATCGTCTGGAATGCCGGTGAATCCCTCGGAAATGTCTTTAGGATAGGCTCCGTCAACTTTTTTCCCGACATATCGCCAGTATTTTGATCCTTTGAAAAAGTATGTTTTGCCGTTTTTGTAGGTGAAGGCAGCGTCAATGTTACCGGGCAAACCGGGCCAGCTTTTTGAAATTAGTTTGGGGTATCCAGGAGCGACTGCTTCTGCTGTTAGTTTCCAATAGTATTCTCCTTTAAATACGTACGTCTCGCCCTCAGCTGAATTGAATATTGTGTCGATTTTAGAGTCTCGACATAGAATTGGGTCTGAAACACTGGTGGGAATTTCGGTTGTTCTTCTGGTTGTTTTCGAGTCACTTGGATTGAAGTCGTCTTCATAATCGGCGGCTGGAGTTTTTCGGGTCTTCTTTCCATATAAAGCCTAGAAAATTAATTTTGTTAAATTAAGTTTTTTTATTGCTTTTGCTTTGAAGTACTTGAATTCCGGCGATATCGTCTCCGTCCAAATTGAAAATGGGGTCGTAACCTCGGTAGAATGGAGCCATAAGTGCAGATTTTATATCAGAATGTGAAAGACCTAAAGAATGGCCGAACTCGTGAGCGGCTACTTGGAATAAATTTGTGCCAGAGTATGAGTCGATTGACCATCTTTCAGCATCGTCAAAATGAGCATCACCACCATATACCTTTTAAGAGAATAATTGTATTTTAATGCAGGTGCAATAAAAGTGTTAATCGGCCTTCAAGTTACATCACTTAAAAAAGCATGACTTTTACAGTATTTATTATTCTTTCATAAACAAAAACATTTTTGGATTAAATCATGTTTAATTATAAAAAACTCATGAATATGTAACCGCAATTTTCCCTTCCCATTGACGCATGTTTCTTGGTTTTTTCCTTCAATTTCTTCACAAATATTGGCCTTAAATAATGGAATGGTTTGAGGATTGCCACTCAAAAGTGCACCTTTCGATATTCCAATAGAAAGAAAAGGTTCAGGTCGAAGTGAATATACAACGTCTAACTACGCTCCAGTTCGGTAACAGTTAGTTACAGAAAGAATGTTACGTAACTGTTACAGATCTGTTATGTAGTTTGAGTTCCTATATAAAAGAAGTTTTGTAACTGACGTAACATTCTTTCATTGGGTAACGTAGTTGGACGTTGTGTATTCAATGGGTTGTCTTACAAGTCTTACTGCCACCATAACTCTGGTGTATTAAAAATTTTAGGATGCACCAAAGTGACCAACTTCTCCAGAATTGTCGATACCTTTCATCAGTATTGATTAATGCGTTTTCTACTTCATTTTCAAAATTTAAGTTCCAAGAGCTCTTCTAGCAGTTATATGGCGCTAAGCCGTTATTTTTACTTGACACAAGTTACGTTGGTAGACTATTCTTGGATTTTCTGTTGCCCTCAGAGTTGCATATGTGGAAGGTTAAGAAAGAGTTCAACCTTGTGAGAAGTGAGGCAAATTTGTGGTCATTTAAGTTATTTAATTTTTAAAACTTATTTGAATATAATTTCAAGAAATGTGTTTTCTGTTAATGAAAGAACTTGTGACTACCCGTAACCTCGTTCTTATAGATTAACTTTACTTGATTTTTCAATGATAGATATCTAGTTGTATATTGCAAATATTTTAACTTCATTTTGAAGCCTTTTAAGGGGTTGTATACAATAAAACCTCTACCAGACGGCGCGGCACCGAATGGCAGAAATGTCAAGAGTGGGCGTTGGATAAGAAGAAGAAGAATTTTTAAAAATTAATTGTCTTAATATCATCTTTGCAATATGCATATATTTAAGTACACACCCAGAAAATGTCAAGCCAATCTGGTAATTATTTTCAAAGCTAGACGCAAATTTTTAAAAACAGTTTACACTCTATACAAAGTTCTTTTGAAACTTTAAATTACGTTTTTCAAGTCGGTGACCAAAATTTTTCAAAAACGGTTACTTAATCTCAAATTTTGAGACAAGCTTCTTAAATATTTTAGTAATTAATCGAAGGTTCTTTCTCACCGAAAGACTGTTTTCTTTTTTAAACAATTAAAGGTCAAATATTTTTTTTTTGAAAAACCGCCATTTTAAAAAAAATTTATTTTGCTTATTGCTTCAATTAATTACAAGATTGTACATTACTTTAACGAAATTCGATTGGTATTTCAATTTAAATGCTCCAGTTTCCAGAGATATCGTGGCCACCGCAAGATGCCTGTTTTGAGAGGAGCTTTTGGAAATTAGCTATTGAGCTTTCAAAATTATTATTTTTACAAAAACAAAAATATTAAAAAATACAGTTCAAAGTTACTAAAAAATGGGTAAAAAAAATTCTATTAAGAAATTCAAAAAATCTTCTCAAAAAAATCTTGATTTTTTTTTTTTTTTTGGGTCTCCTGACTGTATATAACTCCTTAAAAGTGGAATTTCAAACAAAAAAAACTTTTTTAGTGGAAGTCGCAGTACTTTCAGGAAAACAGGGCCAAATTTCAATCTTCAGTGGTTTAGCCTTTGATGCATTTATCAGTCATTTAGAACACTTTGGGGAAAATGGGAAAATTACATTTTATAATGATTTTGTAACTTTTTAGCCATTCTTCAATACTCGATACTTACAGGAAAGTAGGCATGAGCCAAGGTGCCTCCAGGTCCATCGAAAGGATCTCCATCTCCATGTTCTCCTCGTTCGAATCGAATATCAATATGAACTTGTCCCGATCGCTTAGCAGTAAAAACCAAATCTGTATATTTGGTCCATACAGCAAATGCTCTGGCAATTTCCTTATCGACATCAGGCCGAGACAATTTTTTCGGATATTTACTAATTCTGTACGTCAAACTTTTGACTTTCCATCGACTTCCTGAAAGGGATTGAGAAAAACGAGCAATTAAGTGAAAGTTTTTCCGCTTTTTTTCATTTCTAAGCTAAATATTTTTCCGTATAAAAATATTACTGTAAATCAAATATTATGGATCTCTGCATGATAATGGCTGTAATAAAAATGATAATGGGAAAAAAACGATCATCAACTATTGTAGTACGTGTAGATGCGACAACTTTATACAAGCGCAATGGACCAGAAATCCGCCCCAAATAACCTTGGTTATGAATAATAATAAAATAAATATCAAACCAACGAGAATAGTTTTCAAACGCATTTAAAGAGAATTAGAATTATTTATACCTTGAAGAGCGAATCGTT
The DNA here is from genome assembly GCA_958496155.1 of Sisyra nigra. NCBI lineage: Eukaryota > Metazoa > Arthropoda > Insecta > Neuroptera > Sisyridae > Sisyra > Sisyra nigra. Next base: position 7,805,453 of record OY292318.1, read on the forward strand.
TCGATCGGGAATTCGAGGCGAAACCCACTGTATCCTTAACGCCACATCGAGGAAGACTCATTAATTTCCTAGTATCATTATCCAATTCCCCTAAAATCACAAATTAAAATCAACATAAGAAACATGTTTTAAAAAAAAATCCATTTAAAATCAATACCAGTTATATTAAGGCCAGCAAACGCTTGAAATTCTGTAATTGCCTTCGTCCATGTTTCCTCGTCGACAATATGGCCCGAACTTGGATTTCGTACTTGGGGATTCAAATAACCGAACTGTGATAAGTAAATCTGAAACAAAAAAAATTTCCTCGTTGTTAAATCGGAATTTCTATTGGAGGTTTTTCCCAATATGGCATCAACAATTTTTTGTTCATATCCAAATTGGGCTCGTTTCAATGTTAATGATCCATAATTATTCAATTTGTTTAATTAAAGCGGAAAATGATCGATTAATTTCGTGTGATGAATTTAAACTATGCAGCATTGCTGTGACTAGTTTTATTATTTTTTTTGTTTTGTTTTTATTTAAAACCGCGAAATTTGAATTAATCGCTTTCTGATTGTTTACGTCGATTATTACATTTGGAACAAAGGAAATTTAATGAATTCATCCATGACGAGGTGATATAATTTAAAAAAAAAAGTTTTCATGGGTTGTTACTTGTCTTGAAATTTTGCTGTTTGAGTATCACTACCAGGTATTATATAAGGGTTTAATCGTTAAATTGTTTCTTCACTACTATTAATTAGGTTATCTATATAAATAAAATCATATCGGTTTACCGCTAATAACGCAAAAACTACTGGATAAATTTCGATAAATTTTTTATGTTATAATTGTAAGATACTTGGACTTTATCCAAAAAAAAAAGAATTTTTACAATATCATTATTTAATAACAAGTTATTGAAGTTTTAAGAACTTACGATTTTTTACTAGCCCTACATGTTGACTTGAGTTACTTATTGATAATGAAAATAGAAGCACGCAATTTTAAATTTTCATTGTCGGCTTTTTAAATTTCAATGTTTTATTCATTGTTATATTTTTTTACCACTTATATGAATTTTGTTAAATTTTGAGTTCTAAAAATCTTCTAAAGCTCACGTGAACAAAGTCACGGGTTCTAGCTTATTTTTGACTTAAAAAATGCCATTCTAAACCTAACTTAAAAATTTATAACTTCTAAACGTTATTTTTCTTGAGTCTAAACAATCAAATTTTAAGAATAATAACACGAAATTTATAGAAGTAGAATACTTTTAAAAAGTATTAGAGCTATTAATTCTTAACAAATTATTTTTCTAACAATATAAAGAATCGGTGTTCTCGTTTATTTAAGGGTTGAACTTTTCACTATCTAATATTTTTACTTTTAACATAGTTTATGTTTATTTTTAAATTCTCGAAATGTGAAGGTACTGAAGATGATTTTTTAGTTCTCTTCTTCATAAACGGATGTATCATTTTTTTATCAACTGTACGGTTATTTTCGTCTGTTGTCCTTGTTCTTCTGCATTCTTAGTTGTTTTTCACTTATTATTAGTCACTTTTACTGTCTTAATCACTATGGTTCTTTGGTCAATTTTGACTATTCATCGTTACTAGTTATATTTTTAAACCAGTTCCCATAATCCAACTTGTTTCAAAAACACAACTTTCTTATTCTGTCTTCATCATCTGTCAGCATTTCTCTGAAGGAAATCTGTCGCTGGCCATATTTAACTCTTCGTTGATCATCTTATTGGGTACATTAGACTAGGTTTTTTTTTTGGGTGTTTTAAGTCGCTTTGACAGCTAAGGTCATATCACGACTGTCTAAATACAGAAAATTTCTGTTGGTCAATTTTAATCTTAGTTCTAAGATCTTAAGTCTAGGATTCAACGGGGATCAAACCCGTACCACTTGACGCATGAAGTGGAGGGAACTACTGCTCTAGCCACTGCGCCAATAGGTGGACCAGGTTGTGTTCTACTGTTTTTCGGACATTTTTTTCCGTTCTACGGGTCTCAGGATATTTCTTCCCTTTATCACCGCGACAAATGAGGTCAATTATGATGCAACCCTCTGTATTAGCTAGAAGAGTATCAGGCTTTTGAAGAAAGCCAGCACCTGCCTAGGGGCTACCATGGTTATCTCGCTAGGCATCAAGTCCGTCTTTTCGGGATGCTTCAGTCTTCTTTTGAAAGCTGCCTCACCTGAGCACAAAATGTGTTTCGCCGTTTTGGCCGCTTTCCAGCAGAGACGACATATGTTGGTGTCGGCTTTACCGATCTTCTGAAGATGGTGATTTTTCGGACATTACATCTCTCCCACCTTCTTCAGTATGAGAACATGCAATTCCCTACTCTCAGTCGGCTAATTTTTATTTCTTCTCCTCTATTAGTTCTTAGGGAGGTCTTCCAGATATGTATTGTGTCCTTTATCGGTCGAAATTTGTTGTTTACTTCTTTTCTTCCTGCCATTCTTTCAGACATCTCTGCTTTAAAGCGTTTTCGACCACCGCCAGTATGGCATCTGATGGTAATTCGATCGTGGTACTGTCAGTCATCCCAGGACTTCTGGTAGCCTCTTCGTTACCATAGATTTCGCAATGGTCAGGAATTCATATGAATTCGATTGTCACGTTCTTACTTATAGCTCTCTCGATCCCATCGTGAATCCTAGTCCTATACAGGTTTGTACATGTCCAGAGATCCTCTATGCTCTCTAAAGCTCTAACCTAGTGCAAATTAATGTTTTTTACTGTCTGTCCTGGAAAGGTATGCTTTCTATAGCTTTCATTATTGCAAACAATTTCACCGAGTAGATGGACATTTCTAATGGAAGCTCGTATGAGTTGTTGTTGTTTTCCTAGGCGAATGCAGCTCCTGCCCGATTTGCATTTTTAGATCCATCGGTAAATATCAATTGATGTTCAGGGTATTTGATGATGTTTTAAAATTCCCATTTGAAGGTGATTGGAGGGGTCATCCCTTTGTTCAGCTTTGTCAATGTACGATATAATTAACTATTATTTTTTTCTTCGCCATGGTGCTCTTTCATGGAGGTATCTCTTTTAAGCCTAAACTATGGTTACAAGTTGAGCTTTTATATTTGGAAACTCTAATGGTGATATTATCAATATCAAGCCGAGTGTCAGCTTCAAAATTATTTTTTTAATCATCGTGAGTTATTAAAATTTTCAAAATGTTATCATTCATTAGATTTAAGACAAATTTTCCAGGGAAAACATAAGAAAATGCAGCATTAAACACGCGACTTGTATTTTTTTAAGGAATAAATAATTTGTTTCGTGCGAACGAAATGACATAGACCTTCGAGTCAGAACTTTGAAATTAGTTTTTCAACAAGGCAATTTATTAATTTCAAGCTATGATTCATCATTTTGGATTTTATGAATGAAAATCTCTCGCTCGAGTCACTACAACTGTTTCCGTCTTTCTTTTGCCCACAAAGAAATCGTATATATTCACAACTATCACACACATTCGCAAGGTGTAAATTATTTCCAGTTAGCAGCCAGCAAAAAGTAGCGAAAGAAAGGTCATGCATTAACTGAGTAATAATTTCTTGGAAATTTGAATCAGCGCTCGAGAATTATATTATTTATTGATTTAAGGTTTAAAATAAATGCATTTGGAGATAGCTTGTAATTTTTCCTATTAAAACTATATATAAAAAGTGATGATACATTTTTGTTGTTTGGTTTTTTAGGGTAATTACTGTTCAGATAAAAATATGTCAATGTAATTAAAATGAGACATTTTTAGATTTCATTGCAGCTTGTGGTTCGGTTTTAGCAAACAAAGAATGAAATTCATAGAATATAGTAAATGATAAAGTGTTTTAAAAATTCGCATATTGAAAACATTAGGTCCGAATAAATGATTCACGGTTGTAAATTTCTTTGTTCCCGGACAAAGTTCGATTAGTTTAGATTGTCTTAGATTAACTTGTCCTCTTAGTAACACACAACGTGAGTCATTCCAATATAAATATTAGAAAAAAAAATTCTCAGAATATAAACATAAACTGCGCCTAAAGCTTTGAGATAATAAAAGAAAAAAAATTAATTAATTAAACGACGACGCCATCATTAATTATCCAACTGGCTTAAACATTTTCCGCCCTATTAGCGCCATATGCGATCATAGTTCATGTTTTTTTTTCAATGCACACACTGCATAAAATGATCCTGAGATGACGATGACCCATGAATTATCTCCATTTCTCAAATGATTCATCCGCACGTTGTGACTAAACTGAAATTTTTTTCTACCCACCATAGAGATCCACTTTTTTTTTTCATTTTTGGATCTTGATATCCTTCAATCAATAATTCAAGGCTCATTTTGGGATGAAAGACCCAAAGAATTCGTGCTCATTGTTTTTAAGTCGTTAAATTTTCTAATGATATGCAAATCGAATGCATCTAAAAATTTGCATTGTTTGTCTCTGTTTCAAATTGAGTGTGATTCATGCGTAAATAAAACCGGGTTATTACATTTGCTTATCTTTGTTTGTTTGAGATTATGATTAATCCCCAAGAAATTCTTTTTAATGTTTATAACGATCGTTTTATATAAGATTTGTGTTTCATCATTGCAACGAGATAAATTGTTTCAAGCCTACATTTGCTTTGAAATATCAAAATTTTGAAACTTTCTAACAAAAGGTTAGCAAATGTGTTTCTTAAATCAATATTTATTTTAGTTCAAGTACATTTTTAGTGAGATAATCGGCCCCTATTAATTATTAAGTGTGTTTTAATTGTTATCTCATAACTTGATGATTGCATATTATAGAGGAGAGTCGACTGTATCGTACTAGTTTTAAGACTTTTTTAAGTTGGTAGACTTGTAATTATGAGTATGAGTATGTAATATATAAAGATCAGAGTTTAGTTTCATAGGTGCCATTAATAAAGACCTCAGTTTCTTAGATTTTAATTAACCAGGTTAAATCTTTTAAAACTCGACTTGCTTGGTTTTTGAAGCATCACCAAATCGTTAAACAATCGAGATTCATCCGTATATATTCACTACTTGAATTAATTTGTAAGATATTTGACTTACTTGTCAAGCTATTTGACTTAAATTTGGCTTGAAATCAAGTCAAACTCAAGTCAAGTTTTAATATTTAAATACCAAGTCAAGTCTAGCATTGAATTTGCAAAATATTTCTTTTCAAAAATTTATATATTAAACTCAATTCGTGACACATAAAGTACAAGTATTTAATAAAATATATAAAATCTTGTACAAAATGTAACCTATAAGTATTGGTTATATGTGACTAATATTCATTAAAATATAAAAGGTCATAATTACAAAATACAAGTGCCGGCAAAATTAAATAATTTCCTTTACAATAAATTTTATTTTTCATTCGCTATTTGAACTTAATTTTAAAACTACTTGATCTGATTTTCACTCTACTCGATCTATTTAACTTAATTCCAAGTTTTTGAACCAAATATTCAACTCAAGTCAAACTTGACTTTTAGTTATTTAATTGACAAGCCAAAATATGTATCAAGCACAATTTGTTACAAAAAATGTTCCACTACTTGATTTGACAAATCCCCATATAAAAATTTATAAGAACAATACATTTAAAGCGGGACAACAAAAAAAAAAATAAAAATGTTTAAAAAAATTTTCAATAGTTGCACTATAAAAAGAACATAAGGAGTACGATGTAGTTTAAAAAAAAAAGTTCATTACTGATATTTTGATAACATTATACAACAGAATTAGGAAAATTTTTAAGACTTTTGAGTTGCTAAGACAATGAATATCCTCGCATGTAGTGAGAAGCAAAGTTGGTCTTGGTCTTGCAGCCTTGCAAGATTAATAATTACTTCCGGTGAATTTATGAGATAAACAATTTGAAGCAACATTCTTTAGGTTGCTGTACTAGATTATAACACTTAAGGGGGTATTCTAGTCTAGAAATTTGAAAAAATCGATTTTTCTTTTCATTCATATCCTCAAAGTTTAAACCTTTAAGAATATGTCCTTAAGAAAATTTTTGAAAATTTTAATTATTTTTGGACCAGAAATCTCTGATTAAAAAATGTAAGTATTAACAACCATTGTATAGCCACTGGATGTAACTTTACCCGAAACTTTACCCGAAACTTTAAACGCGTCTTTCTCGAAACTACTTTTTTCGATGCGATAGCCACAATATCTCAAGTTCTAATTAGCCGATTTACTTGAAATTTGGCATGAATTTTATTTAAATATCTCTCTATCGCATGAACTAACAAAAAATAAAAATTTGAAATTTGTAATAATTTTAAAAAATTCGACAAAGTTAAAAAATTAGTGAAAAAATCAACCTTTATTTTTGAATAGCCGTCATTTTATAAAAAAATTTTTTTTTTCAGTTTTGCAGGTTTATGATATAGCGACATTTGTACTTATCAAGAATCCATCATTGTTTTATTTTTCAGATAACCACAAGGGTAGAAATCGTGGCGACGAGGACACGGCCTTTTTTTCCCACCTCTACTTTAAGAACGCAAAACTCAATAAATTTTTTTTTTTGAGATTAATTTTGTGTACTCTCTGAATATAAATAAACAAATGATAAAAAATGGATAGAAAAAATATCAAATGCTTTTTTTTTATCAATTGCCAAAAAACGCTCGAAATTCGGGCCTATAGACTAGAATACTCCCTTAATAAAAAAAAAGTTTTACCACTGTTTGAAAAAAGGGATTTACAAGAATATCCTCGAAGTAAATATTCTTTGTTCCTATTTCTGGATAACGCCTGATTAAAATATTGAGACAAACTATATTTATTTTTAAATGCTCACTTCTTTGTCCTCTTTTTTTCGCTAAAAGGTCCATTTATGCAATGGAAGATGGGTAAGGTCTCGAATTTTCATAACTCTTACTACTATCGACACTTTTTTCTTATGACAAGCTCAAATTTATGACTAGGAGTGAGCAAAATTGATCTTGGTCTTAAGATAATGCAAGACCAAGGACGTGAATGTCGTTATAATAGCAAGACCCAGATCAAGACCAAAACTGATGTAGGGTTGATTTTCCCATAAAAATTTGAAACGTATCTCAAAGTACTTGCTAAGCATTGCAATGTGGTTTTAACTAACAATTCGCTTGTTTGAGCATAAAGGTAATTAAAAACAAGGTGAGTTAAAATATATTTAGGAACCAACCAAATGATTCTTAAAAATTTGGAATTTGTACAAAGTTGAGAGTAACTACAAGTGAGTAACAACGGCTTAGAAATCCCCTATGCCAGTAAATGTTTAAATCGTAACTTAAAGTAGCCCAATTGGTAAGAAATATAATGTTCCTTAAATTAAACTTTTGCTTGAGTAAGGAGAGTTGCTGAATAAGGTGAGTTTAAATCGTTTTTAAAATATTTTCTAAACTTAAGAGCTTTTGTTTTATTTTTTTCAGTACCTAAGCTTTAAGTATAAACCTTTCTTGGGTATTTTTTTTAAATTTCTAGATCCATTAGCCCCTTTAATATCCTCATAGCCCCTTATAGACTGTGTGACCTAATAAAAAAAATTAAATACAACTTGTATTTGAGATCCTTATGCTTAAAAGGGGTAAAAACAAAATCTTTACATTTTATATATCACATGATACATTTTCTTTTAATTTCCTTTTTGATCCCTAAAGTAAAACCCTGCCTAATATAAAAAGGATAAGGTTCCAAACTTTTGTCGAGTGTATTCAAAGAAAATACCCCGTGGCAAGTGATCTTATAAAAGTTTAAGAGTTCAATCGAGTTTCTCATTTTTAAAACCCGAAACTTTTAAAGTAATTGCAAAAAGTTAATTTTAATATAACATTGAATGAAGACAATGTAGGAAAATAAGTTGTTTAAAAAATCTAGAAGTGGTACGATTTAATAGCCAAGAGCAACTCTTCCCTATACTAACATACGAAAAAAGTCGAGTTCAATCGAGGAAAATTCAAACTCCATGAAAAATTAACTTATGCAACGAAAAAAAAATCACGTTATATAATAAAATAGGACAAATATTTCTTGAGCCACTGTTCAATTCCTACCTTCTCTTGCCGATAATACGATGAATTCTAAATTTTTGCGTTTGATACACTTTTTACTTTCGCTCTACCTACTACAGAAGTATCGTTTTTCATTTACCGCGGAAACAAGTGCATTTCCGTAATTGTAAAAATGTTCTATTTATGCACGACTGCATTTGTAAATTGGAAAAAAGCAATCAATTAGATAAAATGGAATATATAAATATAATAATTGATTAGTACAAAAGATTCATAATTAAACAGCATTCTTGAATTTAAGCGATTTTTTTCTAAAAAAAAAAAAAAAAAAAAAATAAGTCGCATCATGAAAATGCAATTGAACGTAGTACGAAGAAAACAATTTCATCATTAAATCGAGTTATTTTATGCCTTAAACATGGAAATGTTTTGCGTTTCCAAGTAAAAAATAGTGGAAAATAAAAAATAAATTGTAAATCACTTTTAAAAATATCACTTATAAATCGTGTAATATTTATAGATAAAATTTTTTTTATTAAATAACAACAAAACAATTAGTTATAAATTAAAAATTAATAATCGAATTGATTTATAACTATTTTAATAAAAGCCATAGATTGAACATTTTTTACTAAAGTAAATGCGTCGATAATTTCTTGAATTTTTTTTATTTAACCTACTTTTTCAAGTTCTATAAAAGTTAAGAACTCGCTTGACTATAATAAAATTGTTAAAAGTTCAACTACATTTATCAGCAATTAATGCGATAGAACTGAGTTTGTTTGCATTGTATGTAGAGAATCTCTGATTCGTTCTAGTTTTGATTTAAATGCAGAAAAAAACTTTTTGAACTTGTAATTTAAAGCTTTGACAATCGTCTTATTTAATTTTCTAAATATTTTTTTAAAGTTTTACCTTCAAAAAATAAACGATATAAAGTGTCGTTATATTATTTAATAATTTTTAAATGTTGGCTGTAATTATAATTTTAGTAATTCTTATCAAAAACTTTATGTGATAATATTTATTGTCTACGTAGAGAATCATAAGGTCTATGATCTCAAGGAATTATAGGCTTCCTTTTATTGAGTTAATGTTTAATTTTTCGATACAAAGCCAATATGTGGATATTTTTGACTTAGAGCTTAAAAATTTTGAGCTTAAAGAAAAGTGACTTAAGTGAAAAGTGAAAATATCCCTGTTCTATTATCTTACTCTCAGTAAAAATTATTTTTATTTTGAAATTTGAGGGCTTCTACCACAAAGGTTGTGATGACTTAAAAAAACCTAACTTGAAAAAATTAATGACAGTAAAATTGAAACTTATAATAAAAATTGTTCATCGTAGAAACCTTAAAATCATTTACTCTTGTGATTAAAATTATGCTAATTTTGTGCAATTCAGTGCATTCTATAGACAAATTATAGTGAAACCTCAGTTTTAAAGACTATTTAACACAAGTTATGACCTGTTTTAGACCTTATTTAGTGTTGATTTTTTAGCTTTTTAGCACTTAATAAAAATGTTTAGGAAATAAAGGTGAAAACCTTTAACACGAACAAACTTATCATGAAATTCGGTTAACACGAAAGAATACTATGATCAGAACAAAACACTACTAAAATCCAGGTAAGTTGACTTTTAAAAAATTGCTTACCACGAAATTCTTAAAATCTAATTTTTGAATTTCTGGAAATATTCTTTTAACCCGAAATTCATTTAATACGAAAAAATACTTCGATCTCTTCAGTTTCTTGTAACCCATTTTCCATTTTTATTCATTGGAAGCCAAAAATGTCAAAGATGAAGTCGAGGAAAAAGGAATTTAACTTTTACTGATATGAGATCAGAACCTAGGTTAAGTAAAAGTTAATGTCTATAAGGAATACTTTTTCTTTTAATAAGAAATTCGTTTATTAAGAAAAGGGACTTTAATTTCTTCAGTTCTGCGTAAACCGTTTTCATTGTAATTGATTTGAAGGTATCAGGTGTTTTGATCCCCGGACAAAATATTCCCGACAAAATATCCCCATGGCAAAAATATTTGCAATAAAATTATTCATGCAATTTCAAAACCTCACAATTTCCTGATAAAATAGCACTCTAATAATTCCGCGAACAAAAAAATTTTTGAGTTCAATAACTAAGATTTTATATTTAAAACATGTTAAATTGACTCCTAATTATTTATTGAAATAGTGTTAAATTGACCCCCATGTGTTCGTGTTAAATCCGCAAAAACTGTGGTAATTAATGCCAAAGGGGTCCAGTGGGCTCCTCTGGCGGGATTTTGGGGTAACCCCCAACAAAATAAATTATAGGCATTGTTCGTTTAGACGATTTTCATTCATTGACTGAATGTGCACTTCTTGACACCGCGAAGTTTCACACAAAACTAAATGTTTTAACATCAAAATTATGCTGCAAATAAGATTTGCAGTTATTCTACGAGGACTTTTTGACTGAGGATATTTTTTATGGAGATATTTTGTCTGAAGATATTTTGTCGTGGGGATATTTTGTCGGGGATATTTTGTCTGGGGATCAAAACGCATGGAACCGATTTGAAGTCAATGAAATCAAAAATAAAGCCTGCGGAGATAATAAATTGACTCTAACTGCTGATATGAGATTAAAAGAAGATTTATAAGAATTCATGTAATTGAAATAGTTTTTCTTTTAACAAGAAATTCTTTTATTACGAATAAAGACTTCGATCTCTTAAGTTTCGTGTTAACTGTTTTTCATTGTAACTGATTGGAAGCCAAAGAAGCCAAATAAACTCTGAAGAAAATAAATTGACTCTTTCTGCTGATATAAGATTAGAAGAAGATTAATTAAATTATTAAAAATTAATTAAATTAAAGATTTATGTTATTATATTAGTTTTTCTTTTAACAAGAAATTCGTTTATAACGAAAAAAAACTTAAATCTCTTCATTTTCGTGTTAACTGTTTTTCATTGTAATCAATTTGAAGCCAAAGAACTCGAAGATAAAGTTAAATGAACTTTTACTGCTACAACTTAAACATTTTCCTACATCTAAATTTTAAGTTGATTTTTGAAATATTTAAAGAAATTAATTGGAACATTGACTAATCTATTTGGAAGATTTGAAACCAAAGAGATGTAAATAGGTTAAAATCCAAAAATTAAGGTTGAAACATTTACAAAGTTGAATGCTGCTTAAATTTTCTTTGTAGCACAAGCCTTTTAAGGAAAACTAATTTTTTAATTTTTGCTTGTACAAAGTTCATATAAGTAAAAAAAATGCAAAAAGTTTTGAATAAGTATTAATAATCATCGCTTGATATTACTCAAAAATATGTGCCGAAAAATCTTCAAAGAAAAAAATTAGTACCCCCATGAACAAAGATACCAGTAAAATATAACAAAGACACTCGAAATTGAAATAAATATTGCTGCACTTTATGACTGTGCCGCAAAAATATCATACAACCTCGTTCAGCATTTTGGCTATTATTTGTATGCATCATTAGTCGGTCATCCACGTTATTCATTTAACTCTACAACTGCATTTTGATTGAATGCATTTTTTCCACCCGAAACAAAACCATTATTATTTCGAAGCACGTTGCAAACAAATGTCTGGCTTTTGCGCGAAAAAAAAATTAATTCCAAAATAGTATTTTTTTTAAAAATATTCACATCCATAGTTGAATGAACGACGTTCTGCTTGGTCCATTATAAATTTTTCATATTTTGACTCATCGAGACATGCAAGTATTTCACTTGTCCGTATGTACAAAACCAAAAAAAAAAAAAAAAAAATAACAGCCAGCACATGGCATTGGCAATGATTTGACGGTTTTTTACCCATTATATTATGTATATTATAATATTATGCTTTTTTCGCATTATTTCAAATAATAAATACAACCCTGAACAAACTCTTATCTGATGACTGGGAGGATAGAAAAAATTATTGCACACATGCTGTACCTTGATCCGTGCCAATCATCTTTATATTATTCACAATTATTTCTCAGTAGCACAACGAACTGCAAATCATCTGAACGAGAAAAGTTCTTAACTCATTGTGTACTTATTATATGTATGTATTCATGTATGCATAAATCGCAGGCTTACGACTCAAATCTTTCAATTGAATTGTCGAGGATTTGGATTTGTTAATATTATTTTAATTCACGGTCAAATATAGATAAATGAGAAGAAATTATAAACTCGAAAAATGGAAACGCAATTGCGGCCTTGTCTTTATTGTCATGTTATTATAGGTAGGTACTGGGGTCGTTGTAAATGGTCGTTAATTATTGTAATTAAAACTTAAAATTATCAGTCAAATACATGAATAAGGTAACAATAGATTAAATTTAAAGAAAAAAAAATCAATGAAAATAAAAAAGGAGATATTTGAATTATTATTATTATAAATAGATGACAGTGATTCTCAAAATTTCTTAAAGTTTCTTTTTATTGTTTATAAAACAAGGATACAAAATCATTCAAAAACAAGGACCAGACCCGCTGAGTTCCCACCATAGGCTTATTTGGCAAGAAGAGCTACCAAAAAAATTAAAGAGCCATAATTTCTTTCATTATTTTAAGGATCAACCGTCTACTATATTTAAGATATTTCTTCAAATTAAAGAATCACTGTTTGACTCGATTTTCAAGCTATCAGTGATTCTCAAAATGTGCGTCTTGGTGCCATAGGGATGCCTCAAAAAGTTTTTTTAAAGTTCTAACGTAAAGTTGTCGTTCTAATAGAATTTCAAATTTTTGTTTTACTTATATAGGAATTTTTGTTGTTTGTAAAACAAGGTTTCAAAATACAGGTTATAAACAAGGACCTGACCAGTCCCCTATCACTTAAATACGAGAAAGACTAAAAAAAGTGACCGATTGTTCCGCAAATCTTAGTACCTTTGGGTGGCGCTGGCAGACTAATAGAAAAACAGCTGTTAACTATTTGTGTTGTTATACGAGTCATACGTCTCAAACAGCCCCCTGTCCCCCTGTCACTTAAACGTCTCAAAGTTTTATGCTCGCTAAAAATTTAATAGAATAAATAAGGGCGGATTGGTTGGTACCAGGATGTACCTCAGGTTACAGAAATAATTTTGAAAAAAATTTAAAAATTTATTTCCAATCTCCGACCTTCATAAAAGTCTTCGGTCTTCGTCAATCTTCATAATTTTTGTTCAATTCGTTTTCAACTAATATTACTGGCGCTATCTGCAAGTGGGAACAAAATAAGCCCATTGTCTGTAACATGGAGTTGTAGGGTGCTGGACCTGACCCTCTAAGTCCCACCATAGGCTTATTTGACAAGAAGTGCATTAAGAGCCACCAACAAAGAAAAACTTAAAATAGCCATAAATTTTTCATTATTTACGATCAACCGTTTACTGGATTAATGATTTTTCTACAAATTATCACTATTTGACTTAAATTTCACTCAAAATTTCTGTCATTATATTGGCATTTGGAGTTATCAACTACTACTGGGCTTAAAATATTTTGACATATTACAAATCGTGTAAATCAAGAGATTCATTATTTGACTTGATATTTAGAGTACTTGAGTTAAATTTGACTTGAAACCAATTCAAACTCGATTTACATATTAATATTTAAGAATCAAATCAAGTCAAACAATGAATTGGCAAATTATTTCATTCACAAGCCAAAATAAGTCAAGCACAATTATATTTAAGAAATGTCCAACTACTTGACTTGAAGAATCCTTATATATAAAAGAGTACCATGACTGGCTGACAGACGCGATTTGAAGGCTAAGCCACTGAAGATTAAAACTTAAAAGTATTATTTCTGAGTGAAATGTGGCATTTTCTAAGAAAGGATCTTTTGTAACTCTACCTCTAAGTTGTTCAAAGAAAGATCGAAACTTTTGCATTACTCCTAAGTTATCAATCGAAATCATATCTGGTAATTATAAATCTACCTGTAAATCAATGAAGCTTTGCTTTTGTGTTTTTTTTTTTATTTTGTTTATAAAGGAGTGGTATCAAAGATGTTCATTTTTCTCATGATTTCATATTTGCAATAAAGTTTTCCAAAGGCTTTTGTCAGTAAAATGATTTAAGTGGTCCTTTTACAAAGTATTAATTTTTAGACACTTTATAGTTCTTTTGTTAAATTTTAAGAGAATAAATTCATGGATCAGTCACTAGCTCAAAATAAGATCCAAACAGAATCGTTTACTTTTCACTATGTTGTGAATAAATAATTATTAACTATATACAAGACTTATAAACAAATCTTGGGGTGCCATAGATAAATTATAGCGTGTTAAGAGCGCCGGAAACCAAAAAAAAAAAAATATAAAAAAATTGAGAGCCACTGGATTATGCTATATCTAATTGTATCATCATATCTCTACAGGTAAATATTTGTCTTTGATAAAATATATAATTTGTATTTACTTTCTGAAACTCTAAATTGGCAAAACTCATAATTTCATAAAAAATTGATTAAACAAATTTTCCTAATAAAGCATTATTATTTAAAAAAAAAATAATGTCCCGCAATTGGCCATAACCCACTTTTACACAGTAATAAAATTTTTGCTAAAATATTCGAACCATTTTTCATATTTTGCACAGAAAAAAAAATAATAACAATGATTACATACTGACAATGATTTTTATAAGTGGACCCATAATTAGGATCACCCAATTTTTTTCCCAAGAATAAATCTTTGCAGCCCACCAATTTACAACGTTATTTATTTCCAAATATTCATTCGTATTTTTTTCCTATTACCAAACTTTATCACTCTCAAATGACTATCCAGTTGTAATATTTTGTCGCGCGACTCACATTCTTATATATAAATATGGTGTTACGTTTAATTCCGGCTTATAAGGTACCTAGTCAATAGGCAGGTTTTTATTGATCTACTCTTGCTTTCATTCACACACGTAACATTTATTAAATTACTCGTTTATTAAACTCATTAAAATTCACCGGTTTGTTGTGATCATTTATATTGTTGAATATAATATTACTTGGCATGCAATATATTCGTTGTACATCAAAATATGTGTACCATTGTGCCTCTTAAAAAATTACAAAATTTTGAAAAACACTTTTAATACTCGACTAACATCAAGTTTGAGTCAAAATTTATTTCAAATAGCTGATACCCACGACCGCGACGTCGTCTGCGTAGGTTATTATGTTAAGAACATATTTAATTTACAGAAGGAAAACATTTAAAAAATTGAAAGCAAAAATATATCAAAAATAACCGGAAAGAACTTAACGTAGAGCATTTTTAACTATATGGCAAAAAATAGATCCTTCAGAATCCGCGATTGCTCCAAGTGTATAAGTATTAATTAATTAATAATTAATTTTTCAAAAATTTGTAAATTTAAAAATAAAAATTGCCATATAATCTAAAATAATCACTGTTTTTAATTTTTTATTTCAAAAAATTCTTCCTTAAATGCTCTTTCCGGATCCGCAATTGCTCCAGGTGTATAGTTAATGAATAATTAAATTTTTAAACTATTCATGTTTATAAGATCCAACTGCAGTTGATGACGTCATAGTACAACAATACATATATAAATAGTTAAAAATAATTAATTATTGAAAATATTGGAAAAAATTGATCAATTATTTACGTAATATAAAGAGTAGAAAGCTTAAAAAAAATTTCAATTAAAAATTACTTTGGGTCTTATAGTGATTTTATTTCTTAAGATAAAAAATTGTTTAAAAATTAATTTTTAATTAACTATTAACTATACACCTAGAGCAATTGTGTATCCGGAAAGAGCATTTAAGGAGCAATTAACAAAAAAAAAAAACAAACTAAAAACTAAAAAAAAGTGATTTTTTGTATTTTACAGCATTTTTAATTTTTAGTTTGCAAATTTTTGAAAAATTAATTATTAATCAATTAACTACTATAGACTTGGAGAAATTGCGGATTCTGAGGGAGCATTTTTTTGGCATATAGTTTAATTTAAAAACATTTTTTCTTGCTAGCTTAAGTCTTTCTGGTTAAATAATATATGCAAAAATAAAAGGGAGTGTTGCAATGTAATTTGATTATTGTAACGGTTGTAAATTAAATATGTATTTTGAATCTGTATTTACAGTAAAATATAAAAATTGCTAAAAGAGAATTTAAAAAAAAAGCTACAAAAAATATTTTAAAAACTGCTAAACAAATAGAAAATAGATTTCAAAAAATCTTTATTATTCAAATATCTCGCTGAGCTGTATTAATTCTACGCTTAAATATGAAATAATCAGTAGGCAGCGGAAGGAGAAACATCCTCTCTCCAGCACATGCGCATTACACTGTTTGCCCCACTCTATCAAAGCGACGAAAAATCCACCGCTTAACGCCTTTAGCTTATAACAATCACATTTTTTAAAACTTTAATTACTTTTTTTAGATAAGGACCAAGTATATAAAACGTAAAAACAAAAAAATTGATCAAAATCTATTTAGTAATTTTTGAGTTAAAAGCGGAACATTGGAACACAGCTATTATTTTATTTATACAGATATCTTTATTCGTAAGTAAAATGAGCAAAGTTTGAGGCTTACAATGAACATAGGTTACATATGGACGGATAGATACATTCATAACAGGACTTGTGAACGATTTAAGGTTTTAATGCTTTTTGAGTCCTTTTTAAAAAATTTGTAAATCTAGTTATGATTTTTTATCTCAACCCTTAGATTTTAAAAAATAAAAAGTGGCCTATCATAAACAAATTCTTGAAGTATTCCTATGACTGCAGTATTTCAGAAAGACGGACATGACGCCTAGCGAGATAGTAACGGCAGCCCCTAGGCAGGTGCTGGCTTTCTTTTAAAGCCTAGAGCTCCCCTAGTAAACACAGAGGGTCACATCACAATAGACCTTCTTGGTCGCGATGATAAAAGGAAGGAATATCCTGGGACTCGTAAAACGGAAAAAAATCCTAAGCTTAATATCTCTTCGATTTGTTATCGATTTTTTTTATAAGCAATATTGCACTTTGAAAATATCAAATGATAAATTTCAGTCAGATTTTTTTCCGTAATTTTTAGTTGAAAACTTTCAGTTTTAACATACTTTTGGAAGTTTTGGATTGCTTTTAATCTTAATTTGTTCAATTTAAAATCTTTAACAAAATATAGTTTCAAAGCTTTTAAAAGCAGTGGCCTTATAGTTGTGAATTCTTGCTCCAAATAGTAATTTAAAAAAATCCATAAAAATAATTAAGAACATTTTGGAACACAATGTCTGCAATATTGGTAAAGAAATTTTCAAGACAGACAAACAAACAGTAAACGTATTTATTAATATTCAACCAGTTTATGTGAACTGTACATTTCTTAAAGCAATTGAAAATCAATACGAGCTTAATATCCAAGAATTATTGTACTATTGAGAATAGTAATGATAGAAATTACATTGTATGGTTTGTTAATTATGGACATGATTTGCAGATGAAAATAAAATAAAAAATTCTAATTGCGTATAACACACGTGAAATACGAAATATGCGTAGACATTTTATCATATAAATGGAATATATTTGGTGAAAATATTAATAATATTTTTGCAGTTTTAATAATACCTATATATTTAAGCAGTTAAATAATTAAGATTAAACATAATGTGGCACACAAAAAAATAAATAAAATATTATCTACGTTTTAATCATATCCAAATTTGTTTTTAGGAAAAAAATTTCATGCCAGGACATGTTAAAATAATTAATTAATTGACAATTTTGATGAAAGACGGTTTGGTAAAGACGTAAATTTTAATTGGGAATTTTTATTGAGGAATATTTTTGTTACTGTAAGTATTGACGCACTGAGATTTTGGTCTTGAAGAAGGTTACCTTTGAAGAATCATTTAGGACTACAATATTGTATGAAGATCTTTTTTTTTGTTCCTTTATAAAAAAACCTTTTGTCTGATCAGTTTTATTTTTGTTGGTACGTTTCAAGTCTTAATCTCACTTAACCGATTTCAAAAAGTAAGTTGTCAATTAAGGAGCTATAGACAGTCAAGAGGTCCAAAAAAAAAAACATTTTTTAAGAACTTTTCCTGAAAAGACTTTTGAATGTATTAATATATAAAAATTTGTACACATATTATGGTAACTTTAAACTGTATTAAAAAATTTTTGTGTTTGTAAAAGTAATAATTTTGAACTCCAAAAGCTCCTCTCAAAATAGGCATCTTGACAGTATCTCTGAAATGGATCAATTAAAATGAAAGAACCTAACGGGGCTTATTGTTTATAAAAAAAGAAACTTCTATTAATTTTTGAAGCAATTATCAGGTGAATAGACCAATTTTATGTTTGTAAAAATGTATTTTTCTTTTACACAACGTTTCGTTGGTGTTATTCCGACTTCAGCAGATATCTCACAATAATAACAGAAAATTTATAAAAATTAAATTAAAAATAATAATACCTAAATAAACACTATGAAAAATAAATACCTTGAAAATCATGTTAAAATTGTTATAAGTACCCTATTTTATAACGACACAGTTTTTTTTATTATTCACAAATTTTTTTACCTCCAAATTATAATTAAACTTTTGTAATAAATATTATAAAAATATAATTTGAATATAAATTTAACCAAAAAATCTTCAGGTGTCAAATATTTAAATTTTTTTATAAATTATTAAAATTATCAATTAAAATTTAGAAATTTTTTTATTTTAATTTAAAAAATATAACAATTTTAACCTTTTTTTTCAAGGTATTAATTTTTCATAGTGTTTATTTACGTATTATTATTTTTAATTAAGTTTTTATAAATTTTCTATTGTTATTGTTAGATACCTGCTGAAGTCGGAATAACACCGACGAAACGTTATGTAAAAAAATAAATTGTTAAAAACATAAAACTGGTCTTTTCACCTGATAATTGCTTCGAATATTAAAAACTATTAAGACCTGAAAATTAGTATTAGGGACTTAATTATTAATAATAAAAATATACTTAAGAAGCGTGTGTTGAGATTTGCGACTTATCGGTCGATTTTGAGAAAAATGCGCTTAACATTTCAAAAGTATTTTATCGTAAACAACTATCTTTACGAATTGGTGTAGTACTTAAACAATAACGGATTGCCATGAAATTTTCTGGGTATGTACCCACTTAAATATATTTACATTAAAAAATGGTAAAACTTTTTTTGGAAAATTCTAGCTGGTTATATAAGTCTAGGAGCCCGCTGTATGATTGCTACACCCATAACGTAGCTTAATCATTTATATATCAAATCCTTTACAAAAAAGGATTCTGTTAAATTAGTTAATTATTATTTGACTTATTTAACCCTTTGTATGCCTCAATAGATCGAGACACGCCATCGATGTAAAATTTCGAACAAAGATTCGTTGTTCTCGTCTGACAAATGTCGCAGCACGTTATCTATCCCTCACTTCATCTCATCTTTAACAGCCATTTTCGCTTATTTGTGGCCACTTTTAAATTGACACCCTTATATTATATATATATATGTACAGAAAAAAGAGATTTAGTTTGATATATAAATTACTAAGCTACGTGATGGGTGTAGCAATCATGCAGCGGGCTCCTAGACTATAACGCCTCAAAATAAAATAATCACAGATTAAATATTAGTTAAAAGCTGACGATTTTGTCATAAGATCTTTCATATATTACACTACACAAATTTCATGATTTTTATGTACCCCTCCCCCCTTCCTCAGTTTGAAGATGTGATGTCAGATTTTTTATAGTTTACGCACAGAAGCTTTTAATTCTTTTGTTTACAAGTTTCACGTTTTAACAGTTTATTCCTCCTCCTTGTCACACAATGGCACACTTCTTGCCCCCCCCCCCACCCATAAATACAACAACATTTAGAAATAGAAAAATAATGAACCAGTTAAATAAAATAGTGAAAATTACGATTCAAAATAGTGAAAAGCTCTCCATTCTCTTTTATAACTACAAGTTTAAATAATAAATTGACATAAGCCATAACGATATAAATGAAAAGGTGCTTCAGCAAAATAATCGGCTAGGGGTTTCAATGACTCATACGATCTTGTCTTGAATAAATTTCAGAGACAACCTTTCCGCAAGGTTAAGAGACGACTCGCGCTCCAAAATTTTCATATCAAAGTCAAGAAGTTATCAAGAAACGCAATGAAAGATCTTAAGGTTCAAACAGCTCAATGAACTTACATACTATACACATAAGCGTTAATATGATATCTACCACAATAGCTTAATCTCTAAAGACTTGAAAGATATTTTGATCTCTGGTCATTTACATAACAATTTTATGTAAATTTGTTTCCATTTAAATTTCTTATCACGTATGTTTATTATTATTATTTTTTGTTCATATTGTTATTGTCTTTGTCGATTTGCATAATTCCGAATTTTTTCACTTTTTTTTTTTAAATTCAAAGTCGTGTTTCGATCTTGACTGAGTATATTATGATTGTCATGGATGTCTCGAGCGTTATATTAAAATTGTAAGTGATGCGTTGATAGGTAAATTTTTATAAGATGCATAATTAATGTGTTTTGATTTTTTTTTCTCGAAATTCGCAACACGTAGGTACAGTTTATAGTCAGCATATCCGATTACTTCCGGAAAATGATCTAAGGGTAACTTCAATGTTTAATTGATCAATTATTTCCGGAGATCGAAATAAAAATGTATGTAGGAAATGGATCGTCTTGACAATTGTTGCCTCCAAAAATTCTTAAAAAAGATTTGTGTCTATAATTACTAGTCGAAAATGGAAGTTTTGTAATTTTGTTTACTATTTGAAACCATTCAATATTCCCATGGTGAGTCTTAATATGTGTTGAAGTATTAATAAATTGGTTTCAACCACAATAAGATAAAGATTGAAAATTTTGCATTTTGTATTTATTATTTGAAACATTTTTTAAGTTATTACGTTTCACTTTTTTATGTTAGATTTGCGAAAGATTTATGAAAAAAAAAACAGTTATAGTATTTTTAAGTTTATAGAAGTAGATAGAGAAAGTTTTACTAGCTACATCTAAACTTTACGAAGTTAAGACGTATTTACATATAGTTGTCTTCTTCTGACAGCATCCTTCTGACTCCAATCTGCTTCTTCTGCAATGGGAGACCCATGATAGCCATGCATCTTGGCAACTGTCCTGCACTTGCAGACGTGAGGGATGTAAACGAAAAAAATCGAAACCAACTACTCTCAAACCTATACTAAACGGCGCGGCACCGAATGGCAGAAATGTCAAGAGGAGGCATTGGATAAGAAAACAAAGAAGTATTTGAAATATTTTTAGACTTGAATGGAAGTATATTAAATTTTTAAACTATTGATGTAAAAAAACGAAAAACAAATACACAGATTTCATCGGTGTTTGATTTGGTCATCCTTTATTTGCTACTTTTCCTCTCAGAAAGCGATTTGTTCTTTAGAAATCTTCTAGTTATCTAATCTAAAATCAGTGCATTTTATGAACTTATCTTTAATGAACATTAACAGCCACATTAATGAAATAGTAAACTTAATCTTGCATTCATGAAACTAAAAAATAACTAATAATAAATTAATTACAAATTACCTGAACATTGCCTTCTTAATCAACTTCCTTAAAGGGCTATGAACTTTCAGGAGGCCCAAAAAAAATGTTTCAATAATTTTTCTAGAGAAGACTTTTGAATTTATTAATATAAAAATGTGTAGTACACATATGATGGTAACTAATTTGTAAAAATAATAATTTTGAAAGCTGTTATAGTTGATCTCCAAAAGCTCCTCTCAAAAGATCGATCTTGCAAAGACCATACGATATCTCTTAAGTCAATCATTTAAAATTAAAAAAATTAACCGGATTTCTTTAAGGTGGTGCATTATCTTGTAAAAAGTTAGAAAAAAATTTCAAGAGTAAACAAAAATAATTTTTTTGAAAAAATGGTTTTAAGATTCTTAAAAAAATTGAATTTTGATCAAAATTTGGACCTAAAATTGTTTTAAAAAAAATTTTTTTTCGCTGAAACCTTCGATTAATTACTGAAAAATATACTTAAGAAGGTTGTGTTAAAATTTGAGACTGATCAATTCAGTCGTTTCTGAGAAATCTTCGTGACCGAATTTAAAAGCACAGTTTTGAAAAAAATTCGTTTTAAATTTCAAAAGCACTTTATTTTGAAAAAATAATCGCCGGATTGACTTAAAATTTTTCGATTATGTACTAAAATATATGTACATTACAAAAATGATATAAAAAATCGTTTTCTAGAAAATTTTAACTATATATATTGCCCCTATGATCTTTTTAAACTATTTGCTTAAAAGCTCTCCTAAAGAAAATATTTTATGGCGCTAAAATTTTATAATAGTCAGGGCAAAGTTGAGAAAGCCAGATAGCACGAATACACGTACTGCCCTCTACTTCAAGTACGAAATTAGGAACTATTTCTTTCTTCACTGTTCTACACTCGGAACGCATAAAGCCATAGAGAAACGGTCGAGGCGTTCCGAATGTAGAACAGTGGAGAAAGAAATAAACGGGTGACTAAGGCATAGTTCTAAATTTCGTACTCGTAGCAGAGGGCAGCACGTGTATTCGTACGGTCTGGCTCTCTCAACTTTCTCTCTAACTATAATAAAATTGTTGGTGCTATAAAATGTGTTCTTTAATTCTTTAGTAGAGAAATGTGCAACAAGTGACTAAAAAATTGTTCCAAATTTCAAACTCGGTGTAGGAGGCAGCACTATTCATGCGATCTGGCTCTCTCAACCTGCTTTCTGTTATAGTTGAACTAGAATTTGACAAGTTTTTTCAATTCATATTTTCATTTCAAATTGCGTCAACATATAAAAACCCCCTTCTATAAACCATCAAGGTTCAAGACGGATGAAGAGGAAAGTGCCAAGTGACCAAATTCAGACATAATTAATGGAAATAATTGGAGTGATCTCCACCATGTCCAAATTCGAGCCATCAAATTGGATAAAAGAACCCAGATCCTGATGGCCAATTAAAGGAGATAAAATTTTTAAAAAATATTTTCATTTGATTTGATTTAAATGAAAAAGGATCTATTTGATTTGAAAAAGATTTAATTTGTCTAAAAAAATGTGTATCTACATGTTTTCTAAGTTAGCTCATTGTTGTTCTATTCAAAACATGACATAATCTTTGTTTGTCAAGCATGCAATTATCAATCTATTATTGAAATTAAAAGTTAAACAAACTCATTATATAGTATTTTGCAATATAACCGTGACTAATGACTTTAACAAAGACGGGTTAAAAATTAGTAATAATTGCACCATTTTCCAAAACCAAAAAAAAAAAAATGCATAAATGCTCAACCGTAAAATATAAGTTTAAGTCGCTGAAATGTAATTAATCAAGAAACGTTTTCGTGTTTATAATTACCTACTAAGTAATATTTGTGTAAATATCCATTTAATAAAGTGTTAATAATTTTTTATAATTGTTTTGATTGATTTATTTGTATTATTAAAATGTTCATTTACAATAAGATCATAAACTAGTTGATTCAAATATTGAATTTGTAATTTTAAATTACCATATCGTATTATAATTACGTTAATATTACAGGGTTAGTTGGTTGGCAAGATGTGAAGGCCACTGAGTGAGGAATCCTCCTTGTGCCCAAGGCATTTCGTGACAACAATTGTAATGCGAAAATATTTTCATAAAATCATTACATTTATATTATACCTGTTCACTTTTCTTCTTGTCTTTATATATTTCGAGCGTGCAGCCTCGCTTATTATGCAAGGATCAAAATGGCAAGTTTATGGCCGCATTCATATCCGGACTGACAAAAAAAAGTCGTGGAAAACTTAACGAATAAATTGATTAATTTCAAATGATAACTTAGCATCGAAAATTTTGCCTTAAAACTTTTCAAGTTGCGATTTTGATAGTACTAAAGTACACATAAAAACCCCAATTTTGTTTTATTCCTTTATGATTTTAAACTTGAAGAATTTTTTCCATTGATATCGAAGGTAAAATGGAAACAAAGAACTTGTGTTTATATCCGAAAAATCCGTCGCCATAGCGACCAAATGGCCTACTTTAATAATTTTCTTGCATTTTTTTTTTTTTTTTGTTCTGATCAGATTCATGTGATCATAGAAAACCCGGATTTGATGAGAAATTATTAATTCTACTTCATATTGATTTATTTGCAAGAATTTATTGTTAATTGATTCTCACGAAAACCACGTTTGAGTACCACGTGTTTTACGATCCGTAAACAAGTCGTCTTCAAGTCGATTATTTCAAAATTAATTCTAAATCGATTATACAATAATTAGTGATTGATTTTCGTGCAAATCAATAATTTCAATATTTTTTCTTTCTTGTTTGGTTAGATTGGTTGGCACGAGTAAGCAATGAATTTAATGAATTCCGGGAGGAAAGTATCTTTCTCGAATCATCCGTCTGTTAACGGAATATTTATGTAGGTATATATATAATATGATTTCTGGTTTATGTAAGTTATGAAAAATGAAAATTTTTGATGTGTGAAAGAAAGTTTGTCAATTATAACTAAAGTTTTTTTTTTCAATTCGTTCGTTACAGTTGAGATTAAAGTTAATAGGGAAAAAAAATAAAAAATTTCCTTGTTAGTAAGTTTGAGTTTCCAGTTTGGGTCTTATTTTGGTGGTGGTGCTATTTTCTTCTTACACTTAGCGTATTTTGATATAAAAAACTATTATTTAATTCGCTTAAAAATTAAGAAATTAATAAAATTAAAATTTATAAATTGTATTTTATAGTAGGTTTAAGGCTGTTCAGTTTCTATTCAGGCTTAAAATATTAAGTATTATATTTCAGGTTTAAATATGGTGAGCAGGTCAATTTAAAGTTCAATTCAGGTTGAGCAGTTTGAAATAATGCTGAATTTTTTACTCGGGTTGTTGATTGAACCATAAATTTAGTTCAAAGTAAATAAGCTTATATAAAGGAGAAAGGTTTCCTAACTTCAAAAGACAGTGAAGTTTTTTCCAAAACTATTTTATTTATCAAAAAAGTGGCTTAACAGATTAGATGATACTAACCTAAAAATTAGGTGGATTATAATTTATAACTGACCATTCAATAAAAATTAAATATTTATCAGAAGAGATTACAATACTGATCAATAAAATGTGAGTAATCTGTTATTTTAGATAAAAATGCCCCACAAAAACCTTCTCTATTATTGCCTCTACTTATATTGTTTTAAGATTACACCATTATTTAACTTAAGGCCCAATTCGTAAGTCTTTTCCAGGGCCCACAAAAAAACTAGTTACGGTCCTGAAATCGTACAGTATGCAACAGTAGTATATCATGTACTTATATAATGTTGGAAAATTGATATTTTAATCTTAATTTTTATCGATATAAGAAAGAAATGTTTTTTGAATTTCATTATTTAAATTTTTTTATGAAGTTCCTATATTTCCTTGACAGAACACGATTGCGTTTTGCATGCTGCGTTAATGCAAATCGAATACATTTTCAGTTTCCTTCCTTGATTTTTATTATTATTGAATTAATAAACAAGAATTTTCCAAATATACCTACATTTGATTTTCACTCATAAATTATTGGAAAAATGTAACCAATGTTGATTATAATTATGATTACTATTTGAATTTTGATATGACATGAATGCATTGATTCTTAGAGTTTTTATTATATTAATTTTATAATAAAGTATTTCAAGCTCAACCAAGTCAAGTCAAGTCAAACTTTACATTTTCACTTTCAAATGAAACAACTTCTAACATTAATGCTGGACTTAATTTTACATTTAAATATGAACTTAAAACTTAATTTTGATTCAAGCCAAATTTAGATCAAGTATCTTGAATATCAGGTCAATTTGTTTAAAAATCAAGTCAAGTAGTGACTCGTTTCAGTGTTTTGTAGGACAATTTTATTGTTGCTGGCGCATCGATAAAAATCTAATTTATTTTTAATTAATTTTCTTAATATTTATACGAATTATTTTTTGAAGTGAAACTTCTTTAGGTGTAACAACGAAAAAGATGCAGTACAATATAATATACAACAGCTATAAAAGATGAAATTTTATCCAATCAATTTAAAAACTAGGGTTTTTTTATGCTTGACTAGATTTTAAAGTTAAATATAACCATTTGATTTGAGTTTGACTTGATTTGATACTTAATTTAAGGCAATTAGTTTGAAAATCAAGTCAAGTAGTGAATTTCTAGTAATAATTTTAAAATTTCAATGTCTTGCAGAATAATTTCAATGTTGTCAATGTGCTGATTAAAATTTGATTTAATTATGATTAATTTCCTAATGGATACAAGCTAATTATGAAGTGAAACTTCTTTAGGTGTAATCGAGAAAAAATTCAGTAAATAGCTATGAAACACGAAATTTTCTTAGAATCAATGCAAGAACTAGAATTGCTTAAAGATAATAAGAATAAGACTGTAAGAGGCAATTTTTTTTTTAATTTTTCTTTATAAAAAGTGTATAAAGAAAATTTGGAAATTTTAGTAGATTTTATAGTTGTTCTTGAAATGGAGACATTGTTTAAAGAAAAATAGCCCATAATGGAAGTTGTTTCCATCACTTTTAATCTTTTTTTTCATTGTATTAGTTTAATACGTTCTCGCGATGTTGGCGACGTTCGTTTGCCATGACAATCATAACACTAGAAATCAAGGAGTGTAAAATTTTTGTCCCTAATGCTAACAAATGGATACATCAATAATTTCTTTGGCTTTTACGACTTAGTTTTTTAAAAAGTTTATGTCATTTTGTTGACAGAATTTTTTTAATTTTCGTACTTCGTACATAAAATATAGGTTAAGATTTGAGTTCAAAATTTAATTTTCAATTCAAAACTAAACTAAAAGCAAAGCTTCAACAATATGCAAGACTATCAAAACATGGCATTAATCTGTTTGTTTTATATTTTTCTAAAAGTTAACATGTTCCGGTTTAATGCATTTTCACTGCACATCAACTAATTAATAAAAATCAACACGAATGTTGAAGAAAAGAAAAAAAAAATTGTTATCGTTCGTTACATCTAAATTACAAATAATTTGTTTATGGATAGAGAATTTTTTTTCGAGTTTTAAATTAACCACATAAATAATCATTGACGTTAATCGTCACAAATCATGCTAACTCATAGATGAAACGGTTGAGATAATTTTTTTTTCATTAGTTATAGAATCTTCTGTACGATTGATTGACTCATATGAATCATTAAACGGGAGTTCAATCAAAAATTCAATGCCAGCTCTATTGAGAAAGAAGCGCGTAAAATGCAAAATCTATACGCAAAAATATTCATTGTAATATTTTACTATAATTGTGTTTGTCTTGTTTGCGCTTATCGTTAGTAGGTTTGTGAGAAAGTGAGCCGGAAAACGGTTGAGTCACCAAACCGCTTTGATATTACATATGATTTATACAAGTAAAAGTGGTATGGGAAGTTAATGATCTAATGGAAGTAAATCCGTACGTCAGCGGAATTTATTTTTTTTTTCAAAACTGATTGAGTCACATTGAAAATTTAGCTTTTTCGAAAAATAATACTGAAAATGCTATGAATAATGTTTTTATTGCGGCAATAAATACTTAAAAAATATTATCGTTATTGTCTTATCATTGTTACGGCTCAAAATGTAACACCTTATCGTTTTCTCCTTAAACAAGGTCTTATCATACAATTATGCCATCCAACTAAATAAGATTAGAACGAATTGATAGGAAAATGTTTTATGAATTGACTAAATAGGTTTAAAGAAATTGTTCTAGTTTTTCCAACTAGGGAATAATCAATACTTTTCCTTCCGTATATATGAGTTGAGCGGTATTAAAGGTAAATAGAAGAAAATTTGCCTTGAACAAAGTTTTTTTTAAATGCGTTTTTCTTGACTTACCATGGCTTGGTCGTGTGATTCAACTGGAAGCGAATGGACTGCATTGAATCCATTTCCAACAATAAAAATGAGTACTAAGGTCCGGAATAGAAGGAACAATAATGTCCGTTGTTGTGTTACGGTTTTGTTCGATTTAATCGCGCAATTTTCGCGTAATTCAAACACTCGGGCGCTATACATTTTAAATTCAAATAAAAATTACTATTTAAAAATCACAATTTATTTTTTTTTTTGAAAAAAATAAGTTTTTGATTTGTAAACGTTCAAAATGTCGATGAAACTAATTAAATTTTCAAATCCATTGGATTTTGAGAAGTTAAAAAAATTTTTTTTTTTTTTAAGGGAAATTTCGTTTGAAAATGTGGTGGCACTTTTTTGGTAATTTCCCGGCCAGGCCTGCTCGAGGAGACGTTTCGATTGTGGTCTCGCCCGTCACTGCTGGACAATTGTTGGACAAACGCGCGCCCGATTCCGCACAACAGAGACTACTAACTACATTTTCCGTTTCGAACTTGATATTTATAGATATTCAGCTGCCCCCCAGACCACGGATTTTTATCCACAATAAAATATTCTTTTCGAATAATTTGAATAATTACATTATTATATGTGCTGTGTGCGCTGGCCACTGATATCGGCGAGTGGATGCGAAGGGATGATCGATTTGTGAGTCCTCCAATTAAACGATTCGCAGAAAATCTATCATCTCTCACTTCCAAGGAAAATTCATTCAGAAAATGATTTTTTACTACGAAACAATTTTCAAGTTTACTATTAATGTGAATGGAAATAAAAAATTAAAACTAAATCATTTTCCCTATTTTATACATCTTTCAATCAAATCTTGTTGTAAATCTTTCCATTCAATTGGGTTAAATAAAATATTTTCAATATTTCCATCATTTTAAATATAAAAAAGTCCCATTTATAAACATACCAAGGGTTTTATTAAGTCAAATAGTTGCCCATTTTTTTAATAATTGGGCTTGAAATTTTGACTTGTAAATGAAAAAACTTCTGAAGTCAATTTTTGAGTTAATTTGACATTTTAATGTTTAACATTTGACTAAAATTTAATTGGACTTCAAGCCAAATTTAGGCCCAATAATTTGAAATTCAAGTCAAATGGTCAAGTAATGTATACTTAAATCAAGTCAAGTAATAAATCTCTAAATATAAGCAAAGCTCGATTGATTGTTGTCGATTTTAAAATAAACGCTAATAGTAACAATCAACCAAAATTTTGAGTAAACTAAGACCTAACCTTACATATTTCTTTCATTTAA
This sequence comes from Sisyra nigra, assembly GCA_958496155.1. NCBI lineage: Eukaryota > Metazoa > Arthropoda > Insecta > Neuroptera > Sisyridae > Sisyra > Sisyra nigra. Next base: position 7,834,711 of record OY292318.1, read on the forward strand.
AACCTCATCCATGCCAATCAATAAAATTAGTAGCATTGTACTAGTTTAGAACTTGCTCTAATAGATCATTGTATTAATCAAAAAAATACATTGTAATCTTATTTTTCCATTTTTCTCTAACCGTTTTCACAAGTTGACTTAAAATTGGTTAAGATCAAATAAAATTCAAGTTTAATGTTACTATTTGACAAGAATTTAATTTGACTTAAAGCCAAATTCCGGCCAAGTTATTTAAAATTCAAGTCAAATGGTCAAGTATTTTAGTAAAATCAAGCCAAGTCGTAAATCTCTAAATATAATCATACACTTTGTTTGTAAAGTATATCTCCTAAACCCCATCGGTTAGTTTACTTCACTGTAAAAATGTGCAGATACTTAATCTACTGGATTCTATTTACTAGTACTAGATCTCAGTGATCCCACGACATTAATCTAGTCCGATTTTCTCCCATTAAGTCATTGAAAACTTAACTACTTATTTTTTCCTTAAGATTAGTAGAAGTATTGAACGCTATATACGTAGGATCAAGATATTATTTTGAGTGAAAGTAGACTTTCTAAGGCCGTCGAAAGTGAAAGGCAACAATTCGCGAAGCAGGACGTTTTGGCGCTACTGAACGACTGATTTTTAAATGGGAAACCAAAAATTGATTCAAAAAAACCACCCCCGCATAGTCTTAGGACCCCGGTTAAATGGAGCGAAACCCGCCCTGGGAAAACATCCTGCGCCAAAACGGCGGCGCCAAAAGGTCACGTACCAAACAATTCATGTTATATAATTTTTGAAGTTATACTTCTTTAGACGCGTTATGAAAAAAGATGAGAGTAAAATTTTAAGATGCGCGCGCATCTTGAGACAAAAATTAACAAAATGAAGTTAGGCGCAAAACCATTGGGTTTCCTGGCGAGCGAAATTTGAATTTTTGTTGTATTTATTTTCTAATTTATTTATTTTTATATTTAATTAAAAATAATTATATTTACAAATGACACATATTATTGGTAAATAAGTTATTACTTTTCTCGAATTTTGCAGTAGCTGTTAAAGGTACTATTTGAAGTTTAATGATGAAAATGACGTCTGCATCGCGGCGCGGTTTCCGAAGCATTAGTAGCGTTCTATTTTATCATCACAAATTAACAAGATGAAGTTTCCCGCAAAACGGCTCGGTATTTTTAACTAGGTGCGCGTAATTGGAATTTTTATTGTATTTATTTTCTAATTTATTTATTTTTATATTTAAATTAAAAATAATTATATATACAAATGACACATATTATTGATAAATAAGTTATTACTTTTCTCGAATTTTGCAGTAGCTGTTATACGTTTTGAAATTTAATGATGAAAATGACGTCTGCATTACATGCATATTCTTAGTTATTACGAAATCTGGGATTCTGAAATGATTCAACCATCTTAGAATAATAATTTAGTAACACAAGATATGAATAAGACTAAGACATTTATTTTGACAAGTAGCTACAAACTTTATTTTGCAATTTCTATGAAGCTTCGTTTCATGACATGCATGAATTGTAAACCAGAAAAATGATCCTGACAAATTTTATAAACGTCTTGTAGCTTTCTTTGGATATTATTTATTGATACAAATTAAAATATTTTTCTCTTAATTTTATTTTTAATAATTATATCTTTAAATATATATATTATTGTTATTAAATATTAAATTACAGTTTTTTAAAATTGATTATTTGAATAAAATTAATAAAAACTAATTTTTAATGATACCAAAGAAGTATAACTTCTCACGCGCGTACATAAGTACACGCAACCACTTTTTTTATTAAACTTAGAAAACATTGTTATCATTAAAAGAGACTTTTTTTTAGAATATCCATGTCATTCCATAATTCAATTTTTTGAAAAATTTTAGGAAACCAAAAAATATTTTTTGGAAAAAAAATTTTCCGATTATTTTTGTAAATTTTTCTAGCATGTGCAAAATAAAGAACTGGTGCTAAAATTGCAAATATTTAAAAAAGAGCTTTGAAATACCTTGCTTAACTTTTTGGAGCCATTGGAACGATCTTGATATTTTTACGGAGCTTTGAAAGTTCCAAAGATCAAATAGATATTCATCAAGTCAAGTAGTGAGACATTGAAATTCAATGGCTCCTTAGTAAAACCACTCAAGTCCATTATTTTTGAAATTAAAAAAGAGATTATGATGGATTATGCATCTCCATTCAACACTCTATCTATCACATGAAGAATTCGTAATTCAGCCTTTTTTATAAAAAATCAGTCTTATATGTGTCTGTAGAACTTAAAGCCGCGATATCTCAAATAATGGATTTACATGATTCTACTAAGGTATCACAGGTTATGCTACATTTAAATTTTTAATCGAAATAACCCGCAAAATCAATTCTAGATTTGATTTAACAGTCCAATCTTATTACCTAATTTCAATTTCGATTTGTTTTCAAGTCAAATTAAGGCAAGTATCGAAAATATCAAGTCAAGTATAATGTTAAAACGTAGCTCAAGTTCTTGTATTATAGAAGGTCAAATAATGAACATTTTGTGTTGGAAATTGCAAAATGTTTTGTATTTGAACTCTTGAATGGTTACTTGAACAAAAGATCTATGTTAATTTTTTTTAAAAAACCACATATTTGGTTGTATAGGACCCATGAACATGAAAATAAATGGTTGAAGGAAGATATTCTGAAACATCAATACATCATATCGATGCTTTTCTGTGAAATATTAAATTTGTAATCGTTTTTAAATCTTAAAATTATTCTTGTAAAAATTACGAGACAAAGACTCTTGAATCTTTAATTGATACAAATTACTATAAAAAATATTTTACAAAATTCATATTTGTTATTTCAAAGTAATTTTGTTCATATCGGTAGTTAACATCATTTTCTAATCACACAAAATTTTGGTAAAAATTATTATTTTTTTATTTTGATTACCCAAAGATTTAGTAAGTATGCATTCGGTTTTAAAGTGAACTTTAAAAAATATAACATGAAATTGTCATCTCCAAAATTTTTCATTGAAGTACCCAAACATACTTATGTCAGTAAAAATTGAGATTGTCAATAGTAGAATAATTTTTTTTATCGTGTAAAAAATTATCACCGCTTACTCACCTTTTGTGTGGTTTCTTAACTTTTCTCTCAAACTAGCTTAAGGTTAAAGCCATATCATTTTAATGGATAATAGCATTAATCTTGTTTAGATTGAAAAAAAAAATTAAAATTTGCTTTTTTTAATGGAGTATTATAAATAACTAGCTGACACCCGCCCGCTTCGCTGGGCATAGCTAAATTAAACTGATTGATTAATAGAAACCGTCATTGCAATGTACGAGTATATAAAAGTCATGTTAACTATTTTGGCATAGAAAGATAAAAATTATTCCTCAAGATTCATAAATTTTCCAGAATTATAAATATTTTTACCTGCCTAGGAATCTCACTATTTGCAGTTCAGTCATCTTTCAATGGATTACTACCCGTAATTTACGTTCCTGTGGACTATAAGTAGGGTGTATAATTTAAAACTTTTTTTTGTTCCAATTCATCCCTATGTAACTCTATGTATTTTATCCTTTACACATAGAACTCCTAACAGCTCATCTCTTTAAGTCAAACTCCTAATCGGGATCACTTAAGTCAAACTGCATAAGTAAAACTCCTTCTTCCATAATTCGAACGTTTACGGAGCCAAATTATATATAAAATAACTACCCATAAATTAACTATAGATTTATGGTTTCTAGGAACTCAACTTATCGATAGTTCACTGGATTTAAAGTTTAATCATGAAAATTAAAATGTTTATGTTTTAGAATATTATTACAAAAGTCGTGTAAAACGATACAACTTGTAAGAAATTTAGCGAGTCAAAGAAAGACAAACTGTTTATTTGATTTTTAGTGCTGATTAGTCGTTTACAAACGTTTTCAGTATTTAATTGTCATTCAATTCTATTTTTTAACTCCGTTTTAATTGAATTTTGATTCAAAAAAGTTAATCAAAAAGATTATCAATTCTTAATTTTTTTTTTCTTCACCCAATTTCGTATAATGATCACGTTTTTCGGTAAAATTATTTTTTTTTTTCGTTCTTTCCCATATAAAACGTTCACACCTGTTAAAGTAATAATCAACATTTAAAAAAATTAAAAAATTCAAAACTTAAGGTCGTTAATGAAAACTTTTGCTTACTACGGAAAGATATTTTATATTGGGAGCTTAACAATGGCTTATGGTCAATTTGAAACACTAAATCAATGTAAATACTACTAAAAACTATTATAGAAATAGACTTGAATAAGAAATAGAGTCTACACAATTGGTCTGCAGCGAGTTCAATACATATTTTTGGATTGTTGCAATTTACTTCTTACTTTCATTACATCAAATTGATTAATGAATCGTTTTCAATGTACCAAAGATCAGATAATTACCAATAACGCACTTAGAGGTTGCTTTTAATTTGCAATATATTAGTAGTAATCATTAACATGGAATTCATTTTTGTTTTGAAAACACAAAACAACAGATCTGACGTCACATTTTGCATTAAAATTTCATACGAAAATGCCATCCCATTTCCCGACTTTCTCGATGGTATACCAAAAAATTTCTTTCATACAAACCTTATCCTAAAAATTACGACCACAACAACAAAAAATCATTCAAATCGGTTTAGCCTTTCTTAAGTTATGCGCGTACATTTCGACGATTCATATATGTATATATACTACTAGCTGATACCCGCCCGCTTTGCTGAGCGTATCTAAATTAATCTGATTGAATAATAGAAAACTTGACCCAAAATAAGAAATTCAGCTATTTTAACAGAAAAAGATGATTAGGTATTTCTAGACTATTATTTCATAGAAAGTTCATAAAAATCCATTAAACTACTTTTCCAGGAACAGATATAAGCTATCTTATAGGTAGGATCTTTACGTTTTTTTGAATATTGTAAAATGTTAAGAAAATTTTAAGCCTTGAGAACCTTTCACACTAAATGTCATATGAAATCATTTATTAATTTTAGTAGAATGGATTGGTAGCTATCCTTTAGGTAGCGTATCTTTTTTAGGATAAATAATATTTAATGTGTTATCTTAAGATCTTAGATATTAGGTTTAATTGCCTTAGATTCATAATTCTAGGATATAGTATTAAGTCCATTATGTCTAATCGGCAAGTCTGATATTTCCCGGGGTAAGATTAGACAACGAATTCTTATAGATCTTGCTAAAATAAATTGAAAATTAAGAATATAGTTTTTTGGTAAAAAAACAACGCGATGGTTACATCTAAGTAGCTATTTTCTCTTGAAAAATAAGTTGGACTGGATTTCTTTTTGTTCTGAGGGCTTCACCCTTCTTAGTCAAACTCCTATTCGGGATCACTTAAGTCAAACCGTCTGTTTTTGTTATTTATTCTTACGGGTTTCATTTTTGAACAACGATATTTATTTTTATGAATGAAATAATATTTACTGCAGAGGATTTCCTTCTCTTTCCTCGACAATTCGAACGTTTATTCAGCCGAACTATTAATAATATATTAACTACCCGTAAATTCACAACGGGGTTATGGTTTCTAGGAATTTAACCTTTCGCTATACTTCTATAATGTTTATAATTTTCAAATTTGCGAACATTAATTTATAAGAATAACAAATTACATAGTTTAAAATCACGTCGTCTGTACGATATGTTAGTATATGTACATTGTATCACAACTGCCTGCCGATGTATGTTTTTTGCTGCGCAGTTTTTATAGTTTTTATTTTTTTGCTCAGAAAATCAACATTTCTTCGAAATAAAAAGTATTTTATAGCACTTTTTGTAATATTTACTACTTGTAGTGAAAATCTCGTCCAAATCGGACCAGTCGTTTTCAAGTTTGCCAAGAACAAACAAACAAACAAGGAAAACTATTCGAAATAAAAAGTAGCCTATAATATAGGTTACAATATTTAATAACTTTTTGTGAAAATTCCATTGAAATCGGCTCAGCTGTTTTCAAGTTTACTCTGAACAAACCCTGTTATTACCCTGTTTTTTTGGGGAAAATTACAATGTAAATGACATTTATTTTTTTGTATTAAATATATGAAAATGTAAGGAATAAAGAGTATTCAACAAAACACCTTAAATTTTTTAGATTAAATAATAATCTTAGCTGGGGAAAATGATTCCGTTTTTCGTTCTCTCGCGCAGGAGAGATGGAACGTTTTTATTATAAAGCTATTCAAGTAGTAAAAATCTTCAATCTTATTATTGGTATACATATATTAAAGTCTTAATATCGCTATTAAATATAAGTGTTGGTGGTAGAAGGGTGAACATTTAGGGTTGTATGTATTTTTAATACCATATCATAATTTCTATATAAAAAAAATATAAAAAAAAAACTTTGAGGTGGACCATCCTTAGCACTAAGGGGCAAGAAAAAAGTTTAGGTCCTATTCTCAGACCTACTTAATATACATATAAAATTTCATAAAAATCGGTCAAGCCGTTTTGGAGGAGCTTTGATAGAAACACTACACGAGAATTTTATTTATTAAAAGTTAGATTTTCAATTACAATGAGATGTTAACGAAAAAAAAGATTATAAAACAAACTTTTTATTCTAATTATTGCTATAAGTTTTATTCTAATTAGTGAATCCTTGGAGATAATTTATAATTCGTCTTACAGAAGCCTCAAAATGAACGAAATCGGAGGAAAACACCAGAAATATCTTCTTTGTTATTACTATAATTTTTATTGAATTTTTGTTAAGTAGCAAACAAATCGTTTAAAAAACATAAAAACCAGCATTTTATGTAGTTTCTTTAAAAGTAAAGAAAATTATAAAAATGAGACTCCTTCATTTTCTTATTTAAATTTTACTCTAGTAAAAATATAATGCTAATAGTTTCAATAAGTTGTTCACATGGATCACACCGTGTTATCTGTTATAAAGTAAAAATTGCACGATTAATAAACTATATGCAACGTGAATTTTTTTTTTTATTAAACCGATTATAATACAATTTCTAGTAGAATATAAAAATAGCCAAACTAGAAAAATTAAATTTTTATTTCCCCGAAAAATCGATTGAAATTGAACTACTTAAAGAGTTAACTTTAAAACATTTAACACTCAGTCTGTTACAAACCGGACTTAATTTTTTTTTTTCAAAATACGTGTCATTAAAAACGATTGATTACTAACTTCGAAATTAACGAGTATTAAAGGTCGTGTTGGAAATTTCATAAATTTTAGAAAAGCATAATTTTCCTTCTCGATTAGATTAGCAAAAAGCTACGTCATAAAAAAAAAACAGTTTGACGTGATCCAAATTTAAAAATATTCAAATCGAAAAAAAAAATTCGTTTTCGTCATTTTTGAATTCAATTTTTCCCTAAAGCGTATCAGCGCTCAAACGTTGGGAATTCCCATACGAAAATTCTTCTTTGACCACAAACTTCGTTCAATTAATTAAAGTATTTAAAACGAACGACAATTTCACCATTTATAATTGAATACAATCCAATGAAAATTTTACTGTTTAAGCTTGAGAAAATCCAGTGAAAGTTTTCTAAAATTCTTCATTCATTGAGCTGTGAATTTTCTTTTCATTATTTATAATATCATAGCGCATACTTGAAATACCGAACACTAACTGAACTAAGATTTATATAAGTCATGCTATTGAAAAATTCAATGATCAAATCAAGGTTTTTGGAAAAATTGCTTTGCTCTTCATAAGTTTCAAAGAGAGTAACGACGAACTAATGACAAGTTTTTTGAATTATTAAAACCTCATTTTTTTTCTACAAGTAATTGTACTTGTAATTTTTTTTAATTGCAATAAAATTGACATTAGTTATCATTATTATAGCGATGGTGGTGATCATCAAATTTAATGTTAAAAATTTAATGTGAAAAAGCAAAATTTTCAAATTATAAAAAAATGTTATTTTGAAAAAAACCATTAAAAAGTTTTATCAGTCTTTAAGCTATTTGTTGTGTTTTATGTTTTTTTGAAATACTTAAAAATGAAATCATACATAATTCTAGATAACATATAGGTTGTAAAATATGATAAATTTTTAAGGAGTTCAGTAAAAGCATTTATCGTAATTTGGAGTAAAATTAAAATTTTGAGTCATCCTCGTAAAAATTTCACAAACGAAACATAATAGGATTAATAAATGTGAAAAATGAAATTATCATAAATAGAAAAGCTGTAAAAGTGTAAATACAGTGAAGAAATTTATTGACTTAATACTAGGATTTACTAAAAGAAAATTTATACGTACGTTACGATCATTTTAAAAAAACAGTTGGTTTATACATTGTCTGGTTTTTATATAAAATTTCCAGTATATTATGGTATTATGTACAATAACCATTATTATAATTTTTTTTTTATATAAGTAATACCTGGGTATTAAGTAAATAATATTTAATTTCAAAAAAATCCAGTTGAAGAAATGACAAATAAATTTAATTCCCAAAAATTAGGTTCTTATTTATTTTATTATCTTGAAACTAAAAAATGTTATCATAAAGATAACATTTTAAGTAGTTAAAAGTATTATCAAACTTTAACATCTGAAGAAGTAAAAAAGATAATATTTTCACGGGCTTAAAAAGTTATCATAAAGATAACATTTACACATCTAATATGGATTATCCCAAATATATTATTTCAAACAGTCAAAAGAGTTATGTCTAAGATAACTTATATAACTGCCAAAAAAGTTATTCCAACATTTTAATAATTACAAGCTTCTCCTTAAGAAACTGCTTTGTTTATTTTTATTCGTTTATAAAAAAAAAGCTTCTAAAAAAATTAATTTACTTTGGCCACTTTTCAAATCGCTGTATCACTTGAATCAGTTGCATTTATTGATTGAATTTTTTACAATGAACGAATCAGTGCTGCATCGTCTTTATATAGGCAAACCATGTGTTCTCAAATATCCCAGAAACTTCAATCGTCAAACCTTCTATAAACAATCTAAAAATCCTTGACTGTCAATAATGGTAGATTCAAATGTCTATTGTCACAAAATTTCCACTGAACAATTTGTTCCATTCATTTTCATCGCTGTTCGTTGTCTCTGTTTTTGTTTTTTATATTTTTTATATAAAACCTGCATTTTCCATACCTTAAAAGTTGTTACAAGGGTGTCATATTTTATATATTTAAAAAAAAGTTATCTTAAAGATAACATATTTCATAGCTAAACAAGTCACCATGAAGATAAGATTTTTGACCTTTAGAAAAGGCTATCTTAAAAATATCATTTCAAACAGTAAAAAGTTATACCTAAGATAATATATTAGAGCTAAAAATTCTATCTTTCTTAAGGTAGAAAAAGTAATCTTTAAGATAACATTTTAATAACTAAAAAAGGATCATCAAGATAATTTATTTTACACCCAAAAATTGTATAAAAACATAACATATTTCACAGCTTAAAAAGTTCTCATAAAGATAGCATATATATTCTGTGAATATAAGTGATTCAAGAAGATAATATAGTGATATGAGTGATTTGAAAAGTGATTTTAGTGATAAATTAGTATTCATCAACAATTTAAAATAAATAAAAACATTTTGATTAATTAAACGTTTTGTAAAATTTCCATCGAATTAAATAACCATTATCGATAAACTCAAAACGGGTTTGAGAAATCACGTTGCAATATTGTAATGTAAAAATTCATCATAAAGATTATATATTTCAGAGTTTAAATGTTATCATTTTTGGTGATCTCGGAAGACGAGGAGAGGTCTTTATTCGCCTGAGAACAGGACATGCCAGGCTCACACACAGCTTTCTATTAACAAGAACACCGAGGTCTCAATGTCCATCCTGTGGTGAGCCTCTGACCGCTGAGCGACTTCTGACGGGGGGTGTGGCTCGGCCCAACATCTGCCGATGCTTCCAATGGATCTTAATCCGGAGAGTCCGGGTTTTCTGGAGTGTTGGCGAGTCATAAGAACGTCAACCGTCTACAATTCTATATAGGCTTTTTACTAACCAGGTCGCGATCGCGACGTAGCCTTAGCAGCATAAAATTCTTATATTGCTTCTCACACATGAATGAAATGATGCAATTTTTCGTATAACGTTAAGAGTTTAAGTTTGCATACGTTAATAGATTTACTCTGGAAAAATGTATGGTTCTTCCAGGATAGCTATAAATATAAGTATTCGTTTGATGATTCGGTAATACTAGCCAAAAGTTTTAGTTCAAAGATTGCACATTCAAGTGGAGCCTATTTAAGGGCAGGACGGGGTTATTCTAGTCTAGAGACTCGATGTTGATGTGATTTTATGAGCAAAACAAAAAATAAACGGTTTACATTTTTACCACATTTTTAATTGATATTTAAAGAGTATAAAACTGTATAAAAGTTGAAAAAAATATTCAAAGTTGAAGTCGGTAGAGAATTTTTTTTAAAATAGCAAAAAAAAAAGCAAAAACCCCGTGGAAACAATTTCGACAATATTAAGAAAGACTGTATCAAATTTCAAGTAAATCGGTACATTAGAACTTTAGGTTCACAGTCTAAGGAACGAGGAAGAGATTTTAAGGATGGAGAGTGTCGCCATTTTGTGAGTTTGGGGTTGCACATGCTCTATAAACTGTCCCAGTCGTGGGGGGCCAAGACAATCAACCAGCCAATGGGGAGCGACGTGGTTGTAGGATAGGAAAGACTATGCGGAGTTTTTATAACTCTCAGACCCCCGTAGCGCGAAGGGTTTGACCAAAAGAGTTACTCGATGTATGAGAGAGAGGACAATCTTTCTGGAAGTTTCTACTCGTAATTCATTATGGATAGGAAAAGAACAACAGAATAGAAATTTCTGGTAAACGAATAATAGAGTAGAATGTTCTCGAAGATGACCAAAACGATACCAAAAAAGGTTTGTTTGAACGAAGAGTCAATCTTAAATAAATCGTCGACGTAGTGATACATAAATCGTGAATTGTGAGTGTTAAATAAATAGTGAATCATTGGTGTTAAATAAAACAGTAAACATTGTATTAAGCAAAGTGTAAACAGTGCAGTGTATATAGTGATATATAAACAGTGAAGGACAATTAGTGATTGTGACTATTGTAACAGTGAACTTAAAAATTGTTAAAGTTTAAATAAAATTGTCGTTATTGAAACACAAATCCAAGAACCCGTAAAAACGTTGCAATATCATGCCCACCGTATCAAATCAAGTAGTTTCGAGAAAAGCGCGTTCAAAATTTCGGGTAAATTTACGAGCAGTGGCCATATAATTATAGTTAATGCTAAAATTTTTGAAGTTATACTTCTTAAGGCGCGTTATGAAAAAATGATGAGAGTTAAATTTTAAAATGCGCGCGCATCTTGAGACAAAAATTAACAAAATAAAGTTAGGCGCAAAACCACTGGGTTTCCTGGCGCGCGAAATTTGAATTTTTGTTGTATTTATTTTCTAATTTATTTAGTTTTATATTTAAATTAAATATAATTATATATACAAATGACACATATTATTAATAAATAAGTTATTACTTTCCTCAAATTTTGCAGTAGCTGTTATAGTTACTATTTGAAGTTTAATGATGAAAATGACGTCTGCATCGCGGCATGGTTTCAGAAGCATTAGTAGCGTTCTATTTTATCATCACAAATTAACAAGATGAAGTTGCCCGCAAAACGGCTCGGTATTTTTAACTAGGCGCGCGTAATTTGAATTTTTGTTGTATTTATTTATTTATTTATTAATTTTTATATTTAAATTAAAAATAATTATATATACAAATGACACATATTATTAATAAATAAGTTATTAATTTTCTCAAATTTTGCAGTAGCTGTTATACTATTTGAAATTTAATGATGAAAATGACGTCTGCATTCCATGCATATTTCTAGTTATCACGAAATCTGGGATTCTGAAATGATTCAACCATCTGAGAATAATAATTTAGTAACACAAGATATGAAGAAGATTAAGACATTTACTTTGACAAGTAGCTACTTACTTTATTTCGCAATTTCTATGAAGCTTTGTTTTCATGACATGTATGAATTGTTAACCAGAAAAATGATCCTGACTAATTTTATAAACGTCTTGCAGCTTTCTTTGGATAATATTTATTGATACAAATTAAAATATTATCCTCTTAATTTTATTTTTAATAATTATATCTTTAAATATATATATTACTATTATTAACTATTAAATTACAGTTTTTTAAAATTGATTATTTGAATAAAATTAATAAAAACTAATTTTTAATGATACCAAAGAAGTATAACTTCTTACGCGCGTACATAAGTACACGCAACCACTTTTTTTTTCATTGGCGAATCCTGTTCAAAAAATATTTAAAATTTTGAAAAATCCTCGTAAAGATTTAAGCATTGAAATTATGAAAGAAAAAAAAATCGATCATATCAAATTTCTAGGCTAGTTCCCCTTAAAAAAAAATATTTAATACAAGTTGTTTGTTTGTCCAAGACAAGTGCGAGACTTGCAGTAATTCATTATTTTGTGGAGCTAAATCCTGAGGCTTCAAGGCTCAAAAAAAATAAAAAAATGAAAACGATCAATACTTGATAGATTTTCTTTTTACAACCGCTTAATAAATATCTCAATAAGCTCATAAATATTAGAATGCAAACAAAATAAGCTTTTAATTCCTCATATATTTGGCCTAATTAAAGTTTTCTGTGAATAACAGCTCGCCACAAAACAATTTTCCAGACAAAACACCACACGCATGTTTCAAGTCTCATTCTAATTTTCATTATAATAAAACATTTATTCAAAATAGGGTCAAACAATTTTTCAAAATCCAAGGAAAAATTTAAATAAATTACAATATTTTCTTTGTAAATGAAGTCAGGACACGTTCCTGAGAATAAGATTTTCTCAACGATTTTCTATGTTCCTTATTCTTTATCTGAAGGACTATTTTTTTAAAGAAGTCGAAACCTTCATGGAAATCAATGAGGTGTGTAATATTTAAAAATTGTAAAAAAAAAACGAGGAAATATTTAAGTCTAATTCCTCTTGTTGCGACTAATTGGAATACGTTTTATAATTTTTTGTAAAAATTTTGAAAATTCATTACAGGTGTAAATTGTAAATGTTTTATAAAGGGGTGTTGATTATAAATGGAAAATCAATTTCTAATCATCGGATTTGCTATTCCGGACTTACTTCCGACTTATATGATATTCAAAGAAGGTTTTGTGTGAACTTGACAGAACGAATAAATTATGTTCTTATTTTTATAACGCGTTTCTTTTGACTAGGCATCAATGTAATGATAATCTTTCTAGACTAAAGGACGGCATTTTAATCAGATATAAATTAATTTTTCTTATCATTTCATTCATGTAAAAATAACAACAAACTTAATTTTAGGCATCATAATATGACAATAAATTTCTTTTAAAAATTTATTTTTGATCTAATTTTAATTTAAATGTGCTCAAACCAGTTTAAGTCAACTACTTGATAAAAATCTAATTTTAACAAAGTATTGCTTTTTAAAGATATTGTCGCCTTGGAATGCTTATTTCGTTTTCATAACACTTTTTTTTTAGGAAACATTAAAGTAAATATAGAAAATCAATCCTCAATAAATTATTCTCATGTTGTTTTAAAAAAGATCTCATCGATTATATTCCGTCTTCTAATTATAGATAATAATAAATCAATTAATTATTAAAGTTATTAATATGAAGATAAAATTTTGCAAAGGATTATAGAGCCATTATTATTAAGGCACCTTGTATTAGGTGTACAAATAAGTTTCGAGAAATTAACAAAAAAGGTCATCAGACATTGTTCTTTTGGACTACCACTTGTAGAATTCTAATCAATGGCTTACAGTCGACTATTAGATCTTCTCAAAAGATGAGGAAATTTTTCAATGGCTAAAGATGGAAAATATGGTCTTGGCTAATAATGAACAACATTTTGAATTAAAAATATTTCACCAATTATTTGAAAAAAATTCGTTTAAAATTATTAAAAACTTGCCTTTAAAACTCATTTGTACACCGAAAATTAAACTGGAATCTTACAGGTCCATCAGCTTGCTGTCATCCTTGTCGAAACTATTCGAAAAGTTGCTCCTTAAAAAACTTCAGTCTATCCTGGACGCTAATTATATCATACACAGCCATCAATTTGGGTTCAGGCGAGAATACTCCTCAATTTAACAGGTGCACAGAATCGCAGTTTGCTGTGTCTTCAGGTAAAAAATACTGAGGTCTTTTTAGATGTGAGCCAAGCGTTTGACAAGGTGAGACACGTAGGTCTGTTGTTCAAGATCAGATAGACACTCCCAGAGCCGTTTGTATACTATGACGAAGCCACCACAACGGAACGTCGGATAGGATCTAAAAGCCCCAGAGTAGCATCCTGTTTACAGTTTTCACGGTCGATGCCGCGATCAACGAGAAGATAACCCTCGCGATCTTCGCATATGATACCGCGTTACTTGCCGCCCACAACTGTCCCAGAATGGCATCCCAGAAGCTTCAGCTGTGGTTCTGCAAGTGGAGGATCACCACCAACGAGACCAAGTCTGTCCATGTGACAGTGTGACCACAAGGTGGGAAACCTGTCCTCCTGTCTCGCTAAATAGTTATGAAATACCCCAGGCTATGGAAGTCAGGTACCGCGGAATGTACCCGGACTGACGCCTAACCTGGTCAAAACACATCCCCCACAAACGCAACCAACTGAGCATTACCATCCGAAAACTCTGGTGACTTCTGTGAGGAAAGTCCCAACTGTCCCTGGACAGAAAATAATCTATATAGAAGTCCATACTTAAGTCCAACTGGACATATGAGCTACAGCTGAGGGGAGCCGCCAGTAATTCCAATGTGAACAAGATTCAGTGCTTCCAGTCAAAAACTCGGAGGACTTCCTCCGCTTGATACAGTTGATACAGATCAAGTGGTACTGGGTTCAATCCCCCTTGAATCCCTAGGTGAATAATCCCTAGAACTTATGATCTAAAATAAAATTGACTAACAGAAATGTACTGTATTTAGACAGTCGTGATATGACCTTAGATGTTAAAGCGACCTAAAACACCTAAAAAAGTTCCAGAGGGACCTCAAAGGGGCTACAGTGAGGAGTGAGATAGCCAAATTCAGTCAAAAATACCTGCAGAGACTGAACGAAGATCCATGATCCCAACTATCTGGCTGTCAACGTCCTGAGCCACCATCGAACCGCGTCTCATTTTTGGAGTTACCATTCAGAAAACCCCTAACACTTTAACTTACTTTTACCCCTTACCCCTTTTAGGGGCTGCGGTCTTCCCCATCTATTTGTTCATTCATCATATTCGCTTAATGTCCAGAGATAGATTGCGAATTCATAAAGCGGAGAAAAAAAATACCATATGAATGGTGGCTTTTTAAACGAAGAATACTTATTAATGATTCTTCAAAGTTTTGGAACTGAAACAATAATTTCAAAAATTACTACAAAATACAAACTTCCAAATTCGTCTTCGTAAGGCTTTTGGTATAGATTTAGATCATCTCAAGGATAAAAAATTGATTATAATGAAGTGTTATTTCATTCTATGTATTAGAATTTCATTAAAATTATTTCAGTAAATCAAATAAACTTCAGAAAGTGAAGTTTTTGGTCTTTGATTTACTTGGAAAATTTCTTTTTATTTTTGTGTATATTACTTTAGGTATCTGCATGTTTTTCAAAAACTCCAAAAGTTTTCATTTGATTTTCTAACACGATAAAATTTTGTTTTGAAAAATTATTTTTTGCTTAATCATTCAATCTTTTGTTCGCATCATAAAAAACGTAATTGGTACAATTTATTTAACAAGACCCAAATCGAAACAAAAAATGCCTTAGATAATAATGAGGAAAACTTAGTAAAAATGATAACTGAATTATTTAATGTTAAAAATGACAAGAAATAGTTTTAATACTTGTCAATAGGACAATTTATAAATGTATAAATATGATAAGGTGTGGTGTCGCTGATTAATTAATTTACTTGTGATAATCTTGAGCTATTACGCTATAAAACATGGCTATTGAGAATCTGAAAATAGACCACTCAAATATGTGGGTTACTGTCTTTTTAAACACTATTGTAAAATTTCAAAAACGACTGATCAATATTATTTACTCGTCATATTTTTTAAATGGGCTAATTTGTGTCTCAAGTACAAGAAAAACATTGTAAACCAGACACGAAGATCAATATGAGCAAAAATAAAAGAACAAAAATTTTCTTCGCATAAAACCTGATTCACACTAAAAAAAAAAGGTTGCGTGTACTTATGTACGCGCGTGAGAAGTTATACTTCTTTGGTATCATTAAAAATTAGTTTTTATTAATTTTATTCAAATAATCAATTTTAAAAAACTGTAATTTAATATTTAATAATAATAATATATATATTTAAAGATATAATTATTAAAAATAAAATGAAGAGAATAAAATTTTAATTTATATAAATAAATAATATCCAAATAAAGCTGCAAGACGTTTATAAAATTTGTCAGGATCATTTTTCTGGTTTACAATTCATGCATGTCATGAAAACGAAGCTCCATAGAAATTGCGAAATAAAGTAAGTAGCTACTTGTCAAAGTAAATGTCTTAATCTTAATCATATCTTGTGTTACTAAATTATTATTCTAAGGTTGTTGAATCATTTCAGAATCCCAGATTTCGTGATAACTAAGAATATGCATGTAATGCAGACGTCATTTTCATCATTAAATTTCAAAACGTATAACAGCTACTGCAAAATTCGAGAAAAGTAATAACTTATTTATTATATGTGTCATTTGTATATAATTATATTGTATACCCGTAAGAATAAATGACCAAAGCATACAGTTCGACTTAAGTGATCCCGATTAGGAGTTTGACTTAGAGAGTTGAAGCCTTTGAGAGTTCGATTCATAGAGGTGAAAATACAGAGGGTTACATAGGGATGATTTAAAAAAAATTAACTTATTCACGAGTGTAACTCATAGGGAGTTTAAAGAATATTTCAGACGTAAATTAAGTAAATTAAAAAGTAAGCTTTCTAGGCAGGTAAAAATACGAAGATATTTATTGCTCTGAAAAATTTACAATTTCTGAGGGATTGCTATTATCTTTTTAAACCACCATATCTACAATGTTTTTTTTTACATTTTGCTACGATGGTTTCTATTAATCAATCAGTTAAATTTAGCTTTATGCAGCGAAGCGGGCGGGTGTCAGCTAGTTAAATATAAAATTTAAAAAAAAAACTTTTTACAGTTACTAGAATGAATATAACATATTAAAAAAAATTTCTATTTCCCATTTATAGAAAAGGGTTGAAGGTAAAATTTTAATAGAAATTTATAAATTAACTTTTTTCCATACTTCTTTAATGTAAGTATGAAATGTCACGTATCAACCCCTAAATGTAACGTCCCAATGATACCATTGTTCTAATTCCGTCATATATTGGTGAAAATGTTTCTTTTGCTTTCCTGAATCCGAACTAAAATAGTGGATCATATCTTAAAGCAGCGGTCGGGGAACCGGGGTAAATTACCCCGAACGGGGTAAAAATGAAGTTTTTGGGGGTAATAAGGAAATTTCTTGCCATGGCTATTTTATTAGCGTGTTCGTATGGCCGAAGACTTTATTCGAATTATTCTTACATCAAAAAGTCCCAATTTTTTAACTCTCCAAAATCTAACGAAGGAAAGTTTTCAATTACTTAATTTGTGTTTGTTCCAATATTAAAATTTTATTTTATGTATTTCATACTTAGGTACTGCTTTTATACAACTTTTTTTCGTGTCAATTAATTCAATTAATAAAGTGTACAGGCCCTTAGGGTAAAAGTATGGTAAATTTGCCGGGTGAATTTGAGGGTTTGTAGGTATTAATGAAATAAAAAGAACCTGAAAGTTTCAGATCCCTAACACATTTAAGAAAAAGCAAAATTTGTAAAGATGTAAAGATCGTTTTTAAAATAAGGGGGTAATGTCGACTTATGAAAAATTAATTGGGGTAATGGTAAAAAAAAGTTGCCCGACCACTCTCTAAAAGGATATTATGCAATCTATTTGTATATGTAATTATCAAGAACAGTTGTAATAAAAATTCAATTCTTTGCTTTAATAATCTTTTCGGGAATTGGAACCTTGTAATAAAATTCACAAAACGTTTAATTTATTACGAAGGCAAATTTTTCTGTCTCGATTTAATACATTTTCATCAAAAATGTTTAATTTAGCTAAAAAGTAATAATAATAATAATAGTAATAATAAATATAATAATATAATATTAGTGGTTTTTCTCTAATATAGGTACCCATCACTTAATTATTAAACCATAGTTGTTCTTTATTCGGTCATTTTAAAACTTTAATTTTCCATTTACCATTGTAAAAAGATTAAAAGCAAACTTTATTTATAACAAATAACGATGGTAATTATTGATTTATATACAAAAATCAGAAGCTATGAAAATGTAAACTCTAAAAGGTACAACAGATAGATTTGTTCGGTGCACCTCTCACTTTCAAATAATTAAAATTAGCACCTTCATGCAAATACGTGAATACATAAAAACTAAAATATCATATTTCCTCGTTATATATTCAATCTGCACTTGATTTTTACAGGTATCATTCAAATCACAAGAAAATAATTAATCAATACGTAAATTGCAAAGAATGCATTTGTGGTGCAAATGCGTAATATACACGCACAGACAAATGGACTATTGGACTCAGAAATCAAAGAATTTCACTAATTATTCTTTAATATTATTAACACAAATATTTGACTCATTGTGTATTTATACTTTAATAGGTAATAATGAATCAAAAATTAATTACGTAATTTAACACAAGCCTATTGATGTTATGTCATTAAATCTTTACAAGAAATCTATAATATAAAATGATATAAAAAATGAGATGTGAAATATACAAAGAATTTCAATGAAATAGATTAAAATATGCAGGTAGAATTAAACAGTTAATATTTTCTAACAAATTTGCCTTTTAATTAAGGTGGTAAACTTTTTATTAATGAATCATATCATATCAAAATTTTCTTCAAAACAATTATATTAGCAAACCCTCAAATTATTAATCGTCGAATATTTATTAAAAAACAAACAAAGTGATTTTTGGTTCAGTAACATTTTAATAAGCTATCAGATATTTACAAGACGATGGAGTAATAAATTCAAAAATACTTACATATACTTACTTAAATATCTACATCCATAGTGCCTATTATAAATATTTATGGCATAATTTCCTTTGACATTCAAATAATATTTTTGGTTTTTCTATATAACATTTAAATTGTCTACGTTGTCTTCACCTTATTTTTAATCTAATAATAAGATAATGCCAGTGTGACTCATTTTGGTTTGTTCATGAAAATATCGCGTAAATATATTTGATTGATGAGATAAAATTGATTTCTCATTAATTATATCGAACAATAACACTACTAGTAAATATAGTTTATAGGATTGTGCTCTTCATTATCTAGATATTTTGATATCTAGGTGTCAACTAGAGAAATCAATCAAGTTGTGTAGTTCAAATAGTTCAATAGGATAAAATAAGACCTCAGGAAGTATGAAAAAAAAAATGTTGTTGCAAACATTTACTTGTGATTCTTTAAAATATGCATGTACGAGTACCATGCTTATATTGACTTCTATTAGCTTTAATTTTATTTGCAATCTTTATACACATTCATACAATGAGCAAATGGGTTATAATAATCAAATTAAAAACCTTTAAATTAAAGGTCTAGAGACCTTGGTAAAAGCCACCAGCCAGCACTGGAACTATCTATGAAATTGGGAGGTAGGCTTTTGGCCATTGTCGCTGGGGAACAACGTGGGGATTTTTTTGGGTGATGGACAGAGGAAAGAATTTGAACTTCTGAATTAAAATGGGAAAATAATTTGTCATGGAATTTAATGAACCTAATGGAAATAAATTCGGAAATATGAGAAACGTTAAAATCTCTATGAATTACTTCATTTTTTTTAAAGTGAAACTTTTTGTACATTGTCTCAAAATTTTGGCCTGTCTTTAGCATGTCGCGTGTTACATTTTCGACAGAGAATCGGCAAGTGTTCGGAAGAGCTCGGCAAGCCAAAATGGCGGCTTTCATTTGTACAATACAATTACAAACAATTATATACATTGTTAGCTATATACCATGTCGTTTTACCAGGGTTACTGCGCGAGTTATTGCTGAATGTATATTTTCCTCTCCATCACAACGCAACATTTTAGTATATTATAAGTTATCGTTAATTGTCAATCATATTTGGTATTTGTGTGTTTTGATCAGTGTATTGATATAAATGTTGTTGTTGACTTAGCATGATAGACAAAGATACAGCTAGTGAGAATAAATTTAATTTAATTCTTATGGTGAATTTATTAAAATTATTAAAACTTTCTGCTGGTGCATATACTTACGAGTGTGTATGTCGGAGCAGGTTGTTTAGTATGATGTTTGTGTTAATGTGTAGTTCTTTCCGATCCTTTCACATTTTCTTCGTCACAACAAACTTTATTTAACAATGACTGAACATGATATTCTTGAAGTAACTTTACAATAGATAACAACAGGCAGATGATCGATTTAACAATAATCGACAATTTCAATAATGAAAATAACATTCGAATACTAACATCAATAATGGAAATTCAAAATTAGTTGCAAGTAGTAGAAAAATTGTGCCGAAGGCGTAACAAATGGAGTTAGATGCAAAACCTAGAAAATCAATTATATCGTTTATTTTCATACCCTAAATCTAATAATTTTTCGAGAATTTTCAGTTACCTAATTAAATGCCTACAATCCGAAAAAAAGTTTCACTTGCATCGTGGTTTCGTAAAACCACACAATAGTTTTTTTTTTGTTCTTCTTTGTTATCACTAGTTCAGCGAACTTCAAAAGTCGAACACTGAAATTATTGGATGTGTTGGATATTAGAGGGTTTAGTGGACCCCCACAATTCTATTCCATATATCAAAATAGGTCTGATATGAGATTTATAAAAAGTTAATTTAGTTGGTACAGGTTGGTATGGGAGATTGTGGCCCTAAAAGTCTTCTTAAGAGTCCAAAGCGTCTGTTAAGGTCTTGTCGTTTCAGTCTTATATGTGAGGTTCCACGTAAGTCGACTATCCAGGCAAAACTCGAGATAGCGAACCTCCATGAAGGTCGTTAGTGGTTCGTTGTTGTACGTTATCAATGGGCGTTGTTGTCTGTTTGGAGTAAATGTTACATTGACGCATTTACTTTTGTTTATTTTTACTTTCCATTTCTGGCACCAATTGGCTATAACATGGGTCGAGATCCTGCGGCCCACGAGGCCTCTTGGTGCGACTCCTAAGATATTCGCCAATTCTAATTTCCAAGTACATTTCTCCATGTTGACCAGTGTCAATTCGCGTGAAGTTCCCTGAATTGTGGAATTCCGAAGTTAAAATGGCAGGTATTACCGTATTGTACCTGATACCATATGAGGTTTATTTTTGGGGTAGAATTAACAGTGAATTTTCATTAGTAGTTCATACGTCGAATTTTTAATGTCGGAATGCATGACCCACAAGGGGGTCCCAGGGGTGTAACAAGGGGAGGGGGTTCCAATCAGCATTTTCTGAAATGCTTACCATTAGATCTGCCACTGTCCAAGTGCGGCCCGCACTAAACCCCACGTAAAATATTTGGCCCTTTTACAACCAAAGATTGCCGACCCTTGGACAATAAAGTCAATGTGTTGCTGTATTTTATTTATGGTTTAAAACGGGTTTGAGTCGGAGGTAAGATTTGCAGTATCATCTGCGTAGAAATTATCATTGTGCGAGGATGGGTTGGGATGTCAAATGTGTACCTCTATGGTATAAAGTATGGGGCCCAGTATGCGTATTCCAGCTAGGATAGGTTTAAGGGGAGAAAATTCAGATTTGCAACTCACTTTGAAAGATCGGTCGGAAAGATATAATTTGAGTATAAGGAAACATTGGGATAGTAGAAACGTCTTATATCAGCTTATATAGAAGTCCTGGATATCATACCTTGTCAAACGCCTGTGTGACATCCAGAAAAGCTCCTTGTTTTTTTTTTCAAGGGCCGCAAGGATTTTATCTACTATCCTAAACGACTATTGAGTAGGGGAGTGAGGTGGTCTGAAACCCAATTTGAGAGGAAGGGATAATATTGTGATTTTCGAGTAAGGGAGCGATTCTTTTTAAGATAAGTTTTTCGGGGATTTTGGAAATAAAAAAGGAAGCCAACTTATTTGAAAAACTAATATTACCCCACTTTCTCCATCAAACAATAGAGCAAATCCCAAACGAGCAATATGGATTTAGGCAACAGCATTCTTGCCCACACCAACTCTATAGGTTTGGCTCACAAAGGCAATTATGGAGGCTTACGAGGAGAAGAAGGTCTGCTTAGGTCTTTTCCTGGATACAGAAAAAGCTTTTGACAAATTATGGCATACAGGACTGCTTTGTAAACTAAAGCCATTGCTAACAGACACCAACTCCAGAATCGTACAGTCATACCTAGCTGGGCGCACTTTCAGTGTAAGAATTGAAAACACCTACTCCCCTTACAAGGAAATGCGATCAGGAGTGCCACAGGGAAGCGTACTCGGGCCTTTTCTGTACACAATTTATACGCACGACTTCCCCAAAACAAATTCAACAATATTGGCGCAATACGCTGATGATGTCGCCATATTGTGCAAGGGGGACTGCGTTGAAGTAGCAGAAAAAATTCAAGAGCATACAGCATTGGTCGACGAGCGGTGTTAAAAAATTCGAGAATCCGTCTAAATCCCGAGAAATCCAAGGTAATAATGTTCACCCTTAAAACAAAAATAAACCATTTCCGAATAACTCTGGACAGAAAAACTGTACCCAGGGTGGACACGATTAAATACTTGGGTCTAACCATGGACTCCAGACTCAACTGGAACGCACATATCACGGGCCTCACAGCTCGACTACGTACTCGACTTAAGCAACTTAAATGCATCTGAAGCGACTCTTATATCTTCAAGTTGTGAGACCTGTTTGGATGTATGGATGTGAGCTTTGGGGTACAGCATCCAAAAGACAAATAAATCGAGTACAGGTGACTCAGAATAGGACTTTGAAGCTCGTGACAAATGCTCCGTGGTACGTTACAGGTGCCACTTTGCACCACGACTTAGAAATGCCAGAAGTGGAGGCTGTTATCCAAGGCAACTATTGTAAGCTAAGCGAAACATTTGCATCTCACCCTAACCCAACTGTACGGGAAAACCTAAATAATCTGCCTCCATCCAGGAATCAAAGAAGGCTCAAGAGAAAGAGGCATGTTGATTTAGTGGAGGATTTATCTCCACAGTAATAATAAAAGTAAAAGAATGGTTTTTAAAGACCATCAAAGGATGGTGACCTTATTCACGTGACAGGTTAATCTGACTCTGGTCAGCTTCTGCACTGTGTCTGCCCAACCATAATGCCGACTAGGCAAAAAGTTATAACAAGGAGTAAAAAAAAAACTTATTGGCCTATAGTATGATGGATCTGTAGCAGGCTTATTGGGTTTTGGGATAAGGATAACAATGGAGTGTTTTAATTGTGAAGGGAAATGTGTGGTACGAAGAGTTTTTCCGGGGTTCCTTTCCGGGGAAGATTGTGAAGAATTATGGCTGATATAAGATCATAACCAGGAGCTTTTTCTAAGGAAGATTTAGGGGAAAGTTGGGTATTTGAGAACAGCGGCTAATTAAAAACAGTTAAATTTTAATTATTTCTGTATTTAAAAAAAATTTTATTAGTGTTCGAATTGACAAGTGTGTGCTTTATCGTTCCTGACAGAAAAAAATATTTAAATTGGCGTTCGCATACTGTCACGGTAAGTAAATAATTAAAATTTGATCTTTTGTTACAATTTTTGCCGTATGTAAAAATCTTTAAAAAAATTATTTCTTGACCTTTAGTGCGTATTTTTTTGTTATTATCTTTCATTTACAATTCATTTATTAGTTTTATGTGGCTATTTAGGTTAAATGAAGAAAATATTTTAAGTATCGAGCATTTTAATATGAATTGCCTAAATCGGGTAATTTGGAACGATTTTCGCGGGGTAAATGTGGACGTTTCTTATTAATATGTAAGAAATTAATTATTTTACAATTTTTTCGAAGAATTTTCTTATTTTAAACTCTGATGCAACGTTTCGTTTTGTTGACTTGTTGTTGTTGTTGTTGTTTTGTTTGATCAATTTGTTTGGATCAATTTTATTTTGTGCTGTTGTTTCCAATAATTATGATTGTTCTACGGAAAAAAAAAATTCTCTCTTTAGATGCCCAGAAATTACACAAGAAAAACAACACCGCGGTACACAATTGAAAATCTTCAACGCGCGAGACAAGATGTGAGATGTCGACGACTTTCTTTAAGCAAAGCAGCAACCAAATACGGAGTACCAAAATCAACATTATTTCGACAAGTGCATCTAGAAGAATTTAAGAAACCGAAAAAAGGACGACACCCTGTCTTCAATCATAGTCACGAAAATCAATTGGAAAAATACATCCTCGATTGTTGCGAGTCTTTTTACGGCATCACACCTAGATCACTACGAAAGATTGCCTTTACATTTGCTGAAGCCAACAAATTGAGCCATAAATTTAACCAAGAATCTCAGATGGCTGGTAAAGACTGGTACTATTCATTCATGTCTCGACATCCCTCCATCAGTCTACGAACTCCAGAAGCAACGTCACTTAACCGAATTCAAGCGTGCAATGCCACCGAAATTAAACTGTTTTTCAATCAACTAGAAGCCCTCCAACGCAAATACAATTTTCCTAGTCACCGTATATTCAACATTGATGAAACCGGTATCAACACTGTTCAACGTAATTTGAAAATATTGGCGCCGAAAGGTTTGAAGCAAGTTGGAAAAGCGACAAGCGCTGAGCGCGATATCACCACTACCGTTGTTTGTGCGATAAGTGCAAACGGTATATATGTACCTCCAATGTTTATCTTCAAAAAAAGGCGTATGTGTGACCTGTTGCTGAATGGCGTTAATAACGATATGATTGGCACGGTTTCTGATTCTGGTTGGATAAATGAGTCCATATTCGTTCAATACCTACAGCACTTCATTAATTTTGTTAAACCTACCGAGGACGAGCCAGTATTGATAATACTAGATAATCATGAAAGTCACATTAGCTTGGGGGCATAGCGGAGCTTTTTCGAGAACACAACCTTCATGTTCTTTCCTTACCGCCTCATGTATCACATAAAATGCAACCTCTGGACTTAACTTTTTTCAGTGCACTGAAATGTGCATACAATCGACAGTGTGAGCTCTACATGGTTAACAATCCTGGCAAACGGATCACCCAATACAAAGTGGCCGAGCTGTTTACTAATGCGTACAACAAGACAGCCAACATAAGCAAAGCGATCAATGGTTTTAGAGTGGCTGGAATTCATCCCATCGATACGGACAAGTTTAACGAATGCTTCGCAAATATGCCTTTTATTGATAAATTCAACACTGCTGACAGTCATGACAGTCCACATACTACTTCCGTTCGTGATACTACTACTACTACTACTACTACAGCTGAGAAAACAATTCCTGTGGACGATCAACCGACAACATCACACAACCATAATCATGAACATTAAACCGATTTAACCATACACTCTTTTCTTGCTCCGTTAACTCCTGTGCTCCTCTCTGACATAGCCAACGTGCCGATCATTTCTAAAATAGAAACTTCACAACGAAGAAAAAGAAAACATTCTCAAATTTTATCCAGCACTCCCATAAAACATCAATTAGAGGAAAAACAAAAACGGCAAACTGCAAAGAAAAGTAAAAATATTCAACAACGAAGAAGTACAACGAACCCACCATCAGTCAACAATACAGCGGTCGTTAGAAATTTGAAAACGGTGTTCGAGGAAAGTGACGGCGTGGACTATTATTGCATATTCTGCACGGAAAAATATGAATCGCCCCCTAAAGAAGACTGGATTATGTGTACCAAATGTAAGAAATGGGCCCATGATGCATGTACGAACGGTCAATACATGTGTTATAATTACGTCTGTGATTTGTGTGAAACATAGTTAATCATTAAATTTTATATTATATATATTATCATTACCCAATGCAGTTTCTATTTCCCCCGTGGATTGAGTTTAATTACCCCACACACTACCGGAAAAATAGAAATGGCAATAGTTTTTATATTCTATATTTTTGTTATTCTAATGTTAATTTAAAAAAGTTTTGTGATCAAATTATTAAAGTAGATAAGTTAAAGTTTATGTTATAGCAAAAGTTTACTAAAATTGTTATTTTATATTATTAATTAGGATAATTTAAAGTTTATTGTTCTCAAATACCCCACTTTCCCCTATTAATGTAAAATTGTATTTTAGAGGGGCAATAGGCTTTGATCGAATTTTAAGTTTAAGTTTCTTTCGAAGTTGTGACGTCAGAAGTTGCAGTAAGCTCTACAATATTTGGGGATTGTAATATAAGTAGGTAGATTGTATAATAGGGAGGTAAAGAATTGATGTTAGTGACAAGTAAACCAAGACCAAGACTGTCCTAGTTTTGGTATTGGTTTTTATAATATAAAAATGGTCTTAGTCTGGTTTGCATGTGACTTAGTTTTGTATTTTCACATTTCCAAGACCAAAATCAATTTTACTCATTACTAGTTAGTAACTAATAAAAGCATGAGAACATTTTTGGAAAATTTTCAATTTTACCTCACAATCAGGTGAAGGATCAATCAATCAATTGCATTCGGGAAAATAAAATCTCCACCCAGTGTACATATAGCAATCAAATAATTAACTCATTCATAAATCGTGCAAAACGTACGCTTTTCTCAAAACTTACCTACGACAATTAATCATATTGTTAAATACTGACCGACTCACTTAAAATTTCTACGAACCTTGGTACTATTAATCGCATATTTCCGTTTCGCAATGTTTACTTTCATGAAAATGATATAGATATTGATGAAATATTCACAGAATTGTAACGAAAGGTGAGTCTGCTTATTTTTTTAGTTACAAATATATATGTACTTACCTGTGACATGTAATTCGTATCGATTAGTCGAAAAATTTCCTCTCTTTAAATTTTCCCATTTGGTTTCGTTGTAAAATTCAATGATTTTCTAAACACTAATCGAATTTCATTCGAATTTTGTTGATTTCAAAATTAGATGTTTTACAGAAAGAAATTATCATTTCAATCACGCACAAGAAATTATTTCCAGTGACCACGGCAATGACAAAGAGATATTCAGATTTGTTCCATAATGGATTTTCCGAGATTATTTATGCCTTGTTTTTTTTTTATATACTACATATTATAATAATACAATTTTGCTTATTTCTTTTTCTTCGTTGCCAATTCAATTATATTTAAATGCAAAACTTGTTCATTTTATTTCACCCACAAATATAAATCACTACGATTCAATAACACAACCATACCTATGCCAAGGTGCGTGGTCTAATTAATTCAGTCAGAAAATTATTTGTTAAAAGGAAATTAATTTTTAGTGATCACAAACCAACAAAGTTTCTTATCATAAACTCATAAAATAAATAAAATAAAATAATTTATGTATATATTTATATAGCAATAATCACTTATTCAATGTTAGTATTTTTACATGTTTAAGGTATTACAAAAGAAAAGATACACCGACCTTAGATCTTTGTTTTCTTTTTAAAAATGGACAAAAAAATTGCATTAATAAATGGTTTGTATGCTTTACTTGTAAAAAAAATAAGTGAAATTTTTTTTTTGCATTATATAATTAGTGGGGATCCATATTTAGATATCTCTTAAATTTATGGGGTTTTAATTTTATAATGATAGATTTCTGGTAATAAGATTCATAAAAAGTCAACCAAATAAAAGACACAAAAATCCAAAGAAGTATAGGCTTATATTGACTTAGGTTAACAGAAAGTGATAGCCTTATGCTGACCTTTAGATATCTTAGACAATCAGGTACAGAAATAATAAAATATGATGAAAATCTGAAAAAAAAAAAACGATAGAAACCTCAGTAGTAGCACACATAACTTAAAGTTTCAGGGATATATAACGTTGGGGAAATAAATGCACGTAAAAAGAAGGTAATCCGTGTATCTATGAGGTGCTCTAAGGCTAAACATTTTATTTATATACTAGTTGATACCCGCTCGCTTTGCTGAGAGTATCTAAATTTAATTGATTGATTAATAGATTCCCTACCTTCACAACCAATTTTAAAAATTCATCTATTTTGACAGACAAAGATGATAGATACTTCCAGACTTGAGATCCAAAGTAAGTTCATTAAAATCCTTAAAACTACCTTTTTAGGAAGAGATATTAGCTATCTCACACGTCTTATACGATTTTAAGTGCAAAAAGTTCCTTTAGACTTGAAAATTTTTCATTTTAAATATCATTTATAAGCGTTTAGCTATTTTAGTACAATTAATTCGTAGCTATCCTACAGGAACCGTGCCGTTTTTTAGGATAAATGGTATTCAATCTGTAAAGGTCTGAGGTATCTTTAACAAAAGTTCATTAAACTTAGTTTCGTTAAGTACATTTTAATTATTTAAAAATTTAGTATATTATTTTAATACGTTTATTTCTAATTAATATCTTCGAAAATGAACAATAAAGAAATTCAAATTTATAATAAAAAGTTCATTATTAATTTTATCGTGTATTAATTGAAATTCAGAATATTTATTTTCCAGTAAACTTTGTCAATTTTTTAATTTAAACTTTGTAGAGATTTCTTTCGTTACTGTTTAAAGTTGGTCAGGCCTTCTCGAGGAAAATGCGTTAAAATTCTATTTCACGAACTTTAACAAAACTTACCGAAATTACTACAAAAGTACACGGTTCCTGTAGGATTCAATTGTTATGCTATCCTATGTGGGGGACCAACCGTACTTTTTTAAGAGTACATGTACCTTGCATACTTAATTGGTGTAGAATTTTTCGAATTTTATGTCCTAAATAAGGACCAACATAACATTTTTATATTTATAAAAAAAATATAGCAATAAAACAGCCACACAGCTTTTTAAATCTGTGATATCTTCAAAGATATTCATTTTTATGGTATGCTGTAAAGGGCAATTTTTATCTACATGAAATTCACAACGTATTTTATGTATTTAATTGGATGCGGAATATTACGGTATTGTTTAAAATAGCTTAGTAAATAACCAATAATTTTTTGTAATATTTAAAAGATAAAAATGGTTCCTGTGGGTTATCCTTAGGAGATAGAGATACACCGTCGCGAACTTTTTTATCAATCTTTTTAAGATACACAATTTCGCCGCATATTAGTTTGATCTATCTCATAAGGTTTAGCCAGCGTTTGCAATGTAAGTGCTCAAAAATATGTTTGTTATGACATCACATTACAGAACTTTGAATTTTCCAACTTTTCTCTACTCTAATATGCATGTTTTATACCTGCAAACCTTCCTCTAGAATCATTCTGTCAATTTCTGAAAACTGCATTAAAATCCGTTTCATAGATTTAAAGATCTAAGGGAACAGACAACGGGAGCAACTTTGTTTTATACTATGTAAAGATCAACTAAGTGTTGAAATCAAAAAATTTTTGCAGATTTGCAGACGTTTTGATCAAAAAAAAAATGTTTTAATTAATTTATGTACTTAAAATAAGTATTCAAAAAAAAATAATAAGGCCTTGAAAGGCACAATGAGCTAGGTCTAAATTTGAATCTTAATCTTAAATTGTGCCTCTTTGAGCTTAAGAAAGTCTCTCATAGAAGTAACTTTCCTAGGTAAAAGAGGTAATTTTCCTTGTTAAATATCAAAAAAGATATACAGAAACTAGTACAGTAATAGCAAGTAAAATTCTTTCTTTACAGTCATTTCAATAAGTTTTAAAATGATTGAGCTTAAATATATTTAAATATTCACTTTTCAATAACTATGTAACCAACTGCGTCTAATTGTGAAAATCATACAGAAATCGAACTGAATCAATTTTTAAGCATTGTATTTTGTGAGTAAAAAATATGATCTGATTTATGAACAAAGCGATGATATTATCTTTTCTATTATCAGTTTTTACTAAAAATAAGTTTATCTCCATTAAAATATTTGGATATTCCCAGATAAAATGTTACACTAAATGCATTAGTAGTCAATAAATCTCATATCTATGTATACCTTCAAAGTTATAAGTTCTTTAAATACTTTACGTTTTATAAATTTTTATTTTACTTGCTATATTTTTGTATCAATCATTTGTATCTATTACTAATTTAAATAGTCCTTGAAAATGTGCGTAACAATATATTCTTGAGATTAATGCAATAACCTTCTCAGAACAAATTAAATTTTAAATCAGACTCTTTGTTTTTATTGTACCAGAAGAAAAAAATACATTAAAAAAATGTATTTCATTACGTAACAAAAACGCTAGAAATAAGGCAATTAAAGAAAATATTTGTTAATAGTTTTTTTTTCTTAGATTTGGTGTTTAAAATCAATTCCTCAAAGCATACGCAATGAGTAGGAAAATTATTTTGATATAGCTATAAAATGCTATACTGATGTATATTTTATGTAAATAAAGCTCTAAGTAATAAACATTATAAAAACTAACTGTTTGTAATTCTTTAAATAGATTATATTTATTGAATTAAATTTAATAAAATATTTTTTAGTTATGTAACGATCAACCCTGCAATTATTGATATTGTTTTAATTGGAATTTATTTATATTAATCTATTTTTTATTTATAAAACTGATAATTGCATACAAATAGAATGCACAAATGTTGAAGTAAAGGACGTTACTTAAACCTAACAAAGCTGCAAAGGTCTTTATTTGGTAATGACCATTACCTTTGTTATATTTTACTTGCATTAATAATATTTGATAGAAATTAAAAAAAATTATTTCTTTACTGTCTTATTATAAAGCACAATATGTCTAGAATATTCTCTCTAAGCTTTGGAGCTTTGTGGAGCTTCTTTCTTATACCAATAAAGTAAACTTCAAACGCATATTTCTAAAAAAAAATTTTACAAGCATTTATTTAACTTGCAATGTATATTTTTTTAACCTACACAATTGAAATTTTACTAGTTTGGTTTAGTTTCAATAGCAATGCATTATGATATGTTTATAATTTTTTACTGTCTTCGTCTATACTATAGGTTCGTTCGCGGTACCGATCCGGAACTGGTAAAGAATCAATCCAAGTGGATAGGATAATCGCCAAACGCATACACGCTTATGAATAAACTGATTAAGGGTTATTTTCCCGTGAACGAGTTTGAAAATGTTCGGAAGTAAGACGAGGATTAACGAGAACCCACGAAAATTATTAATTAAATAGAACATTGACAGACGCTAATGCCTCGTTCACACGAGTCTACTTTGGTTGGTCGATTTTAGTTAATTGATCAAAAGTGGAATGAAAAACCTAGTGTGATGACTCGTTCAAACTTTGGTTCTCATGACAGCAAAACTTGATTAAGAATTAGCCACAATTTAACAAACTGCGCATGAGTAAGAGAATTGAATTTTTCCTCCTAACTAAAATCTGAGGATTGCTAGAACCAATTATAAATCGGTAACGAACGCATTTCGTGTGAACCGCGAATATCGGACCGTAACTCGGCTCATAAACTTGCATGCGTTTGGCGATGATCCTAAATCAGTCTTGAACTGATTCGTTACCGATTCATTATCACATCCGCGAACGAACGTTATATATCTATAAAATCTCAATTACTTCAAATACTGATTGGAATTGAACCCAAGCTCTTCGTTCTTTTCATAACATTTTTTTCTAAATTATATCCGTGAAGTTCTATGTACGAGGATGTCATTGCAAATAATCTGAATGAACAAAATGTCATACATTGAATTCGTAAGTTATTTCATTTCAAATTTAGAAATGTTCAGCTCAATTAATTGCACAAAATTTTCAGATACTTCATATTTGATGAATCTCCACTTAGACTAGTACTTTTAGCCTTTGAAAATGGTAAAGAGTGAAAAAAATTATAGTAGGATGAAACCCATTAGAAAAGTAAAAAAATATAACAAAAATTAAAAGAAAATAAATTAGGGTCAATCTGAGGTGGAGAAGTGGAAAAAGAGGGGGGGGGTAAGGGTAGAAATGGTTTATCTCGATTTTTCACAAAACTACAATTCCTATGGAAAAAAGTTAAATAGCAAAGTTGTAGATAATAAGTAGATCTACACTTTGTTCTAACACTTTTTTCACATAACCTCAAAATTTATGTGAAAAATTCCAATAACCAAGTTTTTAGTTTTTAGTTTTTATTTTTACTTTTTACAAAAAAAAATTTTATGAAAATGTGTACAAATTCACCTTTTAATGTCCCAAACACACTGTAATATTTTTGATTTAAAATATTAATTTTTTCACCTTATAATGACTTAATATCGAAAAAGCAGCCTAATTTTCAATCAAAAATTCTCACGCCAAAACATCTGATTTTTTAAAAAAGTCGGTGAGGTTTTTGTTCGATGAAACCTCTGCTTTGTAATAGTGCAAAAAAGTTTATGCATTACAATGTTCAGTGTAAATTTTAATAAATTGTTCAAAATTGTACATAATACAATTGTACAAATACATTTTTGAGTAATTTATTAAAATTAACACTCTAATTATTGCATTTTCTGGGAACATTTAACATTGTAAGGTAAATTTTTTTTGCACCATCAGAAAGTAGAGATTTCAATTGACAAAAAACCCACCGACTTTTTTAAAAAAATAGATATTTTGACGTGAGAATTTTCGATTGAAAATTAGGGTGCTTTTTCGATATTACGTCATTATAAGGTGAAAAAATTAATATTTTAAATCAAAAAAATTACAGTGTGTTTGGGAAACACGTAAAAACTACAATACGTAATACTACAAACGTAAATTTTTACTAAATTTCATGAATTTTTTTTTTTTTTTTGTAAATAAAAACTTGGTTATTGGAATTTTTCACATAAATTTTGAGGTTATGTGAAAAAAGTTTTAGAACAAAGTGTAGATCTACTTATTATCTACAACTTTGCTATTTAACTTTTTTCCATAGGAATTGTAGTTTTGTGGAAAATCGAGATAAACCATTTCTACCCTTAAAAACTCCCCTTTTTCCACTTCTCCACCTGAGATCGACCCGTATTTATTTTTCTTTTCATTTTTGTTATATTTTCTTTCTTTTCTAATGGGTTTAACTCTCATCCTACTATAATTTTTTTTCTGTTCAAAAATGATTTACCCTGGTCTAACAATTTTTTTTTTCAATTAAAATCTGTTTTCGTCCAAGCACGAGCTTTATATCATATCTACGTGTAGTAACAGAAATAATTGGTTTTAAATTTTGAATTTCAATTGAGTTTACCATAAATTGTTCTAACAACACCAAGACAATTTTATTCTGATGAGCTATAGGTAATAATAAGGTCCCAATAGCTGGAATTTAAAGGAATGAAAATTTACAAAATATCTATCATACATTCATTTTTGATACGTTGAATTAAATATTTCATTTATTGTATATGAAAAAAATTCTTTTGTAGTCCTCAACGCATGTATGAGGTCCCAATCAAGAAAACCTGATGATAAATAACTTTTTTCTTAACCTCCTTAATCCTGATATGATTCTGATATGAACCTTATGGTGTGGCATTTTAAGTATTCATTGCATTTCTCGGAAAATTATTTCTGTAACAAAGTTCTTATTGTTAGTCAATGTCAAGACCTTTAGTAAGTAAAAATTAAAATTTTTGGTGAGTGGATTATTGATAATTTTTAACTCCTAAAATAAACGGGAAGGAGCAAAGTCTATAACCCAGTCTAAGCCACATTTAAATATAATATCCACCATAAATTTAGCCAACAAAAATAATTATTTCCTGAATTTCTTATCGGATTCCTTGAAAGCATGACGAACAGCTTTTCAACCATCCCAAATTAGTATTTGGTTTTTGCAATAAATCAAAAAAACCACAAGCAGTTCAAAGCGCATACAGACAGATGATTCATTTGAAAAATGCAGATGAACGCAATATAATAAATAAAATACAACCGAAAACGTCGATCGGTTTGTGATGACAACGCTATTAATTCGAGAGACCTACTTAAAATTCACGCGTCAATACAATAAAACATTGTTGTCATCCCTTTTTATGAATCACGAATTCCTTTAGCAGGAACCCACAGTCTGATAAAATTCAATATCAAATTTAATTTTGAATAAACTCAATTGAATTATTATCAAGTCTAGGTGAAGTTTTTATTTTGGGGAAAACCAATTAAGTGGAAAATTGACGTTTCCTAGTAAAAGCATGAAATCCTTTGATTACGAGTGTGATTCACTGTCCCAAATAATTCAACCCAATTTTTACAATTCTTATTTATGTATCTACTAGCTGATACCCGCCCTCTTCGCTGTGTGTATCTAAATTTAACTAATTGATAAAAAGATTCCCTACGTTCATAACGAAATATAAACATTTATCTATTTAGACAGAAAAAAATGATAGATACTTTCAGACTTTAGAACCAAAGAAAGTTCATGAAAATTCGTAAAACAACTTTTTAAGAAAGAGATGTAAGCTGTCTTACATCTGCTTCTATACGATTTTTAGTAAAAAAGTACCTACATTCCTTTAGGACTTGAAAATCTTTCATACCAAATGTCATTTAAAACCATTCAGCTATTTTAGGGGTCATCTGTTAATAGCGCGAGGCGTTTTTTGCGATTTTTGTAATCCCATCCCCTCCCCTCTGGTAAGATGTCATGACATTTGGCATAACCCTTTCCCCCAACCCGCAATCTAATGTGATATTTTTCAAAACGTGTTTTCTAAATAAAAAAAATACGTAATATTTGCGAAACCTTCCCTTACCCCAAAATAAGACTAGCTGAGATTTGGCTCGACCCCATCAGACCCTGAACGTCTCCCGTAATTGAATGGATGTTCCCTTAAAAGAATAGATTAGTAGCTATCCTACAGGATCTTTAGCAAAACTTCATTAAAATTCGTTACGTTAAGTAATTGTTAAATTTTGAAATTTTTAGTTGATTATTTTAATACGTTTATTTCTAAATAATATCTTAGACAATGAACAATGAAAAAATCAAAGATTTTAAACAATTTTATTATTAATTTTATCAGGCGTTAAATTGAAATTTATATTTATTTCCCAGTAAAAATTGGCAAATTTTTAATTTCAACTTTGTAGAGATGCCTTTCGTTATTGCGAAAAATTGGAAGAAAATGCATTAAAATTCTATTTCACGAACTTCACCGAAACTTTTTAAATGTACGGTTCCTGTTGGATATAATTGTTTTGATATCCCATAGGAACCATGCATTATTCTAGCCTTCAAAGTAAGCTATATCATTCTCCCCCAAACTACCACATTGCAAAGATCATATCAATCTTTAACTCTGTGATAAACAATACAACATATCTATCCCACGGGAGTAGTACATATCTCCTGAGTAAAAAGTAGATCAAATCTTCTTAAGAAAAATGAGTTAAGACTCCATTTCGTGGATTTTAATGAAACTGCTTTTAAATACACGGTTCTTATAGAATACATACATGTTTTGCTATCCCATGGAAACCGTTTATTATTCCGGTATGAGAAGTAATCCATATCATTTTCTTGTCCCTAAACTACCACATTACAAAAAAGGAAGTTAATATTTTGCTCTGTAAAAAACAAAAAAATATTTATCCCACGGGCACCGTACATTTTTTTCTGGATATAAAGTATACTATATACTAAACCGGATTATAATCTATATCTATGTCAAATTTCATCCAGATCCATTCAGTACTTTCTGAGTGAAAGAGCAACAAACATCCATACAAACTTTCACGTTTATAATATTAGTAAGATATAAGTAAGATTATATAAAGAAAGAATCAATGAATTAAGACCATACTTGAGCAATTATCTGATTACTTTTATTTTTAAATGAATTTTTAAACGTTATATAAAAATATGTCAATTGATACGGAACAATAAAATTGATTTATCGAAGATTTACCAATACTTACGTTTGATGAAATCTGAAATGAAAACAAGGAGATAGGATGGAAGAAATTACAGTGAAGGCCAATAATATCGTCGAGCAACTTTTCATTTTTAAAATATAAATACGCTTTTATTTTACAATAGTTTTCATCTATTTAGATCTATATTTTCATCAAAAATACATTTTAATTATTGAAATTTAAGAATGGACACATTGCGAATTTGTTGGGCGTCTTTTTTGTCTATTTTTGCTTTCATCGGAAAATGTTGAAGACTTAAAACTAGATTTGAAAGGTTTCAACTTGAAATTTCATTGAAATAGTGCTTTGGTCATAAAGAAAAATTTCGAAGGACCCATTTAAGGTGATCTTGTTTTAAAACAAAGTTAAATGCTTCGTTCAAAAAATTTTCAAATTTTAAAAATCTAATTAGATACTAAAGAAAGACAAATTTTGCACCGGGGTCTTCAATCTAAATACTGTAAAGTCCTAGGAACGTTACCAGGAGCTCCACAAGGATTGACTACCAGCTCAATCTAAGCGTACGTAAACTATAAATGTCCTATTTAAGAATTTTGTTCATTTAGACTCGATAAACTACAAGAAAAAAAAATTTTAAAGAGTAGAAAAAAGCTTTGATTAACTTATCTTCTATTTATGGTGAAAAATATGAGCTCAAAAAGTTCCTTAGAGAATGAAATGTTGAAGACCTATTACCAAACAACTCATATCTTAATATATCTTAGTCGCAATTATCAATCCCAGGATCCGGAAAAACTGGTGCTGGTTACGACAGCGATATATTTGAAGGATACGCCGCAGTTGGAGAACCTCTCAGCTGTATTGATGGGGAAGTAGAGGCAGTTTTACTAGCTTCATCTTAACTTCACGAAGTTAAGACGTGTCATAAAGCTGTTTTCTTTATTGCTTCTCAAGTCGCAATAGTAGCACTATCTTTTAACTATCCCACCGATTTCGTCTGTACTAACAAATGTCGAACCGCCTTGGATAGGCTCGCTAAAACAGATTGACATCTGCCACTACAATGGATTCCCAGTCATGTTGGCATCTTGGGAAATGAAAAAGTAGACGTCCTCGCTAAATCTGGGATCTCTCTAAATCAACCGCTAACCCTAATGTCTCTAATATTAGCTCAGAGCTACATGCCAAGCACTATCACCTGGAATTCCTACAATATTCAAAAAAATGAAGCGTTAGGGAAAAAATGGGAATCCTTACTGGAATTTCCTATACTACGACTTCTCCCCCATCAGGTGATAGTCGCGGCTCTTCGATCTGCCATGAGACACAACTTTTATACGAGCACTTTCACCGCATTGGCATACTACCGACTCCAAGCTGTTCCCTCTACAATAAAGAACGCCCTTGAACGCCATGCATCTTGACAACTGTCCTGCACTTGCAGATGCCAGAAAGATAAACGAAAACAACCAAAACCAACTCTCCAACATTTACTGAACAGTGCGACACCGAATGGCGAAAGTGTCAAGAGTGGGCGTTGGAACAAGAAGAAGAACAATTATCAACATTCCTAATCCAGTTGTTCCCAAACATTTTTGAAGAATAGCACCCTTATCATACTAAAATTTTTATGTGGCTCCCCAAAACCAAAACTAGATCTATTTCAGGTCGAATTTTATGTTATGATTGCCTTTTTTAAAAATTATTCCCAAAACATTGCTTTAACCAACGATTGCCATTGATAATTTACGTATGTATCCTTTCTTCTTGTTTGTTCTGAGAAGAAAATCAAACAACCAATATCATAAAAAATGTTACTAAAGCAGTAACCAATACCAATATTTTTTTTTTTTGGTGTTTTAAGTCGCTTTAACATCTAAGGTCATATAACGACTGTCTAAACACAGAGAATTTCTGTTGGTCAATTATATTTTAGGCTTAGAATCTTAAGTCTAGGAATCAACGGGGATCGAACCCAGAACCACTTGACGCATGAAGCGGAGAGAGCAATTGCTTTAACCACAGCCTAATATAAAAATCAAAAAAAATAAAAATATGATGAATATCTAAAATCTTCAAGACGTTTACGGCCTGACCCTCTGCAATCCCACTATAGATGTATTTTGACATGAGGAGCTTTAAAAGCTGCTAAAAAACAGAACCCAGCGTAAGGGAACCATTTTTATTTATATGAAACATTTCTTATGTCCAAAATCGCAACAAGAGTATTGCTTCACAATGGTATAATTTTGGCAAATTTTTTAAAATCACTGACAATCTACGTTGATAGCGAAATGAAGGTTTTGTGAAGCCTTTTACAAGCTTCTCGAAAAAAAAAATAGAATAGAGCGAGGAAAAGACTCCATTCAAGAAACCGACTTCATTGGAACTTTTCTTAATATTCTAATAGGTTGTATAATGATCTTAAAAGAGCAGTTGATTTTTTTGGTTAGACCAGAAGCACAAATATCCAAATAAAGAGAAAATAATTCACTTATTAACAAATATTACTTTATAACAACCATTATAAATATGCGGGAAGCATTTTTCAGTAGGTTTCAGGAACTTGAGGTAACTAGGTCAAAATGACCTAAGCGTTTATCAAAAATGTCTAAAGGCTTTGATATATTTTGTTCTTTTGGTATTAACATTGAAAAATATAATGGAAAGGGATCGGGATTTACAATGAATGCAACAAGAATATCAGATCGCGACGTTTTGCCATATATTATAGCTTCATCAGGCTCTCTGATGCATGCTTAGCATTCTTGTTTGAGCAAACATAAGAGAGCCTTATTAAGGTATAATATATGACGAAACGTAACCACCTGATATTCTTAATGCATTCATTGTAAATCCCGATCCATTGCCCCTCTAACTATATATTTTATCAATACAAAATAACCAGGATCTGAAGAAATATATTAATTAGATATTAACATTGATAAGTTTGAAGTATATTTGTTGCATTAAACGCAAGAAAATCTAAAGCTCTAAATATGAGTTTAAATGTGAGCTTCATTCAAGTGATCAGCTTTGAAAGACCTGAAGGGGGAACACATGGTTAAGTCCAAGTAGTATTCTATGGCTAGTTGAAAGAACTCGAGTTTGCTGTTCTATTCTATAAATTCTACATAGAAACTTGTGATGAACCCCTAGATGAAAGCAAAGCTAAACAAATAAGACGCAAATCATTTGGCCATCAAGAAGTGTCCACCTTAACATTGTACTAAACTATATCCAGGTATTCGAATAAAGCCACGTTGAAACACTAAATAGTCATCGGCGATGTTCATCGCGTAAGCGATCAACTTTTCCGCCGACAACGGATGCCAAGCTCCGAAAGTGCAAGACGGATTGTCATCTGTATCGAAATAGTGACATTTTTTCGTGATACGAACCGACGGCACATATTCAAACATGTCGACAAACGAACAGTGATTTAACAGATGTGCCAGGGCTGTAAGAAAATGTTCATAATCAAGTCGCAGTTATTTAACAAACATTGCGTGCATGCGAGTAATTATAAATCAGCACTGATCCCAAATGATCTGTGCGGTTTTTAATGTGAAGCTGGGGATTATATCTGTCATATGGCTTACATCTGAATTAAATTTCTGTTGAAGTAACGCGTTCCAGGAAATACGAAGCGTGCAATCGTCATTTTAAGGTCGATAAGTTATAGGAAAATTTTCAAAAATATCTTCTTCGGCTGAATTTAGAAAAACTTCGGGCGTGTAATCGTTTAAAATCTAATGCTAATAGGAACTTAAACGACGTGCAACATTTTACAATTAAATAATTATTTGCTTTTTATATCGTTTTAAACGCAAATAACTACTTAAATCTATTCTTAGAAACCAATTGTTACAATGATCGATTCAGCGACTAGACAGTGGATATATACGTAAAAGAAAATTCGTTTTGTCCATCAAAATTCTTTTAATAAATTTCGCGTTTTTTACTCCAATTTGCTTGAAAAAAATTTTATGGTTTACTACAATCGATAAAAAGTAATTTAGAAAACGTTTTTAAGTAGATTTTATCATTTTTTGAATATGCTTTTTATTCAAGCTAAAATCATCAAAATAATTTTGGGTCAATCAGTTGACGTCGATGTCCCAATTTTAAAAATATTATTCATATATTCCCTGTTATTTACCATAAAAATAACGTTTTTAATAATATAAATAATCAGGAAAACGTTTGTTGTTATCTAAGAGAAATGTTACCGCATCATTATCACCACATCCTTACCCAAAAATCCGGACGACGGCGGATTCTTCCTCAGTCGACTCGGCGAGTTACGCTGTAGGAAATTCCATACTGACCACAACGATTTGGGATTCAGCAAAAAGACCTTGTTACGTGGATTTTGGCGTCGAAACTGTTTGAAGTTGGGGAAGAAGTCGTGCTCGGGCTTCTCGCGCCATTCCTGAAGCGTTCCCGTGTAGTTGCTGGGATCCCAAATTAAAATTGTCACATTGCGATAGAGCGGGGCCGTGAGAAATGCAAATTGTGGCTTGGTGACCACTTGCGAGTTTAAAATTCGCATTGTTGTCTTTGTGCCGACATCATCTTCGTAGCCTTCGGTTGGCGCGTGATTGAAACGCAACACCAAGTCGTGGTGGTCTGAAAATTTTCATATTTTCCATAAATTAATTGTAGCTGTACACAACACAATGGAGGGTGACTAATCAGAACATTTACGATTAATGATTTTAGATACGTTTTATGAGTAGTTCCTAGCAGTACTTTGAGATAGATAAAAAAATATAACAATGACTACTCTAAGTTATAATAAAATATTTTTCACTATAATAAAATAATTTCTATATTTATCATATTTTCCTAATTTTAGGCTTTGGATCCTAGTCCAGTCAAATAACTCTTTAAATCGACATTCGTCCGGGGGGGCTGATTTTTTGATACAACATAAAGATGGTCATTCTTAAGAAACTGCTAAAAAATCAGCTCTCCAATTTTCCGGGAACTTTGGGAAAAACAGGTTTTCTTTCTAATTTTCTATATAACTAAAAAACGGCTCACAAATCGTGAAAAAGTTTCAAATAAAAGTTGTAGAGCGAAGCATTATACATAAAAAATGTTCAGTAACTAATTTCCGTAAAGTAGATAGTTTGTCCTCTACAAGCCTGTAAAGCTTTTCGGCGCTCAAAAGTTTGCGGAACGACGTGACGTCATAAAAATGGTGGAAAGAGGCGACCGTGTTTAGAGAGAGACAGCCGTTGTGCCACATGAATACAAAGTATACATGTGTGTGTGCGTAACGTATTTTTGTCATTGTTTGTTTCAAATAATTCTCTATTAACTCAAAAGTATATTATTACGAATTTGTAATTTATACAATATATAGCAAAATTTAGTTTTATTTTGACCAACGCTAAAACGAAACAATGTTCTCAATTCCACATGTATGATATATTTCGTTTTAATGTCAGATCATGCATAACTTTTGACTTAATGATTCGATTTTAATTTTTTTTTATTTAGGTACATAGGAAATATGTCTAAGTTTATCCTATTTTTATTTGAATAAAAAATCCATCTCTAAAGGTTTGAAAAACAGGGGATGAAATATTAACATTTTATTGAATTACCGATTTTGATGATTTTGTTATCCTAGACAATTTTTTAAAAATTATTTATTCTAATTTCAATTTAAAAAAAACTAATCATTAAGGGTTAAAAAACAAAGTATGAAATAGACACTTTAACTGGCTATTACGATTTCGATTATATTTTTTTTATTGTGTACAGCTTATTCTTTAGTTGATCACATTACAATTAGTAGAAACAAATTCACCCTTTAAGAGTAAAAATAAAAATAAAATGAAAAACCGGCTTCAAAATAAATAAAAAATCTTCAACAGAAAATGCCCTAAAATGTAAAAAAATTATTACTATTACTGTTAAACACAACAGTAATAGCTTCTTTCTTGTACCTACTGACTCCAATGAAATAAAAAAAATATTTTGAACATGAAAGATAAAGCTGGAGGAGTTGACGGCATCCTTAAAAATTGATTTTCATTTATAGAGTTACGGAAATTTTACGGAAAGCACAATCGAGTATTGATATAAATGCAAATTGTTATGATTTTCTTTATCTCTGTTTTCCTTACATAATTAATATTACTCCTATCTCTGTTTTGTCCATTGGATTTTTTCTACTATTAGTTTCTAATTGTAAAGTGCATGTGTATATGTTTCGAGTTTTTTTTTATTTTCGTTCTACGGGTCTCAGGATAGGTTTTCCTTTTATCACCGCGACCAATAAGATCTATTGTGATGTGACCCTCTGTGT
The DNA here is from genome assembly GCA_958496155.1 of Sisyra nigra. Classification (NCBI taxonomy): domain Eukaryota; kingdom Metazoa; phylum Arthropoda; class Insecta; order Neuroptera; family Sisyridae; genus Sisyra; species Sisyra nigra. Next base: position 7,877,225 of record OY292318.1, read on the forward strand.
TAACTACGGAAATATCAGGCTTTTAAAGAAAGCCAGCACCTGCCTAGGGGCTGTCATGGGTATCTCACTAGGCGTCATGTCCGTCTTTCCAAAATACTGCAGTCTTATTTAGAAAGGTGCCATGAACACAAAATGTGCTCTGCTATTTCTGCCGCTTTTTAGCAGATACGACATATGTTGGTGTAGGCTCAACCAAACTTATGAAGATGGTAATTTAGGGTACAGTGGCCCGTAAGGAGGCTTGTTAGAAGCCTTACGACCTTTTTGCCGAGTGCCAATATGTCATGAGTTCTCTTCTTGGAGTACTTTATGAATTTCTTAACTTGTCTATGCCCCGTAGTATTCCTCCAGTGCGAGGTCTTGGTTTTGGTCTCCCAAGCTAGAAAAGCGATTTTTGAGATTCTACAAAAAGTTTTAGAACCTATGAAGTCTGATGAGGCGCCATTTTTGCCCAGTTGATCGGCCTTTTCATTACCCTCTATACCTGTCCTGAAGCCTACCATAGGTAGACCTTGTTGCAAACTGTCAGCCTCCTGAGAGCTTGTTGACATTGCCAAACAAGCTTAGACTTAACCGTTAGATGACAGTGCATTTAGCGCTGCAAGACATGTTCCGAGTTAAAATCAAAGCTTGTTTTTTTTTAATTCTATAAATTTTTACTAGGTGTCAAGAGGAAGAGGGGGTTAATCCTTTTGCATCGAGCAACACAAGTTCATACTATGACTCTGATTATAGCTAGTTCTGATCGACTCAGGGACTGTTCATTAATTACATAAGGCATTTGGTGGAGGGAGGGGTAGACTAAATATTATCAATTCTTTATATCGGCAGGGGGGGTAGACAATCTGATTTTACGTATGATTTTGAATTGAAAATTTTACTATTTCACACTAAGTATCGCTCTGATTAAATGGTTATTTTATAAGTATGTTCATTTTTTTACGAAAATTTCTTATGAAAGGGAAGGGGAGAGTAATTGTGATCTTATGATTTTTTTACAATAGGGGGTACATAAACCTCAGAAACGTCTTACGTAATTTATGAATGGCCCCTCATAGGATTTCTTATATTATTAGTTTGTAATTGTAGAGTACGTGCAAATCGAGGCATTATGCTTTTCTTAACTCTGCAGTTTTTCTCATTCAATCAAATAGTACTATTCCCGTTTAGTGTATAAACAGATCAATAATACAATAAGCTTAGACTATAGTACGGGATAGTACAAACCCTAACCTCCTTTTCTCGTTATAAAAAAATCCGCCTGTTTTGTTTTTGATTTTTTTCTATTATCTAGTTAAAAGTGCATGGAGAAATTTTAAATTGAATTAAAACTTTCTTTTGCTCTGTCTTTCACATAAAATAACTTTATCTAACTCTGTTCTACTTATTGGATTTTTTCTATTATTAGTTGGTAATTGTAGAGTACGTGGCAATTGGGAAAACATTATGTACTTTTATCTCTGTTTTTCTCTTATAATCAATATTTTCCTTGTTTTTATTTTAATAACTTACGATCTGTACGAAATATCAAAAACTTTTATGAGGATAACTTATAGAGAATAAGATGCTCTACAAAAAATGTCCAATGAAATTTTCTTATAAAGTTGATGGTTGTGTCAAAAAGATGAAAAAATGTAAAAATTTGTCATCAATCCAACCTTAACTTTGAATTACTTTTAAAAGAAAAAATATATCAAAAAATTGTTGGAGACCTTTTTATGGAGCGTTAAATTTTCTATAAAAATATATCTTGGTTATTTCAAAACATTTTTCTCGATGGGAGCTATAAAATTTCAAAGTGAAAGAGAATGTTTTTTCCATATTATTTAAATGAGCGATGCGGTATTATTAGTACTTATTTCTTTTTGGTCATTTCCAACATTTTCGATATAATTTTTAAAAAATGATCGCTTTTTTTAACACTCTAATATGAACCCTTGTGAGGTGGCCATATCTCGGATTAGAAATCATTGACTTACAAAGCGTATTATTAAAACGCACCTTTGGAAATAACCGATTGTAAGCTATGACTAACAGCGAGTATTGTCCTTTGAAAAAATTCGCAGAAAATTAATTCCAACCCAAATAAAAATTCATGTCATGCTATCGAGGCTTCAACCCTAACAGAATCGAGCCGGCAAACTAAAAATCAATAAATAATCCTTTTCTTCTCGTTCTAAAATATAATTTTTAATTTGTATACAAGGCATGAATGAGCAAATTCTTGGGCGTTTCTGATAAAAGAAACAAAAAATTAAATTGCGGGTTATAAATCTCGGCACGAGAGGAATGTAATTTGTTATAGTCTCATATTTAGTTCAATAACTTATGGAAAAATCAACGCCAAAATAGGATGGGTAAGTCTGGAAAAAAATTTACGTGAGCAATAGATAATTACGATATAAACAATTTGAGCTATTATAATAAAAATTAATGAAGTTATTCTTAGTTAAAAAAATAATTACAAAATTCTTTCTCAAACATTGCAAGTTCAAACACCTTGAATAATACAAGCAATCCTTACCGATGATTGATCCTAGTTTCGAATTTAACAATGATCCCGCACTGGCGATTATGGCACATGAATTAAAATGTTTACGAAAGAACATATTTCGATTAGGAAAAAAATTTTTATACTCTGGCTCATCAAAAGGCGCGTCATGCTTTTTAATTGTTTCGATGTTAATCAATTTTTTCATTTCACAAAGAAGCTCATTGGAACTTTTCTTCATATAACTTTCGCGTACGCCCACATAGTGAACATCGTAAGGATTCGATTTAAAATTATTACTTTCCTTCATATAGATTCTTTGCAGTTCCATAAGTACTTTATTTTTAAAAATCGCCGTTTTTTCACTACAATTAACCTCAGTACGCTCTTGACAAACATACATATTACTATCTAATTTAAGCATTGACGCTTGCAGATTTAAAAATCGCGGGGTTTTATCGTTAACAATTCGAATCGAGTCATTTTTACCGTTAGTTTGGCGTGAATTTCGCTTGTGCATCAATAAATCAATCAAATTTTGTTTGATTGTTGTTTGGCCGGTTTGAATCAATGAAATGATAACATTATTTTCATTTAAAGTCTCATTAGGATATCCTCGATTATAATAATAAATTTGCTTATCATATACACTTTTACGAGATAATGAAAGCGTATCGCCAGATGAAGACGACCAATATTGACTCCATAATAAATAAAAATAACCGAAAGTACCAATTATAATTAAATTACAAAAAATACATGCGGCCAATGAAATTGATTTCATTTTGAAAATTTTAAATTCAAACTAAGCGCTCGCAAATTTTCGTAATCTTCACATGCGCACCTTTCGATGACAATTTCAAGATCAATATATTTTTGTGTTTGGTTTTAAGTCGATATTTTTAAAATTATAAACAAGTAAATAATAGTTTAATAAATAATTAATACAATACATTTCTTTGTTATAAATTAATTGGAATTTTATTGGATTTTTTAATTAAAACCGAGTCACGCACACTTTGTTGGTATTTCTCATATGACATTGTAGAATTAACATGAAGTTAGTATTATGTAATGATAGGCAACCCAATTATCACCAGAGATACAGACTGCTGTCTATCTAACGTAATTGCTCATGTTGTTGATGTTAACCTAAAATTGACAATTTGCGAAATATGTAATAATGGCAATTCCTGATAATTCGAAATCGATACGTGAAGAGTTTAATCGGCAAAAAACGATCGTTTTTATTGGTTGTGTTATTTTTTCGCTTGGTCTTTGGCTACTTTTAACGAATGAGGTATTTTGTGAATATTATTGTTAGTTATGTCACTATGACAGCATGTAATGTTTTAGGGTCGAGCTGTTAAAACAGCTCATTCACTGGATAAGGCGTTGACATCGGTGATAATGTTGAATCCCTATGAGCCCGTTCTTCCTGAATATGACGAACGTTTGGTTTATATCGCTGGAAGACTTTTGGTCGAGGAGCCCTTAACTGAGCCGGAATATGGGATATCAGTTCAGGCTGTGAAGCTTAAACGTCGGGCGCAGATGCTGCAATGGGTCGAGGAAGCTACGTATGTGACTCTAAAGTCTTGAGGTTTATTGGATTACCTTTATTGGATTGTCATTAGATTCGATTAGATTGGCAATGTTAATTAAATAGATTCGAGATTTTCACCCAGAGAAAAGTAGAAGAAATTTAACTTTTGGGTGTGGTTAAACGTAACAAAAATTTACGTGAGATAGACAAATTGTGGCTTCCCCCAAATTTTGCAAAGAGTTATCAATAAGTTTTAAAATGTGTAACCTTTTTAGGCCGGTATTCGTAGTCAAGTTTTTTAGTCAAAATTTTCTTATTTAACCATCAGTTCATTTTCAATACCACAACAACAATTTTTTTAAAATAAAACTGGTTATTTTAAAATTAATTGGTTTACTTGTCAATAAAGTGCGGGTATACCAAAGTGCGTTGCATAGACCAGAGCTAAAACCCTTGAAAATGGTAAAAAGTAAAAAAAAATTATGTATGATGAAACCTATTAGAAAAGGAAGAGAATAAAATAAAAGTGAAAGGAAATGTAAATTACGGTCGATTTAAGGTCGCGGAGTGGAAAAGGGGGGGGGGGGTGTTTTTAAGGGTAGAAACGGTTTATCTCGATTTCCGAGTAAACTACAAGTCCTATGGAAAAAAGTTATAGGGCAAAGTTGTGGGTAATAAAAAGATCTACAACTTTTGTTCTTACACTTTTTTCACATAACCTTAAAATTTGTGTGAAAAATTCAAATTACCAAGTTTGTGGTTTTTAATATTTTCTTTAAATTAAAAAATTTTACCTATTTATGCCCCACTGTATTATTATGAAAACACTGTAATTTTTTTTATTTAAAATATTAATGTTTTCACCTTATTTTGATTTAATATTGAAAAAGCACCCTATTAAAACTACACTTCAATTATTGCATTTTCTGGGAACATTTAACATTGTAATGTATATTTTTATTTGGACCATCAGAAAGTAAAGATTTCAGCGAACAAAAAGCCCATCGACATTTTTAAAAAAGTGAATATTTTGACGTGAGAATTTTCGATTGAAAATTAGGGTGTTTTTTCAATATTAAATCAAAATAAGGTGAAAAAATTAATATTTTAAATCAAAAAAATTACACTGTATTTGGGACATTAAAAGGTAAGTTTTTACCAAATTTCATGAACATTTTTTTTTTGTAAAAGATAAAAATAAAAAACCAAAAACTTAGTTATTGGAATTTTTCACATAAATTTTGAGGTTATGTGGAAAAAGTGTTAGTACAAAAGTTGTAGATCTTCTTATTACCTACAACTTTGCTGTTTAACTTTTTTCCATAGGCTTTGTAGTTTTGTCGGAAATCGAGGTAAACCTTTTCTACCCTTAAAAACACCCCTCCTTTTCCACTTCCCCACCTCAGATCGACCGTAATTTATTTTCCTTTTATTTTTGTTATATTCTCTTTCTTTTCTAATGGGTTTAACTCTCATCCTACTATAATTTTTTTGGATTCAAAAATTATCGACCCTGGTCTAAACAACAAGGTTCCCACTAAATATGGTGGATGGAAAACTAAAAACATCTTAAAAGTTTGAAGATTTTACGGCTAAAGTGAATTGAGTTGGTATTGTTTTAGAACTGATAGGTCCCCTATCCTTTGACATTGAGTGGCGACCCGTTGCTCCAAGTTGGATATTTTACAAATCAAATGTAACACTTTTCAAATCGAATTGAACATTTTACAAATCAAATCGGACACTTTACAAATCAAAATCAATAGTCAAATAGATACATTAGCAGATATTTGATTTTAGTCTATTGGCCTTTATACCTTTATAACCAATATACCTTATAGCCTCTAAGTTCTTCTAATGTATAAAGAAACGTTCGCAGTTCATCAAACAAGTCTTCCATAATTTTTTTCAATCACAATCAATTTCTTATATTATTAATCGAAATGAACTATTTATGTGATGTAATATTTATAGGGAAGTCGCAAAAAGTGTGGCGAAGGGAGAGGGAGGGGTCAAAATTCCTTTTCAGGCTGTTAACACACACGACAGTCGTCGAAAATAAAATAATATATGATATTTGGCATTTATGATGTAATTAGGATTTGTCGGGCCAATATGAAATTTTTATAGAAGATATAAATGTGTTACGAAAATAAAATTATAAGGGTGACTTTTCAAAAATTCAAAGAACCTACAACGTCACATTACGTAACATGGATGTAAACGTTACATAACGAAAGACTGTTGTGTTGACGTTGCTACGTAGTGTGACGATTGGATATTATAAGCTTTTAAGACCAAGCATCTTCACTGTAACTTCACTTCCAGTGTAATCGTGGTTCTAGTACCCTTGGTTGATTGGTTCTAGTAACCCTTGAGAGCATAGAACACGATGACAATTTCAATAACTGTAAGACCCTGTTTCAAAAATGAACATACTTGAATGTTTGAGTATTTTAGATCAACTACTTACTACGGAGGTGATGGCCAAGAAACCGTTAACTACCACTATACAACCGATTGGAGGGATAAGCTAGTCGATAGCAATAGTTTTTATATAAGAACAGGACACCACAATCCCAAGTATATGTCAAAATGAGTTAAAACATTTTGCATGAAATTAAAATGGATCATATCAATGGTGGATTTGTATCATTAAACTCATGTTACAGAGAAATACCAATTAAGTCTCAAATACAAATAGCCGAAGTGGCTAAAGTAGGTCCGCTAACTTTAAGTCTTGAGGCCAAAAAAAAATTTCATGACTATTTCGAAATAACGAGCGATGAACGACCGGATCGTCGAGATATCAAAATGCACATGGGATTGTACTATCATACAGACGATGTTTGGAATCCAGAAGTTGGAGATATAAGAATCCAATTTTCATATGCTGGGCCATCAGGACAAGAGGTATTTGGAAAATTTTAACCAAGGTTACCAACTCCAATATTTATTAAAGATAGTAAAGTAACCATCCATGAACTGAGGTCAGGAGAAAAATTTTAATTTGTTGATGTCTTAAGGGGGTCATCCCATGTGACGGCCTGTTTTTTAGGGTTTTTTTAGGATTTTTTTTCTACGACCAGTAAATAGATAAAGCTTTAAGTTTATTATCATTTGTTAACATATATTTCGACAGTATAAATATAAATTTTAAGCTAAAAATATTGTGTAGAACATGAGTTACAGCGTTCTAAACACCCCCACTTCAAAAAATGAGCGCGCACTACCTCCACGATTTCGGCTGATTGGCTTATCCGAAACAAAAAAAAAAAAAACAACGGCGTTTTAATTTGTAAGCTTAAATGCACAGAATGAACTATTATCAAATGAATATACAAAAAATTGGACTTTTGGTAGACATTTGAAATAAAAGTTGCGAAATTTGAGTTTTTTTGTTTTTGCTATAAAAAAATCGAAATTTTGAAAAATTTCGATTGATAATAGTTCATTGCGTTTACATGTGTTGAGTGCACCCTATACATTTCAAGTCATTCGATAAGGCCGTTTTTGAGATACGATGGAGGAAAGTTTGAAAAACACGGTTTTGAGAAAAACGCGTTTAAAGTTTCAACGGCCAATTCAGCGCTCCGAGCAGCTCTTTCTTCTACCTGCTGTATCTTTAAAATGACTTCGAATTTTCAAAAATCACTTGACTACCGTATTATAGACATGTTACAAAAGTAATTTTTGAACAAAAAAAAATTTTATTGAGCCCATCACATGGGATGACCCCTTTAAGGGGGTATTCTAGTCTAAAGCTCCGAATTTCGAGCGTTTTTTCGACAGTTGATAAAAAGAAAGCATTTGATATTTTTAGTATCCATTTTTTTATCATTTGTTTATTTATATTCAGAGAGTACACAAAATTAACTTAAAAAAAAATTTCTATTTTTCATTGAATTATGCGTCTTTGAAGTAGAGGGGGAAAAAAAAAGCCGTGTCTTCGTCGCCATGATATCTACCCTTGTGGTCATTTGAAAAATAAAACAATGATGGATTCTTGATAAGTACGAATTAGTGATGTAACGAATATTCGCATATTTTTTTACATTCGCATTCGCAAGAAACGACGCGAATGTTTTTGACAAACCAAAAGAAAAATATATTACAACTGATAAAATGTATATGTTTTTATTTTATTAAAACATTTGAATAATTAAATGACCAGGGAGTAGTTTTGAGATAGACCACTAAATTAATAATATTTTTTTTAGTTATTTTTAGTTGGTTTAGTAAATAATGAAAATATCACAACTAAAATAAAATAATAAAATTCCTTCTTTACATTTACAAAAATTCCATTTCTAAATTGTTGTATATATTTTGATAAACGAACTTGAAAATCCAATCAAATAAGGTAGTACTTAGGTAAAATTATTCTAGATCTAATAAGTCTTGTTGTAATTTATAATGTACGAATTGTACTTATTAAGCAGATTATAGCTAGGATTTTAATTAAATAATAAAATTTAAAATATCTTTTCACAAAAAACAAAAAAAAAAAAAAAAAAAAAATAACCAAAGTTAAACTTTTAGTAAGTATCTAAGTTTATCTTTCGCTTTAGTTATAATATACTAGCTGATACCCGCTCGCTTCGCTGAGTGTATCTAAATTTAACTGAATGATTGAAAGATTCATAGTAGTTTCATAGTAAAATCTAAAAATTAATCTATTTTGACAGAAAAAAATGATAGATACTTTCAGACTTTAGATCCAAAAAAAGTTCATCAAAATTCGTAAAACTACTTTTCAAGAAAGAGATGTAAGCTGTCGCACATCACCTTCTATACGATTTTTAGTAAAAAAGTACCTGTATTCCTTTAGGACTTGAAAATCTTTTATACCAATTGTCATTTATAACCGTTCAGCTAATTTAGGGGCATCCATTATTTGCGCGAGGCGTTTTTTGCGATTTTTTAAATCCCACCCCCCCCCTCTAGTAAGATGTCATAAGATTTGGCATAACCTTTTCCTTCAACCCGCAATCTAATGTAATATTTTTCAAAACGTTTGTTTTCTTAAAAAAATACGTGATATTTGCGAGACCTTCCCTTTCCCCAAAGTAATTTAAGATGAGATTCGGCTCGATCACATCGGCCCCTAAACACCTCACGTAATTAATGGATGCTCCCTTAAAAGAGTAGATTAGTAGCTATCCTACAGGATCTTTAGCAAAAATTCATTAAAACTCGTTCCGTTAAGTAATTGTTAATTTTTGTTACTTTTTAAAAGTAAGCTATATCATTCTCCCCCAAACTACCACATTTCAAAAATTATATCAATCTTTAACTCTGTGATAAACAAAAAAACATTTCTATCCCACGGGAATACCTACATCTCTCCTGAGTAAAAAGTAGATAAAGTCTTCTTAAGGAAAATGAGTTAAGCCTCTATTTCGTGGACTTTAACGAAACTGCTTTTTAATACTCGGTTCCTATAGAATACATACTTGTTTTACTATCCCATGGGAACCATTTTTTCTGGATATAAAGTATACCCTTTATTTGAAAGTCAACATTCGCATTTGCGAATGTGAAAAATTGGACATTCGTTACATCACTAGTACGAATGTCGCTATCGCATGAACCTCCAAAACTGAAAAAACATTTTTTTTTTATAAAATGGCGGCTACTCAAAAATAAACGTCGATTTTTTCGCTCATTTTTTAACTTTGTCGAATTTTTTAAAAATATTACAAATTTAAAATTTTTATTTTTTGTTGGTTCATGCGATAGAGAGATATTTAAAGAATATTCATGCCAAATTTCAAGTAAATTGGCTGATTAGAACTTGAGATATTGTGGCTACCGCATCGAAAAAAGTAGTTTAAAGTTTTACGTTAAGTCTCAACCGGTTTAATTGCCGCGACACTAAAACGGCTTACACTTCGGAAATAATTTGGTTTTAAAAAATCCTTTTAGGGAGATATTTTTGAATATATAAACTATCGGATTATGAAAAAAAAATCGATTTTTTCAAATTCCTAGACTAAAATACCCTAAAGCCTAAAATTGGAGAGTTACTAGCCCTACGTTTAGTATGGATTAAATTGAAAAAAATTAACTTTAAATATTTAGGTTACAGTTGTGGGACAACAAAAGGGAAATGTTATCAAGCCATTTGTGACAGAAGATGGCTACGAGCTGTTAATCGTACGACCACTAATTCATACTTTGGATCAAATGTTCAGTTATGAACATTCAGATTTACGATGGGAAAATTGGAAAATACGAGGATTTGGTTGGGCTTTGCTTTTCATCTCATTAAACTGTCTGGCTGAAATCATTCATACTTTATGTAATAACTTTAAAAGTAATTAAGTAATTAAATTTTATAATAATTTTTTTTTTCGTTCTAGTATCGAGAATTCCTATGTTTAAAAATATCCTAGTGTTGGACTCAACAATTTATACAAATATGGCGGTAGCGACTTCAATTGCGTTAATCGTTATGGCCATAGCCTGGATTTGGCATCGACCCTTGATGGGAGTTGGATTGTTTATGGCGGCCACTGCTCCCTTTTTATACTGCACAATTAACTATAATCCAGGAGCGCCAATAAACCGTGATAACTACAATCGTTTGTAATATATAGTATTTATTAAAATTATTCATGATTTAAAATATGATGTACTGATCAAATTTGTTAACTTTTAGTACTTATTATAATATTTATTGAAATTAAAAATAAACGAATTTTAATTACATTTTTATAATGACTTAAATTTGTTTGTCATAAATTAATGAAAAAAAAATTAATCCATAAAAATAAAGTTTTTAAAACTATAAGTTGAAAGTGCACATTTCAAAGGCTAAGTACCATTTATTCATAGTGATGGGTGACCAAATTTTTTTTTTTAGTTAATTAGGTACAGTACATTCTCCTGAGCTGAAATTTTAATAAAATTCATTGTCATCGACAACAAATCTATCTGCTAAATTTCAGCTCGATCCGATCACGGAAAATGGGTTCATTTGCCGTCACCAGATTTGCATGGTATAAACATACCTTAATAATTAAAATAGAGAGATTTAAAACTGAAACAAGGTAAACCATTTATTTTTTGTTTATTCATTGACTGTTTCCGTTTTGCTTAGGGTTGACAAATGTAACTTGCGTTAAATAGCGTTCCTATTGAAGTTATCTAACAAACATTTTTTTCCATTTTTATGAAATAGTAATTTAAACACTTATCACTACTTATCACACTATAGAAATTTATTCTATACCAAAACTTTCGTTAATTTGTTTTTGTTAAAAATCCAACAAACAGATTTTTATAACTATCCTGCAAGAACCATACATTTTTCCAAAATAAATATTAACATATGCAGTCAATCTCAGGGGTTCGGCGGAGGTCGAAACATACAACCAACTTATAAAAGGTATATGGATTTATAGGTACCGCCCTATATTTGAGTTAGAAAAAATCTTAAAAATTTTTTTTTTTCCAATTAAGTAAGGTTTGGTGAATGTGCATATAAAACTGGTGGGGTTTAGTACCTCCAACAAGGTTAAGAACCACTGGTCTGGGGTGTAACTCTAAATATTGTCACAGTCTTGGGAGCCTGAGGGGTTGGGCTCATGATTGTATGGGCTGAGGCCTCTCTCCTTAGGCCTTTTGTCTAACTTCACGCTGAGTACCCCAACGAAGCGTGGAGAGTGGATAAAGGAGGGGCGTAGTCGACTAACAAAAGAACGTCTGGAACATTCCAAAAAAATTATGTCTGTCGGACCCCCGTCGTGCAGAAGATTGACCCAATAAAGGATTACTTGGTGACTGACAAAGAAGAAAACGTCTAGAAATTTCACCGTGTAATTCTTGATGGATGGAAAAAAGACAGCTCATAAGACAATCGAATCGAAAGTCCTAGTAATCGAATACGTGGGGTTGGAAGGTTCGAGAACAACGCCCATATTCCTATATAAGCAGGACTGCGGACGAAGTAGTTCAGTGATAATATAGTGTAACAGTGAACTTCATCATTGTTAAGGGGCCATCCATAAATTACGTCACACGAATTTCATGATTTTTGACCCACAACTGGTCACATTTGTGAGACCCCCCCTCCTTAGTGTGACGTCATATATTTTACAATTTTTAATCGACAAATAATTATTGGATTAAAACAGCAGTTCCAAAATTTGTTTTAATTCAATTTAAATGATTTTTTAATAAAATTGGCATCAAATCAAATATTTCAAGAAATAAACACAAAAATAAAGACTATTTATATTAATTAATGATCACACTTAATCATCTTGAAAGTCAATTGTCAAATGAAATAAAAACAATATCACCGCTAGGCACGGTGCAGCATTTAGCGGCATATATCAAAGAGCAATAGTATCGGCGCGTAACAGTACACCCAGAAAAAAGTCTCTTCGGACAATTAAATCTAATTATTATTAAATATTTGATTGGCAATGGACTATCCAATTATTTTGTTGGCGTAAATGAAATTCAGTTGTCAGAAGAAAATTTTTTTCTTAGTGTAGTAGAGCGAGTGGCCGACAAAACAATTTGAACCCTATGTTTCTACAGATAGTGTTGCAAATGTTTTTGAGTTTTTCGTTGATAGTTTAAAGTTCGTGTTTTACTTAAAACTTAGATTAAAATAGATTTTGAAATGTGACGTCACGAAATTTAGGATCCCTCCAAACCCTTTGTCACACAATGACACACTTCGTCGAGCCCCTCGATGACCCCTAACGAGTGTAAAAAGTGTTTAAATAAATAAATAAACATTTGTTTAAAATAAATTGTTGTCATTTAAACACAAATCCAGGAGCCCATTTAAATAAATTAGTAAAAACGTTACAATATAATTAGATACTTTCATAGTAAACTTATCAAACCTCGCTTAGCCATTTTACCACAGTTGATAAGTTGCAAGTTCTTACGGAAAACGCATATTTTTTAGGATAGAATATATTTTATTTGGTGTTTAAAGATTTCAGGTATCACCATGCAAAGTTTCATTCAAATCTGTTGCACTGGAAAGCTGCAAAAATTGCTTGTTTCCCATGGCCTGCATGCACTTTTCCAGAGTAAGATATTATATCGCGTTCATTATCTTATTAATTATCTCAGTTAGAATGTATCACCTATAATTTATCGCTATTCATATAACTAGTAGAACTTAACTATTAGAACTAATTATAGTTCCAAATGATGGCAGGAAAATAAATATTATTTAAATCACATCCCTAAACAAGACCGCGTCTGCTACTATTTTATCTTATTTATGATTTAAATTTCAAAATCACATTGAATATTTTGACTCAGAACCCTTAAGTAACTCTTACATTGTATCGCAAAACTATTTTTTGCATCCTAAAATAAAACAAAGTATAATTTTTCCGACTGCATTTTCAGAATGAATTCATCTCTTTACTAATCTCTCATTACATAAAGCCTTATAAAAACAAAATGAAATCAATTGCAGTCCTGGAATTTTTGATGAGCATAGCCAAAAAAATGAATAATTAAATTAACATAAAACATTCAAGACATACCAGTTTATACAGCCAGAAAATCCATGAATAACCAACATTTTCCAGCACGGATATCAGCACTGCAAAATGCACGCGGGCCGGTGTTTTTCATGTAGGTAAATGTCAAAATACTCCAGATGCATTTTGTTCACAACAATTAACCAGAATTTCATAATAAAACACTTTTATTCACTTAAAACGACTTAATTCGGGATAAATCAGGAAATTTCAGGTTAATTAGCGTCACTGAGCTTCAACTGTTTAAGTAGACGGCCATTATTGTAGATGACTGGAATGACTGCGCAAACTTCGACCGACATGAAATTCAAAATGCAGGTTTTGGGTTTCAATAAAAATGTAAGTAAAACTAATGAAAAACCGCTGGAAAATTGATTTTTACAATCTTATGAGTGTTAAAATATATATTTCTTTTATTTATAACAGTAGTTCCGTGCTTGCATAGCGTTTTGAATAATATTTAAAAATTGATTATAAAGACGGTATTACAATTAGCCAATCTTATAAGGGCAAATCTCATATAGGCAGAATGAATAATTGTGAAAAAAAATTAATTTGTTAAATTTATTTTTTTGTATATTTTGATGTACATGTATAATACAAAGTAATTAAAGATCTTTTGAATAAAATTCTTATCGAGGTACATGGAAAAGAATTAAAAAGAAAAAAAATATATTTTTAATTTATTTCAAAAACCGTACGTTTTGGAGAAAAAAGTGTACTTTCCAAAAATAATTAAAATTAATTTCTCTACAAAAAAGATTCATATCAATCTTTTTGTATTTTGCATAGTTTTTGAGATATCAATCATTAAAAATATGAACACGTGCGAGAAGTACGAAAAATAAACGAATCCTCCATTCGTTATTTTCTTTTTATTTTAATTGTATATTCAGTAGTTTAAACTAACAATCTTGAATATTTCACGGAAAGCTACTAGTTTAACATAAATAAATAATATAAATATCATTAATAATAGCAATATTATCTATATAAATAAAATGATATATAGCTGTTTTCCAATGTTCGCTTTTAACACAAAAACTACTGGATAGATTTCGATCATTTTTTTTTGTTTTATTTCTTATATACTTGGTCCTAAAAAAAGGGTTAGCACGATATCTTCATTAAAAGCAGTAATTAAAGTTATCAAAAATGATATTTTTACAAGCAAAACGCGTTAAGCGGTGGATTTTTCGTCGTTTTGATAGAGCGGAGCAAACGGTTTAATGCGCATGGAGAGTGTTTCTACTTCTACTGCCTACTGATTATTTCATATTTGAGCCGCTCAGTGCACACATCGGTTAACTCCGTAATGCAAAAAGTTGAGTAAATTGATAAAATGGACTTCTGAAATACATTGTCTCTTATGGAAAAGCTAAAAAGCAAATTGTCATTCAGAGCTGTTATTACTTATTATTAGAAAAATTTATTTCGGATATATAAAGTTAGGAGTCAAACAAGAGTTTTGACATGAAAATTTGTAATAGACTATAGTTGAAAAAGTGAAGTTGTAGACATATTACGTTGGTCCTTTTCTAGGACAAAACTCGAAAAAGTCTGCACTAATTGAGAATTTTACCGCATTTTCCTCAAGAAGGCCTGACCAATTTTACATAGTAACGAAAGAAGTCCCTGCAAAGTTTAAATTAAAAAATGATAATTTTTACTAGAAAATAAATATGAATTTCAATTTAACTAAAAATGAAATAGTTTTGAAAAATATTTGAATTTCTTTATTGATCATTGTCGAAAATATTAATTAGAAATGAACATATTAAAATAATATATTAAATTTTTAAATAATTAACAACTACTTAACGGGAAGAACTTTATTGAAGTTTTGTTAAAGATAACTCAGATCTTAACATATTGAATACCATTTATCCGAAAAAAGGTACGGCTCCTGTATGATAGCTTCTAATCTTTTATATTTAAATAGCTAAACGGTTATAAATAACATTTGGTATGAAAGATTTTCAAATTTTCTTAAAAGACCTACTTAAAATCAGAATTTAATTTTTTATTAGAACATGGAATCAATCGACCGTCGAAGTCACAATGGGCTAGTCCCAGTGGCTAAGCGATGGGGGGGGGGGGCATCATGCCCCGGGCACTACTCACAAGGGGGCGCCAAATGGTCCGCAAAACAAAAAAAATATTGTATGGTTTTACGAAACCACGATGCAAGTGAAACTTTTTTTCGGATTTTAGGCACTTAAGTAACTGAAATTTGTGGAAAATTATTCGATTTAGGGTATGAAAATAGAATAGAAAGAAAGGGATGTTGCACGAATTCACTGTCTGACTTGACGCGCGCCGTTGCAACTAATTTTGAATTTCCATTATTGATGTTAATACTCGAACGTTATTTTCATTATTGAATTTGTAGATTATGTTAAATCGATCATCTGCCTGTTGTTATCTATTATAACATCACCGTCGGGTATTTTTGCACTATTCTCACTAGCTGTATCTTTGTCTATCATGATCAAGTGAACAACAACATTTATATCAATACACTGATCAAAACACAAATACCAATACAAATATGATTGACAATAAATGACAACTTATAATATACTAAAACGTTGTCATGGAGAGGAAAATAGCTCATTACATTCAGTAATAACTCGCGCAAGAGCTCTGGTAAAACGACATGGTATATAGCTAACAATGTGTTACGAGCTCTGGCGAACACTTGCCGAGAATGTAACACACATTTAGCGAAATGCTAAAGACAGGTCAAAAAATTTGAGACGATGTATAAAAAGTTTCACTTTAAAAAAAATTGCTGGATATTTTTTTTTATTATAATTGATTTCTAGAAAATATAAATTTTCTCCGTGTCTGTTCATATCCGTGACACTTGCAACAGGCAGTGCAGCTAGATCGTGGGATTTTTAAGTGTTCAAGGGAAAATTTTGAAATTATCAATTTTGATTATATTAATTAAATAAACTTTATTCGGATAATACAGATAATAAAAATATAACTTATTTGATTGACTCTCAGAGAGGAAGTGATCTCTTGTGTTTTGATTGACTTGCAGTTTATAACAATATTCTCCCTGAGAGAGGGCCTGCCGATGAGACTTCCCGATCTTTGTATTTATTATTCCTACATTACACCTTGTACCCAGTTAAGTACTTCCACCAAATATTAGCCCCATATATATGGCCACCTGTCAAGGATAAAGGATCAGATTAGTTTTTACAAAGTTGTAAAAAAAACGTCATCTCGACATTCTCGAGCGCGACTAATTTTTTTTTATTTTGAAGGGAATAAATCAAGAATTACGAAAAATATATCATTTGACGATTTCCACAAGTCGAAGAAACAAAAAATCATCGATAAAGTTTAATGCGTGCAGCTGCTTGATGCATATATTTGAATTTTCCCAGGAAAAAGTTTCAAATAAAAGTTGTAGCCATTAATGAGTCTAAGAACCATAGTAAGTTTAAAGAAAAAAAATTGAAAAAGCTCAAAAACTCCTAGAATATAGTAGAGCTTTCGGTTTACCGATTTCGACCAAAAGCTTTGCGGCATATCTAGGTATAATATGGAGGCTGAATGCCAAGTTTGGTGAAATTCGGATAAAGCTTTCGATACTGTGTGTGAGTGTGTGACAGTCATATCGTATCGAAAGCTTTATCCAAATTTCACCAAACTTGGCATTCGGCCTCCATATTATACCTAGTTGTGCCGCGAAGCTTTTGGTTGAAATCGGTGAACCGAAAGCTCCAATTTATTCTAGGAGTTTATGAGCTTTTTTTAATTTTTATCCAAAACGGCTCCAACGATTTTCTTTAAACTTACTTTAGTTCTTCGACTCATTAGTGGCTACAATTTTTATTTGAAACTTTTTCTTGAGAAAATTCGAATATAGGCTGTATGCATATAGACAAAAAAAATTTTTGAATTATTTTCAGATTAGGTGAATCCCTCCTGATATAATCGTCAGATTATGAGACAGCATGTCTAAGGCATAAAGATGAACCATATATATCTTAATCTGACGCGCTTGAGTATTTCAAAATGGCGAATTTTTTTGCACATTCTAATAATGGCAGCGCGTTTGCGTCACACTCAAATCGTCAGAGGTTTGTCTTAGGTTCACTTAACATCCCCTTAGAAACTCTGACTCGCCCGATTAAATTTTTTTTTCTTCATTTTCAACCTTTACGTACGACCACCCCCATCATGGAAACAATCAGATTAACATATGTACAATTTTAAAAATACGTAGGACATGGATGCTATCAATATCTGACGCGCTCGAGTATGTCCATGTAACAGTTTTTTTTTTACATTTTTGAAAATCTATAGCAGCTCCCCCCACTGCTGAAAAGGTATATATTATATGACATTTTTTTCTTTTTATCATCTAAGCTTCGCAACCCAATAGGTCTCGATAACGCTCGAGTAAACCCCGATTTAGAATCGTGGGCTCCCCTACTAGAAGTCACCTTGGTAAAAAATTTTCAATGCATTTTCTTGGAAATATAGATTTTCTTCACTTCCTAAATTAAAATTATTAACTATTGATTGAAGTATATAAAATGATAAAAGAAAATCTGTTATCTTTATTTGCCCAATTGTTACTTACCAAAGAGCCTTAACCTAAAATTAGTGATATATATCAAGTTATCAAGATAACATAATTTTAGGTTAAGGCTCTTTGATAAGTTACAATTGGGCAAATAAAGATAACAGATTTTCTTTTATCATTTGATGTAACAAGAGATTCATTAATAAATATGTCTAGATATTTCTTTGTGAGTTTTTGGGCTATTATAATCTATAATAATTATCACTTATTGTATCGTAATTTATTAGAACGAAATAAAGGTCTTTGACAACAATATCATCTTTGTCATAATATTAGAGAGGGTTTAAATGTTTCTCATAGAACATCTCCTTTACTTATTATTTGATTTCATTTTTAAAATCTTCAATCAAATCAAAATTTGATCTTATGAAAATCTCTAGATGTAGGGGAAAGTGGGGTATTTGAGAACAATAAACTTTAAATTATCCTAATTAATAAAATAAAATAACAATTTTAGTAAACTTTTGCTATAACATAAACTTTTACTTATCTACTTTAATAGTTTGAACACAAAACTTTTTTAAATTAACATTATAATAACAAAAATATAGAATATAAAAACTATTGCCATTCCTATTTCCCCGGTAGTGTGTGGGGTAATTAAACTCAATCCACGGGGGAAATAGAAACTGCATTGGGTAATGATAATATATATAATATAAAATTTAATGATTAACTATGTTTCACACAAATCACAGACGTAATTATTACACATGTATTGACCGTTCGTACATGCATCATGGGCCCATTTCTTACATTTGGTACACATAATCCAGTCTTCTTTAGGGGGCGATTCATATTTTTCCGTACAGAATATGCAATAATAGTCCACGCCGTCACTTTCCTCGAACACCGTTTTCAAATTTCTAACGACCGCTGTATTGTTGACTGATGGTGGGTTCGTTGTACTTCTTCGTTGTTGAATATTTTTACTTTTCTTTGCAGTTTGCCTTTTTTGTTTTTCCTCTAATTGATGTTTTATGGGAGTGCTGGATAAAATTTGAGAATGTTTTCTTTTTCTTCGTTGTGAAGTTTCTATTTTAGGAATGATCGGCACGTTGGCTATGTCAGAGAGGAGCACAGGAGTTAACGGAGCAAGAAAAGTGTGTATGGTTAAATCGGTTTGATGTTCATGATTATGGTTGTGTGATGTTGTCGGTTGATCGTCCACAGGAATTGTTTTCTCAGATGTAGTAGTAGTAGTAGTAGTATCACGAACGGAAGTAGTATGTGGACTGTCATGACTATCAGCAGTGTTAAATTTATCAATAAAAGGCATATTTGCAAAGCATTCGTTAAACTTGTCCGTATCGATGGGATGAATTCCAGCCACTCTAAAACCATTGATCGCTTTGCTTATGTTGGCTGTCTTGTTGTACGCATTAGTAAACAGCTCGGCCACTTTGTATTGGGTGATCCGTTTGCCAGGATTGTTAACCATGTAGAGCTCACACTGTCGATTGTATGCACATTTCAGTGCACTGAAAAAAGTTAAGTCCAGCGGTTGCATTTTATGTGATACATGAGGCGGTAAGGAAAGAACATGAAGGTTGTGTTCTCGAAAAAGCTCTTTTATGGTATGCCCCCAAGCTAATGTGACTTTCATGATTATCTAGTATTATCAAGACTGGCTCGTCCTCGGTAGGTTTAACAAAATTAATGAAGTGCTGTAGGTATTCAACGAATATGGACTCATTTATCCAACCAGAATCAGAAACCGTGCCAATCATATCGTTATTAACGCCATTCAGCAACAGGTCACACATACGCCTTCGTTTGAAGATAAACATTGGAGGTACCTACATATATACCGTTTGCACTTATCGCACAAACAACGGTAGTGGTGATACCGCGCTCAGCACTTGTCGCTTTTCCAACTTGCTTCAAACCTTTCGGCGCCAATATTTTCGAATTACGTTGAACAGTGTTGATACCGGTTTCATCAATGTTGAATATACGGTGACTAGGAAAATTGTATTTGCGTTGGAGGGCTTCTAGTTGATCGAAAAACAATTTAATTTCGGTGGCATTGAACGCTTGAATTCGGTTAAGTGACGTTGCTTCTGGAGTTCGTAGACTGATGGAGGGATGTCGAGACATGAATGAATAGTACCAGTCTTTACCAGCCATCTGAGATTCTTGGTTAAATTTATGGCTCAATTTGTTGGCTTCAGCAAATGTAAAGGCAATCTTTCGTAGTGATCTAGGTGTGATGCCGTAAAAAGACTCGCAACAATCGAGGATGTATTTTTCCAATTGATTTTCGTGACTATGATTGAAGACAGGGCGTCGTCCTTTTTTCGGTTTCTTAAATTCTTCTAGATGCACTTGTCGAAATAATGTTGATTTTGGTACTCCGTATTTTGTTGCTGCTTTGCTTAAAGAAAGTCGTCGACATCTCACATCATGTCTCGCGCGTTGGAGATTTTCAATTGTGTACCGCGGTGTTGTTTTTCTTGTGTAACTTCTGGGCATCTAAAGAGAGAATTTTTTTTCCGTAGAACAATCATAATTATTGGAAACAACAGCACAAAATAAAATTGATCCAAACAAATAGATCAAACAAAACAACAACAACAACAACAACAACAACAAGTCAACAAAACGAAACGTTGCATCAGAGTTTAAAATAAGAAAATTCTTCGAAAAAATTGTAAAATAATTCATTTCTTACATATTAATAAGAAACGTCCACATTTACCCCGCGAAAATCGTTCCAAATTACCCGATTTAGGCAATTCATATTAAAATGCTCGATACTTAAAATATTTTCTTCATTTAACTTAAATAGCCACATAAAACTAATAAGTGAATTGTAAATGAAAGATAATAACAAAAAAATACGCACTAAAGGTCAAGAAATAATTTTTTCAAAGGTTTTTACATACGGCAAAAATTGTAACAAAAGATCAAATTTTAATTATTTACTTACCGTGACAGTATGCGAACGCCAATTTAAATATTTTTTTTCTGTCAGGAACGATAAAGCACACACTTGTCAATTCAAACACTAATAAAAATTTTTCCCACTAAAGAAATAATTAAAATTCAACTGTTTTTAATTAGCCGCTGTTCTCAAATACCCAACTTTCCCCTAATCAATCCAAAAAAGTTAAATATTTTCTTTGATAATAATAGCTATAAAAAAGTAGTTTTGTAAACTTTGATATAAAATAGATATTACAAGTTTATTGTTAGCTGATTGGATTCAGTTAAGGCATAAATGTTAAAGCATAATATGTACTCCTTTATGAATACACAAAATCGTATGTCGTCATTGTGTGTTCTTCAACCAACAATACTGGGTAGATTTTACTTTCTGAAGTCACCTGGTGCACATGTTTGTATGTGTGTCTGTGTGTGTGATGCAAATAGTTTAGAAGAAAAAATTTTTTTTGTTGTTAATAATCTTTAATAGTTTAGTGTTGTTGAAAAAATGTTTTTACTTGATGTTTGGAAAAATAATTTCCGGCGAATATCTATCGGAATAGGCTTTATCATGGCCATACTTATCTGTATTGTTGTAACAATATATGTAAGGACTATTTTACGAACGACAAATGATCTCGATGAAAAGGATTTGTACAAGCTAACTGTAATACACATCAATGATTTTCATGCACGGTATTTAATCAATTTATTTATACGTTTTATTGTAACTAATAAATGGTTTTTATACTTTTGTATCAATATGCATGAAAGTGCATTTAATAATTTACATTTTTGTCACCATTTTATAACAATCTCTTTGTTTGTAACGAGTATTTAAATCCATACTTTTTTCTCTATAGTAATTTTATAAAATGATTTTTGAAGTGAAACTTTTTATACATCGTCTCAAATTTTTTGGCCTGTTTTTAGCATGTCGCTAAATGTAACACATTCTCGGCAGGGAGCTCGTATACACATTGCTAGCTATATACCAAGTCGTTTTCCCAGGCCTGTTGCGCGAGTTAATACTGTATGTAATGAGCTATTTTCTTCCTCATAACAACGTTTTAGTATATTATAAGTTGTCATTAATTGTCAATCATATTTGTATTGTAGCTAATAAATGGTTTTTATACTTTTGTATCAATATAGATGGAAGTGCATATTACTACATATTAATGGTATTTGTGTTTTGATCAGTGTATTGATATAAATGTTGTTGTTCACTTGATCGTGATAGACAAAGATACAGCTAGTGAGAATAGTGCGAAAATATCCGACGGTGATGTTACAATAGATAACAACAGGCAGATGATCGATTTAACAATAATTCAAATATAAAAAATAACAAATTCAATAATGAAAATAACATTCGAGTATTAACATCAATAATGGAAATTCAAAAATAGTTGCAAAGGTACGCGTCACGTCAGACATTGAATTCGTGCTACATCCCTTTCCTTCTATTCTATTTTCATACCCTAAATCGAATAATTTAAGTTTAAGTTTTAAGTTACTTAAGTGCCTAAAATCCGAAAAAAAAGTTTCACTTGCATCGTGGTTTCGTAAAACTACACAATAATTTTTTTTATATTTTGATTGAAAAAAAAAATTATCCGAACAATTAAAACGCGTTAATATATAGTTAAAAGTCATTGTTTAGATTATCTTATCAAATTATAACGGATAAGGGAAAATCGGGAAATTGAGAAAGGCCATTAATTCGAAACAGTTGAATTTCAAATATTTCTTTTTTCGCTAAAATCTTCATTAATGTTTATGAATGTTTATAAATGGGCATGTTTAGTGACAATTAATTTCAATTTAAAATATAAGTGAAAAACACTTCGGGTAATTCGGATCTTGTTCTGATAGCTGTTTTTGTTTAATTTGATCAACTTTTTTGCAAATAATTTTGTGTTGAGATTTTGTTTTGTTATTGTTACTTCTAATAATTATTGATCCTATTGAAACTTACTTGAAATTAAATATCTTCAACTTGCATCACAAGACATTAAAAGTTAACGACTTATTTTGTGGTATTGTGAGTTATGCGTTCTCAATTACCCAACTATCCCTTATTATATGTAAGTGCATTAATAATTTCATAGAATACGGACCAATACGCATTTCCAAAAATATGACCTGTAGACAGGGGCGGATGCAAGATGTATCTTGGTGGGGGGTCACTACCGGAGAGTGTGGAGAAACCTCACTAACCAAGAGGGTCCAGGGTCCGGAGTCCTTCGGAAAATTTATGAAAGTATATCTCTCAAAAACGTGTTTTATGGGTTTCTTGATAAAAAGCATGAAGTGATTTTAAGCATGTATGACCCCGGCTGAGCTCATCCACATTGCCAGTCGGCAAGATCCTGCCCCCGGAGCTACTAAAACACCTCTCTTGTAAATGCAAGAAGGGGTGCTGGGTGGTGGCTGCACTTGCCTGAAAGCAGGGCTTAGATGTTCTGCGATATGTGCTATCTGCTCTGGGGAAATGTGCAAAACTTCAATGAAGAGGACGATGGTGACTAGCCTCAAATAGACCCTGATGTTCCACCAATACTGGAGTACCCACCAAAATGCGATTTTACCTAATATGGGTTCTCAAAAATTTTAAGAGAGAACTACGAGACTTACAGGTCCCGCTTTGTACTTAATTTAACGCTAATTAAATTGTCTACAAACTATATTCAATAAGTTCTGCTCGTAGGATCAATGGTTTCGACGCAACTTCGATCCAAAAAAAAAACTAAAATTTTCAATTTTTGAAAAAACTGGCCTATTTTCAAAGTACCGTACCTCGGTAACCCATTGACGTGCAGAGCTTCGATTGTGCTTAATTTTTAATAATATTTTCATAAAAAACGTACAGAACAGCTCTTGAAGAAAAATGCATAGATTAGAAGATACCGAGCAGTATCTGAAACAAGTCCAAAATTTTCACGGTTTTTTCTCTATAAAAATTTTTCCACAACTTTTTGGGAGTTGCAAATTTGAGTATATATAGCCCCAATGGGTCCGAACAACATATTAAAAAATCAGAGATACATCATGTTTTGCGAATTTATTGTTGATTTTGACTGGGCTATTAGTAGACAATTGAAAAATAAACTTAATTTAGTATATTTTTAATGCAAGAAAAGCTTGGTGGGGGGTCATAACCTCTGTGACCCCTCCCCTGAATCCGCCACTGGTATTAACCTTATAGTAATTTAAGCTAGTTGTAAGAAGAGTTATACCTAATAATAATTAAAATTTAAATATAATAATTACTTATAAAGAATGCTCAAATAAGACTTTTAAATGTTCTAGATACAATGAAATCTCTCCAAGTGCAACCAGATGTAAGCCAAACGCCACCGACTGCATTGGTGGATTTTCTCGTGTCTATGCCGCAATCACTCACCTAATGCAAACGAAACCAAATCCAATTTTATTGAATGCAGGTGATAATTTTCAAGGAACAATATACTACAATGTATATTCATGGAACATAACGCAATTCTTTATGAATCAACTACCCTTTGATGCAATGGTATCTATACCTATAATTTGCAACACCTTAAATAATTCCTTCAACTTAATTGTCAACCAAACGAAAAAAGACTTTAGGTAACCACGAATTTGGCGATGGCATCGACGGTGTTGTTCCATACATAAAAGCTCTAAAAGCACCAATTGTTCTTGCCAATGTCAACGCCACGTTAGAGCCAACATTTAGAAATCTAACAAAGAAAAGTGTGATAGTGAATCGTGACGGTCGTAAAATTGGAATAATTGGAGTTTTAATTAAAACAACTAACGTAAATTGTATTTTTTCTTTTTAAATTAATTTTCTTTTATGTTGCCTCAATATATTGCGAATTATTTGTTATCTATTCTATTAAGTACCGTTTTTTACAATTTTCTGCATATGATTATTTTTCGCATGAAGACTTAATTTTTTAATAACAATAAATTTCAGGTATTAATAGTTTAATATTTCAAGCAATTATCAGGTGAAAAGACCACTGTTTTATGTTTTAACAGTTTAATTTAGTTTTTATTTATTTTTTTTTATTAGCAGAAAACCAGGGTGGGGCACGTTCCCCCCGCTTGCAGTCTAAGGCTTATTGTACTTCTGTTCTGCTCATTCATCCCTGCTATGCAAGGATCCTTGCTTATTTCAGGTTCAGCATTCTGCTTAGCAGAAGCGGCAGAAGCAGTCCCTCTCCTAAGCTCGCGCGATTTGAGCGATTTGGGCGCCATCTATCCCATACAGGTGTCACCACTTTGTGAGGGCTTTGCAGTCAAAAATTACATGGGTCGCGTCTTCAAAATCCTTACTAACTAATTTTCTAGGAAGAGATATTTGCAATCTTACAAGTTTTTAAAGATTTTGTCAAATGTCATTTAAAACAGTTCAGCTATTTTATAGAAAAGATTAGGAGATCTATCCTACAGGAATCGTCCTTTTTTTGAATAAATGATATTCAATAATATGTTAAGATCTGAGGTATCTTTAACAAAACTTCATTGAATTTCGTTCCGTTCAGTAATTGTTAGTTATTTCAAATTTAGTACATTATTTTAATACGTTTAATTATTTTGAATTAATTTCTTCGACAATGAACAATACAGAAATTCAAATATTTAAAAAAAATGTCATTATTATTTTTATCAGGTGGTAAATTGAAATTGTTATGTATTTTTCAGTAAAATTTTGTCAATTGTTTAATTTAAACTTTGTAGAGAATTTCGTTCGCTATTGTGTAAAATTGGTCAGGTCTTCTTGAGGAAAATGCGTTAAAATGCTATTTCACAAATAAACAAACGGTTCCTGTTGGATACAATTGTTATGCTATCCTATGAGATTTACGTGTTTTTCACTATATATTACTGACGCGAAATATAATTAAAAACCCTTCTGGAGCCCGATTGTATAGTGTTATCAAAATTTGAGCTCTATTGGTACAGAATAAAGACCAACATAAATTTTTTATATAATATAGAAGAAGACACCAATAAAGCAGACAATACGTACGTCGTACAATACCAAGCCGCTATGCCAACATAATTATTTTTTTGTCATTTGTAAAAGATAAAAATGGTTCCTGTGGGTTATCCTTAGGAGATAGACATATACCATCGCGGACTTTTTTATCAATCTTTTTAAGATACACAATTTCGCCGCATATATGTTTGACCTATCTCGTAAGATTTAGCCAGCGTTTGCAATGTAAGTGCACAAAAATATGTTTGTTATGACATCACATTACAAATCTTTAAATTTCCCGACTTTTCTCTACTAAATTTTGTCTACATTATAGCCATTATGTTACCGAGGATTAATCGCTATATTACAAAAAAAGTTTCATCATAATCCGTTCAGGAGTTTTTGCGTGAAAGATGCACAACAAACAAAAAGGCAAAAATTTTCTACAGTTTTGTTATATACTAGCTGATACCCGCCCGCTTCGCTGAGCGTATCTAAATTAATCTGATTGAAAAATAGAAACCTTTTCCCAAAATAAGAAATTCATATATTTTAACAAAAAAATTAATTAGATATTTCTAGACCTTTGTTTCATAAAAAGTTCATGAAAATCCGTTAAACTACTTTTCCAGGAATAGATATAAGCTATCTTATATCTAGTAGGTGCTTTACGTTTTTCTGAATATTGTATAATACCTATATATACTTGTGTTCCATTAAGACTTGAGAACCTTTTACACCAAATGTCATATGAAATAATTTATTTATTTTAATAGAATGGATTAGTAGCAATCCTTTAGGAAGCGTATAACAGATGCGTAATAACAGAATTAAATCAAATGCAAAAATTCTGGTCTATTAATAATTTCGTGAACGTTTAGCCAATGTAAAAGAAAACTTCAAAAATAATGTATTAGAACTACACGAACACTTTACTATATAATCCTTTCAAATGTTAACAGGTTTTGTCTTTTCCTGGCAATTTAATATTTATGGATGAAGTCCAAAGTGTGAAATATGAAGCAGAACGCTTAAAAAAACACGAAAATTGCGATATCATTATTGTTTTATCCCATTGTGGCAAAATAATCGAAAGAGAAATAGCACAAAAAGGCGGCCCATACATCGATTTAATTGTTGGCGGACATTCACATTCATTGTACATTTCAGGAAATGACTATCCACGTGTGTTTCTTTAAGATTTGATTTGATCATTATTTATTTTACGATTTTTGAATTTTTATTTTTAGCGTTCGATATAAAAGAAGCTGAATATCCCGAGGTTATTACACAAGAATCAGGAAGGCAAGTGTTGATCGTTCAGTCATCATGTTACTCAAAATATATCGGCGAAATTACACTGTACTTCAACAAAAATAATGAAATTGTTAAATGGGATGGGAATTCAATTAAAATGAGTCATGAATCTCCAAAAGGTTATCGAAATTAAAAAAGGGATTTGCTTAATTTAGGGAGCTTGTAACAAAAGTTTTGGGTTTTTAGATCCGCAAATTGATGCATTGCTTGATTTGTGGCATATTGACTCGAAGATATTCCAAAAAGTAGCTGACCTTTCGGTACCTTTGTATAGAACAG
Organism: Sisyra nigra; assembly: GCA_958496155.1. Lineage (NCBI taxonomy): Eukaryota > Metazoa > Arthropoda > Insecta > Neuroptera > Sisyridae > Sisyra > Sisyra nigra. The sequence goes on from OY292318.1 coordinate 7,904,900, forward strand.
CATGTAAATTTGATGAATGTGAAATTGGAGATTTGATTGCAGATTCAATGGCATCTTATGTAAGTTTTTTTCAGGAATAATATCATTTTTTCCATGCAGGAAATAGTTATAAAATTTATGTTATCCGATATGAACCATGAATTTTCTGTCTCCTATTTTTGCAAGTAATTAATTTAAGGGATCCTGGAATCCCAAAATCTGGTATAGATTGGTAAAATATCGTTAACATTCAAACTCTTAGGCCGCGTTCACACGGTTCAACTTTAGTTGATCAACAATTCACAATCTTTTAGACCGTAGTGGGGTAAGCGACGGGAGAAGTGAAGCACAAGCGAGTCGAATTGGAAGCAAATTGAGCAGAATTGAAAGAAAACTGATCAGGGTCGACTCGATCGACTTGAACGACAAAATGTTTAACTCATGCCGCGTTCACATGCTTCAACTTGAGTTGAACGATAATTTTCAATCTTTTAGAACGTAGCGGGGTAAGCGACGCGAGAAGTGAAGCACAAACGAGCTGAATTGAAAGAAAAATTGTTGAACGACAAAAAATTGACTGAGTCAAACTTTTGTTGATCAAGTCGACTCCGGTCAGTTTTCTTTTAATTCTGCTCAATTTGCTTCCAATTCAACTCGCTTGTGCTTCACTTCTCGCGTCGCTTACCCCGCTACGGTCTAAAAGATTGTGAATTGTTGATCAACTGAAGTTGAACCGTGTGAACGCGGCCTTAGATCTACTAAACTGGTAAGACGTATTTGGCTACTTAGTGCGCGCCTCTCAATTGACTGTCATAAGTATGTCGGACTAGCTGCCGCAGCCTGGTTGCGACAGTCAGGCTTCTTAGTGGGCGCCTGGCCTTATTATTTTCTAGTTTACGTGAACCATAATATTAAATATCAGTAAAAATTCCCCCAATATTAAAATTAGATACGAGGTTTTTGAATCAGAGAATATAGATACCTATGTGGAAAATCCTTTTATCATTCTGAATATTTAAAGTTGGTGACCTTATTAGGGGAGTGAATCACAGTATATAGGTGGGATAGAGGAGCTGGAAGAGAATATCCGGGGTGTTGTGCGATGGAAGAATAGCCAGTAAAGCTAGCGGTCGAATATTCTAGACATTTCGGAGGCCAGCGCTCATCTATAATAGTTGGACTTGGGTAACCAAGAGGGTCCAAGAGAAGAAGTTGGATGTGGCAGAGATGAGAATGCTAAGGTGGGTGCTGGGGAAAACGAGAAAGGACAGGATCGGGAACGAAAGAATGAGAGAGACAGTTGTAGTGGTAGAGTTCTCAAAGATGATAGAGGAAAGAAAGCGACAGTGGTATAGCCATGTGGCGAGAAGGAGAGAGTACTATGTTGGGAAGCGAGTGGACAGAATTTAAGAGACCAGTAGGAAGACCGAGAAAGGACTGTGTCTCAGAAGACACGAGAGAAAAAGGACTGATAGAGGAGGACTCCAAGAATAGGGGAGTATAGAAAGAATATATACGCAACGGCGACCCCGAATAGGTAAAAGCCTGGGAGAAAGAAGAAGAAGAATATCAAAAATTGTTATACACTTTCACTCAGAGGTTTTTAACCGTGTTGGAGGTACTGAACCCCACCAGTTTCATATGCACTTTCACCAAACCCTTTATAATTATAATATAAAAATATTTTTTTTTCAAATTCGAAGTATAGGTATGGGACCTATATTTCCATACACCTTGTATTAGTCGGGTGTATGTCTTGACTTCCGCCGAACCCATGAAATTCGATCGAACCCAGGTTAATAACCACTGCTTTAACTACTCGATAATGCTTATGGAAAAAATCTTAATTTTGTAAAAAGTTTAGGTACAAGGTTTTTTCAGAAAGGGGACGATAAAGGCCTTTGTTTAATACTTTATGTCTATTTCTTTGGTGGAAAATGAAAGAAAGAAGAGAATAATGGGGAATTAGTAAAATCCGTTTAATTGAAATCGTGAGGTTAATAGTATTGCATTGATTCGTAGAAATTATTTAACAATAAATGTAAGATTTGCTCAGAATATTAAGTAACCAACCTCGTGAATTTTTCGCATATCGATAAACTGCAAATTATAATTATTAGCGTTGTTACGCTTTTACGGGGTTTGGTAAAAAATTTCTTATTTCTTATAAACAGTTTCAAACTCTTTTTATCAAACTACATTTAAGTCCTATTTATGTCTTTTCAAAAATAAGTCATTGTTTGAATTTTCAGTGGAAGAAAAAGATGTCAAATGAAACCAAAAAGCTAGGACCAATTGCACTGGTTGGTGTTGGAACAATTCGGACTAGTTTTCAAAAAGGAGGTATAAAATTTATAAAAAAATCAATTAAATCATTACTATTTTGATACTTTTTTAGAGATCGCTTATGACGATATAATTTCCGTTTTACCATTTTACGACACCGTTGATTCATACGAGCTTTGCGGAAAATACATAGCTGAAGCACTCGAATATGGGGCATCAAGACGCGGAAATGATAGCAACTATCGGGCCAGACAAATGTTACAAGTTAGTGGTAAGATTTTTAAAAATCAACCATTGAATATAGTAAATAAAAGGTTGACAATTTTAAGGTCTCAAATATGTGATTAACATAACTAAACCTGATGGAAATAAGATATCAGATATACAAGTTCAATGCGATAATTGTTCCGAGCCGTATGTCCCGTTGAAGTACGACGAAATGTATTTGGTGGTATCTCAAAATTATCTAGCCGATGGAGGAGTTGGATTTGAAATGATCGCAACAAATCATATAAATCGCGTTCGAGGTGACTTTGATAACCACGTTTTGAGGAACTATCTAAAAAATCAGACGTCGCCAATATACATCGAAAAATCCCAACGCATCACAGTTGTAAAATAATAAAAACGTTGATAATATGTTTGTAAATCTGTTTTATGACCTTATAGATTTAAATGTATTTAAGTAGTAATAGGGGCAATGAAAAGCACACCCACGGCGGCAATGGAGACTCTTTTGGATCTCCCTCCACTTCACTTGTAGGTGGGGGTGGAGGCCAGGCTGAGCTCACACAGGCTGCAACTGAATAATGCTTGGCGGTCAACTCCGCGCGGGCATGCAAGGATAGTGGACGTCATCGCCAGCCCCCTCATGGGGATGGTAAGCGACTGGATGCCCACTGTATACAGGTTCAAGTGCCCCTAGTAGCCTTAACGCCATATATGGGGGGAAACAGGGAACCAAATGAACTATTGTGGTTCCCAGATGGATCGGTTATGAACGGAGGATCTAGCGCGGGGGTAGTAGACGGAGAACCATGGGGGCGCATTTCAGTGCCGCTTGGGGACTCGGCCACTATTTTTCAAGCGGAGGTCACGGCCATTGCCATATGTGCTAGAGAGAACCTAGATATGGGCTATCGGAATAGGAACATACTGATACTATCTGACAGTCAGGCAGCGCTAAAAGCGATTGCCAATACAATGATCAGCTCAAAGCTGGTGCTGGCGTGTCGGCAACTCCTGGAGGACCTGGCAAAGCACAACTGAGTTAAACTTGGTTGGATGCCGGGGCATAAGGGAGTCGAGGGAAATGAAGAAGCTGATGCTTGCGCAAAGGCTGGTTCGATGGAGTCATGGGCCCGGAGCTTGGAATGGGGATCACCAAATCTGCTGTTAAAAGGGCGATGAAAAGTCGGCTGAGACGGCAGCAAAACAAATAGTGGCAAGAAATTCCTGGCCAGAGGCACAGCAAGAAAATGGTGGGGAGAATCTGCCCCTCGCTCACAGTTGAAGTTTTACGGCTGGGAAGGAACCAACTCAGGACAATAGCAGGACTGATAACCGAACACTGTGGACTGAAGAAGCATCTGCAGATTATTGGGGTGTCTCAACGAGACCTCAATTGCAGATTGTGTGGGGATGGGGAGGAAAACGCGATCCATGTCATTTTTGACTGCAAAGTCCTCACAAAGTGGCGACACCTGTATGGGATAGATGACGCCCAAACAGACTCAAATCGCGCGAGCTTAGTACAGGGACTGCTTTTGCTAGGCAGAATGCTGAATCTGGAATAAGCAAGGATCCTTGCATAGCAGGGATGAATGAGCAGAACAGGAGTACAATAAGCCTTAGGCTGCAGTGCGGGGGGAACGTGCCCTAACCTGGTTTTCTGCTAATGGCAAAAAAAAAAAAGTAGTTATATGTTTTCAAAACGTAATTTGTAGTGTCCGACCGAAAGTTTGGTTTCGGCCAAAAATCAAGTTTCGGCGGCAGTTTCGGTTTCGGCCAAAATTGGCCGAAATTTTTGCCAAAACTGAAACTGATTTCGAAAGTTGTCGTGCACGTTCGCCTTACTTTTTATTTGATTTTATAACTGTTTTCAATTTAAATGTTTACTGTAGTTTAGTAGTGAGTTACTTAATTCTAATTGTAAGTAAGACTGTCCTACTAATTGTGATCTAGGTATCTTTGTTAATTCTAAATGTGTGATTTGATTATCATTGTTGAGACTGGAACTAAGTATCCACATTGCCAGTTGGCAAGCTCCAGCCTCCGCAAAGCTCCTAAAACTCTTCTATTGTAAATGCAAGAACGGGTGCTGGGAGGTGGATGCAATTGCCTGAAAGGAGGGCTTAGATTTACTGCGATGTGTGCTATCTGCTCTGGGGAAATGTGCAAAACTGTACTGAAGAGGACGACGCGACGGTGACTAGTCTCAAATAAACCCTGACGTTCCACCAATACTGGAGTACTCACCAAATTGCGATTTTACCTTATATGGGTTCTCTAAGATTTTGAGAGAACTACGAGGCTTACAGGTCCCGCTTTGTACTTAATTTAACTGCAGCCATTTTCGCAAAAAATTGATAAAGCTCAAAAACTCCGAGAATAAAGTGGAGCTTTCGGTTAACCGATTTCAACCAAAAGCTTCGCGGCAAAACAAGATATATTATGAAGAAAAATTTCCAAGTTTGGTGAAATTTGGAAAAGCGTTCGATACGATATGGCTGTCACACACAGACATGTTTCTAAAAACTACTTTTTTGGACTTAGAGGACCTCAAAATGTGTATTTCAAGTGAAAACTTGAATTCAAAAATTCGATCCTATTACAAGACTTCCTTTACTAAACAGTAGTAAGCTAATGTAAATATGTGCCAAGCGTGCCAAGTTTGAAAATGATTGCTGAAAAACTTTTTGAGCTAGAGTGTACACAAATTACCTATATACCTATAACTTGGGAACGAAATGATATTTAGTTTTGAAATTTTCAGAGAATATTCTGAAATAGTTTTGTAAAAGATTTATAGAAGAAAAAAAAATATTTTGAAACCTCTACACCTATTTCCTTCCTTAACTTAAAATAAATATTTTCAAACATTATATAATTCACTTTCTTTAAATGAATTTTGAAGAAAAAATTAGTCAAGAAATTATTTCCCAAACATTCGCAAATACAATTCATTATCTGCTGTAGTTAGCTTAGTAGCTAAAGTTTTTGAGGCAGTTACAAGTGAAGTGTACCATTAGGTATGTAAAAATTGTAACGAATTATGGTCGAATTTCGACCACTGGGCGGCCTCTAGTATAGTTATAAATAAATATTATAAAAAAATGAAAAACCGACTTCAAAATATATAAAAATTCTTAAACAAGAAATGCACTAAAAAGTAACAAAATAATGGCGTATCCTTGCAGTATCTACAACTTACAAATTATTAGGATGATACAATGTACAACTATTGTTATTTTTGGAGTTGATGTCAGCCAAGGAAATACGACTATATTGGTACTTATCAAAAAACGGGAATACCTTATAAAAATTATTTTTCAAATGAACTTTTAAACAATATACTCGAACTGTAACAATATCTAGCGACCTTTAAACTACAAAATACCAATTACCAACTAAACCTTTTTACAATTTTTACAAATTACCATTAATATTTATTTTCTTGACTGACACCAACTCCAAAAATAACAATAGTTGTACATTGTATCATCCTAATAGTTTGTAAGTTGTAGATACTGCAAGGATACGCCATTATTTTGTTACTTTTTAGTGCATTTCTTGTTTAAGAATTTTTATATATTTTGTAGTCGGTTTTTCATTTTTTTATAATATTTATTTATTTCTCGCGTTTTAGTGATCTGAAGTTTGATAACTGATTTTATTTTCTTGAAAATGGTTAACCTTCCAAACGCGCTGCTCATATGAGGCAGCGCCGTTTAATATTAAAAGTTACTACATCATCCCTTTTTGCCCTGAAGGGTTGAATTTTTTTGCTTTTAAATGTAATAACAAAACTAAGTGGATTACTCTTTCCAACAGAAAAAGAAATTATCAAAATTCGGTTAAATGTCACTATTTCATCCCCTATTTTCATTCTTAAGGGGTGGATTTTTTCTACAAATTGAAATATGAACAATTTAAAGGTACGTTGTACGTAATAGAAACAAAATTTTCAAAATCGGGTTAGCCAGGAAAAATTTATAATATTATTTCATCTCTAATTTTTAACCCCTTATGAGTGGAGTTTTTTTTTTAAATGGATAGGAGATTAATTTAAAGTTGTGTTCTACAAATAAAAAAAGAATTATCAAAATCAAGCTATCCAATAAGAAGTTAATACTTCATCCCTTAGTTTTCAACCCCTTAGAAGTGGAAGATTTTCCTCAAATTAAAATGGAACCACACGAAAAGCACTGGCTTTCAAATAAAAAAATAATTATCGAAATCGAGCTATCCAATAAGAAATTAGTATTTCATCCCTTAGTTTTCAACCTCTTAGAAGTGAACGATTTCCTTCAAATTAAAATGGAACCACACGAAAAGCACTGGCTTTCAAATAAAAAAATAATTTTCAAAATTGAGCTATCCAATAAGAAGTTAGTATTTCATCCCTTAGTTTTCAACCCCTTAGAAGTGAACGATTTCCTTCAAATTAAAATGAGACCATTCGGGAAGCACCAGCTTTCAAATAAAAAAAGAATTATCAAAATCGCTTCACCCAGTCGGGAGTGCTGAGGCAACAAACATTTTTAAAAAAATACAGTCGAATTGAGAACCTCCTCCTTTTTTTGAAGTCGGTTAAAAAATACTCTACGAAGGTCTTTCCGGTTATTTTTAATATATTTTTGCTTTCAATTTTTTAAATGTTTTTCCTCTGTAAATTAAATATGTTCTTAACATGATAACCTACGCAGACGAAATCGCGGGTATCAGGTAGTAAATAGATAAATTTTAACATATTTGGCTTAAACCGCTTAAACCCATATTACCGTTATGTATTTCTTGTTGTCTCCGGATTGGTAAACTCAAACGAGTCAATGGTCCAAAAGGTCCAAAATCAAAGATTCTCTTAATCACTATGTTTTAATATAAATAACTTTAATTATGTTAATGAAATCAGTATTAGTTATATATTTAGTATTATTTTCCAATGTTTTTACATCGGACGAGGAAAAAATTAATTCAAGAAATAGAGAAGCGCTTCATAATAAACATACATCAGGTATAACCTCACTTTTGTCTTCCAAACAAATACTAAACAACATTTTTCTTTAATTAAATATATTTATTTTATAGATACAAACAAAAAAGATGTAATTTTTAAAGAATATTTAAACAATATTGAAGATGCAGTTAAGAGTTATAAACCTTGTGATGACAAACGGTCGTGTTATCGAGAAACAGTAAACGAGCAATTAGCGAAATTTCCTACGGAATCTGTATCGAAAACACAATTAGACCTCTTTCGAGATAGGTATAATTTTAATTTTGTATATAATTTTTAAAAGTTCAGTTATTTTTGTTATATACTTTTAGGGCTGTAACATATCAAGTACTGAACCATCGTTTATACCGGCAAAAAAATTGTAAGTTTCCTGCAAGATGTGACGGTATTGAATATTTCATTTTAAAAATAATCGATAAATTGCCAAATATTGAGTTTTTGGTCAATGTTGGAGACCATCCTGTCGTTCATTCTTTGCATAAAACAATCGCTCCGGTCTTTTCATTTAGTAAAACCGGTACTTATGTGGACGTTTTAATGCCGGCCTGGTCTTTTTGGGCCGGAGGCCCGGCTATTTCAATTTATCCTCGAGGAATCGGTCGTTGGGACTTGCTACGAAATAGTATTACAGCAGCCAGTGACAAATTTCCATGGGACAAGAAAATAAGACGAGCCTTCTTTCGAGGATCCCGTACCAATGTTAAACGGGATACATTCGTGCAGTTCTCCAGGGAATTTGGCCAGTTGTTAAACGCGCAATATACAAAAAATCAGGCGTATAAATCAGAGGCTGTAAGTTAATGAATTATTTAATTATTTTCAAACTATATTTCCTAACTAGCTGATACCCGCGACGTCGTCTGCGTAGGTTGTTAAGAACATTTAATTTACAAAGAAAAAACATTTAAAAAATTGAAAGCAAAAATACAATAAAAATAACCGGAAAGAGCTTAGCGTAGAACATTTGTAACTATATGCCAAAAATTGCTCCTAAATTGCTACTTCAGAATCCGCTATTGCTCCAAGTGTATAGTTATTAATTAATAAATAATTAATTTTTCAAAAATTTGTAAATTCAAAAATAAAAATTGCTATATAATTTAAAATAATCACTTTTCTAATTTTTTTTTTTTTAAAAATTGTTCCTTAAATATTCTGTCCGGATCCGCAATTGCTCCAGGTGTATAGTTAATTAGTAATTCAATTTTTAAACTATTAAGTTTATAAGATCCAACGGCAGTTTATGACGTCATAGTATAACAATACATGTATAACAGTGGCGTGCGGTGACTTTTGAAACAGGGCATGCGGTTAGAAGTGGGTGGGGGGTTATAAGAACCACATATTTAAATTTATTTTTTTATTTGATAAGCATGGTGTTATAAGTATTTATTTTTAAAAATTAACCTTATTCGACGCTCCTTCTTACAAAAATCATCAACAACCGCATCATATTATAATGTATTTAAAAACCACGAAAATAGTTCTTATCCTAAAGAACAGAACATTTGTATAGCCTCTGGGTAAATAGTTCTAAATAAGTGACGAAAAGTATCAGTAACAATTAAATTCACTGTTTAGATTCAAAACGGCAAACGCATCTGCAGACCGTTAATCGGCAATGTGAAATGCCGAGAAAGATAGTATTCGACCGTTCTAGTGCGCATGTGCGACCAATTCGATGCAAAAGATCGCATGCTACTGTCGCCTACGCATTTGGTTTTTGTCGTTCATTTGATTTGGTAAATTATGCCAATTTTATGAGCGATACCTTTCATTATTACATAAATTAAAAAATTTATAAATGATAAAAATATATCATTTTTAGAATCATTTTACAAATGCAATTACGTAAATTAAAAATGAAATGAATAAATCATAAAAAATAATCAATTTTTAGAACCGTCTTACAATCCCTAGGCATGCGGCGCATCTACAGCATGTATGATATACGCACGCCTCTGATGTATAAATAGTTACAAATAATTAATTATTAAAAATATTACAAAAATTTGATCAATTATTTGCGTAATGAAAAAAGCAGATAGAGAACTTAAAAAAAAACAATTAAAAATTATTTTGAGTTTTACTTATAGCGATTTTATTTCTTGAGTTTGAAAATTTTTTAAAAATTACATTTTTTCTTAACATACTCCTGGAGCAATTGTGGATCCGGAAGAGCATTTAAGGAGCAATTAAAAAAAAACTAAAAAAAGTGACTTTTGTTTTTAGTTTGCAAATTTTACAACATTTTGAAACAGTAATTATTAATCAATTAATAACTATACACTTGGAGAAATTGGGGTTTCTGAGGGAGAAATTTTTTGGCATAAGTTTAATTAAAAAAAATGTTGCTCGCTAATTTAACTCTTTTAGGTTAAAAAATATATACAATAATAAAAGGGAGTGTTGAAATGTAATTTGATTATTGTAACGGTTGTAACTTAAAAATGTATTTTGAATCTATATTTACAGTAAAATATAAAAAATGCTAAAAGAGAATTTTAAAAAAAGCTACAAAAATATTTTTAAAACTGCTAAAGAAATAGAAAATAGAATTCAAAAAATCTTTATTAATCTAATATCTCGCTGAGCTGCATTAAGTCTACGCTCAAATATGAAATAATCAGTAGGCAATGGAAGGAGAAATATATTTTCTCCAGCCCATGCGCATTAGATCGTTTGCCCCACTCGATCAAAGCGACGAAAAATCCACCGCTTAACGCGTTTTGCTTGTAAAAATCACATTTTTACTTTCTTTTACTACTATATACACTGCCGGCCAAAAGTTTGAGACCAGTTGTAATATATTTATGCTAGCACTTATTATATTCAAAGTTTCGGTAATAAAATAAAATTTGTTGCTCATACATATTTTTAAATTACTGATGAACATCTAAAGAGACTTTTGTAGGTATGTTTCTCAGGTACAAATAGAATTAATGGGTTCTGTTTAAAAACATCCAAGACCGCAGGGTGTCTGGCCAGTGGAAGGGTCATCATTATATTTAAAGTAGCTCCGTATTAATTGTTCTTTAATTCTATTCTTCTTTAATTTTGCACTGGCTATTCTTTGTTATTATTTAGACTTTCTAAAACAGGTTATTTTAAATTTTTTTTTTAAGTTATGTACCATTTTGTACGAATATTTTAATTTAGTCTTAACTTGGGGTTTCTATAGTTGAAACGTTTTAAAAATGGGAAAAGTACGAGAAATAAATATCGAAACTCGATCTGCCATTGCTACTTTACATAATGAAGGCAAATCCGAACGTGAAATTGCGTCTCAACTTAAACTTTCGAAGAATTGTATTCATTGCACAATTATTCGGTTTAAGGAAACGGGTAGTTTTCAAGATTTTCCACGTACAGGAAGACCGAGAGCTACTACTTCTAGTTAGGATCAGTTTATCGTTATTACCAGCAAAAGGAATAGACGCTTAACAGCACCAAAAATTCGTGCTGAAGTGAACAAATCTTTAAATAAACCAGTTTTGCTTACCACAGTGAAAAGACGGTTGAGGAACGCTAAACTGTTTGGTCGTGTTGCCGTTCGGAAACCTTTACTAAGGCCGCAAAATAAGAAAAAAAGGATGCAGTGGGCCTTATTCCATCGAGATTGAACAGAAGATGATTTTAAAAAAGTTCTTTGGACTGATGAGTCAAAATTCCAAGTATTTGGCTCAAATCGACGAATTTACGTTCGGCGTAGCACCGAAGAAAAGATGTTACCAGATTGTGTAGTGCCAACTGTTAAGCACGGTGGTGGTTCAATAATGGTCTGGGGTTGTTTCTCAGGCCATGGAATTGGAAATTTGGTTAAAATTGATGGAATTTTGAAGAAAGAGGAATATAAAACAATTCTCGAAAAAAATGCCGTACCATCAGGCTTAAGTTTAATTGGCAATGGGTTCATTTTCCAGCAAGATAACAATCCAAAGCATACTTCCAAGCTATGTAAAAATTATTTATTACAAAAAGAAGCAGAAGGAGTTTTAAAAATCATGAAATGGCCACCGCAAAGTCCGGATCTCAATCCAATCGAGCTTTTGTGGGACGAGCTTGATAGGAATGTCCGAGAGGAGTGTCCCTCTTCACTTGCAGACTTGTGGAGACTACTACAAGAAAGCTGGAACAACATTTCTCAAGAAACCATAAATAAATTAATAAGTAGAATGCCGAGGCTAGTAGAAAAAGTAATAAAGTGCAAGGGAGGATTTTTTGATCAAAAAACAGTTTGAGTAATTAGTTCATTTTTTTTATAGAATAATTTTTTATGTTTATTTTCTATACTAAGTATGTTTAAAGGTTATAACTATAATATTAATAAACATTTTTACTGTATTTGTCTTTGAATTTTTAAAAATATTTCCTTTTTTTGGCTTAAATCTATATGGTCTCAAACTTTTGGCCGGCAGTGTAGATAGTAAAGGAAGTATTGTAATCGGGTCGAATTTTCGAATTTGAGCTTTCACCGGAAATACATGTTTTGAGGTCCCCTGAGTCCAAAAAAGTGGTTTTTAGAAACATGTGTGTGTGTGTGTGTGTGACAGCCATATCGTATCGAAAGCTTTATCCGAATTTCACCAAACTTGAAATCTGGCCTCCATATTATACCTAGTTTTAACTTGAATTACTTTGTTTTTAATGAAGATATCGTGATAATTCTTTTTTTAGATAAGAACCAAGTATATAAGAAGTAAAACAAAAAAAACAAAAATTATTCTCAATCTATCCAGTAGTTTTTGAGTTAAAAGTGAACATTGAAAACACCTATCATTTTATTTATATAGATCATCATATTTGAATATTATTCCGGGGCTGATCTTACCATGCTTAAAAACACCTCTACAAACCTTTATTAAAAAAAAAAAAAAACTTTTCAGGATACTTTATACCAAAAACCAGCTCCAGAGGTCACATTTGAACATCACTGTAAATATCGATATTTGTTAAATATTGCCGGAGTCTCAGCAAGTTTCCGCTTTAAACATTTGTTTCTATGTAAATCACTTGTCTTACACCAAGAGGATGAATGGACTGAATTTTTTTATAAGATGTTGAAACCATGGGTGCATTACATTCCTATTAGTGAGAAACCAACTAAAGATGAAATTCATGATAAAATTCAATTTGCAATGGACTACGATAGCGAATCTCGAAAAATTGCCGAACGAGGCTACGATTTCATATGGAACAATTTACAAATGGACGATATTATCTTTTATTGGGAATACTTACTACGTCGTTATAAAACAATTCTCAATTTCAAACCTAAATTAAACACAGAATTCATTGAAATCTATCCAAAAATGATAAAAACAGAATTGTAAAAATTTTTGTATTAAATATTTTATTAAGTATAAAAAAAAATGTAAATATAAAAGGCAATAAATTTTTTTTTAAATATGTCTTGGCACATAAAGGCTTACGTTCATAAAAATAAATACATATTACCATTCAGTTTCCATAGGCAAGAAAAAAATTGACTGGCCAATAAAAGCACAACAATTGAACCGTCAGGATTTTTCTTTTAAATGTTAAAATAGTATAAAAAAAAAGTATAAAAATTATTATAGGAAAGGTCTAAAATAGTGAGTCGAGTTCTACATTGTTAGAGCCATAGAGAAAGTCGTACATTGCTGAAGAGAACTCATCGAGATTATCTTCGTGGCTGGAACGTAGGGTTTTGGCCGATCGAAACTGTCTTAGTTCATCAGATCGCACTCCGTCTGAAAGTGCTTCGAAATCTTCGTCGGTGTCTTGGTTGAATCGTTCCCGCACGTCTTTCATGATGCAAGCCTCGAGTTTTTTGTGTTTGTAGCACTTGAAGAAGAACATTGGTTTAACGAGTTCGCGGGATAATGGAGATTTGTCGCGTTTTGTTTCAGGAATACATTGCTGCAAAAAAAAACAAATACATAACTATTTACTTAAAGACTCGATTTAAAGATAACATTTTTTTTTTGCGAAAGTTAAGCATAAAACAAGTATGAATATAGTGGGAAACTCTTAAAAAGAAATTTGGTTAATACAAAACTTTTTGTGCATATGACATTTTAACTCTCACTCACCCTCGCATTTATTTCTTTAACACCCTTCCTTCTAGAGTGGTATCTTGACATACGAGTGCCCCAACATACGAGTTTTTCGAGATACGAACGATTGCTTTTTTGCTTTGAGTTACGAGCGAAATTCGAGATACGAGTTCGGTTTACCAGGTCGGCCGGTATTAATTAATGGTAGTTCAATTGTTTTGTATGGGGAAATTTGCTTCGAGATTCGATTAATTTAAGATACGGGCAAGGTTGCGGAACGAATTAAACTCGTATGTCGAGGTACCAATGTATATCTATTCTATATCATCTCTTATTCCCAATCAATGGTTCACGGGCTATTTGGGGTCCGCAAAGCTATTGTTACTTACCCCTTACGACTCCTAAGGGGCCCGCAGTGTAGTTCTGTTTATATGAATACAGTAGAAATCGTTTATAACGAACTTCAGGGGACCGTCAAATTTCGTGCGTTATAAGCGATATTTACTATAACCGATATGTATCGTCTTATCTAAGACATATCACGGGGCCCGAAGGTTTTGTACGTTACAACCGGTTGTTCTTTATATCCGGTGTCGTTATAAACGATTTATACTGTATTTATAAATTATTCTACTTTTAATATTTCAACTAAAAGGGTTTTATTTATGTTTTTTCAATAGTTTCTTTAAAAGAGTTTTATGTAAAAGAAAGTTATCTGACGTGACGCAGTAGCTATTTTTTTTCTTTCAAAAACTAAATTGAAATCCTAAAAAATCAGAAAATGATATCCAACGAAATTTTATCGATGAATTGCAAAACTCAAAATGTCAAGGTTGAGAAATAAGTTAATCCCTTAATCGGATTAAAAATGATATTGCAATTCGAACGAACGCATCGATTATGTGAACAGTTTTTAACAAATTTAATAAAAGTTAGTGTTATTTTAAAACTCTGATAACTATGAAACGGTTGATCTGAGGAATTTTGTGCTTATGACCTATTTTGTAGAGCGTGAAATTATCTTTAAATATCTTCTTTCAAATCGGCGTTAAAATGAACTGTTCCAAAATTATAAAAATTCAAATATAAAAAAAAAATCTTAATGGGAAATGAAATAATGAATTGGGGCAAACTTAATATTGATATTAGGAGCTCGTTTTAGCACCAACATTTTCGTTTTAGTCTATACCCTAAATAGTCCAGTCAAAATCAACAATAAATTTGCAAAACATGATGAATCTCTGATTTTTTAATATGTTGTTTGGACTCATTGGGGCTATATATTCTCAAGTTTACAACTCTCAAAAAGTTGTAGAAAAATTTTGATAGAGGAAAAACCGTGATAATTGTAAACTTATTGTATCAGATTCTCCTCGGTATCTCCTAATCCATGTATTTTTCTTCGAAAGCTATTCTGTACGTTTTTGAAGAGCATCAAATTTGTCACAAATACAGCCCAACTGAAGCTATGTACATCGTTGGGTTACCGAGGTACGGCACTTTGAAAATAGGCCAGTTTTCTTAAAAATTGAAAATTTTAGTTTTAGACCTTTTTTGAATCGAAGTTGCGTCGAAACCATTGATCCAACGAGCAAAACTTATATAATATATATAATATAAATATAATTTTTAGGCAATTGAATTAGCTTTAAATTAAGCGCAGAGCGGGGTCTGTAAGCCTTGTAATTCTCTCAAAATCTTTAAAAAAAAAAACAATAAAGGTCTAAAACTAAAATTTTCAATTTTTAAAAAAACTGGCCTATTTTCAAAGTGCCGTACCTCGGTAACCCATTTACGTGCATTGCTCCTGTTGGGCTTTATTTGTAAAAAATTTGGTACTCTTAAAAAACGTACCGAATAGAAAAGAAAAATACATGGATTAGGAGATACCAAGGAGAATCTGATACAAAGTCATAATTTTCACGGTTTTTCCTCTATAAAAATTTTTCTACAACTATTTGAGAGCTGCAAACTTGAGAATACATAGCCCTAATGGGTCCAAGCAACATACTACAAAATCAGAAATACATCATGTTTTGCAAATTTAGCTATTTTTTATAAAATCGGCGTAGTTACAAATCAATTACATCGATTACAAGTATTGAATAAAAATTTGGAGACCATAAGTAATTTTTTTTAAATACCCTAAATACATAAATATTACATATGTATATATAGTATACAATATACAATATATAGTATACATAGTATAAATATGTGTTTGTTAATATGAAACGACCGCGCGCCTCTATCGTCAAAAAAAAACAACAACAGCCAGTGAAGCCATTGTTAAAGTTGGTTAAAGTTATTAAAGTATTTCAGTCGTACAAAATAATTTTATATGTGAAAAATGTGTTTATTTTTTGTGAGTGTAACAAATTAAGACTTATTGTTAATAACTATAAAATATCCTGATCGCAAAAGAAGAATCTGAGTATTGATTGCACATTGCCAAAATCTTTCAAATGCTCTTAACAAACAACGTCAATCTTCTATCAATTTGGTTATTTTTAGCAACAATGGTATGTAAAACTTTTATTTTGTTTGTTTTGGTACTTTTTTCGATTTTAATCTCGGATGTTGGTCCTTAATTTAGAAAAAAAAAACGGTAGGCTATTAAAGGTGTTTTACATGTTTTTATTAAACGTTCGTATGCAATGGAGCTTTTATGGGACTAAGGTAAAGATTCATCAAGGCAAATAACTGAATTGCCATATTCATTAAATGAATTGAGTTTAATATTAATTTTTTTATTGCTGACTTGCTTGCTTTAAATGTTATTATAATATTTTTAATGTTATCTGAATTTAAAGTAGGAATATTTTGAATTTATTAAAAGAAACCTAACCAAAGATCTCTACAAGAGTCTATCAATGAGGCTCAGGTAAATTCTAAGAAATATTTATTTAATATGAAATGTTTCTCATATTAATGAATGAATATAGGTATGAAACTTTATAAGAAATTAATGTTGAAGTTGTCCGTTTTAAAATGTATTCTTTAGTGATTAGTACTTAAAGAAGTAGACACTGGATAGTTGATTAAAACACTCGTTACTGTTACATTATTCACAGCGTTTCTTCTTCAAATTGAAACTTCTTCAGGTGCTTACAGTTAAGCTAGACAAGTCATATACCTCACAACAAACTAATTTTGGCTATTACTGGTGACTAGCTTAACTGTAAACATCTTACTAAGTCTCAATTTGGAGACGAAACGTTGTGCGATGCAACAGTAACGGGTATTTTTTTCAACGATCCAGTAGCATTTCCTTAAGAACTCCACATAATTTATAAGGTATATTCTATAAATTTTAAAAACAAAAATAACTATTAAACATTGATTGGGTACAATAGAAGAGATCTATACAACATTTTTTAATAAAATTAGTATCCAAATGTAAAATTTACAGATAATCCATATCTTCAATCTAAATCCGTACTGTAGATTGAAATAAGCCAACTACGGAACATAGCTGAAACGTGAGCTATATATCATATAGGTACATCTTACTTCTTACTTATATTATAAACGTGAACGTTTGTAAGGATGTATGGATGTTTGTTGCTCTTGCACTCAAAAACTACTGAATGAATCTGGATGAAATTTGGCATAGATATAGGTTATAATCCGGTTTAACATATAGTATACTTTATATCCAGAAAAAATGTTTGGTTCCCGTGGGATAGATATTTTTTTTTACAGAGCAAAAGATTAACTTCTTTTTTTGTAATGTGGTTGTTTAGGGGTCACAGAATGATATAGGTTACTTCTTATACCGAAATAATGAACGGTTCCCATGGGATAGCAAAACAAGTATGTATTCTATAAAAACCGTGTATTTAAAAGCAGTTTCATTAAAATCCACGAAATAGTCTTAACTCACTTTCCTTAAGAAGATTTGATCTACTTTTTACTCAGAAGAGATGTACTATTCTCGTGGGATAGATATGTTTTTGTTTATCACAGAGTTAAAGATTGATATGATTTTTGAAATGTGGTAGTTTAACGGGGAATAATATAGCTTACTTTTAAGGCAAGAATAATTCATGGTTCCCATGGGATGGCAAAACAATTATATCCTACAGGAACCGCACATTTAAAAAGTTTCGGTAAAGTTCGTGAAATAGAATTTTAACGCATTTTTTTCTAATTTTACACAATAACGAAAGATATCTCTACAAAGTTGGAATTAAAAAATTGACAAATTTTACTGAAAAATAAATATGATTTTCAATTTAACACCCGATAAAATTAATAATGAAATTGTTTAAAATATTTGAATTTTTTCATTGTTCATTGTCGAAGATATTAATTAGAAATAAATGTATTAAAATAATAAATTAAAAACTTCAAAATTTAACAATTACTTAACGGAACGAATTTTAATGAAGTTTTGCTAAAGATCCTGTAGAATAACTACAAATATATTCTTTTAAGGGAACATCCATTAATTATTTCGTAAGGCGTTCAGGGGCTGATGGGGTCGAGTCGAATCTCATCTAATCTTACTTTGGGGAAAGGGAAGGTCTCCCAAGTATCAAGCATTTTTTTTGTTTTGAAAAATATCACATTAGATTGCGGGTTGGGGGAATGATATATGCCAAACCTCAAGACATCTTATCAGAGGCCTCGCGCAATTATGGATGTCCCCTAAAATAGCTGTAGGGTTTTAAATGACACTTGGTATGAAAGATTTTCAAGTCCTAAAGGAAGGAATACAGGTAGTTGTTTACTAAAAATCGTATAGAAGCTGATGTGAGAGAGCTAACATCTCTTTCTTGAAAAGTAGTTTTACCAATTTTGATGAACTTTCTTTGGATCTAAAGTCTGAAAGTATCTATAATTTTTTTTCTGTCAAAGTAGATTAATTTTTATATTTCGCTATGAAGATAGGGAATCTCTTAGTCAATCAGTTAAATTTAGATACACTCAGCGAAGCAAACGGGTATCAGCTAGTTAATTTTATTTTTAAAAATTTTTCGATCCTTAAATAAAGGATCTTTAATAAAATTAGGGGATTAAATTCGGCGATTTTTAGATTTTTATGTTTATTGATCTTTTATAAGTCCGAATTTTGCTAAAGTTAAAATTACCCGTTAGTCCTGAAAAATGTAATGTGAATCCAGTTTCTAAAAATCTAGACTGCAGTAGCTTAGTTTAAGATTTAACGTAGGATAGGCATCTATACTATACATTAACGTGTATTAAGTGGTCTTATAAAAATATAGAGATATTAATCGTTCTGATTTTTGGGATTGGGTTAGCTCAGTGATTCCCAAAGTGTGTAATGATTCGTTTATGCGAATTATAAGAGGATATTTTTAGTAATTTTCTGCGTTGTAATGTGTTAATATCCCTTGTTATCCTAAGAAAAAACTTGTTTCTTGCGGGAGTCCTATAAGGACAACTAAACGGATTTTGATAAAATTTAGTGAAGTATAAAGATATTTTATATACTGATATATCACAGGAAATACGTTTTATTCTGAAAGCTTTTTGGTTCCTTCGGGAAATCTCTTATTTCTTCTTATGTACTAAACAAGTCTTACTTAAAATAGGATTAAATAAGGCTTAGGTTATTATAATAACAGTAATAGTTACAGGATATTTTTAGTCTAAATGAAACAGGATTCAGTCACCTTTAGCTATACAAATAACTACCTGTTCTGAATGTATCTACGAATCAATATTAAATTTTTTGGTCAATATTTTACTTTAAATCGTGCCATTATAATGCCATTCGAGAAGCAGGGCTTCAATAGTAAAAAATGCCTTAAATCTTACCGAAAATTGTTGACAGAACGTAACACCATCTTGCATGTCCCGTTTCAGTTCTTCTTGAACTGGCAAATTTGCAATTCGCGAAATGATCTTCTCGAAGTTTGGTTCGAGATTCTCATCCAAGTAACCAAGCTCTTGCATGACACAAGTTACATTTCGAACACGTCCACTCATACGATTTGTAAGCATGTCAATTTGGTCCCGATAATTCATGTCGCGCTATAAAAATTTTTCAGTTAACAACCCAGAGTTTAAGAACATTTATTTCAATGATAACTTACCGACATTCGTTGTAAATGATTGTAATATTGCGGCTGGTAGAATGGTTGAGAAAATTGAGGGAATGCTGAGTACGGTTGTGCAGCGGTAAATGCAGCGTTTCCAGGATAGAACATGGGGCCTGGATTGTTGAAACCGGCGAAGAACGGTTGGCCTCCGGTGTAAGGACGAAATTGCGCTTGTGGCGGGAATGGGCTCTATATAATAGATAACAATGAAATTATGTTTAATTAGGGCCTAATAAAAGTGTGGTTGTAAATTAATAATGATAAGGATTAAAGTTTTAAAAAAGTTTAATTTAAAAATGGCGCCCCGCTTATAACGTACGGTAAGGAGCAAAATTTACAACGCCTCTTTAGCTCAGTGGTAGAGCACTGGTCTCGTAAACCAGGGGTCGTGAGTTCAATCCTCACAGGAGGCAACAATTTTTTTTTTTATTTTAAAAAAATTATTTCAATTAATATTATTTTAAAACGCCCACGATCATGTTCAACGAGAAAATCATCTTTATGTTTTTAATTTCGTTGTTCATGGAAATGGCTATAAATATTTTATTATAAGCAAGTTTTATTTTCCGTGTAATTTTTTTTTTTTTTTGAATACCGTTCGATTTTTTATTGCTTTTATTTAAATAATATGATAAAATCAATAAAATGTTTCCTCTTTGTCGGGTACTACGCTCCGTATTAAATTACGTTTTATCAATAAAATGGCAAATAATCGATTTTTGTCATGTGGTATATTATATAAGGTTTGGATTTCGTAAAACAATGAAAAATGGTATATAAAAAGTTAATGTTTTCTTTATAATTTATATCGTAAGTTTGTTTTAATTATGGAGGTTTCAGTCAGTTGTGATTTTGATTTCGTTGTGCGTGATTCGTGGAAGTTAAAAGCGCCCGTTGAGGTCTTTATTAAGAAGGTGTTCGTGGATTATTTCGAAGGTACGATATACTAGGAAACATTCATGTTAGTGATTTAGGTCTAATATTTGGTTAACTTAACGTATTGGTTCATTTCAACGCAAAAAAAAAAAACTTTTTTTGAAAGGTTTAACCTACTATAAATCTTACGTTATATTTCAACAATAGCTAGTCGTAAATTATAATTTATAATTATTATGGATTCATAAAGTTAAGTAACTGGACATTTTGTTAGTTTAATTTTGAAATTAAATTACTTGCAAATCCAATGCTTGACTTGATTTGATATTTAAGCATTAATATTAACTTGATGTTAAGCCAAATTTAAGTCAAGTAATTTGAACATCAAGTCAAATAGTCAAACACTCTGATTAATAACTAATAAAAAGTTTCCTTCAAGGTTCTTCACTCATTTTAAAACAAAGTTTACAGTCAAGTGCCCTAACTTGAGACAGTTTTGCATATCAACCTTAAATAACTACCCCTTTACAAATAAAAAAAATAAATAAATAGAATATACCCAGATTTTGAAGGGCTCTTAGGCTCGACATTCATGTAATTTGAACAATCTATATGACCATTTGCTATTTGAAAAAAAATAAAACATGTTTGTCCCAGGTTAAACCCATAGAACCTAACTTGGGACAGCCTTGTTTTGTCTTAGATTTTCATATTTATAGCTCCTCTTTCTTACTTGGAACATTGGAATGTGGCTTTAATGGGTTTTAAGAAAAGTTTAAAAAGAATTTCCAACCAAAAAAATATTCCAAATATCCAAATTTTTCCAATATGTCCAAATATTTTATGTTTTATTTTTTGACCGTTTCTAAACTTCTGAATGACAATAAAACAAAGTTATTCAATCACAAATAAATATAAAGTAGTGAAAAAGGATCACCAAAAAATTCACCAAATGGCCAATATAGTGAAATGACCAAATTTATGGGTTTTTACAAAACCTCTTCCGCCAGCTCCAAACAAGTTTAATCACTCTGAAATCAACTTTAATTGAAATCAGCAAACTAATCTGATAAGTTAGCATAGGGTCATCCATAAACTACGTACCGCACTCTACCAGCGGCGGGAGGGGTATGCTCTTATGTTATGTACGGTTAAAGAATATAATATTAGGCAGTATATATGGCGTTACATAGTAGGGGAGAGGGGTTCAAAAAGTACGAAAAATTGGTCAAGAAGTTTATGAATGACCCCCATGACTAAGAGGTTATAGAGCCGCAGTGCTACCAACATCACTAATCATCAAATTTCTTAAGTGTCCCAAGTTAGAGCAGCGTCCCAAGATAGGCCATTTGACTGTATATTAACCAATAGAATTATAATAGTATACACGATTTAGTGGAGTAAGTGAAAATTAATCTCTAAGGCTTTGTTCGCGGGTGCAATTCTGAACCAATTCAGGAATTTTCGCATGTGCATTCTTAAAAAGAACGTTCGCGAATAGATTCGGAATTTTAATTTACAGTTTGAATTTCGTGGTTGACAACAAATTTTCGATTAATTACACATCAATTACTTATTCAAAACCGATTCTATCGATCCTCAGATTTTAGTCAGGGCAAAATAACCAGTTTCTTTATCATGTGAAGGATAAATCGTGATTCAGTTTAGTTAAGTTTTCGACAGTACTTGTTACTTTTGAAGACGTTCGCGGAAAAAAATCCTGAACCTAATGATAACTAGGCTTGTCTTCAACGATAATCCCGAAACTGTTATATATAAAACAGGATTGTGGTTGATTGACAGACTTCAAGCTGGAAGCTAAGCCACTGAAGATAAAAATATTAAATTTGAAAGAGTAATTCTCGAAATGACTGTGAATTCCGCTAAGAAACGATTTTTGAAATTCTACCCTTATGTGGCTCAAAGAAGTGATTGAAAGGTCTTGGTTAGATTTTACTCAAAATTACGATTTGTTCAATATTTTACTAAAGCAAAAATTGAAAAAAAAATGGTTTTTTCAAATAACTCGAAAACTGTTTAAGGGTCAAGAACTAAAAAATGGATTGAATTATTTTTATTTGGTACCCAAACGATCACCAAAGTGCAACGCGAGAGCAGATTTTTCATACATATTCGGTTATATATTAAAAACTGTTCTTCTGTATAATTACAAGACTTAGACGTGTTAAATATGGTTGAAAAATAGATTAAATCTTACAATTAGTGTTACAAAAAATCATAAATACCGGTCGATAAGCTAAGATGGCCTGGTGTAATTTCTCGGCGTCGAATCCGGGACTAGATCCGTGCATATTTTCAGGAAGTTCATTATCAATATTGCCATGTAATTTAACATTTTCGGCTCCGGCGTGCAGTGGTAGATTGTTTATCTCGGCTTGTGTGGGTCGCTGTTGCCCGGCCATCGGAGGTCGTGCACCCGGTGCACTGACACCTGGTGCACCGGCTTGATGATTGGGCTGCGGCGCTGGAATAATTATGGTTGGCGATTCATTACTTAATGATGCACATTTGAGACACGCCGCCTTCATCTCTTTACGGATTTCCTTCACGACTTCTGGTCCGAAACAACTCTCATAAATCTTGTGAAAAATAACGGAAATTTATGCGTTGTAAAAAAAATCTTATCACATTTTTTTTTTTTATATAAATATCAATACCTTCATCATCGCGTATTTCTTCACGAACTTGTCATCGCTGCTTGAAAAACCGTGAACGACACTCAAAACTCCAACACAAAGAATGAAAGCCACTTTCAATTTTTCCATCTTCTGAAACAATTTTATTCATTTATTAAAACCATTCTTTGAGACCTTAATAAATTATATCAAGCTTCAATGAAGTTCAATCGAATTTATTTGAAAATGTTTCAATAATATTTATCTATTAGTATGTCAATTATAATATTGATGAGTCGATAAAAAAAATTTTTAAAGTTTACACACGCACTTCCGGCCGAAAATCCGTTATTTTGCTTAACATTGCATTAACATTTTACTACAACAAATTGCATAATGATATTTTGTAACATTTATTTTTATGAATGAAAAATTCTATTTGAATGAACGAAAATTTTAAACAGGTCAGTTATGTTAAAAATTAATCGTTTTGAATACTTTAAAAAAATATTTTTATTAAGAATATAGTATAGATACTTATTAATAATTAAAAATCATCGTTAAACATTTTATCTTTCGTGACATTTTATTGTAACTTACAAAGGTCTGCTAAAATGAACAAGAACTAGAGATTTATAAATCTTTTCATTTTCTTCTTGAGGGTTCTCAGAATTAATACAATGTAAAAGTTAATAAGGTATGTAAATTTTACAATAATCTATATACATAGAACTGTACCATGATTGACACATTGGAAGCTAAACCAGTGAAAATAAAAATATAAGTTTTGAAATTGTTATTACTGAGAGAATTATGACCTCCCTAAGGAAAGATTTTTCAAAATTTAACCCCTAAACGTCTCACAGACGGGGTTGAAAGTTTTTCAGTTAGTCTTAATCTTAAGTAATCAAATTTCTGAAACTCTATGGTTATCTCTTTAAAAATGAATTGCTTTACTAGAGATCAATCGACTCATTTTTTTGGACACTTTGGGTAATTGGTTGCGCTTAACATTATTAATCGATCTATCTATATAAATAAAATGATAGCTGTTTTCCAATGTTCGCTTTTAACTCAAAAACTACTGGATCGATTTTGATCCATTTTGTTGTTGTTTTATTTCTTATATACTTGGTCCTTATCTAAAAAAAGAATTATCACGATATATTCATCGCAAGCAAAATAATTAAAATTTTAAAAAATGCTATTTTACAATCAAAACGCGTTAAGCGGTGGATTTTTCGTCGCTTTGATAGAGTGGGGCAAACGATGTAAGCACATTGGCTGGAGAGAATATGTTTCTCCTTCCACTGCCTACTGACTATTTCATATTTGAGCGTAGACTTCATGCAGCTCAGCGTGATATTAGATTAATAAAGATTTTTTTGATTCTATTTCCTATGTGTTTAGCAGTTTTAAAATATTTTTGTAGCTTTTTTTAAAATATTTTTTAGCATATTTTATTTATTACTGTAAACATAGATTCAAAATACATTTTTAAATAACAACGGTTACAATAATCAAATTACATTTCAACACTCCCTTTTATTATTGCATATATTTTTAACCAGAAAGACTTAAGCTAGCAAGAAACATTATTTTTAAATTAAACTATATGCCAAAAAATTGCTTCCTCAGATTTCGCACATTTTCAAGTTTTCAAAAGTTTATCACTTTCTCAAAAATGAAAATTTTTCTTATTCCCTTGAAGGTTATACAGCTATACACGTCTCTTACAAAATTTCGTTTGATTTTTTTATTTCAAACAAGGCATGCGACCTGTGCAGCTGGCACCGCAAAAGCAAAAATTTTTTGTATGTCGTCATCGGCTCCACATCCTACCAACAACCTGCATGCTAGGCCGAAAACAAAACATTTTTTTCTATACTTTTTTTTAAGTATAACAAGATGTAAAAAGTTTCACTTGGATATAATAAACGGTTTTCTTTAAAAAAAAAATCCAAAAAAACCTTAATTTTTGTCATTCTGAAGTGAAAAGACCCCTTGGTCCAGATGAGCATGTACCATATGAAGTTAATGGGACATTCTGCAGCCCATAAGTTTATAATTTTCAAATATAGTTTTAATCAATTCTTCATAATTGTCAGCTCTGTTGTTTTTTAGAAAATCATCGACTACTACTTTAAGACTCTCCCAAGCTTGTTTTTCATGAGCATTACCGAATTCTGTGAACTCATCACTGATTGTTTGTTTTATTTGTGGTCCAACGATAATTGCCGCTTTAACTTTAACGTCAGATAATTTGGAAAAGAATCCCTTTAAATATTCAAAAGCTTCAGAATTCTAATCCAGAGCTTTCACAAATTGGTGCATTAGGCCTAACTTTATATGGAACGGCGACATTAATATATTTTTAGGCTCTATTGCTCCTAAAAGCAGTTAAAATCTTCAAAACGTACTTACCGACGTAAATTAGACAAAAGCAAATTTTAAAAGCTAAAAATGGATGGTTGAGTGTTTTTCGATGTTTGTAATCAGAATTTAAACATTAGAAGAGAAACCCAAAAAAAATTGTGTAGACCTAGGTAAATGTTTTTAATTCCAACTTATTCTATTATAACAAAAATTTCATAATTACATCCACAGTATGAAATCGTTGGTACTATCTACATGTACATATGTACTTCACAAACTCGAGCGAAATCGAATACATCCGCTAGCTACTTCTAAAATTAAAGAATTCCTCTTACAAAGTTTTATAAAATTTCTAAAATGTTCAAATAATCGGTGCATTCATTTGACTTTCAGTGTCTTAATCCGATTAAGGGATTAACTTATTTGCAACCTTGAAATATTAAATTTTGCAATTCATTGATATTATTCTCATCAAGTACAGAACTTAGAATATAATTCATGGTTAAATAGCCTTTGACATATATTAAATTTTTTGATTTTTAAGGTGTTTCAATTACGTTTTTGAAGTTATACTTGTTTAGGCGCGTTATGAAAAAATGATGAGAGTGAAATTTTAAAATGCGCGCGCATTTTCAGCCAAAAATTAACAAAATGAAATTAGTTTTAAAAGAGAATAATATTTTAATTTGTATCATTAAATTATATCCAAAGAAAGCTGCAAGGCATTTATAAAATTTGTCAGGATCATTTTTCTGGTTAACAACTCATGCATGTCATGAAAACGAAGCTTCATAGAAATTGCGAAATATAGTAAGTAGTTACTTGTCAAAGTAAATGTCTTAATCTTATTCATATCTTGTGTTACTAAATTATTATTCTAAGATGGTGGAATCATTTCAGAATCCCAGATTTCGTGATAACTAAGAATATGCATGGAATGCAGACGTCATTTTCATCATTAAATTTCAAATAGTATAACAGCTACTGCAAAATTCGAGAAAAGTAATAACTTATTTATTAATAATATGTGTCATTTGTATATATAATTATTTTTAATTTAAATATAAAAATAAATAAATTAGAAAATAAATACAACAAAAATTCAAATTACGCGCGCCAGGAAACCCAATGGTTTTGCGACTAACTTCATTTTGTTAATTTTTGACTGAAAATGCGCGCGCATTTTAAAATTTCATTCTCATCATTTTTTCATAACGCGGCTAAAGAAGTATAACTTCAAAAAAATCAATCACAACTCCTTTAAAAATATGTCCAACTACTGGATGACTCCCTGATATTATTAATTATAAATTTTGTGTTAAAGAAAACTCATGTATTTTATTGTCAGTCTTTATAAAATCTTATTATTATTATTTGATTATTTGATTATTTTGTTATTAATGATTTATTTGGCTTAATAGGCACTATTATGTATTAGGTATTGTATAGCTAAGGTGCTGGGTTTTATTGTTGACTGGTCATGTGTATGAAGACTGGGCATCAATAATGAGCTAAATGCCAAAATGTTGCCAACAATGTAAAAAGCAGGCCTAATGCCATGATCATTAGAAGTACTATTAATGTATTAGGTTAATGTATGTGTTAGGTTGTTGGCAATGACACTAAGCTAGCTCTTTCGGGTCTAACTCAATTTTTTTTAGCCAGTAGCCCATTATTGATGTCCAGTCTTCATATATACATACACATACACTAGAAAACGTTTGTAATGAAAACACTTAAAACGATATTTATTTAATGCAAAATGAAGGTTCCGGCTAAAGGATCTACACTAAAAATTTCTACTTTTTTTTTTCTCTTAAGACGAAATATGAATCCGTAACTATTATATAAGAATCCTCTTGAAAATTCTTTACAACGGAATCTTAAAATTTGCTTTATAATTGCAACTCTTTTGAAAGAGGAAGTTAACAATTATATTACGGTTGTAACATTTCATTATACCGTTTATTACTTTTTATTATAGCACTTCTACTTTTTTTTAATGTTTAAGTGAGAACGTGCTACATTATAAATCTTTATTGGTTTATGGTAAACATTTTTGAAGGTGACAATGAAAGATATGTCAAAATAAGTAAAGGTACAATATTTTCAAATATAAGTATAGAAATATTTTATTCACGAAAAATAAATTCAAATTAAATTTCATTTCATCGTAAACGCCACTACATTTTTTTAGTTTAAGTTTTTTTTTTCTGACCGTTGATGAAACAATTTATTTCATTCAACGAATCCGTTTTAATGATATGGAATACTTGTGGTGGTACCTATATAGGTACACGTTTAGAGACAAGCCATATATACGACGCTTTGATTCAGTTTTAATGACTCTTTAATGGTAATAGCGAGATGAGACGCGATAAAGTAATTATGAAATTAATACCATCTTTTTCAAGGTTTTCAAATCACCATCATTTAGTTGGTTCGATAATTTAAATGCAACTCGAGATCTGTTCTTATGATTATTTATTTTTAATTGATATATACACTCAGTATTTGATCGAATATGAACCCGGAAAGCGGGTCCAAGTTCATCAAAGTACGAAAAGTACATTGCACCGGAAGATCTATCATTTACAGAGAAAATTATTTTTTAGTTTAGAAAAATTATAATTAAAAAAATAGACTCAAACAGTGTTTAATTAGTAATTTAATCAAGTTATTAATAATTAAATTTTTTTTTCTTCTTTGAATAGAGATTACCGTGTAAACTGATTTCTTAAAATCGTTTTCTTCAACTTGTTGACTGAAAATTTTTTTTTTACTTAATTACATCAATTTATCGGTATTTGTGCATAAAAAACCCATTTTTTCAAATTGAATATTGTTTCTGATTTGTATAGAAGTTTCATATTACATATTTAAGACATTTTTTTAAAAATGGTATTAATTTATACCTACTCCAATCGAAAAATCGATAAAAAGTGACGAAAGCATATAAAAATTGCTTTGTATATTTCAATTAAAAAAAATAATTAAAAACTAATGTGACATAGGATATATCAGTTTTTTATTTCAAAAATATATATTTTAAGATTCCATTGTTAATTGTAGTTCATTATTTAATTAGTTAATACTTACTCAGTTTTATAAAAAAAAAAAAAAACGCAAATTAGGGGTTTTCGAAAGTTACGAAACTTAAAAAATCAAAGATTTATTAATTGATAACATTATAAGGAAAAATTACTACACCTACAGTCATATTATTATGAAATAAGTTGCGTAACATCTTTTTCGATTAAGTAGTAAATTTTAACAAATTTTAAAAGTAATTTTATTATTTTGGTCATAATCTAATATATATGCAACTTGAGTGTGTGTCAGTTTGTCGCCGATGGTTTATTGGTTTCTTGCGTAACAGTGCCAGCCAATGGAGTGAAGTTGCCACGGAATTCAAATAGTCCATATATATCTATTATAAATCATCAGTCAATTTTGTTGACTGCCGGGCGTTTACTAGTAAATTATATTGATACTATTTTTTTCTTATTATTTGCAATCTGTATGCACATTCATACAATGAGCAAATGGGTTATTATAACCAAATTAAAAACCTTTAAATTAAAGGTCAAGAGTATGTTGATGGAAGCCTACTGGAACTTGTTAAGAAATTGGGAAGTGGTCTCTTGGCCATTGTCGCTTTAAACGACGTGGAGGATTTTTTGGGTGTTTGACCGAGGAAAGAATTTAAACTTCTGGATTAAAATGGGAAAATAATTTGTCATTGAATTTAATGAATTTTTCGGAAATAAGTTTGAAAAAATAAGGGACGTTAAGATCTCTGTGAATTACTCCATTTGTGAAATAATAAGAAGCGTTTAGGATTTGTCGAAGGCCTTTTGACTAACATGTGGATGCGTTTGATATTAGAGGGTTTAGTGATTTAGGAATTTATTTAAAGCCAATTTAGTCGGTATGTCTATGGGAGATTGTAAGATCCTAAGTCTTCTTAAGAATCCAAAGCGTCTGTTAAGGTCTTACCGTTTCAGTCTTGTGTGTGGGTTCCACGTAAGTCGACTATCCAGACAAAACCCTAGATAGAGAACCTCCTTGGAGGTCATTAGTGGTTCGTTCTTGTGCGTTATCGGTGGGTATTTTTGTCTGTTTAGAGTAAATCATGGGGCGGACACTTTTATGACACATGCGGTTCTCCTGAATTTTAGTATGGTCGGTTGAACAGAGATGGCGGGGCAATGTCCAAAATGCATCTTTGCATTACGGACTTGCGCTGTGATGATATAAATAGCGCGACCCTAGCGCCTCTATAAACGAGCGACCTATACTAGACCCCAAGCTAACCTTACTTAACATGTTTTCTTCTAATCACCATCTGTGTCAATTTGTGTAATAAATTAGTTTTTTATGGATAATAAATGGCTGAAAAACTATGAGTTGCAATGAAAATAACATCCAAAAAAAGCCGCAAGACGTTTAAAATTTATCAAGATCATTTTTCTGGCAAACAATTTATGGATAACTCGGGTAAACGAAATGGATGACAGACAAACTTCTTTGAAGTTAAGTTAAAATTATTTTGTTTAATTTAATTATTATTCTAAGATGATTGAATAATTTGTAATCCCAGATTTCGTGGCAACCAAGAATACGCATGGAGTGCAGAAGTAATTTTCATCACCAAACTCCAAATAACAACGACTGCAATATTCGAGAAAAGTAATAATTTATTTAATAACTATATTTTGTTATGGTAATTGTTAATTTGTTTGTGAGAATTTCTTTTGTAATTTTTTTTTTCTAAATACAACATTTTAAAAATAATTACTGAGTTTATTATTTGTACTTTAAATATAAAAATTAACAAAAAAAATATTAAAACTACGCGCGCCTAGTTAAATGAAACAACACTAGCGCCTCTATTAACAAGCGACCATACTAAAACCCCAGAAGCTACCGCAGTTTAACACTGAGTGTCCCTCCCATGGAGTAAATATTACATTGACGCATTTACTTTTTTTTTTACTTTCCATTTCTGGCACCAGTTAGCTATAAGATCGAGATGTCGCTGTATTTTATTGGTGGTTTGAAATACGTTTGGGTCGGAGGCAAGAATCGCAGTATCATCTGCGTAGGTAGTTATTATTGTGCGAGGATAGGTTGGGATGTCGGATGTATATATGGTATAAAATATGGAGTCCAGTATGCTTCCCTAAGGAACTCCGGCTAGTATAGGTTTAAGGGGAAAAAATTCTGATCCGCATTTCACTTTGAAGGAACAGTTGGAAAGATATGATGGTTGTAAATATGATGCATGAATCTCTTAGAAACTAATCGTAAAGTAGAACACAAGGAAAACTTAGTACCATAAAGAAAGCTTTAGTGTAGGTAGTTGAAACTTTGGAGATCATTCCAATAAATTTTAAAATATAATTTCTTTTAATATAAATATCTTAAGAGATCTTAAATATAACATTTTTGTGGTCTTACACCAGAAAAAATTATCCTAGAGATACAACATAAAAATATCAGAACCAACATCTTTAAGAACTTAACGAAAAACTAAAGTTTGAAGTTAATCACAAAGTACTAATATATACTAAAATTGTTAAAGTGTAACCCTTTAGGCAAAACGCTCAGAACGCTTTAAAAATTTGCTGGGTAGGAAATCTCAAAACGTCGCTGACTTCTGACATTTATGTGGAAATTTTTATAAATTAATAAAAAATTATACTAACTAAAAACAGTTTCATTTAAAATTTCCGTAATATTCTTTCACTTTTCTACTTTTAATTTTACATTTGCCTTATATTTTGTTATCCTCTTGAAGTTTTATCTAATAATATTTTATTATGTTTCACCAATTCAATTAATTTTTCTTCAAAATCTATTTTAAATTATCAAATTTTTTCAGTTATAAATTTGTGTAATACACATTTTTAAAACATTTGGCAGCGTCAAACGCGTCAAAAGTTGAAATACATTCTACTTTTATGCATCGTGAGCGTACGTCCGTCACGTCGCCGTCGAGTTTAACTATTCCTATGGAATTCTATATGTTTAACTTTTTTTTGACATTTTGAAGCATCAGCGTCGTGGACGTCGAGTTTGACTCAGAATTAAAACTGATAAGTTGGTATCCCTAAGTAGATTTTTGTAATTAAAAAAACAGAAAGTAAATAATTATTTTTGTGATCTTTCTATTCAATTTTTTCAGCTTAAGTTTTTGTGCTAACTTAATGAAATGTTTGAAATGAATGAAATATTGATTTAATTATGGATTAAAACAGCTTTCTTGCTTTCTATTTTCTTCAGCTTTTGATCTCAACTTAAATGCATTTTCATTGCTTATAAAATGCTATTCTAGCTCCTCGAACTCGGCTTACATCAATTACTGTCTATAATTATAAATTATTTACATATGTGTGTGTGTTTGTTTGTTTGCTGTCCGGAAAACCGGCACGCCTCTATCGATAATTAATCAAATTAAGTCATTACTGTCAAAGTATTTACTTCTTTTAAACTAACAAAAAAAAGTGTTGGAAGAATATGTTTGTTAATTAGAACAAAAATAAGAAAAGAATTGGTGATAAAAGTAATTAAATATTCTATTTGAAAAAAGGAAAATGTTCTTTATAAGCAATTTTAATCGTCAAAATGGTTGACTCAAGTAACAATGTAAGTACATGTTACTAATCTAGTTTTGATTTTAATTTTAATTTTGTTGTTTTTTATTTTTTCGTTATAAATCTTCAATGCCGATCTTTAGTTTCGATTTACGTATGTAATTACGATTTTAATTACGATTACAATTGTAATATGGGATACCTGCATATTGTTGAGTAAATGGAATTTTTATAATTTCATAGATCACAAAGGGAGTTGTAACAAGAGATTTTTAAATCTGTATTAATTGCAATTATTACAAGAAGAAAAATTTATTAGAGATAATGATGCAAGTGCATATAGTATAAAGGAGAAATTATAGGTAGGTAGAACCTGGGTGATTTTGGGAGAACGGCTCTCTGTTGATAATCATGTTGAATGGGTTAGAGGAATGTTTCTATTGCGAATTGTTGCTGATTGTTAATAACTAACTTTTTTTAATATTCAACACTCCTTTAGATTTTTTTATTTAGAATGCTTACTTGCTTTATTTTTCATTGATTTTTTAAATATTTCTTTCAAATAAACATTTTATTCGATATTTAAATGGATTCAGTCTCATTTTGGTTTGAATCGTATCGTGAATGAATTGTTGCAAAATATACAATATTTTGAAATATCTCTACAAGAATCATACTAAGTACGAAATTTAGGAATTTTTTTTTTGAAATTATTTTTTAAAAAATCTTTTGTAAAAATTATTTATATTAAGTATTATATTATCTCTGAAAATTGACATTTTTGTTTTGGCAGTCAAATTATTTAAAATTAATAGAATAATAAAAGATCCCAAATGTTATTATATTAACTATGAAACGTTTTTCGGCACAATGGACGATGTTAAAGTAAAACCTTAAAGTATATATACGAGTAGAATAGGGTGTTAAAAAAATATTTTTTTCTCATAGTGTCTAAAAATTAATAGGATATATTAAAACAAAAATGTTGGTGTCAAAACAAGCTCTTAATTACATTTTTTGGGTTTGTCTCAATTCATTTTCCGATTTAATAACTTTTGGAACAATTCAGTAACAACAATCTGAAATAAAGAATTTCTACGAAATTTGGTGCTACACAAAAAAGACCCTTTAAAAAATATTAAAAAAAATCTTATTAGTGTTATGTTTGAACTCTGATATCATTGAAACCGTTGATCTTAGGAACTTTATTCTATAAGAATAATTTAATTCTTTATTCTTTAATAATAATTTTTTGTAAAGCGTAAAATTTCCTTTAAATAAGCCCTTCTTTTAGATTGTTGCTGCAATGAACTGTTTTAAAGTAAGGGAAATTAAAAAATTAAAAAACAAATTCTTGTAATTTTTTTTGTTGGTGTTTTAAGTCGCTTTAACACCTTAGTTCACATCTCGACTGTCTACAAACAGAAAATTTCTGTAGGTTATGTAAATCTTAGATCTTATATCTAGGGATTAGACGGGGATTGAACCCACTACCACTGTCCATGTAGTGGAGAGAGCAAACTGCTCTTACCACTGCGCCACTAAGTGGACTTATTTTCCTGTATTATTTAAATAGAACATGACAATATCTGCTGCGAGGCGTCACAGTACTTTCGTTTACTTTCATTTATGAAACTCGTTGCTGGTTAAAAGAACTATAAGCATTTTATAACTATATAAATTAATAGTAGGTACCTACACTTAATGCATACATATAATAACTATGTATTAACGAAATCCCACCCTTAACCCCAGAACCGTCCTTATTTGAATTTTCCTAGGAAAAAGTTTCAAATAAAAAGTGTAGACATCAATAAGTCTAAGAACTATAGAAAGTTTAAGGAAAATCGTTGAAGCCGTTTTCAAAAGAATTTTAAAAAATTCAAAAATCTATTGAATAAAGTTGAGCTTTTAGCCAAAATCTTTGAAGCACAACTAGATGTAATAAGCAAGCTTATTCCAAGTTTGGTGAAATTCGGATAAAGCTTTCGATACGATATCGCAGTCACACATACACACATATATACACCCAGAAATGTTTCTAAAAACCACCTTTTTTGATTTCAGGAGAACTCAAAATTTGTATTTCCGGTGAAAACTCGAATTTTAAATTCAAACCGATTACAATACTTCCTTTAAGTATTATATAGTAGTAAAAAAAAGTAATATGTATTAAGCTTATATGTAGCTATATATACAATTTCCCACCCTTAACCCCAGGACCGTCTTTATTTGTATTTTCCCAGGAAAAAGTTTTAA